>JBBBVM010000204.1:0-2400000 GCA_037355625.1 Petunia x hybrida
TTATTGCATTATTTAATTTTTGTCTTATCGTTTATTAATTCATTTTTGACGTACTAACTAATTTATTTTTATTTTATTTTGCGAGGTATCTTTGGTTGAAGATTGCTAAGGATGAAGCAATTAACGAATATGATCTTTTTATTAATTTTAATTATATATCTAACATGTATAGTAGACATTGTTTAGTTAGATTTAGGTTAAATTATTTGAATCCCAATATTTAGTCCGGCCGGTAACCATATTTGGTAGAATTCGAGAGGTGCCTAACACCTTCCTCTCGAGTTAACTTGAACCCTTACCTAGAATTTTTAGTTCGCAAGACCATATTTCAGAGTTAACTATAAAAGTTGGCTAGAAACAAAAGTAGGTGTCCTAATACGCCTAGTTAAAAAATATGTTAGGTGGCGACTCCAAGTCTTACCCGTGAGTTCCAATAAGTCGAGCCCTGTTTCGAACCCTAACCGGTTCGGAAAAAAATTGGCGTCGACAGTAAGCTTGGAAGATGGAGAGGCGTTGCTTGGAGTGTAGGCCGAACCTCTAGTGCTCAATAAGCACTTGGCGAGAAAGAGCTTGGGCGCTAGCTGCCTTGCACATTTTTGGCAGAGTTCTCTCATCCTCAACGAGCTCCTTTACTCAATTTGCAGAATATTCTGAACATCAGCTTTTAAGCGTTGCTTTGCTCCTAAGCAACAACCCTTGTAAAATTGTTCCTTTTGATTTTGGAGTTTTTATGGATAAACCAAAGTGGAGACTTCTGGGAGATTTGATAATCCATTTTAGGTGTGATTATGGTAAACTTTATATGCCTAAAGTGTGTGAATGCAGGATGCTTTGTGCACTGTTCTACCCTTTTAAACTGGTAATCAAATGTATGTAATTAGAATTGATTTTCGAGACCACTTTTTTACACTCCGTATGTCTAAAATGGCATATTGCGTTAATGGCATGTTAAACATGATTTAAGTAAGTTTAAAGTTATAATAGGACTATATATGCCTTTATTATTCCCAATGCACCCATTCAATCACACCCCAACAATCTATAAATACCACAAAATTAGTCTTTTAAAGATCATCATCCAACTTATAAGAAAATCAGAGTAAAAAAAACTATGGAAAATATGCCTCGCAGACCACACTACAGAAGACATCAACAAAGGGTAGACGTTCAAGAGATACGTGAACGTCTCATAGAAGCACGTATACGGCAACGAATGGATGTAAGAAAAATTGCAAGGGTGCTTTGAGTGATTTTGAAGTTTATTGGCAGAGATCTTGATGATTACATAAGTCCTCCCATTCTCCACCTCATGCCAATGTTGATTGATGTTTCTTTTAGTATTTGATGTTATTTAGGTTTTCATGTAAGGATGCCGTGTGATCCATCAAATTATCAATGAAATTATCTCTTTTTTTATATTTTTCTTGCAATGGAAGTATGGACATGTTAATACCACATAATTTGATAGTTTTCATTCACAATTAAAGCAACAAAATACAATAACAGCAGTTATACTGCATAACTAAAAGTACTAGATATAATGCTTAATATTATATAATAGAAAAGCATATATAATTAATTTCCAACATCGGGAGAATTTGGAGGAGTGTCAAATTGTGCTGGGTTCATCCCATTGTGAAGGAGGAGTGCAGTAAGTATCCTTTCAATGCATTCAATCATGCGATTGAAGAGATGCCTAATACTCCATGTATCAGCAGTCAAGCGGTCCATATTGCGGTTGATTGTTGTGATGTCGTTTTGCATAGCAGCAATTTCCCAGAGTATGTTTCCATAATTTTCATTATTATTTGCCTGGGCTGGGGCATTGTGCCCAATTCCATTTTGATAGTTTTCCATTTGTGTTTGTGGTTTGTGAGCAAATTTTGATTTTGTAAGTAAGAGGATTCTTTTGGATTGTGTGTTTGGTTTTGTAGGAAATGGTCTGTATCTGTAGACAAAATTTTAAAACTGAACAGTCGTAAGTAATTGATTTTTAGGTTTTTAAATATCAATTAATTTTTACCTTGGGAAGTTAAAAAAGTAGTTGTTTTGACGTCCTTTGAATAATAAGAAATGTGCTTTCAAACGGTCACAAATCTGGTTATATTTATGATTTCTTCATGTGCACCCTCGAGTTATGTGTGAGGTTTAAATATACACATATTGGTAGCTTTTCCAAAATAATAAATGTTTTGGAATTGAAGTCAATCCGACATTATTTATTATTAATATAACGACTAAATGAAGTATCCATTCAGTTTAAGTATTGACGAGTCATTGCCATTTTGTTTGAAATTTGAAATATATTTATTTTCATTTATCAATTTAATTAAAAGTTGTGCAGTATGAAAAATTTAGTATTTTACTAATTATTTAAGTTATTATAGTATTTAATTGATAGGTTGAAACATATGTTTGGTCTTTTTATGATTTTTTGTTTATTACTTTAAGTAATAAAAAGGCGAATTCAGTCAGCATTTTGTTGTTTCTATTTGTTTAAAATGGAGTACTTAATGTCATTAATTGATGACGTTCTGGCATCAATTCGTTTAATATTTTAAGCATGTATATATTTTCAATGGAATTATATATTGTAGGGAACAATTTAGTACTTAATGGCTCATTAACTTATTGAAAATACATTTTAAGTTGAATTTTGATATTTTATATGATTGTTAGGTTAAGTAAATACTGTATAAAGTCAATCCGTCATTATTTGAGGTACATGTCCTTTCAAGATTGAATGTTTACACTCGCATTAAGCGGTGACGTTCCGACATCAATTCCTTTTAATATTTTTTGGCATGGTTAAGTGACGGCATGCCAAATCAATCCGGCATCATTTTGTAGTTCGTGTCATTTACAAAATGAAGTGTGTAGTGTTGTTAATGCTGACGATAATGCATCCGTTCATTTGAAAGTTTAAATATTTTTATTTTGATTGGGAAGTTAATCAAAAATTTTTTAGTGGCAAAGATCATGCCTTGTGGAGAATAATAACATAGTTAACTGTTTTATTGATACATTGAACACAAAATTTTGTCTATTTTTGAGATTTTAGTTTCCTAAGGATTATAATAGCAGTATTGCAGAAAATTAAACACTTAGTCGATATGAATAGCAGTGCAAAAAAAAAAAAAAAAGCCAATATCCACAGACAAATCATTTGATAACAAAGAAGTATAGTATAGGTTTTTAACAAAGATTGTAGAAGAGTAGAAACAATCCATTGTAATTTGCATAATAAAAATGATATCAGTCTAGTATAGTGTACCTTTTTGTGTCTGCATTGTGAATAAAGTTGAATGAATTTTGTATGGATTAAGTTTGTGCTGCAGATGACAAACTTGGTTCATCTTTTCTGCAGTACCTTCATTCACATGGAGTATGAGCCGAAGAATATATGCAGTTTCTTTTGTTGTGCCCATATCTTTTGAACTGTCCATATCGAAAATTACTCCTGGTGTTTGTTGATGATGGGAATCGCTTCTTCCTTTTCCTTCCTGGCCGTATTCTGACGTATGGAGGTTTAGTGATGTCTTCTTTGATGTTTTCTGAGACGACCCATCTACTTATGTTTCCTACAATATTTATTTTCCCTTCATATGTTTTCACCCAGATATCTTTGCTGAACCACTTAGCGCAAAATGGAGATTTTCCAAGGTTTCTCTTCTCGATTACTTCAATTGCATGTGTGCAAGACATCTCATTAATTTTGAATTTCAAGCAGGTGCATGTCTTTTCTTTGAGGTTTACTTTGTATTCAACACCTTGATACTTAACCTCAGACTTCACATCTGTTTTGTGGTTAACCTGTCGAATCGAAAGTAAATGTCCAAATAGGAGTGAATGTAGTTATTGTGTATGTAACAAGCATATAGTAATAACACAATTTGTCAGAGACAAGTACTTACATCCATTTGGTATGAAACTTTAACTTTTAGAAGAAATCGTTTATGCGCCCAAGCTGTGTTAGTCTATAAGAAGTTCCTTGTGCAGCACATCTTCTATTATGAAATCAAGTTTGGAGCTTTGCTTGTATGAAATACATCATCTCCAATATTGGCAGTTCGCGTGCTTTATTAAAAACTGCGTTCATTGACTCCATATTATTCGTTGTAAGCATGTTGCACTGGTTGTATGTATGGAAGAATCGAGCTCACCTTTCTGGCGGTTCTTCACTTATGTACCGAGCAACTTTTTTGTCTATCTTTTCTATGTCTTTCATGGTTTTTTCAAAATCGGTACGACTATATACCGCTGCTGTTGTATTGAAAAGTCCTATAACATCTTTGCCAAAGAATTTATGTTTGAGATTTTTTTTCTATGTGGTAGATACAAATTTCATGTTGGCACTTTGGATATACATTTGCAACTACATTTACAATTGATTGGTTACAATCAGACGGGATGGAAATATTTGTGCGCGTGGGAATTGTAGTTTTTAGTTCGGTGAAGAACCAATTATAGCCCTCATTGTTCTCTGAATTACCATCCCCAAAAGCTAACAGAAATATGCTGTTGTTTCCGTCCTTGGAGACTGCTACGATGAGCACACCACTGTATTTTCCCTTCAGAAATATTGCATCAACCATTATGACAGGCCTACAACACTTTCACCCTTCAATTGACGCTCCGTACCCGTAAAACATGTACAGAAACTTGTAGAAAATGACAAAAAAGTCAGGAAGCTGCTGCAACATGTTTTTAAACATTTTCATGTTAAGTCTTTTGAAGTTATACATAGAGGTTAGGAATATACTTGTAGTCTATATCTCTTTTTATGTTTGTGTATGTGCCCGGTTTTTTCAATTTCATTATGTAGAGGTAAGATGTTATGATTTCATAGTTTTCTTTAGGTGTCCCTCTTATAACACCAAGGCATGCTGTATGGAACACTAAACTTTGTGGTAGTCGATTTGTAACCCATATCTCTTTTGCATCTCACCTATGATAAAATTCAGCGTTATTTGGATTTCGTAGCATCTGTGTAATGTACTCAGATATGATTGCTGATGTTGCATTCCTTTGGTCAGCTTTAATTTAATAAATTGAACTATTGTGTTCCTTTTCTAACTTTATAACCCTGAAAATGTCAGAATCTTTGACCTTTGTAGCTCTAAACCGCCAGCTGCATTGTTTATCGATACATCTCAGAGAATACCTGTGTCTGTTTGAGGTTTCTACCACAAACTGGAAATGGTGCATGACAGAAATATTGGATATGCATTTCTTTAAGCAGTCTTTATCTAGAAACAATGATTTGTACCTTATCTCATCCAATGCTGCATTACTTTGTAATAGCACCGTCTACATAACTACTTCAGCCATCTTCTTTTTCCCTTTCCTCTTCATTTTCTCAGTATCAACCTTAGATGTCTGTGTGTCCTCTACTGCAATTGTTACTGGAGAAATCAAGTGCTCATGCTCACTGAATTCTTCTTGTATAAGATTACTAATGTCTTCCATTTCCTCAGATGGGGGCGCTGGACTGAACATTTAAATTTTCATTCTATATTAATCTGTTGCCATAACGTTGTCTACTTGTACAATCAGGCCTCCCTCTTATTCCTCAGGATGTAGTGATGATGTAATATTCCGTGGAGGCAGAGACATGTTTTCATAGAGTTCCACAATTAGACACGTATTCTTGAAATTGGTGTCATTTCGGAGGAAGTAAATGCAGTCGCTGAGGTCGTCATTATTTTTCATCAACATTCCTTTACTTGTGTCAAGTTTTGTATCAAACCAGATATTTCCTATCATTCGATTGCATTTAAGAGCATCAGATATCTTGTGCACAAGTTTGTCAAATGAGATATCTATTTTCATAGGTATTAGTCGTGTCTGATGATCGACAAATTTGTTATCTTTAGTCCACTTGCTATTGTATGCAACATAGATTGCAATATTCTCCATTTCTGCCTAGTAAATAGAATGGAGATGCCTAACCCCAAGATTAATTTAAAAAAATAGAATGGAGATATAATTCATCATTATTTTGAACATACAATCAATATATAAGTACATTTATTACATTCAAACCATATGCAAAAGCAGCTTTAGAAAGGTTATAGAGTCCATAATGAGGATAAATGGTTACAATTTGTCTGTTGTTCCTTTTTTTTCCTGGTATGTAACTCATTTTTCAAATACTGTCTTTATGAGCTTTTTTGTATGATGATTAATAAACACGGTCCAATTCGTCATCATTTTGTGTATATTAGCAACTTAAAATTATATTTAAATTTTTCAGTTCATTAAAGTAGATATCAAACAATTTTGTACAGAGTTTATGATAATAATGCCAATCCGGCATTATTTCGGGATAACTCAAAGAACGTAATGAGGATAAAATGCGGGCAATTCGTCTCCACTTTCTTCAAAAATATGTTTTACGAGGTTTTTGGAATGATGATAAATAAGCACAGTCCAATTCGTCATCATTTTGTTCATATTAGCAAGGGCGGGTTATATGTAAATTCTTCCGTTTTGTCCGTAGTTCATTCCAACAAAACATTAAACCAGCTTTAGAGAGTTTCTGGTAATAATGCTAATCCGGCATTGTTTTGTCCAAACTTAGAGCACCTAATGAGGACAAAGCGTCTGCAACTGTTCCAAAATTGCCTTTTCACTAACTTCATACAGTTATTCTGTAACTCTTCGAAATTCGTAATCAATTATTGCTTTTTATCAATATGTAACTACCTATATTGTACGCCGATTCGTCAGTAATTCAATGTGAGCAAATATCAAAGCATTATTATAGTTTTTAAATATTGAAGCCAATCATTCATTATTCTCCTTTATATTAAAAGTACTTAGTGAGAGCTAATGACGACAAATCGTCTGCATATCTCAAAAAATAACTTTTTTATCAATTTTTTTTCAAAATTATTTACCGTCGATGAAACTGAAGCTGTCAGAATTGATGTTAGTCATTTTTTAGAGTTTGTTTTGTTATGAAATCAAGCAAAAACATGTCCAAATTGTATAAAAAGTTAAATATATCGTTATTACCGGATTTTATCGGCAGAGTTGTTGCTGGTTTCAGAAAATTGGCCGTCAGTCGCTGTCGCCGGAGCTGCAAAAATTCTTCGTTGGTTTGAGGAGGAGATAGAGTATTTCGAATTCGTTTTGGAGATGAGTCGTTTCTTTGGTTGTGTAGCGGCTGTTTTGTTAAGCTCTGACGGTATTTCGGTCTTTTCAGTTTTCATTAAACAAAATGTGCTTATGAAATCAAGACTACCAAAAAATAGCTTAGTAAATCAAGACCAGGTGCTTTTTAGCTTATTTTTGTAATTCACCCATGAGAATATGCAACACTTGGAAAACTTTTTAAATAGCCATAGTTTATAAACATACAAAAGGTTTTATAAGAGTAGCTACTGAAATCCAAAAAAATTTCCTTAGACTGTAAACTAAGTCCCAAAAAAGCTTATCAAAAATTCTGGAGCTTAATTTAAGGTTACATGATTTTTTCTAGGACTACAAAATATGAAGTCTCAAGATTATTTTATGAAATTTTAAACTTCATACTAGTAAATTTTTCTGGAGGTTAGTTTAAAGTTCAAGTACATTTTTTTTTTTTAGGTTTTAATGGCTACTCTTCAGAACCTTCAATATTTTTAAGTTTTGATTATTTTTCTAATATGTTGTTATTACTGGCTGTTTGTTGTCGAGTGACTCAAAAAGTGGATGTTCGTCAAAAGCACCCCAACTATGAAGTACGTCCAGGTCACTAACGAAACATACTTATGATGCGGGTATGGCGGGCAAATAAAACTTGCCGAAGAGGTATCAAATATATATCATTTTTTATATGAAATGAGCACTCTAGTGGCGGGTACTTGGTGAGTTATTTTTTGGGTCTTTAAATATAAGCACTCTTGAATACTTTTAAAAATATTTTCACTTCTACTTATTAATTACTTTTTTATAATTATTTCACATTTACACTTCATCTCACACTTCTCCTTCTTCTCTCTAGTTGACCGTTGTTGGGCCACCACCGGCCGCTGCCAGAATATTAAAAATAATATATCCCCAATTTCGTCTCGGCCTCCTCTTTCCCTTTCTATCATTCATTGCTTTTCCAAAAATTACACTAAATTAGTGTAGATATGAGTTTAAAAATTCGGCCAAATCGTTTTCCGACAATCCTTGTGATTTTTCTGGTGAAACCACTTGGAGACAAGTCACATAGTGTCAACTTTACATTGTTAGGAATCCACCTAACAAAATAGGAAGAGTTCTTGTTCTGTGAATGTGATTTTTGTTGATGATCTCATTTTTAACGATCTATGTAATGTGGTTTTTATTTGTTGATAATTTATTATTTTTGAATTTTTTGGGATAAATTTAGGGCCGTATTTTCGGAAAACTGTAGCGGATTCGAATGCGCTGGCCCAGGAGAAGGCGTTAGATGCTTTAATTTGTTACTTGAAAGCTGCTGATAAAGATTCTGTTGTGAGGTATTATTAGTTTTATTTTTGATTTTTACATTAATTAGGTTAGTGTTAATTTTAATAAATTAATTTACATTATTTTGTTATTTTTGTCAAATTTGCGAAAGAAGTATGTGATCCAATAGTGGCGAGCTTAACGGGGAGGCCGAAGACAGTGGAGAAAGTGCAGATAGTGTTGTTGCTATGGGTAGAGTTGGAGGCTTTTGAAGCATTTTTGGTATACTGCTGAAACTATGAAAGTTAGGCATCAATTATTTGGACATGACGATATGCCATTAATGAAATATAATAACACAAAGTGTGTTGACCAGTGACTATTTTGTTAAGCTCCTTCGCATTCAAGTATTGAACTAGTTTTAGCGTACGTGCAACGTATTTCACGAAAAATCAAAATTATAGTTAAGAAAAGGATTTTTGTATTATAAGAAGTAATGTCCAGATAAAAATATGAATGTTACCATATCGTGCATTTCATAAAAAAATTTAGACAAATTAAACAATATATTTATGATAGACAAATTATACAATATATTTATGCGTTTCATAAAACCTTTGACAAAGTTAGATTTTAGAGAAGCAGAGAAAATTAATGGAGAAATGATAAAATATTTTACAACATTTTTAAATTGTATCACCGCAATTTTTGTGTTAAAATTATTAGTTACTACAATAGTATCCTAACATAAAAGGTACTTACTATAAAGAGGTCGATCAACAAGCACTAAGGCTTTGAAGGACAAGAAGATGGAAAAAATAAGCCTTGGGTAGTTTTAGAGAGGATACTAAGTGCAAGGAAAAATAAGAAAAGAAAGACTCATCCGTACTCACCGTAAGATTTGACAGTGGAATTCAACAAAAATTTTCAATCGCAAATTTATTCAAAAATACGCAGTGAATGAAAAGCAAAAAGTAGAGTATTAGGGAGAATTTACGGGAAGATATATGATATAAGAATAATAAACATATAGATGCAAATAAGAATGTCTACTAAAAAAAAAGGAGCCGCTTCTACAATGGCCTAACATATAGACATACCCATATCTAACTGGCATCGCCGAACGTTGGTGCTGAATCATTTAAAGGGATTAGAAGCTTTTTAACCATGCATGCGATTCTATTAAAAATCACTTCATAGAAGAATACTATCATCAAAGTTCATGGGTATTCCGGAAAACTTAACATAAAATAAAGAAAACTAACTAATGACAGTACTTAGAAACTTCATAATCAATAGAGAGACAAAATCATATGTTATGTATCTTTTCTTTACAAACAAACATGAAGAAAAAATATAGAACATGCATAATATTATGCTCAGGTGAAATAATTTAAAATTTAAACTGTAGAGAATACAGAAGAAATCAAGAAAAGCTCACAAGAGCAGATTTCAAGTTACCTTTGATGATTCCTCCTTAGAACGCCAGAGAATAAAAAGTCAAACGAAACTAACTCACGGCAGCACCAAGTTTGTCATCCGAAGTAAGCATGTACAAATATATTTTAGCAGAGGAAGTGTTTCTTTAGAACTCTTTGGTCAATTAATTAATGCAAAAGTAGCAGAAGTTTTACCATACTAATTTACCATAAGTAAAGTCTACGTAGTACAAAATTCTAGTCGAAGTTGAAATCTATACGGTAAATTCTAAATATAGTTGAATTTGATCTGGTACTAAATAATTTTTTGGATTTAGTATTTTGTTAAAACATGGTAAGAATTTAGTATCAGAAGTTTTAATTAAAATTAAGATCTTAGATATAAGGAAAATAAGTAAATGACAATTGTATCCAATGTGAAAGCTATTTATAAAGGATAAAAAATTCAATCAACATTTCACTAAGGGTCTTCGTGCTTTTAATATAGTATAGATAGATGATGTGTTAGAAGATAAATTGCAAAAAAAGGGCTCATGAGATGATCATGAATTTATTAAAGTGGTGACGATTTGGGATAATGTATTTGTAAAATAGAATGGACAAATGATGCCGGATTGACCTTGTTTTATTTTTACATTGAAAATTTGTATATGGGCAAAGTGATGACGATTTGTTGTCATTTGTTTGTAACATAGACATAATGGTTTGCTCACTTATAAGCAAATGATGACGATTTGATTTCATTTGCTTGTAAAATAGACATAGTAGCTAAGCTCACTGGTAAGCAAATGATGCCAGATTAACCTTGTTTTACTTTTACTTTGAATCTTTGTATTTGGGGTAAAGTGATGATGATTTGGTGTCATTTGCTTGTAAAATAGATATAGCAGTTTGACTCACTTGTAAGTAAATGATGTCGAATTGACCTTGTTGTATTTTTACTTTAGATTTTTGTATATTGGCAAAGTGATGACGATTTGGTGTCGTTTGCTTGTAAATTAGACATAGTAGTTTTGCTTAGTTACGCATAAATACGGTCGTATTTTCTTCATTTTATATTTTCATATGTATTTTTATGGATGAATAAAGTGAAGGTAATTTGGACTAATTTATTTGCAAAATGTACTTAATAGTTAGCTCACATTATGAATAAATGATGACAGATTGAAGTAATTATATTTTTTCTTTTATTTTTATTGATTTTTGCATTTTTCATATGTATTTTTGTGGATAAACGAAGTGAAAACGATTTGGACTCATTTGTATGCAAACAGACGCAATTTTTGGTTCAATATATATGCATAAACACAGACGAATTGTCATTATTTTTAAATATATAAGTACTTGAAGGAATTTTTTATGGATATATTAAGTGAGTACAATTTGAAATTATTTATTTTGCAAAATGAACATGATTTTTTGCTCATTGTATGAAGAAATGATGCCGGATAGGTCTTATGTTATGTAGTGCTTTAATTTTTGGTATATGAGCGAAACGATGACACTTTGGCTTTATTTATTCACAAAATAGACGTGAAAATACAGACGGATTGGCTGCCTTTTATATGAATGAAACGATGTAGATTTGGCCTTACTTATTCATAAAATGGATGTGAAACACATCCGAATTGATATTGTGTTTTACTATGTAGGAAGCAGTGATATTTTTTATAATTTCTGATTTAAAAAGGTGTGGTAGTATTTTTGTAATTACGGCTTTAAAAAGGTGCATGTGGCATTTTTATAATTACAGGAAGTTCTCTATTACTAGAAGTACTTATGTTTTCAAGACCACAAAAAAACTGCTTATGTTTTCAATATCAGCATTTATGCTCAATTGTGTAATTAATTCAATATATATCATATCATATCATACTATTATAAAAGAGCCAATCTACTAAGTAAAAAGTGAAAGACTTTTTTGCCCTTCAAGCAAACACTATAAATATACATTCTAATAAATAATACATAAGTATTTAATTATTATATATAAAAAGATACTAATTCCTAGGAGTAGCAAACTAGCAGTCGTTGTAATAATTACATGCTATTGTTGTATTCCACTTGAGCAGATTCATGCATCGTAATCCACAGCAAGTAAATGAAAAGGCTATTACTAAATTTTTTTATGTTAGTTAAGACGATGAGGAGCGTTATACAGAAAGTCATATGTCTATTTATACTTAACGTAACTATTTCTTTATGAACACAAGGAATAAGTAACATTCAATTAACAATTACTCAACGGTAATGCTTAGACTTCTACATTCTAAAACTTATTTGTCAAAAATTCTATCTGTTGTGTATGAGATCTATAACATTTGAGTTTATGTTGCCTACAACGGTAGAACCCACTACTGTGTCAGTTTGTCAGATGTATCCCTCTAAGCTATGGAAGATTTAGCCAGCATCCACAAGCACTTTTTTATAAAGCATCGCGTGAAAAAGTTTATGTGCCACCATTACACCAAACTATCTTTTATTGAACTACTTTCAAAGTATTTCTGGTCATTTATTTATGCCTTTACTTATTTTGGAAATAGAAGATGTAACATTGTTCATTCTACTAAAAAAAGATTCTTCAATCTATAAGTTTAATTTCAAACAATAGTTTGAGAAAATTGTAGCTTTAAAGTCTCCATAAGCGCCAAGTTGTCAAAGAGATCTCTTAGCTTGTGTTGTTTGTCTAGGCACCCCTTACTGATATATAAATAAATGGTACTCAACTCTTCAATTTTTAGGAGACATATCTTTGTAAGGGAGTAAAATCAAGGAAAAATGGGGATCAAATTTGGTAACTTGGAAAAGTTAACGAAGGGATAAAAAGATTGTACCAGTTTATAACTTTGTTGCATGGACGAGGATATCGTTTTATATGTTTGATCTTACTTTTCTTCCATTAGAATTTAGTGTAGGTTATCGCACTCATATTCTATGTATTGGTTAGCATGAATCACGCGCAATGCGCGTGCCCAAATACTAGTTATTATAAAAGTGAGAACTTCCTAATGTAAAGTCATATTACTAAAATACCCCTATTAAATAAGTAAATTTCTAAAATACCCCTGCTACTTATTTTACATGTAATCCCTAATGTTGTATTACTGGATAAAAACTGTTGGCCTTCAATGGGAGACTCACCAGCATGGATGTGATTAAAGCGTTACAAAAGAACACGCTATTGAGTGTATCTACTTAGTGCAAATTTGATATGTTAGGAACTTGAAAAGACAGACTATCAAAGTTAAATCCCACAATTCTCAACATGAATGTGCAATTACTATGTAGTTAATCAATTCATTATCATTCGTATAAAATGGGCAATTGCTGCCTTTAGAACTTGGAAACGCAAGATATGGAATCTACAAATCTCATAAAAGGAATCCTACCTTTTCCGGCATTAACGCGTGCAATCATTTTATCGTCCTCCGTTCTATTTTTAGTCTGTTGTTTATCACCTGCATAACCCACTGATCCAATGTACAGGTTCAACATGAAATGAAGAGCCAATAGTGTAGAAGTTGGAGCAACACTATAAGAAAAACAAGAAAACTGGTGGTCTTCTTATTTCAATCCTTTTCTTTTTTAATTTTAATATGAGTGAAGAAGAAACTTGAATAAATTTGATGAATTATCCGAGTAAGATTGACATTGTAATTTAGCTTGTAGAAGTTAAAATTTACTCAATATATTAGTTTTATTATATCCTATTTCATATTATTTTCTAACAGTTTTAATTTTGTATGTTAATTAATCTTAGTGTGATAGTTTTTTTTTTTCTTATTTCGTGTAGTGGATATGTGACACTATTTAGATAAAATGAATTGAATGAAGGATAAGAGTGGGAACTTGGAAGAGCTTACATCAACAATAATGGGGAAGCAACTAGACCTTCATGAGGGGAAATAAAGTTATGTATGAGAAAGGAAGATATCAACTTTGTTAGAAATATATGTACGTACTTTGGTCCAGGAAGACTATTCAAACGGGCCAACGCATGCTTTTTCTTCCTTTGTCTTTTTTTTTTTTGGTTAATCTTTCCATATTTTTCTCTTTGTTTTACTTCAATACTTTACATGTTTAAGTATCTTTATTATTGGAAGTATAGTTCTCTTATTGCGTCTATTACGATTGAAATCATGAAACATTATTGATTTAGCTTCTCTACTTCTGAAATTATTGATTAGTTTATGAGTAATATATATTTGGTTTTAATAAATTTGAAGTGACGAGATTTTCAGCAAGATGGGAGAATGCTTGATTTGCCTATTAATATGACCTACAATGATGATTTTAAAAAGAAGACACCATGGTGATAAAGACGAACAGATGGATTGGTGAAAGCAAGATTTCTAAGAAGCATGCTTGGTTAAATCGACTATGCAGTTGCATTGTAGTTGATAAAAGGAGTAGCAATCGGGTGTTGTTTCATGTTAAAAAAGGTGCATCATATAATTAGATTTACTTCAAGTTGCAATCAGGTGATCTTATCATCTATTTTTACTTCTGGCACATGGGTTATTCATATTTGAGAAATGTAAGTCTTTTTCTTCATGTTTATTTGGTGCTAAACTGGTGGTTGAGACAGTTAAAAATACAGCTTACCAACGTAACTTTCCCAAGCACGAAAAGTTTAGTAGTAATAAACTTCACATTGACATCAAGTGTAAAAGAGTTACATACATAACAAAGCTCATTCCAATGTTGGCCGCCAAACATTTAACCTTTTTGTATCAGCCTACATTAGAATATTAGATTACAGTACATTAGACCTCATAAATTAAAATTAACATAATATAAATTATAGTAATAATCACTAACTATTTAATCAATTGTTCATCTTTGCATATTCAAACAATATTCAATTATTTTGAGCTCAACTATCAAATCAAGTCGTATCTATAATTTTTGTTAAATCTATGTGATTATTCAAAATCTTGTGCTAAGTGAATGGGGCTACACGTGCAGATTACATGTCCAAAACTAGTAATAGGTAGGCGCGGGTAAATTATATAGGTTATGCGGGTATAGGATATAAATGTCCCTTGACAATTCCAAATCAACTCCACAACAAAAGAGTGAGAAATGGACGCATTTCATGGTTTCTTTACTTTTGCTATATGTATTGTTGGATATCATTTTAGTATTTATTTTTATTTTTCGATTATTGAGTTGTTTATTATCGAATCGTTAAAGACCGATATCGATAAACTACTGCTTTTTGGTATGGTATCAGTTTTGCATACTTACATACCACAAATCGATATACCAATATTGATAAGGCTAATACCGAACCGTACCGGCCCATGGACACCCAATTATAGACATGAAAAATTACCCCTATACATATTCATTGCACTTATATACTGTTCCTAACCCTATTTTTTACTCCCTTTCTTCTCTAGCCATTCAGCCTCGAATATTTATTAATTAAATTATATAATTTTAAATGTAGTAAGATATTAACTATTTATCCCTTCTATTAGGGATTAATCACAAATTAAGATAAGACCCAAAATATTTTAAATCCATACATATCAGGTAATTAAGTGTGCGTTATTTAAAGCATTACAATCACTGCACATCTATTCCTGTTCCACTTTCACACATGATTCAATATTCCATGTTTTTCTCCTCTCTTATCTTTCTTTAAAATTGAATAAATTGAATATATAAATATTGATTAAATAAATAGTACATACATAATATATTAAAATATTAAGTGAATAATTATTAAATACACTATATATAATAAATATTAAATATCACACATATTGTGTATCTTATAAATAAATATTAAAATACATGATATTTTGTATGTATATGATATTTAATCACTTAATATTTTAACATATTGTGTATATAATATTTATTCAATTAATATTTTTAACATATTATGTATTAAATATTTACTTACTACTTTAAATATGGCAACTTAAAGGGGAAAAAAAAAAAAAGAAAAAACTCGCCTAAAAATCGTTCTTAAAACATGGATGTTCGGTGGTATTAACCAAATTTATTTCTTGGTATATTATTTAGAATTGATTGATATCCCTTAAATTTAGGAAGAAAATAAGTACTAAATATCAATACTAGTATTTAATATTTCTTTATTTTTATATTAGTGTTGTGTCTATAAAATATTAGTGTTAATAAATAGTAAATAAATATATATGGACTGCTGTTTATGCAACTGATTATTTCCACAAGGTCATATCCAGTGACTTATTTTCCACTTTGAGTATCTCATTTAGTTTCTTTTTTATACAACGTGTATCTTATGCTAACTTTTTCTCTGTGTGTGTGTGTGTGTTTTTTTTTTTTTTTTTGTAATTTATTATTTAGATGTACTAATTATTTATTTCACTTTATATTTTTTGAACCAAATCAGTAAATAAAACTTGTTAAGAGCTCATTTTTATTCAAATAAGATATTTTTGCCAAAATAGTGAAGTTCGTATTATGTTTTTTTTAGATGCAATACTAATTTATTTCAACAACTTTGGATCAAATTTGTAAACAAATCGGGCTAATGCTCCATTCATTTTAACAAAATAAAAAAATTCTACCCAAAAGAAATAGAGTTTTAACTGAGTATTTCTTTTATTTCTTCTTTAGATGCAATTAATATTTATATTAACAACGTGTTTTTTTTTTTCTGGTCAAACTGTATAACACTTACGTTTAGCTAAGAAAAAAAAGGTAATAACACAATAAATTAAGTTCTAGTCAAGTTTCTTACAAATTTGTAAAAAGACTTTACGTGGTAGTGAGTGTGTATCTCCTCCATGGTCTATGATCTTTTAAGGGGTAAATGATATGAAATAATCAAAGTTGAAATATAATTAAAATGAGAAGTAATTTGTGTGTGTACTTGATAAAATGTGATAAATTGAGGAGTGCTAACACTTGGTACTCTCACCTATCCTATTTAGTTGTCATGTTTTTCATTTATACGTCCCTTAAAAAATCATGAATAAGTAGAATACTTTTTCTAATTTAATCTTTTTGGTGTTTTGCACAAAATCATTATTGAGGTATTTATTCTCTTCAAGAACAATTAACACTAAGGCTAAGGGGTCGTTCGGTTGAGAGAGAGTTTATGCGGGTATTAGCAATGCGAGTATTAGTAATGTTGGTATTAATAATGCGTGTATTAGCAATACGTGTATTAGTAATGTAGGTATTAGTATTGCAGAAATTCGTAATGTGGGTATTAGCTATGCATGTATTATAACGTAGGGATTATTTCTTGAATCACTAATATATTACAAATTAATATACAATGTTATATTTTAAATTATTTAGTTACACCTTAAACAAAATTAAAAAATATCATTATTATTATGAGGGTTTGTAATATTAAATTTTAATACCTATATTGCTAATACCCATATTACCTATTCCACCTTCTACTCCTCATAAAATAATATATACATTCCCACATAACTTATGCTGGTATTAGTTATACGGAAATGAAGAAATGAAATCAAATATTGTACTAAATAATGCTAAGTTTTATGCGGAGGTGAAAGTTGAACCAAACATGGTAATAAATAGTGAAATTTTTAGTGAGGGGATCAGCTCTTGGTTGGAGTAATCGAACGACCCCAAAGGTATTCTGGAAACGAAAGATAAATTTCATCATGAAAATGTGACAACAAAAAAGAATCAAGGGAGTAATAGCAAACTTTGAGCCTGTTAATTGAAATGACAAAAACAAACTAGAAATAAATTGTTGTTAAAATTTTCTCTCTCCTCGAAAATTCTCTCTAGGCTCATGTTACCTAACCTGCGCCTACGCGACTGATGGGGAAGGGACGAGGCAGAGGTCGCGGCCGTGGACGGCCGCCGAAGATTACCATAACTAAAATAGGAAGTTCGATTGGAACCAGATCTAAGGAACCCGAGGAAGAAAATGAGCTAGCTGAAACTCCAACCCAGCAGCTCACTTACTCAGCTGGACCAAGCTCGTCAACACCTAATGTAGCTAAGAAACTCCAGCTAAGTGAAGTCTTCAGGAAGGAGCAAGTAGAAGAAGTGGGGAAGCGGTGATAACAGAACAGCAAAATGAGGACAGCAAGATCAAAAGTGAGATCCAACAAGTGCAGCCAGGGCAACCAATTGCAGATCTACCTGAGGCAACTGAGACCAAGTGGACGAACCTATTCACAGGTAATCGTAGCTCAACAAATGGTCTTAGCTTGAAGTACATACCACCAGTAATAATAGATGGTAGTGTAAAAGTCCAACTAGATCCAATTGAAGTAGAGCATGAGAATGACAAATGGAGAAGTGCAGTGATTACCTATGTGATTGGGGAAACCCCAGGGTTTAATTATATGACAAGGTACATCACTCAAAGCTGGAATAGTGTTGCACTACCTGAAATATTCCTTCATGCTGAAGGATATTATGTTATTAGATTTAAAAGCAGACAGGACATGGAGGAAATCATGTTTGCTGGGCCATATACTGTGAACAATAGACCTCTGATTATGAAGCCATGGACACCGGAGTTTATATTCAGCTCAGACTACCCTGTAGACATCCCTCTATGGGTAACATTCCCTAAGCTCCCTATGAACTGCTGGGGTAGTGACTCACTGAGTAGAATGGGCAGTGTAATAGGTATTCCAATGTATGCAGATGAGTGCACTGCTAAGCAGAGTAGAATATCATATGCAAGGATGCTGATAGAAGTAAATGTGACTAAACCACTAGTAGAGGAAGTAACAGTAGTGGCACCAAGTGGGAAAGAGTTTGTGCAGCCTATTCACTATGAATGGAGACCAGAGTTCTGTGAAAAATGCATGAAGGTAGGCCATATCTGTGAACAAAAAGAGGAACCAGCAAAAACAGATACTAATCAGGAACAAAAAGAGGGTCAGCCTGTGCAGCAGAGAAGAAGAAGAAGAGCCAAGCCCACAATGCAATGGCAGTACAAAGGTGTAGTGCAACTGGAGAAACAAGTGCAAAATGCAGGAACAAGCACTGCATCAATAGCTACAGCAGCACCACAGACAACTAGGCCATCACAACCTGGACAAGCAGCAGTCCAGCAAGTAAGAATGAGCCCTCAGAGACAGCAGCAGGGAGACACTATACAGATGCCTAAACCTGGGCCAAGTGCTATTATGAGGAGAGCATCCCCAGCTGCAGTGTCAAGTGCAACACAGAGCAGCACCAGTGACAAAGGCAAAGCAGTCAGCATTACACCAGACTTCAACCTGCAAGAGTATCCTGAATTAAGCAATATTAGAACAAGGAACTGCTTCACTGCACTGAGCTATCATGAGAATATGAGTGAAACAGAACTCCCACATGATATGGGGGAGGGGCTGTTGCATATACCCAATGACATGGCTATTTTGGAATGTCAGGGGACTTAATAAAAGATACAAACAGAAGGAGCTAAGGAATTACATGAAAACAAAGCATATCAAGTTTGCAGGACTAGTTGAAACAAGGGTGAAAGAACCCAAAGCTCATGGTATCTTACAAAGAGTAGCCCCTGACTACTCATGGGAGAATAACTACCAGTGTGCAGAGAATGGGAGAATTTGGTGTGTCTGGGATAATAACATCTATAAAGTAGTGTGCAAAAACAAACAAGAACAGCTTATCCATTGTTGGGTGACAGACAGAAAGAGTACAGCTGAGTTTGAAGTCACAATAGTGTACGGATACAACACTATTGAGAGAAGGAGAAACCTATGGAAGCAACTAACTGATGTCAGCAAAGTGGTAACCTGCCCATGGATCATTTGTGGGGACTTTAATGCTATACTCACTCCTCAGGACAGGTTGTATGGCAATCTTGTTACTAATGCAGAAATCAAAGAGTTTAGTGAATGTGTCCAACAGCTATTCTTGAGTGAGCTCAAGTGGAAGGGAGAGTACTATACATGGACTAACAATCAGAGTGGGGATGATAGAGTCCTTAGCAGAATTGATTGGGCCTTTGGGGATGATGAATGGATGATCAAATGGGGACACTTAGCCATAGAGTATGATCTCCCTTACATTTCAGATCATGCTCCTATGCTACTGACTATCAAGCAATCCAACAAAAAGGTTAAAGTCCCTTTTAGGTTCTTTAACTCATGGGCAGAACATGATCACTTTATTCAAATAGTGGAGGAAGGCTGGGCTAGCAGGTTGGACTGTCATAGCATGGTAAATGTGTGGAAGAAGCTGAAAAATCTCAAAGAGAGCTTTAAGCAGCTCAACAAAGCAGAATTTAAAGGGATAACACAGAGAATAGCAGCAGTTAGAGAGGAACTGAAAGCAATACAAAGAGAGCTGCAACAACAGTATTCAGATGGCCTGCATGAACAGGAGAAAAGCATGCTGTTGAACCTAGAAAAGTGGAGTCTAATAGAGGAGAATGCCTTACAGCAGAAAGCAAGAAGCAAGTGGATAAAACTGGGGGATGCAAATAACAAGTACTTTTCAGCACTCATCAAGGAAAGGAACCACCAGAAGCAGATAAGTGAACTGAAAGCCCTTGATGGCATGATACTCACAGAGCCATAAGCTATAAAAGCAGAAATTGTCCAGTTCTATAAGTCATTAATGGGGTCAGCTAGTACAGAGTTACCAGCAGTGAACATGGGCATTATGAAACAGGGCCCAACCCTGACTCAGCAGCAGCAGATAGCACTGTGTGCAGAAGTGACTGATAAAGAGATACAAGAAGGACTACAAGCTATAGGGGATGACAAAGGCCCCTGGTATAGATGGGTATAATGCTGTATTTTTCAAAAAGCCTTGGCCAGTGATCAAGACTGAGGTTCTTCTAGCAGTGAGAGAGTTCTCTCAAACAGGGAAAATGACAAAGGCCATAAACTGCACAACTGTGACTCTAGTTCCAAAATCATCTAACCCTGGCACCATTAAGGACTATAGACCAATCTCCTGCTGCACAGTACTCTACAAGCTCATCTCCAAAGTACTGGCAGCAAGAACTCAGAAGGTGATAGCTTCTATTATCAATGAAGCCCAAGCTGGATTTGTCCCTGGAAGGAAAATAGGTGATAATGTGATCTTGGCTCATGAGCTAGTTAAAGCTTATACAAGAAAACACATACCCCCTAGATGCATGGTGAAAGTTGATATGCAAAAGGCATATGACTCAGTAGAGTGGATATACTTAAAGCAGGTCATGGAAGGACTGAAATTTCCTACAAGATTCATTAGCTGGGTAATGCAATGTGTCTGGACTGTGAGCTATACTATCCTAGTTAATGGTGAAACTACAAAACCATTTGATGCTGCTAGAGGGTTGAGACAAGGTGACCCTATGTCTCCTTTCCTATTTGCTATAGCTATGGAGTACTTGAGCAGAATTCTATACAAGAAACACAAGGATAAGGAGTTCAAATGTCACCCCAGATGTGCAAAGCTAGGCATCACTCACCGTAGCTTTGCAGATGACTTGCTATTATTTACTAGAGGGGATGCTGCTGCTGTAAAGACAATGCATAAAGGATTCACTATATTCTCCCAAGCATCAGGCCTACAGGCAAACCTAGGGAAAAGTGCTGTCTACTTTGGTGGAGTGAAAGAAGCTGAAAAAGAAAAAATTTTGAAAATTCTGGGATATACTATTGGAGAATTGCCTTTCAAATACTTGGGTATTCTACTATCAACAAAGAAACTCACCATGATCCAATGGCAACCCTTGATAGCAAAGATAGTGAACAGGACCACATCCTGGACAGCAAAAAAGCTATCTTATGCAGGAAGGGTCCAGCTTATTCAAACAGTATTATTTGGAGTGCAAGCATATTGGGCACAACTATTTGTGCTACCTGTTAAGGTAGTTAAAATAATAGAAGCACATTGTAGGAGCTATGTGTGGTCAGGATCAAGTGCAATCACAAAAAAGGCACTCATAGCCTGGGACAAAGTGTGCACCCCAAAAACAGCTGGGGGCTTGAATTTGACTAATATAAGAATCTGGAACAAGGCAGCCATTGCTAAGCAATGCTGGGAGCTGAGCCAAAAGCAGGATAGATTGTGGATCAAGTGGATTCATGAGTATTACATAAAGCATCAAACAGTTGAGACTTGTAGGATCCTTCCTCAAGCCTCATGGATGGTAAGAAAGATACTCAGTGCTCGAAATGATATCCAGGTGGGACAAACAGGCTGCACAAAGAAACAAAGTTTGACCAGGAAATTGTACCACCTGATGCTTGGTGCCGCTACTAAGATAGAATGGAAATGCTTGATGTTCAGTAATGAAGCTAGACCAAAAGCAAGATTCAGTTTGTGGCTATGTTATCATTGCAAGCTACTAACAGCTGATAGACTGGCAAAATGGGGGCTAGCAGTAAATCAACGATGTGCCTTATGTAGACTGCACCCAGAAACTAGAGATCACCTCTTTGCGACCTGTGAATATGCTGTGACATTGTGGGATAGAATTGGAAGGTGGCTCCAATGGAAACCTAAACACTGGCAAACATGGCAGCAGCACAAAGAATGGATGATCAAGAAAGCCAGAGGCAAAACTGCAGAGGCACAAGCCTTCAAGCTGGTGTACACAGAAGTTATCTATGCTATATGGTTGGAAAGAAACCAGCGGGTATTTGAGAAAGTAGCAAGAGGAGCAGAGCAGCTAGCAAAAAGTGTGGCAGTGATGCGCCTGAGCAGAGCTGCTAGTAGAACTAGGAATACACTAGCTAAATACATGTACTAGGCAGTGCAAGTTTATTTTTTGTAAGTATCTGTAGAGTCAAACTTGAGGCAGCAGGTAGTGACAATGCCTGCTCGGATGTAATTCTTCCAGTTGGTGATTAATGAAATACTAATTACCAAAAAAAACTTTGAGCCTGTTTGGGTGGGTTTAGAGGCAACTTATTTTAAGTGGCTTATAAGTCAAAAAATGACTTAAAAACCACTTTTTGATAAGTTAGGATTTTCTAACTTCTAAAAAAGTGACTTTTAAGCCACTTATGGCTTATAAATCCAAAATTTTTTAAGTTACCAAACATATATTAATGACTTTATAAGCTTATAAGCCACTTTTAAACTCACCCAAAGGGCACTTTATTAAAATTTGAGACAAAGTTATGCATGTTCAGAACTTACGTTTTGCATCTTTCTTTTCCCATATATATTCTTCTCATCACCCAGTTTAATAGTTCCAATTCTTTTCATTGACTTACATGCAAGCCCCCAAGCGGATTTAGAATTTTAAAATAATGAGTTCACTGCTATAAGTAGTGAAGCTACAGATACGGGTGAATTTTTATCAGAATTTGAGACGAGTTCCAAACTTACGTATTGCATCTATATTCTTATCATCACCCCGTTTAATAGTTCCGAATGTTCTCTTTGGTTGATACTTACATGCCTCTGACGAAGCTTCATAAGTAAGCTCTAGGCTTCAAATGCTATTACCGCTTCCTACATATTCACTTCCGACTATCTACTTGCCTTTTACATCCTTCCATTTCATCTTGTATTGTATTTATCCTGAAATTTACTGTGCAAATGATCTGGCTGGTTTCAAACTGCCAGTTTGTGAGCAGTATTTTAAGTTAGTATAACTTATCCACCAAGTTACAAACTGTGTGCCACTGGCCCTCGGGAATTTCAGTTCTATAATAAGAAGAAGAAGAAATTCAGAAGCATCACAAAAGTAATTTATTCGTGATAAATCATCTGAGTGCTTGTAGTTGGGACGTGCTAGCTTAACGACATTGTTGATTGATTTAGCGGTTCATCACTCAATTTTATTTATGATTATGTGGCAATTATTTTTCTGATTAGTGTGGTGTCCAGGCTAGTTTGCTGCACCTCGACTAATTCCACGGGGTACATGCTACCTCCAACCAGTATATGTATCGGGTAACTCTGTCCACCACTGCTTGGATGGATAGGAAGAAATCACCTAGTTTTTTTGCCTCCACTGGAATTGAACCTGAGATTGTCATTATTCTTAACCCACTTCATTGACCAGTAGTCCACGCCCTTGGGTGTGTATGATTATGTGGCAATTTAGTAGTTAGAAATGGTATATTCTCATAGGTTATATAGAATTCTGGTCGTGAAGGCCTGTTCTGTAGGTTAATGAGAAAACTGGTTGTTTTTGCCTATTGTTTGATTAAGTTGGTGTAGCGACAGGACAAGTGGTTCCAAACAACAGATAGGTATTTTTGGTGCATTTCATGGTTAAGTGTACTGGAGATGCAAATTCAAACGATCATTGCAAGTTGGAAATTGATTTCTTGTTTATGGTTATTAGATTCTCTGACAGTTTAGATTGTCAAATAGAAAATGATCTAATATATATCCATATGGTAATAATGTAATCATTGATATTCTGGGATGCAGAAGTACTTTTTTAGCTCTGGTTCAGTCAGTGCAAGAAATGCAAATGAAAGACGCTGAAACTTTCTGTGAAACTATTTTGATACAAAGAAGTAGCTTAAGAAGTCACGGCAGACTGCTTACTTGTTTATATTTTTTAAGATGGTGGTGTTAATTGTCTTTCTCCGTGAGTTCAAATGTAGACACCTTTACTAGAAAATCTGCAGTTTTCATGTTGTTCTCATAAACTATTCATTCCTTATCCTTAACATAAATGATACTAGTTCCTTACCCTTAAAAGACCTAATAAATTTGATCTCAAAACTAAGTGATGCATAGGCGTTAGTGTATTTGAATTCGAATGGGAACAGCTAGATGACAACTTCACTATGCTTAATAAGCTCTTTGTTTCTTGTCCAGCTAAACTAACTGATTCATATAATTGGAATTGAGACGTCATAAACCCACAGATAGATGTTAGAATAGATGCACTTGCTGTCATGCTTACATCTTATATGGTGTATAGACTTTCTTCAAGTCTAGGCAGGTCTCTTAACCAGTAAATCTGCGGCGTCTTACAGCATAACTACTAATCATATTATAGGCATCCACTTTTTGTTTGGTCGATTAGTCAAAATGCTCCAGTGTAGACACCAAGTCAGTATCAAAAAATATGTACAAGATCTGTATGCGTCTTGGCTTGAGTCATCCATTATCTTCCACCAAGATTGACCAACTACATCATAAACATACTTTTTGATATCTAAACTTTTGATTGAGTTCCAAATGCAGGTTATCAGTGAATGCTTTTGGTCTTCCATAAGAATGATGTGTCCAAACATTTCTTTTCTTCTCTGCTTTCCCCTGTTAGATACATATTGATTAAAATGTTGGTGGGTTCTGAGGGACGAAACGTTCACCTATGCTAATAGGAAGAAGAATTAAGATGATAAGTACAAGCGGGATGATGATAAGCGAAAATCTGAAACTCACATTAACAGGGGCGGCCCAACGAATGTTGGGGCCTAAAGCCAAACTTTAGCAAGGGGCCTTAATTTTTTCAATAAAAAAATAATAGATATAAATTTGAATTCTACTTTTTTAGCTTTTTGAGACGTAAAGTTTTTAATAAATTTTTTAATCGATTTCTTCTAATAAATCTTTCTCAATTGATAATATAGACAATTCATTTAATCTCGCTTGAGACATTGTCAATATTAGATTATTAGATAAGATTTGTTCAATTTTATATAACTTCCCATGTATCTTACTTTTTTCACTTCAGATGACGTCTTTTTTAACTTACATACTACCTCAGTCCCATTATAAGCATACATTTTACTTTTATTTTTCACATCCATTACGAAAAGCGTCCTAGTTTCTTTTTAGTCCGTTAAAAAAAGAATGACCTATTTCTAAACTTGGAAACAACTTAACTAACCCCAAATTTACCACTGTTCTCTTAACGAAATGATTTATACCCACACAAATATCAATGACTTAGTTTAGACCACAAATTTCAAAAGTCTTATTTTCTTTATTAAACATTTGTCATGTCAAACAACTTTATATAAATTGAAATGGATGAATTATATATTTTACCACATAGTCCTAATTTACTAATCTCGAATACCAGACTTAAGTACAATTATTCATTTCTTATATCTTTAACTGCATGGGTAAGATTAGAAAATAATACTGTAATAAATTTGCGTTAATTTTTTAAAGTGACACTTGTCTTGACATAAATAAAAAGAAAAAAGTGAATATATATTAAGAAATGAAGGTAGTATAACCTATTATGTTAACAAAAAACAGGGCTTCCGCAAATGCGGGGCCTAAAGTGGTGGCTTTACTTGGGGGATTGGCATGGCAGGACTTGGCAAGTGTTTTTTGTGTGGAAAAAGGCTCAAGTTTTAAACATGAAATCTAGGGTCCTCATTTAATTAGTGTTATTAACTATCTAACATTCTCACCCCAATGTTTTGTAAGTTACACAATAGTCCATGTATAAAAACTAGTTTTTTTGCCAAATTTGGCCTTTTACCTAGCTGCTTCCCTCTCTCCTCTTCCCCGTTTTCCCTCCATTTTTTCCCCATTCCATTCCCGCCCAAAGTTCCACCATAGCTGCGGAGCTTCCTTTCCTAGATCGAAATAATACCCATTCCACCATAGCTGCTGAGCTTATTTACTAAATATCCTTTCCAGTTTTAGGCAATTCAAGCTGAGACCACCCACATTTGGGTTATACGACATTTTGTTAAATCTGGTCGTTTCTTATCCATTAAAGGGGAAATCTTGTTCCTCTAATTTTAATCGTATCAATCATTTCTTATCCATCATATTTGCTTATAGTTCGCAACACATCAACTGTCATTTTGGATATTACAATATGATGTTCCAAACGACAACTTATTCTACTCCATTTCTGGAAAAGTTAATAAATGCATACACCAAGTTCGGAACATATACCATGTGTTCCAACACAGAAATCTATGTTCGGAACGCAACTGGTATGTTCCAGGTATAAATGATAATCATTAACACTATACACGACCAAATTTCCAGAATAGAGTGATAAATGATGTTAATTTAACTAGAAAGTACCAATTATACTTGTTTGATTTACAAATGATGATGATTATCACTAGAAATGACCTACTGTACTTGTAAAAGTGACAAATGATGCTCATCGCTTAAAAGGACCAAATATAGTTGGTAGACTAAGAAATGATGACAATTATCAGTAGTAATGACCAATTATACTTGTTAGAGTGATAAATGTTGACAATTATCAGTATTGATGACCAATTGACTGACAAGTGATGATCATCTATCGTAGGGTTGTTTTAAACAACCTATTGATGTTCGTCGCATTAAACGGTTCGGATCGCACAATTTTTAATGTTGTTATCTTTATCGTATGATGATCCATCCACACATACTGGTTTCGAACATCAAATAGATGTTTGTCACATGTTATGTGTCGTTCCGAGCGCCATGTTCAATTTTTTCTATGTTCATCATACTTTTTCACAATTAGAGTAGTTAGCGCGACAAATTATGATGATTGTATGGCTATAAGTGACCAATTATACTTTTAAGAGTGATAAACTCATCCACTTTTATCACAAAGACCACTTAGAGTAGTTGGTGTGACAAATGATGATCATTATGAGTAGAAATGGACAACTAGAGCTGTCAGAGTGACAAATGATGATCATTATACCTACAAATGACAAACTATACTTGTAAGAGTGACAAATAATGATCACTATCACTATAAGTGACCCACTATACTTGTAAGAGTGACAAATGATGATCATTATCACTATAAATGACCCACTATACTTCTTATAGGGAGAAATGATGATCACTATCACTATAAATGACCCACTATACTTGTTATAGAGAGAAATGATGATCATTATACCTTCAAATGACCCACTATACGTGTAAGAGTGACAAATGATGATTATTATGACTACAAATGACCCACTATGCTTGTAAGAGTGACAAATGATGATCACTATCACTATAAATGACCAACTATACTTCTTATAGGGAGAAATGATGATCATTATACGTACAAATGACCAACTATACTTGTAAGAGTGACAAATGATGATCACTATCACTATAAATAACTAACTATACTTGTTATAGGGAGAAATAATTATCCATACATATACTCTAGTTTCGAACATCCACTAGACGTTTGTCACATATTATGTGTCGTTCCGAGCGCCATGTTCAATTTTTTCTATATTCATCATACTTTTTCACAATTAGAGTAGTTAGCGCGACAAATTATGATGATTGTATGGCTATAAGTGACCAATTATACTTGTAAGAGTGATAAACTCATCCACTTTCATCACAAAGACCACTTAGAGTAGTTGGTGTGACAAATGATGATCATTATGAGTAGAAATGGCCAACTAGAGTTGTCAGAGTGACAAATGATGATCAATATGATAAGAAATGACCCACTATACTTGTTAGAGTGGTAAATGATGATCATTATGAGTAGAAATGACCTACTATACTTTAAGAGTTACAAATGATGATCATTATGAGTAGAAATGACCCACTATACTTGTAAGGGTTACAAATGATGATCATTATACCTAAAAATGACCCACTATACTTGTTAGAGTGAGAAATGATTATCACTATCATTATAAATGACCAACTATACTTGTTAGAGTGACAAATGATGATCATTATACCTACAAATGACCCACTATACTTGTTAGAGTGAGAAATGATGATCACTATCACTATAAATGACCAACTATACTTGTTAGAGTGATAAATGATGATCACTATCACTATAAATTACCAACTATACTTGTTAGAGTGACAAATGATGATCAATATGATAATAAATGACCCACTATACTTGTTAGAGTGAGAAATGATGATGACTATCACTATAAATGACCAACTATACTTGTTAGAGTGATAAATGATGATCACTATCACTATAAATGACCAACTATACTTGTTAGAGTGACAAATGATGATCAATATGATAAGAAATGACCCACTATACTTGTAAGAGCGACAAATGATGATCACTATCACTATAAATGACCAATTATACTTGTTATAGGGAGAAATGATGATCACTATCACTATAAATGACCAACTATACTCGTTAGAGTGACAAATGATGATCAATATGATAAGAAATGACCCACTATACTTGTAAGAGCGACAAATGATGATCACTATCACTATAAATGACCAATTATACTTGTTATAGGGAGAAATGAGATCCATACATATAGTCTTGTTTCGAACATCCAATAGATGTTTGTCACATTATATGTGATGTTCCGCGCGAAATGTTCTATTATTTCTATTGTCACATTATAATTAAAGGGCGATGATCATTATCACTCTAAATTACCAAGTATACTTGTTACAGTGACAAATGATTATCCATCTATCTTTGTTGTTTCGAACATGCTGTTGATGTTTGTCACATGAACATCATGTTCGGAGCGCCATTTTCCGATGTTGCTATCTTCATCGTATTGTTTTTGAAAATATTCAGAACAGATAGCGATATGATTGAAACATGAAGTGAGTCATGCAGAATGACTTAGGGTACAGTGGTAATTTACAGGACAAAATAACAATTTCAAATGAAATTTCTTGATCATTAGTACACAAAACATAACAATTGGAAATAATTGAATCCTTAATCTATGTTTGAATGCTTGTAATATTTATCATGGTGAATGCATGAAGATTACTCATGGTGAATGCTTGCAGCATTTATAGAGTACAAGAATTGTATATGAAAAGGTTGTCTTGAAAGGAGAACATGTGCGAAAATACCGTATAACGAACTGTTGGAATAACTCGATGAAAATGTTCAATTTTTTTTTTTTTTTAGTTTTGAGACCCTTCTGTCTCCATTCAAAGTCTGAACATTCAGGAAATACGTTTGGAACATCGTAATAGCGCTCCGAACGTCACTTTTCTTTGAACTTCTTTCAAGATGTCTCGAACATTTAAAATATGTTATGAACATTCAAATAAAAATATAGAAAAGTTATAACTACTAATATTTAGCCATATACTATGAAAGGTTATTCATATATTACATACCTACAAGAAAGATTAATTGATTATCCTCTACTTCTTTTTCATTCTATTTCGGAGTAAAATATATATATAAATACACAAGTTGATGTCTCATAAATAAGTATTTAATTCATATGAGGGTACATAAGATTTTAACATCTACAATCACTCTGGTAGATATTTAAACATCGGTGGAAAGTGAAATATCTCACAGGAAGTTTCAAACATCACGCAGGAAGTTCAGAACATACTTGTAGTCGTTCAAAACTTTCAATATGTTTGAAACATCTTGAGTATCTTTTTTTTTTTCCAGAAAAATGATAAATAAATACACAAAGATGGTTTTGTATATTGTGTGATAATATTTGATCTGTTGTTGTTGTTGTTGTTGATTGTGGAGGTTGTATATACAAATGGAATTTATAAAATCTGGTGAATTTGTTAAGGGGTTGTGTATACAAAAAGGTATCTTGAGAATAAGATGAGTGTAGATAGACGAGTTGGATAGCTGGAGTGTGAATAAGTGTGAAAAAACTTATTAGTTTTCTAAGTTTAGTTCTCTAAATTTAGTTAATGGTTGGAACATCACAAAGGATGTTTCGAACATCTTGAGTAATGGTAGGAACCTCCATCAAGACATTTCATCTTTAATATGTTGGTACTTTTTTTTTTTTTGGAGTTCATAGCTTAAAGATAAATAATCCTAAATAAGGAGAGAGGTTTCTGAAGTTAACTCTACCATTTTTTCTTTTTTAAAAATAAGAAGAATGTTGAAAAAATTTGTAGGTATGCTAATTCTGTCTAATGATTGTCGCTTTCCTTATGTTTTCCATTTGTCACTCACCGATTGAGTCTTGCTTATTTTTATTTTTGAGGATCGAAAAATCAAATGATATTTTTATTTCAAATCTTATCTCGTCTAGATAAAAGGTGCTTCCAACATCCTGACAGAGATGTTCCAAACATCATGATAGAAGATGTTCCGAACACCCTGACAGTTGTTCTGAACTTCCTGATAGAAGATATTCCGAATACCGTAACAAATGTTCCGTACATTCTGACAGAAGATGTTCCGAACACCTCAAAAAAAAATATTTCAACCGCGAATTTTTATTCAAAATTCATCCAAAACAACTCAAATCAACACCAAATTATCTCAAATTTTATACTTAAGATCCAAATACCATTCTCAAGCATTTCAAACAATACCCACTCCAAAATTACATAAAAATCATGTTTGGATTTTTAAACCCACTTCAATTTTTATTTTTTTATTTTTTTTGCATAAGAAAAAGAAGAAGAAGAAGACGACGAAGACGAAGAAGAATGAGAGCATGAGGAAGAAGAAGAAGAAGAAGAAGAAGAAGAAGAAGAAGAAGAGGAGGAAGAAGAAGAAAATGACTATGTAGACAACAAAAAGTATTTGAAGATTATGACGAGAAAGATGAAGAAAATGAGAAGAATGTGAAGAAAAGAAAATAGAAGAGGAGGAAGATGAAGTAGATATGATGAACAAGAAGAGAAAAGAGAGAATTTTTATTCATTTGTTTTAAAAATTTGTGGTATTTAATTTTGATCCCAAGAAGTTTAAAAGTTTTGTTACTTTTAATTACAGCCCACAAAGTTTTAGAAATGCTAATTTGGTCCATGATTAGTCCTAATTATACTTAGAATGAAAAGAAAAGGTGAGACCCTTTTCTGCCAAAAAAAACTTGAGAGGTTCCTGAACACTCATTCTCACGCTTTACTTGCCTTATGAAAGGCCGGCCCTGAGTCACATAGACCAAAGGAGAAAGAAGTTGCAAGGCTATAAGAGCTTTCAGCCGCATAATGAGTTCAGGAGCGGAGCATTAGTTGAGTAAGGTGATTTCCTCAAAGAGATAGAGATGTTAGGCACGTGAAACTTTTTTGTATTTCCTTTTAACCAAACATGCCAAGTGATTGCCATAAAGACCTGCTTCCATAGAAGCTCACCTCATCACAAATGATTCAGCAATGTATGAAAGATAACATATACATTGCCTTTGTACTTGAAGAAAAAAATATGCACACCTGAATTATATAGAAATGTTTCGAATTTGATAATTTATCTCAACTATGTCAAGATTTATTCAGTTTTCAAGACTTCCATAGTGCACTGGTTCGGAAAAAGTGTGTTTGTTATGTAAGGTCATTATTTTTGGATTGCTGGTAACCTTACCTTCATTTTATTCTTGTAAGAACTACTCTTCGTAAGTAATAGAGGGTCTTCTGTAGTAAACTGGATCTTCCAATAGTGATTAATTCTCTACTTTAATTATTGCCTACTTTTAGTTTTATTTTTATTTTCCTAGATGGGGAAGGACGCCTCCTATGCTTCAGGGAATTCCTCTCCATGCAATACCTTAAAAGGAATCACAGATTATCTTTTGTTGGAGAGACACCTCAATCTGAGTTAATCAATTCTCACTTTGCAGGTTCAAGCATCCAGGCTTGTTCAGATCAGAGGAGAAGAAGCTTTTAAATCATGATATATTGTCTTAAAACAAATGCACATTTATAAGCTCCTTGATGGGGTAGGAATGGTTGCGAGACTGTGTTGCGACTCAACTATCATGGACATGGAAGAGATACTAGATGAAGTTGGGCTTCCGGAGGAGTTGATTGCCTCTATGGTCACTGAACTTTGGGTAATAGGCCACCATGGTCATTTATCTTTGTTTTGTCTTTTTATGGTCACTCAATTTTGGGTAATAGGCCACCATGGTCACTTATCTTTGTTTTGTCTTTCTGTGGTAACTCAATTTTACCCAGTTAACTATCATGGTCATCCAACACAAAACTCTACAAACTTCGTTAAGTATATGTTGACGTGACAACTTTATTTTTTATGCAAATTACAGAAAATGACAAAACTACACCAACCCACTTTAGACCCTGCCCAGCCCCAAACCAACCCAAGAATTGAATTTAGCAGAACTTCCTTCCTGCAAAACAACTTGCTTTTCTTTTTTCTGTTTCTTTTATCTTTTCCATATTTCATCTTACAAATTATATGTAACAGTTATCGTACCATTACGAAATGAAAGAAATAAAATAAAGTATCAAACAAAAAGGGAGCATATATTATCCAAAGCAAAATGAAGACATCAAACCATTGTAAAATTATTTAAATTCTTCAACAGAAAATATAACCATTTTAACCATATAAATAACTTCTTTACAACATATCCTATCAAACTGCTGTCTATGACTTCTTTCTTCTAAGGGAGCATAACCATTTTAACTAGCAAAACGATATGCTATAGTCAGTTCATTTAACATCAACTTGAAGCTATTATCATATCTGCTAAATTGATATCAATATCAACTATTAAAAACATGTATATAAATAAAAACAGTACTACTTAAACAAACTGTTAAATATCTTTATAATTAATTAAAAATCTACGCCACTTAAATAAAAATTTCTACCTATAAAATGCATCAGTGCAGCTAACTCGTCAAGGTCAGATGACCAAGTTTAACTCGGTTTGGGGCTTGGTGGGGTCTAAAGTGGGTTGGTGTAGTTTTTTTTTTTCATTTTCTGTAATTTGTATAAAAAATAAAGTTGCCACGTCAGCATATACTTAACGGAAGTTTGTAGAGTCTTGTGTTGGATGACCATGAGAGTTAACTAGGTAAAGTTGAGTGACCATAGAAAGAGAAAACAAAGATAAGTGACCATGTCGGCCTATTACCAAAAGTTGAGTGACCATAGAAAGATAAAACAAAGATAAGTGACCATGGTGGCCTATTACCCAATGTTGAGTAACCATAGAGGCAATCAATTCGCTTCCGGAGCATAGATACCCCAGTACTGCATGGTTGCCCTCAGCTTTTGTTGAAAAGTTTGGATCAGTTTGACTTGATCGCAAAGATGAAACTATGAGGAATTGGAAACCAACTGAGAAAGAAAAATCTGATAGGTTATCTTCTCAGGCTGCTTCCAGATTCTATGGAGAACTGGAAAACTTTCTGCACCAATTCCAAATGGTTTCTACTCTGTTGTTCATGTGAGTCCTCAAACTTATAACTTCTCTGTATTGTTTCTTGTCTCACCATTCACATTCTCATGATTAGAAATTCTTTTTGACCTCTAGAATCTGAACGAACTCTATAATAATTGCATACGACTGATGCAGTTTTACTAGTTGATCTGTAGAGGCACTTATGAAGTGATTTTGTCAAATGAATAAGTTATATGTCGTGAATGATAGAAGGATAGAAATAAAAATTACATTGGTAGATTGTTCAGTTGTGCTTCCACATCTATTCTTTTATCCATTGAAAAAAGATGTATTCATCTTAACTGACTTCCTATTTTTAACGGTCTTGCTATTTTAGTTTTTAAGTAATTTTGAAATATATGAAATTTTTCATCATATATCTCATTTCTCGAGTAGCAGAGGGAGGTAGTTTCAAGTACTTGCTCTAGGTTATCAAGGAAGTCACACTGATAAAGGAGCCTGATGGGACATATAGAGTTTGCAGTCTAAAAATTTATCAGAACAAAGATCATGGCTTAGTCTTGCTATTTTTATCTAGTTTACAAGCATTTGCATACTGACCTCTTCGATTTTTCTTCTACCAGCTTAGCAGCATCAGTCGATTTGGCCTCCACTACTTTCAGCTTAGCGAGCACAACATCCAAAGAAGAACCTGCAACACTGACACCACCACTTGAAAAACCTGTACCTTCACCAACAATTCTTGTACAAGCTCCACCAATATCTACATCACCTCTTGCATCTTGTTCTCCATCTACGTACATATCATCTTAACCAGTAGTCTTCTTGATGGCTGTGGCCCCCTCCAGTTCGGCCCTAAGGGCATCCACTGACGCATCCTCAACTTCATCTGCATAGGGCACATATAAATCCTCCCGCCCTGATCGCACCTCTTTGTCAGTAGGGAATAAGTAAGGGCGCGCGATCTGGATAATTCATACAAATTAAAAAGATATTTGAAATTGGATAATTTAATGACATGAAAATAGCGCAACATTACCTTAATTTTATCTTCTCCTTCCACGAATGGGTCGAAGGATTTAGGCACCTTTTTCTGTACTATTTGAGCATCCGATGGCACGACATTGGAGACTTATCTATCACTATATCTCTCCTTTCAACGACAAGAAATGCTTCATTGACCCAGGCCTAAGATGAAAGATTTAATCGGAGTACGAAAAATTAAAAATTAACAATCAACTAACTATTGGTTTATTGTAGACTTACCAAATATGCCCAGAGGAAGCCAAAAAGAGCATATCCAGGTGCTTTTTCTTTCTCACTGAAGGTTTTATAATGTTTGGTCATGTCAAGCTTGGGCTTCAAATATTAAATCGTCAGCTCGAAGCACAACCTGTCCCATGGATACTTGGAGAAGAGCTCCAGATCATCAACAATATAAACCCATTCCTTCTCAACTGAATTTGAAGTATCCTTTGCCATCAATAACGAGTGGAGAAACCACAAAAGGCACAACTTCAACTGTTCCACTTTGCTAAATCTTTTACTAGTTTTCAACAACCTCAAAAGCCTCGACGATGTCATTTTAGCTATTCCCTCACCGATGTAATTATGAGTTAGTTCTTCATAAAATTCCACACCTTTTCTCACAACCTTTTTCTTTGCTTTATCGCTGGATAATATCCCACACTCCAACCCAGTGATAAGAGCAAACTCCCAAAGCCCAAAACAAGTTGGCTTTCCATCAACCAAGAACCAAACCTCACGATGCTTTTTATCCTTTATTCTGCGCAGAAGTAGGAGTGGACCATCTGTCCATTGAATTGCCAAAATCGGGACATTTCAAGTAACTACTCGAACACAGACTCCTTAAATTTATTTTCTAATTTCAAATGTTTCAACAACTTGTTGAATTCACAAAACTTTTTAATGCTAGATCGAACAGATATCTACGACGAAAAACAAGTGTATTGGGTGAAAAATCACGGAGGTCTCGCGCAAGACCTCAGAAGACTGTGCCACGAGACAAGCTTCCGAGGGAAAAATTGCATGGCCGCTCGCCTTATGAAACGAGGGGAGGCAAGCTCAGAGCACTGAGCTCGGGAAAACCCACTGTAACTTCGAGCGGATGACACAACTCGGGAGGCGAGGGCCATCCTTTGTAACTGTCGACCGTTGCTTCGATATTCAATAGGGTAGATCGTGAGTCAACTGCAATTATGTACAGAATAATGGCCATAAAGGCACCATTATGACATTTTACTAACGTCATTCTTTCTCCTGATTATAAATAGGGCTCATTTGTAAACAACATTACACAATCAATACAACACGAGAATCCTACTTTTATTTGTTGCCTTGTTTATCTTATTTCCTGCCTCGTTACTTTTTCAAGTTTTCGTTTAGTTCAAATCCAATTTAGCTCAAACTTTACTTCGATACAAGAAAATTACCAGTTAATCCCGATATAAATTCGATTTATTGTCCTACTCAGATTTAGGCCAACATAAATTGGCGCCGTCTGTGGGGAGCTGTTAATAGCATTTGTTCCGAAGTCAAAATTTTCCAGACTCAAATAAAATGTCGACAGCTTCAACATGTCGAAAATCTGTAAACGTCATTATTGGTGGTGTAGAGATAAACGGTATCAATCTCTCCTCGATAAGGAAGCTTGCGAAGTTCTCAACTTATATAGAGAAAAGCACTCAAGGGGAGAGAATCGGTGAAGAAATTATTTTCGACGAGGGAACCGCCACGAGGCAATGACCCCTCATTTTGAAGCTTTGGTTATCACTCTAAGGGTCAAAGACTCACATGTAAGACGAGTCCTAGTAGACCATGGGAGTTCCGTTAATATAATCAACCTCAGAGCCATTGAATAGATGAGGTTGAAGGACCTTGTCGTCCTAAAAGTAACCACCTTGGCAGGGTTCATAACTCCGTAGAAAGAACTCTAGGGGAAATCACCATCATAACCAACGCCGGGAGAGTTGACAAAGAAACAACTTTCCAAGTAATGAACGAGGATGTAGCATACAATATTATCCTCGGAAGGCCTTGGATCCACGAAATGGAAGCTGTCCCATCAACCTTTCACCAAGTCATTAAGTTTCCCAGCCCATGGGTAATTCACGCAATTTGTAGTGACCAGCCAATAGCTCGGAAGTGCTATACGGTCGCTGCGAAAACAGGAACGTGCGACCTCGGGCGCTCGGTCGGGGAGAACTCGCCCCAAGGAGAAACTTCGCCAAAGAAGGGAGAAAGGAGTCCAACCTTCATCCAAGAACCTTGAAAGCAAAAAGCCGAGGATTCAACGGTGGGAGAGCTGGAATCACATGCATTATCAGAAGAATTCCCAGAAAGAATGATATTCGTCGGCTCGGAGCAGGAAGCCGAGTCAAAGGAAGCACTCATCAAATTATTGAAAGCCAACGATGATTGCTTCGCGTGGTCCCACACAGACATGGTAGGGATCGATCCCGAGATCATGACGCATAAGCTGAACGTAGATCCCAACCATCGCCCAGTGAAAAAAAAGAAAAGGTCCCATACCGGAGAAAAGAAGAAAGCGATCCAGGACGAGACCAAGAGGTTGCTTGACAACGGGTTCATAAGAGAAGTCAAGTACCCGAATTGGCTTGCTATATAGTAGTGGTACCCAAGAAAAATGGCAAGTGGAGAATGTGTGTTGATTACACCGACCTAAACAAAGTTTGCCTTAAAGATTCCTACCTTTTACCACAAATAAACAGATTAATAGACTCCACGGCTGGACACAAGTTGTTAACCTTTCTAGATGCATATTTGGGGTATAATCAGATCCTAATGGACCCATGCGACGAAGAAGAAACTTCTTTCATTATGGATGAGGAAACTTATTGCTACAAGGTGATGTCGTTCGGTCTCAAGAACGCCAGGGCAACCTACCAGAGGCTGGTGTGTCAGATGTTCAAACATTACATTGACAAAACAATGGAAGCTTATATCGATGATATGTTGGTAAAGTCCGCCCGGCTGGAAGATCATCTGAAACAACTAAAGGATGCCTTCGCGATTTTGAGACAATATTGCACGAAGCTTAACCCCAAAAAATGCGCTTTCGAGGTTAGCTCGGGCAAATTCTTAGGATTCATTGTCTCGGAGAGAGGTATTGAAGCAAACCCTGACAAGATCAAAGCTATACAAGAAATTCCCGAAGAATTATCAAGTCCAAAAGAAGTACAATGTTTAACTGGCCGATTAGCCTCTTTGAGTCGATTCATTTCAAGGTCATCAGAGCGGTGCCACAAGTTCTTTTCTATCTTGAAGAAGAACACTTCCTTCGAATGGACTCCCAAATGCAGGGAGGCCTTGAAAGAACTGAAACATTATTTAGCCAATGCCCGTTGTTGGCCAAGCCAAAGGATGGCGAGACCCTATTGGTTTACCTAGTTGTCTCTAAGGTATCAGTGAGTGTTGTTTTAAGAAGAAGGGAAGCAACATCCAATATACTATGTCAGTAAGGCCTCCTCGATGCTGAAACAAGGTACCCGTATTTAGAAAAATTAGCCATTGCGTTAGTCATTGCTGCCAGGAAATTACGCCCTTACTTCAAATGCCATCCAATAGCAGTAGTGACAACTTTCCCTTTGAGAAGTATATTGCATAAGCCAGAATTATCAGGGAGGTTTTCTCGGTGGGTAGTCGAGCTGAGTGAGGATGACATCGTATATCAACCCCGTACAGCTATCAAGTCTCAAGTACTGGCTGATTTCGTGGCAGATTTCAGTATTAAACTTCTTCTCGAGGTGGAAAAAGAGAGCCCGACTTGGAAAGACCTTACCCTCGGAGTGTGGAAGCTTTACACAAATGGGGAGTCCAACTCCAATGGTTCGGGGCTCGGAATAGTACTCGAGGCCCCCACTGGGGAAAATTTAAGGCATTCAATGAAATTTGAAAAACTAACCAACAATGAAGCCGAGTACGAAGCCGCCATAGCAGGACTAAAGTTGGCCAAAGAGATGGGAGTTGAAATTGTGGAATTGAGATGTGACTCACAGCTAGTGGTGAACCAAGTTTTCGATGGATATAAGGATCGAGAGCCTAGAATGAAGCAACTCGTGGCAAGAATGTAGCAAGCGCTCGAGGCCTTTCAAGAATGGAAAATCATGCAGGTACCCCGAGAGGAGAACGCCGAAGCTAATGCGCTAGATCATTTGGCTTCGGTGGTGTCAGCCGACAACTCGGGGACTGATGCAACAGTGAAGGTTCTTACGTCGGCCACAGGAAAAATAAAGCTAGAAGTGAACGTAGTGAATCGACATTGGGACTGGCGAACAAAATTCATCTCTTACCTAGAGTCGGGGACTCTACCATCAGACAAGAAAGAAGTGGCAAAATTCAGGAAGCAAGTTGTCCCGTACACAATAGTGTATGGGCAGCTATATAAAAAACTTTATTGCGGCCCGATGGCCAAATGTTTAGGCCCCGGAGAGTATGAACACGTAATGAGAAAAGTGCACGAGGGAACATGCGGCAACCACTCAGGAGCCAAAGCCCTCGTTCGCAAACTGCTTCGAGCAGGCTACTATTGGCCCGAGATGAGCGAGCATGCCAGAGTGTTCGTTAGAAAGTGCGATAAATGTCAAAGGCATGCTTCTATGATTCACCAACAAGCCAAGCCCTTGCACTCGGTAGTTTTACCATGGCCCTTCATGAAGTGGGGAATGGACATCGTAGGACCCTTTCCCAAAGCAAAGGGCAGTGTCAAATACATACTCGTGCTCACCGATTATTTTTCCAAATGGATCGAGGCAGGAGCATTGCCAGGGTAAGGCAGAAAGAGGTCATCGATTTCATATGAAAGAATATCATATACCGGTTCGGAGTCCCAAAGAAAATTACTTGTAACAACAGTACACAGTTTGTTGGTTCGGAGGTCACAACTTTTTTCAAAAAATGGGGAACCAAAAGGATAACCTCGACACCCTACAATCAAAGTGCCAACAGACAAGTTAAGTCATCAAACAGGATAATTGTTGATAACCTTAAAAGGAGGATGGACGAAGCCAAGAGTTCGTGTCCTGACGAGTTGCCATAAGTGCTATGGGCAATGAGGACCACAGAGAAGAATAACACAGGAGAAACTCCATTCTCTCTCATTTACGGGATCGATTCGTTAATCTCTGTTGAGGTGGGTGAGCCGAGCCTTCGCTATGCGCACTTCTCCGAGGAGTCAAATCAAAAAGCAATGAGGATAGAGCTGGATTTGCTCGAGGAACGAAGAGAAATGGCGCTGGTACGATTGACGGCCCAAAAACAACGAATCGAGGCCTACTTAAACAGAAAGGCCAAGCTGCGAGAATTTAAGGTTGGCGACTACGTCTTAAGAGCCTTGAATCAGACAACCAAAGAGAAAAACGCAGGAAAGTTGGCTGCCAATTGGGAAGGGACCTACCGAGTGAAAGCAGTTGTAGGAAAAAGATCCTATCAGCTAGCATATCTTAAAGGGAAGCAAGAGCCTTTGAATTGGAATGTGTCCAATTTAAAGAAATATTATTTCTCACTAAACGGAGCACGCTACCGACGTCAACAGTGCTCGAGTCTTCATCCTTCACCCTCGAACACTCGGAGTGACAAGGGAACAAAATCAATCAGCGATTGACTCGCCGAACTCGAAGACTCACCGAGCTCGCAGTTCGAACTCCCAGACTCACCGGGCCCACAGTTCAAAGTCCGAGTACTTTTTAAAAAATAACTCAAACTCGGGGACTTGGGCTCGAAATTTTAGATCTTCTCCCGAAGCAGTTTCTTATAAAACAAATTATGCCTAAGTATAGCTAGGCCTTATGTAAATTGACTCAATATTTATCAATGGAATAAGAATCGATTTATTTTTTTATCCATTAAATTTTCAGCCTCGGCTCGAGGGCGAGACGTCGCCCTAAGCTAGCACTCTAACACATTCAAAGACTTGCAAGCAAACGAAAAAGAAATGGTGGATACTCAAACAGTCATGTATTCACAAGGTCCGAAGGCCAGAATAATTACAAAAGGTAGCCCAAAGGCACAAAAACAAAAGCTAACGAGCATTTACTCATGCTCACTATCACTGCCCGAGGCCTCACCTTCAGACGAGCTGTCGCTGCTCGAAGGAAGACGGTCTAAAAGCCCCCGAGCCTTGGCAACGTCAAACTTAGCTTTGGCAATCTCTTCATCCAAATTAATTCCCTTTTTACAATGCTCAAGGGTCTTTAACTTGGTCTGGATGATCGCCCAGTTTATGTCAATCTTCGCTCGGGTGGCCCATAGATTCAGCTTAGACCTTAACTTGGACTTGAGCGCAGAGGGAGATGCTGATCTCTTAGCTCGAAGAATCTTCAGCTCAGCTTCGGAAGCCTTATCCTTGTCCTCGACCTCGGCCACTTTCGAGGTAAGTAGTGACATCTTCTCTTCGAACTACTCAGTCAAGCTCTTAAGCGCTGCGTCGGCTTGCTTTCGAAGCTCAGCTTGATGACTCTCTTCTTGGGAGCTCCTCTCTGCTAAAAGGCTAGTAACTTCACCACGGGCCTGAGAAAGGTCGGCACCGAGCTGCTCAACTTCCCTCTGAGATCGGCCCAAGTTAGCCTCCGAGTTAGCGAGCTGTCCTTCGAGCTCGGCAACACGAGCCTCGAGCACATTCCTCCGGCGATCCCACTCGTCCCCAACCCAACGAAGATGATGTGGTCGTTGAGCTTCAACCTCAGCTGCTTTCATAGCATAAACATAACCCTATAGCCAAAAGGAAAAAAGGTTAAGGGTTAGAAAAAAAATCAGAATAAGGAACAAACAAGACAAAGCCTCACATGAATCGCATGCTGAACTGAGTAAGCCATCAGATCGTCCAAAGGAAGGTCCTTCAAGCGGTCGTTCTCTAATGGCCTAAGTAGCCCTTTGCAGCTGATGGCAACCCCCATGTTGTCGTCCAATAGGCAAACATCTATTAGAACTGGGATTCGTCTAATCCCTTGGGAGAGATTCATTCTCGCCCGAGCCGGGTCAACGTTCGCTCGCCTCGGAGGCGATGCTGCTTCGACAGGCTTGGTGGTTTCCTCGGCAAACTTCGCCTCGCCGGGCTCCAAGCCCTCCCGAACCTCGTCAGCCACTTGGCTCGGCTCCTTCACGACCATCCCCCTTACTCCGCTCCGAACCAACACATCGTCAGGTTCGTCAATCAATCTTCGCCGGGGGGTCTTAGTTGATTCAACCCGAGGAACTTTAGCCTTAGCTGGCTTCCTATGCGTACCGCCATTATTGTTGAGCCTGAAAAGAAGCAAACGCATTACTCGAAGGGGAAAGCAAAGAGAAAAGAGCAAAAGGTAAAAAGGAGTACCTCTCGGGGCCTGAGTAAGGGCCTCAACAGAATCCTCAATGAAATGCATGCTAACCTCGACATCCGGGACCTCGACGACATCAGCCCGTCGTCCCGACTTCTTCTTCTTCTTTATTTTCTTTTTCTTATCTTCTTTCTGCTCTGCCTCGGCAGGTAAGATGGTGAAAGCTGAAAAAAAAGGGGAGAAGGTAGAAGTGAGGAAAGACACATTAAGAAAATAAAGCGACCAAGTTTGGAATATACTAACCCAGTCGTTTGCCCGACCACTCATTTTCCGCACGAGCAGCCAAGACCATCCAGTCCCTATCCAATCTCCATTCGGTGCTAATAATGGCTTGCACCCAAGCCTCCAAATCCTGAGAAGGATTGATTGGGGGTCTCCTTGCTAAAACAAAACACGGTGAAAGTTTAGACTCTGTTGCAATCAAAAACCAAAGTACAAGAGAAAGTACGAGGGAAAGGCTTACGAGTCCTATTCCACGCCTCAGGAAAGCCAGGCTTGACTGAAAGAGAAGAGGTGGGAAGAATAACAAACCAGTCATACCAGTTCCGATTCTCGGTGTAATCGCTCTTAGTAATGAGAGAGAACTGACCCCAGTTGTTCAACTGCACAACCCCATCCTTGTGCAGGGAAGGAGAAAATAAAGAAATCAAGTGGTCATACCTAAATGAGACCCCAGCTTTGCGACTAATGTAGTCGAGACATTGGACAATCTTCCAAAAACTAGGGCCAAGCTTGGAAGAGCAAACATTGTGCCCGTCTGGCAAAAAGTGGCAGCTATGGGATGAAGCGGAAGAGAGAAACCGATTAAAAATGGGTAAGTGTAAATGAAGGAGTTCCCCAGAACACTATCACACATACGTTGTACAGAGGTGGGAATCAAGATCGAGACCTCAGAGCTCCAACCGCATTCTTCTCGGATCGAAGCTATGTGCTCCTCCGAAGCCAGGCTTGGGGAAAGTTGAACGGGGAGATTTCTCTTTCTCCTAATGTCAGGGGCTGATTGCCCCCTCATCCTAAATTTTTTACTTGAGTCAAACGGTCTTGGGATGATCCACTGAGGTTCAAGCTCCCCCTGGTAAACTTGTTTCTTCTTTTTCCTCTTCAGAAGTGAGATCTCGATTACCTTATCATCATCCATGGCCCCCTCAGCCACCACCTCATTATCGCCGATGGATGGATCCTGACTAGCCATGCTACGACTGTTTTCCGAGTGGGAAGAAGTTTCTGAGGGTGGGGAGTCTAACAAACCCTCAATTGAAGCGTCAATAACATCTTTACAATGGGGTGGAGAAGACATTATGAAGTTTTAAAAATTCGAAAGAGGGAAAGGAATATGGTAGGCTTTAGAAAGGGAATTGCAAAATGGTGAAGATAACAACCAAAATGGGCTATTTATAGCAGAGCACAAGTAGATCAAGAAGTAATGATGGCAGTTACCTAGGGAAGATCAAACGAAAAGACACAGCCAATCTAAAACTGAGCCACGTACAAGAAATGCGACATTGAAACGTCGTCCGCCTTTTCAAATCTCCAGGTCGAAAACACGTCATGTCACTCTCCCGCTTAAATTCAATTCCACCCCTTGAAAAATCCTAGCAATTATCCGAAGGGTGGGGGACTATCTGTATTGGGTAAAAAATTACCGAGGTCTCGAGCAAGACCTCGAAAGACTGTGCCACGAGACAAGCTTCCGAGGAAAGATTGCATGGTCGCTCGCCTTATGAAATTAGGGGAGGCAAGCTTAGAGCACTGAGCTCGGGAAAACCCACTGCAACTTCGAGCGGATGACACACCTCGGGAGACGAGGGCCAACCTTTGTAACTGTCGACCATTGCTTCGATATTCAATAGGGTCAACTGCAATTATGTACAGAATAATGGCCATAAAGGCACCATTATGATATTTTAGTAACGTCATTCTCTCTCCTGATTATAAATAGGCTCATTTGTAAACAACAGGACACAATCAATACAACACTAGAATCCTACTTTTATTTGTTGCCTCATTTATCTTATTTCCTACCTCGTTACTTTTTCAAGTTTTCGTTTAGTTCAAATCCAATTTAGCTCAAACTTCACTTCGATCCAAGCAAATTACCAGTTAAACCTGATATAAATTCGATTTGTTGTCCTACTCAGATTTAGGCCAGCGCAACAAGTAATTTCATCAAGCCAAGTTTTAAGTCAATTCCTTCGAATGTTGATTTCCTTGATGCATCGGGGCACTAATAAACGGTCCGACTCATACTCAGGCTCCCTGATTTCATCCCCTTCTTCATCCGTTTCTTTATCACTTTCTTCTTCTTCTTCTTCTTCTGTTTCTTCGTCACCTTATTCTTCATCTTCTTTTTCAGTTTCTTCTTCACCTTCTTCTTCTTCACCACTTTCATCTTCTCCTGATTCATCTCCATGTCTATCCTCACGAGCAGATGCACCTTTTCCATCATCTTCACCACCTTCATTACTGCTTTCATTACCTTTCCCTGCTTCGAAGAGTTCATCCAATGGAACCACAATATCTTTAGTTTGGGGTTCGACTCGGGCCTCTTCAACCATAATATCTTTTGTAGAGTAATCGTCTATGGTCTTTTCTATCTGGAATTTATTTTCACCACCTTCAGTATCCATTAAACCAGTTTCCTCAATTGGAGATTGATTGTCATCTGCTGCTAGATTTTTATCACTTTCAGGGACTTCACTTTCAGCCACTCTACCACCTGTAGATTGATTGTCATTAGCTCCTAGATTTTTAGCACTATCAGGAACTTCACTTTCAGCCACTCTACCACTTGTAGACTGATTGTCATTTGCTGCTTGATTTTAACACTATCAAGAACTCCACCACTTGTGGATTGATTGTCATCTGCTTCTTGATGTTTATCAAGTTCAGCAACTTCAGTTTCATCTCCTCTACCACTTGGAGATTGATTGTCACCTTCTGCTAAATATTTATCCATCTCAGCAACATCCTCTTCTTCAGATTGGTTCTTTGCTCTTTCTCTTTTAATTTAATTCTTATGATATTTCTCTTTTTAGTACTTGGAGTAGCTGTATTCAACAACTTCGGCCTTGACCTCACTTTATCCACATACAGAACCATGTCAAAACAAAATCTAAATAAACCTATTTGATTAACTATAATAAAGTAAAACGAGCAAATCAATAAACAACAAAAAAGAAAAATTGGAGAAAGACAATAAATAAAAAACCTATATTTCTTCGAAAAATACCATTATCGTTTCTTCATAAGTTCTAAAGTGGAACAAAGAACCTGAAAAAACTAAAGTATAATGATATTAGGTTTTCTCACTTGAAGAATTTGGGATTTCTCGAGGATACTTCACTGATACTTCAAACCTTGAAAAACTGGCCAAAATTGTTGAATACTGGTGTGGTTTATGCACGATTTGAAACTGGAACGGTAATGAGAAAACTAATGGAAGAAAAAGGGAAGGGAAAATGGGTTTTCCTAGAAATTGGAAGAAGGGAAGGAAAATTTGATTTAAAATGTCAAAGACCCGTTTTGATTTTTTTGACCGCAACTTGACCCATTTTTTTGTTAGATATATATACTTTCCCACAATATACACTTATGCACACAAGTTTTCCTATTTCCAAACACACTTTTGACCAACACTTAAGCTCACTTAACATTTTTCCCTAACAAAATAAACCAAAAAAAAAAAAAATAGGAGGTTATTTTTTTAAATGAAAACTTGAGAGGGCCTTTTAGCTAATTATTCTCCTGCTACTTTTAGAGGCTGGACAAAAGGTTTCAACTTTCGACATTGGAGATACCAACGGAACATGGTGAGGCAAACCACATCCTATACATTGATGGTGCCTTGGTTTCACATGAGGCTAATTAGGAAAAAATGCTTCATTTAAGAGTCATTTTACTTGCATTTGAAGCTCTTTCTAGGCTTAAGATCAAGTTGAACAAGAGTTTTACTGTTTATGTGAATGATGATGCTCATATTGAGGAATTTTCTAATACTTTGGGGGTGCAACGTTTGTAAGCGCATACTACCGACCTGAGGCATCCCTTAAGAGCAAGAAAATGATGTTGGTGTGTGACAACGGGTTGTGGAGAAATGCGAAAGGAAACTGGCATCGTTCAGAAAGCGGTACCTCTCCTTTGGTTGGAGGTTAACACTAGTGAATAGTGTGATGGCAGGGATTACAACTTATCTTATATCTTCGATATCTATCCCTACAAAAATGGATAAGAGTATTAATAAATTGAGAAGGGATTTCCGTTGGAAAAGCAATGATGTCAATAGGATGTTTCATGCAGTGAAGTAGGAAAAAATTTCCAAAAGTAGAAAGGGAGGTAGGCTTGGAGTAATGTATCTTAAGAATAAAAAAAGAGCCTACTGTGTAAATGGATATGGAGCTTAAAAGATGGTAAAAGTGCATTGTGGAAGACTGTTATAAGGTGTAAATATTGCATTGAGTGCAACTGGGAACCAAGACCAGTGAACAATACTTATGGGGTTGCCATGTGGAGATCAATAGCCAACATATGGGGAGAGTTCAAAGATAACAGCAAGCTAAAAGTGGAAATTGGCTAGAATATAAAGCTATGGAGCAATAACTGGTGCAATGATGGATTGCTTAAAGACCTATTTCCTACAATGTTCAGTATGGTGTTGAAACAGAACTGTCAACTGGCTGGTAGTATTTCTTATTTTGGATGGAACTTTAGACTTAGAAGCAAGGGATATAACGAATGGGAAGTGGCTGAGGTTAGTGGTTTTATACAGGTAATGCAGAATGTTGTAATAGAGAAGGATATTTAGGATCTGTCATATGGTTACCCAGTAAGAATGGAAATTTTATAGTGAAAAGTTGTTATGAGATGCTGCAGAGGAAAGCAGAGCAAGATGAATCTTTTTGGTCTTCGAAGATGCTTTGGAAAACTAAGGAACCATCCAAAGTTGCATGTTATGGGTTGTTGGCAATTGATGGAACTTTCTTGACACTTGACAATCCTTGGAGAAGAGGTTATGACCTACGTAGCAAGTGTTTTCTATGTGAATTTAAATCTGTAAGTCACCTATTGATGCATTATAATCCATCCGGGAAGAGTTGGGCTCTATTTCTTAACATTTTAGTGGTTGTGCTGCGTAATGCCACTGAATCTCAAGGATCTACCAAACTGGCATCACAGTACATGAAGAAAAGTGGAACCCACAATTAGGGTTTCCATAAAATAAAATAAAAAGCTGCACACATGTAGGTTTTTGTCTTTCTTTCTTATTTCTTTCTTTCTTCATTCTTCTCCAGTTATCCTTTCTTTTTTCTTCGTTCTCCTCACTATTCTTTCAAGGTTTAGTATTGCTTGTCTAATGAATTATTGAATCATTAAAGTTCTAGACTTTTAGTATCTACTATGACCTAAGTTGCTTAGACACAGGTGCGGGTGTCCGACAATAGTGCGGATCTAGAGGTCGGATCCTCCAAGATCTAAATCCTAAGATTTGGGGATACAAATCCTAGTACCGATATGGGTGCAGGAATTCAGCTAACTAAAAGAAATTTGACATGGTTTCATAGAGGTTTATTATCACAATCTGATCTTACACTTTTGTCGACCTTTTCAAACCTTTCCCCTTTTGTTATTCCTGTTGAGATAATTGAGGAAGACATGGTTCCATAGAGGTTTACCCTAGCTTTGGTTCTGATTTTGGGAACCAAATTTTATGCTCTCTTGAAATTTTCAGTCGCTCGTGGTCAAAGTACCCAAAAATATTTGACTAGATCCGGTATGGATCCCACACCCACATCAGTTTTGTGTCAACACGCGTACGGCACCGAAAGTGCAGCGTCTGAGAAACTTAGACTATGGATATCTACTTTTAGTTTTTAAATTGAAATATTTGCTCGCCTCTTGCCTCGGTGAAATTGACCATTTCCGCCTTCCGTCGCCTTACGCTGTCCAAAACACTGATGCTGAGTTATAGAACATGACACTGATTTCTTAATTCTATAGTGAAATATATGGTTCCACTTCCACCGCCTTATTGTTGTTAGAGATATAAGGCCTAAACCCTCTGGTTATATTTCTAGGGTTCTTTGAAGAAGTTTTCTGTGGCATGTGGAATGGAACTGAGGTTGCCATTAAAGTTTTACTGGAGCAAGATCTTACTGCTGAAATTATGGAGACTAATGCTATGAGATCTCTATCCTTAGGTGTTGTATCTTCTTTATGACTTCTATTACTTTCAGCTTTATATTATTCTAAATTTAAATGCTCTTTTCTTGTCACTTTTCCCCCCCGCCGACTTTAGCATCCAAATGGTACTTATCTTTCCTTGTTTCTTCTAATTTTTGTCTTTTACTCCTAATTTTTCTTATAAGAATGTATTTGTAATTAGACCAGTGAGATTTAACTAGTTCCATTCCTCCCAGTTATATTATTCTTGGGTGCCCGTGCAAAGCCTACACATTTATCAATGGTTACTGAATATGTGGAGATGGAATCTCTATATTATTTGATCCATTTAAGTGGTCAATAGAAGAGGTTTAGCTGGGTGAGGAGGCTCAATAGAAGAGGTTTAGCTTCGAGATATATGCAGGTCGGTTTATCAAAAGTTATGGAAAAGTACCGCATATGTGTTGCTATTTATACATTTAAGGACATGATTTATGATATTAGTAACTGATTCTTGTTTCAGTCGTGGTTTAAGAGGTTTGATGTGCTTATATCAGATGAAAGATTGTCCATCATGATTAAAAAGTACAAACTGCCTCGTGAATAAATATTGGACTGTCAAAATATGTGATTTTGGTCTCTCAAGAATAATGACAGATACATCGATGAGAAATTCAACATCCTTCGGAACTCATTCGCAATGAGCCTTTCACGGAGAATGTGACATTTTTAGCTTTGGTGTTATTAGCTTGGAGAAGCTTGGAGTTTTGACTAATGACTAAGGAACAGATCAAAGGACATGTAAAATCAATTGAGCGAGAAAATTAATTATTATCCTAAAATCTAATGTTTATCTTGATAATTATGCAGGGATGCATGAGATAGAAAAGATTGCATAAGATTGGGATAAGGCTAAAGGATTTCATCTATCCAAGCAAAGATTTCAATTAGGACTCAAACTCTGGAAAGGTTTGGAGTTCTAATTGCTCAAGACTTCTCAAGTTTCAAGTCTATAAATTGAGAAACATTTCAGCTATTGAAGGCACACATAAATACAGAGAGTTTAGAGCTATAGCATTGAAGTAATTCTACATTGTTTGAGCATTCGTTAAGCTACAAGGAACTAAGTGAAGAACCTGTTCCTTAGGTTGAGTCTTGTTGTTCTCAGTCTTAGTTCATCTGTAGTAGAATCTATTGAGTTGCACTATTTACTTTCATAGAAGTTCTGTAAGAGCACATTATTCAAGTCTTGTACTTTGAGAAACTTCACTGATTGTGAAAGGGGTCGCTATAGGATTAGAGTTAGTCCTAGGTTAGTAAGAAAGAAGTCTTGTAACCAAGTGATTCTTTCAAATAGTGAAGTTGAAATCCTACTCGAGAGAGTAGGTCGTGGTTTTTTTTAATCCCAAGTCATAGGGGTTTTTCCACGCTAAAATTCAATGTTCATTTACTTATTCTTTATCTATTCCGCACTTAACAAAGTAAAGGAACACATAGAAGAAACTGGTTCTTCAACGTAACAATATTGTGTCTTGGGAAATATCAATAGGTATCAGAGCGGCTTATCCTTGAAGAGGCTAACACCTTAGGATTAGAACGAGTGCACCACAAGAAAATGTTGAGGGTCAGTCCACTGTTAGGTCACCATTGTTCAATGGTAAGTACTATTCTTGGTAGAAAGAAAGGAAAAGAGATCATCTTCAAGCTGAAGATTATGAACTATGGGACATAATCACTGAGGGTCCCATAATTCCTATGAAGAAGGATGCTGAAGGCAAGGATGTTCCTAAAACTAGAAAGAAATAAAATGGTGATGATCTGAGACAATGGGAAAAGAATGCAAAGGCTAAAAAGTGGCTCATCTGTAGACTTGGTCCTGATGAGTATACTGTAGTTCAAGGCTGATCTATTGGAAACAAATTTGGGATGTATTGCAGGTTGCTCATGAAGGAACCAACCAGGTTAAAAGATCTAGAGGTACACTTCTCTTTGATGAATATGAAAACTTTAAAATGGGAAAAGGTGAAACAATTTCTGAAATGTACACTAGGTTTAATGCTATTGCAACTGAGCTTGTTTCTCTAGGAAGGATTTTAACTTTAGAAGATAGGGTTAAAAAGATCTTGACTAAGTAATCCCAGACTCTTAGGAAATTAAGGCATGTGCTATCATTAAAAACAAGGATCTTAGTACTCTTTCCTTGGATGTACTGATAGGTAATCTAAGAACTTATGAACTGAGGACCAGTTAAAAATGAACCAAATCTAGCTTTAACTTTTGATAATAAATCTATTAGTGATGAGAAGGAATTGGTCCTGATAGCTAGAACTATTCAAAAATTCTTGAATAAGAAAAAGGGGTCTAGTGGACAAGGTAGGTCTTCTAACATAAAACAGGGTGGAGCATGCTTTAAATGTGGAAGCATGGAACACTACATCAGCAAATGTCCAGTTATGGAAGAAGAATGAAGAAAGAAGTATGTTGAAAAAAGAAGAAAGGCTAAAGAACGGGTCCTTAAGAAAAGTGGATCTCCCAAAGCCATGGTTGCTGGTTGGGAAGATAGTGAAGATGAGTAGTTTGATGATGATGTAGATGATGAGCTTACTTTAATGGCTCTTGAAGACTCAGATAATGAAGAGGATGTTGAGGTATTTTTTTCTAAACTTAAAAATGATATAAAAAGCATGGCTAGAGATAAACTTGTCAAGGTATTTCATATTGTGTTTGATGAGCTTAAATTCTTTAGTAGTGTTAAAGAACAGTGCAAAATGAAATTGAACGTTTGAGCTCTGAACACAAGAAAACTGTAGTAAAAAATGACTTCTTGAAAAGAAAAAATAGCATGCTAAAGGAACAGGTCCTTACACTTGAACCAACTGCTCAGGAATCACGGAATGAAAAATCAGAAACTAAAGCAGTTGAGGGTAGTACTAATTCTCATCAGCTTGCTGAAGAGAAATTGAAAGTGACAGTTGATGAATTGTTGAAGAAAATTGGTTATGCACACATTGTGGGAACACTGGTCACTTGAAAAGAAATTGTCAATCTCTGGAAAAAGCTACAGAAAGGAACAAGTCCTATAAACCTGTTCAAAAATATGTGGCCAAGAAAATTGTTTACATAAAAAAAAGCATTACTAGTATGGGTTAAGAAGAATGTGATTCATCATTTTTCTCAAAGAAAGGACCCAAACTAGTTTGGGTTCTTCAAGTTAACCCCTAGTTTTATTTTGTAGGCTAGATTGAAAGTGAGGAACCACGATGTGTACATGGATAATGGTTGCTCAAGGCATATGACAGGACATAAGGAACTATTTCTTTCGTTCTCAGTTTTTCAAGGAGGGAGTGTTTCATTCAGAAATGGTAAGAAAGGGGAAATTATTGGCATTGGAAAGATATGTAGGTCTGACTCATATAGCATTTATAATGTTTTTCTGGTAGATGGACTAAAACATTGTTTATTGAGCATATCTCAATTGTGTGACAAAGGTAACAATGTGAATTTTTCTTCAACTGGTTGTTTTGTGACTAACCAAGTATCTGGAGAGATCATTTTGCAGGAAAATAGATATGAAAATATTTATAAAGTGGATCTCTTATCACTAGCTGATGGGAGTATGAGTTGTCTAAGTATGACACAAAATGATCCCTTTCTATGGCACAAAAGACTTGGTCATGCTAGTCTTTCATAGTTAAACAAACTAGTTTCTAAGGACTTGGTGATAGGTCTCCCTAATATCAAGTTCAAGGAAGAAAGAGTTTGTGATGCTTGTGCTAGGAGGAAGCACGTAAAGTCTTCTTTTAAACCAAAGAAACAGGTCTGTACTACCAAACCTTTGGAACTGGTCCATATGGATCTTTGTGGACTAATGAGAACGATGAGCCGTGGGGGTATGAAATATGTTATGGTGCTAGTTAATGATTACTCTAGATTCACTTGGACTATTTTTCTTGCATCTAAGGAAGAAGCATTTAATGCACTTTCAATATTTGCTAAGAAAACTCAAAGAACCCTAGATAGTCATATTGTTGCTATAAGGTCAGATCATGGTACAATCTGAAAATCAGATGTTCTTCAATTTCTGTAATGAAAATGGTATTGATCGTAATTTTTCTTGTCCTAGAACTCCACAACAAAATGAAGTAGTGGAAAGGAAGAATAAGACCTTAGAAGAAATGGCTAGGACCATGTTGTTATCTGGAAACCTTCCACAAAGTTTTTGGGCTGAAGCTATTAATACTGCTTGCTATATAATTAATAGATGCATGACAAGACCATTGTTAGAAAAGACCCCTATGAGTTCCTTGAAGGAAGAAAACCTAACATTGCACATCTTAAGGCTTTTGGCTGCAAATGTTTCACTCACAATAATGGAAATGATGCCTTAGGAAAGTTTGATCCTAAAAGTGATGAGGGAGTCTTTGTTGGTTATTCATTAAATAGAAAGTCATATAGAGTATTTAACAAGAAAACTATGAAAATAGAAGAAAGCATGCATGTGATGTTTGATGAATCTGAAAATCTATCTCAAGAACAGGTACATGAGGATGAAGAAATTGGAATGTTATGGCACGGTGAACCTGTTCCTAAACAAATGCAATCTGTTACAGGTGAATCAGTGAGAAAGGAATCACAAGGAACAGTTCCTCTAACTGAAGCTGAAAAGAATAGCACAGAGATAGGGGGAACAAGTGTTACATCCACCCCTCAAACTGGAAATGCTACTACATTAGGAATTGTTCCTCAGCATGAAAACCCACCTGATGGACTGGTACTGAAGCCTTACAAGTATCAAGGTTCACATCCTGTGGATTAGATAATCTCAGACAAAGCTACTAGAATTCAAACAAGATCTGCAATTAAGAATCACAAATTGTGTGCCTTTAGTGCCATCTTATCTCTTGCTGAACCCAAAAATGTAAAAGAGGCACTGAAGGATTCAGATTGGATCAATGCTATGCAGAAGGAGTTGAATCAATTTCAAAGAAGTCAAGTTTGGCATCTGGAACCCAAGCCGAAGAATAGGTAAATTATAGGAACAAAACGGGTTTTCAGGAACAAGCTTGATGAGGATGGTATGGTAACCAGAAATAAAGCTAGATTAGTTGTTCAGGGATATAGTGAAGAGGAGGGCATTGACTATGTTGAGACTTTTGCTGCAGTTGCAAGATTGGAAGCAATAAGACTTCTTATAGCCTTTGCTACTTACATGGATTTCACTTTACATCAAATGGATTTGAAGAGTGCATTTCTAAATGGCTATTTGAAGGAAGAAGTATATGTCAAACACCCACTAGACTTTGAGAATGAATAGTTCTCTAAACATGTTTACAAGTTAGGCAAGGCTTTATATGGACTCAAGCAGGCACCAAGAGCTTGGTATGAACGATTGTCTAAGTTCCTACTTCAGCATGGATACAAAAGAGGTAAAATTGATAGCATACTGTTTTTGAAAGAAAAAGGTAAACATCTCTTAATTGATCAAATTTATGTACATGATATAATCTTTGGTGCTACTTGTGAAAATTTAAGGAGTTTGCAAGTTTGATGGGGAGTGAATTTGAGATAAGCGTGATGGGTGAACTCAATTTCTTTTTGGGTTTACAAATCAAGCAAACCTCAAATGGAACTATGATCCACCAACAAAAATATGTTAAGAAAATGCTTAAAAGGTTTGACATGGATAATGCTAAGGAAATTGATACACCAATTGCCACTGTTACTAAGTTAGAACTTGATGAACATGGTAACTCAGTTGATCAAAAATTGTATAGAGGAATGACTGGTTCCTTGCTTTGCCTAACTGCTAGTAGACCTGATATTGTGTTTAGTGTTGGTTTGTGTGCTAGATTTCAATAAGATCCTAAGGAATCACACTTGAAAGCTATTAAAAGAATTTTAAGGTATCTAAAAGGAACAGGTTCCTTGGGACTCCAGTATCCAAAAGGTGGAAATTTTAATCTTGTTGGATATACTGATGCTGACTATGCAGATTTTCTTGTGGATAGGCAAAGTACTTCCGGTATGGTACATTTTCTTGGTGAATGTTTGGTTTCATGGGGAACCAAGAAATAAAATTCAGTGACACTTTCCACTGCAGAAGCTGAGTATGTGGCAGCTGCCTCATGTTGTTCTCAATTGTTGTGGATAAAACAACAATTACAAGATTTTGGTGTTGATGTGATAAGATTTCAGAAATTATTAGAGTTTTAAGGTTGTAGGTAATTAGACTAATTTAAATCCCACTCAAACTCTATCTCTCTGAAATCAGTCCCATCAAGGAACCGTTCCACATTCCATCTCCCACTTGAACTCTTAATCATAATGGTTCTTTTTGAAATGTTCAAGAAACCTAAACCGTCTACACTTTATTTATACAAGGAAGCTGAAAGGTAAATCGTTTTACACTCCATCTCTATCACTAATTTTACTCCTATATAAACTCAAGCTCTCATCTCATATTTTTTCATTCAAGCTCTAACAAAATTTCAGAAAGAGATGTGAATTATCTCCTAAAGCGTATAACTGCCATGTCTCTTTCACCTAAAAATACTTCTTCTACTCCCACTACTGAACAACCACCAGTCACAAACCCTACTTCACCCATGGACACCACTACACCACACCCAGAAAATCCAAACCCTCAAAACCCTGAACCTGACATTCAGGGGGAAGGATCAGTTCCATCTGTTGCTGAGACGCTGGAACAAGTGGAGGATTGTGTAGGGCCATGATCTTGTATCAATTTCAGGTAAACTATGTTGAACCCCTTAATAATGTTGATGATCAAGGAGAAAAAGTAGAAGGTTTAGGATTTCCTGTTCTAGAGGGTGAGGGAGGAAAGAAGGATGTGATGGGTAGAGGTTGCTTTTAGAGCACCTGTCGCATCCTATTTTAGACCCAACTCGGAGCGAGTCGGGTTTCAGATTTGATTGGGTAACTCGTTTGTGTTTAAGAATTGGAGTCGCCACCTAATATAGTTTTTTAAGGTGTATTAGGCCTCCTAAGCGTCTAAGGTCGAGTTTAATTATCATACTAGTCTGGTTTTAGAGATTCAATTGGTAAGAAGTCTAAATGACTCAGGGGAGAAGGTGTTAGGCACTCCCCCGAGTCCCACGAAAGGTGGTTCCCGCCCGAGTCTATATTTTGGGATGAAGTTGTGAACATTATGATGCAATACTAACTTCGAAGGTTAATTTCGTGTCTAATTTATGAAAGCAAATATATCTATGCAAGTTTAAACATACATACAAATGAGTTTCAATTTTACACATGCGATCTATATTTACGCCTAATCGCGTTTCAATGCCTCTAATACAAATGCCTAATCGAAACTATGGTTAACCATGCAAAGGGCACTGAATTTTGGTCTATTTGTGCAATTTCAACGTTCAAATAAGTTTTGCACAAATGGACAGTTTTACAAAAATAGACAGTTTTTATAAATACCTTCATATTTTGGCAAAAACCGAATGGGTGTTGTTTTTAAAATAAAATATTATTCATTGAGTGCCAGTGTGACTCATCATTAATTGTCGAGCCCTAACCTTAATGACTATTTTATTTAGGGATCAGTTTTTAAAAGTATTTAGATAAAATGGCTGTTTTTTGAAAGCGGGTCACACAAATGCACAGAAATGCAAATAAGGGGGCTGTCGCACATAGCTATAAGTATAGATAGGAAAATACATGAGTAGTTCAATAGTTTAGATTTTAGAAAATTTTATATACTTGTATAGTTGACCCCTATCACTTATACACCCCTATACACTATTAGATTAGTGTATAGGAGTTTCAAAGTAATAAAAATAGTTTTAACACATATAAATGCCACATTTGAAAATACTTTTGGGCCTGAACCATTTATGCATAGAGGGGCATTCTAAAATTTAAGAAATAATCTAGTTTAAGCAGTCATAGCACAAATAGCCCCTGTTTAAATGAAATTCCAGATTTAACTTTTAAAAAAGCATGCTTTCAAGCCTTTTGATTCTGAGACCTATGTAGAGTAATTGATAAAGTAGTGTTGACGTTCAGAGGTCCTACCCATAACATGCAGACTCAATATAACTCAATTTTACCCAGAAAATGCTATACTGATTTCAGAAAGATTATGACTTTAAGTGATGCAACACACATAAGAAAGGAGTTAGAAGGAGGCTCCTGAATAGCCAATACACAGCCTAGTAGCTGTGTTCCCTGTATTAAACAAGTTACAAGCAGGGGTCTTAATCAAATATACACAAACAGGGGCAAATCCTAAATGGGGATGGCATGTAGAAATGGAAAGGGCTAGACTTAAAATAGGATTATCACTTCAACATCAGTTTTCAAGAAAACACTGTAGAGTGCCATTATCATGGCCTTTTAAAATCTTTAAACCTATAATTAAAATAGAACTGGTATGGCTTTAGGGCCATCCAAATAAGCTACATGCAGAGGTTAGTAGGAGAGACCAAAGAAGGGGTCACACAAACTCATACATTCACAGACAAGATCAAAGAAAAAAGCTAACAAGCATAGGCAGGTTAACAGAAAAGGCACATGAGTGCAATAAGAGGTTTGTACCTTGTAAAAAATTGCAACAAACATACATGTAATAACTAGGTAGTGGAATGTCTCCAAGATCAGTTACCCAAAGAGATAGAGTGTAGGGAATATCTTTAAGAGTTTCAGAAGAGATGAGAGGTATATTGCCAGAGTTTCTCAGTATATGAATGTGTGTATCTCAATACTTGTGTCTGTAGTGAATGAGAATAGCCAGTTTATATAGTTATAGGGTAAAGACTTTTAAATTCAAACGGGGAAACCCATAAGGCAAGGAAAAGCATTCCAGAAATAAAACAGGGTTTCTTAAGTGGACTTGCCAAGAATAAAACAATCAATCCCTAATTTTAAGGCAAACTTAATCCTAAACCAGTTATGATTCTCTCCCCTTACTCTTAACATTGTCCAGGTTCAAGAAACTAGGATCAAACCTGTTTTAGGCTCGGATTACCCTCCACAGATTTTAAATAAAATTTAATTGACACTAGCCTAGATAACATCAAGTTTTCCATGCTAGTTTTCAATCAAGAATCAGTTTGAAATCCTCACAATCACAATGGATCACAATGCCTTTCGAGAATCCTGAAAATCAGGTATTTAAATAGAGTGTAGAGCCAAGTTCACTATAGCAATAAGATAGGGCATAATCAAATCAAAACCGTACTGATCCCTAACTTTATGGAATGTCAAGGGTAGCTTCGAGTGCTCATCACAATTAAATCTAGCATATGAACAAGTGACAATCGATGTCCAAACCAATGAATCGATGTGAAGGCAAACTGTTCTCTTTTTCATGAATCTTTCTAACTAATCAACGACTAAAAATTACTCGTTAGACACTAAAGTTTTAGGCAAATTAAGGTTCCACGATCACATAGGCAATTTAGGGAAGGAAAATTGAAAGATTTAGGGTTACCTATTTCGTTGTCGGAGTCGGGTCGAACTGACCCGTCCCAAATCGAGTTCACATGAAGGCTCCTCACCATTTTCTGGTGATAATGTCGTTTTAATACGTCTTCAAGCCAAGTTGGAGGCTTTTCCGGCAGCGGGAACCCCATCCACAAGAGTTGAGGATAGACCTCCCTCGAATATTGCAAAATGGGTATGGGTTTTGTAGCGGAGGAGACGGGGGTTACGAATATGCCATTTTCCCTAAATTTTGCCGGCCAAATTGACCGAAAAATACAGTGACAGCGGTGGCATGATGTTTCGCTGAGGAGAGAGAGAGTGTGTTTATCGGGTGAGGGAGAGGGGAAAATGGAAATGAGAAATGAGGTTTGGGGGGGTTGTTTGTGATAAAATGGAAGTTTTGATCTCAGCCGTCGGATTGTACACGTGGACGGCTTAGATTGATCCACGTAGGCGCGGAGATGTAAAAAATAGGATGATGTGTAGGTGTGCGTGTGTGTGTGTGTGTGTGTGTGTGTGTGTGTGTGTGTGTGTGTGTGTGTGTGTGTGTGTGTGTGTGTATATATAATGTGTATAATAATGTATAGAAGCTTATAAAATGTGTATAAATGTGTAGAAATATTATGTAAAATGTTTATAAAAATTATAAAACACAAATAATAATTACTAAGGCTGAATAATTGAGGAAATCTATTATATTGGGTTTTAAAATAATTTAGGTGTCCTCCTTAAAATAGAAATAATTATGAAAAACATTGACAAGATATGCAAGCTTTGTAAAAAATGCGATTGTTCATGAAAATATTTCTACAGTAGCCTAATTCGTGTACGTGCGCGAGATAATGGCTCTGGATAGGAGTAAGTGTAGGATAATAATGTGGTTATCAATGCGATTTGTCTGAATAACGGCTATTGAGATAGAAGGGACAAAATTAGGTGTCAACAGCTGCCCCTCTTTGCCCAAGGATGATGAAAGAGTCTTCGGGCAAAGATGTTGACAGAAGGACTAATTTTGTCACGACTTTAGAGGAGTGCCTATGACTTATGGGAATTGTTGAGAAGTTAGGTTGCAATGGTTGCATTGTCCGAGTGTATACCCTGCAATAAAGATGTGTCAACGAGATAATGTATGTAGAAGCGAATGTAGAACGTACCTTCCCATTGGGCTGGATTGTTTTTCCAGGATTCTTTAACGTATGCAGCTGTGTCTGCTATGCTTGACTGCATGTCCTTTGCTGTGCCAAATATCAGGTTCGACATCAGGCTGTGTACCCTCAGTCGATGCATTGGGCTGTGTACCCTCCGCAAGGAAATAAAAATGACAAATCGATATCGGGATGTGTACCCTCAATCGACGCTTCGTGCTGTGTACCCTCAGCAAAATTTAAATGACAAATCGATATCGGGTTGTGTACCCTCAACCGACGCTTCGGGCTGTGTACCCTCAGCTAATTTAAATGCAAATTGATATCGGGCTGTGTACCCTCAACCGACGCTTCGGGCTGTGTACCCTCAGCTAATTTAAATGAAAAATCAATATCGGGTTGTGTACCCTCAACCGACGCTTTGGGTTGTGTACCCTCAGCTAATTTAAATGCAAATCGATTTCGGGCTGTGTACCCACAACCGATGCTTCAGGCTGTGTACCCTCAGCTAATTTAAATAACAAATCGATATCGGGTTGTGTACCCTCAACCGACCGCTTTGGGCTGTGTACCCTCAGCTAATTTAAATGCAAATCGATATCGGGCTGTGTACCCTCAACTGACGCTTCGGGCCGTGTACCCTCTACTAATTTAAATGACAGATTGATATCCTGTGTACCCTCAACCGACGCTTCGGGCTGTGTACCCTCAGCTAATTTAAATGACAAATCTATATCAGGCTGTGTACCCTCAACCGACGCTTTGGCCTGTGTACCCTCAGCTTATTTAAATGTGATAGGAAGAATTTGATAACCTTTATCGAAACATGTCTGTCATGTGTTGCCGAGTTGCATATCTTTTGTGCCTGCATCCAAAGGAAGATTGGTGAGTTGTGCAGGGTGGTTTGGTTCGTGCATTCTTGGCTCGGTTTGCGCTTGCTGTCCATGAGCGTCGGGACCTTGGCCGAGCTAGTAAGGATATGTATAATGCAGTAAATAATGCAAATGTTTTGAAAAACAACTTTTATGAGAAAGAAATGAAGTGAAATATTTTATCCCATTGAGTCACGAGTCGCGTTGTGTAAAGCCATAGTTGTCGCTCTTCATGCTGTTCAAAACTCCATCAAATGAATTTTGAGGGCGACCTCAAAACTCTGCCCCAGCTTGTGTTTGAAATTTTTGAGAGGTCCTTAAAAATTTCTGCCCCAGTGTCGACTAAGTTTTTCCTCTAGGAATTTTTGAGAGTTCCTTAAAAATTCTTCCCCAGTGTTTGCTTTGTGAGAAAATGAAATTTTTATATTTATACGATCGAACCTTGAGTAGGTTGCCTACGTATCCACTTGGGGAATCAGGTCATAACGTAGTTCATATTACATGATGTATTACAGAATGACGAGATCACTAACTAGTACAAGCTCTTATACATAGTAACTTTTGACAGCATCTGAGTTGATTGGTTTTGGCCAAACCTCTCCGCCCATTTCTGCCAGTATCAATGCTCATCCATTTAGAACTCGATGGACTATGTACGACCCTTGCCAGTTTGGTGCAAATTGTCCTTTTGCCTCTACCTGATTGGGGAATATCTTCTTCAGTACCAATTGTCCAAGTTCGAAGGATCTCTCTCGAACTTTCTTGTTAAACGCCTTAGCCATTCTCCTCTGATATAATTGCCCATGACACACTACATTTAGTCTCTTGCCGTCGATGAGGGCCAATTTCTGCATTCTTCTTTTGATCTATTCGGCGTCTTTCAACTGTGTCTCTTGGATGATTCTCAAAGATGGTATCTCGACTTCCGCTGGTATCACTGCCTCGGTGCCATACACCAGTAAGTAGGGAGTAGCCCCCGCTGATGTTCTCATTGTGGTGCGGTACCCTAATAGAGCATAGGGTAGGTTCTCGTGCCATTGCTTCGAGTTGTCTGTCATCTTGCGCAATATCCTCTTGATGTTCTTGTTGGCTGCCTTGACCGCACCATTCATTTTGGGTCTATATGCGGTGGAATTGTGGTGCTTGATCTTGAAAACCTCACAGGTTGCTTTCATTATCTCATTGTTGAGATTGGACCCATTGTCGGTGATGATGGATTCAGGGATGCCAAATTGACAGATTATTTTGTCACGGACAAAATTTGACACCACTTTCTTTGTCACTGACTTGTATGATGCAGCTTCTATCCGTTTGGTAAAATAATCAATGGCCACCAATATGAAACGATGTCCATTTGAAGCGGCTGGCTCAATATGCCCTATGACATCCATTCCCCAAGCAGCGAAAGGCCAAGGTGATCCCATGATATTTAATTCATTAGGAGGCACTCAAATCATATCTCCATGGACTTGACATTGATGACATCTCTTTTCGTGCCTTATGCAATCATGCTCCATTGTCATCCAGAAATAGCCAGCCCTCAAAATCTTCTTTACAAGCACGAAACCATTCATATGTGGGCCGCACGTCCCAAAGTGTATTTCTTTTAACAATTTAGCAGCTTCTTTGGCGTCCACACATCTCAGCAATCCCAGATCAGGTGTCTTTTTGTACAAAACTTCTCCGCTAAAAAAGAAACCGTTTACTAACCTCCTTAGAGTCTTGTTTTGGAGACTTGTTGCATCCTTTGGGTAAATGTCGTCTTTGAGAAACCCTTTGATGTCGTAGAACCAAGGTTGTTCGTCTGATTCTTCTTCTACATGGTAACAATATGTTGGTTGCTTCCTTACTGCCACAGGTATTGAGTCAATGTAGTTCTTGTCGGGATGTTTAATCATGGAAGATATGGTAGCCAAAGTATCCGCGAACTCGTTTTGTAGCCTGGGTACATGCTGGAATTCTTTCTTGGTGAACCTTTGCTTCAGCTCTTTTATGCACTCACGGTATGGCAGTATCTTGGAGTTCTTTGCTGTCCATTCTCCTCGGACTTGGTGAATCAGTAAGTCGGAATCTCCGATTGCCAACAACTCTTGTATATTCATGTCCACCGCCAACCTAAGACCCAAGATGCAAGCTTCATACTCCGCCATGTTGTTGGTGCAAGGAAATCTCAGTTTGGATGTGACAAGATAATGTTGTCCAGTCTCCGAGGCTAACACCGCTCCAATGCCGACTCCTTTGAAATTCACTGCTCCGTCGAAGAATAACCTCCAACCGTCATACTCTTTGGTGATATCTTCTCCTACGAACATGAATTCTTCGTCGGGGAAATAAGTGTGCAATGGCTCATAGTCACCTCCCACCGGATTCTCGGCCATATGATCAGCCAAGGCTTGAGCTTTTACCGCCTTTTGAGTGACAAAAGTGATGTCGAATTCGCTGAGAAACATTTGCCATTTAGCCAACTTTCCAGTAGGCATTGGTTTTTGGAAGATATACTTGAGAGGGTCCATCCTCGATATCAGCAATGTTGAGTAAGATGTCAAGTAGTGCCTCAGCTTTTGTGCTATCCAGGTCAGCGTACAGCACGTGCGCTCCAATAATGTGTAATTGGCCTCGTAAGGAGTAAACTTCTTGCTTAGATAGTATATTGCTTGCTCCTTTCTTCTAGTTGAATCGTGTTTCCCCAATACACAACCAAATGCCGAATCTACCACAGACAGGTACAAGATCAAAGCTCGTCCAGGCTCGGGTGAAACTATCACAGGTGGGCAAGACAAGTACTTTTTTATCCGATCAAATGCTTTTTGACAGTCCTCCGTCCACTCGATCGCTGCGTCTTTCCTCAATAGCTTGATGATTGGCTCGCAGATGACAGTGGATTGTGCTATGAAGCGGCTGATGTAGTTGAGCCTTCCTAGGAAGCTCATAACCTCCTTCTTGCTTTTTGGCGGCGGTAATTCTTTGATGGCTTTGATCTTGGATGGATCCAGCTCGATGCCCCTTCTACAGACGATGAAGCCCAAAAGCTTCCCTGCTGGAACACCAAAAGCACACTTTGCTGGATTCAGCTTTAAATTATACTTTCGCAAGCGATTGAAGAACTTGCGCAAGTTGTCAAGCTGCTCTGAACTCTTCTTTGATTTGATGATCACATCATCCACGTAGACTTCAATTTCTTTGTGCATCAAGTCATGGAACAAGGTTGTCATTGCCCTCATGTAAGTTGCCCTAGGATTATTCAAACCAAACGGCATAACCTTGTAACAATAAGTCCCCCAAGAGGTAGTGAAAGCTGTCTTCTCGGCGTCCTCCTCATCCATGAACACTTGATGATAACCGGCGAAATAATCCACGAATGATTGTAGCTCGTGTTTCACGCAATTATCAATCAGGATGTGTATGTTTGGTAAAGGAAAATCATCTTTCAGGCTTGCTCTATTCAGATCCCTGTAGTCCACACAAACTCTAAGCTTCCCATCTTTCTTCGGCACTGGGACAATGTTAGCTAATTAGGTTGGGTATTTGACTGTTTTCAAGATTCCTGCGTTGAGCTGCTTGGTTACCTCCTCCCCAATTTTAAATAGAACCGACGACTTGAAAGTTCGGACTTTTTGTTTGACCGGAGGAATGCCCGGATTGATAGGTAATTTGTGAGCTACCACATCCATGCTTATGCCAATCATGTCGTCATACGACCAGGCGAATACGTCCTCATATTCTTTAAGAAATTCAGTATACCATTTTTTATCTTCGGCGGTGAGATTCACACTAATCCTTCTCTCTTTCACGGTTTCTTCATCTCCTAGATTTATCACCTCAGTTTCCTCTAGGTTTGGCTTAGGCTTATTCTCAAATCTTTTAATTTCCTCTTGTGTGGTTCCATCAAAGTCATCATAATCAAATTTAGTTTCCTCAAGCTCCATTGTTTCATTACACGTTGCGGTTGTGGACTCAATGGAATTATTAGTTTGAATGATGAAAAATAAAATATTGCAAAATTAAAAGATTAAAACAAAAGTTAAACTGGAAATAGTGCGACATTTTATTTATGAATCCTTGCAAAACAAAGTTTGTAGGGAGACATGTGAAGCAAAAAGGAAAATACAAATTCCACGACTCAAAGTCGGGTTTTATTTTAGGTAATATGAAATAAGCTCTATTCCCCAGCTCTACCAAGGTCCACGGTAAGCTCGGGCCCGGTTGCTGATCCAATTATTCAATGCAGCTCCAGATCCAGCTTTTGTCAGCCCAGGAGGTTCAACATGTTCTTCTAGGATCACACAACAGTCTTCATCAGATATGAACAGGTTTTGCACTCCCGCCAGCAGGTCCTCTTCAGCACCAGTTATCTTTGGCTAGACTCCTTGTGCTGCAGATACCTCCCTCTTTCGACCATCCAAGTATCCAGACGAGATGAAAATATGTAAGAGAGTCTTGGTGCTTTCTTGTAGAATTTGAAGTCCAGTGATGCTTCTTCCATACTCTTCTCATAAGTTACGATGTACCCTATGCCAGCCTTTTCATTGTCGGGCCTCATCACGATTTTAATTGCCTCAACCATGCCATCCAAGTTCTTGCCCAAACCTCTACCAGGTTCATAGCCTTGCTTTATCATGATGCTTACAACCCAGTCTCCAGGCCATTTTGCAGGTTGGGGGAGTATATATGGCTCTTCAATCACCACCTCCATAGGTTCGGGTGCTTTAGGTAGCCATACTTGCTTCCCCTTCGTTTCTTCAAAAATGCGCTTCCAATTGGGACGAGCATTAGGTGAGTACATGGGTCACTTCTCTGTCTTAGCCGGTAAGGTCTCACGAAATTCACGTGAGGGCATACCCCAATCAGATATGACTGGTTCCCAGACTAAGTTTCTTCCTTCATAGCCTTTGCCTCGGTCATCCCAGTAGGCACTATAAAAGCTTCTCTTCCTCTCTTCAATCCCAGGCAGTGTATTGACCAACTTGGGAGCGAAGTGTGCAGTATAACCTCCTTGGTTTGTGTCTGTGGGAGTCCAACTTGGGTTGTAGTTTTTGTGACGTCTTCCTTGAGTACTTTGCACTGCTCCCACGAGCTCTACAGTATAGAAAGTCTGCCCATCAGGAGCATTCCCTTCGATTGCTGGTATGATTTGCTCATTGTAAATGGAGTTGTTCCCTTCACCGAACAATACCACCTCTTTGCAGTCCAACTTGAACTTCACTGTTTGGTGCAGCGTAGAAGGCACCGCTCCAGCCATGTGAATCCAAGGTCTTCCCAGCAGCAGGTTATAAGAAGCGGAGATGTCATGACATGAAATTCGATAATGAACTCCACGGGACCGACCATGATAGTTAAGTCAATTTCTCCAATGGTGCTTCTTTGCGATCCATCGCACGCCTTCACCTTCATGTTGCTTTCTCTTATCTTGCTTTGATCAATTCCCATTCTTTTCAAAGTGATAAATGGGCATATGTTCAGACCAGAGCCTCCGTCGATAAGAACTCTTCCTACGAACCAGTCTTTGCATTTGATCGTATCGTGCAAAGCTTTGTTGTGGCTCAACCCTTCAGGTGGGAGCTCATCTTCATTAAAAGCAATTCGGTTGGCCTCCATAACTTGCCCGACCATGCTAGCCAGGTTTTCAACTGAGGTGTCCACTGGGACACGTGCTTCGTCCAACACTTTCATCAAAGTGTTTCGGTGGCTCTCTGATTTGAGGAGCAAAGCTAAGACAGAGATTTGCGCGGGCGTCTTGCCCAAGTGCTCAACAACAGAGTACTCCTTTGCTTGCACTTTCTTCCACAATTCTTCAGACTCCTCCTCGCTAATGCCTCGCCTTCCTTGAACAAGATGCCCGGGAGTATAAATTCTCCCGCTCCTAGTCATTCCTTGTGCAGCAACAGTCTCAACTGTTGATTTATTCTTCTTCTCCATTTTATAGTCCCATGGTACTGACTTGTCACTGTACGGGGGAACCACATCAACATAGAATTTAGGAGCCACTTCTACCTCGATGGGCTCTGGTGTCGTAGTAGCTTGAGCAACAGAAGCAAGTGCTGGTGCATCTCCCTTTGCTTTAACAATGGTTCCCTCCAGGTTGCATTCTTCATCTAACTCGATCAGATTCACCCTACTTTCTCCGTGGTTCGGAAGGAGATTGTTGTGCAAGTTTGGAGTTTTCACGTGTATCACCTTTTGATCGATCAAGTCTTGTATCTTGTCCCTCAGGGCGTAGCACTTCTCGGTATCGTGACCTGGTCCTCCAGAGTGATAAGCACAGGTTTTGGTTTGGTCAAAATAGGGTGTCATCCTATCAGGCATTTTGAATGGTACGGGTTGTATATGGTCGGCTGCTTTGAGTCTCTCGAACAACTGAGTGCGGGATTTGGCCAATGGGGTGTAGTTTCTTTTGGGTCTTGGGTTGTTGTTGGCGTGAGGCCTTGGCGAATAGGCATTGGTGTTTCGGTAGTTAGGGCTTTGTGGATATGGTGGTCTTTGTGGTGGTGGGTTTTGGAACATGGGCTGAGTATTGTAGACTGGGTAGGTGGATGCGGGTGGAATGTATGGGTATGATAGGGGAGGTGTTTAGTAGTAGTGGTTATGGGTAGGAGAGTGATTGAGCGATGCAGCCACGAAGGAGATATCGTCCTTCTTTTTTCTTGATGCAGCGGTGTTCCCAGTTTGCAGGGCTTTGTTAGTGGCTTGTAGTGCTGCCAAACTAATGATCCTACCAGTCTTCAATCCATCTTCAACCATATCCCCAATCTTGATTAAATCTCCAAACTTCTTGTCTTGCAGATTCAGCATCTTGTCAAAGTAGATGTCTTCTTGTATGCGGATGAAGCTTGCCACTATCTCGGCGTCTTCCATAGGAGGTTGGACTTTAGAGGCTTCGGCTCTCCACCTAGTTGCGAATTCTCTAAAGGTCTCGGTGGGCTTCTTCTTCAACTTCTCCAAATAGAAATGATCGGGCATGGCATTAGTGTTGTGCCCAAAACAGTCAACGAAGTCCCCAGCCATTGCTTCCCAGCTCGTCCACTTATTTGTTTGTTGCTTTGAGTACCATACCAGCGCATCCCCAGTCAGACTGCGGTTAAACAATTGCATGCAGATCTTTTCATCATATCCAACCCCAACCAACTTGTCACAATAGGACCTCAAATGAGCCATCGGGTCACCCCTGTCGTCGAACATATTGAACTTGGGTATCTTATAGCCTTCGGGCAACTTCAAGTCAGGGTTCATGCAGAGGTCCTCATAGGCTAACCCTCGGGTTCCTTTGGTGCCTTGGAATTGCCTGAACTTCTCTACTAGCCATTGGACTTGCTCCTTGGTATTGTCGGAGTCTTCCTTGATCCATGCGTACATGTCATGATCTTTGATGGGTGATACAACAGTTTTTGTTTCAACAGTGAAGGGTGGTAAGTTGCTTTGCGGTGCTTTTGGTGGTGTAGTGTAGGTAGGGTAAGGAATGTCTTTTTTCAGGGTATAGTGGATCTTTGTCGTGAAGGCGGGTAGTTTTGTTTGGTTCAATGATCTCATCAACACGGGCAAAAGGGATCCTATTCTCTAACTCGAACAATCTCTGTTCCAACTTAGCATAGTCTTCATAGGCGACCATACATTGCTTCTCAGGAGTTCCATTTCCAACTTTGCAAACTCAGCCATGATATTACGTCTCGTCCTTGTCCTCGTAGGTAAAGGGGGAGGTGTTGGGATTGATCCTCTGGATCTCAACCGGTATTGCGGTACGGGAAGAATGCATAAACCAAACTTTCAGGGACTTGGGGACAGACATATCAAAAACAAAGAAGAAATGTGAGTATATGTTAGTTTAAAATGAAATTGCGTCCTATCATGCAGGGGACCTCTTTTGTGCCAGAGGTAGGCCTATCGAAGATTCGAAGTAATGTTTGTACCGAATATGTCATTTCGTTTGCATAAACATAATCAACACAAGCCTAAAACCCTAAAATGATGAATTTTTTTTTTGATTTTTTTAGCTTTATTACAACCACTAACTTAAGATAACGACTCGACTGAATGGAAACAAAGACAAAAGAAAAGGCGAATCGAATTAGGACGACCAGGCTACTGTGCCAAGCAAAGACGTTTTGAATCTAGCATCAGTTCCAACATCTTCTTTCTCTTTCTCCTCTTTGGCTTCTTCCTTAGGCTTGTGACACGACCCGAATTTTTGGCTAGGCCATGCGAGCACCTGACATCCTCCCCTAGACCCGTCGGGCGAACCCTTAACAACTGAATTAGGAAAATGAATATAAATCCAACTCATAAATAAGAATAAGAATAAGACTTAGAAAAAAATACATATATACTGATACCTCTAAGCTGTAAAAAAGAAATTACAGTTAACTACCCAACATACTAGGTTTAGAGCTATCCAAACTAGACATCTAAGAGTACGAAAGAAGATAGATACCTCCTGAAGGGAGCAAAAATATACTGAAATAATAAACATGAAACCGTGGCCATCCTGAATAAAAGCTGGCTCACCCTGACAGCTGAAGTCGTCTTCGCTCCTTCACAATGTGGAGAACTCAATCCTAGAGCGAACCTGCCGAAACGAAATAGATAGACAAGGACAAATAACAAACAAGGGTGAGTCAAAAGGACTCAATAAGTGGGGCAGACTAGCCACCTCAAAGAATAGGATAGCTAGCCAGGGAGAAGAAAAACAGATAAACCAAATTCCTCTTATTTAAATTAAAAAAAGGCAGAGCCAGATAATAACTGGAAACACATATGGGATCATAAACTCATAAACAACAAGGGACATAAGATAGACAGAACATATAGGTTTTGAAGTATCCCGAACATAATACTGTCACGTCGTGCAACCCGATCCATATGTTCATACTGTTGCAGCGTGCAACCCGATCCATATATTCATACTGTCGCAGCGTACAACCCGATCCATATATTCATATTGTAGCGGCGTGCAACCCGATTCATATATTTATACTGTTGCGGCGTGCAACCCGATCCATATAACTAAAGCATATAAACATATAAAGGACACTAAATAGCCAGAAACATATAGGCAAACTAAAATATGTCAACAACATGGTATGCCGCATACACAAAACACAGCACAATAGTCACACACTAGTCAGTATGCCGTGCAATGAGATGGGATGAATGCGGTATGATGCAATACAGTCACATGTGCCTGATACCTTCACCGGCTCAGGACTTTCATCGATTACCGGGGAAATATATGCAATAATGACCCTTCACCGATGTGGGACTCTCATCGCCAACCGGGAAGTTTATGCAATAATGACTTTTCACCGGTGCGGGACTCTCATCGCCAATCGGGATGTATATGCAATAATGACCTTTCACCGGTGCGGGACTCTCATCGCCAACCGGGAAGTATATGCAATAATGACCCTTCATCGGTGCGGGAATCTCATCGCCAACCGGGAAGTATATGTAATAATGACGCTTCACCGGCTTGGGACTCTCATCGATTACCGGGAAGTATATGCAATAATGACCCTTCACCGGCTTGGGACTCTCATCGATTACCGGGATGTATATGCAATAATGACCCTTCACCAGCTCGGGACTCTCATCGATTACCGGGAAGTATATGTAATAATGACCCTTCACCGGTGCGGGACTCTCATCGCCATCCGGGAAGTATATGCAATGCTCAAAACCAGAGTGCAATGCTCATATGCTCAATGCAATACCAACAACAGGGCATAACATATAATATACAATGTAAATTCAAAGCTAAGGCGTAATGAGTATGCCTATCGGCAGCTACACCGTAAGGAACACGTGGTAGATTATCCACAAGGCCAAGGGCCTCCAAAGAAATGGATACAAATACTTACCTTATTTCAAATTGCTACTCAACAACCGCTTTATCCTTTAAATTCACTGCCAAACGATCCTGCTTATTCAATAAGCAGAAAATATATCAAATTAGGCTAAAGGCTTCATTCCTCACATCTTAGGGCAATCCGGTTAGGAACCTGATACCCAATTCGCATACGCAATACGCAAGCCAGACCTATTTACAGGGTTTAAGGTCACATAACCAAACCCTAAATAAATAACATTTATATGTTGCCCATAACTCACTGAGTACGAATATATACTCAATTCCATTATCAGGGTCCAATTAACCCTTTAAACTATCAATTGAACTTATTAGAACGATGTCTAATATCCCAATTTTTACCGTCAAAATATATTCAAATATATGTAATAAACTAAAATAATGTATTAAGATCATTACCTGAATGTTTCGGGGTGAAAATTCTACTATTTTTCTCCTTCTCCTTTCCCTTTTTCTTTCTTTCTTTGCGTTTTTCTTTTCTCTGTTTGCTCTTTGCTTTTGGTTATCTGTTTCATTCTTCTACTTTGGAAATGTATACTTAGCTAACCGACTTCATTTCCTTTCCATATTCGTTTTCCTTTTCTTTTCTTTCTTTAATCTTTTCTTTCTCCTTTTTCGTTTTCGTGACGAAAATTAAAACGGAACCCTACGAAATTCGAAATGATCCCAAATTTCTCAAGTAAGTTATACAAAATATATGTAACACACTTGCTAAGGCGGATCTCAAATCGGACTCCCGAAATTCAATATGCAAATTAAATAGAAAAAGGTCAAATTATTAATTTTCGGAACTTTAGCCAAAATCAGCCGAACAACCTCAAAATTTACTTCAAAAATTCAGACATATCACAAATAATCATTTGAACCTAACGGAACTTTCAAATTTCGAATCGGAGCTCAATCGCCAAAATTGAGCTCGAAAACCTCTTTTAATATTTATCGACAATAAAAACTGAAATCTTCTTCCGATACGTATCAAACGAGGTCTAATTTAACTCAAATTTTACAGACAGGTCCTAATGAACCTTACAAATATTTTAAAATTATCGGGATGTCAATCAGTGTCCTAACTTTCAAAATGACTGACCGAGGTCGTTTCAGCTTGTGAACCAGGCTCATAGGTGGAGGAGCAGCGAACATCTCTATCAGATCCTTCCCAGCTTGCATGTCTCCCAGAGCTTTTGTGCAGACTTCACAGATTTCTATCCCCATTGCTTCCTTCTCTTCCAGTGGCAATGTCTTAAAGTACTCTCCCCATCCTTTGAGCAAATCTTATGGATTCCCAGTATCTTGCCTTGCAGCCATGACCTTTCCTGTCCAATACTTGAGTTCATCCCCTTTGATCTTGTCCTTGTATTGCCTCCTCATCTCCCTCTCTTGTGTTACCCTTAACTCTTTCTTACTTTGGTCGAATTCATGCCGCGGCCTTTTGTATTTTTCAATGACACTTGGAGCCTTGGTTTTCCTTTTTAGCGTAGTCTTCGATCAGAACTTTTCCTTATCTTCACTGAGCCATTGAGGATAAGCCAGAGTAGCTGCGGGTTTCACCCTACTGTCCCGGCCACGACAAAACTGCATAGTAAGCCTTTTTTCCCACATTGTCAAGGTAGTCCCCACCATCGGATGCTCGATGTCTTTCATATCAACGTTAAAGCTTCTTTCTTCGGTCAACTGCGGAGTTTGTTGTGTAATCCCTACTTGCTGGAGAATTTTTAGAGGAACATAGTGATGAGTTCCTCGGAATCCAATCAATGTCAAGAAAGTGATGTCTTGACCTTGTATAGAAACGATGAACCCAGCACAGTTTTCAATCACCTATTGCACCTCTTGCAACTCCTCGAGCTTGGTGTACCATCCTTCCATGTTTGCAGGGTCCTCCCATGCCGCTGTTCCAGCCATGCGGGTGCTATGTGAGCGGATCCCTCCTTTCCACGACGGTTTTGGTGCTACCGAACTGATAGGGACACTGTGCAAATGCTCTATCAACCATATTTGCAGCAAAAGATTGCGCCCTTCGAGAAAGTCTCCTCCTCTTCTACATTTGGTTAGAGCCCCATAAACTTCCCCCAGAATCATTGGAACCAAACTTACTTGACGTTTGTGAGCTCCCTTGCGTAATCCCTCTACTACTCTCCCCAACCTTATGTCGATCTTTCCTTCCTTCTCGGGGAAAACCATGCTTCCCAGAAAAGCAATGATGAAAGCATTGGATTCAGTCCACTCCAAGTCTTGAATTTCCCATGCCCCAGTCCAATCATGCCTAAGAGTTGGATCTCCAAATCTAGAGTGCAAGTACTCCAACGTGACTTTTCCGTCATGTATTCCTTCGACGTATGGATCATAAGGAGCATCCAACAATTCAATGAACTCCTTAGGGTCCACGTCTCGAGGGTAAATTATAGTCTCTGGCCCAGGCTCTAACCCTGCTAGTCCTCCAAATTCCTCCAACATTGGCGCCAACTCCAAACCATTGAAATGAACCACATCCCTCTTGTAGTCCCAGAAATGTGTAGCACCCTCGACCAAACCAGGCATGGCAGTGTAGGCCTTGAAAGCCACCAGTTCTCCCAACACCTTTTGAACGTGAGCCTTACTAACAATAGCCAGATCTTCCCATCAGAGTCGGATCAAGTGAGGAGGTCGGGAAACAATCTCGAATTGAAGTGTACCTCTTGCAGCCATAGTCTGAAACCAAAACAAGAAAAGGTAAAGACCAAAACATTCTTATAGTTTTGATCATGTTTAAGCAAACGATCAATATTTTGTGTAAACATTTCTTCGAATCCATACAGAGATGCAATTTTTTGTCATTTCCAGGGTTAAGAACCCTTTTGATGTTTGGACAAGGTTTCCTAATAGACCTTAACGTGCCATGGACGTAAGGCCTTCCGATGTTTAAATGATATGAGGAAAAATAAACATGCATTGCCAATTGTTGTAAAAATTTCCCAAAACTTCATTATATAATTTGAAGTCTAATACATAAAGATCTTTTGCAAATAAAAAAGTCAAAATGAAACTAGACATCGGGTTCCTCCTCTAGCCTGGCCTTCTTTGCTTCTTTCACTATCTCTTAAGCTTCTTCCAAAGCCTCTGCCAAATGACCTTTAGCCGCGAACAAATGAAGTATGTCCACGGCACAACATTCGGCGTTCCATCGCCCGAGTTTTTCCACCAATCCCTCTACTTTTCCTTCTAAGTTAAGTTCACTTTTCTTTGATATCTCTATCCTTCTTTAGTGCTCCGTTTCCGATTCTGATACCTTGCGCATTAGCCACTTGTATTTGATTTATGCCTCTACTTCTTTGTCTTTGATAGTATCGCTCTTATTCGGCCCTGGTGTAATTGTCCCTCTCAATTCTGCTCGTAACCAGTCTGCATAGTGTGGTTCACAGCCTGCCTTATACCGATCTCGTTCTATAGATTTTGGACCCATTATGCAACGATTTTCCAACTATCAATGATTTCCCCAGCCAAAGTAATCTTCTCCTCAGTGTAGTCAAGTTGATATCGTCCCGTGAAAGCCATTTGGATTGTGCATTGTTTCCTGCCAGCTTGCCTCATGACCCTTCCAGGGATATATGGTTGAAGGCCTCGTAGCCCCATTAGAGTCAATAAAAGGAGTGGCGTTAGCTCGAATTGTGAATTCGTTTGTCGGGAACCAAGTGAACATCCATTGCACAGTGTCGTCTGTTATGCTGTTAAGGAGTTTCATCCAGCCTTCAACGCTACTTGCTTGTTTCAAGGTTCTAACTCCATAACGTGGTGTGGTTATGCGGTTAATGCCTGATGGTTTGAGTATTTCTGCGCTTCCTCTCACTATTTCTAAATTCTCCTTAAACCAAAGTTGTAGTAACAAATTACATCCCTCAAAATATTTAGCTCCCTTCTTACAAAGCCCCAAAGCTCTATAAATGTCGGCCAAAATCATAGGTACCAAAGTGCATTCTCGTTTGTCAACCCCGTTCACCACAGCTTCCACTACCTTGATCAACCGTACCCCAATGTAATGCTTTGAACTTTCAGGAAACACCATAATACCCAAGAAACTAACTATGAAGGAAAAAATATTTCCTTTATGCCAATCGTCGTAGGAAGTGAAATCATCACTCCTTTGGTCAAAAGCACCATCATGACCAAATTTCTCATATAGAAAAGACAAAGGTATGCCACCCATTTGTATGAATGTCACAGCATCATTTCCGGCAAGGCCAAGCAATTTGCGAAAGTCGCTCAAAATAGGAAATTTTGGAATGATGATTGCCGTTTATTGCCATGTACGCTTTTCTCTAATCATATCCGAATCTTCTATAAAACCACCTATTTCTTGGTGTCAACTCTACGCCACTGAACCTAAAGACATTTCTTTGCTCATCCCAAAATGTTACCGCCGCCTCGATAACTCCACGATACGGTTCCACTTCCATCAGTAAAGGTAGATGCCCCAAGTATTTATGAACCTGCAAATGATCATGACCTCCTAAATTGCTCCACCATCGTGCCAGTAGAGGAGGAACACCCATGACCATACCAAACCTTGGACATTTTTGAGCCATAAAGACCTAAAAATAAATAAGAAAGTTAAAATAAACACCTCGCCCCCATTTTGAGAACAATATGGTCGTTACATGTTTATTTTTCAAAAATGCAAATAATCATGTCCCAACGCTCTTTGGGGTTAGAAACCCGTTTAGATCGTTGAACAAGTTGACCTACTTTGGACTTGGAAACAAGTCAACTAACATGGTATCATGATGCATGATTTCCTATCGTCTCCACTAAGATTTGGTTTAGACAAGGTTCCTCCAAACGGACAATTTGAAAGTGGAAAAGTTTTAGGGACCATCGGCTGTACCACAGACTCGACCTATCCCAAACTCTTCCAAAGGGTGTTTTTGTGGAAGTGAGAACGGCTGTCAAACCGACGCAACCGTTTTTTTTCAAGTATATCGCACGAGTGAACGTTAATGAGGAGGTATAGCAAATAAAATGCATTACAAAATTTGAAAAAGATATTACAACAAAAAATTAAAAAAAATAAATAAATAAAAAAGAAAACAAAACAAAAGAAAGAAGTTAGTTCCGGATGATAATAATAAATAACAAGATAATAAACAATAAAAATCCCAAAATAAAGACTCGTTGTTGTTAGGACTTTAAATTCCCCAATCGGAGTCGCTATTCTGTCGCATCCTATTTTAGACTCAACTTGGAGCGAGTCGGGTTTCGGATTTGACTGGGTAACTCGTTTGAGTTTAAGAATTGGAGTCGCCACCTAATATAGTTTTCTAAGGTGTATTAGGCTACCTAAGCGTCTAAGGTCGAGTTTAATTATCATACTAATCTGGTTTCAGAGATTCAATGGGTAAGAAGTCCAAATGACTCAGGGGAGAAGGTGTTAGGCACTCCCCCGAGTCCCACGAAAGGTGGTTCCCGCCCGAGTCTATATTTTGGGATGAAGTTGTGAACATTATGATGCAATACTAACTTCGAAGGTTAATTTCGTGTCTAATTTATGAAAGCAAATATATCTATGCAAGTTTAAACATACATACAAATGAGTTTCAATTTTACACATGCGATCTATATTTACGCCTAATCGCGTTTCAAGGCCTCTAATACAAATGCCTAATTGAAACTATGGTTAACCATGCAAAGGGCACTAAATTTTGGTCTATTTGTGCAATTTCAACGTTCAAATCAGTTTTGCGCAAATGGACAGCTTTACGAAAATAGACAGTTTTTATAAATACCTTCAGATTTTGTCAATAACCGAATGGGTGTTGTTTTTAAAACAAACTATTAGCCATTTAGGGTCCGTGTGACTCGTCATTAATTGTCGAGCCCTAACCATAATGGCTATTTTATTTAGGGGTCAGTTTTTAAAAGTATTTAGATAAAAGGGCTGTTTTTTTAAAGCGGGTCACACAAAAGCACAGAAATGCAAATAAGGGGGTTGTCGCAAATAGCTATAAGTATAGACAGGCAAATACATGAGTAGTTCAATAGTTTAGATTTTAGAAAATTTTATATACTTGTATAGTCGACCCCTATCACTTATACACCCCTATGCACTATTAGATTAGTGTATAGGTGTTTCAAAGTAATAAAAATAGTTTTAACACATATAAAGGCCACATTTTAAAATAGTTTTGGGCCTGAATTATTTATGCAAAGAGGGGCATTCTAAAATTTTAGAAACAGTCCAGTTTAAGCCGTCATAGCACAAATAGCCCTTGTTTAAATGAAATTCCAGATTTAACGTTTAAAAAAACATGCTTTCAAGCCTTTTGATTCTGAGACCTTTGTAGAGTAATTGATAAAGCAGTGTTGACGTTCAGAGGTCCTACCCACAACATGGAGACTCAATATAACTCAATTTTACCTAGAAAATGCTATACTGATTTCAGAAACATTATGACTTTAAGTGATGCAGCACACAGAAGAAAGGAGTTAGGAGGAGGCTCCTGAATAGCCAATACACAACCTAGTAGTTGTGTTCCAAGTATTAAACAAGTTACAAGCAGGGGTCCTAATCAAATATACACAAACAGGGGCAGTTCCTAAATGGGAATAGCATGCAGAAAGGGAAAGGGCTGGACTTAAAATAGGATTCTCACTTCAACATCAATTTTCAAGAAAACACTGTAGAGTGCCATTATCATGGCCATTTAAAATCTTTAAACCTGTAATTAAAATAGAACTGGTATGGCTTTAGGGCCATCCAAATAAGCTGCACACAGAGGTTAGTAGGAGAGACCAAAGAAGGGGTCACACAAACTCATACATTTACAGACAAGATCAAAGAAAAAAGCTAACAGGCATAGGCAGGTTAACAGAAAAGGCACATGAGTGCAATCAGAGGTTTGTACCCTGTAAAAACTTGCAACAAACAGACAGGTAGTACCTAGGTAGTGGAATGTCTCCAAGATCAGTTACCCAAAGAGATAGAGTGCATGGAATATCTTTAAGAGTTTCAAAAGAGATGAGAGGTATATTGCTAGAGTTTCTCAGTATATGAATGTATGTATCTCAATACTTGTGTCTGTAGTGAATGAGAATAGTCAGTTTATATAGTTATAGGGTAAAGACATTCAAATTCAAACGGGGAAACCCATAAGGCAAGGAAATATAGCCTTACAGAAATAAAACAGGGTTTCTTAGGTGGACTTGCCAAGAATAAAACAATCAATCCCTAATTTTAAGGCAAACTTAATCCTAAACTAGTTATGATTCACTCCCCTTACTCTTAACATTGTCCAGGTTCAAGAAACTAGGATCAAACCTGTTTTAGGCTCGGATTACCCTCCACAGATTTTAAATAAAATTCAATTGACACTAGCCTAGATAACATCAAGTTTTCCATACAAGTTTTCAATCAAGAATCAGTTTGAAATCCTCACAATCAAAATGGATCACAATGCCTTTCGAGAATTATGAAAATTAGGTATTTAGATAGAGTGTAAAGCCAAGTTCACTATAGCAATAAAATAGGGCACAATCAAATCAATACCGTACTGATCCCTAGCTTTATGGAATGTCAAGGGTAGCTTCGAGTGCAGATCACAATTAAATCTAGCATATGAACAAGTGACAATCGATGTCCAAACCAATGAATCGAAGTGAAGGCAAACTGTTCTCTTTTTCATGAATCTTTCTAACTAATCAACGACTAAAAATTACTCGTTAGACATTAAAGTTTTAGGCAAATTCAGGTTCCACGATCATATAGGCAATTTAGGGAAAGAAAATAGAAAGGTTTAGGGTTACCTGTTTCGTTGTCGGAGTCGGGTCAAACTGACCCATCCCCAATCGAATTCACATGAAGGTTCCTCACCATTTTCCGGTGATAATGTCGTTTTAAGACGTCTTCAAGCCAAGTCGGAGGCTTTTCCTGCAGCGGGAACCCCATCGACGAGAGTTGAGGATAGACCTCCTTCGAATATTGCAAAATGGGTATGGGTTTTGTAGCGGAGGAGACGGGGTTACGAATATGCCATTTTCCCTAAATTTTGCCAGCCAAATTGACCGAAAAATACAGTGACAACGGTGGCGTGACGTTTCGCCGAGGAGGGAGAGAGGGAGAGAGAGAGAGAGAGAGAGAGAGTTTATCGGGTGAGGGAGAGGGAAAAATGGAAATGAGAAATGAGGTTTGGGGGGGGGGGATTGTTTGTGATTAAATGGAAGTTTTGATCTCAGTCGTCGGATTGTACAAGTGGACAACTTAGATCGATCCACGTAGGCGCTGAGATGTAAAAAATAGGATGATTTGTAGGTGTACGTATGTGTGTGTGTGTATGTATGTGTGTGTGTGTGTGTGTGTGTGTGTGTGTGTATATATATAAATATTTATATATATATGTGTGTGTCTGTGTGTATATAGTGTATATAATGTGTATAATAATGTATAGAAGCTTATAAAATGTGTAGAAAAATTATGTAAAATGTTTATAAAAATTATAAAAAATGAAAAATAATTACTAAGGCTGAATAATTGAGGAAATCTATTATATTGGGTTGTAAAATGATTTAGGTGTTCTCCTTAAAACAGAAATAATTATGAAAAATATTGACAGGATATGCAAGCTTTGTAAAAATGCGATTGTTCATGCAAATGCTTCTACAATAGCCTAATTGGTGTACGTGCGCGAGATAATGGCTCTGGATAGGAGTAAGTTAGGATAATTATGTGGTTATCAATACGATTTGCCTGAATAACGGCTATTGAGACAGGAGGGACAAAATTAGGTGTCAACAACACCCATAGATGATGAAGATATGGTGGATGTTATGGATGCTGATGAGGCTATTAGTGACAGTGATAGGCCTATAATTGAATTGATCAATATGAGAGGCATGAAAAGAAAAGTAGAGAAATAGGGTCCTGTTGATGCTAAAGAACTTGCTGCAACTAATTCTAAGCTTAAGAAGATTAGTGATAGCTATAAACCTAGGCTTACAAAGAAAAGCCAAGGCAAAAGTTCTGCAAAGCGTAAAGGAATTGTTCCTTCTGCTGAAACTCCTACTAGTGGGGTTAGGAGAACAAGGAGTACTGTAAGGGTTGCTGATGAGAGAATGACTAAAGCTCTTGAGAGAACCAGGAAGGATAAGCAGAAACAGGTGCCTGAGCCTATGGTGGCAGTTGAGGATTCAGAGAACGAATTGGAAGAAACTATTCCTTTGATCAGAAAAAGAAGATCATCTCAAAGGATGTCTGCAAAGATTGATGAGAAATCCTCTAGTATTGGTCATGTTTCAAAGAGAACCATGTCTTCCAGGAGAACTCTGGTAGATAAAAGCAGTGATTCTAAAGATAATGCTGAGAATAAGTGTAGTGAAGCTGAAAGTGAGAGTGAGGGTGATGAAGCTGGAAAGACTGTACATATTGATTTTGACAAAAAGAAGTTGTTGAAAAGCAGGGTACATACTGATGTGGAAGAAGAGGGAATGGTCTGGTCAGTGCAAAAACTGGACAAACAAGGCTGGAAGGACATGGTCCTTAAAATCTGAGGGAAACTGGCCAGAGATGAGGTGGTAAAATTCTTTTTCAACTGCTCCATTGATGAAGGCACAATCAATAGTTCTGTGAATGGTAAGGAAATTTTCCTTGATGCACAAGAGTTAGGGGAACTGTTTGATATTCCTTCTGTAGGCTATGATGATTACATTAAAGGAGAATGGCCTGATCTAACCAATTTACCTAATGCTTTGGAGATTACACGCAAATTTGCTGAAAATTTTAATGAGGAGTAACCAAGGGCAGTAGAGAAATGTGCGATGCAACCTTATCACCAGCTTTTATTTGAATGTGTTATCAAAATCATGTTCCCTAGGCAGGAGAAAAGAGGACTAACCAGCTTCTTGCACCTGGTCCTTATGGAGCTATTGGATACTGAGAAATAGATAAACTAGCCAATGTTCATGGTTCATTTGATCATAAGGGTTATGACTGGGAAGATGAAGCATGCTCTTCCCTTTGGTTTTATTCTTACTGACTTGTTTGGCAAGTTGGGAATTCCTTTGAAAGAATTAAAGAATGCTACCAAAAAGGAAAGTTTTGGGGCTACTACACTGATAAGTTGTGACATGACTATGAATGCTGAGTCTGCTGTGGTTGGAACTTCCAATGGGCTACTGAATAATAAGGTTAGGGCTTTAAGGCAGCAGATTGGTGTGCAGGCTGCTGAAATCAAGAGATTAAAGGAAGAAAGGGATTACTGGAGAATTGAGGCTGCTAAGGCCAAAGAAACAAATGAAGAGATGCTCAAACAATTGTTTGAGTTGCTGGAGGAAAAAACTCAGGGACCTGGTCCTTCCAACACCTGATAACCAAAACAAAAAAGAGCCATCTTTTGCCCAGTGGGATTTAGATTAGTTCTAATTTCATAGCCTTCTTGTCTTTAGTTTTTGACTAGTTTAGCAGTACTTGCTTTTAGTTTGTTCCCGTGGTTGAAATCTTTTTACTTATGATGTCATATCTTCGATGGCTAATATCATTTTAATGTAGTTATTTTTTGTTGAATTATGCTTGCATTTTGAGTTGCCTAAATGGCTATGAGTTGTTTATTATATTGCTTAATATAATTCTGACTTATGCAACCTTTTCAATGATGCCAAAAAGGAGAAGAGTAAGTATGATTTTGCTTGTGATATTTATAACCATTTTAAGAACCTGATCCTTAATGATGAAATTAGTTTCTGCTAATGTTGCGTTTAAGTTGAAAATCGTGGTTCAAGACATTAAGGATGTGCAGCAAAGTCTATGAGTTTGTCATCATCAAAAAAAGGGAAAATGTTAGCTTGCAGAAGCTTGGAGTTTTGACTGATGACTAAGGAACAGATCAAAGGACATGTTCCTTTGGATCACTGCAACTAAATAAATATTTATGCAAAATCAATTGAGAAAATTAATTATTATCCTAAAATCTAATGTTTATCTTGATAATTATACAGGGATGCACGAGATAGAAAAGATTGCATAAGATTAGGATAAGGCTAAAGGATTTCATCTACCCAAGCAAAGAGTTCAATTAAGACTCAAACTCTGGAAGGTTTTGGAGTTCTAATTGCTCAAGACTTCACAAGATTTCAAGTCTATAAATTAAGAAGCATTTCAGCTGTTGAAGGCACGCACAAATACAGAGAGTTTAGAGCTACAACATTGAAGTAATTCAAAATTGTATTTGAGCAGTCGTTAAGCACAGGGAACTAAGTAAAGAACCTGTTCCTTAGGTTGAGTCTTGTTGTTCTCAGTCTTAGTTTATCTGTAGTAGGATCTATTGAGTTGTACTATTTACTTTCATAGAAATTCTATAAGAGTATACATCATTCAAGTCTTGTATTTTGAGAAACTTCAGTAATTGTGAAAAGGGTCGCTATAGGATTATAGTTAATCCTAGGTTAGTAAGAAGGAAGTCTTGTAACCAAGTAAATCTTTCAAATAGTGAAGTTGAAATCCTACTTGAGAGAGTAGGTCGTGATTTTTTTATCTCAAGTCATAGTGGTTTTTCCATGCTAAAATTCAGTGTTCATTTACTTATTCTTTATCGCTTCCGCACTTAACAAAGTAAAGCAACACATAGAAGAAATTGATCCCTCAACTTAACAGTGGTGTGTCTTAGGAAATATCAGGTGTGATAATGTGGGAGCTTTGCACCCTAAATACCACCAGATAGGGTATGTTCTTGACCTTTTAACCTGATACAGGTTTATCAATTCAACAAAATTGACATTGGTATTCCCACATGGCTATATATTGTACATTGTGCTAATTTTTGGTAGTTTATGCTGTTATAAATGAATGATCAAGGTTAAATATACCTAAAGGAGCCCTCGACAGACTAATTGCAGGTATTATAGCCGGATTTAAGTTATATACACTGAAAATGTTTAGATATTTACACTATTACTGTAACTTAATGTATGATAAGTCACAAATTAATGCTTATCATAGAGATCTACTTAATTCTTCCTTTCTTTTCTTTGTCATGATCTTGGTCATAACTTATTTTGCAGATTGCTGGGCGGAGCCAAATAAAAGGCCTAGAACAACAACAACAACAACATACTCAGTGATATCTCACCAAAGTGGAGTTTGGGGAGGGAGAGATGTACACATACCTTACCTCCACTCAGGTGGAACAAATAAAAGGCCTAGTTGTGAGGAAATTCTAACTCGACTGCTGGACTGTGAATACTCGCAAGCTAGTGGATTCACATGGTAGAGGTGTTATTGATGTCCGGCTCAAGTTTTCACATTTTGAGTGATTTTCAATTTTAGAAAAAAATATGCTTTTTTTCTGCACAAAAAATGTAGAAATCTTCCTGTTTTTTGTTTAACACAAATGAGGTTATTTATTCGTTTTTAATGCAGCAAGCAAAACCCACTCCTAGAAATGGTCAGAAGTAATAATCTCTTTCTGTTTAGTTTGTGCAAAGTGCATATATGTGAAAATTTTGTCTTAGCTAGTGGCAGAAGAAAGACATGTATATTCAATGCATGAATTTAACCCACGAACACCAAGTGTAATTCCTAAATTTGAATTCACTTATACTCGATGTTTATATTAAACATAAGTTACTATGGTTAAAAGATTTAATTAACTATGGTTATGGTAATTAAAGTACATGCAGAAAAATGAATGTCATGCATGCATTCATTGGTGTAAATATGGAGTGTGGTGATGACTTTTCAAATTAAAGTGGGTTAAAAAGCAGATTATTGAAAGGGGCGGGACACTCCTACAGGATCGCTAAATTGCAGAATCGTCTTAACTTAGGCCTTTAACATTTTGTGTCATGTGCAGCAGATAAAATATAATCAACTTTCTAATATTCTCTAATTAGGACTTGAAATAGCTTCCATAAGTAGAATGTGACATTTTTTTTGATTAAGGTGAGGTCCTTATTAGGGTATATAACTAAAGATTCTATAATTTCATGCTTATACGGCTATATAACTAGTATTGGGAGAGTTCTACGAAATACTAGAGGAGACTGGGTATTGGGTTTTATGAATCACATCAACTCTTTTTCTCCTCTACAGTCGGAGCTCTTAGCAATTCTTCAAGGACTGAAATTAGTTCAAGATCTCAACATCAGTCATCTGGAGATTGAAACGGACTCCATTGAGGCTATTAAAGTATTACATGAAAATCACCCCATCTATAACACGATTATTTTTGAATGCAGGTGGTTGATGCTGAGAATGGGAATGCCGGTGGTGCGGCATAGTTTCAGACAAGCAAATGGTGCCGCTCATCTTTTGGCCAAGAAGGCAGCATCTAGTAGTATAAATTTAGCTAGTCTAGTTACTCTACCCACTCCCCCCACTTATCTTAATGACGTGCTATCATCAGATAGACAGGGAGTGTCTGTTTTTGCTAAGAAAATACCCATAAATGTATGTAATGAGCTAGCCAAATATGGCAACTTAAATGCTCTGCGGAGCATGGGCTGTACTACTTTTGAATTATTCTAGTATTAATATATTTCCGTACAGTTCAAAAAAAAAAAAAACTAGCAAAGTGTGACTGATGTATGGTTTATTCTTCTTTATTTGCACATGAATTATCAAAGTTTTAATGTCTATGGAAGAGTTCGAGGAGTCAACATCATGGATTTCATAATTTAATTTATTACTTTTTCATAGTCAAGTCTCCCTCAGATAATAAATCTAGTACTAGCTGATATCATCAGCAGCTTCTCTTTCTCTTTTAAAGATTGGTCTGCTGGCGCACCAAGATTGGCAGGTATTGGACTAGGTTAAACTTTTAGATTTGGATCATCCCAAGCCCATGAATCAACGAATGCTCTTTTCTATGAAATCAAGTTGAGTATATATAACTAATTTTTGGTGACCTAATCCTTTGAATTTCATTTCTTTAGCCAAAGTCAATTTAGGTTGTCTTTCTTCTTCTAGTATTTATGTTCAATGACTATAAACTTGGAAATTGGTGGGTACATCTCATTTTTCTTAGACTCTACTTATTAAATACTAGGTATGTTGTTGTTGTTGTCTATAAACTTAGAAGTATAATTTTGTTAACTTAACAAGAGATTTTATTTTAGGAGACAAGTTATGCAGGTATTAGTAATGCAGGTATTAATAATGCAGGTATTAGCAATGCAGGTATTAGTTATGCAGGTATTATATCTTGGTTAATGAATAGTTTGTTGTATTAAAAAATTAGTATACATTTCATAATTTAAATTATATTTTAATATTTTATTATTCAATAGATGTTTGTCTACTATTGAATAATAATATAAAGAGATATGAGGGTATATTTGTCTTCTCATAAATTAATATCCGCATTATTATTTCATCTTCTATACCGCACAAAATAATACATAGATTCACTCATTAATTTATGCAGGTATTTATTAGTGCAGGCTTGTAAATTCAAACCAAAGATTGTATTATTAATTAGTACAGATTTTTATACCTTGTTACAAAACAAATCAAATTGCGTTATATTGCGAGGTATTTAGTGCAGGTATTAATTCTTTTGTGCGCCCAACCAAACGAGTACTTAGAAGTATGATTTTGTTAACTTAACAAGAGATTTTGTTTTAGGCAAGTGAACCAATAATATTACTACTTTCATAGCCGGTTTGGTTCGAAATTTTGTGGGAGAATTCCATTTTACATTTGCTGCACGGACTTAATCTTCATCTAAAAGATTTTGCATTCTCAGAGAAAGTGATCTTAATGGTCAGGAAGTTATAATTCGAATTGAAGTCCCTATTAGTAGCTATAGATTAGAATAAACGAAGAAAAACGAAAATACAACACTCCAATGAAGAAAAAAGGAAATGAACAAGGAAGGGTAAATTCATTGGACACTCGTCTTACCAATAATGGTCAAGACAATGGCCCTCGAAATGCTAAAAATTTGTGGGTACGTCGTACAACCCATTGCAGAATGACTTTGGAATTACTCCTAATAATACTATTCTCCAAAAAGCAACATGCAAATAGCAATGTCTTTTTCTTGAACTTTTGTAAAGAACGTAATTGAGTGAGTGATGTGCTCAATAAAAGAGTCGGTAAAGAAGACGACAAAACGAATACTCCAAGAAAGTATATCAGCAGACAAACTATAATTGAAAAAGTCCATATGGTTTTTGGTGGGGCCAACCTGTGACTCTGATGAGTACGTAAAAAGAGGTTTGGTGATCTTAGGGTTAGAACAAGCTTCTCTACCATGATTTGAGCCCGTAAGTGCTACTATTTCAATGTATTCACGCCCTCTAATTCCCCTCTTATCTTTTCTCAATTAGTTTTATTTTTGTTTAGAATGATAGCAATTTAAAGCTTCTCCCTAGTGATTTAGCGGGTGTGAAGTCCTATCACTTTTTAATTTTTATAATATGTCTGATATATGACGGTGCGATCTGAGTGTGTTTTTCATTAACCAATGAAAGAGATATAACTTGACTTTGAAGAACTTTGAAGGTAAATGACTATTGTAAATAGTAAACACTTGTAAATACATTATGGTAAATAGATTAGTTATGTAAATTGTATAGTGGGCCAAGCCCGTTAGGTTTACTTGGTCCCTAAGTTAGGTTAGGGTTAGGATTTTCTCTAGGCTTCTTTTGTATAAATAGGGGACTCCCCACATCAATGAAAGTAAGAGTTTTCACCCAAATATTATTTCTTCCTTGTGAGTGTGTTCGGTTTTACATGGTATCAGAGCCATCGTGAAACTCTTCAAGTAGAAAAGTAATGGAGGCTCCAAAAGGTGATGTTGCAGCCGTACGGAAGACAATCTCTCCGTACGATATCACATCGAATGATAATCCTGGCTTGATTATCACACAGGTCCAGTTGACCAGTGAGAACTATGAGGAATGGGCGCGGTCGGTTAGAACCGCGCTGCGTGCAAGAAAGAAGTTTGGTTTTGTTGACGGATCGATCAAGATGCCCGATGAAAAGTCGATCGATTATGAGGATTGGTGGACTATCAATTCTCTTCTGGTGTCGTGGATTAGGAATTCGATCGAGCCTACTCTTCGGACCACCATATCGCATATGGAAGTAGCGAAAGATCTGTGGGAGAGTATTCGAGAACGTTTCTCTGTGGGAAACGGACCTCGGATTCAGGAATTAAAAGCCGCTTTGGCCGGGTGTAAGCAAAAGGGATTGACCGTTGCTGCTTACTATGGAAAACTGGCTATGTTGTGGGAAGAACTAGGAAATTGTGATAAGTTTCCAACTTGCTCGTGTGGAAACTGCACTTGCAATCTAACGGTTGCACTGGAGAAGAAGAGGGAAGAAGATAGGGTTCACTTATTCCTTATGGGCCTGGACGAAAGTCTTTATGGAACTGTCCGTTCCAATCTCTTGGCTCAGGAGCCGTTGCCATCGATGAATCAAGTCTACCAAAAGGTAATTCAAGATGAACGGGTCAAAGGGATGGCACGAACTCAGGAAGAACGAGGGGAGGTGACGGCGTTTGCTGCACAACGATCACAACCGCCGAAGACAGGCTATAAGGAATGTCACTTGTGTGATCGAGGAGGACATCCTCCGGAACGCTGCTATGAAGTCATTGGCTATCCGGAGGGGTGGGTGCATTATCCGAAGCAAGGGACTTCGAGTGGAGGACGTGGTAGAGGAAGAGCTGAAGGTAACAAAGGTGGAAGAGGTCGTGGACATCAACAGTTTGGTTCAAATGCTGGTCGGGGACGTGGAAATAATCGAGCAAATGCTGCTCAAGCTGAGCTCGAGAATGGAGAAAACGGACACGTGAGTGTGCCCGGACAGACTAACCTGTCCGGAATAACAGGTGATCAGTTGCAGATGCTGTTCGATTTGCTGAAAAAGGAGAAGGCGAGCCCAAGTGAGCCATCGATCGGTAAGAACACACATCCTTCATGGATTATTGACACGGGGGCATCAAATCACATGACCGGTCAGATAGGTATTTTGGAGAATTTACGAACAATACCTCAGTGTCCGGTAGGTTTACCGAACGGAAGCAGTACGATGGCGACTCAGGAAGGATCCATCAGATTTAATGAAGACATGGTTCTTCACGGAGTATTATATGTGCCCGAGATGACTTGCAACTTGATTTCTGTGTCTCAATTAATTAATCAAGTTGGTTGCAATGTAAATTTCACTAATGATTTGTGTGTTATGCAGGACCGGGCTACGGGGAAGTTGATTGGAGCGGGTGAACAAAAGAACGGACTCTACTACTTTCGGACGATACCCGTGGTGAAAGCTGTGAAGGTCGATGTGGTAGACCTATGGCATCAAAGATTGGGACATCCTTCGATGCAAGTAACAAAATCTCTTTCAGTCTTAGAAGATAGTGGGAAGGTAGCTTAGAAGAAAAAGCATGTGATGTATGCCTTAGGGCAAAACAAACTAAAAATGTATTTCCTTCGAGTAATAATAAAGCAGCTGAACCTTTTGATTTAATCCACTGTGACTTGTGGGGTCCTTATAGAACTGAGTCTTCGTGTGGTGCATCATATTTTTTAACTGTTGTTGATGATTGTTCACGAGGGGTATGGGTGTTCCTGTTAGTTGATAAGAAAGAGGTCGGACAAAAATTGAAGGATTTCTTTGCAATGGTGGAGAGACAATTCAATAAACGGGTTAAGTGCGTTCGGAGTGATAATGGAACCGAATTTGTAAGTCTGAAAGGGTATTTTCTCGAACAAGGGATCTTGTTCCAAACTTCGTGTGTGGGGACACCCCAGCAAAACGGTAGAGTTGAACGGAAACATAGACATATCTTAAACGTGGCACGGGCGCTACGTTTTCAAGCTAATTTACCGATTGAGTTCTGGGAGAATGTGTGATGACGGCATGTTATTTGATTAACCGGACACCCACTAAGTTGTTGAATGGGAAGACACCTTACGATATCTTGATGGGTGTGACACCGAATTATGATCATTTGAGGGTGTTCGGTTGCTTATGTTACGCTCGCAATCAAGGACGAACGAGTGACAAGTTCGAAAGTAGAAGTCGTCGATGTGTATTTTTGGGTTATCCAAATGGGAAGAAAGCGTGGAAAATGTATGATTTGGAGACAAAGGAGTTTGTGTTCTCGAGGGATGTGGTGTTTTACGAAAAGGAATTTCCATTTGCCTCCACGGAGACTAATGCCGAAAAACGGACACAAGATACGGCTTCTGTCACCGTTGCATTGGAGGAGGACGAGGAGAGTGTGCAAGGAAGGGGGGGTGTTGAACCCGAAGTCGTGACTCCGGTGATTGAACCCGAAGAGGTGACTCCGGAAGCTGAACCTGAGGTTGTTACCGAGGTTGAACCCGAAGAGTTGGGTCGGGGAAAACGAACTAAGAAAGAGAATATCTTGCTGAGAGACTTTGTTACTAATACGGTCCAAAAGATGAGTCACCGGGTATCGTCCTGTGTTCGAAAGTCTGCTTGTTCATCTGTTTCTCAACAACCCTCTGGTAAGCCCTATCCTCTAGCACACTATGTCAATTGTGATAATTTCTCTTCGAAACATGTGAGTTTTCTTGCAGCTATAACGCAAGGACATGAGCCTACCTCCTATTCGGAGGCGGTGAAAAGTGACAAATGGAGAACAGCCATGGGGGAAGAATTGAAGGCATTGGAAGCAAACAGAACCTGGGAGATAGTTCGCTTGCCTACCGGGAAGAAGGCCCTCGGATGTCGATGGGTATACAAGATAAAGTACAACTCGGATGGAACTGTTGAAAGGTACAAAGCAAGATTGGTGATTTTTGGAAATCACCAAGTCGAAGGGGTTGATTATACGGAGACATTTGCACCGGTTGCAAAGATGGTGACTGTCCGAGTTTTTCTGGCCGTAGCAGCTGCCAAAAATTGGGAATTGCATCAGATGGATGTGCACAATGCATTCTTGCATGGTGATCTTCACGAAGAAGTATATATGAAATTGCCTCCAGGACATCGCATGACGGGGAGAGGAGCTGTGTGTCGTCTTCGAAAATCATTGTATGGGTTAAAACAAGCTCCCCGATGTTGGTTTGCGAAGTTGTCTGCTGCACTTAAGCGATATGGGTTTCGACAATCATATTCGGATTACTCGTTATTTACGATGAAGAAGGGAAATGTGCATTTGAATGTGCTTGTCTATGTGGATGATCTGATTATATCTGGTAATGATTCGAAGGCAATTCGAATTTTTAAGTTATATCTCTCGAAATGTTTCCATATGAAGGATTTAGGTGCCTTGAAATACTTCTTGGGAGTTGAAGTGGCAAGGGCTCCTAAGGGAATCTTCCTGTGTCAGAGGAAGTATGCATTGGATATCATAACGGAAACAGGCTTGTTGGGGGCAAAACCGGTTGGTACACCGATAGAGCAAAACCATCGCTTGGCACTTGCGACTGGACGTTTTATCAAAGATCCTGAACGCTATCGACGACTGGTTGGAAGATTGATTTACTTGTGTTTTACACGACCGGATTTGTCCTATAGTGTGCATGTGTTGTCGCAATTCATGCAGAGTCCCCGTATTGAGCATATGGAAGCGGCACTCAGGGTTGTTCGATACTTGAAAGGCTGTCCGGGACAAGGCATTGTATTTCATTCTCAGTGTGATCTGAGATTGCACGGGTGGTGTGACTCTGATTGGGCAGGCTGTCCGTTGACACGTCGATCGTTAACAGGTTGGTTTGTGTCGTTAGGGGACTCACCGATATCTTGGAGAACGAAGAAGCAACAGATCGTGTCGAGGTCCTCCGCTGAGGCCGAATATAGATCGATGGCGATGACTGTGTGTGAATTGAAGTGGTTGAAAGGGATTTTATGGAACCTTGGAATTGATCACGATTCTCCGATGAATTTGAAGTGTGACAGTCAAGCTGCGTTACATATTGCTCGGAATCCAGTCTTTCACGAACGCACTAAACATATCGAAGTCGACTGTCATTTTGTTCGGAATGAAATCATCGGAGGAGTCATTCGTCCCAGCTATGTGCCTACGACCACGCAACTGGCTGATATTTTTACGAAGGCGCTGGGACGCGCCCAGTTCGAATTCTTCCTTAACAAGTTGGGCATAAGGAACCCTCACGCTCCAACTTGAGGGGGGGTATTGTAAATAGTAAACACTTGTAAATACATTATGGTAAATAGATTAGTTATGTAAATTGTATAGTGGGCCAAGCCCGTTAGGTTTACTTGGTCCCTAAGTTAGGTTAGGGTTAGGATTTTCTCTAGGCTTCTTTTGTATAAATAGGGGACTCCCCACATCAATGAAAGTAAGAGTTTTCACCCAAATATTATTTCTTCCTTGTGAGTGTGTTCGGTTTTACAATGACACACGTGTATAATGTATATTATGCTCTTCTGCTCGAGTGATTGAAGAAAATCCAACTGAGTATTATGGACTCCTTAATCTCGTATAATACAGTATACAATAAATTGTACTCCGCAACTCTATTGACTACTGAATTATCTTGTGATATGTCGAGCTCATCACATTTACAATTGAAGTTAAAGCAATTGGGAATCCTTACTTTAATTGCACTATCCTATCATCTCAATAGAACTATTAATCGTAACTAGCTAGAACAAACTAACGTCTACAGCGAGAGAATGTTTTTTTCAACTTGAACGATAGTTATTATGATTGTATGTTAGCTAGTGATATAGCGGGTGTGAAGTCATCATTTTTCTTCTAAATTTCATAGTATGTGATTTGAGCGTATATTCATCAATTAATGTGTCTTAGCGTGACTTGGCCTTGAAGGTACACAATAACAGATAGTACCATGCACTTTTGCCCGAGCGAACTAATGGAAGGAAAACAACTTAATCACAAGCACTTCTTAACCTCATAATAATATTGTTAACATTGTATTCTATTGACTGAAAAACTATCTTTTCATATAGAGTACTCATCAGATTTACTCTTTGGCGTCTTCCTGCTTCATGTTGTCTAAATGTAGCAAAAGAATAAAAATACATATAGAAACACAATGGCCCCAATTCTCTCCTGTCAAGCCAAATTGGAAAAGGAAAGGAACAGAGGACTGTAGCTTTCCTTGTCAATAAAGCTTCTAGGATGTATATAGACGAGTATTTTCACTGGAGGGAGGAGGGGTATATCTACTGGTCTAAATATATGTCAATAAAGAGATTAAGCTAAATACTGATGGTATTATGAAAACTCAAACACAAGATGTTGCTTTTGGGAGAATTTTCTGATATGATCAAACCAAGTCAGTAATGAAATATTCAGGTAAAATGAATCCCACTTCAGCAATTTTTCGGAGCATAAATAAAAGGGTTAAGGATATCTACGAAGGGTTACAAGCAATTCGTTGTATCAAGGCAATAACAATTGAATCCTATACGAAATGATGAACAAGAATGATAGCATGAACAGTAGATAAGATTGTACTATGTCGAGAATACAAATAGATAATGTTTTGCCATATATTTGTGAATGCCTTGCTACAATACAGGAAGTAAAATTTACAGAACAATAGGGTGAAACAGTCCTCAGCATTTATGAAGACACGTCTCCAACGAACTGATCCTGGAAGACTCTTGATCTGCTGCTCAATTAATGCTAGATTATGGGACATCTACAGTTATAGACTGTCTGATTCGTATGAATCGGACACTCCACGTTCCACCTAGCTCGGACAGTATGATTGCAGTGCTTGTTCTCAAAGATTCCACGATGAGACCCTTTAGCCGCCACGTGTCCGTGATGAATTCTCACCAATAGAGATAGTCCCCGTACTTTTCGAGTGACTGACAGAGTGCTCGAGGTGTAGAATAAAAATAGGCGGGAAGATGACATGGAAGTGCATGAACTTGTATTTCAAAAAAGGCGGTTGTCATTTCGACTTCCATCCACTCTACATTGCATCTGTAGAGTGGTCGTGGCATCATCGCCGACTCCCTAGGTCATCACGACTCTCACATTATATATTCTCTTTGTGTGCACCACTTCATCTCTTCACTACTTTCTTCCACTGATACTAGCAATCAAACCTTTATGACAATCCTTGAAATCTCTTGATCAATCTGTAATCTTTCAACCACTCTGAACCCTTTAAATTTTTATATAAAGATGTCTTCAAGAATTTTCGCTCAAAATTCTACTAATTATGGTGGCGACACAATGGATACCGCCACGACAGCCGCCGATGGTGGCCCTAGCAATTTTCTGGTGCCACTAAATATTGTTCTACCGACTTCCGATGCTGAAACCATCTCTGAAGTTCCTCAATTAAAAAGGAGGAGCTGTAAAGCCACTATCTCCCATTGTGAATCTGAAGGGATAGATGAGGAGGAAGACGAAGATGATGATGATGGTGGAGAAAAACTGGAGGGAGGAAAGAAGAAAATTGCTGATAATGAAGAGGTCGAACCCTCCGACATCATTCCTTCCTCTTTTGATACCTCAAAGGATGTTTCCATTCATCCACAGACTGCTCAAGAACAGGCCAAGAAAAGAAATGTAGCCGCCAATTCTACTTCTTCTTAATCACACAAGCTCACCTTCATCAACTCCGTATCGATTGCGGATGGGGAGAGAAGATTTTGATCATCTTCCCAGACCCCGCCAGCACAATCTCGGACCATATATTGGGGTAATCTTTTGTTTACACATACCCGTTCACGGTGGGGTTTACCCTTCCGGTACACGGTGTGATAGATGAATCCTGCCACTCCAACAACATCTGCTTGAAGCAACTCGGCTCCATAATTTAGAGGGTCAACGGATGCATCGACTATCTGTGCAAAAAGGCGGGCTTGCCTTTTCACCTTCCAGCATTTGATTTCACTCTACTACCCTCATTCTTAAAAAGCTGACATTGTGATGTTGGGTAGTCGTGGTCAGTATGCCTTGCTCTTGAACAATGAGAATATCAGGGACCGTGAATGGGCAAATCGTTACGTCGCAGTTCTCGATGTCAAAGTCTCGGCTAAACCTTAATTTTCAGAAAAGTGGAATCTCGAACGTAAGTGACTCTTCCCCTTTTTTTCTTGCTTCTTTCCTTTTCGCTTACTTTAACTGATGTTTGTATGTTTACCGGCAGCCAACAAAGTAACCATTGAACCTATATCGGACCTGTGGGATTGGGTCCAAGCCATAATCAATCAGTGTCCTCAGCCAGACAAGACGTAGAGATTCATCGCCATAAAAAGCAGCTGGACAACGAAAAGACACTATGAGTCTCTCACCATAGTTCTTCCAAGTTATTGTTTCAGATTCCTTAATGTAAAAAAGCCCCTTCCATTGTAGCTCTTCCCATCAAGGCAGCTGCCAAGAAGAAGAAAATTGGGGCTAAGGGGAAGAAGAGTGAGAAAGTGAAAAATGGAATTCAGTTGATGCCGATGCGACTATGAAGGAAATTGAGAGTTTTCTTCCTCCAAGTAAAGCTGCCAAGGGATCGACTGGTACTTCTGGTCGGGGATCTTCCCCTCAGAGCAATGACATTTTCATTGGGAGGTATGTTGGCAAGCCCTCCATTAATGAGTCTCTAGCAGCCGCCAATCCTCAGAAGAAAAGGAAGAAAGGGACCCTCAAAAAGCCAAATCGGGTCGTACGTCCCCGTGTTAAAGTTGACCCTGGCTTGTAGACTTAGCTTGCCCCTCAAGTTCGACACCACTTAATTGATGAATCCAACAACAAAGACCCCCTAGTCTCCGAGTATGTATACATTGTTAACCTCGAAGGGTCTGGGGATGCAGGCGAAAGAGCCAAGGGGAAGGCCAAAGTTGATGAGGTTGAATCTCATCCGCCCTCGCTTGGAGAGGGAATGGCCAAGGCAACGAGGCAAGCAAATGTTGAGCCCTCCGGCGATCATGCCACTGAATAGATATTAAGGAGGATTTTGATCGAGATCCCAAACGATGTGGATCTCTTAAAAGATCCTCTACAAGTAGCCAAGTATTTTGAGCAGCTGTTCGGTCCTCTGGAGAAGGAATGCATTGACCCTCTACCCACGTCGACTTTTATGTCAATGAGCGTCTTTAGCGCTCTTCAGGTGTGTTTTAGCCTTCCTAGTTCATGATTTCACTTTCATATTTATGTTACTGACTCACACTTTTGCATCACAGTGCCTCATGTATTCACTTGAGTCTGTGATACACGAGGGGTGCCGTTAAGCCAAGCTCATCAAGATAAATATAAGTTCGGTGAGTTAGACTCGAAGCAAAAAGAGGAGATATCTCGTCTCAAGGCTTCACTGGATAAGAAGGAAGTCGAGCTTGATGAAGCGTAACTTGCTTCCGATGACTCAAGGAAAGAGCTCGAGACATTGAAAGAAACCCTCGCCTCAGCGTAACTTGCTTCCGATGACTCAAGGAAAGAGCTCAAGACATTAAAAGAAACCCTCGCCTAACAGCAAGACAAAGACCGTGGCCTTATATGAAATGTGGGATAGATATCGTAGGGCCCATGCCCAAAGCGTCCGGAGGAGTTAAATTTTTTCTTATCATGATGGACTATTTTACTAAATGGGTTAAAGAAGCAACCTACTCTCAAGTCCAAGAATATGAAGTGATATCGTTCATTTGAAAAAACATCATGTGCCGTTTCGGCATTGCAGCAGAAATCACTTGTGACAATAGGCCTCAATTAATATGGGCCGAAGTCACAGCCTTTTTAGAAGAATGGGAAATAAAAAGGATAACTTCAATGCCCTATCATCCTGCAGCCAATGGTCAAGCTGAGTCTTCTAACAAGACTATAGTGGAAAGCTAGAAGAAACATCTCAAAGAAGCCAAGGGTAAGTGGCCGGAGGAACTGCCAGGAGTTCTGTGGGCCTATCGTAACACATCAAAAGCCAACACGGAAGAGACTCCATTCTTGCTAACATACGGAACGGATGCTATGATCCCCATAGAAATAGGAAAATTCAGTCTGCGATGGTCGTTCACCAAAAATGAATCTAATAACGAGGCTTTAGCAGCTTCACTTGATGTCCTAGATTAACTTCGGGAGATAGCAGCCGTACGCCTGGCAGCCAAGAAGTAACAGGTGGAGCTATATTATGATGCATGGATCAACTTGCAATCCCTTAACATAGGGGACCTGGTTCTTCGCAAGGTATCTTAGAGCACCAAGGAAGCCAGCGCTGGCAAGTTAGGCCTGAACTGGGAAGGGCCGTACAAGGGTCGAGGCATAGCTGGAAAGGTGCGTATATTCTCGAAGACAATGGAAGGAACATCCATTCCTAATAACTGGAACATCCCTTAGCATAAGAAGCGCTATTCTTGAAAGGTCAACTGGACCTATATACTCGAGCCATGTATTTCCTCCTTTCTTGTTCTTTGTTTTATCATTACTTTCAAACGAGCACTTCGCCCTATCGCAGTTAAATTCTTATTGGCTTCACGCCCTCTTTCATCAATAAAGCTTGTTTATGCCTAAAATTAGACGTCTATGTTAAAAAACTGAATTTATAAGAGGGGTCACAAGCAATACAACAAATACGACGAAAAAAGTAAGTAAATAGAGAGAAAAGCAATGAACAAGAAAGTAAGTAGTATTATTCCTTAAGAATAGCCACATTCGGTGTGAGTCACTTGATGTACAATACAATGTTAAGAGGGGTATTTATAGTTGAGATTTACCCATTCTTAATTATGGTAAAATACAAAGACTAATAAGGCTATGTGCCTATAAACTCAAGGTGGTGGTATATACAAAACCCTAACTAGGAGACTGTAAACCCTAAGGCGGCGAGATGTATGCCTTGCATCCTACGCCCGTACCGCCTAAACAATTGTAACCCGTGGAGTAGGCATGTATCCTTTGTGCCCGGTGACTTGTAAGATAAGTCTAATCTCACCAGCTGGACTTGTATCCTCGTAATAGTAGGTGGCGTATTTTTGCCCATACAGTCAGTCCCCTAACTTGCTGAGTGCTGACATAAGTAGTCAATAAGTGAAAGCGGTGTACAAGATGAATATAAAATGATATCTCTCTGACTCCTTGAACCTCGCGGTCTCTTTGACCAAGAATAATATTGATTTCTTCAAGAACTTCGCGTGCCTTCATCTGATTGGTTGATGTTGATTCCATGTACCTTTCTAAGAACACTTTTTGCTGCGCCGAATCATTCATATCTCAAGCCATAATTACGCTTCACCATTTCATGCTCCATCCTTATCTTTTCTAGCCTATAAATAGGGGCTTCATGATAGTGGTGGAATCACAAATCTTCTTCAGAAAAATACTCCATCTTTTCAAAGTTTAATTATGAAAGCATAACTCTTCTATCTTAAAAAATGTCTGCCTTTGGTTCTGGTATGATATTCCTAGAAACACTCATTTGTTCAGAATGGATGGTGCATGAGACAACTATAGGCAAAAGACCATCTGTAGTTTTCTCCCTTTTTTTCTCTATCTATGAGCGGATGAACGGAGTCCCCCGAGTCATGAAGTTTGATCGGGATCTTAATGATGTCCTTCGGGATGTCTTCCTGGTGGCATATGCACTAATTACAGTGTGCTCTTCTTCTAACACGGAAGTTGCTGTGATATTCCTCTTGTCATGTAGGGTCAGGACGCTTGGCCCTTTCAACTGCCATAGGGCTTCTCCTCCAGGATGTTTCTAGCGTTAAAGTAGCTCCTTTAATGGTGTAGGGTTTAAAATCACGTGCTTGGTTCCGTTTCATGGCAGGCAAGAGGATATACCTTCACACCGTCGGCAGATTAATGAGTCACCAAGCTCTAACTCTGTTCGTGGTTCAAGGTTGTTTCTTGGTTCGGCTGAATTGCCATTGTAATTCCTCTTCGGCCACTGGTTGTGGAATACTCGAGGGAAGAGGCTCTTTTATGGTAGGTTCCCAACTCAAGCCTCCCCGTCTTGGATAAGCTCCAAATTACACTTGAAGATCTGCGGGGCAGTGCACTCCCGTTTGACCAGCGGGGATCAAAGCAGATCTTCTAGTTTCTCTTCAAGTTCATCGGATGATATGGAGGAGGTTTACGCCCATGCTCAGTCGCTTCCGAGGACCCTTGCTTTGATCAAGGTATCCAGGCCTCGGTTGTATCAGTGGTAGTGCGCCGAAGGTTGCTCGGGCTGACATATCCCCTGATGCTGGAAGAACTTCGAACTTCTTAGCGGCTTGTAACTATATTCCAGATGAAGGATCTTCAGCCATGCCGATTTCGAGAAGTTTGAAGTTTTGCCTTTTTAGTTTATTTAGAATACCTGTAATGAGCAGTGTTGTATTCAAAAGGACTTAATTATATATTATGAGCCTACGGGCTATTTTTTATTAATGAGAAGTTCATCAACATTTTATGCATACTTGTGTAGTTAAGTAGCATGTTTTATGTGTCTTTCTGGGTTAGTGTCTTTAAAAGATGGGCGTGCGCACTGAGGGGCGCTTCATTTGCATCAGTAATTGACGGCTTATGTTGCGCCTGTGATAGACAGTTGTTTTGCGCCCACAATGGGATGATATTAGCCCGTGATATGTAATGGAGCATTTTTGCGTTCCAACTAGAAAGTCTGCGCTTGTATACTCAAGTATTTTAAGACTTTCTAGCGCTAGACCGGCGGGAGTTCCACCGGCATGTAGTGCAATTTGTTGAATTTACGAGTTCAACTTACGAATAATGCCTGGTATCTGAGCTAGACGTGATCTAGCTCTAAGCAAGTAGTTTACCCTACTTTTTGTAGCAAAAAGTGGGTGTATTACTTAAACTTAGGTCTGGCCGGGGCTATGAATATTTGGATCGTAGATGGATCTGAATTGTAAAACTGACTAAGTAAAATAATAGTTTTTTGACGAACAGGGGCGCAAAGCCTGAACTGTTGTGGGTGAAATCCCATAACATAGCTGATAAGTATGAAAATACTGCACTCAAAATTAAAAGAATTTAAAGACTTAATTAAAGTAAATAATGAGAAGGATTGTACTTCCAACGTCGAACAAAGGCATCTGACAGGGCTCCCTCATCAGAGGGTGCTGAGCCTCGAGATGTGACCTGTGGGCCGCTGACTATCCGATGGTATAGATCTACGTTGATTAAACAATAATGAACTGCCTGCTTCTGCAGCTGTCTGCTTTTTGGCTTGTCTTCAGGGAGTATTCCCTTGTCCAAGTAGTTAATCAGCGCCTGACGCTACTCTGAAGCGGAACCTGTGCTTGGAACTTCAAGGTTCATCAGGTCCGCGGAGGTCAGCTCAATCACTATCTGCTCATCATCCGAATCAGTGCGTAAATCCTTGGGCTACTCCCTCGTTTGAGCTTTCCTCCTGATAGACAAACTCCCACTTGTGAAAGTTTTTCAAAAGTGTTTTGATTTTCCTTTGCCGATCTGGCGCACAGATGTCCTCTGTGGCAAATACCTCATTCACTTGATTGATCAACAACTGGGAACTACCGTAGAGGCTGACCTTCATGGGCCCAATATGTAGGCTAAATCAAGAGCTTTAATTATGGCTTCATATTCTGCTTCGATACTTAGACCTTACGTGGCCTTGCAGAAGACCTTCCTGGTGGCTGTCTCGACCCATAAATCAAGGTTGGCTTCTTCTCCTTCGAGACCCACATCCGTATGGACTTCCTAGTGCCCGGACTCGATCGTCTCTGCACTTTTGATTGATTCCTCCGGCTTTAGTGATGACCTTTCGTGGTTGGTAAATGATATCATATTCCCCCAGTTCTTCAATCCATTCTTCCAACCCTTTTGAGAGCCAGGTCTGGACAAAATGGTCTGTAATGGAACAGCAGAGACCACATTGACCGTATGGCTGAGAAAATACGAACGCAACTCTTGAGTTTCCAAGACCACAGCCGCAACAAACTTAACAGGTAGAGGCAAAAGTCTATCTGGGCATAAAAGTCCTTTGCTGGCATACTTTATGGGAAACTGTCTCCCATCTTCTTCGTGTGTGTGAGCACCGCATTCCATGCTACTTAAGAGATTGAGACATAAGCAACAGGTGTTCCCCCTGGACTGGCTCGTTTATTGTCGAAAGCTGCAAGAGTTGCACCTATACTTGTGCTAATACCAAGCTACAATGTATCAGCCACCAGGGTCCTTCCTGTTTCACCAGTACCTCAGAAAGCTGGTACCATAATTCTGCTGCCTTGGAAATTAGATGGCTCATCTCCAATAACCGCTCCCTCAGCTCGCCGATGTCTATTCTGGCCTACACTCCATAGACTCATACCAAAAGGATTCTTCAGCAACCATATTCACCTCAACTATCGGCTTTAAATCGAGGTTTATGTCGTATATAGTATAATTTCCAGGCGAAGATTGCTCACTCCATAAGTTAACCCCGTGTAAGGTAGGGTATCTGAAGACTTGGTGGAATGTTGAGGGTACTCCCTTTACATTGTGTATCCATGGCCGTCCCAAGATGACATCATATGAAATATTATTGGTCAGTACCTGGAAAGGGGTTATGCTCGTCACGCCCGGGATATGAACCAGTAGAGCTAGTTCTCCAACAGGCTCCTCGCAAAGGCCATTGAAGCCGATTATCCTCCAAAGGCTCGGAATCACCCGATAGTGCTGGTCCATCTTCTGCAATACCTCCCCCTGGATAATATTTACATTACTTCCCAGGTCAACTAGAGCTCGCTTAATGTAAAGGTTGGATACCCTTGCGGCGACGATGAGAGCGCCTAGATGCTTTTCTTCCTCTTTCGGACCGAACGTAATAAGGCTAACGAACGTCCCCGACATTATAGACCCCCAGGCTGTGATTGGTCCTGGGGTTGCGAAGATCGCGTTGATGCTCCGCTTATCCATAGAGCCTGGTGCTCTTGACTGCCTTGCTTTTTCTTCAATCAAATCCTTGAGGTGCCCTTCCTTCAGTAGATACTCAATTTCTAATATCAAGGCCTTGCATTCGACCGTGGCTTGGCCGCTACTTTGATGGAAGTCACAATAGGCCGTTTAATTTCTTTCAGTTGCTTCTTTTATGGTGGCAATCAACCGTACTTTTGGGCCTAGTTTTCCAAAGTGATTGACAACTAGTTCCATGGTGTTGAATCGCAAACCAAAATTTCTGAATCTGTGGGGCTCTGTACGTTTCTCCTGGGACCCGGACCCCCGAATGCAACCCTGCTTTTCCGTTACTGTTTTTGCTCTGAGTCATTCCTTTTACACTTCTTCCATCTCATTCTCCCTCTATGGATGGACTTCCTGCTCGTTTCCTTTGTTCATCTTCGGATTTCTAGGAGTGCTCCGGCTCCAGGCAGAGTTTTTCAGTGTACTTCTAATGCAGGGCACTCCATGTTGACACGGGGTGTTGTGTTAGACTTCACTGCAACTCTCTAGTAGCTAACGATCCTCTAGAATTCAGTCTCTTGCCAAAGGCTACCAAAGCAATATTATCGGGAACTGGAGGGAGCTCCATGCGTTCCTTCCGAAATCTTTCTAAGTAATCCTTTAGCAACTCATCGCCACGCTGCCGAATCTCGAAGATATCCTCCATGCGCTTCTCCTCCTTATGGGCACCAGAATGCAATCGTCTGAACAAATCCTACATCTGGGTGAATGACTCGATGGAATCCATTGGTAGCTGAGTGTACCAAGCAAGGGTGCCCTTAGTCAAGGTCGAGCCGAACATCTTCACTAGAGCAGATTGGATCTCTTTCTCAGAAATTTCGTTGCTTTTGACGGCTGTATAGTATGCAACAATATGCTCGTCCAAATCCGTTGTCCCGTCGTACTTTTGGTTATACGGCAAGTGGAAGTGCTTTGGTAAACAGATCGGTGCAGGGCTTACTTTGTATGCATGTTTGTAAAATTTCTGCTCATCTACAGTGGTAACCTGGGGTGGAGCACCCGACACGTTACCAATCTGAATGTGGATGGCCTTCATCTCCTTTAGGATTTCCTGGATGACAGGTGCTCCTTTGAGGTCTTGATTATTAACTGTCGTTGAGCCTCCAGAGGTGGCATCCATGTTGAGCCTGCGATTAGGAACGAATGCTAGGGAATTGTTCACGGGCGCTAATCCTCGCAGGGATGCTGGCCTCTGAGACGATCCTCCGAACATCGCTCCTAACTTTTGGGTCATTCCCTCGACCATGTTGACTGAGTCCTTCTCTGCCCGTTCTAACAGGGTTTTGATAAGATTAACAAGGAAACCTATAAACTCAGAATTACCTTCGCGTGGTTGACCGCCTTCGCTGGTTACGTGGACCGGCTCCTTTGGCTGCACCCTGGGATAGCTAGGATTCTGTGCGGACTCATCTACTGCATCAGTAGTGTTCTTTTGGATGTTATCATTGTCGTCTGACATAACTGCGCCTTTTCCTTCGTAGAATACCAACAAATGCCTGAGCGCCATGGTGGGCGCCAAATGTTTATGCCTAAAATTAGACATCAAGGTTAAACAACTGAATTTATAAGAGGTTAACAAAAATATACTAAATATGACAGAAAAAATAAGTAAATAAAGAGAAAAGCAATGAACAAGAAAGTAAGTAGTATTATTTCTTAAGAATAGCCGGATTCGGTGTGAATTGCTTGGTTTACTATACAATGTAAGGAGGGGTATTTATAGTAGAGATTTACCTAGTCATAATTATGGTAAAATACAAAGACTAATAAGGCTATGGGCCTATAAACTCAAAGCAGTGGTATATACGAAACCCTAACTAGGAGACTGTAAACCCTAAGGCGGCGAGATGTATGCCTTGCGTCCTACGCCTGTACCGCCTGAATAGTAGTAACTCGTGGAGCAGGTGTGTATCCTCTATGCCCAGTGACTTTTAAGATAAGTCTAGTCTTGGCAGCTATCACAGACGCAACATAAGTCATCCCTTGTTAATGCAAAAGAAGCGTCCAACAGTGCGCTCACCAGTCTTTAAAAGACATGCTGATTGACTACTCTACAAGTAACTACGCACGTACGCATAAAATATTGATGAACGTCCGTTTTCATTAATATCAATAGCCCGTAGGCTTACAATATACAATTAAGTTCTTTCGAATAGAACGCTGTTCATTACAGGTGTTCTTGAGAAACTAAAAGGGCTAAAAATGCTAGTTCCATCGAATTTGCAAGGTTGGAGATCCTTCATCTGGATTGTATCTCTTGCATCGAAGTTTCTCTTGGTGCACAGAATGTGACATTACTAAAATAACACCCCAAGCAGCAACATCTTTTTGACGCTGCGCCACGAGCGTTGGAAAATCAGTCCAACTGAGGAATCCATCAGTAGAACGGCGGAAGGAGCAACGCATAAGCCGAAAGTTTTATCTGGAATCACATAGAGAGACACCAACATGGAACTGCAAGCGGCTGCATGAGCACCATGTTCCACCTCTTCTCTTGACGATTGGAGGCTGATGCAACCTCCTAACCGCAAATCAGGGGAGAGCTATACAACCACCCTCACTACTAAAAATCAGGGGATTTCCCACCGATAATTTCGGATCGAAATTCGGTCGGGCTCTCCTATCCAACCGCGGCGGTCGGACAAATCGGTAAATAAAAATTAAATATATATATTTTTTAGACGTCCGACAGCAACGGTCGGATAGTAATAAAATATTAATTTTTTAATTAATCCGAACGCTGCGGTCGAATAACAGATTATATGCCCCCCGCCCAGCCCTCATTTCAGTCACACACTCTATCTCTCTAAAGCAAAAAAACCCGACCCCCCTCCCCCAAAAACCCATAGATCCGTCCAACCCCTTTCCCCAACCCCCAATTTCTTCACAAATCACTAATTTCTCAATCTACATAGGTAAGTATCCTTCTATTTCACTATATGTTTTCTTTTTTTCCTTCAATTTCTCAAACCCTAACCCCCAATTTTTTTCTTCAATTTCATAGCCTCGCCGCCTCAAGCAGCGGCACTACCTAGGGAGCAACGGCACCACCTAGGCAGCAAAGCCACCAGCTGAGGCAGCAGCGGCACCACCCTAGGTATGTTTTTCATTTTTTTTTTTGGTTCTAATTGAAAAATACAATTAGTTTAGAATGTTGGATTTTGTTTTAAGTGGTGAAGTTTAGTTGGTGGAATTGGTGGATTTTGTTAGTTTAATTGGTAAAGTTTAGTTGGTGGAATTTGTGGATTTTGTTAGTTTAATTGGTGAAGTTTAGTTGTGGCCATTTCTTGATTTGTTGATAAGTGGTGAAGTTTAGTTGGATTTTGTTAGTTTAATTGGTTTTTAATAGTTGGAATTGTGTTGCTTCATTAGTGAGAAGTATATTGTGATAGTGAATTAGAAAGCTAACTAGTTTGCTTAAAATTATAAAAAAAATTAAAAATTAAAAATGGGGACTTTTATGCTAGATTGATTGTTGTGCTCAACTTATGTAGTTGTTATGTTGTTTGGGTGATGATATTGTCATGGTTAGAATGTAATGTTGTTGATCCCGTAGTTGGAAAGCTATGTAATGATTTAATTAGAGTAGTAACTTGTTTATTATAGTTATGGCTACTATGTATTTGATAAAATGCCCCAATTAGATTGAAAATGTGAATTTTGTGATAGTGAATATAGTTTTGGAATATTGGTTTGGATTTTAATAAAAATGTGGATGTTATGAGAAAATTGGGGTTTGGATAGAAAATGGAGGTTTGGGAGATGAGTGATAAACATTTTTGTTTGTTTTGGTTCGAGTGATAAACTTTGAGACTTGGGTTTTGGTGAGGTTTGTGTAGAAGATAAGTTAGCCTTCTTTTTGGACTTGGTCCTTTTGGTGAGGTTTGTGTAGAAGATAATTGCTCCTTTTGTTACAAAGTGAACTAGTATTATGTTCACAATAGCTTAATAAAAAAAATTCAACTTAATTATATTAGTAAAGATATTAATATAATACCATATTCTCAAGTAGAACCATAGTTTGAGAGTTAGGAATAAAGAGACAAAGTTAGGTTCTTGTTATCTCTTAAATTGTTAAAGTTTGAATCTTTTTAACCATTTGTTTAGAATGAGATACTTGTTTTAAAAAAGGGACAAATATAGAACTTTCTCGTAGCATAATTTAAGAGGCATTAGCTATCAGTAATATAGTAGTTACACAACTTAAAATATCTTAATTATTTTCATATAATTGATTGAATGAAATAAATTATTTCTAAAAATTTATTTTTTATTCTTTGATTCTATTTCATTTGATTCTTAAGAAGTGTTATTAATTACTAAATGATAATCTTAGAGAACAAATTAGTTAGTAATATAAAAGTAATTGACTTAGATATAATACTACTAATACGAGTAAGTTGTACACTAGTGAATCATATGAAAATTGGTAGTGTTTCACAATAAATTATTTTCTTTTAATCTTTGAAATTGAATATGTATCTCAAACTTGTAATGTTTGTGTAGATATGGAATATGGAAGTCATAGTTGGATGTATAATAGAAATAATCCCGGACGGCGGGGGATGAGGGAAGAATATGCAGTAGGTGTTCAAGAATTTATTGAAAAGGCGAAAACACTTGATGATTTTATACGGTATGGCTAGATTAAGTGTCCTTGTGTGAAATGCAAGTGCACAAAAGGACAAAATTTGGAAGATGTTGAGATGCATCTTTATAGGAAGGATTTTATGCCAAATTATTCTGTTTGGGTTTATCATAGAGAGTCTAGGGATATGGGTGGTGATGTTAATTTTCAAAATGCTTATGTCGGTGGGAGTGGTCCGTTTGTGGAGAATGATCTTGAAAATTATCGAATGAACGATATGGTTAATGATGCTTTTGGGATGTACCCAGAGGAGCCATCCCAACCGGGTACATCACAACCAAATGTTGAGCACGTTCCTAATGATGAGGCAAAGCTCTTCTATAAACGGTTGGAGGAAGCTAGTCGTCCATTTTATGAAGGCTCAGTGCATTCCAAGTTATCAGTTGCTGTTAGATTGTTAAGTATTAGATCTGATTTTAGTATATCTCAAGCAGCCATGGATTCAATCATTGGCCTTATGAACGAACTCAATCCGACTAACATGGCATTACCAACTGATTATTACTACACTAAGAAGTAGGTTTCCACGTTAGGCCTTTCTGAACAGAGAATTCATTGTTATGTCAACGGTTACATGTTGTTTTATAAGGATGATGCAGAATTAGATACATGTAAATTCTGTAAGGAGCCTCGTTACAAGCCGGTTCTAAACCCTAAAAAAAACTGATACCTGTTAAGTCGATGCATTACTTACCCCTTATACTTAGGTTAAAGAGGTTGTATGCGTCGATGAGCTCTGCTCCTCATATGAGATGGCACCATGATCGCACAAAACAGCCAGGCAATCTATGGGCGCTTCGGTACCACCTACTGTACTACATTATGATCCGAGCTCACCTTTTTACATTGGTGCTCCAGGATCATATGTTGATGACGGGAGGGTGAGGATTTATCCAGAGGGTAGTCGTGGGTAAGTATTATTTTTTGTTATTTTTTAATTATTTAATACTACTGTAAAGTTTAATTTTTTAGTATATTTATTAACACTAGTGATTTTTATCTAGTTTTAGTCCCTTGCACGTGGCTACTCCCTTAGTCACATTGTGCATTAAATCTAGATGGAGTGAGTCATGGTCATCCTGGGGTAAAGTACCCTTCCTCGTAAAGCTATCCATGTTTGACGATTTTAAGGTAATAACTATGTTTTATTTTTTAATAATTTAGTTAACGGTCACTTTTTTAAAAATCTAATATTTTTAATTATTTCAGATAAAGTGTAAGTGGCATCCTGCCTTTGATAGTGTTGTCCGAAGCAATTTCCTTGGAAAATGTGCAGATAGAGTCAAAGGTAACATATATGATAGTCGGGCCAAAGGAAAGAAGTCTGATTGGATATACGATCTCGTTTGGATAAAATATCTGGAATATTGGGATAGTGATGAATTTAAGAAGAAGAGCGCCCAAGGAAAAGCCGCGCGAGCCTCCGAAAACGGTGGATCGCTGCACACTGGGGGTTCGGTTAGTGCAGCGACTCAGCGGATGCTAATGGTAACTTATTAATTATTATATGTATTGTTTTATGTAACTCACATTAATTTTCTATCTAACTTGTCATCTTTTTAATTTTGTAGGAAAAGGAAGAAGGGCGGCCAGTACGTGTGCCTGAAATCTTTAAGAAGAGGCATATATACAGAAACAAAAAAGGAGAAGAAGTGTGGGTCGAGGAGCGCACTAGAGAGCTATATGTAAGTTATTAAATTCAAACTTTTAAATTTATTAAATCCGTCAATATTTGTAAATCTAATTCTTGTTATTAAATTTTTAAACGGAAAAGGCTATGGCGGCTTATGAAGAAAGGATGGAAAATCAGGCATCCGAGTATGGTAGCAGTACCCCAGCTCAAATGACACTAGAGGAGGAAACCGCACTATGGTTGGAGGTGAATGGCGGGGTAAAGAAGGGAAGTGCTTACGGCCTTGGATCGCAGTATGCCTCGGAACGTCTAAATCCAGGTTTGTTTGGCACTTAACACTCCTGCTAGTTCAATTAATCCCTCGGTGGAAGTCTCGTTGCGCAATGAAATCGAAGAGCTTAAGAGAAAGAGTGAAGAAGATCGTTTGCGTAATGAGGAAAATATGAGAGTCATGCGGGAAATGATGCAGAACTTTGTGTGTGGTAGTGCGGACAAGGGAAAGAAGAAGGGCAAGGGCAAGAGCAAGAGCAAGAGCAGGGGCAAAGGCAAGAGCAAACATCAATACAGCTCGTCGTCCGAGTCTAGTTCCGAGTCTAGTTCTGAGGCAACGGAGTAGTAATAAAGGATTGTTGATGTTTTAGACATGTGTTAGACTTGTGGTTGGTTTTTGATAAACTTCTTTGATTGTTAGACTTGTTGTTGTTATGTTTAACTTGTTTGAATCGTTATAAAGTGTTGATGTTATGTAAATTGTTAAAGTTTTAGTTTAAATGCAATAAGCCTTGTTTAGAAAAAAATTAAGGCTTGTAGAAGCCTATTGTTTACTGGGTGCTGTATTTTACTGTTTTTACAGGTGGTGGAGCTCTAATTACAGGTTTTATATTGCAGGTTTTACCCAGATTTCCAACCGAATCGGTCCGAAATCTGGGTATTTTTTTGCCCAGAAATTACAATGTCCGACCGCCTCGGTCGGAACATTGAAGAAATTTTTTCCCAGAATTTGCAATCTCGGACCGATTCGGTCGCCTGGCTCAAGAAATTTTTTTCTGAAATTACAATGTGCGACCGGTGTCCGACCGATTTGCGGTCGGAACGTCGGACCGAGTTGGTCGGACACCCTTGTGCGACCACCCATTATCCGACCGTACCGTTTGGTCCGACCATATTGGTGGTCGGAAAATACCTTTTTTCTAGTAGTGCCTGAATGTAAAGATTTTGGAGAAATTTGTTACATATCAACCACCCAGAGAAGGAGAGAATACCATCGCGAAGACCCTGCCTCGTCAAGTGGCATTATCTCTGGACGATTTGTCCCATAGAGCTAAAAGACCAACAGATACAGAGACACTGCTTGGCAGGCATTCTTTTGCTGAGGAGCTCTACATGACAAGAGGAATATCACAACAACTGCCGTGTTAGAAAAAGAGCATACCATAATCAGTGCACATACCATAAAGAAGACATTCTGGAGATCGTCATTAGAATCTCGGTTAGACCTCATTACTCGGGGGTCTCCATGCATCCTATCATGGATGGAGAAACAGAGGAAAGAAGCTGTGATTGTTCTTCTGTTTATAGTTTTCTCATATACCATCAATTCTAAATGAAGGAGTTGTTTTGTGAATATCAAACCAGGATCAAAGACACACATTTCAGAAGTAGAGAAGTTATTCTTTCATGAGGAAGATTTTAGAGAGATGATATATTTTCTGAAGAAAGTTTGTGGCTTTTGTCCATTATGAAGCCCCTATTTATAGGCGGAAAGAGATAAAGATGGAGCATGAAATGGTCAATGTAATTATGACATGGAGATATAAAACGATTCGGCGCAGTAAAAGGCGTTTATGGGAAAGGTGAATGGAATCGACATCAGCCAATCAAGTGAATATGCATGGAGTTACAAAAGAAACCAAGCGTCAGTCTAGATCAAAGAGACTGCGAGTTTCAAGGAGTCAGTGAGATATTTTTTAACATCCTTTTTTTGCTTACCTCTTTCATTTCATGACTGCTTACGACATCACTCAGCAATTGGGGGGACTGACTGAGTGGGCAAAAATATGCCACCTATGATTACGGGGATACGAGTCCAGCTGACGAGTCTAGACTTAGTTTACAAGTCATTGGACACAGAGGATACACGCCTGCTCCTCGAGCCACGACCGTTCAGTTGGCACGGGCCATAAGATATAAGGTATAGATCCCGCCGCCTTAGGGTTTACATTCACCTAGTTAGGGTTTAGTATATACCACCTCCTTGAGTAAGCAGGCTTACGACCTTATTAGTCTTTGTATTTAACCATAATTAAAACTGGGTAAATCGTAGCTATAAATATCCCTCCTACATTGTATTGTACAATCAAGCGATTCACACCGAATCCGGCTAATCTCAAGGAATAAAACTATTTACTTACTTGTCTATTACCTTTTCTCTCTGTTTTACTTATTTTCCTTCACATTTACCGTATTATTTGCGACCCATTAACAAATTTAATTATTTATCCTAGACGATCAATTTTAGGCATAAACAAGCCTCATCACCGATCTTGGGACATTTCTAGATCATATCTTCCCTTCAAGTAGTATTTCCTTTAAATTTTTCTATTGTAAGAGAATGGTAGATACGAAATGTGAGAATCCAACTTACACCTGAACCTACACCTGATGTAGAAAGCTACATTTGCTACTACCAAATTATAAGCATCAATAGTTTACAAGTATAATAGTTTTCCGTTTAATAAGATTCTTGCTATTCTATTACAAGAGGAAGGGAGGTACGAGATATTGATAAACGAAGTCTGACATATATATACGAAACTCCAATTGATACTATCAGTTGATTTACAAGTAGCGTTTTTATCCTTTAATTAATTATTATTACAACAGAAAGAGAGATACAGGATAGTAACTTGAACACATCTATTATTGTACAGAAAACTCCAACTGATATTACCAAACATTGTGGTCTACAATTAGTATAATTAATTAAGCTTTCACATATGACATTTGACATATATATCTTGACCAATGGTGATGAGTTAAAAGCAAATAAAGCCGCACTTAGTTTCTTGAGATTTATGCGTTTGCGCATCTAAATAAGGGCCTCTGCCATATTCTGCTTAATTATCAGCATAGGCCAATGCCCTTATGTATTTGTGATTAAAGATTTGAATGTTGCTGACTATTTATACTTGAAAAAATTCTTATTATTCAAATTATATGGCTAAAATTAAATGAAATTCTCGCTATGATAAATGCTATATGTTTCGCATTCGTATACTACTATAAATGCAACTGGGAACTCATAATCAATAGAATTGCATTTTTTACCTACCGTTTTTGTGAAAATGCAATATTCGGTAAATTCAGTTAGTATGGCCCCTTAGTCATATAACTGTGAGTTATTGGATTGGTATGCCCATCAAATTCAAAAAAGAAAAACACTCATTGTTAATCAGTATCTATCCTATGTAAGTATTTCTACAATTTAATATACACATCAAGAGCAAAGTATGCAGCGGAATTAAGTGATCGATTTACCTCCGGCCATTGTTGTCCGGTTTTCGTCGCCGGCGTCGAGCTCCCTCTGGTGAGCCTTTCTGATTATGGAAGATCTTCTAAGCACTCAAATACCTTACCAGATGGTGTAGTTCTTAAGGATGAATTTTGTGCTTAGGGACCTATCCATGGCTTCTCTATTTATAGTGTTCTACCATCAAGAACAACTTCTTCAACTTAATGAAGTGAGCATCTGTTTCAATTACATAAAGTGGCTGTTTTCAGAATTGATGTGGGGATGAAGTTTCAACTGATCCATAGTAAATGAACAGTTTCATTATGTCCAAATACAGGACCATAATTCTGAAACGTTCACATGCTGAACGTTACTTACATCCTATAGTTCGAAAAAGGAGTGGAAAAACAAAAACTTGGTTATGAAAAATAAAGATGCATATGGACTAGGCTGGATTATTTTTCGACTATAATTGGAAATCATTAGTTACTCCCTCCGTCCCATTTTAGTTGTCGTTTTAGGTTTATGCACGCCCATTAAGAAATCAATAAATAGGGTATATCTTTTACTATTTTACCCCTAATAAATGAAACTGGATTGACTTTTCTAGGAAATACTCCTTTATTAAATATGGGCATAGTTTGAAAGAATTGATAAAAAATGTCTTGAAATGCTAAAGCGACAACTAATTTGGGACAAATGAAACTTGCTAAAGCGACAACTAAAATGGGACGGAGGGAGTAAATTCTAAAGGTAGGAGCCGTCAGATTGAGGATGCGAAGCTTCTCGATTAGTTAAACATTAAAATTCCAAAGTTTTCTAAAATGCGAGATAACATCAAAATTGGAGGGAATGCCAATTAATTAAGCATAAAATTTGAGACGGTAGTAATAGCAGTTCACTCAAAAATGTCTTTGGTCGATTTTGTTTAGGTCAGGAATAACTTGAATTATTTGCCGGGAAATTCAAAAGGTCCTTTCCTACCGGATACGTGTCAAATTCAAAGCATAAGAATTAGACATGAAAAATCTATTTTTTAAGCTAAGTTTTATAGTTGTTTGTTGCAGATTTATATTACTGCTCCTTCGATCTAATTTTTTAAGATTGGTTTAGTTTACGACCAATCTTGGGTTGTATTTTGAGTTTAGGCCAGGTCTCTTTCTGTTCGTTCGAAAAATGATTGACATTAAAGGTGGATGCAACCTATATTCAATGGGTGATACGGAATATTTATGTGTAAAAAATCACTAAAATTTTCAATTGCTATTAATTAACTTTGTATCAAGTATTTTTAAAAGTACATATAATGTGTTACCGTGATGTTTAAACAAGTCCTGATAAAGTATATATAATGTGTCTCCATGAAGTTTAAATATTTGTGTTTCTATGCAGCACAAATTTAGAAGCAAATAAAGATCGACGAATCCAATCATGGGAACATTAATTTTTGGCATGTTAACATATATAACAAGATCAAAGCTATTATAGAAATAAGTCCACTGGATGAGCTGCAGGGTCAAGCATTAATTTAATTAGGTGAGGAAGAAGGGTCCTACGGCAGGTTTTAACTTCTGAAGGGAATGTTCACCAAACACATCAAATCACAATGGACAAAATTAAGCTATATCTAATATCTCTACGAACGAAAATTTTGAACATAAAATGGAGGTCCATGCCAAAGAAAATAAAGTGATGTTATTCTAAAAACGGAAAAGGGCCAAAATTGCCACTGAACTATACGAAAAGGTCTAAAAATGCCACCCGTTTAAAATAAGGTATGAACATGCCACTGCCGTTAATGGTTAGGTTCAAAAATGCCATTACTAAAATACAAAGGCTCAAAAATGCCATTTTCGTTGACGGAACTAATTTTGGTCTATTTTTCTTATTTAGTTAAATAACCAAAATATAAAAAAAGAAAAGTTTCATTAAACCCCCAGCCCATACTCTTATTTTAGACCCACCCCAACCCTTTTATTATGTTTTACTATTACCTTACCCGTTTTATTTTTACCCCTTTCTCTCCCCCCATATTAACACGAAAACCCTAATCCCAATTTCAATTTCAGCGTGCTAGGATTTGAAGGGAGAATAATCAATTTTTTGGTGAGTTACTTCCAATATAGGGTATATTTCATATCACATTTGAGCTTTTGTCAAAATGTCTAGTGGTTCAAGTTACTCATGTGGGACCTCAAGGAGGAGGTGCTATTGTGGAGTTAATGCCAACCATTTGACGGCATGGACAACTTATAATGCTGGAAGACGATTTTTCAAGTGTCCGAAGCCTGATGTAAGTGAATTTTTATTTGTTTTTCTTTGATTAAAATTGGAGATAATTCTAGTGATTTATTTTTTTTTTCCAGAAAGAATCGTGTGGGTATTGGCAGTGGGATGACGAGGAAATGCCTTCTAGAACTTTAGTTGTCATTAATTACTTGAAGAAGAAAAATGATGACGCCAAGTTAGAGAGAATTGCATTCCAAGCACAATTGACTGAGTTCGAGAGGTCTGCTAGTGTTGATGCAAAAAAAATTGCGATGTTAGAGCTGAAAGTGTTTCGCCAATGGATTTGTATTTTTACGTTGTTGGGGTATTTTGCTGGAGCGTGGCTGTTCAAATAAATTTTTGGTGTACGTAATGTGTGTGAAATTTCTACTAAATTTAGTGGAGGTCTGCTAGTGTTAATGCAGAATGTAGTAGCTTTATAGTAGTTTTTAGTAATGAATAGAATGGTAAAAACTGTGAAACTTTTAACTATGGTATTTTCACTAATTTGATGCCAAAAGATTGATTAAATGGTGTCTGAAGTTATGGTCTGATTAATGACCCTTTTTCTGAAGTTATGGTTTCATTGATGACTATTTGTTGAAGTTATGGTCTGTAGTTGTGGTTTCATTTGATGTACATATTTTGGCGTTAATATTGCTTATAAGTCGGCAACCTGCTGGATAGTTGAGAGAGCTCTCTAGTTAAAAGGTCCAGTTAACATTTCTACATTTTCCACGTACAACAAACAGAGCAAATACAAATTGCACACAGCAAAAGAAAAAAGGACAAGTATCTACACAGAGATAGATCACATCTATCTACCAATACAACAAAAGAACTATGAATCTGCCAACAAAGTCCATAAGCAGATAACTAAGTTGAATGAGATAAGTCAAGTAACTATAAGCTTGCATAGGAAGTCAAAAACTATGAAATTTAAAGAGTGTAAAAAGAGACATACCATGTAGGATTGCAGGAAACAACCCATCTTCTTTTTTACTTCTAAAGTAACAAACAACTATCAAGAAACAAAATCCAAGAATCCTAATTACACTACCAGCTACTATAATCCCAAGCAAAGATAAAACATTACCAATGAATACATTCTTTGGAAAATTTCGAAGTGATTTTGGCACAGTAACAATAAGATTATATCTTCCAGTACTATGCGCTTAAACTAAAGAATCAAAGAACAACTACTGGCCAGCAATCTTAAGACACCCTAGGAATAGAATAAATCATCCCTTTTATGTTGCTAGAACACCAAAAACCAACAATAACAATCCGGCAACAATCTGCCAAAAAAACAACAATACCAATCTGGCAACAATCTGCCAAAAACCAACAATAATATTCAACTAAAACAAGATATGCATTCAAATATCCAATTCATTGTTTAATCATCAGGTGGTTAACCATCCACTTTTAACTAACAACATTGACACCAAATTTGATTGGAAACAAAACATAATTTAATTATTCTTAAATAAAAGTAATTAACCACCTATGATTAAAAGTCATAAACACTCCCAAAAAAAAGTCTCAGTGAAACTAAGTAGTAGCAGCTACTCTCTTTCCCTTCCTTGCCATTTGCCTGGCCCTTTTTTGCCTTGCTTGTCCTTGGAGTTGTTCTGTTGTAATTGTTTCCTTCCCCTTCCATAAAAGCTTGGTTGGTGAATAAGGAAGATCGATTGGTGTTGACACTCCAGATACATCTCCAGTAAAACCAATCTTCCTAGTTCCAGTTGGAACACCTTGATTCTTCCTAGCTTCAAGTCTAACTTGTGATTCAGAAACAACATTAGGCCTGATTGTTGGATCTTCAGCAGAGCCAACCTCACCATAAGCAACTTCTTGAGTATCATAACCAGCTTCTTGGGTTTCATCATTACCATCAAAGTCAGATTGTTGAGTCACAAAGTTAGATTCTGACTGTTGTGTTGCAACCTCAAGTTCCTGCTCCTCCATGGCATCAGGTTCTTCTTGTTGTTGTGACTGTCCAACATCAGTACTCTAGGACATAAAAAAAATTGTCAAGAAAAAGATATGTTAAAAAATAGAATTCTGGGCAGTCTTAAAAAAAATACACTTACCAATTTGCAAGTCCTTATATTATGGTTCTCTCCTCCACAGTTACTACAAGAAATAACTGTATCCCTTCTTGACACAACCCAAGCACCCTTCCTCTTTGTAGCCTCATCAGGCACCCTTGTTCTCTTAGTCCTAGGCCTGCCAACACGATTGACTACCTCTGGTGGCTCCATGGCTTGAAAAGGCTCTATCTTCCAGAAATTTTGGCCTCTCACAGGCTTTAGCTTGTGCTTGTAAATGAGGGAATATGCCTCTAAACTATAAAACCAGTGTATTTCAGAAACAAGGTCAATTTTTTGGTGCATCAATGCCCTAATGGCATGAGGACAAGGGATACCAGACAAGTCCCAAGTCCTGCAAGTGCACTTTTTTTGCTCTAAGTCTACAGTGTGTCTATCTTCCCCTTAAGAAATCTCATAACCATAATCACCATTAAACTCAATTCTACATTGATGTTTTATGTCCCTGAAATCTTTATACAATTTCATACATTGTGGACTAAAGTCAGATTTCCAACTCCTAATTTTCTCATCATGTTGTGCCAACATATTCATCACTTTCACCCTTATTTGTTCTAACATCTTAATTATAGGTTTCTCCCTAGCTTCTAATATCCATGCATTAAAACTTTCGGTAAAGTTGTTGTCCACCATTAAATTTTTGCACCTTGTATCAAAAAATACTCTACACCAATACTGTGGTGGATACTTTATCAAATCCCTAGCAGACTCTTCAGACAACTTACCCAACTTTTTCAATTGGTCTTTAAATTCATCATTGTATGTACTCCAAGCACTCCACCATAGCAGTTTCTTCATTTGTCCACTCCTCCACCTCTTGCACCAGTTTGCCTCAATATTCCTTACACACCATCTTTGATTGGCCTCTGGAAGTACACACTTCACATCTTTTAAAAGACCCTGTAAAATCAAGAAAATATAATGCATCAGTCAAGAACACAATTATAAGATTAGAAAAAAATCCTTTTGCATATCAGAAATGAAAGTCACTCCAATGCCGTCACCCAGCTCTAAGGAATTCTTCAAATGCTCAAGGAACCATGTCCAAGTCCTGATTGTTTCTTTGTCTACTACTGTCCAAGCCAATGGATAAAAACTATTCATTGAATCTTGAGCAACAGCTACCAGTAATTGTCCCAAGCATTTTCCCTTCAAGAGCGTCCCATCTAAGCCAATCAGTGGCCTCAATCCACTTTTCCAACCATCTTTCAAGGCTTGGAAGCAAATATACATGCGCAAAAACTTTCTTTTACCCATTTCAAGAGCATCCTTGGAGATGTTTATCACAATATCACTTCCCGGATTAGACAATTTAAGTTCTTGGGCATAGGCTTCAAGCCTATTATAATCATCAAGGAAACTGCCTTCTAGCTTGTCAAGGGCCAACCCCTTAGCCTTCTTAAGCTTGGATTTATTCACATTCAGTTTCAAATCCACTTCTAATTCTCCTCTCATTTCCTTTACCTTGTATTTTGGATCGCCTTGAAGTTTGTTTTTGAAATAATAGGCTAATGTAGAAGCCTGTGCCCTAGGGTTGTTAAAACAATCATCACAGTCATGGGTTGAATTCAAACTTTTGATTTTGAACCCAAAACTCTTGCCATCCCTAGAAATATGGCATGAAAATGGGCAGCCTTTTTCACACTTATAAATAGATCTTGTTTTGTCAGATTTATAAACTTTTAACTTCTTTTTATTAGCCAATGCGTAAAAGTTTACAATCCTCCTAGCTTCTTGCAAATCCTTAAAGGTCATACCTTTTTCCAATTCCTTGAAGTTTTCTAACTTATCACCTACCTCTCTTCTCTTTTCCTGCCTAAAAGACTCAAGTTCATCAGAATTATAATCCTCACCAGACTTTTCATCATCCTTACACAGGCTGCCTTCACAATCACTACCAACTTCTGCACCCACATTATTGGGGGCAGTAAGAATGGTAATGTCTGGGAGAAGAAGAGGCACATCATATTCATCAACAGCAAACATGTCTATGACCTTGAACTTTTCAGAGATTAAGCTCTTAAGGGACTCTACACCATCATCCCCCTCTATTGTAAAGTACATACCCGAAGGAGATAAACATACCAGTTGACTTACCTCAATAAAACCTAATTTTGAAGTAAACTGACCAGAAAGGTCTTTAAAATTCAGCAGTTGACAGTCAAAGTCATTCCAAGTACGCAAAAAATTCTTTTTATACAGAATTTTAGGTGAAATGACCCAAGAGCCCCCGAAATTGAAATTGATGTCCACTTTTTCAGTCATCTTCACATGCACTGAAACAAAGCAACAAAGAAAACAAAAAGGGACCACTTCAGCAACATCAAGTAATGCAAATCCGTCTTGGAATAAAAAAATCATAAAGCAACAAATATGCACAAGAAAGTACACAAATAAGGACATAAATTTAATGGTTTAAACAACTATTTTTACTCAAATGTAAACAAAATCAAACCCCAACCCCACATGAAATACAGAAATCAAACTCCAAACACGTATTATTTAATTACCTAAATAGGAAAAAAATATTATAAACCCTAATCCATAGTAAAGAACTAAAAGATAAACAATGATAAGCAAGATTACGTACCTTTTTACATGAGATTATAGTGTTAATTTGGTTATGCTCTTCGAATTTAGCCTAATACTGAAATTGGGATTAGGGTTTTTAGTGTAATTTTAGGAGAGAGGGGGTAAAAATAAAATAGGTTAGGTAATAGTAAAAGCGTAATAAAAGGGTTGAGGTGGGTCTGAAATAAGAGTATAAGGTTGGGGGGGGGGGAGTTTAATATTTTGTGGTTATTTAACTAAATAAGAAAAATAGACCAAAATTAGTTCCGTCAACGAAAATGGCATTTTTGAGCCTTTGTATTTTAGTAATGGCATTTTTGAACCTAACCATTAACGGCAGTGGCATGTTCATACCTTATTTTAAACGGGTGGCATTTTTAGACCTTTTCGTATAGTTCAGTGGCAATTTTGGCCCTTTTCCGTTCTAAAAATGGAAAGTCTGATCAGAGAAAGTTGGAGATTCCAGCTTTACACAGACTGTTTCACTAATAACCTGTTAACGATGACTCTATGAGCTAGGAAACATCATCGGCCTTGACTCTTCAATCAGTCCCTAACTAACTAGCAGTAATTACTTTGAGTTGCTTTAACTCATTATTTTTCTTCTAAAGTGACGCCTCATAATCTCTTTTCCAGTTGTTTTTTGTTACGTTGTTTCTAGTTTCCTTTAATTAGGCGAATGCTGCAACTTTAATTAATTTCAATTATAAGGTCTCTAATTTTTGGGTAGTAATTAGCTAGTCCGTGTGAAACCAAATAGTCCTGCTTGATATCCAATCCATAATTTATTAAGTGCGTCCAAAAGTGCAGCTCATGTTACAAAGCATTTATGATTATGCTGAAGTTTGGTGAATGTTCACCTTTGATACTTTTTTTATCTGAAAAAGGCATTTATTCAAACCCAAAGTTATTTACAAACGGGAACCAAACGGTTTCTTCCCAATCCCACAAAATCACCCAGTAGTTCAAAGTTAACAAAAGGGAGTGAGGATTCAAAGTACAAAATACTCCCTCCGCTCCAATTTATGTGGCAGCATTTTCTTATTCGTCTGTTCCAAAAAGAATGACAACATTCTAAATTTGGTAACAATTTAACTTCAAAATTACATCTTTGCCATTACTGAAATGATATACAGCTACACAAATATCTTTGTCTTATTTTACACCACAAGTTTCAAAAGTCTTCCTTTATTTCTTAAACTTTGTGTCGAGTCAAACTATGACACATAAAGTGGAACGGAGGGAGTATTACTTTGAAGTGTCGGGATTTTATAAAGCTAGCTTATCCGCCACACAATTGGCTTCACGGTAGATGTGGCGCACTTTAGGCTGACCCAAACGATCAAGGAGGTACCTCCCATCGATAATCATGTGTTTGTACCAGTTGAATTCAATAGGTGAACCAGTACCTTAGAGTCAGTTTCAACAATTAGTGGAAACAACCTCTTTTCACCTTTCATACTTCAATAGAGCGATATTTACGTTTGAATTTCGTTTGGTATGGCGAATCCCACAAGATAGGGGTAAGGTCTGTATACACTCCACCATTTTCAGAATCTCTGAATATATTGTTATTGTTGTTGTAGTACGTAGCTCAAAAAACCTTCTACTTTCAGTAATATGGCATGTCATATCTCCATTAATGTAAATGTAACGCAGTCTGAAGTCTGAAGCTCGCCTATGTAACGTAGCAACTGCTAACGGAATTGTAAAGTCAAGAGAGTATTTTCATTAACTAATTACATATACACTCTTCGTTCTATCTATTTTGTTAGTGTCATCTTATATACGAGTATATACTCAAAAGTAACGTAGGCTAATTTTGTATGTTTGCGCGGCACTTATAATTCATTGTTGAATAGTGAAATACTTTTGTACTAGAGCCATGATTCAAGCACATTACTATCACCAATAACGCAAATGAAAATAATCATCAAGCTGAGTACTCCAATGCACGTGTAATCACAAGTTTTAACCCTAGGCCCTCTTACATGAGAAGATTTAACTAAAAGACCTCCAAAAAAACTTGTCTAACAAAATGACCTCCTCTTTTTTTTTGACTTATTTTTTTGGAGGAAAAATGTTAAGTGTGCTTAAGTGGTGTCGGGGCCTAGATTAAAAATAGAGAAACTTGTGGGTAAAAGTGCATATTACAGAAAAGTATATAAACTTAACCAAACCGGGTCATTTTAGCGGGTCAAAAATAAAAAACGGGTAATCAGAAAAGGGTTCTTCTTGCTCACACCTCTTCCAATTTTTCGAACAAATTTCTGTCCCTTCATAAGTTCTCCTAAATGATATTTGTCTCTCATCCAGCTATTTAACAATTATTTCAAAGATTTGAAGTAGTTGTTGAAGAATTTCAAGAATTCCGATTTCTGCAGGCGAGCAACCTTAATATAGTTATATTTTTGTTCTGGTTCTCATACAAGTCTTAGAACTTATGAAGAAACGTCAATGGTATTTTTTGAAGAAATTTCGATTTTTTGTTTATTGTTCTTTCCAATTTTTTCCTTTTTTATTTTATATTATTGTTTACTTTGTGTCTTGTGCTTCTGTATGTAGATAAAGTAATGGCATGGCTGAATCATATCAGTACGACTGCTCGAAGCGGTAAATCTAAAACGAAAGAGGCTAGTAAGCAACCTGAAGAAGATGACAGTATTAAACAAATTCCTGAAACTGATGTTGCTGAATTGGATAAACATTCAGCATAAGGTGACAATCAACCTCCAAGTGGTGGAGGAGATGAAACTGAAGTTGCTGAACTTGATAAACATCCAAATGCAGATGACAATCAACCCACAAGTGGTGGAGTTCCTGTAAGTGCTAATAATCCAGCAGTAGATGACAATGAATCTCCACTCATTGAAACTTGTTTAATGGATGCTGAAGTTGGTGTAAAAGAACCCCAGATTCAAAAGACCGTAAAGGATCACTCTGGAAAAGATATTGTGGTGGAAGAGGCCCAAGTGGAACCCCAAACTGAGGATCTTTTGGCTGAAATTGACGCTTTTCAAGCGGATGAACTCTCCGATGCAGGGAAAGGTAAGGAAAGCATGGATGATAGTAGTGGTGATGATGGACAAAGTTCTGCTGCTCGTGATGAAGGAAATAGAGAGGAATCAGGAGAAGATGAAAGTGGTGAAGAAGAAGAAGAAGAAGAAGAAGAAGAAGAAGCAATTGAAGAAGAAATTGATGAAGAAACTGATTAAGAAGGGGATGAAGCAAGGGAGCCTTAGTGTGAGTTGGACTGTTTATCAGTTCCTCGATACAGCCTTAGTGTGAGTTGGACTGTTTATCAGTTCCTCGATACATAAAGGAAATCAACGTTCAAAGGTATCGATTTAAAACTTGGCTTGATGAAATTCCATCATTTTTGGCAAAGATATCTGTTCGATCTAGCATTAAAAAATTGTATTTATTTAAAAAGTTGTTGAAAATCTTAAAATTAGAAAAGAAATTTAAGGACACTGTATTTGGGAAGTTCCTTGAAATGTCCAAATTTTGGCAATTCAATGGACAGATAGTCCACTCCCTACTTCTTCATAGAATAAAGGATAAAAAGCGTCGGGAGGTTTGGTTCTTGGTTGATGGGAAGCCAGCTTGTTTTGGGCTTAGGGAGTTTGCTCTAATGACTGGTTTGGTGTGTGGAAAAAACCCAGCGATAAAGCAAAGAATAAGGTTGTAAAGAAAGGCGAGGAATTTTATGAAAAAGTAACTTGGAAACCATCCAGTGAGGCGAATGTTAAAGTGACATCGTCGAGGCTGTGGAGGTTGTTGAAAACTAGCAGAAGATTTGACAAAGAGGAACAGTTGAAGATTTGCCTTTTGTGGTTTCTCCACACTATCTTGATGGCAAAGGATACTTCAAAGTCTGTTGAGAAGGAATGGGTTTGCATGGTTGATGATCTGGAGTTCTTCTCCAAGTATCCATGGGGCAGGTTGTGCTTCGAGCTTACGATTGAATATTTGAAGCCCAAGCTTGACATGGCCAAGCATTATAAAATCTTTAGTGAGAAAGAAAAACTGCCTGGATATGCTCTTTTTGGCTTCCCCTGGGCATTTTTGGTAAGTCTACAATAAACCAATAGTTAGTTGATTCTGAAGTTTTCATTTTTCGTAGTCCTATTAAATCTTTTATCTTAGGCCTGGTCAATGAAGCATTTCCTGCCATTGGAAGGAGAGCTGCACTGACAGATCAGTCTCCTATGTCGTGCCCTCGGATGCTTAAATGGTACAGTAAATGGGTGCCTAAATCCTTCGATCCATTTGTGGAAGGAGAAAATAAAATTAAGGTAACGTTGCGCTATTTTCATGTCATTTAATATTTTTATTCAAACTAAGAAACTAATTTGCTCGGCTTCTATCCAGATCGTGCGCCCTTACCTATTCCCTACTGATCAATAAGTGAGATCGAGGTGGGAGGATTCATATGTGCCCTATGCAGATAAAGTTAAGGATGGGTCGGTGGATGCCCTTAGGGCTGAACTTGAGGGGGCCACTGCAATCAAGAAGACTGCTCTTTATCCTGCTGGTGAAGGTGATATGGATGAAGATGATGAAGAAGATGTAAGAGGCGATGAAGATGTTGGTGGAAATTATATAGGAATTTTTGGTGAAGCTGCAGGTCTTTCAAGTGGTGGTGTCAGTGCTGCAAGTCCTTTTTTGCATATTGTGCTCGATAGGCTGACAGCAATGGAGCACAAATTGGTTGATGTTGCTAAGATACTAGCGGAACAACCAAAAAGGACAGTATTCAAATGCTTGTACCGTCCTTCTGCGTGATTGATGAGGTACAGGAAGAGGAAGGCAATGAACCGTGGTACCGCTGGAAAGACGACTACATTCCTGAGAAAGAAGCGTAGATTTGATGAAGTGCTTGCTACTGTCAGTGCCACCAATGCCAATGCAGTTGATGCCAATTCCAATACAGTAGATGCCAATGCCAACAATATCAATACAGTTGATGCCAGTGCCAATGCAGTTGATGCCAATGCCACCAATGCCAATGCAGTTGATGCCAATGCCAACAATGCCAATGCAGTTGATGCCAAGGTAGTTGATGTCGATGCCAATGCCATTGCCAATGCCAATACCAATGCCAATGCAACTGATGCCAATGCCAATTCAGTTGATGCCACCAATGTGAGTGATAGTAAACTGCTGATGAAAAATTGGGAGGACGATGTGGAACAGTTTTATGAAGTGGAGGATGTATCCCATGTCGAATCGGAATTGAACTTGAATGGAGAAGTTGGTCAAGATCCCGAAGAAATTATATCGGGTGTATTGGAGAGTCATGACAAAGAGTGTATTAAAAAAGATGAGAACAAAGTTTGATTTGTCAAACTTTAAAAGTTTGTTGTAATATATTTATTGTACCTTAATGAGTGTTAAACAATTGTAGTTGACGATTATGTTTTAAATCTTGTTTGAGTTTTATACAATTGTAGTTGACGATTATTTTTTAAATCTTGTTTGAGTGTTAAAAGAGTTGACAATGCATTTTGCTACTATTTAAAATAATCTTGCACAGGAATGATCGCTGATAACTAAATAATTTATTAAATTGTGAACTATAGTTGTTGAATGCATACTGAATTAGGTTGATTATCGATACGGAAATAAATATATTTGTAGTGGCAATTCTATTTTTTTGGACAACTAGGAATAAAACTATAAACTACTTTACATGGTCGGCAGTAGACAGTTGCTGGATTTATACTTGTACTATCAAAAATATTTTGGTATAAGTTGGAAGCTTTTCGAGCATAGACCAAATGTGCATAGACTAAAGACAAAACAATATTTCAACCAATCAAAAAATAGATGACGTATATTAATAGATGTGTATCTTAGCCAATACGCAAAGTAGATTGTGCGGTAGATAATAGGTGTTGTGAAGTGTGGCAGAGCAGTTGGTAATGCACTGCCTAAAGCAAGTATTGTCAAGTCAGAGCCATTTTTTTTTAAACTAAAAGACTTGATTAAAGGTACCCATTTGCTTTGTAATCATTAATTAAGAAGTGACCATTGCATTTAATTTGTGTCTCTTCACTAATCTTTGCAACTCTTCAACATTATTTCTATATAAACCCCTCAACATTGTGTGCTTTTTCCACTCCATTTTCAATACAATTTTTTCTGAATTTAAACGATTAAAACAACATTCCAAAATGGCCGGACCATCCAAGAAGCGTGATATCTACTAGGAGTTAGCGATTCTGCAATCAGAGATTACTGAACTGTGGGAGTATTTGAAGAGGCTTGAAAACAGAATATGGGCAGAGGCGCAGGCGAGGGAGGATCAGGTCAGAGCGATCAACGCAAGACTTGATGCAATTCATGCACTACCAGCGCCAGAGGCAAACGTCATAGAGGAAGATGCAAGTCCACCAGGTTCACTAGATGCATCCCCACCAAATTCTCCAAATGCACCAAGTTCACCAAATGCACCGGCTTCACCAGATGGACCACTAGATGTGGTTGAAGAATCCCCACTAAGTCCACCCAATGAACCGAACTAGTCGTTTGTTACTTGTTGTTTATGTTTTAGTTATCGTTTTTTTTTTGTTGATGTTTATGTTTGAATGGTCTGGTTTTTTTTGTTTATATGTTTGAATGGTCCAAACTTTTTACTTATGTAATGTTGCTTCAGTTGGTAATATTAGTTTCAGTTGTGTTTCGATTATCCACCGGTGCGGTCTATTGATATTGTTATTATCCGTGTTAAAGTCTGTTGTAATTTTGATTGTTTACCAAGTATAGTCTATTAGATAAATTGTGGAAACACATGGAAAGTTATGATGGTTAGCAGTAATCAAACAAATAAAATAACTAAATTAGTAAATTACTAGAGAAAATTGCTATCACATTAACAAAATTAACTAGACCGAGGTAGACCATTTAGGCATTTACAAACTAGTTTAACTGGAAGATACGCATCAACCTTAGTTCGGTCTATTATACACTTATTGAAAAGCTGAGCGTTGAAGTTCTACCGTTCAGGATATTATCACACGCGTGTTTGGCATTTAGGGATTGATGTTTAGGGTTTAGGGTCTAGGGTCTACGCGCTTGGGGTTTGGGGTTTGGGCTCTAGGGTATAAGTAGATCATTTTGGCTTGTGGGTATATTATCAACGATCCGAAATTACACTGTGTTAGATTATCAACGTTGCAACGGTTGATAATATACGCTCATGATTTTGCTTAAAATAATATAAAATTCCTATATTAAACACTAGTAAGGGGTAATTTTATAATCTACGAACTAGGAAACCACTCACGTGACAACTTTGTTGGATAATGTTCCTTAATGATGGTCAATAGCATTGATAAGGACTACATTGGATAAAAAACATAGCATAATGTATACTAATGTTAAGGTTCTGAGAAAGCAAGACATCTTTCTCTAAGCATGGAAGAAGATCACATTGCTTGGGAAGAAGATTATGATCATGTATCGCAAGCAATGTGAATGATACATGATCATAGTCTTCTTCCCAAGCAATGTGATCTTCTTCCATGCTTAGAGAAAGGTGTCTTGCTTTCTCAGAACCTTAACATTAGTATACATTATGCTATGTTTGTTATCCAATGTAGTCCTTATCAATGCTATTAACCATCATTAAGGAACATTATCCAACAAAGTTGTCATGTGAGTGGTTTCCTAGTTCGTAGATTACAAAATTACCCCTTACTAGTATTTAACATAGGAATTTTATATTATTTTAAGATAAATCATGAGCGTATATTATCAACCGTTGCAACATTGACAATCTAACACAGTGTAATTTCGGATCGTTGATAATATACCCACAAGCCAAAATGATCTATTTATACACTAGAGCCCAAACCCCAAACCCCAAGCGCGTGGACGCTAGACCCTAAACCCCAAACATCAATCCCTAAATTCCAAACACGCGCGTGATAATATCCTGAACAGTAGACCTACAACGCTCAGCTTTTCAATAAGTGTATAATAGACAGAACTAAGGTTGATGCGTACCTTCCAGTTAAACTAGTTTGTAAATGCCTAAATGGTATACCCTAACCCTATAGCCCAACCTACAATCCGGATGATTCTGGAGATGAATATGATGCTATAATTATTTCATTAAAAAATGTGCTGTCTCAGTCATATTAAATCAAGTTTAGCAGTGATGATTGTCAATCCTAAATAGTTGATCATCAACTTTTAGAGAAATATTAATTTTAGAAAGTGTACCGTACTAGTATATGTTAATATGCCACATTGAATATTTATTTTGGTTGTTCGTATACTTGACGTGAGTTATCAGTTTATACGCGGAAATTTCTATCTAAGTACAGACATTTCAAAAACCACCAACCCTTTTCTATGATTTTATGTTAGTTGTTCATAAACTTGAATTCGTTTATTATCAAGTTCATCAGATCCATGTTATAAATTTTTCCTGGTCTCCATGTTAATTCGTTTATCAACTTCATTTGGTCTATTATTATGTTGAACCGATCCAGTCATCTACTTCAATGAAAACAAAGCAGAAACAAGTATTAATTCAATAGCAACACCAAAATTAGTATGCCGGCAGTAAAATTCCCCAATTCCATTCACAGTTTTTTAATAATTACATATTAAAGAGCTTTCTTTAGTCAGAAACCTCTTTACAAAATAACAAAAAATAAAATGCACATATACTTAAACTAACTTAAAATATTGAACATACTTAAACTAACTTAAAACCTTTAACATACTTTAAAAAAACATACAAATTAAGGGGAACTTGGGGGGTGTGTGATGAGGTCGTCGGGGTTGATACCGACGCGGTGACACATTGCACGAAGAATACGTGCAATGCGCCGAACGTTCATCTCTTGGTGCTGCCTGTCCTCATTAATTATTTGTATGAGGATTTCTAGAGCTTGACGGATTAGCAGTGCATCTTGGGAAGAAGACATTGTTGTGCAGGAAAAAGCCTTACAAAAAGTTGAGATTTTACAGTTGGAATTATGTGAAAGAAAGTGCAAACAATGGTCCTATTTATAGAAGAAGAACAAGAAGAAGAAGAAGGTGAAACAGATAGGGGTGTGGGGGGGGGGGTGTAACAGGGGTATCGTCTAACAGTCATGATTAAATCCATTTCTTAGTGAGACTTTTCCCACACCATTAAATCCGACGGGACATAACAAGCTTGGGCAGTGCACTCCCTTAAATATGACACGTTTCCCAGTCACCTATTATCTACCTGCCAATATACTTAGCTTACTCATTAAGTTTTGTTGTCTATTAATATACGACAACTAGTTATTATTATTTGAATATGTAGTTGTCTTTACACTACAAAAAAAACAGCGTTTGCCGACGGACGGATTCCGTCGCTAAACAACTTATATCCGTCGCTAAATCACTTTAGCGACAGATTATCATCCGTCCCAGATTTGCTTGTTGCTAACCCTTTAGCGACGAAAAAAGAAAATCCGTTGCAATTGTTGCGACACCCTAGCAACAGACTGAAACGGTTGCCAAGTCTAGCGACAAATATTTATCTGTCGCTATTTTCATTATTTTTGTCGTTCTAATTCGCATTAATTCTGTCGTTTGAATCACTTTAACGACAGAATTTCTGTCTCTAATTCTGTCGCTAAATTCATTTAGAGCCACTTGTCACATCATTTTAGCGAGAAATAAGCAATCTGTCGCAAATTTTTATTTTACATAATAATCGCAAATACAAGAAATAGTCTGTCGCAGTCTGTCGCAATTTTTCGTTCCTTTTTCTTTTATAATTAAATGACACCCTGTTCAAGCATATCTCATGAAAATCATAGAATACACTTCTAAATAACTAACACTCACATAAATTAATAATCTAAAAGGTCTAAAATAGCAAAGGCATATTATAATGGCATAGTTAAGTTCAAACATCAACAAAACCAACAATGAAGTCTGAATAATAAATGCTAACTATTGCGAGCCTAAATGGTTACGATCATCATCCAAACCCGATGCATGGTCCTCATCAAAGTTACCATTAGTAGGAGTATCATCTACAGGTTGATGGGCTGTCAGTAGCAACATTTGTTTGATGCGAGGTAAAGAAATCATTTCCCGCACTCGTTCAACGAATAAAGGAAGCCAAACTCCCCATCAGTGTTGACATTGATCAATATCAAATTGAGTTTGTATCTGTTGTATTATATCTTCATATCTCTCCTGTAAGAATAATCACATTATGATACACAAGATAATGCATATAAAGTGATATGGAAATGTGAAATGAACGTCATATATGTCACTTGGCAGCATGTATACGTATAATTTCCACACAAGATAATGCATATAAAGTGATATGGAAATGTGAAATGAATGTCATAAATGTCACTTGGCAACATGTATACGTATAATTTCCTAGCAGTTATTCAATAAGGAAGTATTCAGATTAAGGTTTCTAGAGTCTAACATCTAAGTAATTTCGCATAACCCATCCAATAAAGACATAGAAACATAAAAATTCATACCACAATTCTGTTGTCAGCATTAAACAGTACAAGGTTTGTGCAGATGGTCAAATGGTAAGGGAATTATCATCCAAATTAAGGCAGAAGCTACATAATTAAACAGAGGACTTAAATACACATTTGAAAAGGAAAGTAAATAAGTCACCACTACAAACACCAAGAGATGCATATAATTGGCTTTGGTTTGAACTATGCTAATATAGCCCATAACCTGCCAGATGAGTTTTGCCTTCTTAATGACCTAGCACTACTTCTCGATGAGCTTAATCTTACTAACAACAGATTTCTAGAGAATTGAACTCATACGAGGAAGTTTTATACGATTCATAAACTACGAATAGTCTTACATTTTATATGTGCGATAACACTCAGTAAACAATTTTCTCTGAAGGTGATATCTGCACTGCAACGATATCCTCCCCAACAAATAGAGTCAACAACAAAGTCTGAACCCAGATTTGTTTGTTAACTTACTTCCGTTTTAATCTTACTTCTTTAGTTTGTACTGGTCATTAAAAAAAAATCAAACCATTTCTTATCACTTCATTACTAGACTTTTCTGAAAGAGTTGATAACAGAGTCCAAGTATTAATTTGCATTTGCATCTTTAAGACCTTTATTCTATTTCTTCAAGCTAAAATAAACTGAGTGGAAGAGTAAACAAGCACTTTTCAAAAGAAAACTAGTTTGTTTTGAAGTTATAAAAGAGGCAGAGAGAAAAATATATCAAATTTCATATTATTATAAAAGTGAGAACCCTCTAATGTAAAATCATATTACTAAAGTATCCCTAAAACTTAAGTGAACGACTATTTTACCCTTCCTTTAGAATACTAATCCTATAATAATTTGTACCAAAAAGAAAATTTTACTTTCCAATAAATAAATAATAAAAGTTTACTTGATAAAATTATACAACTGGATCGAGTTTCCTGCAATAAAACCTATTCAATATCTTAAAATTGAAATTACTGCATTCATATTCTTATACAGATTCAATGTGTTGGAATACCTTTCTACTTCCAACAATTATTACTCCTACATCTTATCTCACCCAACGATACAAATCTTGCAATTATGAACCGAGTAACTAGAAGGACATCTACTTGTGTTTCCCAGTTAATGCAGCCTACCAATTTATCAGATTTACTTTCATGTGCTATTTTGCATATATGCTAGTAAATGGCAAATTTGGCGAAATGGCAATTCTTATTAAAGACTTACTCCGTTTCCTTTTGTGATATTATCTCCATTATTATATTCTCTATATAAGACCGCCATTTGTAGTGTAATCAAACTAAGTAGACACACAAGCGCAATTTATCCTTTATATGTTGCCTTCATGTTTCATCATTATGAGAATTTCACAATTTACAATCTCTCCCCCTGTGTAGATATAGCAATTATACTATTTTCCCCTTTACTTACTTTTCCTTATTCAATATAACTCATATAGTCTGGTTCGGTACGATTTACATGTCAAGGTTTTATTTCTATGTATGGATATTTTAATTTTGTTTGGTCTTTTCTATGTTTTTCGAATAAGTATAATAAACAGATAACTTTAATTTTATTAATATTATGAACCATCAGACACATGAATGATTTTAACAGGAGAAAACATTTATTCAGAAACAAGGATATGTACATATACCAACAAGTAATGATATAGCACAAGTGTACTTCGATGTCAGTAATCAGTATGTTTCCCCATTTATGGCATTAGCTAAATATGATTGAATATTGATAAAATATTCCAGAAACTTCAATTTTATGCTTTTAGCTTTTGTTTCACAATTCAAGCACTTTTTTAAGAGTATTTATTTGTGTTTAAATAGTTTATACTTATGGGAACACACGCTAACAGACATTTGGGAAAACACGCTAACAAACATCATTCATACTTTTCGGTAACTTACATGTTTTAGTTAATTACTTGTATTATATGATTATTTGAAATCTTGTAATTCATTAATGGGAATATACGTGCAGCGCATGTAATCGAAAACTAGTTTCTGCTATGAAAAGGAAAGTACATCATCCACTAAACAACCACCTTAGCTATGTAATAGTATGATAATTTAATAGAATAGTAGACTTACCTGCACCATTCGAAATCGCTCACCAATAAAAGACTTTCCGTCATGACCATGTGTATGTATGTGTAAATGTATCTCACTTGGTGTTACAATCTAGCCTTTTCAACAGCCTATACCATATAGAAGCAAATTCAACAGCCTATACCATATAACAGGAAATATGAACTAGTTTACAAGTAAAATTTTAATTAAGATGATAAAGTACAGGAACTTCCTTCTTACTTTTGGACATAGGTAATCACAACACATAGTTTAGCCAAAATGCTAATTAAAAAACTTAGGACAACACACAGATTAGCTAAGATGCTAATTAAAAAACTTAGTGTTATACAAAATCCACAACTTCGAAAAGAAAATCTAGAATATCAATTTGAAGAAGAAAAAAAAAAGAAAAAACAACTCATGGCAAGGGACAATTGGTGTAGATAAATAACCAAACATGCTTGATAATTTACAGGTCTTCAAGAATTGGAACAAAGAAGTTTGATATAACAGAAAAATGACAAATCAATAATTTCCACATTTTTTTACAGAAACATATAAATATTAACTAAGAGATTGCTTTGCACAGAATTGTTTGCACTTCATATAACCATTACTCGCTCCTTCTCATCAATGGCCATATTTTTACTGTCTTCTTTAGAGCATTTTGTCGAACATGTAAAACACATCACAAAACTGTTATAGCTTGCATCGTTTCATGTGAATGGAGCACTTACCTGATATACAATAAATTGATAGAAAGCTCTCACAAAAGAATCGCAATATCTTACAATTAAATCAATTAATAGGACTATCTATGGGGTTAGGGGAAATGCTAAGACTATGACATCCAATTGAGACACTCTAGAGCTAAACAAAAAAAATTGCCCAAAAGTTCCTCTTTTCAAACACCCATTTGCAATAACTAAACCATTGGAGTACCTAGACTAGATTTAGTTGTTCCTAGGGCAACAAGCAGCGAACAAGGTCAGCAAATAATGTCATGAACAAGGTCAGCAAATAGCAAAAACACCTGAAAATAAAAATTAAAATATCATATAAAGTTTCTACAAACTATGTGAAGAAAGATTATATAGATCTGATAGAAAGATTATATAGATCTGACAAAGCATTAACTTTTTTTTAAAAAAAAAAAAACGAAACCTAGAAGAACAATATCTAGGAAACATAACAACAGCAACAAAAATCTAAAAAACCTTTAATCAAAAGAACAGAAAAATACTTCTCTTAACACAAAAAAATTAAAAGAATAAATTTTCATTACAATATTCATGTTAAAATTCGTTAAACAGAACAAGGACTCACCGGAGGATAGTGGAGACGGTGGGTAAATGGTGGAGGATGACGCTGGGTGACAGACTGGTTCTCTATTACTCCTCACACCCACACGCACACGCACACTTAAATGGCAGAGGAAAGAGGAGCAGGAGGCGGAGGAAAGCGGAGCAGCAGGCGGAGGAAGACGGAGGAAGATCGGAGCTCAGGCGGATGAAGATTGGAGCACACATTGGAACTCTCGCCTCTCTCTTAAGTGTTTGGGAAATTACATTTGAAAACCCTTATTCGATCCATAGAATATAACACAAACTTATTACTTATTTAGCTACAGATTTCGCGACAGAACAAATTGTGTCGCCAAATTTAACTTAGAAATTTATTTTTTTTAATTTTAGCAACGGATATTCCGTAGCAACAATTAAAAAAAAATTCTATTACATTAAATATAACTAGCAACGGGCCTTCCGTTGCTAAATCTGTCGCAAGTTTATATATTTTTGTCGCCCAAATTTCCATAGCAAATTTTGTAGCTAAAATTGAGGCGCCAATATTTAGCGCCCCTTTTTAGCGACAAAATTTTAAATCCGTAGCTAATCTGTCGCTATTTTTCTTTTCTTGTTTATTTTGCAACAAAATCTTATTTTTGTAGCTAATCCGTCTCTAAGTAGCGACGGATCATAGTCTGTCGCTAAAATCCGTCGGCAAATGCTGGTTTTTTTGTAGTGTTAGTCTATGCGATTTTAGTATATGATCGAATATTCAACTTGAACGACAAACATTCAATTTAGTTTAAATCCAACTTTATTTAGTGAAGACCATGTATAGTAATTTATACAGTATTTTATTCCTACTCCAGAAAAAAGTTTTCAACTATAGATGAATAAAACCCATTTAAAGTATAGTTTTACCAATGGAAGATCGATTGTCAACTACGCATACATGGCCAACAAATACCAATTTCTTATGCATCAAGAGTTTATTATCAACTTTGCTAAGTATATGAACAATAAGACGGTAAATAAAGGTAAATTGGAAGATCGTCAAATACTATTTACTTCGCCTAAAAATAATAACTTATAACAAACTTAACAATAAGAACACAAAAATTAATATGCCGACAAAATATCACCCATTTCGATTGATAATATTTTTAATAAACACATTAATTAAAAAAAGAGCATTCTTTACTAAATGGTTAAAGAGGTCCTCTTATTCGTGGCAACATATGCACACGAAAACAAAGACCATATTCAGGATGTCGATGCATTATTTGAAAGTGGAGAACTTGGCCTTGAGTGATATGACAATCATTGATAAACCTTAACAAACCTCGCTGAAGCATTTTGCGACTTGCTGTCACACAGAATTCCATGAAGTATCTAACATTACCACTGTAGATAACAGCTTGCATCGTGTAGTCGGGTAAAAGATATGTTATGTTCCATGGAAAAATCTATAATCAAAGAGTAGAGCGTTGAATGTGTTAAAAATCAAATAACTACTAGATCATTATTTAGCCAAATCTAAATATTAAAGAACGAGGTACAAAACTTACTAGATCATCATTTATACATGAATAACTATTCACAGTAAGAGTGAAGCATTGACGGTTCCTTGTAATGATGTACATTCCATGCGGCCAGACATAGTCATTACTTGCATCCCCTGCATCTTCTGGCATGTTTTAAGAGGCTTGGGAGGAGATCAAAGAGGTGTAAAAAATCGGGGTAGATGAACTAACTTGTTGATGGGTGTTAAGAAAATTAGGAAATGATGGCCCTATTTATAATCTATAGGGGAGGAAGGTCAAAAGACAGGAGTTATTGGAGCCATTGTATCAGATATGATAGTTCATAACTTTGGGCAGTACACCCTTTAAAGAACCTGGCACGCGTTTAAACTGGCCGATTATCAACCACACAATCAACTAGCAAGCTAACTGTTGGAAATGATGTCTTCATCTATGCTGACTTGGTCTATGTTCAAAAAGTCTACAACCAACAGTAATTACTACAAATATCAATAAAGCTAGTTAAGATTTTTGTCAACTTGTTAAAATCGAGAGTTAAGAACCTCAACCGCAGGAAAAAAAGGTTTATTATCAACTATCTAATTCTAATAAACAACAAGACTAAACACTAGCTAATTTTGTAAAGATACAGAAATTATTCAGTTCACAAAGTTATTACAAATGCTCATAAAAATAAATTATTACACTCATAAGGGAAAAAGCAATAAATAATAAATCACTGTCTATTTTGAGCCAGAGGGCAAGTTATTTTTTTATGGCTGGGTCGCTTACAATTTGAACATTTATTCCTTCTCTTCTTGGATGTAAATGATACACCGATGGAAGGAATGTGCTGAACTCTTTTCCTGCCCCTTTTGATAAATGTCTTACATGTACAGGTTCTTTTATCTCCTACGAAGGTACTACGAAGGTGGCTCATAGCCTTCTCATCATTCTTGTACAATAGTGATTTGCCAGTACCATCTCCAATAATATTACTGGACTCAACCATTTGATCATCAGTTGCTATGGGAGATGCCGCAACACCATTTGAAGCTGCGGCGGACCTCTCGACCCGCGAAATATAAAGAATAGGCCTACTACCATTACCATCTACATCTAGGAGGTATATGCGCAGATCACTGTCATTCCCAATGAACGAAGGAGCTATTTTCCCCCTAGCAGGCGCAGCACTAAGCATATAACTAATGGATACGTCGCCGCGATCATAAGTTAATTGTCCGTATTCAATGACGCTGTCAATCAACTCGTCAAATGTACCCTCCAATTTCAATGCAATAGGTACTGTTGAACTAGTATTAGAATGCCAAGACCAGCACTTAGGCGTCTCTACCCATTGCCCATTGTAATCAGCACCCACTACTGCATAGCACCCCATAACAGCTCTATTTACTGATATATGAACAAGTCAATAATATACTGAAACAGGTCGATTAAAAAAAAAGAGTTCTAATGGAACTGAAGCATAGTTGTTCTAATGGAGCAAAAACAATGGCGGATATGATAAAGTAGCTTACCAGCTCAATAAAACACTTCGTATAGCACGATGAAGTTGATATCAACTCAATTCGAAGTAATTGCACCCACCACGATAGACAGATTAGAACTTTTTGAAATTAAAATTTTAAAAGTTTCCCACAACCATAAATCAAGAAATGAGAGCAAACTGAAGATGGGAATTGGATTTCTAATAGCTATGGAACAAAATGGTTGGATTTGGTCCCTAAAACGAGGTTCAGCTAAAGAAGAGGGCAATGGAAGCGGCTGGAACGAGGGGGGGAATAGCGCAGCAAATTTTGGAGGGGGAGGAAACTTTCCTTTTTTTGGTAATGGGCCAAAGTGTAATATGTGAAACTTGGGGAGTTGGGACGTGTAGGCATTTTTTGTGTAATTAAGTCCTAATCCTGATTAAAAAGGAGGAGGTCATCTAGCCAATTCTTAAAATTTAGAGGTCATTTTTTTAATTGAAGACTTGGGGGAGGTCATGTAGCAAAAAGCCCCCTCTTACATCCCTTATTCTCCCCTAGACGAACGTTGTCTTTACAAAAGTCTTTTGAATGTTATACAAGTACTTCGTGCTAGAAAAAGGTACTCTCTTCGTTCCATAATGTGTGGCATAATTTGATTTGGACCGGAGTTTAAAAAAAATGAAAGAAGACCTTTAAAGTTTGTGGTCTAAATAATCATTGATAAATGTGTGGCTATGAACCATTTTATTAAGGGTAATATGGTAAGTTTTAAGTTGATTGTTTCTAAATTAAGAATTATGTCATTCTTTTTGGAACAAACGACTAAAGAAATAGTAATTCTTTTTGAAATGGAGAGAGTACTAAAGAAATAGAAATAATTGACCTTTGTCTTGCTTGATGATGTCCTAGCTAGCTTGTACAAACCCATGGTTACACCTGCTTCTTGCTTTAAACATGTCAAGCAGCATATTGTGAGGAAATACGAGTATTTTACATGTTTGTTTGACTATATTTGAGTTGTCCAATGAGTTGAATTAACACACACACATATATGGGCTATAATCTGCGCAAAATTTGCTCGTCAAATTATACATGTTTATTTGGACAAAATAATAGGTCATATATAGTCCAATCTATCCTAACTCAAAAAAAAAAAAAATCATTCATTTGGTTGTTCTTTTATAATTTGTAAACATCAAACCAAACTAGTAAAATATCTGATTCTTTATTTATCTTTATTATTTTAAACAAACAAACTCCAAAAGTTTTATATTTCATTTATTGATAAGTTCTCTTATGGGTCAATTTGGACTAACATGTATAATTAGTCCAAAACGGCCCAAGCTTCAAATTGTGCTTAGGCTATATATGTTTGAAATGACCAGCCAAGGAACATATGTCCAGTGCAATGTTTATACCTAAAATTTGCTTTAAAGGTTAAATATTTAAATTTGTAGTAGGGTCACAAGCAATACGGTAAAATACGAGGAAATATAAATACAGCTGAAGAATAAATAATTAAGCAGAAAAGTAAGTACTTGTATTTGTTGAAAATAGTAGGATTCTGTGAGAATCGCTTGATTGTACAATACAATGGAAGGAAGGGTATTTACATTTATAAGTTTATCCAGTCCTAATTATGGTAAAAAATGAAGACTAATAAGGCCGTGGACATGTACTCATGGCAGTGGTATATACTAATCCTAGTTAGGAGACTGTAAACCCTAAGGTGGTGGGATGTATGCCTTACGTCATAGGGCTCGTGCCTGCTGAGAGGCCGTGGCTTGGGTGTAACGTCTGCACCCGGTGACTTGTACGCTAAGTCTGGTCTTCGCCAGATGGACTCGTAGCCCCGTTATCAAATATGGTGTATTTATACCCACACAGTCAGTCCTCCCACTTGCTGAGTTCTGACGTAAGCGGTCAGGAATTGCAAGAAGCGTAATAGAAGACGTATAGGTTTGTCTGAGCCCGATTCTCATCCCCTGTCTTATCGTATGCTTTGCATTTAATGATAGTACTCAAGTACAATGACGTGCAACCTTGTAATTGAAGGGTTTCTGCCCGCGTCTTTCCAATGCCGCATCCACTTTATCGCATCCCATAATTATTGGAATTTATCACGTAAGTCATAAGGATCAAGATCCCACATCTGCGAATTGATCCACTTTTCATTTGGGACTCTCCTTGGCGTGTATAAATACACTGCAATTATAGAGTCATTTATCCATTTTCATACTCCTTCATGACTTCTTTTCGAAGAAACTCTCTCATAATTTTTCAAAAAGTGCATTTCTCTTTCAATGTCTCAAGAAGCAATCTTCCTTCCCAAAAACTTCAGAGTCCAACAATACCTTCCTCAACACCTGAATTTCAAAGGTGATGGTAGAATGCAAGTATAGACGGCTAGGCAGGAGGGCGAGAATGATAACCTCTCGATTGAGTTCTACCCTTCCGCTATTGTTGACGACGACATCACTTTCATCAGACATGAGTGCAACTGGCCATCCGTTATAGATATCATTCTTCTAACTGCTGAATAAAGGATCTCTACCCATCATGTTGGTTATTTGATGGTTCATACTTATCCTTTTATTATCTGTCTCAACAAGCGCATGCACTTGATTGTCGAAGAAATATACTGCCGCTACAATATCTGTTTAGGCCAGGTCGGGCCTTCCGTCTGGTGCTTATTGGCCGTACTGGATCATTTGGCTAATCACGGTAGGTTGGATTTTACTTTCGGGCATCTTCATGTTTTCTACTCTCAGCGCCTTCACAAGGCAGACATGTTGATCTACAAGAGGCGAGGAAGGAGAGGTATTGTCTCCAATAGCGAAGATTCCAAGGATCACGACTGGTTCCATCGGTATGTGGCGGTGCGCAATTTCGACATAATCCCATCCTATCCTTTTCCTGAGGTCTACAACAGGAAACGTAAGTTCCCTCGTTTTAACCCCGTATGCTTGCGGTTTCCACTTCTTGTGTTGATTTTTGCCCTTTTCAGTGAACTTCATAGTTGCTTTCCCGATCACCTACGACGCATTGGTTACTACAATTTTTACTAGGAATCGTGCCAAGACGACGACTTTTTTGGCCCTAGCCAATATGAACGACTGGCTGGCGAAAGACCATGGTATGTTATTCTTCCTTTGTGCGATCGCAGACTTTATTTCTCAACTACATGTCATACTTTCTTCTTCTTTTAGGAGTTTCTTGTTGCCCTATGCCCGTGCTGAGAGAAATCCAAACTGCTGCTCTATATATTGCTCCTCTCCTAGATGTGATGGCTTCTACAGATAGGGTTGTTAAGAGAGCTAGTAGCTCCCGTTCTGCAAAGAGGAGGAAGTCCAGCTGGCTGAAAAATATCGTGGTTGATGAAAAGCCCTTAATTATTTCTGACAGCGATGAAGTCCCCTGAATGCCTGTGCCTGAAGCTGTTGCTTTTCCTTCAGGTGTCGTTACTCCTGAGTCTGGCCCTTCTACATGCAAGCGTAGATGACTTATTGATGAGGGCCCTGAAACTGAAGAAAAGGCCGGCATAGAGGATGAAATTATCCTCCCAATGACTCACTCTGAAGCTCTGTTATCAGGTTGGTTTCACCCTTCTTTCGTATCACTTCAATTACTTAACGTGTGTTATTGATGGCTGTCTACTGAATCTCCGTAGATCCTGCAGTACCTGTTTCTAAACCAATTGATTCTCCTGTTCAACATCAACCTGGCAAGAAGGTGATGGAAGCTGACACTTCCGTCCTAGAGCCGGTTAATGGATCCCGTGAGGTTATTATCCCTATTGCTGTGGGATTTAACATGTTCCAGAACCCTGTAGCCGCAACGGACCATACTAGCGAGTTGGTAGGTTTATCGGAGCAACATCACCTCTCAGGATATATTCACCCCGACCTGTTGAGGGTTGCTGCAAGGTGTTGCCTCCAGGTATGCATTGCTTCCTTTCCAATCCCATTATCTCAAGTCTAGATCTTATCCCTTTTTTAAATGGTCTTTTCGTTATTTGTCCTGGGACTGATGGTCTGCCATAAAGTTGTTCGCTAGGGAAATGTTGATGACCATCAGAGGGAGGAGAATGATGATTTACAGGCCCAAGTTGCTAGTTTGCAGCTTCTTACGACCAGGGCTAAACAGTGGAATGAGGATCTCCAAGCTACGCGTAATGCCCATCGTTAAGAACTGACATGGGCCAATCGGCTTAACGCAATGCTAAGTGCCGAGATTCATAAGCACAAAAAGGCGATGAAGGAATTGTCGTCATCCCTCAATGAGGCCAAGGTTATGGGGCAAATAATTCTCACCCAGGTGACCTATTTGGAGGCAATTGAAGCTGCTTTATGACATCAACTGTCTAATATGGAGGGCAAGCATAAGGCTGCTGAGAAAGAAGCATATGAGGCCAGAAGCCTTTATGCTTTTCTCCAGGATAAGAATGATAAACTGCGTGGCAGGTTGGCTTCCTTAGAGAAAGTCCGTGGCAGGCTCTGCAACAGCTCTCACCAGCAGTATGAGGAGATGGACGCTCTACGTTCAAGACATGTCGCTGAGATGGACCGTACGAATTTGGCTACTACATTCTCCTACTGTATTATCCATTCTCCTAGAGTCCGTGACAATCCTGATTTGGATCTAGCTGTCAAGATTGCAAGGATGACCAGGCTGGAGATGCAGGCCGATGCCCAGTTGATATCAGAACCTGAGGATGGTCTGAAAAAGCTAGTGGAGATGGAGGAGCTGACGTCCAGTTGGGGAGCCTGCAGCTGATGAAGTAGGACCTTCGTGGAGTGTTGCCACACAGAGGAGTCCCCCGAGAGATAACTAGTGTTGCATCCCCCTTTTTTTATGATGCTTTGAACATCTGCCCGTGTTTTTTGGCGAAATTATTTTGAATGAAGTTTTCGCACGTTGAGGCTTTTAACTTTCATTTTGATGTCTTGCCATTAATTGTTGTTTGCATGTGCGATTTTATTATTTTCGACGTAAGCAGTTTAAATAATGGCTTTAGAAAACTTTTAAGTTTTCTTAGTATAAGATTGTGCCTATATTGGCATTTATGCGCCAAAGGGTTAGGCGGCTTTTGCTTAGTTGGTAACAGACGCCCTACTTTATTCTAATGTTTAGAATATTTCATAGTGAGCCTGCTCGGGCGTGTACATCTGTTGATTATCGATTTGCGCCAGCGGATGACGGCTTAAGTTGAGTCTGTAATAGACATTTTTAGATTAAGGTAGGGCCCACGCCCTTAAGGGGACTTCTTTTGCACGTTGTATGTACGAGGCATTTTTGCGTTCAAGCTAGAATGGTTGTGCTTGTCCACTCGAGTGCTTAAGTTTTAATGACATGATGCGGGCGGGCGTCCCACTGACATATGTGTGCAAGTGTTGAATTGACGATTTCAACTTACCATAATACCTAGTTGCTTAATTAGAAATTATCTAGCTATAAGCGAGTAGTTTACTCTACTTTTGTAATGAAATGTTAGTGTATTACTTCAACTCAAATTTTGTCGGGCTATGAAGAGTTGGACCGTAGATTAATCTGATTGTAAATCTGACTAAGCAGAATAGTAGTTTTATTGGATAAAGAGGAGGACTCTAGGTCCGTAATGCTACGGGTGAAAATCCGTAACATAACTAGTAAACACGAAAGTATTAAAATTCAATAACAAAGTTTGTTAAACTAAAGCTAAAAGAACTTAATTAAAGTAAATAATTGAAAAGAGTTGTACTTCTGTATATAACACTCCTTCTCTCCCCCCGCCCAAACATTAAATCAACCAAGTGGCCGGAGCAGTCGTCTTGATTGATTGAGGTTTCGAGGTCTTAATCAGCTTCGAGGGGGCTTACCTGTGACACTGTATTGGACTAGGATGCTCCAAGAATAGCTGCCGTATAACATTCCCTTTCCACTTCCTAATTCTCATTTATCCCCTTTACCCCCCCCCCCCCCCCTCATTTTGGTAGGTTATTTGAGTTTTTGGTGCTGGGTAGAAGGTACTGCTTTCATCTGGTGGATCCAATGCCGTCCAACGATAATGCTGTAGGGGACCCCTCCTTTGACTACCTGAAAGGGTGTAACATGTTCTGCTCCTGGGAATGGCTCAGGTTCTAGGCTGAGTTTCTCATTATAGCGAACCACAGGAGTTCAAGATTTTGCCGAAGGCTACCATAACAATACTTTCGGGAACTAGAGGAAGCTCCATGCATTCCCTCTTGAATCTTTCCGAGTAATCTTTCAGTAGCTCTCCATCATGCTGGAGGATCTTGAAGATATCCTCCATGTGTTTCTCTCGCTTGCACGCTCCGAAGTGTGCTTTCTTGAAGAGATCCTGCATCTGAGTGAATGATTCAATTGACCCTAATGGTAGCTGGGTGTACCATGCAAGGGCACCTTTTGTCAAGGTTGATAAAGCTATTCACCAGAGCAGATTGAGTTTCTTCTTCTGTGATCTCGTTACTCTTGACGTGCCGTGTAATAGGTATCGATGTGCTGGTCCAGATCAGTAGTTCCGTCGTACTTAAGAAACTTTTTCATAACAAAACTTGTTTTCTTATTCATCCTCTTCGTGTTCTATTGATCAAATACATCCAGCGGAGCCACGCTGCAGGCAGAAAGAGTGCTTTTACTAAGCTAAGTTGTTGTTGAGGAACTCAGTATTCGGCAGGTGGAAGTGCTTGGGTACACGGACCGGTGCAGCGCTCGCTTTGTATGCATGTTTGATGAATTTTTTCTCATCTACGGTGGTAATTTGGGGTGCAGCACCCGGCACGTTACCGATCCGGTCATGGATGACTTTCACCTCTTTCAGGATGTCCTGAATGGCAGGTGTTCCTTCAATACCTTGATTACTGGCCGCTGTAGAGCTTTCTGGGGAGGTCTCCATATCAATCCTTCGTATGGGAATGGAGGCTGGTGAATCATTTACGGTCACGGGTCCTCGTGGGGATGCTGGCCTCTAGAACAAACGAGCGAAGATCACTCCCAACTTCTGAGCCACTCTTTCGACCAGGTTTGTCAAGTTTTGCTTCGCTCGCTCTACCTGAGTTTTGAGAAGATCGTCAAGGAAGTCCTTGAGTCCTGAATTGCTCTCGTGCGCCTGTTCATCCTCATCATCACTGGCTAGAGAGATCGGATTCCTGGGTGTGTGACACGACCCGGAATCCGGCCAGGCCGTGTTGGCACCCAACATCCTCCCCTACACCCATCGGGCGAATCCTTACCAGTTAAATTAGGAAAATAAATATAAATTTGACACATAAATAAGAAGAAGACCTAGAAATTACAGCTGACTACCCAACATACTTGGTTTAGGGCTATCCAGACTAGAAATCTAAGAGTACAGAAGAAGACAAATACCTCCTGAAGGGAGCAAACTGCAACTGAAATAATAAACAATAAACTGGTGGCCATCCGGAATGAAAGCTGGCTCACCCTGATAGCTGAAGTCGTCTTCGCTCCTTCACCACGTGGCGAACTCAATCCTGGAGCGAACCTTCCGAAACGAAATAGATAGACAAAAACAAACAACAAACAAGGGTGAGTCAAAAGGACTCAATAAGTGGGGCAAACTAGCCACCTCAAAGGATAGGATAGCTAGGCAAGGAGAAGAAAAACAGATAAACCAAATTCCTCTTATTTAAATTATGAAAAGGCAGAGCCATATAATAACTAGAAACACGTATGGAATCACAAACTCATTAACAACCAGGAACGTAAGATAGCCAGAACATATAGGTATCCCGAACATATCAACAATCAGAAATACATCCTGTTGCGGCGTGCAACCCGATCCATATATTCATCCTGTCGCGGCGTGCAAGCCGATCCATATATTTATACCGTTGTGCCGATCCATATATTTATACCATATATTCAAACACACGTACTAAACTCAAATAATGCATTAAGATCATTACCTGAATGTTTCGGGGTAAAAATTCTACTTTTCTCTGGCTCTTTTCTCATTTTTTGAAATTTTTTTTTCTGTGCGTCATTTCATTTTCTCCATACATTCTCTGTTTCTCATTCCTTCGTACTGTTCATGTTTCTGTTTATAAAGTTCTGTCCTTAGCTAAAGCTAAGGACTACCGACTTCATTTCTTTTCTTTCTTTTATCTTTTCCTTTTTATTTTATTTTTTCTTTTCTTAATCGAAAATTAAAACGGTACCCTTATGATACTCGAAATAATTTCAACTTTTGCATACAAGTTATAAAAAATATATGTAATATACTTGCTAAGGCGGATCTCAAATCGGATTCGCGAAACTCAATATACAAATTAATTGGAAAAAGGTCAAATTATTTAACTTTCGGCATTATAGCGGAAACTAGCCGAACAACATCGAAATTAACTTTCGAAAGTTCAAAAAAGTCACAAATAATCATACGAAACTAACGGTGCTTTCGGATTTCAAATCGGAGGTCATTCGCCAAAACCGAGCTCGAAAATCTCTTTTTAATATTTATCGACAATAAAAACTGAAACCTTCTTCCGATGCCTACCAAACGAGGTCTGATTTAGCTCATATTTTACAGACATGTCCTAATGAATATTACGAATATTTTAAAATTATCGGCACACCAATCGGAGTCCTAACTTTTGAAACGACTGACCGAGGTCGTTTCATTCTCCTCCACTTATACTCTCGTTCGTCCTCGAACGAGCCTAAATCTAAAAAAAAATTCATGCAGATAACAAGATAACTTGCACGGCCTTCATAAACTATTCAACGGACATTGTCTCATGATTACTGAATCAGAATTATAACACGCACATCAAACTCTTGGATAAAACATAGCTGGATAATATCATAATACCGCCGCCCAGATTATACTGACTAAACTGGCCTTTCCTCGATCATGAGGCGAGAATTCTACATTTCCGAAATAAAGATACACGGAACGCTGGATGGGTTAACATGATTCCGCCGACTAATCACCTCATCGATATTCTTTACGATATAGGAGAAGTCGATGGAGCTAATAATTAGCTCATGCCTGAACAACGCCTTAGGGATTTAATATTAGGATTCGATATCAATTGGAGGAAGACTCCTCCACTTAGAGCATAAACTAATACAACTAATTTGAATAGAAATAGACATCCTCGCACAACCTGTTGGATTAAGGAAGACTTAGCTAAAAAGAGAACGCGGCGCAGACCTGAGCTACCAAATTATTCTCTCGAGTTTCCAAACAGTTGCAACTCTCGAGTTCACAACTCCATGCATTTTCTATAAGCACCACCGCCTGATGGATCAAATCAAAGGTCAAATGACGCCTCTCATTACCCTGAGTAGCCTTGAAAAACAACAATGTGCTTATCCGGCCACCTTGACACGCACTCTGGCTCAACACAGGGAACATCACAAGAGGTTACTGACCGCCTAAGCTCACCAGTGCCGAACAAAGAAGGGATGGCAATGGACTGAGGATAAAAATGATTAGAGCTTCAGGAAGGTCATCTTTTTATTTGCTTGGCTCCCAGAGTTACACTACTTCCGAGTAAGGCTAACCAAAAAATCGCAATTGAAGAAATAGACATTAAATGAACTTTATGGAACAAAATCTATGTCAATTTAACCTTCCTATAAAAAGGAAACTCCGACAATTTACCAGAAAATCCTTTATACCGAGACAAACTTGTAGAATAACATGACTCTATTAGCGTCTCGAACCAAGAGAAGACACATAGATCGAGTATTACTTACTAACCACTTTACACCGGAAGAAACAATGACACTTTCTAATGGTGACGAATAAGAATCTCATCATCCTACCGATACTGAGTTCCAAAGAGAGGTAGAATGACTTGACATTATAACAGAATGAGGCACAACAGGATGCCAGGCAACAATACCGATACTCGCTTACAAATCTCTCACATTTAAACTAGATCAACTAGGAGGATCTCAGAAATGCCAGGAATAAATCATACAAGAAGCTCACCTCTCTACCGCAACCGATTCTTAATAATAACGACATCCAAGGAAACCATTGAAACATGATAAGACAAACCATTTCCAGATCTATAAGAAGAATCAAATCTTACTCACATATGAGGGAGGACGAAATACCTGGGCCTACTAGATCGGATGCCTCAGCATCCTGCCAGACTAGCAGTTCATAGAACTACCTCTGCAGCGGAACTGAGCCACTACCCTGATAATCCCCTTCTGAAAACAATTACCATCATGCTCTCGGCCTCTATTAGATAGTGACATTTCTCTGTCAAATTGAGATCTAAATGAAATCCCCTGCGACTGATCAGGTGCCAGATGACGAGAGAAAGGATAACTGCCTACTTGCCGGAGCAAGAGAAAACTCCTCAAAGGATAACTAGACTCACGACAATGATAACACCTTTTCGCTGAAAATGGAAGCTGGAAAGATTGTTGATAGCTGTAAAGAGAAGACTGAATCTGATCTTGACAAGCCAATGGCGCACTCTAGGAATCACGTGACACAAGCTGAGATAACCTGGAAGGTGACCTCCCAAAATAATCAGAACTCTTACCTCCAAATGAGGTACCATGGTTGCCCACTAGGGCCACAGGATATTTTGCTCTCCCGCTCTAACTCTTCCCGCTATAACTTATGGTATTCCTCATACCTTCGGGCAATATTAACAACAACATCAAATGAAATTCTGACCTCAATCGCTCGAGCCATCTGGGATCTCAAGGAAAAATAAAGGTCATCAATAAATCTTTGAATCTCTCGGAAGACTCATGGACTAGTTCTAATGCATATCCAGCCATTCTATAGAGTTCAATCTCATATTCTGAAACACCAACAGGCTAACCGACAGGCTACCCTGTCCAATCCACTCAAATTGGTAACACTTTTCATCTCGCTCGCTACTCGAAAGGAACTTTTCTACGAATCTAGAAGAAAATCGAACCAAGTTAGCTAATAAGAGAGCGGCCCACCAATTCAAGGCTGGACCCTGAAAACAGGGATTATCTGATGCATGGCTTGAGAATATCGGAATGTCCAATTGAATAAAATAATGCAGCCTCTTCGGACACTCGGACCGAGCTATTACTCAGGCTAGCTAACCAGCCAGAATAATTAGAGGCACAACACACGCTGCCTCCGGAACATAGTTTATTGCGGCAATATTAAAAACTGAAATATGAGCTCCCTGAGACCGAACGTCTGCATCTGTGGCAATCTGATAAATTGCCTAGCAAATAATAGGTTCTTGCGGTATCTACGTCGCCAAGATTCTCGTAGAGCATCGTAGAGAGCCAAGGGAACCACAAGGCCCTGCTCCCTTGCCCATCGCGAGCTGGCACAGCTGGGACCTCCGTAACTAGATCGTCAGCACGATCAAAAACTCTCGGGGCTTCGTCAGTGCTAGCCCCAGGCTAGACTGCTTCATCCTGAACTCCTACCGTTTGCTGATTTGTCGCACGAAGTTTCACAATTACCACAAAGAAATTAACGAAAATATTTTTACATCCTAGACCGACGCACAATCAGAAAAGAAGGAAGTGAAACTTCCTAGATTCCATCATAGCCTCTCGTAGATAAGTACGGACGTCTACGTACCCATCAACAAGATTCTACTAGACGCTGTCTTAGTCTGGATAGACTCTAAACCGGGCTCTGATACCAACTGACACGACCAGGAATCCGGCTAGGCCGTGCGGGCACCCGACATCCTCCCCTACACCCGTCGGGCGAATCATTACCAATTAAATTAGGAAAATAAATATAAATTTGACTCATAAATAAGACCCCCGACATACTGATACCTCCAAGCTGTACAAAAGAAATTACAGCTGACTACCCAACATGCTTGGTTTAGGGCTATCCAGACTAGACATCTAAGAGTACAGAAGAAGACAAATACCTCCTGAAGGGAGCAAACTGCAACTGAAATAATAAACAATAACTGGTGGCCATCCAGAATGAAAGCTGGCTCACCCTGACAGCTGAAGTCATCTTCGCTCCTTCACCACGTGGCAAACTCAATCCTTGAGCGAACCTGCCGAAACGAAATAGATAGACAAAAACAAACAACAAACAAGGGTGAGTCAAAAGGACTAAATAAGTGGAGCAGACTAGCCACCTCAAAGAATAGGATAGCTAGCTAGGGAGAAGAGAAACAGATAAACGAAATTCCTCTTATTTGAATTATGAAAAGGCAGAGCCAGATAATAACTAGAAACACGTATGGAATCACAAACTCATTAACAACCAGGAACGTAAGATAGCCAGAACATATAGGTATCCCGAACATATCAACAATCAGAAATACATCCTGTTGCGGCGTGCAACCCGATCCATATATTCATCCTGTCGCGGCGTGCAAGTCGATCCATATATTTATACCGTTGCGACGTGCAGACGTGCAACCCGATCAATATTTTTATATCGTTGCGGCGTGCAACCTGATCCCCGCAACCCAGAATACGAGCCAGAAATATATAGGCAAACTGAGATATGTCCACGACATAATATACAAACCGCATACATAAAACACAACACAATACACACAATAGTCAGTATGCGGTGCAATGAGATGGGATGAATGCGGTACAATGCAATGCAGTCACATCTGAATGAGATAGGATGAATGCGGTACGGTGCAATGCAGTCACATATGCCTGATACCTATCTCCAGCGCGGGACTCTCATCGTCTACCAGGAGATATATGCAATAATAATCCTTCACCGGCTCAGGACTCTCATCGATTACCGGGAAGTATATGCAATGATGGCCCTTCACTGGCTCGGGACTCTCATCGATTACCGGGAAGTATATGCAATTATGACCCTTCACCTGTGCGGGACTCTCATCGCCAACCGGAAAGTATATGCAATGCTCAAAACCAGAGTGCAATGCTCATATGCTCAATGCAATATCAACGACAGGGCATAACATATAATATACAATGTAAATTCAAAGCTAAGACGTAATGAGTACGCCTATCGGCAGCTACACACGTCAGGAACACAGTAGAATATCCACAAGGCCAAGGACCTCCAAAGAAATGGATACAAACACTTACCTTATTTCAACTTGCTACTCAACAGCTGCTTTATCCTTTGGATTCACTGCCAACCAATTCTGCTTATTCAATAAGCAGAAAATATATCAATTTAGGTTAAAGGCTTCATTCCTCACATCTTAGGGCAATCCGGTTAGGAACCTGATACCCTATTCGCATACGTAATATGCAGGCCACACCAATGTACAGGGTTTAAGGTAACATAACCAAACCCTAAATATATTATATTTATATGTTGCCCATACCTCACTGAGTACGAATATATAATCAATTCCATTATCGGGGTCCAATTGACCCTTGAAACTACCAATTGAACTTATTAAAATGATGTCTAATATCCCAATTTTTACCGTTAAAATATATTCAAACACACGTACTAAACTCAAATAATGCATTAAGATCATTACCTGAATGTTTCGGGGTAAAAATTCTACTTTTCTCTAGCTCTTTTCTCATTTTCTGGAATTTTTCTTTCTCTGCGTCATTTCATTTTCTCCATACATTCTCTGTTTCTCATTCCTTCGTACTGTTCATGTTTCTGTTTATAAAGTTCTGTAAAGCTAAGGACCACCGACTTCATTTCTTTTCTTTCTTTCTTTTATCTTTTCCTTTTTATTTTATTTTTTTTTCTTAATCGAAAATTAAAATGGTACCCTTATGATACTCGAAATAATTCCAACTTTTGCATACAAGTTATAAAAAATATATGTAATACACTTGCTAAGGCGGATCTCAAATTAGATTCCCGAAATTCAATATGCAAATTAATTGGAAAAAGGTCAAATTATTTAACTTTCGGTATTTTAGCGGAAACTAGCCGAACAACATCGAAATTTACTTTCGAAAGTTTAAAAAAGTCACAAATAATTATACGAACCTAACGGTGCTTTCGAATTTCAAATCGGAGCTCATTCGCCAAAACCGAGCTCGAAAATCTCTTTTTATTATTTATCGACAATAAAAACTGAAACCTTCTTCCGATGCCTACCAAACGAGGTCTGATTTAGCTCAAATTTTACAGACATGTCCTAATGAACATTACAAATATTTTAAAATTATCGGCACTCCAATCGGAGTCCTAACTTCCGAAACGACTGACCGAGATCGTTTCAGTGTGTCTTTTGGCTATCCGCTGGGATCGATGGGATCTTTTGTAGACTCGACAACCGCATCAACCGTGTCAACAGTGTTTTGTGGGACATCATCGTTGCCGTTTGATATAGTCATGCTTTTCCTTCGCAAAACCTACAATTGCTTGGTCTTCACGGTGGGCGCTAAACTGTTTATACCTAAAATTTGCCTTAAAGGTTAAATAATTAAATTTGTAGTAGGGTCACAAGCAATATGGTAAAATACGAGGAAAAGTAAATAGAGTTGAAGAATAAATAATTGAGCAGAAATGTAAGTAGTTGTATTCCTTGAGAATAGTCGGATTCTGTGAGAATCACTTGATTGTACAATACAACGGAAAGAGGGGTATTTATAGTTATAAGCTTACTCAGCCCTAATTATGCTAAAATACAAAGACTAATAAGGTCGTGAGCCTATTTACTAAAGGCGGTAATATATGCTAACCCTAGCTAGGAGACTGTAAACCCTAAGGCGGCGGGATGTATGCCTTACGTCCCAGGGCCAGTGCCCGTTGAGAGGCCGTGGCTTAGGAGCAGGTATGTATCCTCTGCACCCGGTGACTTGTAGGCTAAGTCTAGTCTTCACTAGCTGGACTCGTATCCCCGTAATCAAAAGTAGTATATTTTTACCCACACATCAAACCTACCCAATTTCGAGGCATATGAGATTTTATGGACTAAATTTGATACCCCTAATTTCAAGATCGAATACAGACGGTGTGTCGGGGATAGAGTGGGGGCCGGAGGAGGGGGATTAAAGCCAGTTATATGAATTGTAATTAATAGATATGCATTGTATCTTTGTGGTAACTGTCTGTCGTAGAAATAGTTATGCAGTTTTCCACTGTGAAATCGATCATTGGTGAGATTAATGAAGTTTCTCCATTTATTAATTAGCTTTACAAAGTTGTCAAGTACGAGATATTCAAAAGTGGAGAGAACGCCACCAAGTGCATAAACATCTCACACATAGAAAATGCAATTCTAGAACTACACACGGCCTGATTCTCGTGAATCCCGAGACACGTAGGAAACTCAGAGACCAGGGTTCGGTTGAAATACTCCAAAACTCTCATTTACCCTTCCAGCATTTTGCTCGCCCGTCATGATAAAATCGGCTACTCCGTCAACTATCTTTGACCGAAGATTCCTCTCATCATCCCCAGGCAAAGAGGGGCAGCTGTTGACACCCAAGTTTATCCCTCATTTTCCTAGAATTGGCTATATTTAAGTTTTTTGGCTATATTTAACTTAAGAGTGTAATATTATCTATTTGAACAAAATTTGTATTAGAATGCATGCATTTTTTTTTGTGTTATCCTTTATATATATATATATATATATATATATATATATATATATATATATATATATATATATATATATATATATATATATATATATATATATATATATATATATATATATATATATAATTATGGCTATATTACGTAATTTTACATCATTTAGGATATTTTTCAAAACTATGATTGTTTGTACAATTTAGTGCATTTATAGCATTTAATAAATATTTTTTGGCTATTTATAATTATTTAACTAAATTTGACCATTATCGTTTTATGTGTGCATTTTATTAATATATATATATATATATATATATATATATATATATATATATATATATATATATATATATATATATATATATATTATTTGTTTAGCACCTTTGGTTACAATATTGGTCCAATTATAATATTCGGTCCAGTTTTCTCCTTATTCTACATCTTTTTTTTTTTTTTTGCAAATATACCACTAGGCAACGAACTTAGTGGCTAATATATTAATAATAAATAAAAAAATTGAAAAGTCATTATATTTGTTGCACCATTAAAAAGTGCCAATAAAGTACGAAGCTAGCTAAATAAATTTCTAATATAATTGCTAAACTAGCTAAGGAGCGCATCGTTGAAGTTCCTAGTCACTCTACATTCACATGCCAAGAGTCGAAATCTAGAAGAAGCACCTCCAAGCTCTCACAAAGTGCCATTATTTCAAGACCTAACAAAGCAAGTATGAATGTCACAACAAATCTTCAAGTCAACAACTACAATTGTTTCAAAAATATATGCGCTCGCCAAGGTTCTCGTTGACTCCCTCAAAATTATGCCCGCAGCCTAAGCTCCCCAGCATAGCTCGCTAGGGAGCTCGTTGAGCACGAGCTATTGCTACCCGCTACAATTCCTTGAAGAAAAACGCTCGCGCATGAGCTCGTTGAGCTGGGAGAGGTTCTGGCTGGCTGCCTCCCTTGGCACGAGCTCCTTATTCTACATCCACTTTGAAATTCCAATTATTTCATTTAAAATTCAAAATTCATCTATTTATTTATCAAAATACCTTCTTCTTGAATATGGGCAGTCGTTTGTCTAGATACATTCGTTAGTTGCACCATATATTTTCCTTTTCCCCTAATTTCTTATACACCTCAACATCCACTTAAAACCTCTTTGGAATAGTACCATATCAATCACCATTCAATCACCCCATATCTCTCCAATCCCTTCAATTAACCAAATCCCCTCCAATATCTCCCTTTAATCACTCCCAACGTTAAAAAATTCAGATTTCCCATATCTCCCTCAATTCAAAATTGAAAACCCCAATGTCTCTTTAATGGGGAATACTATATATACGACTTCACTAACAGTAACGAGGGGACGACATACACCATCACCATCACCCTCTCTCACACATACCATCTCCACCAGCAGAATATGCACCATCACACATGATATACAAATACAAACACACACCACACCCCTCGCCTTCTTCCTCTACACCGCCAAGGTCAGAAATATACACACACACACCCATCTTCTTGACCCTTATAATTCTTTGACATCACTTGAACATTTAGGGTACCCATTGACGAATGACACACCACCAGAGAGAAATGGTGCAAAGCCCACCAGAGACAATACACACTTACATAGATCCAAAATCCATTTTCTTCGTCCTTTAAAGTATTACAAAAACAAAACATGTAATACAGAACCAGTTAAGGGGGAATCTCAATCCCAATTCTTTTTCTCAATAACAGTACAAACGGGAGAAACATTACACACACACACACCAGTAAAAGAAGGAGATCAGGGAAGGGGATTGAGAGAAACAGAACAAAACAAATCGAAAAAGGGGGCAGAGCTGCAGTGACGCCGGTGAGGTTCACCGGAATCTCCGCCGGAAGTACACCAGGCGTCGCTCCTCCCCTTCGCCTGACTGTTGCTCCTCTACTTTTGCCATTTGGTCCCATCGGAAAATCCAGATCGTTGGCGAGTTTCATCGCCGGATCTATATCGTTCCTGTCCTTTCCATTTGACTAGGGTTCCCATCAGCTACACCATCTAAAATTGCTCATATACCGCTGTTGTAATGCAAATTTGATTGGACTGTGGTTATGACTCTTGTTGTTGGATCGCTGTACCCACTGGCGGTAATACTTGGCTGGACAGCTCTGATTTAAATGATATTGTGTTAACGCTGATATAATGACACGACCCAAAATCCGGTTAGGCCGTGCGGGCACCCGACATCCTTCCCTAGACCCGTCGGGCGAACCCTTACCAATTAAATTAGGAAAATAAATATAATTCAATTCATTAATAAGAACAAGACAAAAAAAAAAAAACACTGACATACTGATACCTCTAAGCTGTACAAAAGAAATTACAACTGACTACCCAACATACTAGGTTTAGGGCTATCCAGACCAGACATCTAAGAGTACAAAAGAAGACAAATACCTCCTGAAGGGAACAAACTGCAACTGAAATGATAACCAATAAACTGGTGGACATCCGGAATAAAAGCTGGCTCACCCTGACAACTGAAGTCGTCTTCGCTCCTACACAACGTGGCGAACTCAATCCTGGAGCGAACATGCCGAAACAAAATAGATAGACAAGAAACAAACAACAAACAAGGGTGAGTCAAAAGGACTCAATAAGTGGGGCAGACTAGCCACCTCAAAGAATAGGATGGCTAGCCAGGGAGAAGAAACAGATAAACAAAATTCCTCTTATTTAAATTATAAAAATGCAGAGCCAGATAATAACTAGAAACACGTATGGGATGACAAATTCATTAAAACCAGGAACGTAAGATAGCCAGAACATATAGGTATCTCGAACATATAAACAATCAGAAATACATCCTGTTGCGGCGTGCAACCCGATCCATATATTCATACTGTCGCGGCGTGCAACCCGATCCATATATTTACACCGTTGCGGCGTGTAAACCGATTCGTATATTTATACCGTTGCGGCGTGAAACTCGATCCTCGCAACTCAGAATACGAGCCAGAAATATATAGGTAAATTGAAATATGTCCACAATATGGTATACGTACTGCATATATAAAACACAACACAATGCACACAATAGTCAGTATGCGGTGCAATGCGATGGGATGAATGCGGTATGATGCAATGCAGTCACATATGTCTGATACCTATCTCCGGCGCGGGACTCTCATCGTCTACCAGGAGATATATGAAATAATGACCCTTCACCGGCTCGGGACTCTCATCGATTACCGGGAAGTATATGTAATGATGACCCTTCACCGGTGCGGGACTCTCATCGCCAACCGGGAAGTATATGCAATAATGACCCTTCGCCGGCTCGGGACTCTCATCGATTACCGGGAAGTATATGTAATGATGACCCTTCACCGGTGCGGGACTCTCATCGCCAACCGGGAAGTATATGCAATAATGACCCTTCGCCGGTGCGGGACTCTCATCGCCAACCGGGAAGTATATGCAATAATGACCCTTCACCGGGGCGGGACTCTCATCGCCAACCGGGAAGTATATGCAATGCTCAAAACCAGAGTGCAATGCTCATATGTTCAATGCAATACCAACTACAGGGCATAACATATAATATACAATGTAAATTCAAAGCTAAGGCATAATGAGTACGCCTATCGGCAGCTACACACGTAAGGAAATACGTGGTAGAAAATCCACGAGGCCAAGGGCCTCCAATGAAATGGATATAAACACTTACCTCTTCCAAAAGTTAACACAGCCTCTCAATAACCGCTTTGTCCTTTGGTTTCATTGCCAAACGATCCCACTCTATTCAATAAGTAGAAAAATATATCAAATTAGGCTAAAGACTTCATTCCTCACATCTTAGGGCAATCTGGTTAGGAACCTGATACTCTATTAGCATACGCAATATGCAGGCCAGGCCTATGTACGGGGTTTATGGTCACATAACCAAACCCTAAATAAATTACATTTATAGGTTGTCCATAACTCCCTGAGTACGAATATATAATCAATTTCATTATCGGGGTCCATTTGACCCTTCAAACTATCAATTTACGTCATTAGGGCAATGTCTAATATCCCTATTTTTACCGTAAAAATATATTCAAACATACGTAATAAACTCAAATAATATATTAGGATCATTACCTGAATATTTCAGGGTGAAAATTCTACTTTTCTCCGGCCCTTTTTCTCATTTTCTGGCATTTTTTCTCACTGCTTTATCTCTGTTTTGCTTTCTCTGTTTCCGCTCATTTTTGAGCTTATTTGATGCTGTTCCTATCTTACTAGTAATACTACTTACCCACCGCCTTTATTTATATATTTTGTCTTTTTCTTCTTTTTGTTTTTTTTTATTTTGTTTTCTTTTCTTTTCTCGACGAAAATTAAAACGGTGCCCTATGATATTCGAAATAATTCCAACATTTGCATAGCAGTTATACAAAATATATATAACATACTCGCGAAGGCGGATCTCAAATTGGACTCCCGAAACTCAAGATGCAAATTTAAATGAAAAGAAGTCAAATTATTTAACTTTCGGCATTTTAGCGGAAACTAGCCGAACAACATCGAAATTCACTTTCGAAAGTTTATAAAAATTACAAATAATCATACGAACCCAACGGCGCTTTCGGATTTCGAATCAGAGCTCATTCGGCAAAACCGAGCTCGAAAATCTCTTTTTAATATTTATCGCCAATAAAAACTGAAACCTTCTTTCGATGCCTACCAAACGAGGTCTGATTTAGCTCAAATTTTACATACAGGTTCTAATGGATATTACGAGTATTTTAAAATTATCGGCAAGCCAATCGGAGTCCTAACTTCCGAAACGACTGACCGAGGTCGTTTCATTCTCCTCCACTTAAACTCTCGTTCGTCCTCGAACGAGCCTGAATCTAAAGCAAGATTTACGCAGATAACAAGAGAACTTGCACAGCCTTCATAAACTATCCCACGGAATTTTTCTCATGATTACAGAATTAAAACTATAACACGAACACCGAACTCTTGGAATAAAACATATCTGGATAATATGATAATACCATTGCCCGGATTATTCTGACTTAGATGATCCTTCCTCGATCACGAGAGGAGAGTTCTGCATTTTTTAAATAATGATACACGAAACTCTGGATGGATTAACATAATTCTGCTGACAAATCACCTCGTCGATATTCTTTTCGATACAGAACAGGTCGATGGAACTAAGAATTAACTTACGCTTGATGCAATGGGGAGCTTTTGAAGTACCTTGTCATTACACACTATAGCAGATTTGATGTAAGCTATATTATTTTTACGAACGCATTATGCCACATCTCAGAGATTTAATATTACCATTCGGTACTTGGAGGAAGACTCCTCCACTTAAAGCACAAACTCATGCAGCCATTTGAATAGGAATAACCATTCTCGCACAGTCTGCTGGACTAAATAAGATTTAGCTAAAAGCTGAACGTAAGCAGACCTAAGCTACCAACTACCCTTTCGAGTTGCCAAACAGCTGCAACTCTCGAGTTCAAAACTCCATACCTTTGCCGTAAACACCACCGCCTGATGGATGGTACTTCTATATAAAAAAATTTTGGCAGAGTTTCCCCTGAAACTGGTTGATCCGCAAAAACAGAACCAGCACTATACTATACATGGGAATGGATACCCGGATAAACTGATAACATAAACAAGTGAAGCGGATAACAAGATGAGACAACTGGACCAAAACAATAATATGCTTCCAAAACACTAATATGCTTACCCAGCCACAATAACACGTACTCTGGCTCTACACAGGGAACGTCACAATAGGTTACTGATCGCCTAAGCTCACTAGTGCCGGACGAAGAAGAAATGGAAATGGATCGAGGATAGAAATAATTAGAACTTCAGGAAGCTCATCTTCTTATTGCTTGGCTACCAGAGCTAGACTACTTCCGAGTCAAGGTAGCCAAAGAATCGCAATCGAAGAAATAAATATCAAATGAGCTTTATGGAACAACATCCATGCTAACTTAATCTCCCAATAATAAGGAAACTCCGACAAATTACCAGAAAACCCTTTTATACCGAGACAAACTTGTAGATAACATGACTCTACTAGCGTCTCGAACCAAGAGGAGACACATAGATCGAGTATTACTTACTAACCACTTTACACCGAAAGAAACAATGACATTTCCTGATGATGACGAATAAGAATCCCATCATCCTACCAACAATGATTTCCGAAGAGAGAGGTAAAATGACTTGACATAATATCACAAGGTGGCATAACAGGATGCCAAGCAGGCAATAGCAATACTCACCATCAAATCTCTCATATTTAGATCAGATAAACTAGTAGGGTCTCATAAATGCCAGGAATAAATCGTATCAGAAACTCACCCCTCTACCGCAACCGATTCTTAATTACGACAATATCCAAGGAAACCGTTGAAACATGATAAGACACACCATTTCCAGATCGATCAAAAGAATCAAATCTTACTCACATTTAAGAGAAGAAGAAATACATGGGTGTACTACATCAGATACCTCAACATCCTGCCAGACTAGCAGTTCATAGAACTGCCTCTGCAGCTTAGTCGAGCCACTACCCTGATAATTACTTCTAGAAGAACCACTACCACCACGCTCTCGACCTCTACTGGATGGTGGCATTTCTCTGATTGATTAACATTTAAATGAAATTCCTGCGACTGTACAGGTGTCTGAGGGCAAGAAGAGGGACGATTGTCTACTTGCTGGAGTAAGGAAAAACTCCTCAAAGGATAACCAGACTTATGACAGTGATAACAGCTTTTCATTGAAAATGGAAGCTGAACATATTGTCGATAGCTATAAAGAGAAAAACTAGGTCTAATCTTGATGAACTACTCGCGCACTCTGAGAATCACGCTCTACAAGCTGAGATAACCTGGAGGGTGACTTCCAAAAATAATCAGAACTTTTACCTCCAAATGAGGTACCATGGCTGCCCACCAGGGCCGCGGGATCTCTTGCTCTCCCGTTCTAACTCTTCCCGCTCTAACTTATGGTATGCCCCGAACCTTCGAACAATATTAACAACAACATCAAATAAAATCCAGGCCTCAATTTCTCGAGCCATCTAGGATTTCAAGGAAAAATAAAGGTAATCAATAAATCTTTGAATCTCTCTAAAGGCTCATGGACTAGTTCTAATATATATTCAGCCATTCTATAGAATTCAATCTCATATTCTGAAACACCAATAGATTAACCGATAGGCTACCCTGTCCAATCCACTCAAACTGGAAACACTTTTCATCTGGCTTGCTACTCGAAAGAACCTTTTCCACGAATCTGAAAGAAAAACCGAACCAAGTCAGCTAATAAGAGAGCGGCCCACCAATTCAAGGCTGGACCCCTGAAACTAGGAAGAAGAATAATCAACACCATACCGCTTGATATAATTAAGAGCCTGAAGGATACAAATACCCTGACATTATTTTTTAAAAAAATTCACGGGGATTATCTGATGCATTGCTTAGAATATTAGAAGGTTCAACCGCGTAAAATAATGCAACCTCTTCGGACACTCGGACCGAACTGATACCTCGGCTAGCTAACCAGCCAGAACAACTGGAGGCACAATACATACTGCCTCCGGAACATACTTTACTGTGGCAGTATTAAGAACTGGAATAGAAGCTCCCTGAGACCGAACGTCTGCACATGCGGCATTCTGATAGGCTGTCCAGCGAATAATAAGTTCTTACGGTATCTGCATCGCCAAAATTCTCGTAAAAGCATCGTAGAGAGCCAAGGGAACCACAAGGTCCTGCTCCCTTGCCGATCGCAAGCTCGAACAGCTGGGACCTCCGTAACTAGGTCGTCAGCACGATAAGAAAAACTCTCGGGGCTTCGTCAGTGCTAGCCCCAGGCTAGACTGCTTCGTCCTGAACTCCTTCCGTTTGCTGATTTGTCGTACGAGGGTTCACAATTACCACGAACAAATTAACGAAAATACTTTTCCATCCTAGACCGACGCACGATCAGAAAAGAGGGGAGTGAAACTTCCTAAATGTCATCATAGCCCCTCGTAGATAAGTACGGACGTCTACGTACCCATCAGCGAGACTCTACTAGACACTGTCTTAGTCTGGATAGACTCTAAACATGGCTCTGATACCAACTGACACGACCCGAAATCCGGTTAGGCCGTGCGGGCACCCGACATTCTTCCCTAGACCCGTCGGGCGAACCCTTACCAATTAAATTAGGAAAATAAATATAATTCAATTCATTAATAAGAACAAGACAAAAAAAAAAAACACTGACATACTGATACCTCTAAGCTGTACAAAAGAAATTACAACTGACTACCCAACATACTAGGTTTAGGGCTATCCAGACCAGACATCTAAGAGTATAAAAGAAGACAAATACCTCCTGAAGGGAACAAACTGCAACTGAAATGATAACCAATAAACTGGTGGCCATCCGGAATAAAAGCTGGCTCACCCTGACAACTGAAGTCGTCTTCGCTCCTACACAACGTGGCGAACTCAATCCTGGAGCGAACCTGCCGAAACGAAATAGATAGACAAGAAACAAACAACAAACAAGGGTGAGTCAAAAGGACTCAATAAGTGGGGCAGACTAGCCACCTCAAAGAATAGGATGGCTAGCCAGGGAGAAGAAACAGATAAACAAAATTCCTCTTATTTAAATTATAAAAACGCAGAGCCAGATAATAACTAGAAACACGTATGGGATGACAAATTCATTAAAACCAGGAACGTAAGATAGCCAGAACATATAGGTATCTCGAACATATAAACAATCAGAAATACATCCTGTTGCGGCGTGCAACCTGATCCATATATTCATACTGTCGCGGCGTGCAACCCGATCCATATATTTACACCGTTGCGGCGTGTAAACCGATCCGTATATTTATACCGTTGCGGCGTGAAACTCGATCCTCGTAACTCAGAATACGAGCCAGAAATATATAGGTAAATTGAAATATGTCCACAATATGGTATACGTACTGCATATATAAAACACAACACAATGCACACAATAGTTAGTATGCGGTGCAATGCGATGGGATGAATGCGGTATGATGCAATGCAGTCACATATGTCTGATACCTATCTCCGGCGCGGGACTCTCATCGTCTACCAGGAGATATATGCAATAATGACCCTTCACCGGCTCGGGACTCTCATCGATTACCGGGAAGTATATGTAATGATGACCCTTCACCGGTGCGGGACTCTCATCGCCAACCGGGAAGTATATGCAATAATGACCCTTCGCCGGCTCGGGACTCTCATCGATTACCGGGAAAGTATATGTAATGATGACCCTTCACCGGTGCGGGACTCTCATCGCCAACCGGGAAGTATATGCAATAATGACCCTTCGCCGGTGCGGGACTCTCATCGCCAACCGGGAAGTATATGCAATAATGACCCTTCACCGGGGCGGGACTCTCATCGCCAACCGGGAAGTATATGCAATGCTCAAAACCAGAGTGCAATGCTCATATGTTCAATGCAATACCAACTACAGGGCATAACATATAATATACAATGTAAATTCAAAGCTAAGGCATAATGAGTACGCCTATCGGCAGCTACACACGTAAGGAAATACGTGGTAGAAAATCCACGAGGCCAAGGGCCTCCAAAGAAATGGATATAAACACTTACCTCTTCCAAAAGTTAACACAGCCTCTCAATAACCGCTTTGTCCTTTGGTTTCATTGCCAAACGATCCCACTCTATTCAATAAGTAGAAAAATATATCAAATTAGGCTAAAGACTTCATTCCTCACATCTTAGGGCAATCTGGTTAGGAACCTGATACCCTATTAGCATACGCAATATGCAGGCCAGGCCTATGTACGGGGTTTATGGTCACATAACCAAACCCTAAATAAATTACATTTATAGGTTGTCCATAACTCCCTGAGTACGAATATATAATCAATTTCATTATCGGGGTCCATTTGACCCTTCAAACTATCAATTTACGTCATTAGGGCAATGTCTAATATCCCTATTTTTACCGTAAAAATATATTCAAACATACGTAATAAACTCAAATAATATATTAGGATCATTACCTGAATATTTCAGGGTGAAAATTCTACTTTTCTCCGGCCCTTTTTCTCATTTTCTGGCATTTTTTCTCACTGCTTTATCTCTGTTTTGCTTTCTCTGTTTCCGCTCATTTTTGAGCTTATTTGATGCTGTTCCTATCTTACTAGTAATACTACTTACCCACCGCCTTTATTTATATATTTTGTCTTTTTCTTCTTTTTGTTTTTTTTTTATTTTGTTTTCTTTTCTTTTCTCGACGAAAATTAAAACGGTGCCCTATGATATTCGAAATAATTCCAACATTTGCATAGCAGTTATACAAAATATATATAACATACTCGCGAAGGCGGATCTCAAATTGGACTCCCGAAACTCAAGATGCAAATTTAAATGAAAAGAAGTCAAATTATTTAACTTTCGGCATTTTAGCGGAAACTAGCCGAACAACATCGAAATTCACTTTCGAAAGTTTATAAAAATTACAAATAATCATACGAACCCAACGGCGCTTTCGGATTTCGAATCAGAGCTCATTCGGCAAAACCGAGCTCGAAAATCTCTTTTTAATATTTATCGCCAATAAAAACTGAAACCTTCTTTCGATGCCTACCAAACGAGGTCTGATTTAGCTCAAATTTTACATACAGGTTCTAATGGATATTACGAGTATTTTAAAATTATCGGCAAGCCAATCGGAGTCCTAACTTCCGAAACGACTGACCGAGGTCGTTTCATATAACTAATGAAAAAATAATCAATTTGAGGCCTACGGACTTATTTGAACACGACACTACACGCCGAATGAAGTTTGGAGGACAAAACAGTCCCGTCCCCTTACATATTTATTGCCTCGTGTCCCCAAAAAATAAAAGGCGATGACGATACATGTATCTACATTGTTGCAAAATAAGTGGAATAGGCAACATGATCCGCACCTGGCATAGCAACACGACTGGCCATCATGTTTGCAGCCATGAGGGTATCCTTAACTATCACCCAATCTGAGCCTAAACCTTCACAAAAATTATTTTTTCCTTTATTTTTTTTTATTATTACAATTATTACTATCACTATTATTATTATTATTATTATTATTATTATTATTATTATTATTATTATTATTATTATTATTATTATTATTACTGTTGTTATTACTTTGGTTATTTTTTTTTTTATTATAATACTAACTCATTTTTCGTATTTTTACGAGGTACATTTGGGTGGATATTTTCAAGATGACGCTCAAGAAATGCCTCTAAATTAAACTTGCACTTGCATTCTAACAATTTATTTCTAAATTAAACTTGCTATTGCATTTGACTTATCGTTATTAATTTGTTTTGGCATACTAACAAATTTATTTTTATTTGCGAGGTATATTTGGTTGAAGTTCGCCAAGGAAGAAGAAATTAGCAAATATGAACTTTTTTTTTTTAATTTTAAACGATTATACATACCTAACTTATACATTGTAGTGGAAATATTTTGTGTGGTTTACTTTAATTTATTTTTTCGAATCCCAATTATTTAGTCCGGCTGGGAACCACACTTGGTGGAATCTGAAAGGTACCTAATACCTTTCTCTTGGGTTATTTTGAACCCTTACTCAGAATTCTCGGTTCGTAGATCAAGTTTTGGAGTTACCATTAAAATCGGTTAGAAACAAAGTAGGTGTCCTAATACGCCTAGTTCAAAAATATGTTAGATGTCGACTCCAAATCTTACTCGTACGTTCCAACAAGTTGAATCTTTTTTCGAACTCATACCGGTTCGAAAAAAAAGGGTGTCGACACCCACCACCCTCTTACCTCCTACCCTACCCTCCACAAAGCCTACCTTCTATCATCCTCCCCATACCCATCTCCCTACCCCAACCCGGCTTCCTACCGCTCCCTCTCCCCACTTTCCACCTCCACCCCTGTTTCAACCCAACCCCCTACCTCTCATCTAAAACATCCCAAACTTCTATCCCACTCCAACCTCCCCACCTTCTGCCCTACCTCACCCCACCATTCTACTTTAATTTTTAGATAAAAAAACACACCCATCTCCTACCCTCCACATCCCACCCCACCCCCATTTCCACCCTAAACTCTTCACATGTACCCCCACTCCCACCTCTTTGCCTTCTACCCAACACCTATCCCAGCTCCCCACTTTCATTTCTAGATGGAAAAACCATTCACCCCCACCTCCAACCCACACATCTTCCGATCACAAACCCACCCTCACCTTCTACCCCACCCCTACCGCCGCAACCCTCCTAACTTCTCCCCCTTCCTCCCCACCCTTAAAACCTGCTCCACATCCCTCACCACTCACCTACCTCATCCTTCTTCACCTTCTATCCCACACCCACCAACCCCCATGCACCTCTCACTCCTTACCTACCCCTCCCCCACCCCATCCTCTTCTTATATCTCACCCCACCCCCATTTTCCACCCAACAAACTACCCTCCTAACCTCCCCACCTTCTACCCACCCTACCCCCAACCTCCCCACTTTGTACCCACTCCATTTCCCTACCTTCTACCCTTCCCCACACCTACCCAACCTCCCTATCTTTATTTTTAAATTGAAACACAAACAACCCCTACCTCTTACCTCCTACCTCCATCGCACCCTTTTCACTTCCAACCACACCACGACCCCAACTCCTATTTCTACCCTTCCCTGCCCTCACCCCCAACCCCCTATTTCTACCCTACCTTGCCCCCATCTCCGACCACAACCCTATCCCAGCTCTAACACCTACTAACCCCTACCCCCACCCCCACCCAAACCTACCTGCCTACCTACTATCACATACCTCACCCAACACACATCTCGCCACTGCCTACCCCCACTCTTTAACTCCTCACCACCTTATACCATACATTCACTCCACACCACCCGCCACCTTCATTGTTAGATCAGTATCACTATATATCATAAGAATATTCTGTATACCCTAACTTATTCTTCATTTTTAGATTTTTATCATTGTATATCTTGATTTATTCTTCATGTTTGAATTGTAATCACTACTATAAGTATATATTGTATACCCTTGACTTATGCTTTACTTGTATACCCTGACTTATCCTTCATTTTTAGATTGTTAACACTGTGTACTGTTAGAGTATATTGATTACCCTAACTTAGTCTTCATTTTTAAATAGTTATCATTATATACATCAATAGTATACAGTATATTTTTATAGTATACACTGCTATTTTTTTCTTTGAAGAATGCTATGATTTTAAACATTATACTCCAATTTTTCTGTTATCGCAGTATACCCTTGGAGTATATTGTATATAGCATTTTTAAAGGTTAAATAGCATTATATACTGTAAAAATATACAATATAATCCGAGGATATACAATAATAACAAAAATTAATGTATACTATTTCAAAATATAGCATTCTTCAAAGAAAAAATAACATTGTATACTAAAAAAGTATACATTATATTTTAAAGGTATATAGTGATAACAAAAAAAATAAAATATACTATTTCAAAGCATAGATTTTTCAAAGGTAAACATAGCATTGTATCCTCCAAGGGTATATAGTATATTCAAAGGGTATACAGTGATAACAAAAAATTATAGTATAGTATTTTAAAACATAGCATTCTCTAAAGGACAAAAAATATTGTATAGTATAAAAGCATACATTATACTCTAAAGGTATACAGTGATAACAAAAAAAAAATATTGGAGTTTACTATTTTAAAACATAGAATTCTTCAAGTGTAGAAATAGCATTGTATACTCCAAGGGTATATACTTTACTCAAAGGGTTTACAGTGGAAACAAAAAATTTGAGTATACTATTCCAAAAAATATAACATTCTTCAAAGGAAAAATAACACTATATACTATAAAAGTATACATTATACTCTAAAGATATACACTAATAATAAAAAAAATTAGACTATACTATTTCAAAGCATGCATTCTTCAATGTTAAAAATAACAATGTATACTCCAAGAGTATACACTATAATAAAGGGTATATAGTGATTAAAAAAATTGGAGTATTCTAGTTTGAAGCATAGCTTTCTTCAAAGAAAAAATAACGATGTATACTATAAAAGCATACATTATACTCTAAAGGTCTACAGTGATAACTAAAAAATTGAAGTACGCCGTTTTAAATCATAGCATTCTTTAAAGGTAAAAATAGCATGTACACTCCAAGGGTATACAATATATTCAAAAGGGTATATAGTGATAACAAAAAATTTGAGTATTCGATTTCAAAAGCATAACATTCTTCGGAAAAAAATAAGACAATATACTGTTAAAGGATACATTATACTCTAAAGGTATATAGAAAACAAAAAAATTGGAGTATACTGTTTCAAAGCACATCATTCTTCAAAGGTAAAAATAGCGTTGTATATTCCAAGTGTATACAATATACTCGAAGGTATACCGTGACAACATAATATTGGAGTATACTATTAATAACAAAAAAATTAGAATATACTGTTTCAAAGCATATCATTCTTCAAAGGAAAAAATAGTAGTGTATACTATAAGAGTATATTGTATACTCTTACAGTATACAATGCTAATAATTTAAAAATGAAGAATAAGTCTGGGTATAATGATTTCAATTTAAAAATGAAGAATAAATTAGGGTAGACAATGATAACAATATGAAAATAAAGAATAAGTAGGGATATACAATGCTAACAATAAAAAAAATGGAGAATAAGTAGGGGTATACAATGATAACAATCTAAAAATAAAAAACAAATTTGAGTATACAATGATAACAATCTAATAATGCAAAATAAGTCTGGTGGTTATGTAGGAAGTAGGGAGGGTGTGGGGTGGGAGTTGGGTGGGGAGGTGTGGGTGTGAGGTGGTAGGCGGTGGGGGTAAAGGGTGGGACTTAGGATGGGGAGGTGGGTGGGTATGGACTAGGAGTTGGCATAGGGAGTGTTAGGATTTAATTAGGGGGTGGGGGATAGGCGCGAGGTAGGGTGGGTTAGTTTTATTGGGTGGAGGTTAAAAGGTGGGGGTAAGGTAGATGGTGAGGTGTAGGGTGTGTTAGGAGGTGGGGGTGGGTAGTCTTTCGATCTAAAAATACAGGTGGGAGGATGGGTGGGGTGTGGGGACTAGGAGTTGAGTAGAAGATGGTGGTGAGGGCGTTATAGTAAAAAGGTGGAGGGTGGGGGTAGTTGTCGGTTTTTGGGGTGGGGTAGGGTATGGTGGAGAAATGAGGTGGGGGAAGGAGGTGGGGTAGGGTGTGTGGTGAGGTGGGAAGTTGGCGGGTATAAGGTGGGGTTGGGCTAGGTAGTTTATGTAGAATTGGGGGTTGGGTGGGGTCGAGGTATTAGGTCAGGGTGGGGGTGAAGGGTAGGTAGGCTTATGGTTGGAAGTAGGGGTAGGTGGTATTTCAATCTTAAAATGAATGTGAGAAGGTTAGGTGGGTGCAGAGTAGATGGTGGGAAGATGAGGGTGAGGTAGGTGGCTGAGAGTATAGTAGGAGGTGAGGATGAGGTAGGAGGCTGAGAGTGTAGTAGGAGGTTTGGGTGGGAGAGATGGGGTAGGGTGTGTGGTGGGGTAGAAGGTAGGTTGGGAGGTTAGGGGGCAAGAAGTAGGGTTGGAGTAGGTGTTTTTGGTGGAATTGGGGGTGGCATGGGAATTGGGTGGGGTGGTCGAGGGTAGCAGGTCAGAGGTGGGGGTGAGGGTGGGTAAGGTAGAAGGTAGGGTGGGAAGTTGAGGGATAGAAGGTGGGGTGGGGGTATGTGGTTTTGGTGGAATAAGTGGTAGGGATGGTGGGGGTGATGGTGAAAGTTGGATGGAGGTAGGAGGTCGGGGTGGGGTATGGTTGGAAGTGAGGGTTGGTGGTGTTTCGATCTTAAAATGAATGTGAGAAGGTGAGGTGAGTGTGGCGTAGAAAGTAGGGAGGTGATGACACGACCCAAATTTTCGGCTAGGCCGTGCGGGCACCCGACATCTTTCCCTAGACTCGTCGGGCGAACTTTTTTTAATTGAATTCAAAAAAATATACTTAAAATCAACTTATAGATAATAAATAAGACCTAAAGAGACACAGACATAATTATACATAAGCTGTATGGAAGAAGTTACAACTGACTATCCAATATACTAGGTTTAGGGCTATCCAGACAGACATCTAAGAATACAAATGAAGTATAAACATCTCCTGAAGGGAGCAAAATACAACTGAGATAATAAACATAAAACGTGTGGCCATCATGAACAAAAGCTGGCTCACCTTGACATCTGAAGTCGTCTTCGCTCCTCAACAACGTGGCGAGCTCAATCCTGGAGCGAACCTGTCGAAACGAAATAAATAGACAAGAAACAAACAGAGGGTGAGTCAAAAGGACTCAGTAAGTGGGGGCTGGCTAGCCACCTGGAAGAAGCAGATATGCTAGTCGGGGAGAACACAAGTAGATAAACCGAATTCACCTTATTTCAACTATAGAAAGGCAGAGTCAAATAATAACTGGAAATACGTATGGAACCATGAACTCATAAACAACCAAGGACATAAGATACACAGAACATATAAGTATCCCGAACATATCAACAATCAGAAATACATGACACATGCACAAAACATCGCACTATAGTCACACAATGCACAACAACCGGCGTAATGAAATATAATGAATGCAGTATGATGCAATGGGGTCATATGTGCCCGTAATCCCGTCCCAAAGCAGAATACTCCTGCATTTGAGGGTAATACAATCTAATAACCAACTGGAGTGGAATACTCCTACTAATTGGGTGGAATACTCCTGAACCCGATATAATATAAAGCTGAGGCAGAATACTCCTGCATTCAGTATCTGACATAAGAGCGGAATACTCATGCTCCTGGGGCGGAATACTCATGCACCCGAGATAATATAAAGCTGAGGCAGAATACTCCTGCACTCAGTATCTGACATAAGAGCGGAATACTCCTGCTTCTGAGGCGGAATACTCCTGCACCCGATATAATATAAAGCTGAGGCGGAATACTCCTGAACTCAATATCTGACATCAGAGCGGAATACTCCTGCTCCTGGGGCGTAATACTCCTGCACCCGAGATAATATAAAGCTGAGGCGGAATACTCATGCACTCAGTATCTGACATTGCAGCCCATAAATAGAAAACATAATACATATGAATGCAGTATGATGCAATAATAATCCTTCACCGGCGCGGGACTCTCATGGACTACCAGGAAGTACATGCCAAACTCACAGCCATAGTACAATGCTTCTATGCTCAATGCAATACCAACAACAAGGAATAACATATAATATATATTGTGTACATTCAAAACTAAGGCGTAATAAGTACGCCTACCGGCAGCTACACACGTAAGGAACACATGGTAGAATATCCACAAGGCCAAAGGCCACCAAGAAATGAATATAATAACTTACCTTATTCCAAAGTTAGCACTGCTACTTAACAACCGCTTTATCTTTTGGATTCACTGCCAAACGATCCCGCTATATTCAATAAGCAGAAAAATATATTAGATAAGGCTAAATGCTTCATTCCTTACGTCTTAGAACAATCCGGGTAGGAACCCGACACCTGATGCGCATACGCAATATGCGGTCCAGGCCTACGTACATGGTTCAAAATCACATAACCAAACCCTAAATAAATTATATTTATGGGTTGCCCAAACTCGTTGAGTTCGAATATATAATCAATTCCATCATCGGGGTCCAACTAACCCTTTAAACTATCAATTTAACTTATTAGAACGATGTCTAATATCCCAATTTCTACCATTAAAATATAGTCAAACACACATAATAAACTGAAATAATTAATTAACATCATTACCTGGATGTTTTGGGGTGAAAATTTTATTGTTTTTCTTCTCCTTTTCCTTTCCTTTCTCTTTTCTGTCTTTTTTTTCCTTGTTCCCTACGTTCTCTGTTTCTGCCGTTTTCTAGTTTCTGTTCGTATTTTATGTAGTAAGCTAAGGGTCACCGCCTCTATCATTTCCTTTTTCTTTCTTTTCTATTCTTTTATCTTTTCCTATTCTTCTTTTTTAGTTTTCGTGACGAAAATTAAAAAGGAACCCTACTAAACTCGGAATAATCCCAAATTTGTCAAGCAAGTTGTAAAAAATTCATGTGATGTACTCGCTAAGACGGACCTTGAATCCGATTCCCGAAACTCGAGATATGAATTAAACAAAAAAAATCAAATTATTAATTTTTAGAACTTTAGCGGAAACTATTCGAACGACCTCGGAATTTACTTTCAAAAATTCACACATGTCGCAAACGACCATACGAACCTAACGAAACTTTTAAATTTTGTATCGGAGCTCATTCACCACAATCGAGCTCGAAAATCTCTTTTTAAGATTTACCAACAACGGAAACTGAAACCTTCTTTCGATACCTACCAAACGAAGTCCGATTTAGTTCAAATTTTATAGACAGATCCTAATAGACCTTACGAAAATTTTAAAACTGTCAGCACACTAATCGGAGTCCTAACCCTCGAAACAACTACCTAAGGTCGTTTTAGGTGAGGGTGAGGTAGGTGGCTAAGAGTGTAGTAGTAGGTGCATGTGGGAGGTGGGGTATTGTGTGGGGTGGGGTGGGATGTTAGGGGGTAAAAAGTAGGATAAGGGTAGGTGGTTTTGGTAGAATAAAGGGTTGGGCGATGTGGGGGTGAGGAGTAGAGGGTGGGGTCGAGGTAGTAGGTCAGGGTGGGGTGAGGCGTAGGTGGAGATATGGAGTGAGGTGGGGGTGGATGTTGTTTCAATCTTAAAATGAATGTGATAAAGTTATGTAGGTGTTCGGTAGAAGGCGGGAAGGTGGGGTTTGTGGGGGAAATGGGGGGATGGGGGTAGAGCGAGAGGGGGGGCTTGGGGTATGAGGTGGTTTGAAAGTGGAGGTGGGGTAGGTGCGGGTGTGGTAGGAGGTAGGAGTGGATGGTATTTCGATCTAAAAATGAAGACGAGGATGTAGGATAGGAGCGGGGTTTAGGTGTTGTAGTAGGTTGGGAGGGTGGGATTGGAGCGGGAGTGGCGTAGAAGGTAGGGAGATGGGGGTGAGGTAGAAGATGGGGAGGGTAGGGTGGGTGAGAGGTGGCTGGGTGGGTGGGTGTAGGGTAGGAATGTGGTGGTTGGGTGGGGTTTGGAGGGGTTGGGCGAGGGGTAAGATAGGGTGGAGGTAGGAGGTGGGGTTGAGTTGGTGGAAAACATTTTTCAAAACTTTTAGTGCAACCAAATATAGAAAATTTGAAAATTATTTTTTGAAAAATATATTTTTTTCATACCAAACACCCTCAAGCTTTTGGATGAAAAATATTTATGAATGTTGAAAGGAAATATTGAAATATAATAAGAGGATGTGAGCTGGCTAATTTTGTTGTTTTCCCCTAGTTTAAAGTTCGAGCCAGAGAGTTTGATTTTGTAGAATTGGAAAAGAAACAGTGATGACATTTCGCCAGTTGCTGCGAACTATGCTTCTCAACCAACAAAGATAATGTTAGTACATATGTCTCCCTGACTTCTATGTGAAAAAAAAAATGCTGCTTTGGAAGACCACATGTCTAGCTTCATGACTTTGTATTTGGCGAGGCGAATATTATCGTCAGTGGAATAACTTTAAAGAAAAAGTGATAAATCAGCCTTTCAATTATCTGAAAGAGTGATATATTGGGCCTTCTTTATCATCCTCCAATCTCCACTATTCCCCTAAAAGTATGATATGACAACGAAACATGCCTGTCCGTTAACAAAATCCACAAAAACAGGCCATAAGAGCTTCCAGATGTGGGTTTGTCTCCCACTGCCTCTTTTGTCCGTAGTGCTTTGATCGGACTGCAGTACAAGTGTGGTAGCTTTGCTTCCCAGTCACCCACTGTACTTATTTCGTATTGAGTTTAAGTTAAATAACATCACTGTAAAATATGTTATATATTATCAAGTTATCAAAAAATATGATTCTTTCCGTTCCCTAAAATATGACATAGTTATTATTTGGTGGGTAAAAGAGTATCCTCTTTGACTAAGTTTTCGTTAATATTATTTTCCTAATATTTAAAATAATTGACTATTTTGATTTATAGTATTTTTTAAATAATTTCTAAACTAGTTAATTAGCCGGTGCTTTGTGCAGTCATAGAAGTCATTATTGGTTCATGAATAAATATTAGAGATTCATAGCTGAAGAGGAGTTATGCTTCCCTCAACAATGTCCCAGCTTTTTGGCTGAAGTAATAAAATGGCGTTGTTCCTGATTAAAAAATTAATTTTTGTTGATACACGAATATCAAAATAATCCTAAAATATTATTTTTTTGTGAAATGTAAGGACTTATTTTATTTTCTGTCATAAGATAAACTATACATATAAACATATAAATTCAACCCATCTAACTTTGCAAAAATTAAATTTTCAAAAAGATTAAATAAAAGTCAAAACATATCAAAACATCACCGGCATTTTTAGCGAAAGTAAATAGAATTAAGCAAGACAGCATAGCCAAAAGCATAAAACAGAAGTCTTGAAACATTCGTGTCAAAAGCAAGTTTGGATTAACTTGTCCCAAAACTTTATATTTTGGTGTACTTAAGTACTGAATTAAAAAAATATAAATAACTAATGATCAAGTAATCGGTTACAAAATAGTATATATTGTTGTGAATTAAAAGTTGTAAAGTAAATAAAACAGAGATACTATAGAGAAAAACTGATATCTTATTTCACTTCAAACTGAATTATAAATTTACATTTCAAATGCCCTATTTATAGGCATAACTAGAACCTATAACGGTTATCGTACAACGGTTATCAACCATAACGGTTATCGTACAAAACGGTTATCATACAAAACGGTTATCAACCATAACGGTTATTGTATATAACGGTTATCAACCCATAACGGTTATCCCATAACGGTTATCTCATAACATGAACACCCACTTCATATGTACCACAATAATGGACATCCACTATTCAGTGGATTCATAACACTCCTCCTTGGATGTCCATTAATAGATAATGTGCCCTGTTAAAACCTTACTAGGAAAAACCCAGTGGGAGAAAAGACCAGTGAAGGAAAAATAGTGCACACATCTTGTAATACGCATTAGCAGTTGCCTCATTAAAAACCTTACTAGAAAACCCAGTGGGAAAAAACCATGGTTAAGGAAAAAAGAGTACAACGCGTATTTTGCTCCCCCTAATGAAAACTTCGATCAAGGTGCTTCAGTTTTCTCATTCCAATCTTGTATACCATCTTCTCAAAAGTTGCAGGCGGTAAAGATTTGGTGCAAAAATCTGCCAGATTATCACTTGAACATATTTGTTGCACGTCAATTTCACCATTCTTTTGGAGATCATGTGTGAAGAAAAAATTTGGTGAAATGTGCTTTGTTCTATCTCCTTTTATAAATCCTTCTTTCAATTGGTTTACGCTTGAAATATTGTCTTCATATAAGATCATGGGTAGTTTCGTATCACACTTCAGACCACATCTTTCTCGAATGAAATGTATCACTGATCTCAAACATACGCATTACCTACTTGCTTCATCAATAGCTATTAACTCAGCATGATTCAGAGAAGTAGCAACCATTGATTGTTTTGTATAGTGCCATGATAGGGCAGTACCTCCACATGTGAAGAGGTAACCAGTTTGAGATCGAGCCCTATGTGGGTCAGATAAATACCCTGCATCTGCATAACCAACAAGATCTGCACCATATTTGTTAGAATAAAACAAACCCATATCAACAGTTCCTTTTAGATATCTCAATAGCTTTCCAATGTCGATGTGTAAGAGCAGAACTAAATCTTGCTAATACATTAACAGATTATGCTATATCAGGTCTTGTAAAATTAGCAAGATACATAAGTGCACCAATTGCACTTAGATATGGTACTTCTGGACCAAGGAGTTCCATGTCCTCTTCTTGAGGTCGGAACGGATCTTTATCAACTTCAAGGGATCGGACAATCATTGGAGTACTTAATGGATGTGCTTTATCAATGTAAAATCGTTTTAAGACCTTTTCTGTATAGGCAGATTGATGAATAAAGATTTCATCTACTAAATGTTCAATTTGTAGACCAAGACAAAGTTTTGTCTTTCCGAGATCTTTCATCTCAAATTCTTTCTTTAAATAATCTATTGCCTTTTGAAGCTCTTCTGAAGTTCCAATGAGATTTATGTCATCAACATAAACAGCAAGTATAACAAACTGTGATGATGTTTTCTTTATGAATATACATATACAAATGACATCATTTATATAACCTTCCTTCATCAAGTACTCACTAAGGCGATTGTACCACATGCGCCCTGATTGTTTTAAACCGTACAAAGATCTTTATAATCTGATTGAGTACATTTCCCGAGACTTTGAATATGCTTCAAGAATTTTAAATCCTTCAGGCATTTTTATATAAATTTCATTATCAAGTGAGCCATATAGGTATGCTATAACTATATCCATCAGATGTATTTCAAGTTTTTCATGTACAGCCATACTGATGAGATATCGAAATGTTATCCCATCCATAACAGGTGAATATGTTTCTTCATAATCGACACCAGGTCTTTGTGAGAATCCTTGTGCAACAAGGCGTGCTTTATATCTTATGATTTCACCTTTCTCATTTCGTTTACGCATAAAGACCCATTTAAAGCCAACTGATTTTACACCATTAAGTGTTTGGACTACAGGTCCAAAAACGTCACGTTTAGCAAGTGAGTTCAATTCTGCTTGAATTTCCTCTTGCCATTTTGGCCAATCATTTATTTGTCGACATTGTTGAATAGATTGAGGTTCAAAATCCTCATTATCTTGCATAATATTTAGTGCAACACTATATGCAAAAACATCATCCACCTCTATTTCTGATCGATTCAAATTTTTTCCATCACCAGTAGAATTTATTAGATGTTCCTCACTCACTTGAGCCTCAGGTTTATTGATTTCTTCAGGAAACTAAGGATTAAAAAGATCTTGGTTCTCTTCAAGAGATACTTTCATAGTGTCATCCTGATCATTTGTTATTTTTCTTTTTCTAGGATTTCGATCTTTGGAACCCAGTGGTCTACCACGCTTCAGGCGTGCTTTAGGTTCACTGGTTATGACACTACTAGATGGTCCTGCTGGGATATCCATCCGAATTGGCACGTTCTCTGCAGGGATATGTGATTTAGTAATTCTTTTCAAATCAGTAAATGCATCTGGCATTTAATTTGCTATATTTTGCAAATGAACGATCTTCTGGACCTCTTGTTCACATATGAGGGCACGTGGATCAAAATGAGATAATGATAGAACTTTCTACATAATTTCTCTATTTATTTCCTTTTTCTCTCTCCCTAATTATGGGAAAGTTGTCTCATCAAATCGACAATCTGCAAATCGAGCAGTGAAAAAATCTCCTGTCAATGGCTCAAGATACCGAATAATAAAGGATGACTCAAACTCAACATATATTCCCAGCCTTCTTTGGGGTCCCATCTTAGTGCGCTGTGGTGGTGCTACTGGCACATATACAGCACATCCAAATATTCGTAGATGAGAAATATTCGGTTCATGGCAAAAAACTAATTGTGATTGGGAGAATTCATGATAATGTGTCGGTCTGAGACGAACAAGTGATGCTGCATGTAAAATAGCATGACCCCAAGCAGTAATGAGCAATTTTGTTTTCATAAATAGTGGTGTTGCTATCAATTGCAGTCGTTTAATAAATGACTCTGTAAGGCCATTTTGAGTATGAACATAAGCTACAAGATGTTTAACTTTTATTCCGACTGATAAACAATAATCATTAAAAGCTTGGGATGAAAATTCTGCAGCATTATCAAGGCGGATAGCTTTAATAGGATTATCAGGGAATTTTGCCCTTAATCGAATTGTTTGTGCCAATAATTTCGCAAACGCCAAGTTGTGAGATGATAATAGGCACACATGAGACCATCTTGAAGATGCATCAATTAGGACCATAAAGTATCTAAACAATCCACAAGGTGGATGAATAGGCCCACATATACCCCCATGAATACGTTCTAAAAACGTAAGGGATTCAATCCCAACCTTTGTTGGTGATGGTCTAGTGATTAACTTGCCCTGATAACAAGCAGTACAAGAAAATTCATCACTTTTAAGAATCTTCAGGTTCTTAAGTGAATGCCAATTTGAATTTTCAATGATTCGCCTCATCATTATTGATCCAGGATGACCCAAACGGTCATGCCAAAGCACAAAATTATTTAAATCAGTAAACTTCTGGTTTACGACAGAGTGTGCTTCAACTGTACCAATCTTTGTACAGTATAAGCCAGAAGATAAAGTTGGCAACTTTTCTAAAATATGTTTCTGGCCAGAGACATTCTTTGTAATACAAAGATATTCATCATTCATTTCATTTATTGTCTCAACATGATATCCATTTCGGCGGATATCTTTAAAACATAACAAGTTTCTTCTGGACTTGGAAGAGAATAATGCATCATCAATAATAATTTTTGTTCCCTTAGGCAGAAATATAGTGGTTCTTCCGGAGCCTTCGATTAAACTAGTATTACCAGAAATAGTAGAAACATTTGCCTTTCTCATTATCAAGTGTAAAAAATATTTCGGATCTTTGAATATGGCATGAGTTGTTCCACTATCAATTAAACAAATATCTTCAGAATCGATCTTTGACCCAAAAAAAGTTTTGAGGGATATCCATGTGTTCTTCAAAATAAAATGACATAGATATAAATAAACATCATATAATACATGTTTTATTATCAAAAACAAAGTCTAACCGGTACTTTATGTACATTATTATAACAATATTAAACATATCATCTATTGTAACGACATAATTTTATAACATATTTAAATCTCTTTGGCTACAGATTCATCACCAATCAGATGACATATTTGTCCTTCAGGGATTTGTCCTTCAGGGATCTCAAAGAAATCTGCTACGTCCAAATGCGTGAAGTCAACATTATCCTCAGATATAAAGTTGGCTTCAACATTATTTTCTTTCTTTTTCAGAGATGCTTGATAGAGATCAACTAGGTACTTTGGCGTACGACATGTACGTGACCAGTATCCCTTTGCTCCACAACGGTAGCAACCATTCTCTGAATTTTTTGTCTGCACCGCTTCATGATTTTTATCCTTCCTTTCCCACTGCTGGTGGGGAAGAGATTTTGGTGCATAATGATCATCATGATAAGAGTTTCTTCCTCGACCACGACCATGGCCACGACTGGGGCCATGCCACTTTCCACGCTTTTGGTGGAAGTTCGTCTCATTCGCTTCTGGGAATGAAGCAGAACCAGTGGGTCGGCTTTCATGATTTTTCATTAATAATCCGTTATGTTGTTCAGGAACAGGCAGATGTGAAATTAACTCAGAATATTTACTAAATTTCATCTCTCGATATTGCTGCTGCAGGAGCACATTCCAGGCATGAAAAGTGGAGAATGTTTTCTCAAGCACCTCTAAGTTGTTCATGTTTTTAGCAAGATGTTTCGAACATCTTTATAGATATATGTTGCATCCATTCTTTCATTCGGAATGCTCTAATTTAGTTGGTTATTATCTTTCACTATCTAGTTTTATAAATGTTCGGAACATATATATAGTTGTTCGGATTTTTTTGTAATTCATGCGGAACGACTTAAGTTAAAATCATAAATCACTTGAAAACATAACAAGTTCAAATGAAATTTTATTGATCAATACTACAGTAAACATAACAAGTACAAATCAATTGAACATAAACTAATAACCAACTATACTTTATCTAAGTACAGAATAAGAGAACAATTAGCACGACAATTAGCACGACCACTACACCCAACTTTTTGCGCCATAATCTTGCTTGTTTCCTTTCCTGTTCAACAGCTTTCAACTTCTTTAGTAGACCCCATATTGCTCTCTTAGCTTGATCTGTCATCTCTTCATCGTACCATCTGAAGTAGTTGCAGCCCTTTCCCTAACAAAAAAAAAATACAAGAGTTGAAGAAATTTCACACTTTTAAAAGTTTTACAAACCCATCAACTAACCTGTCCAGATTTACACACATAAAGCCTCCTTCCTGGGTTTGCTTGAGTCCATGATGTTGTTAGTTTTGCATAATCTCCACATCGAAAAAATGGTACTACACTGCCGCTATTAATGGATCTACTAGACATTTAGAAACTTGTTGGATTTATTTTTGTAATCTGGTTTGAAGAAGAATGAACGGATATATAATGGTGTTGGGTTTTTTATTACCATTGGAAGTCAACAGTAGGTTTTTGTGATATTTAGTCCACATAATTTCAACTGAGAAATAATTCTAAACATAGCAGAATTATACTCACTGATGCTTTTAAAATCTTGTAGCCTTAGATGGATCCAATCATAACGTGCTTATGGATGTATGACCATCTTCAGGTGGTCATACCTATCTTTCAAGCTATTCCACAGCAGTAGTGGATCCTTAACCGTGAGATATTTTATTTTTAAACCTTCATCAAGATGATGACGCAGGAATATCATTGCTTTAGCACGGTTTTGATTAGATGCTTGATTATTATTCTTGATGGTGTCTCCAAGACCCATCGCATCCAAATGGATTTAAGCATCTAAAACCCATGAAAGATAACTTTTGCCCGATATATCAAGGGCTGTAAATTCAATTTTAGAAATATTAGTCATATGTATTGAAAGTAAAGTCTTTACCTTATACCTTTTCCAAGTACTTTCTTCAGATAGCATAGCCTCGTGCTGACAACGTGTTGTGTATTAAAAGCTGCAAAGTAAATAAAACAGAGATACTATAGAGAGAAGCTGATATCTTATTTCACTTCAAACTGAATTACAAATTTACATTTCAAATGCCCTATTTATAGGCATAACTAGAACCTGTAAAGGTTATCGTACAAAACGGTTATCAACCATAACGGTTATCGTACAAAATTGTTATCATACAAAACGGTTATCAACCATAACGGTTATTGTACAAAACGGTTATCAACCCATAATGGTTATCCCATAACGATTATCTCATAACATGAACACCAACTTCATATGTACCACAATAATGGACATCCACTATTCAGTGGATTCATAACATATATCAATTAATTAAGATGATTTTTTTTAAAAAAAAAGATACCAGATTGAAAAATACCAAACTGTCTTTGTAAGATACAATATCGATATCACTTAATCTCTCGCCGCACTAATTACTCAAATACCATTGCGAAGGTCACTCGGAATAAAATGAAATGACAAAATTGGTACACATAGTACCGCATATCACAATTCAATTTAAGCTTGAAAATTTTTTAATATGCAATTGATTTTATTACATTTTTTAACTTCTCGCGTGCAAAATTTGTAATTTGACTATTATGTTAACGTGGAATAGTTCTAACGCAATTATTCAATTTTTATTAAATGATTTTATTTCTCTTTAAACATTCTTTTTGTTAATGTTGTGTTGGCCTAAATCTGATTAGGATAATAAATCGAATTTATTTTGGGTTAACAAGCAATTGTTTGTATCAAAGTTGAAAAATAAAAAAAAATATGGTGAAGAGAATCGAACAATAGCAATGAAGCAACAGTAAGTATTTAAGATTATTTTCTTAATGCCCTTCCATAATTACAAAGTGACTATTTATAGGTTACAAGGGTGAAAGAACAATAAACATAATTAATAGCCATTACTCCACGTTCAATCATGGCCAGCCCATTATCTTCCTCTTTAATATGGCAATAACGGGCAACGGTTACGAAATTAACTGCACTATAGAGTAACGGCTTCCCCGAGGGTTGTGTCAATCGCCACGGGGAACCAAGCCTTAGCATGCCCGAGGCACGGACTTCATCAAGGCTTGCCGATGCATCTTGTCCTCGGTTCTCCCCTTGAGGAGTTAGCTCAACAGGTGTGTTGAAACTTGCCTCGAGCTCAGGGCTCGAGGCACGGTTGATTTTTCACCCAATACAGATAGTCCCCCCACTACTTGAGTAGTTGTCAGAACATCCGAGGAGTGGAATAAATTTCAGTGGGAAGTCGACGTGGCCACACGTGCACCATGAAATTCAAAAATGGCGGTTGTCACTCCGCATTCCCATCCATCACACGTGGCATCCGTTGATTGGGTGTGACTCTTCGTTCCTCATTCCCCATGTAAACGCAATGATGGCTCTTCCACTATATATAACCCAACTTGTCTTCCTTCTTTCTCGCTTTCAATCTTTCAAGCAACAGTAAATTTCCACAGCAAAGCTTCTACTTGAATTCCTTCTTCTTGAATCTCAGTTAAAAAAGCATCGCCAACCTTTTTTTAGCAAAGATGTCTGCAACCGACTCTGTGCAAAACTCTTCAAGTCCCTCTGAGGAAAGGGTCCCTGACGTTGCTACCATGGTCGTCGGCGACGAACTAGTGACCGTCCCAGTGTCCTTAAATATTATCCCGCCGACGAATGACAACACTGAGGCAACGTCACACCTTAGTGATTTAAACCCAAGGTGGCGCAAAGACACTGCTAGCCGCGGCAACACTGAGGAAACATTTGGTGAAGAAGTAAATGCCGCCGTGGAAACTGGCGATACCGAGGTGGAAATTCTGAAACCCAAGAAAAAAAAAATCCTCTTTGAAAGAACTCAAGCCTTTTGATGTCATACCCTCAAAGCTAGATCTTTCAAATGATTTCATAATGCAGGACCAAACCGAGGCTGTCATTGAAAGGAATAGAAATATTTCAGTTCAAAACACACCGAGCTTAATTGCACAAGCCAATATAAATTTGGTTCGGGAAGAATGTAAATGGGGCCCCGAGATCCAAGTTAGTATCCCTGCCCCAGAAAGCCGTACCTATGATAGAGTGGAAGGGAGTTCTTTTATGTACACTTACCCCTTCACAATCAAATTCACTCTACCCATCACGAGGTTTTGGACATTTTCTGCCGAACCTACAACTTGTGCATAGCTCAAATCGGCCCTGGTTTCTGGATGGTTGTATAGTGCCTCGATTATTTGTGCAAAAGGGCAGGTGTTCCCTTCACTTTCCATCACTTCATCTATCTCTTTTTCCCCACGCTGCATAAAGATGGGATTGTTCAGCTCAACAAACGAGGCAAATTCTTGCTGATCACTAAAGGCGAGGACACAGAGAATCGTGGATGGAACGGCCGCTTCATCCTTTTGCCAACCAATCTTCTATCCTCGAGGCCTGAATTTCTTCAGCGATGGAAGCGAACATGTAAGCATTTGCTTAGGCCACCTTTAATAATCTCCCTCTTCATGATTCTTCGTTTCTAACTTTTTCTTCGATTTCTTTAGCCGAGTCAATCCCAATCAATCCTCTAGAAGATTTGACTGCCTGGGTGCAAGATATCATCGATGCAAAGCCAAGGGAATAAAGATCATGGATGATCTTTGCTGGTTTGAGTGAAAACCGATAGGCGTGCAAACGTCATGGTAAGTCACACTCCACTTTTGTCAAGTTTTTCCGCTAAGATTTCTTATTTACTGATCTTTATTTTGCCTTTTGTAGTTCTTCCTAATAGAGTGGCTACAGAGCTGAAAGAGAAGAAGAAGAAAAACAAGGGAGAAAGGAAGAAGAAAGTTCCCGAGACTGGGGAGGCTTTAGCTGAACTCGAGGGTAAGGAAGAAGACAGTTCCCGAGGGGTCACCAGACCAGGGGATTTCAAAAGGTAACAACATCATCTCTTCTTCTTTTGAACTCCAATGTTTCTCTTCTAATACTTCATTCTTTACTGAATCTTTTTTTCTTTCTTCTCTTATGAAGCTCCAAAAAGGAAAAGGCAAGCTTCGAAGAAATCTTCCAAGGCCAAATGGGCTAGAGTAGAGGAAAATCCCATTTCCAACCCCGAGGCATTTACTCCTCGTAGGGGTTTGATTGATGAGCCTAAAGAGGAAGAGGCTCATAGGGAAATTGAAACAATCAACCTAGAGGAGCCGACCCAACCTGCTGATAGAGTTGGTGAAACAGTCTGTTTTATCGGCGAATAAGGAAAAGAGTGTAGATGGCCCCCCTCGTGCTGAAGAGAGAACTTCATGAGCTGCTTCTGAGCCTGCTCATGACTCAATTCCTCGAAGGCAAGTTAGAAGCATTGATATTCCCTCCCATCTTTGTCTTTTAGACGATGATGTGGCTGTCCCTATCAATCTTAGAGGACTCCTCGGGCCGCTGGAGCGAGAGCGCCTCGGGAGGTCACCTATGGCTGATTTGATGGCTGACGCGGCTCTGCATGCAATTCAGGTATCCTCATTTTGTTTTTCTTTCGTCAGATTCAACTTTTTCTTTCTCTTGCCCTACCTCCTTAGCTAAACCTTTACAAGGCTACATCTATGCAATTAAGACCGCCAAGATAGAGGCTCAACGAGCTTCCACCCTTAAGAAGACCAAGGACGAATGGGATCAAACAAGAACTGGACTTGAATCCCGAAGAGTCGATCTTGAAAAATAACTACTTAACTCCAAACTAGAGCTAGATGAAGCTTGGAAAGCTGCTGAAAAGTCTGACCTTGAGGTGGCTAATGCTCGCGAGGCTGTATCTTTCTTCGAGGCCAGAATGGATGCTTTGAAGAAAACTTGCAAAGCTGAGCTGGAAAGAATAACTGATGAAGCTAATGCTACCATCAACAAAAATGCTGAGAAATATCACTCCAAGCTGAAGGAGACCTTTAGATCGAGGGCCTTCGGGGTAAAATGGCGTCTTCCTCGTCGAAGCGAAAGATGAGAGCAACAAAGGCCAAAGTTTAATAGAACTGGGCCATCATCCAAACAAAGTTAAAGACTCTCAAACAATGCCAAGCCGGGGTGAATTTTGATGAGGAGATAGCCAAGGCAGAAAATAATGTTGCGAAGGCCGAACAACTGATGAACAAACTCCGTTCGAGCAGTGAGAGCTCGAATGATGAAACTACTAACGACGAAGGGGGCTCTGAAGCTGAGACCTCGAGTGCCGAAGAGTGATGACTCTATTTCTACTTTTCTTTTTTTAAGGCTATCGAGCCTTTTTTGTACATAACTTTTAGGCCTTCGAGCCTTTATCAATGAAATTTTAGTTGCTTTTGCCTTTACTTTGATTTGAAAGTGTTTGACAAATTGTACTTAGAATAGTTTCCTTGCAAGAATTAGAAAAGATTCATCTTAAGTTAAAGTTAGCTTAGAACGATGTTTCGTTCTCGAGCCGTGGCATAAAAGACAACTCTTGGCTATAAGCATCGAATAGAAATAAAAAAGATGTCGAATCAAGTTTTATTTCATTGACAAATTTGAGCTGACCTTACATGAAACCTAGCCATAATGAGACTTAAGCAAGTTTTTATTACAAAGCCACTTCGGGCGCTAACAATAACTAACTAAGTTAATCCCTAGGAAACAGTCCCCGGTGTGCGGATAGCTTGTCTTCGGGTTTCGTTTGTCGAAAGCTGACTGCATTAACTCCCTTTGCATCCCCCAGTGGTTGGGTATGAAAATTAATGACCCGAGCACTGTGTATCATTCCCTTCGGTTCCTAAAGAGGTCAAGCATAGAAAAATGATGGATTAGCATCATTCGATCCAAGTGTTGGAGCATTGACAACTCGATACCGTAGGTGAAAGATTATATCTGACGAAGGATAATGTACCTCAATGTGAAAATTAGTAGCGCTTTAAGTTAGATATATTCCAATTTAAAGGCTCTTGCTTGCCTCGGAGATCTTCTAGTTGGTAAGATCCTTTTTCTGTGATGGCCTTAATTTGATAAGGCCCCTCCCAATTAGCAAAAAATTTTCATGCATTTTTCTCCTTGGTCGTTTGATTTGACGCCCTGAGAACATAATCACCAACCTTAAAGGCTCTGAATTAAGCCTTCCTATTCATGTAGGCCTCGATCTGTCGATTTTAGGCTGTCAAATAAACCAAAGCCATTTCTCTTTGCCCTTCAAGCAAATCTAGTTCCACGCGCATAGCTTGCTAATTTGACTCCTCAATTGCATGAGCATACCAAAGGCTAGGCTCACCAACCTCGACAGGAATTAACGAGTCAATCCCATAGGCAAGGAAAAATGGGGTTTCTCCAGTGTTATTTTTTTCTGTAGTTCGCATTGCCCATAATACCACGTGCAATTCATCGAGAACTTCATCCATCCTCTTCGTAAGATTGAGACCACTTTTTTAATTCCCCACTTTGCAAAAAAAGTGGTATAGCAATGAATTGTGGGCCGTTGTCACATGTTATCTCCCTCGGAACTCCAAATCTACATATGATATTCTGCCAAACGAAGTCGATAGCTTCCTTTTTCTGAATCTTAGCAAAAGATCTTGCCTCGACCCATTTGGTGAAATAATCAGTGAGTACAAGGATAAATTTGACACTACCCTATGCTTTGGGAAATGGACCAACAATATCCATCCCCCACTTCATGAATGGCAACGGCGATACGATTGAATGCAATGGCTCGGCTTGTTGATAGATCATAGAAGCATGCTTCAAACAGTTGTCACACTTTTTAACAAATAATCTGGCATCTTCACTCATCTTGGGCCAATAGTAGCCAGCTCAAAGAAGTTTATGTACCAAGGCATTTCCCCCAGAAAGATTTTCGCATTTGCCCTCGTGCACTTCTCTCATCACATAGCTATCCTCCCCTGGACCCAAGCATTTGGCCATCAGCCACAGTAGAGTTTTTTATACAATTACCCCTACACAAGTGAATATGGGACCACTTGCCTTCAGAGCTTTTCAGCTTCACTCTTATCTGCCGATAGGATTCTCGAATCTAAATAGGAAATAAACTTGGTCCCTGAATCCCAATGTCTATTTACTGCATTTACCTCCTACTTCATTTTTCCCACTGCGGATGTGAGTATCCGAACCTCTGCATCAGACCCCGAGTCCCCAGCATTGATAGCAGAAGCCAAGTTAGCCAATGCATTAGCTTCGGCGTTTTCTTCTCAAGGGATTTGCTGGACTTTCCATTCCTAAAATGCACCGAGGGCTTGTTGTGCTCGAATCATAAATTGTTTCATTCTAGGCTCCCGAACCGAGAAGTCACCGAGGATCTGGTTCACAACTAACTGCGAATCACTCCTTAGCCCAATTTTCTCAGCCCTTATTTTCTTAGCCAATTCTAAACCTGCTATCGCAGCCTCATACTCATCTTCATTGTTAGTCAACTTCTCAAATTTCATAGAATGCCTCAACCATTCCCCTGTAGGAGTTATGAGCACTATTCCGAGCCCTGAGTCATTGGAATTAGTTGCTTCATTAGTGTAAAGTTTCCAAACCCCTGAGGTTGGACCCTTTGAAAATAGATTTTTCTTTTCACCCTTGGAGAGTATTTTGGCACTGAAATCAGCCACGAAATCAGCCAACACTTGAGATTTTATGGCAGTCCGAGGCTGATATTCAATGTCATACTTACTTAACTCAACTTCCCACTTAGAAAATGTCCCCGACAATTCAGGCTTATGCAGTATAATTTTCAAGGGGAAAGTTGTTACTACAGCTATGGGATGACATTGAAAATAGGGCCGAAGTTTACGAGCTGCTATTACCAATGCAAGTGCTAATTTTTCTAGATGAGGGTACCTTGTTTCGGCATCGACAAAGGTCTTGTTGACATAATATATTGGCTGCTGCTTCCAATCCTCTTCCCGAACCAAAACAGTATGGACTGCCACCTCGGAGACGGCTAAATATATCAACAAGGTTTTCCCATCTTTTGGCTTGGCGAGCAACGACGCGTTTGCCAAATAATGTTTTAGCTCTTTTAACGCTTCTCTACATTCGGGAGTCCACTCGAAGGTAGTGTTCATTTTCAAAATAGAAAAGAACTTGTTGCACCGCCCTGAGGACCTCGAGATAAATCTATTTAGAGCGGCTAGTCGACTAGTTAAGCGTTAAACTTCTTTTGAGCTTGACAATTCTTCAAGAATTTCTTGAACAACCTTGATCTTATCAGGATTTGCCTCAATCCCACGATCGGAGACAATAAATCCTAAAAACTTTCCCGAGCCAACCCCAAAAGCACACTTTTTGGGGTTTACTTCATGCAATACAATCTCAAAATTGCAAAAGCCTCCCTCAAATGGCTCAAATGGTCTTCCATTCGAACAGATTTTACTAGCATGTCGTCTATATATGCTTCCATAGTTTTCCCAATATATTCTTTGAACATTCGACATACTAGCCTAGGTTGCCCTTGCATTTTCTAGACCGAAGGGCATATCCTTGTAGCAATATGTTCCTTCATCTGTGATGAAAGAAGTTTCCTTTTCATTGTTTGGATCCATTAGAATTTGGTTGTACCCCGAATACACATCTGGGAAGGTCAATAGCTTATGTCCAGCCGTGGAGTGTATTAACCTATCTATCTGAGGTAAAAGATATAAATCCTTTGGGCATGCCTTGTTTAAATCAGTATAATCAACACACATCCTCCACTTGCCATTCTTTTTTTGGCACCACCACCATGTTGGCGAGCCAATCGGGGTACTTCACCTCTCTAATGAAACCATTGTCAAGCAACCTCTTGGTCTCGTCTTGAATAGCCTTTTTCTTCATGCCGCCGTGCGGCCTTTTCTTTTGTTTCACCGGAGGGTGATTAGGATTCACATTTAACTTGTGTCTCGTTATCTCAGGGTCAATCCCAACCATGTCAGCATGAGACCAGGTGAAACAATCATCATTAGCTTTCAGCAATTCAATAAGAGCTCTTTTTGACTCGAGATCCAGATCCAAGCCCACGAACACCTTCCTTTCTTGAAATTCCTCTGTTAGAGCAAAAGATTCCAACTCTTCAATTGTGGTATCCTCAGCCTTTTGCTTCCAAGGCTCTTGTATGAACCTCAGGGTCTTCTCCACTTCCTCTTGAGAGCCTACTTCAAGAACCGAGCTTTCCTCCTCATTAGACTCCGAGCTCAGTAATTGCTATTTCGATGGCCCAGTCGGGGCGACTCCATTCTTTATCGCAACTGAATAGCATTCGTGAGCTATTTGCTGCTCACCTCGGATTGCACGAATTCCCCATAGGGTAGGGAATTTGATGACTTGGTGAAGAGTAGATGGCACAACTTCCGTCTCATGAATCCAAGGTATTCCGAGGATAACATTGTAAGCCATATCCTCGGCCAGCACTTGAAAAACTATTTTCTTGTCAACCCCCTCGACAGTGGTAGTGAGAGTGATTTCTCCTAGCATCTTCTCTGTGGAGTTGTTAAATCCTGTTAATATGGTTTCTTTCGGGAAGACAAGGTCCTTCAACCACATCTTCTTAACAGCTCCATATTTGATAATATTTTCAGAGTTGCCAGGATCGATCAAGACTCGCTTGACATCACATTCATTAATCTTTAACGTGATCACCAGAGCATGATGATGGGGAAACATCATCACATCGTAGTCTTCCTCATCAAAAACTATCCCATTACCCTACCCACCAGCTCGAGTCCTTTTCTCCATGGTGATTGATAATTTTTCGAATTTCTTCGCAGCAGCGAAGTTAACACCATTCACCTCTGATCCCCCACTTGTAATATTCACAAATCTTTTAGGAGACTGAGCCCTCGGTGGCTGTTCCCCTCCCATATTGTTAACAAAGTTTTGTTACCCTTTTGTTAGTGAGATACTCTGCTAACAAACCCTTTTTGAGGAGATAGGCTACCTCGAGGAATAGTGCTTTGCAGTGCTCGTAGCATGCCCATAATCCATATAAATTCACAATGCTGAGTTTGATCTCTTTTTCTCGGGGGTGTTCTCATGTCCCTCGGCAATCTTATGCCTTGATCCGTCATCCCTTTTATTGTATTTACCAGCTCAGTGGTTGAAACGTTGAAGTTGAAATCACGGATTCGGGGCAAGTCTTTATCCTTAGATACCAGAGACGGCTCTGAGGAGCTCTTTTGATTGGCATTCATGCTAATCTTTCCCCCGAGTCTTTGACTTATATGTAGCCCTTCGAGGCGCTATCGTACATGCTGTTTCTGTAAGTTATAGGGCTTGAACCGACCCTTTGAGTTTCCTCGTGGTGCGTCGGTGCGTCGGGAAGACTCGGGGCAATTTCTATAAGAATTGTATCGACCTATCGCCCACCATTCCGCCTCCTCGAGCCTAATATTGGTAGTGGCCCTGTCGTGCAACTCGTCCCAAGTTTGAGGCTGCCACTGCTGAAGCTCTCTTTTCAAATCAGCAGCAGCCTCGGTGTTGCTGACATTTATATTCTTTTCGACAGACATAACCGCCAAAGTATCCTCTATTGTTGGCAGGTCCATCCTCTCAGCCTGAAACCACTCAAGGAAATCTTTGATTTGCTCGAGATACTTTTGTTTAACTTTGAAGATATCCTCCCTTCTTTTGAGGATCTTCTGTGCGCCAGTGTGAGCTTTGATAAACATATCAGCTAACTCTTCAAAGTTTGAGATTGACTCGGAGGGGAGATGCATATACCAACGCAATGCTCCTTTCTCAAGGGTATCCCCAAACTTTTTAAGGAACATGGACTCCTTTTTCCAATGAGGTCAAATCATTTCTTTTGACCATGGCCATGTACTCGGTTATATGGTCAAATGGGTCAGTTGTCCCATCATACTTTTTCAAGATTTGCAACTGGAACTGTTTGGGAATGGGAGTGGGAGCAGCTTCGGGCTTGAATGGTTGTTGTCTATATTTTTCAATATCCAATACTCGCTGAGGCTTTCTGATCCCCTGGGACATTCTCGAGCCGTTTTTCAAACTGGCTTTGAAGTCCTTTCTCCACTTTTCAAACTCTGATGAGATGCTTGTTTCAGCCACCGTGGGGGTTGCCCCGAAGGATTGAGTACCTAATGGGGCAGTCCTCGAGCCTCCAGATGCGGCTCTATTTGGAAGTCCCCCTGTTATTGTGCCTGTAGGAACAATGTTCGGGATGCTCCCGTTAAGAGCAACATGTGGAGCCTCGGTGGGATTTTTTGAACTTCTCCCATTTCCAGAGAGAGCTTGCAATGAGTTACGAAATTCATCATTAAAAGTCGTTTGAGCAGCAAATTGCTCCTGAAGTCGCTGCAAAGTGGCCATTACATATATTTGAAAAGGATAATTGGAACCTGATAAAGAGGGATCAACTGGTGAGGATGGAATAATCCCAGTTGGTAGGATTAAACCGATAGGTGGAGTTAAACCGGATGATGGAGTTAAGCCGGTTGGAGGCACTAAACCAGTTGGTGGAATTGGCATTCCACCACTCGGTGAAGTGACGCCAGTTGGCGGGTCAGGAGTTGGGATTGTGGTGTTATTAGGGTTATTAGTGTTGTCCGCCATTGATAAGAATCAACAAAGATGGAAGAGCTTGAAATGCAACCTTGTAACAAGCGTTATTGCTAGTTCCCCACAGACGTCGCCAATTTGTATTGTCCTAAATCTGATTAAGATAATAAATCAAATTTTTTTTGGGTTTACAAGCAATTATTCGTATCAAAGTTGAAAAATTACAAGAAATACGGTGAAGAGAATCGAACCATAGCAATGAAGCAAAAGTAAGTGTTTAGGATTATTTTCTGAATGTCCTTCCATAATTATGAAGTGACTATTTATAGCTTACAAGGGTGAAAGAACAATAAATATAATTAATAGTCGTTACTCCATGTTAATTCATGGCCAGCCTATTATCTTCCTTTTTAATTCAACAATAATAGGCAACGGTTACGAAATTAACTGCACTAAAGAGTAACAGCTTCCCCGAGGGTTATATCAATCACCTCGGGGAACCAAGCCTTCGCATGTCCGAGGTGCGGACTTCATCAAGGCTTGCCAATGCATCTTGTCCTCGGTTCTCCCCTCTAGGAGTTAGCTCAACAGGTGTCCATTGAAACTTGCCTCGAGCTCTAGGCTCGAGGCACAGTTTATTTTTCACCCAATACAAATGTATTTATAAAAGTTGTCGAATTTTTACTTCATAAGAAGTATTTTCACTTTCTATATACACAAAAATGAAGGAGAAGCAGTGACTTTTTTCATTCTCATTCTGTATTATACTTAAGATAAATGAAAACATAAAAGAAAAGACCCAAAAAAAGGAAAAAGATAATTATTTGACTAACCTTTTTAACCAAATAAGTTACAACATGTCACATTTAAACTTGAATGATAGCCAAAAGATTTAAGACATGCAGTGGCATCAGTAAGAAAAATCTCTTTTCTATGAAAGCTTACGTTAAACTACAACGGTGTTGTTGCAACAAATTAATCATATCGGTGGCCTGCTTAAGAGTAATGATCATCAACTTCTTGGATAATATTCAAGGGCTTATGCTCTAGCAAGAACGACTTTAAGTTCTTCCCAAGCATCACATTATCATGACCAGAAATATATTACTTGGTTTCTCCGTTGCCTTCACCACTATTCCAAGTTTCTGCACATCCTGCAGATTGTGACAAATGCAATCAAAGCAAAACTATTAATAGCTCTCATGAACTGCTAAATATCAATAAAGTTTGGAGGCCAAAGGTTTGAGAGTTGGAGATATTTATTAGCTAATGACTGTGATAAATATTTTTTAATTGAATAATTTTATTTCATCTTTAAGTGCACAATTGAAAGGTGAAGGTGAGTGGATTGAAAACGTGGGATAATTGACTTCAACCATTCATAGGGCCTAAAGATGTTAATGGGCAAAAGAAAATATTTATTAGACTAATTTTGAGTAATAATGAAATGAAAATGAAAATGAAAATTGTATTGGGTAGAAATTTACCAAGCCTCGGCATCAGAGCTCAGGGCGCGGTTTGGTTGAATCCTCTGAAGACGGCCCATCAAAGAAACTTACTTTAATCCCGAGGCTAGATGCCTCGGGCGAGAATGAATCATGGCTAAAAGTCATAGCTCGGGGTGATCGAAGGATAACCATCGTATGCCAAGCAGTTCATCCCTCGGGAAAGTTTCACTCCTTGACGAATGAACTTTTATCTTCTGTAACTGTCGACCGTTATGTGGACAATTGAGAGGAAGATCATGGACTGACCATGATTGAACGTAGTATAATGGCCATTAAGTGTATTTATTGTCATTTCATCCTTGTAAACTATAAATAGTTGCTATGCAATCAAGAAAAGGCATCCAAAAATATATCACAAACACTTACTTTTTGTCTCTTTGCTATAGTTCACGTTTCGTTACTATATTTTCTGTTATTTCACGACTTTGATGCTTTATTAGTTAACCCAAAATAAATTCGATTTATTGTCCTAATCAGATTTAGGCCAACACAAATTGGCGCCATCTATGGGGAATTAGCAACAATATTTGTTCCAAAGTCACCCTTTTAGTTTACACATCGCCTCTGTCTATTTCATTCAATGATAGATAACACTGCTTCTAAAAGAATTGTTAATGTTATAACTGGGGGATCAGAGATGAATGATGTCAACTTCGCTGCCACGAAGAAATTCACAAAGCTCTCAATCACCATGGAAAAAAGGACCCAAGCTAGTAGTCGGAGGATGAAACCGTCTTCGATGAAGAAGAGTGTGATGAGATGATGTTTCCCCATTATAATGCTCTAGTGACCATGTTGAGGATTAATGACTGTGATGTCAAAAGAGTTTTGATCGACCCTGGCAGCTCGGTAAATATCATCAATTGTGGAGTTGTAAAGGAGATGTGGTTGGTGGACCTCGTCCCGAAGGCAATCATACTGACAGGGTTCAACAACTCCACAAAAAAGACGTTAGGAGAGATCACTATTACTACAACTGCCGAAGAAGTTAATAAGAAAACCGTTTTTCAAGTGATGGCCGAGGGTATGGCTTACTATGCTATCCTCGGGACACCCTGGATTTATGACATGGAAGTTGTTCCATCTACCTTGCACCAAGTTATTGAATTCCCAACTCCATGGGGAATTCGAGCCATTCGAGGTGAGCAGCGAATAGCTCGTGAATGCTATTTAGTTACTATAAAGAATGAAGTCACCCTGGCTGGGCCGTCCAAATTGTAATTAATTAGCTCAAAGCCTGACGAGGAGAAAGGCTCGGTTCTTGAAATAAGCTCTCAAGAGGAAATAGAGAAGGCTCCAGCATTCATAAAGGAGCCTCGGAAGCAAAAGGCTGAGGATTCGACCATTGAAGAGTTGGAATCTTTTGTATTATTAAAGGAATTTCCAGAAAGAAAGGTGTTTGTGGGCTCGGAGCTGGATACCGAGTCAAAGAAAGCTCTCATTGAGGTGCTGAAAGCTAATGATGACTGCTTCGCCTGGTCTCACGCGGACATGATAGGGATTGACCCAGAGATAATGACATATAAGCTGAATGTGGATCCCAACCACCCCCAGTGAAACAAAATAAGAGGCCACATGCTGGTGTGAAGAAAAAGGCAATTCAAGATGAGACAAGAGGCTACTCGATAATGGCTTCATCAGGAAAGTGAAATATCCCGATTTGCTCGCCAATGTGGTGGTGGTGCCAAAGAAAAATGGCAAGTGGAGGATGTGTGTCGATTACACCGACTTGATAAGGCTTGTCCAAAGGATTCATATCCTTTACCTCAGATATATATATGTTGATAGACTCCACAACTGGACATAAATTATTGACCTTTCTGAATGCATATTCAGGGTATAATCAAATTCTAATAGAGCCAAGCGATGAAGAAAAAACTTCTTTCATCACAGATGAAGGATCATATTGTAACAAGGTGATGCCTTTTGGTAAAAAATGTTCGGGCAACTTATCAAAGGTTGGTATGTTGGATGTTCAAAAATTACATCGGTAAAATGATGGAGGCCTATACAGATGACATGTTAGTGAAATCTATTTGATTAGAGGATCACTTGAACCATTTGAGGGAAGCTTTTGCGATTTTAAGGCAATATTGCATGAAGCTAAATCCTGAAAAATGTGCTTTTAGGGTCGGCTCGGGTAAGTTCTTAGGGTTTATTATCTCTGAGCGAGGCATCAAAGCAAATCCTGATAAGATCAAGGCTATACAAGAAATCTCCGAGGAGTTGACAAGCCCAAAAGAAGTTCAACGTTTGATTGGCCGACTTACTGCTCCAAGAAGATTTATCTCGAGGTCATTTGAGCGGTATCATAGGTTCTTTTCTATTTTGAAAAAGAACACTACCTTTGAATGAACTTCCGAATGTAGAGAAGCATTGAAAGAACTAAAGCACTATTTTGCGAACACACCGTTGCTCGCTAAACTAAAGGACGGGGAGACGCTGCTGGTATACTTAGTTATTTCCGAGGTATTAGTCAGTTCAGTTTTGGTTTGATAAAAGGATGGGAAGCAGCAACCAATATACTACGTCAGCAAGACTCTTCTCGATGCTGAAACAAGGTGCCCTCACTTAGAGAAATTAGCACTTGCACTGATTATGGCAGCTCATAAACTTCGCCCTTATTTTCAATATCATCCCGTAGCAGTAGTCACAACCTTCCCCTTGAGAACAATACTGCATAAGTGCGCACTGTCGGGGAGGTTATCTAAATAGGCAGTTGAGCTGAGTGGGTATAACATTGTATATCAGTCCTGAACTGCCATAAAATATCAAGTGTTGGCAGATTTTGTAGCTAATTTCAGTGCTAGGATACTCCCCAATGCAGAAAGGGAGAATCTAGTTTCAAAGGATCCAGCCCCCGGGGTGTGGAAACTTTTTACTGATGGAGCAACTAATTCCAACGGCTCAGGGCTCAAAATAGTGCTTGTGACTCCTACTAGGGAAAGGTTCAAGCATTCGGTGAAATCTGGGAAATTGATCAACAATAAAGCTGAGTATGAGGCTGCAATCGCGGGTTTAGAGTTTGCTATGAAAATAGGGGCTGAGAAAATCAAGCTAAAGAGTGATTCGCAGTTAGTTGTGAACCAGATCCTCAGTGACTTTTCAGCTCAGAAGCCCAGAATGAAGCAATATGTGATCCGAGCACAACAAGCCCTCGATGCGTTCCAAGAACGGAAAGTCCAGCAAATCCCTCGAGAGGAAAACGTCGAAGCTGATGAATTGGCTAACTTAGCTTCTGTTATCGAAGCTAGGGACTCGGGGACTGATGCAGAAGTTCGTATACTCACGTCTGCGGTGGAGCAAATGAAGTTGGAAGTAAATGCAGTAAATAGACATTGGGATTGGCGGACAAAGTTTATTTCTTATCTAGATTTGGAAATCCTACCAGCAGACAAGAGAGAGACTGAAAAACTCTGAAGGCAAATGGTCTCATATTCGCTTGTGCAAGGGCAATTATACCCGATGGCCAAATGTTTCGGGCCAGAGAGTATGGCCATGTGATGAGAGAAGTGCAGGAGGGCGAGTGTGGAAATCATTCTGGGGGAAAGCCTTAGGACGAAAGCTCCTTCGAGCTAGCTACTATTAGCCAGAAATGAGTGAAGATGCTAAGTCATTTGTTAAAAAATGTGACAAATGTCAGAAGCATGCTTCGATGATCCATCAACAAGCTGAGCCATTGTATTCAATTGTGTCGCCGTGGCCGTTTATGAAGTGGGGGATGGATATTGTGGGGTTGTTTCCCAAAGCAAACGGTAGTGTCAAATTTATTCTTGTACTCACTGATTATTTCACCAAGTGGATTGAGGCAGGATATTTTGCTAGGGTGTGGCAAAGAGAAGTTATCGATTTTATTTGGAACATATTAGATTTGGAGTTCGAAGGAGATAACATGTGATAATGGCAAATAGTTCATAGGTTCGGAGGTAACTACTTTCTTTGCCAAATGGGGAATTAAAAGAGTGGTTTCAACGCCTTATCATCCCAGTGCTAATGGGCAGGTTGAGTCCTCGAATAGGATAATCATGCACAATCTTAAAAAGAGGATGGATGAAGTTAATAGATCGTGGCCCGATGAGCTACCCGGGGTGTTGTGTGCAATGAGAACGACTGAGAAGAACAGCATTGGAGAGATCCCATTTTCCCTCGCCTATGGGTGTGACTCATTGATTCCCGTTGAGGTGGGTGAACCTAGCCTTCGATATGCTCATGCAACCGAGGAGTCGAATCAGCAAGCTATGCGCATGGAACTATATTTGCTCGAAAGGAGAAGAGAGCTAGCTTTGGTTCGGTTGGCAGCCCAAAAGCGGTAGATCGAGGCCTATTTGAATAGAAAGGCTAAATTCAGAACCTTTAAGGTTGGCGATTATGTCCTAAGGGCTTCGAATCAAATGACTAAGGAAAAGAATGCAGGAAAATTGGCTGCTAATTGGGAGGGGCCTTATCAGATTAAGGCCATCGTTGGAAAAAGATCTTACGAGCTTGAGGACCTCTGAGGCAATCAAGAACCTTTAAATTGGAATATCTCCAACTTAAAGCACTATTATTTCTGACATAGAGGTATGTTACACCTTGTCATGCATAGTCTTTCACCTACGGCATCGAGCTGTCATTGCTCCAACGCTTGGGTCGAAAGATACTAACCCCTCATTTTTCTTTGCTTGTCCTTTTCAGGAAGTGGAAGGAATGCAGCACAGTTCTCGAGTCTTCACTCTTCATACCCGACCACTGGAGGGATGCAAGGGGAGTTAGCTCAGTCAGCCTTCGACTCACTCCATAACCGGGGACTTCGAACGAAACCCGAAGACTGGCTATCCGTACACCGGGGACTGTTCCCTTACGAGTTAGCCTAGTTATTTTTTATAATCGCCCGAGGTGGCTTTTATAATAAGAATTTGCGTAAGTCTCATCACCACTAGGATTTATATAAATCGGCTCGAATCTCATCAATGGAATAAAACTTGATTCAGTTTCTTTCTTATCCGATGCACAAAGCCAATTTTTATTTTTTATGCCTCAGCTTGAGAACGAGACGTCATTCTAAGCGAGCTTACACTTAAATTAATCTAATTCTTGCAAGAAAATATTCAAGAGACGTGTCAAAATATTTAAATACGAAGCGAAGATTAGCACTTAGAACATTCAAATTCATTGATAAAAGGCTCGGAGGCCAACATGAAAATATTTACAAAACAACGGCTCGAAGGCCCAAGCAAAAATGAAAAATACACTGATATCACTCATCAGCCTCGGAAGATAAAGCATCAGAAACCTCATTCTTTTCATCGCTCGAGCTTTCATTGCTCGAGGGAAGATTGCTCATAAGTTGCTGGGCTTTCACAGCATCATTTTCAGCCTTGGCTATCTCTGCTCCCAGATCTGCCCCAGCTTGCCACTACTTGAGAGTCTTCAGTTTTGTTTGAATAATGGCCCAATTTTTTGTCAACTTTGGCCCTCGTTGCTCTTATTCTCTTCCTTGACGAGGAAGATGCTATTTTGCCGCGAAAGGTCGCTATCTCAACCTCGAGTTGTTCCTTCATTTCAGTTAGCTCGTTTATTTTGAGGAAGTTTTCTTTCATCTTGGAGTTATATTTATCAGCATTTTTTGTGATTGTGGCTTTGGCCTCGTCGGTCACTTTTTTTAGTGCAGTTGCCAGGTCGGCCTTGCACGACTCCTTCAAAGCGGCCATTCTAGCCTCGGCAGAAGATGCAGCCTCACGAGTATTGGCTGCCTCGAGGTCAGACTTGTCAACAGCCATTCGAGCGTCATCCAACTCAATTTTAGCGTTGAGTAGTCGTTTCTCCAAATCTACTATTCGAGACTCAAGGTCAACTCTTGTTCGGTTCCATTCACCCTTGGTTTCCTTAAGAATTAAAGCTCGGTGGGCCTCACTCTCGACAACCTTGATTGAGTAGATGTACCTTTGCAAAGGATTAGATAAAAGGTTAAGGCAAGAAAGGGAAACGATAGAATCTAAAGAAGGCTAAGTGAGGCAAAAATACTTGAATTGCATGCTGAGCTGCATCAGCTATCAACTCGGCCATGGGTGATCTCCCGAGGCGTTCTCGCTCCAGTGGCCCGAGGAGCCCTCTGCAGTTGATGGGAACCGCCACATCGTCGTCTAGAAGGCAGAGGTCAGAGGGAAGTTCAACGCTCCTAACCTACCTTCGATGAATCGAGTCGTGAGCGGGCTCGGACGCAGCTCGTGCGGCTCTTTCCTCAGCTCGAAGGAGCCCATCCACACTTTTCTCCTTGTATGCCGACGAAGGGATTGTCTCTTCATCTTTATGGACCGGTTGAGTCGGAGCCTCAAGGTCGATAGTCTCAACTTCTCTTTTAGCCTCTTCCTCCTCGGGCTTGTCGATCAAACCCCTACGAGGAGAAGTAATTACCTCAGGGCTGACATTCTCTTCCACTCTGACCCGCTTGGCCTCGGTGGACTTCTTTGAAGCCTGTCTCTTCCTTTTTAGAGCTTTAAAAGAGAGAAAAGAAAATAGAGTCAGCAAAGAAATTGGTGTTAGATGTTAAAAAGAAAAGAAAAGATATGTTTACCCTGGTCCGTTGTCCCCTCGGGAGAAATCTTTCCTTCTTTCTTTTCCTCCTTTTTCTTTTTGAGGTCTCCAATTAAATCCTCGAGCTCATCCAACGCTTCCCCAGTCTCAGGGACTTTCTTCTTTCTGTTCCCTTTGTCCTTCTTCCTTTTTTTCCTTTTGCACGGTAACCGCCCTATTGAGGAGACCTAGAAAAAGCAGAAAACGAAGACTAGTAAGGAAAAAAACATTAGAAGGGAAATTCAATGGAGGTAAAGTTTGACTAACCATGGCACTTGCATGCCCATTGGTTTTCACTTAGGGCAGCCAAGATCATCCATGATCTCTCTTTTCTTGGCTTCGCCTTGATAATGGCTTGCACCCAAGCAGTCAGATCATCTGGAGGTGTAATCGGGATTGACTCGGCTATAGAAGTCAAAGCTAAAGAGTTAGAGATAAAAATGATGAAGAGAAAAGCTGTTGAAAGTAACCGAGGCAAAAGCTTACGTATTCGGTTCCACTGCTCGGAAAAACCAGGCTTTGAGGATAGAAGGCTGGTAGGCAATAAAACGAAGCGCTCGTTCTATCCCCGGTCTTCAATGTCTTCGCCTTTTGTGATCAGCGAAAACTTGCCTCGCTTGTTGAGTTGAACGATCTCATCTATATGTAGAGTGGGAGAAAAAAGGTAGATGAAGTGATCAAAAGTGAAAGAGACGTCTGTTCTTTTGCTCAAGTAATCGAGGCACTGTATGACCCTCCATAATCCGGGGCCAATTTGAGCTATGCATAGGTTATAAGTTCGATAGAATGTGTCCACCACCTCGTGAATAGGTAGAGTAAATCCTATTGTGAAGGAGTAAGTGTGCACGAAAGAGTTTCCGTCTACTATACCACAGGTTCGGCTTTCCGAAGCGGGGATACTAACTTTGACCTTGGGACCCCACTTACAGTCCTCACGAACCAAATGAATATTGGCTTGTGTGATTAGGCTCGGAGTGTCTTGAACTGGAATATTTCTATTCCTCCAAATATCGGCCTTGGTCTGGACTTGCATCATAAATTCGTTCGAAAGGTCGAGCTTCGAGGGGATGACGTCCTCAGATGTGAGTTCCCGTAAGGGAGACTTCTTTTTCTTCGGGTTTGGAGTTTCTGTTCCAGCATCACCAACTTCCGTGGTGGCGTTTTCTTCTTCGCCTCCTGTCTCTTCAATGTTGCCGCGGTTGGCGGTGGCTTTGCGCCGCCTTGGGTTTAAACTACTAGGGTGTGATGTTGCTTCTATGTTTTCATCAAACGGCGAAAGAATGTTTAAAGGCACCCGGACGTTTACCAGTTCGTCACCGACGATCATGGTAGCAACGTCAGGGATCCTCTCTTCAGAAGGGCCTGAGGAGTTTTGTACAGAGTGCGTAGCAGACATTTTTTGCTAGATGATTGATGGCGTTCTTAATCAAGAAGAAGGAATTCAAGGTGTAATTTACAATGATAAATTACTGTTGATAGAAAAATTGAAAGTGAAGAGGAAGGAAGGCAAGTTGAGGTATTTATAGGGGAAGGGTCATTATTGCATTACATCGGGAAGAAGGAACGAAGAGTCACTTCCAATCAACGGATGCCATGTGTGGTGGATGGGAACATGGAGTGACAACCGCCATTTTCAAATTTTGTGGTACACATGTGGCCATGTTGGTTTTCCGCCGCATTCATTCCACCCCTCGGAAAATCCTGACAATTATCCGAGGGGTGGGGGGACTATACGTATTGGGTAGAATTTTACCAAACCTCGGCGTCAGAGCTCAGGGCACGATTTGGTTGAATCCTCTGAAGACGACCCATCGAAGAAACTTAATTTAATCCCGAGGCATCTAGAGAATGAATTTTGTCTAAAAGTCATAGCTCGGGGTGATCGAAGGATAACCATCGTATGGCAAGCAGTTCATTCCTCGGGAAAGTTTCAATCCTTGATGAATGAATTTTTATCTTCTGTAACTGTCGACCGTTATGTGGTTATTTAAGAGGAAGATCATGGGATGTCCATAATTTAACGTGGTATAATGGTCATTAAGTGTATTTATTGTCATTTCATGCTTCGACTCTAATTTAGTAAGAGCAAATTGAATCTATGTTGTTCTCCCTTGAGTTTATTTTTTTAAATTAGTTCTTTTTTAATTTTAACACGCGGGTCTGAATTTTGACTAGAAATTACCCTAATCATATAAGCATTGATTCTCTTAATATCGTAATTTGCAACAATTTTTTACGAGGACCAAATACAGAAAATTTAAGATTAATGGGGTTGGAGCCTATTGGTTACAATATCACCTTACATTAAGAAGCGTTTGGTTCATGGAAATAAAACCAAAGAAAGTAACGACAGTCGACAGACATAAAAAACACAACCTTAGTAAGTCTTAATTATAGATAGACATGGACCAAATAATATCTGTGTACAGGATTACGGGAAATAGAAAAGCTCTAATTCTCAATTATAAAATGAGTTCAAAACCACGTAAAAACTATTTCTTGCTGGGAAATCAAGTTAAAAAAAGTGTAATAACAGATGTAAACATCACGAACCCTGTTCCCATAAACCTGAACAGGAACTCCAATTCTATAAGGTACTCAACATCTACCTTACACATCTCAACATATTCTTGTAGTTGTCAGAGACCAAATGCATAATATTCCAGGTACATCTTAAAATGACAGCCAAAATTCTAATAGGATATTAGACATACTTGTAGCTTGATCGTATTACCCATGCCATAGTCATATATATATATATATATATAAACCTTCCACTAATGTTGAAGAATTTAGGTGATGTTTCTGTTCACCTAAGTGTTTAAGGAGATTAGTCCTCAAATACACTTCCATTATTTTAATGCCTTCGTGTAGCTAGTCAAACAATTGTGTAATTAGGGTGAAAAACGTTAATTAGCACCAGCTTTTCGTATTTTGCTTGTACCACTTAAATAATGACATCTTTCACATGACTCTTCAAAGGGATCACTGAGTCGCTGTCCTTTTTGAAAAGATACAAATTGAGATCACATTTTTGCTATTAGTGGAGATAATTTTGACAAAATTACATACAATAATTGTTGCTTAGTAGAAAACGTATAGTTAATGGTAATGTAAACAAATTTCTATGGAGTAAAACCTGTATGAGGTAAAAGGAGCAGCTAGCTAGAAAGCTACTCATGTATATGGCCCATTTCTTGTCATCTCAATATAGGTCCATTGATGTGATTTTAACAATTTCATCCCTCCATTTTCACCCGTATTGTTTCCTTCAACTTATTTTGTAAACTTTCAGTATTTCTCACTCTTTTACACATCACAATTTCATCAAATTTCGATCTAGTTCAATTGCCTCTAGCTATGTCAAGTGATAGAGGCAAAGACTTAGCTGCAGAGGGATCATCAAGATCCCCAGGTCATGATCAACCAATAACACCTAGTCGATACGAGTCCCAAAAACGACGAGATTGGAATACTTTTAATCAATACTTGAGGAATCAAAGGCCAGCACCAGTTCCACTATCCCAGTGCAATAGCAACCATGTACTCGAATTTCTCCGATACCTGGACCAGTTAAAGGTTCACTTTCAAGGTTGTATGTTTTATGGACAACCTGATCCGCCAGCTCCTTGTACTTGTCCATTGAGACAAGCTTGGGGAAGTCTTGATGCACTTATTGGTAGGCTTCGAGCTGCTTATGAAGAGAATGGTGGATCACCTGAGACAAATCCCTTTGCTAGTTCTGCAATTCGTGTTTATCTTAGGGAAGTCAAGGAATGTCAAGCTAAGGCCCGTGGCGTTGCATACAAGAAGAAACAAAAGAAGCCTAGCCCCAGCAATCATAAGGGAGATGATGATTCCAGTTCTGCAGGGTTCTTCACATTTTCTTGATCCAGTTGCACTACATCTCGAAAATGGTAAATCAATCTTTCACACGCACTTACAATGCTTTTAGGGGACATTTGGTTTACTATCTAGTTGTGTGGGATTATAAATGCATAGATTATTGTGATGAATAATAAGGAAGTGATTGTTATGCAAGAGTGTGTAGCTGTTTCAAGAGAAGTTAGAAGGTTATAGGTTTTTATTTCAAATAAAGTGAGGATGAACTTCACTCGGAGAACCTAATCAAGTTCTCTCAGATCCAACTAATTACGTGACAATTTTTTATTTTTTTTTAAAAAAAAACGATCTTCAACTTTCCAAATATAGCCTCATAAATTTTATGGAGCTAGTGTCTAAAATCACAGTTTTAAAATTCTTCATTTATGTTTTAAACTCTATACAAATTCAAAATTTACTAACATAAATTGAAACAGAGAGAATATCTAAAGGTGTATATTCTGGTTAAATAGTTTAAATTTTAAATGAGATGACACACTTACAAAAGTAGATAATGCATTTCACCGACAAACTCAACAGTACTTGGTTATGACGTATGAAGAAGAAGAAACGGAAAAGATTCAGCCATTTATATCAAACCCTAGAAATGCTAGAGGCTAACTGAAAAAAGAATCTAACTGTCGCTATTCCACAGGCTCTGGATTATATATAATCCTAATATCGATAGTGAACTAGCTAGTTACAAGAATAGTAGAAGTCTCAACAAAAAATTCATAATACTGTTCAACTCATAACTCGATTAGTTACCTTCAAGAAAAGTAGAGTCTTGCAGGACTTGAAACATGACAAAATAGAAAAAGAGAAGGAGTTGACACATGTAAATGAAGAACCTCGTGCTTGTTAAATTTTGTGGTCTTTGCCAGCAACTGGAAAGGTAAAGAATTTGCCCTTTCGTCACTTTCTGTAATGATCAGTAAAGATGTCTGCAGTAAGATCCGAATATATGTAGTAAGCAATTCCCAGATAGATTTTGTCAGTTTCTTTTGTATATCATTTTCTGGATTCTGAAATTATGTGTCCCCGCATTGCCTCATATAGTCCGCTTATGCATATCTTATTGGAGTATCTCAAAATGGACATTTTATATACGTGATAGTGTAACAATTTTTTTACCAATCACAATATAGTTTAATCTGTGATAACATATTATCTAATCTTTTATCATGTTAGGAGTATTACTTAATGTTCGACATAGAAATTTACGTATAGTTATCAAATAAATGACACGCCGCATGATTGCGTATATATTAGCACTGCATACAACTTAATTTCAAAAGGGAGTATACAAGGTTTCATGAATCAGTGAAGTTCTTGTCCACCATGCATTTTTTATTGAGAAAAGGGCATTTTGCATTATATTTTCAACGAATGATCATTGCAGATCTTTTCATGTACGAGAAACCATATGGATATTAACTAATTGTTTAAGTTAATGGTAATATTAAAATAGTAAATCTTATCTTATCAATGAGCACTTAGAAATAAACTTATTTGAAGAGCAATTATGAGATTTGCATCTGCTTTGTTTGGTTGTCCTTTGTATCTTTACAAGATTTCTCACTGTCTATATTGGATCTCGTGGGTCACACTTATTCACTTCTTTGTCAGAATGTTCCATATTTTTCTATAAAATAAAAAATTGTGTACCATGATATTTTCCATATCATTATTGAAGCTAATTTTTATGGAATTGCATCCATTGGTATCTTCTCAAAACTTTCTTCATGACGTTCAAAGGAAACACTAGTAGTAATCTCTTGTTTTCAGTCAAAACAACAATATTTGACAGAGGTCAATATATAGGCATTTTGAAATATGACTCAACGCAGAATCAAGAATGATCTGCTATGAGATTTTTGGTTAGAGCGGAACCATAGCGCTCTCTGGTGAGTGAGTTTTACCATTTAAAAGGATGGATGTATTATTAGACTTGACTAGTTATGAGACCTAAAAGCTAGTCTTTTAAGTCCAATGAGTCTCTTTGGCCTCGTTAGAGATTTATGTCAATAAAAATGTGGAAATCTTTTATTATTGGAGAAACTAAGTTAATTGCATAGTATTGGAAATGAGAGACAAGCTAATTACGTTTGAAGCGACATAAATATTGAGAATTTATATAATCAAGTCTAACTTATTTAATTTAGGATTGAGATGTACATGGTAATAGGTGTCCTAAAAGCTAAGCCTTTCTATTGTAGTGAAGCTGTCAGGCCTGCATGAGATTATACTTCTATATGCGTGAGCGTGTGTCTTCAGATATTACCTAATACCATCCATCAGGTCCCTTTATCATCGTTACCTAGAAGATGTCTAGCTACTTTGTGGAAAAATAGAAAAGCATTAGTTAATAATGCAGTTGCTGATGACAGACTGAAGAGTTGATTAGGTCCTCTCGGTCGTCAATCAGGTATTTCAGTTTTCAATAATAAAATAAAGCATTCTTAACCTAGCCAGATGTTTCATATCATGCCTTTCAAATGCTTTTCTACAGCTTTTGCTAGTGAAAATAGTGCATATCTCGGCTAGTTGTCTATATTGTCGTGCTCGTTATACGGCTCACAAACTCTAGAATCATTTCATATATTTTGCGATTTTCCATGTCTTCCACTATTATATAGAGGCAGATAGAGGGCATCTTATGGTGCTTCGGCTGAACTCCCTGCTTTACACTCATTATACATTCACGGATTTATTATAGATTTTGGATTCCCTCTGCTGGCCGACGTGGCATGGTTGGTCAATATATTGTAGTACTAGTTATACAAGTTTTTGCAAATCCTGTAAATTAGAGGCAGATGCAGTCAATATACTGTAAATTTTTGCAGACGACTTCTATCCACCACTTATATGTTACTAATAATAGTATACAAGTTTTAGGTGCTTTGATGCTTAGAATCATTTTGATTTTCTAAGAATTTAAAGTTATCAAATAAAAACCCTTAGGCTTATTGAAATGTTGTTCTCGGCGTTTTTAGAAATCCGAATGTGTTGGCCTATATGTTGCATTTCTATATGTGATAAGTTTATTTGAACGACAGTTTGAAAGTTTTTTTCTCTTACATACAAAACTCATAACCTTAAAAGAGATTAAATATATATATATATATATATACTGCCCTTAACTTATTATGATCATTATAGCATCATTCTTGATCTATTACCATATTTGCTATTGCTTTTGTTATTGGCACTAGAAATCACAGAGATACATGCAGTTCATATCTGAAGGTTGGTTACTGAAAATTCTTGTTAATGTTTGTGTTTTACTAAGAAAATTCTCATTCGGGCTTTCTCTCAGTGGCGTATGCAGAATTTTCTATTAGTGGTGTCGGAATTGAAAGAAGCTAACAAAAGAATAAATCACGATGAACGAATTCAAGTTTTCTATTAATTTTATTTGTGGCTTAATAGGTTTAGGTTTAGTTCGTACTCCTTAGGTAGGATTATTATAGTAAACCTAGCCATTTAGCTAAAAAAATAGAAATAAAAAACTACCATCATCGGGGTGTGATCTCTGGACCTTAGAGTCGAATTCAAAAGGGTTCAACCAGCTCACCTGCTGGTCCTTTACTTCGATAGTGTAATCCATTTTGTTTATAACCAAATTTTATGTTTTTGCTTATTAAAAGTATATACATATTTAGCAAACATTTGCGATCCAATGGTGTCAGACGACACCAGTACACCATGTGTAAATTCGCCCCTGCTTTCTCCATATCAACTAACTCTTCTCGGACTTTAGTTAACTCAAAAATCATTCGTGAATGGATGCATTTACATTGTTAGAGTCGTCTACGTATCATATTATAGTATTTCTTCGATTCCATTAACCATAGTTGTGCACATTTCAAAATGCTACAGTAGCAGTATACAATACTTCTATAGTATATACTTTACTCCTGCAGTAAAAGTGTACTGTAAAAGTAAGCGAACAGTGCTTGTACAGTACAAGTGTCATTACTTCTACAGTAAATTTCAAAAAAGTGTTTTGTTAATGTCATTTTTGGTGATGTCATGATTTTGTCATGCCAATACCATACTGATTATTCTTTGGATAAATCATAATTAGGGTCTTCTTTTTCTTCTTCTTCTTCTCAAGTTGTTGGAGGATTTGCTACATCTGTTAGATAAAATTCCCTTTATTGCTAGAGCTGGATAATTGTGAAGCTATGATAGATTTTTGCTGAAAAAATGAGAATTAGGGAACACCTATTGGATACAGATACTTTGAATTTTCTAGGAACCACTTTTCCAATGCTAGAACATAGGCTTAGGACGGATTTCAGTTCTTGTACCACTTGGTTTGCCTTTGGAGGACTAGCCATGTTAGACTTTTTTGTCCGCCTGATTTGTAGAAGGAAGTATTTTAGGAATAAATCCACAAAATGTGAAATCTATGAAAAAATTGGAGGGGTACGAGTATTTCTGTTGGCTAAAGAAAATACTACTAAAATATTCATATCTTTCACTTACTAGATAGGGCAGGATCTCAATTTGTGTCAATAAAATAGGCCACCATTGGTGTAGGAACCATTGGGGGAACTCATAGGCTAGTTTTTTTCACCCAAAAGGATAAACCAAGAATTCCTTTCAACGTGGTTCTAGAAGGTGAATGCGTTCATCCAAGTAGCCTTGTAGTCATAGTAGTTAAAAAATTAGCGGTCAAAAGATTGAATAAGTCTTTTATACTTAAGCGGATGTATGCCCCATTCTTTTAGTGAGATTATTTTATTAATCCCCCTGTTGTATGCATAACATATGTTTGGGTTTACTTATCCTTATAAGGTTAGAATAAGCAGGACTTAGTATTTGTGAGAATAAACACATATAACTTCTAGGTATAGGCACGAATATCCTGCATAAAGTTGGCTGAAGGGCTAAGCATTTGGTTAGCTATCTCGTTGGAGTTGGAGTGCAAAACTTCTGGCTCAATTTGGGTGAATAGGTAAACACTCTCTTTTTTATAGTAAGTTGGTTCCTCAGTTAAGGAGCCTTTAATTGTTCGAAGAAATGGGTTGTGGCACTGGTAAAGATAGTGACAAATTAGCTATCGAATACACTATGCTCGTGCTTTGTGAGGTATGTATAGTGGAGCTTTTGGCTACCACTGGCTTTTGTGTGGTACTTTTAGTAGCCATAGTTTGTGAAAAAGATGTGTGGCTTGGGGCTGCCATATTGGAATAATAGTTTTGAGAAACACATATTGCTTTTTGATATAAACCTAAAATGGAGATTCAATCATATTGAAGAAATAGGTTCTTCAACCCTCGAGAACACTACCAAGTCTGGGAGACAAGCAATAAAGGATAGGTAGAATCAAGATATTGTTGAGAATGAACACACACCCAAGTATGAATTGCTTGAACATATATAAATACAACTAATAATCTCAAATCTAGTGATAGAAGTAAGAAACGATCAATCTAAAAGTGAATGCAATCAATTAACCAAAAGAAATAAATATGGAACCTAGAAACTATTAGATTAACATTCAAATAAAGAAACAACCCAAGGGAGCTGAGAAATGAACTCATATACGAATGCTTAACCCAAAGCCATTCGAGAGAGATTCATCAAAGAGATATGAGACACTTTCCCAAAATTCACTAAGGAGCAACATCGCTCAATATCCAAAATCTAGCTAATGAATAAAACCTAATTATGACAATTTATACTAAGCTACAATATGGGATAACAAATTTTCCAAAATCTCCTTAAACTAAGCTTAATAGTAACTTGGGCCACAATTAATGATTTCTTGGTCTTTTGGCCCCCTTTGACTTGAGTCTTGCTTGCCATGCCTTCTTAAAACATTCTAATCTCTTAATGTCAAGCATGAACTCTTTGACGTCGTGAGTGCTTATTCAGTTTGTATCACTCCCTCCTATAAAGAAATTTGTCCTCGAATTTGGCTTTTGCAAAACACCGGAATAAGTACCAAGTCATGAACCACATACACAATGCATAATAAATTAAAGATAATTGAGTTGATTACTCCTATTCAAATCTCACACTATTATGGTAGAGCCAAGTATCAAGACTATCCACAAAGAACATTTTCCAATTCCAACATCAAATACTTGACTAGAAAAACAACAACTAGCAAGTTTAATCATAAAAGAAGTTTCATATTTAAGCTCATTCAACTCATGCCAAGCCTCGATTGACAATTTGTCGTTCTTTATATTGAAAGCTCTAGTAAAGTCTACCCCAAATGTATGCTCAAAACTAGAAATATAGCAAGTAAATAAATTGACACTAAAACTAGCATACCATAATTTACTGCTATAATCACTAGTGTCTCCCTCCTTTAAAGGACACTCTTAATTGTTGGAGGACTTCCTAACATTAGACAAGCTTTCAAAAAATATTTTGGGAGTTAGCTTGCCACCACCCACACAGTTAACACTCTCAAGCAAGTTACGAGAATCATTTTTACAAGTTATGCACTCTTTAATTATCGGATCATCATTGTCATCAAGTGCAAACAAGTCCAAAAGAAAAGTATCATTCAATAAAACATCATCAATGGTATCCACATATCCAAGCTCACTTTCAAGTGTATACTCACTTAACAACTCATTATAGGATTCATCAACTTTAACCATAAAAGAAGATAATTCAATATCATTCAAAGGTAATTCATCAACTTCACTCCCTTTAAGTAAGTGCACACATTCCATTCCAATACTATCAAACTCATTTTCTAAATTAGAAGTAGTATCAAGTACACAATTATGATTAGAACAACTCAAAGAAGAAGTTTCACTTTTCAAGTATGGCTTACATTCTTTCACAATGCAAGCCTTCGCAACTTGACACAAACCACCAACCATATCAAGAATATTATCACTCAAAAATTCACAAGGTTCAAGCTATTATTTTTCTTCATCAAATAAAGATGGAGTGTCATAGTCACATCATTTTGTTCAAGCTCATCTTCATTTGCAAAATCACTAGTGTAGAATAATTCACACACACAAAAATCAACTTTTCCTTCACAAGTATGTTCAGCTAATGCATGCTCACAAGTTTCAACTCGACTTTGATCATCACATGATAAAAAATTATTAATTTCACAATAATGTAAGATATCATCCACACTCAAATCTCCATTAAACTCACCTCAGGAAATAAGAGAGGTTAGGATTAGCTTTGTTACCTTGTAGCATGCCTAAAGATTCTTCTTTACCTTGACTTTTCAAATTTAAGCACCTTTGTTCATTCTTAGATTTCACCTTGATCTTCTCTTTTTCTTCTAAGCATAGAACCACTCCAAAGAAGGATATCCCAGTTGAACATCTCCAAAAATTCCCTTCAAAAAAATCAAAACAACTAGACAAAGAACGATTAGAAGGATAAGAGTTAGAATAAGAAAGCTCATCACTCTCGCTCTCTTTGTTTTTCCTCATGCTCACTCTCTCTTTTGACACACTCTTCTCCCTTTTATTGTGACAACTCTCATTTTTGGTTCAACACTTCCTCTCATTTATCCACTCTAGATTTGTCACTTTTCTCTCCCTCACTTCTTTCTTTTCTCTCTCAAGCTCACTATTTCTTGTAGTATTTTTAAGGATGCCCTCAAGCTCATTTGTTCTTTCATCACTTCTCTTGGCCTCAGTGATTCAAGTGTAATCAACTTTTCGTTCAATTTAATAAACTAGTGATTTTTCCTTCCATCATGCATCACATGTTTATCAAACATCCAAGACCTCCCAAGAATAAGATGGCAAGCATATAATGGCACTACACAACAAGTGATTTCATCTACGAAGTCTCCAATCATGAAAGGAATTTTCACCATTTTGCTCACTTTAAGTTCTCCACAATTATTTAACCATTGTAACCTATAAGGCTTAGAATGATTAAAAGTCTCTAATTTTAATTCCTTCACCAAGGCAGCACTAATGAAGTTATCACAACTAGCACCATTCACTACCAAAGTGCATATTCTTTCTAGAAAATGTTATGTCTTTGGGTACTTTCTTCTTCTTCTTTTTCTTCAATCAAACATATAGATAAGGATATTCTTACTAGCATTTCTTCATTCACAAGCACAACCTCATCGTTACCATTTTCTACTAAAGAAGTACTACTTTCCACAATCCCACCAAAGGCATCAACACTTAAGCCCATGACATTATCATGCAACCAAACACTTACATTATTACTATGCCATGAGTTGACACATTAGAACAATTAGAATCAAGTCTAGGTGAAAATAAGGAGTCAATACTTTGCCCAAAAGTAGACGATGTAGCACAAGAAGAAGCACTAACAATATTTTCATCATATGACATACTCTTAGCATTACTAGCACAAGAAGATAAGGAAGGTGTAGCCAAGTTACCCTTAAATCTACTTGTATACTCATTATAATAAGTAGCAAAGAAAATTTCTAGAAATTTCTCCATTTTCTTACACCTCTCATTCTATTGTCTAACTCACTTATCTCCTTACTTAGCTCCTTCCATGAATTTTCAAAACATTCAAAAGAATCCAAAAGTTTTTACGTCATCATTTCCATCTCAATGTTGGATTCACTTTTCGAAGAAAATATGGTACCTACAAACAAAGACTTTGAAAACAATAGAAATAGTTACTTAGAATTGGACCTCACAAGTCACTACATCATGTGTATCACACCACAGATAGCATTATATATTCTTTTCGCTTGTGTATACACTCAAGCTGTAAGGCTTTTATAACCACTCTCAAATGAACTCACCACACTATGCCTTTTACCTCTCAAGGAATGTCCACAATCTCTTCAAGAACCAATCAATCACAAATCTTCAAGGCAAGTATCCAAGTATCGATTCAGAATGGAATTTATATGACACAAAGGAAATAGGCAAAAATACACTAACAGACTAGGAAACAACAAACACACACTAAAACTAAAAGAAGAAAAGCTCGAAATAAATTAGCACGAAAAGAATTGACACAAGCTCAAACACTAGCTAAACACAAGTAGGAACTAAATAATAAGTGCTAACTAGCTAATAATTTTTTTTTTTTTAAAAAAGGAATGAAAAATCCCACGTTCCGAGCCAAAACAAGCTCAAAACATGCTGAAAATTTGGCTCTGGTAAGCCATGTTTTAAAACGTGGCCACAATTTCGTCCAAAAAATTTTCTATCCCTACAAATTTTTCTCCGCAAAAATTTTTGTGGCCACGATTAATTTCGTCTTTGCGATTTAAGGCCACGAATATTGAGTAAATTTTGTCCAACTTTCTGTTTCAGTCAACATTTAATTTACTGCGCACAATTTGGACGATGATTTTGAGCTACAACTCAACTTTCACTCCATAATTTAATTTGTGGGCACGATTCTGGTAATGATTCTAGGTTTCAGAACTTCATCTTCTTCATTGTTTTTAAGCTCAAATCTAATCCAAACTTATTCAAATCACTTCCAAACTTCCTCAAACTTTAAATTCAAGTATATGTTGATGTTTTCAACCTTTTTTCTTAAACATCCACTAAAATCTTAACATGTTTTGGATCTCAAATCTTAGAACTCACTTGAACTTGAAGAACAACAATGGAGTTTTTCAAAATCCTTCAATCCCACTTTGTATATGAAGCACAAAACCAAATCCGAATCCACTCAATAACACCATAGGGATATCCAAACATTGAAAATCGAACCAAACTTGAGCAAAATATTTTTTATTTATTTATTTTAAAACATCCAAAACACACACTAACCTTTTTTTATAATTTTTAATAGATTGATAACACAATTCAAATAAAAATTTGTTACAATTTTTTAGCCTAAGCTATGATAGCAAATGATATGAACCTAAAATAAAGTTTCAAGCAAATTGAAGAAATAGGCTCTTCAAATCTCGAGAACGCCACCAAGTTTGGAAGACAAGCAATAAAGGATATTAATTTTTTTTTTAAATAACTGGCCGAATCGGTGGATAGATTAGTCAAACAATAGTTTGACATTTTTCCTACACTGGTTCCAACTGACACAATCAGTATACTATTGCACGGATTTTTTTTGAAAATTTTTTGACCGATTGACTGTTGGAACATGGAAAGAATAAAAAGAAAAAGATTGTTCAATGTTCCCACTGTTTCGGTCGCTTTCCGACTACTTTGTTTTGCCGTTAAATTTTCGTGGGTAAATAGCAAAATCTTGGTAGTGACACACCCAAGTATAAATTACTTAAACATATGTAAATACAACTAATATTCTCAAATCTAGAGATAGAAGAAAGAAAGGATCAATTTAAAAGTGAATGCAATCAATTAACCCAAAGAAACAATTAACGAATCTAGGAACTAATTTGATCAACATTCAAATCAAGAAACAATCTGTATTGGGTGAAAATTGTCGCCTTCGGTCAACACCTCGAGATGGTAGACCGAAAGAAAAACGAGCTGATGCTCCGAAGAGAAGCAATTGAACTCGTGATTAAATCACCGAAGCCAAGTTCCAACAACGCGACCGAAGGCAAGTTGGACACCGAGCTTTGATGACACGCCATCCTATTCGAACAGTAAGGTCAGATAACCAAAGCCTTGCGGCCAAGCTTCGGTTACCACCTCGGTTCCAGCGGCTTTGCAGCCCACTACTTTGCCCCACTAACCTCTCCATATTAATGCTCAGATCGTGTGGGATGCATTGGCTGATGGTGAAGAACGTGGGCAAGGCTCTTAGGCCTATAAATAGTAGTTCATTTTGTATTAGAGGGATCCAGAAATTTGTACTGAAACGCTGCCCAAATTTGTAATCGCATTCATATATTTCAATACAGTTATTTTCTCGCATTTACATCTTTTTAACGTATTATTTCAACTTTGATACAAAGAGTTGCTTGTATCCGAATCCAAATTCGATTTGTACACCTAAACTGATTTAGGCCCATACAAATTGGCGTCGTCTGTGGGGATATAAGCAGTAACGCTTTGTTCCAAAATCCCACGTTCGTTCTTTGTCAAAATTTCGTGATTCAACAACGTTATGGCTGATAATGGTGGTAACAATAACGATCGGGCTGACGTTCCGTTGAACCAACAGCCCATCGCCCCAATGACAACTGAAGAATTCCAGATGTATGTTGTCACAACGTTAAGAGCTCTCCAAACTAGGCAGGATGAGCAAGCCAGCATTAACGCTGAACTTCGCGCCTCGTTAGAAGTGAGAAACAGTGCTGCCCCAAACAGCACCCAGCCTTCGGCTCCTGGTGGAGGCATCCCGCCCTTCGTTCCTCCGGGCGCGACAACAGGGGGACCTCTCAACGGAGCCACGTCTGGGGGCTCAGGGAACAGTCCAACTACAACGCCACACTTCGGGACGTTTCCCACCGTGGCTGAGACAACGTCCTCGGTTGACGTTGAAAAAATGAGCAGGGAGATCGAGGCTTGCATCGAGGCGCGTGTGGAAAAACGCCTCGAGGGCGTGCCGGGGATAACAAAGGAGGAGGACGACCTCGACATCGATCAATACAGGGAGTTGCCCTTCAAGCCCGAAGCGGCTCCAGTCCCAACTCCCAAGGGCTTCAAACTCATATTCCTGAAGAAATACGATGGGACCACCGATCCCAAGGAGCACATAAGAGAATATATGGCCATGGTGAAGAGCAACGATTTAACGGCTATACAGCTCGAATCGATATTCTTGAAGAAATTCGGTGAGTCATTAGAGAAGGGGGCCCTACGTTGGTATATGTGCCTGCCAGCGGGGTCGATTTCCTCATTTAAGGAAATGTCAAGCGCCTTCGTCACGGCGCACTCCGGGGCTCAAAAGATCCTCCAAAGGAAGGAGGATATATGTGAAGTGAAGCAAAAGCCCGGTGAGCCACTCAAAGAGTTTCTTGAGCGGTTCCATGCCGAACGCATGGAGTTGCCTCGGATGGATGATACCTTGGCCATCATGGCATTTGAAAAAGGTATCAATACTCGCAATTCTGACGCCGCCGCTGAATTGCGAAAAGAACTCCAACAATACCAGGTTTTAACGTGGGAGGATCTGCATAGGCGCACTTACTCCAAAATCAGGCTGGAGGAAGCCGAATTCAAGAGCCGAGGTTATCATCAACGAAACCGAGGTGAATCTTCAAGTCGCGCCGAGGCGCCACGAAGTAACCCGAAGGGGAGGAATGAGCCATACACCTCGGCGAGACAGCACGTCAGCCAAAGGCTAGGGAACACCTTCGGTGGCACCTACCCAAGTTCAAACATAAGCCAAAGGCTCGGAGGGAAGGTTCAGCCCAATACGAACCAGAGAACTCCCTCGAGCTCCGCTTCGGCCCCAAAAAAGGATCTGCCCCGTATCCAAGACTATAATTTCAACATATCGACCTCAGAGCTGGTCAATGTAGTCAAGGGGACTGCCGGGGTGAGGGTTTCCAAGGATATGAGGACCCTGGCAGAAAAACGAGATCATAATCTTCACTGTGAATTTCATGCAGATTACGGCCATAAAACCGAGGATTGCAAAGCTTTGCGCCTCGAAGTAGCTCACTTGCTGAAGAAAGGAGTCTTGGCTGAGTTCCTTACTGACAAGGGGAAAGACAATTTCTCCAAGAACCGGGGTGATGGGCAACCACCTCGGGCTCCACCCCCAGTGAGAGTAGTGAATGTCATTACCGGGGGATCAGAGGTGAACGGCGTAAACTTCGCCGCGGGCAAGAAATTTGCTAAGCTCTCCATCACCATGGAGAAGAGGACCCGAGTTGGAGGCTCGGGCAAAGACATTGTGTTTGACGAAGATGACTGTGATGGGATGATGTTTCCCCATCACGACGCTCTAGTCATCATGTTAAGAATCAATGATTCTGACATCAAAAGGGTCTTGATCGACCCTGGTAGCTCAGTCAATATCATCAGCTACGGGGCTGTTAAGAAAATGTGGCTGAAAGGGGAAGTTGTCCCCAAATCAACAGTGTTAGCTGGATTCAACAACTCCACAGAGAAAACGTTGGGTGAGATCACACTCAAGACATTCGCCGAGGGAGTCACCAAAGAAACACTGTTCCAAGTCATGCCCGAGGATCTAGCCTACAACGTGATCCTCGGAAAGCCATGGATCCACTCCATGGAAGTTGTTCCCTCCACCTTACATCAAGTGATCAAATTCCCTACGCCTTGGGGAGTTCGATCAATCAAAGGGGAGCAACGAGTAGCAAGGGAATGCTACTCGGTTGCGCTGAAGAGTGGAGTCGCCCCGAGCAGGCCAAAGAAATAGCAACCAACGCAACAGGGGTCAAGCGAGGAGAACCTCCAAAGTGAAATTGAAAAGATCCCGGCATGCGTTCAAGAGCCTCGGAAGCAAAAAGCCGAGGACTCCACCATTGAAGAACTTGAGTCTTTCACTTTATTGAAAGATTTTTTCCAGAGAGAAAAGTGCACATCGGCTCGGAGTTGGACCCGGAGTCGAAAGAGGCGATTATGGAAGTTTTGAGGTCCAACCATGATTGTTTTGCTTGGGCCCATTCAGACATGACGGGTATCGATCCGGAGATCATGACCCACAAACTGAATGTGGACCCAAAATTCACCCCGGTAAAACAGAAGAAAAGGCCTCATGCCGGGGTCAAAAAGAAGGCGATCGAGGATGAAACCGCCATGCTACAAGAAAATGGTTTCATAAGGGAGGTGAAATACCCCGAATGGCTAGCCAATGTTGTGGTCGTACCGAAGAAGAATGGCAAGTGGAGAATGTGTGTAGACTACACTGACTTGAACAAAGCTTGCCCCAAAGATTCTTACCCATTGCCACAAATTGAAAGGTTAATAGACTCCACGGCTGGACACAAACTATTGACCTTCTTGGATGCATATTCGGGCTATAATCAGATCCTCATGGACCCGAAGGACGAAGAAAAGACCTCGTTCATCACTGACCGAGGTACCTTCTGTTACAAGGTGATGCCCTTCGGGTTGAAGAACGCCGGGGCGACCTACCAAAGGCTGGTATGTCGCATGTTCAAAGAATATATTGGAAAGTCTATGGAGGTCTACATAGATGACATGCTCATCAAATCGATCCGAATGGAGGATCATTTGAATCATCCGAGGGAAGCCTTTGCTGTGTTGAGACAATATGGCGTGAAGTTGAATCCTGAGAAGTGCGCCTTCGGCGTTGGATCAGGCAAATTCTTGGGATTCATTGTTTCTGAACGAGGCATCGAGGCTAATCCTGACAAAATCAGAGCTATTGAAGAGATCCCCGAGGAGCTAACCGGGGTGAAGGAAGTTCAACGCTTGACTGGCCGAGTCGCCGCCTTGAGTCGATTCATCTCAAGGTCCTCGGAGCGATGCCACAAGTTCTTCTCCATTTTGAGAAAAAACAATCACTTCGAATGGACACCGGAGTGCAAACAAGCGTTGAAAGACTTGAAACAATACTTGGCTAACGCACCGTTGCTTGCCAAGCCAAAAGAAGGTGAAACATTGCTAGTCTACTTGGCAGTGTTCGAGGTGTCAGTCAGCGCTGTGCTGGTTCGGGAAGAAGATGGCAAGCAACAGCCCATCTACTATGTGAGCAAGACACTCCTCGATACTAAAACCAGGTATCCGCATTTGGAAAAACTAGCACTTGCTTTACTTGTTACCTGCTCGGAAACTACGACCCTATTTTCAATGCCATCCAATAGCAGTAGTTTCAACCTTCCCTTTAAGAAATACATTGCATAAACCGGAGTTATCGGGGAGGCTATCAAAATGGGCGGTAGAGTTAAGCGAGTATGACATCACCTATCAACCTCGGACTGCTATTAAGTCTCAAGTCTTGGCAGACTTCGTGGCCGATTTTAGTGTTGGAATTTTGCCCGAGGCTGAAAGGGAAAGCTCCATGGCTAAGGGAGCTACCCTGATAAGACCCAAACCTCCACAAGACCCTTCACTCGGAGTCAACCCAAGTTGATCCAAGACACCCATCTTCACTTGATATGGAAGGGTATGGAAGAAGGCCCCAAGAGCGACTTGAAGACCATGCTTTGGTGTGCCATGGATGGAGGACCTTCTAGTACGCTTGAAGAGGCATCCAGAGCATGTTTAGAAGCAACTCAAGAGGCCACAGGAACAGGCGGACCGCCTACTCAACTAGGCCGGCCGCCTAGTTTTTTATCACTCTCTGGATCTGCACAAGGCGGACCGCCTCTGCAAAACGGGCGGACCGCCTACTCCCTAGAAGGCTGGGCGCCTACTCCAAGTAGGCCGGGCGCCTAGTTTGCTGAAGAGTTGCGGGATTCCTAGTTTATTTGCTATGTTTTGGACAACTATAGCCCTACGTGGCCTTTATTGTTTAAACCCACTTTAGGGATATTTTTGAGCTTTCATTATGTGTAAGTGAAGTCTATAAATACTTCACAAACCTCTTTCAAACCTTAGCTTACCTTTGAATCTTATGAATGATGAATAGAGTTTATCTCTTTATTGAAGAAACCCTTTCTTTGGTTGCTTGAATTCACTAGTGGAACCTAGTTGAGTCTTGAACTGAAAACCCGACCATTCTACTTGCGAGTCCGTTGTTGTCTCGAGGGTAGTTGCATAGTGTAGGTCCTCCTTGACACCGATACGAGGGTATTATGGAACGAGTTCTCCATAGTTACTTCGTAGGGAGTTCGAGCAGTGTCTCGCTCTTTATCTTTATTTCCGCATTTTGGTTTTGATTCTTATCATCTTGGTATCAGAGCAAGGCTCGGGTTTTATTTCTACAAACCCCCGACCCTTGATTCTTCGTGCCTAGGTTAGTTTCGATTTTAGGTTCTTGTTTATTGCTTTTGGAAAGAAGAAAAACACAAAAAAATAGAAAAGAAGAAAAAACACCAAAAATTTGTGATCATGGATTCTTGGTTTGTTGGACCAGTTATGTGATTGTTATTGGGGTTTGTTCCTTATTGAAAACCCGTTCTTTTGGTACCCTATACACTCGATTTGGAGTTGAAACACAAGAATTGAAAATTTGAAACCCCCTTGGAAATTTAAAATTTTGAAACCCTAAGCTTGAAGTTGAAGAACATGGTAGATTGCTTGATTTTGATTGGGGTTTGATAAAAGTTGTTGGGGTTTGTTCTTTGTGATTGAAACAACATTGGGGTACCTTTGAATTGCTAAAACAACGTTGGAACTGTTGGATTTTTGGGTGCAAAACCAAGAAAATCGTGTTTGAACTGTGCTGAAACCTGCAGTAGGCGGGGCACCTAGTGAAACGGGCGGACCGCCTGATTTTATTGAGTTCTCTGGACTTTGCAGAGGCGGACCACCTACTAGAGTAGGCTGACTGCCTACTCCCCTCTGCAGGCATCCAGGCGGACCACCTAGTCCAAACAGGTGGGGCGCCTACTTCTGAAAGGCGTGGTTTGGGGTAGATTCTTCTAGGATCTCTTGTTTATTTGTTTGCATCGCATCTAGTTAGCACTTCTTTGAGTAATCTTGCCTACTTGAATTGTGCTAACCCTTCTAAGCTATTAGGAAACTCAAGCCTAGACCGGAGAGTAGAATTCAAAGAAGACTCGTAGTCTCTTTTGACTCAAGTCCGCACTTAAAGAGCTAATCGTTCCAATAGAGTCCTATTAACTCCACTCACCCCGGAGCGCATTGGGCTTTTGAGTTGAGTGATTAAGTTGAGGTTTACTATTCAACTTCGTGAAGCTTTGTATTCAAGCAAGAGTGAAATAGCCCCCACCACCAAACGAGTGATCCGAGCGAAACACTTGTGAGGGAGTGAGTGAGGTTGTTTTTGCTAACGTTTGTTACTTGTGTAGGTACAATGTCTACCGAAGGAGAAGATTTTGCTAAGAGTGCCCTTGCTACTATCCTTGCCAAATTGGATAGTATGAACTTGAGGATCGAAAGCCTTGAGAGGGTGACCTCAAGTGCCCTAGTTGAGCAAGGGACTTCTAATGTGCAATCGGAGAAGGGGACCCCGAGTGTACAAGTTGAGAAAGGGGCCCCGAGTGCCCAAGTTGATGGTGTTGAGGGCACAAGTAGCCCAACCTTTACCCCGGAACAAGTTGTTGAGTTGCTCAACCGCCAACAACGGGTAAGGGAGGATCGTGATCGAATTGACCAATTGTTGGGCAATACCCAACGTGTGACCATTCCTAACCTTATGGGCAATCCCCAAAGGAATGCTCCACTTCCCGGACCAATCCGGAATGTTCAACCTCTTGAGCAAGTTGCACAAGCTCAAGAAGGGGAGGAGGATGATTATGGTGATGGTGGGTATGATGCTCACTTTCCATTTAGGGGTCGGAATGTGGATAGGGGAAGAGGCCGAGGTCGAGGGCCACCCATGGGGTATGTTGGAGGGAATGTTAGGAGAGATTATGGGGGTTATGGAGATCACTATGGAGGCCCACCGGAGCCTTTCCAAGGAGGTCGTGACAACAACCACAATCTCAATAGTGTGAAGCTTAATCTCCCACCCTTTAAAGGGAATTGTGATCCGAGTGCTTATATTGAATGGGTGCTACAAATTGAAAGATTGTTTGACACCAATGATATGACAGATGAGAAGAAGGGTACTTATGCTATTTCCTCCTTTGAGTCCTATGCATCTACGTGGTGGGAATCCGTCAAGAGGTCAAGGAGAAGAGCGGGAGTCCCCGTGAATGTGGGTTGGAATGACTTGAAGGGTATCATGAGTATCAAGTACGTCACCCCTAGATATCGTCAAGAACAACTCAAGAAACTTTATGAGTTGAAGCAAGGTGTCAAGACGGTGCATGAATACCTTGACGAGTTTGAAAGAACTCGAATGGCCTTGGACATGGACACCGAAGATGAGGAGCAAGCCGTGATCCGTTTCATGAATGGTTTGAGCTATGGTATAGCTTCACAATTGAGATTGCATTCTTATCTCTCACTTCAAGAAGTCCTTGATGCCGCCATTCAAGCCGAGCAATGGCTTGATAAAGAAAAGTCCAACCGTTACAAGAGCAACACTTCTACTTCCATGAGCAAGCCAAAGGATTGGAAAAATCCTACTCCCAATGCAAGATTCACAAATGCAAGTGGCCCTAGTGGAGCAAGTGCAAGCAAGGATGTGAAGAAGCCATTTGAGAAGTATACACCCAATCTAGGAGGTAATTCTAAAACTCAATTGAACACTCCTACTTCTTCTTCCATTCAATGTCACAAGTGTAAGGGGTATGGCCACTTTGCCAAGGAGTGTCCTACGAAAAGGACCATGGTTGTTGTTGGTGAAAATGCATATGAGCAAGAGAGTGAGCCGGAGGAAGATGAGGGAGTAGAGGGAGATGTGGGAATAGAGGAGGATGGTGAAGATGACACGGTGGAGGATGAGGAACCTCATACTTTTCTAGTAGTAAGGAGGAGCTTAGGAGCTATGATTGTGGAGGACGGCGAAACCTTGCAAAGGGAAAACCTTTTCCATGCTAGGTGTCGTGTCAAAGGTGTTGTGTGCTCTATGATCATTGATTCGGGGAGTTGCACTAATGTTGTGAGCCAATCTCTCATAACCCAATTGAAGTTGCCTACCGTGAAACACCCCAAGCCATATCGGTTACAATGGCTTAGTGAATGTGGGGAGCTCAAGGTAGTGAAACAAGCATTGATCAAGTTTAAAATGGGTAGTTATGTAGATGAACACTTGTTCGACGTTGTGCCCATGCAAGCTTGCCACCTTCTCTTTGGAAGGCCTTGGCAATTTGATCGGCAAGTGGTTCACGATGGACGTGTCAACACTTACACGCTCCAACATGAAGGAAGAAAGTTTGTGTTGAAGCCCCTAACTCCTAAACAAGTGAGTGATGACTACAATCGAATGAAGGAGTTGAGGGAAGTGGCAAAGGCTAAGTCCATCATTGAGACTAGCCCTTTGTCCAAAAGCATGGTGGCAATCCCACCTTCTTCATCTACCGGTGGCATATGTGCCATGATGCAACCGGGCGAGGTCTTAAGAGGTAATGATGGCACAAAGTTTCTCCTATGCATAGTGCACAAAGGTATGATCCTTAACTCTAATTGTGATCTTTCTTCTAACCCTTTGCCTAGTGCTTTGAAAAATGTTTTGGAGAACTTTGGGGACATGTTCCCGGATGAGATGCCCGATGGCTTACCTCCCTTGAGGGGTATTGAACATCAAATCGATTTTATTCCGGGCTCTCAAATCCCAAATAAGCCGGCCTATAGAAGCAATCCCGAGGATACAAGGGAGTTGCAAAAACAAGTTGATGACTTGCTTTCAAAAGGCTTGGTGAGGGAGAGTTTGAGTCCTTGTGCCGTACCGGTCATTCTTGTCCCAAAGAAGGACGGCACTTGGAGAATATGCGTGGATTGTCGAGCCGTGAATAAGATAACGGTCAAGTACCGTCACCCTATTCCACGACTTGATGATATGTTGGATGAATTGAGTGGGTCGTGTGTCTTTTCCAAAATCGACCTTAGGTCCGGTTACCATCAAATCCGGATGAAACCCGGGGATGAATGGAAAACCGCATTCAAGACCAAATTCGGTCTCTATGAATGGTTGGTAATGCCCTTCGGCCTTTCCAACGCACCTACCACTTTCATGCGACTCATGAACCATGTTTTGAAGTCTTTTATCAATAAGTTTTTTGTTGTCTATTTTGATGATATCTTGATCTATAGTAAGACAATTGATGAACATGTTGGCCACCTTAGGCAAGTGCTTGAAGCTTTGAGAGCCGAAAAGCTCTATGCTAACTTCAAAAAGTGTGCCTTTGGTGTGGAGAAGGTTGTCTTCCTTGGGTTTGTTGTGAGTGCCCGAGGAGTAGAGGTGGATGAGTCTAAGGTAGAGGCCATACGTGATTGGACTACTCCTACTACCGTGACTCAAGTGAGGAGCTTTCATGGTCTTGCTAGTTTTTATAGACGCTTTGTGAAAGATTTTAGCTCCATTGCCGCTCCACTCACCGAATTGGTGAAGAAAGACCAACCCTTTGTTTGGGGAGAGCCTCAAGAGAAGGCCTTCCAAGAGTTGAAAGGTAGGTTGAGTACCGCCCCTCTATTGCAATTGCCCGACTTAGGAAAGGCATTTGAGGTTGAATGTGATGCCTCGGGGGTGGGACTTTGTGGTGTATTAATGCAAGATAGCAAACCCATCGCCTACTTTAGTGAGAAGTTGAAAGGGGCCTCCTTGAACTATTCTACATATGACAAGGAGTTGTATGCCCTTGTGAGAGCCCTTGCCCATTGGCAACATTACCTTTGGCCTCGAGAGTTTGTAATCAAGAGTGATCATGAGTCACTCAAGCATTTAAGAGGCCAAGAGAAGCTCAATAAGAGACATGCCAAGTGGGTTGAATTCATTGAGTCCTTTCCCTATGTTATCCAATACAAGAAAGGGAAGGACAATGTTGTGGCGGATGCGCTTTCTAGAAAGTTCGCACTAGCCACCACTCTCACCTCTAAGCTCATGGGATTCGAGAGCATCAAATTAATGTATGCTCATGATCCAAAGCTAAAGAGTGTCCATGATGCTCTAGAGAAAGGGGAGAGAGTTGAAAAATACCAATGGGTTAATGGATTTATCTTTAAAAATGGTAGAGTGTGCATACCCGAGTCCTCATGGAGGGAATTGCTTGTGCAAGAGGCACATTGTGGAGGACTCATGGGTCACTTTGGGATAAGAAAGACTTTGGTCGTTCTTCAAGAACAATTCCATTGGCCGAAGATGAGGGTGCATGTGGAGAAATTTTGCACTAAATGCCTTGAGTGCAAACGTGCCAAATCTAAAGCCCACCCTCATGGGTTATACACCCCTCTCCCCGTACCTACTAGTCCGTGGTTGGATATATCAATGGACTTTGTCATGGGATTACCAAGGACTAGGGGGGCCACGATAGCATTTTTGTTGTCGTGGATAGGTTCTCAAAGATGGCTCATTTCATTCCATGCAAGAAATGTGATGATGCCCAACATGTAGCTTCCTTGTTTGTTGAAAATGTCTTGAAACTACATGGTGTGCCTCAAAATATAGTGAGTGATAGGGACACTAAGTTCCTAAGCCATTTTTGGCGAAGTTTATGGGGTGCTTTAGGCACCAAGCTCTTGTTTTCTACGTCCCACCACCTCCAAACCGACGGCCAAACCGAGGTGGTCAACCGAACCTTGGGTGCTCTTCTTAGGGCCATGACCCGAGGTAAGGCCGGGACGTGGATTGATAGATTGCCTCTAATGGAGTTTGCCTACAATCGTACATTGCATAGCATGATTGGCATGACTCCTTTTGAATGTGTTTATGGTTTTAACCCCTTGATTCCCCTTGATCTAACCCCTTTGCCAAGGGAAATGGTTGTTAATTTTGAAGGGAAAGCTAGAGCCAAGGCTTTGATGGAGCTACATGCTAAGGCAAAGAAGAATTTGGAGGAAGCTTATGCTAAGGTTGCCTCCAAGAAAAACAAAGGACGCAAGAAGGTGGAACTCAAGAAGGGTGACTATGTGTGGGTGCACTTCCGGAAAGAAAGGTTTCCAAACCTTAGGAAAGGGAAGTTGGCACCCCGGGGAGATGGCCCATTCCAACTGCTCTCGAAGATAAACAACAATGCCTATGTGGTCGACTTGCCAAGTGAGTATCAAGTTTCTAATACTTTCAATGTTTGTGACTTGGTTCATTTGGATGTAGGTAATGAAGAGGTCGTGAATGATGATGAAGGGGTCGTGAATGATGGTTCGATTTCGAGGACGAAATCCTCTCAAGAAGGGGAGAATGATAAGACCCAAACCTCCACAAGACCCTTCACTCGGAGTCAAGCCAAGTTGATCCAAGACACCCATCTTCACTTGATATGGAAGGGTATGGAAGAAGGCCCCAAGAGCGACTTGAAGACCATGCTTTGGTGTGCCATGGATGGAGGACCTTCTAGTACACTTGAAGAGGCATCAGGAGCATGTTTAGAAGCAACTCAAGAGGCCACAGGAACAGGCGGACCGCCTACTAAACTAGGTCGGCCGCCTAGTTTTTTATCACTCTCTGGATCTGCACCAGGCGGACCGCCTCTGCAAAACGGGCGGACCGCCTACTCCCTAGAAGGCTGGGCGCCTACTCCAAGTAGGTCGGGCGCCTAGTTTGCTGAAGAGTTGCGGGATTCCTAGTTTATTTGCTATGTTTTGGACAACTATAGCCCTACGTGGCCTTTATTGTTTAAACCCACTTTAGGGGTATTTTTGAGCTTTCATTATGTGTAAGTGAAGTTTTCAAACCTTAGCTTACCTTTGAATCTTATGAATGATGAATAGAGTTTATCTCTTTATTGAAGAAACCCTTTCTTTGGTTGCTTGAATTCACTAGTGGAACCTAGTTGAGTCTTGAACCGAAAACCCAACCATTCTACTTGCGAGTCCGTTGTTGTCTCGAGGGTAGTTGCATAGTGTAGGTCCTCCTTGACACCGATACGAGGGTATTATGGAACGAGTTCTCCATAGTTACTTCGTAGGGAGTTCGAGTAGTGTCTCGCTCTTTATCTTTATTTCCGCATTTTGGTTTTGATTCTTATCATACCCCGGGGCTATGGATACTTTACACTGATGGAGCAACAAATTCCAAAGGCTCGGGGTTAGGTATTGTCCTGAGAGCACCCACCGGGGAGAAAGTCAGGCACTCGGTTCGTTTCAAGAAAGTAACCAACAATGAGGCAGAGTACGAGGCAGCTTTAGCGGGTCTGGAGCTAGCCAAGGAAATGGGGATTGAGAGAATCGAATTGAGGTGTGATTCACAGTTGGTAGTGAACCAGGTCCTCGGTGATTATACGGCTCGTGAGCCCAGAATGCAGTTATACTTGGACCGGGCACAAAGAATCTTGGCCCAATTCCAAGAATGGCAAGTTAAACAAGTGCCTCTGGAGGAAAACACCGAGGCTGATGCTTTGGCTAATCTTGGTTCGGCGATCGATGAAGCTCACTCGGGGACTGACTCGGTGGTTCGGTTGTTGTCCGCACAAGTGAGAGAGATGAAGCTGCAAGTCAATTCGGTGGACAACCGATGGGATTGGCGAAGTAAGTTCATCTCCTACTTCGACTCGGGGACTATCCCCCAAGATAAAAATGAAGCAAAGAAGCTAAGGACCCAAGCAGCCTCGTATCACATGATCGAGGGTAATCTTTACAAGAGGCTATATTGCGGCCCGATGGCCAAATGTTTAGGTCCTGATGAGGCAAGATACGTGATGGCCGAAGTGCACGAAGGCGAGTGTGGCAACCACTCGGGAGGAAAGTCCTTGGTGCGAAAATTATTAAGAGCTGGGTATTATTGGCCCACAATCAGTGCCGATGTGAAGGCATTCGTGCAGAAATGTGACAAGTGCCAGCGCCATGGGCGGTTGATCCACCAACAGGCCGAGCCTCTACATTCAGTGGTATCGCCATGGCCCTTCATGAAATGGGGGATGGACGTTGTTGGACCATTACCCAAGGGAAAGGGTGGTGTTCGTTTCATCTTAGTGTTAACTGATTACTTCACAAAATGGGTGGAAGCAGCGGCTCTCACCGAGGTAAAGCAAAAGCAAGTGATCGACTTCATCAAAAAGAGTATCATCTATATGTTCGGCGTCCCAAGAGAAATTGCTTGTGACAACGGTAAACAATTCATGGGGGCGGCCATCACTGATTTTTTCAAGCAATGGGGAATCAAAAGAATTGCCTTGACTCCCTATCACCCAAGCGCCAACGGCCAAGCTGAGTCTTCGAACAGGATCATAATTGAAAATTTGAAGAAAAGACTCGACGAGAAGAAAGGCCCTTGGCCCGAGGAGTTGCCCGGGGTATTATGGGCCATGCGAACAACAGAGAAAAACAGCACCGGGGAGACTCCCTTTTCCCTAGCCTATGGCATGGATTCTCTCATCCCCGTAGAAGTGGGTGAACCAAGCCTTCGGTACGCTCAGACTGCCGAAGACGCCAACCAAGAGGCAATGCGCATAGAGTTGGATCTACTCGAGGAGAAAAGAGAGTTAGCCTTAGTTCGGCTAGTTGCCCAAAAGAGGCAGATCGAGGCATACCTCAACAGGAAAGCCAAGCTCAGAGACTTCAAAGTCGGAGATTATGTGCTGAAAACTGTGAATCAATCAACAAAGGAAGAGAACGGAGGGAAACTCATTGCAAATTGGGAAGGACCCTATAGGGTCAAGGCGATTGTTGGAAAAGGCTCTTATCAAATAGAGAGTCTGCAAGGAGAGCCCGAACCTCTGAATTGGAATATCTCCAATCTGAAGCGATACTACTTCTAGTCGAGGTAAATAATTTTCAATCTTTCTAAATTAAACAGCCCCGAGCCGAACAACGCTCCCATGGCATTGACAGAAAATGTACTAACTTACTCCTCGTTCCGTCTTTTTTGCTTGACCTTTTCAGGAAGCGAACCGAACCATTTTCAGTGCTCGGATTTTCATCGAAATTCAAAACCAAACACTGGGGGGGAGTGAGAAGGGTTGATATCGAGGTCGACATCGAGCCTCCCAACTGAAGCTTATCTATCCGACAACCGGGGACTTACGCCCGAGGATTAGATTTAGTACATTGTAAATTAGCCCGGTAGCGGCATGTTGTCAATTTGCTTTTGTTGAAAATTTGTTTTTCACCCAAGGTCCGTTTTGACTTGGTTTTTTATGTAAATGGCCGACTGCCGGCTCGTTGATATCAATAAAATGACTTCGATTCCATTCATTTTGTCTGTGAATCTTGCACCCCTAAGTTGCACAATGCATCGACTCGAGGACGAGACGTCGTTCTAATTTTGCATCGATTAAATTCAACTAAGTCTTGCAAGCGATTTATTCATTCTTAAAAGGGTGTTCGGTATTTGCAAAAACCAGCACTCAAGATAAAGTACGAACAATCAATTTCCACTAAAAGCCCGAAGGCAGAAAGATATTTACATCTAAAAAGACCCGAAGGTCGAAAGACATGTATACACAAAGGCCCAAAGGCTGGTGTCCAAAAAGGCGCGAAGGCCTAAAAACAAAAAGACATCAAAAAGTTCGAATACTAAGGTTGTGCCCCATCGGCATCCTCAGTGCCTTCTTCGGCACTATCGCCTTCATCCTCACCCTCGGGCCCACCATCATCTGAGCCCTCACTCGAGGGGAGTTCATCTACAATCCTTTGAGCCTCGGCAGCAACTTCCCTCGCCTTGGCGATCTCCTCCTCGAGCAAAATTTGCCCGGCCTGGACTTGTTCAAGTGCACTGAGACTGGTCTTGACAACGGCCCATGTCTCTTCGAATTTAGCCCTTGTTGCCTTGACCTCGGCCCGCTCATTAAGGTACGCAATCCTACCCTCGAGCTTGGATACCTTGCCCCGAAGGGCTGGCACCTGGTCGACTTGGCTCTGCAACTCGACAAGTTTGGCGTTGTACTCCCCGAGCTTGCCGCGATATTTCTCGCCTGCTTAGAGCACTTTGGTTTTGGCCCTGAAAAGCTCCGCCTCAAGGCGAGCATTCTCAAGGCTAAACCTCGAGCGCTCCGCAGTAAATTCATTCGTCGCAGCTTGGACTCGAGCTTCGGCAGATTCCACAGCCACACGGAGATCGGCTTCGGCCTTCGCCGAAATTTCATTGGCGCGCTCCAGCTCATTGTTTAGAATTTCAAACCGGGACTCTAGCTCGGTAACTTGCCCCTTAAGAATTTTCTTCTGTTCATCCCAAGCGGCGGCAGCTGCTTGGATCTCTTTAGCTCGATCACGCTCAAGATGAAGGGCTTGCAGCGCAAGAACCAAGCTCTGCGTTCGAAACACAAGTGTCAGTACCCGAAGAATGGTGAGGTAAATCATGCAGAAAGAACACTAGGGCTTACCCGAAGGGCAGAAGCGGCGGAGACGCCCATCAAACTCATCGGGCTGAGATTCCAAAGAGCGTGAGCTTCGGCGGGACCAAGTAGGCCATCAAGAGCCACGATATCCTCTTTCATGGCGTCCAGCAAATTCGCATCGGGATATATTTCCAAGGCCCGGGGCTCAGTGCTGGCAGGCTTCGGCGAAGCTCTAGAGGCCTTGACCATATTCTTGATCAAGCCTTCACCCACTTTGGCTTTGCCTTTTCGCTTTGCAGCCTCTCGATCAGGCTCTTCCACATCTATCACCTCGGTGGTCCTGCCAACCTCGGGTCTTGGTTCTAGGATCGCCACCGAAGCTGGCTCCGACCCAACTTCAGGGGCAGCAAGGGCAACCTCTTCATCACTGGGCTCGTCGATAAGACCCCGACGCTTCACAACTGTCGCCTCGGCGGTAGGAGCAGCCACTTCCTCGACCCGAGGTCCTTTCGCTTTGGTTGCACGCTTTGATACCGCCCTTTTCCTCTTCGAGCCTAGGGAAGAAATGGAAGCAGTTCGTGCAATGTGAGAGGAAAGGGAAGCGCATGAAAATCAACCTAAGAAAATTTCATCACCTTGTGAGGTCCCTTGGCTCGAGGAACTTTTAGCTTTCTTCTCCTCTATCAACCGCTTCGCCAGGTCCGCCATCTTGGCTACGCCCTCGGTGACGTCCGTCACTAATCTTTCCCTCCTCTTTGCTTTCTTACCCCCCTTTTCCTCTCCTCCACCTTCGACCTCCGCCTCGGCTTCTTCTTCTTCCTCATCGGCGTCCCTCACAGCCTTGCTGGGGAGACCTGCGTAAATATAAAAAAAAAATCAATCGCCAGAACCTAATGGCTCGAAACAAGTCCAAGGAGTTGAACTCATCAACAACTCACCGTGCCTCTTGCACACCCACCGGTTTTCTTCCAGACCGGCCAACACCATCCACTGCCGTTCGGGGCGTTTCTTCACTTGCATAACTTCGGTAACCCACCCGAGCAAATTCTTTGGTGGGTTAACTGGAACCTTCTCAGCTGCAAGCCAAAGGTGGAGGGATTAACAACTATGACAATCCAAAGCCGAAGGGAAAATAGAAGCAAATACTTACGTTGACCATTCCATGCTTCGGGAAAGCCAGGTTCGGTTGACAACAGCCTCGTGGGGATGAGCACGTACCGATCGTTCCAGCCTCGGTCTCCATGATCCTCACTCTTGCTCAGAATTGCATAAGAACCCCGAGGCAGAAGAGCGACCACCCCGGCCTTGTGAAAATAAGGATAGTAGAGAGAAATCAAGTGCTGGAAGGAGAAAGGCAACCTAGCAATATCACTCAAGTACTCGAGGGCTTGGACAACCCTCCAAACCCCGGGCCTAAGTTGGGCTAAACAGAGGTTATAGGATCGGCAAAATACATCGATGATAGGATGTAATGGCAAGTTGAACCCTATGGTGAAAGGACAGGTGAAAACCGAAGAGTATCCTTCGACATGCGTGGACACAGCAGAACCAGGCGCCGGGATCCTGATCTCCACCTCGGGACCCCAACGGCAATCTTCCCGAACCGCCTCAAGCCTCTCCTCGATGATGATGCTCGGGGTGACGTGAACGGGGATATTCCTTTTCTTCCCCTTTTGGGCCTCAGATTGGGCATGGACCTTTAAGTCCTTGTCATTATTGAAACTCGAGGGGATGACCAACCGAGGGTCGATCTCAACCTCGAGAGGAATTTTCCTCTTCGATTTCTTCAAAGGGCCAACTTTGGCTTCCCCCTTTTGGTCGCTGATCCCACTCACCTCAACCCTTCCTACCGAGCCACCCGCAACCTTGGCACTGGTGGTGTCATCACCTTCAGCGTCATCACCCACATCAAGATCCACATATTCACTGGCCTCCGCTGAACCGCGACCCGCCTTCATCTTACGTCTCAAAGGAGTGGGAGCGGCAGACGTGGCCTCGCCACCACCTCCCGCTTCAGCCACCTGCAATGGTGGCACAGAGGCGACGGCATCGTCGTTTACAGCCATGGCAGCAAAGCGCTCTGCCCTCTCACCTGAGTCGCTTGAGCCATGGCCGGAATTGGTAGCAGAGATAGTAGCAGACATGGTGATAAGTAAAGAGGAGAAACGTTTGAGATTGGAAGATTGAAAGTAGAAGACAGTGTTTTAATGATTCTTCAAAGTTTCTTTCTTCTGGTCAAAAGCTTCAAGTGAAGGGGGAGAAGATGAAGTGGTGTATTTATAGGGAGCACGCACGTGCAAGTTGGGAGACTAATGATGACTGTAACGTTGGAGAAAACAAAAAGACGGCGCGACCGTTCGGAGACCTATCAAAAGCCGCCACGTAACGCGGAACGGCGACCCGATAGATGTGCGACTTTTGAAATTCGTGGATAGGGTTTTGCCACGTCGACTTCCCGCCTAAATTCATTCCACTCCTCGGCGACTTCGACGTCCACCAAGGAGTGGGGGGACTATCTGTATTGGGTGAAAATTGTCGCCTTCGGTCAACACCTCGAGATGGTAGACCGAAGGGAAAATGAGCTGATGCTCCGAAGAGAAGCAATTGAACTCGTGATTAAGTCACCGAAGCCAAGTTCCAACAACGCGACCGAAGGCAAGTTGGACACCGAGCTTTGATGATACGCCCTCCTATTCGAACAGTAAGGTCAGATAACCGAAGCCTTGCGGCCAAGCTTCGGTTACCACCTCGGTTCCAGCGGCTTTGCAGCCCACCACTTTGCCCCACTAACCTCTCCATATTAAGGCTCAGATCTTGGGGGATGCATTGGCTGATGGTAAAGAACGTGGGCAAGGCTCTTAGGCCTATAAATAGTAGTTCATTTTGTATTAGAGGGATCCAGAAATTTGTACTGAAACGCTGCCCAAATTTGTAATCACATTCATATATTGCAATACAGTTATTTTCTCGCATTTACATCTTTTTCACGTATTATTTCAACTTTGATACGAAGAGTTGCTTGTATCCGAATCCAAATTCAATTTGTACACCTAAACTGATTTAGGCCCATACACAATCCAATAGAGATGAGAAATGAACTCATACATGAATGCTTAACCCAAAGAAATTCAAGGAAGGTTCATCAAAGAGATATGTGAAACTTTCCCAAAACTCACTAAGGAGCAACATCACTCAATGTCCAAAAGCTAGCTAATGAATAGAACTTAATTATGACTATTTATACTAAGCTGAAATATTGAATAATAGACTTTCAAAATGTCTTTAAACTAAGCTAAATAGTGACTTGGGGCGCAATTAATCATTTCTTGGTTTTTTGGCCCCTTTTTGACTTGAGTCTTGCTTTCTATACCCTCTTAAAATATTCCAAGCTCTTAATGTCGAACATGAACTCTCCAATATCGTGAGCGCTTATCTGGTTCGTATCTCTTTATTATTCTTGGGTTATGGTCCCTTTAGTTCCCTTTAGCTGGCACCATTTCATGAAATCTTCATCTGTCTAGGGAGTAGATGAGGTCTGGGCTAGTTGAGACTCTTCTCTTCAACTAAATATGTTCATTTCTTTGGGTTTAAAAATAAAATTAGTTATGAATTTCCCGAAGATATGATGGAAGGATTCTTTTCATGGCATAAGCTACTAGAGTTTGGTATATAGGTTGGCTACATCCAACTGGTCTTTTGGAAGTTGTTTGGAGGCAACTGAAATTACTTGTTGTTCAGAGACAAACATTATCTTGTTCTTTCCTCTGGAGTAGGAAGGGCTGGAACTTGTGTATGCACTATCTTCTTTTTTCAGGACCTTTAATCTACCCTGCAAGAATTCTCGAGTGAGAAAATCTGGAATAGAGTTTGAGCTCCTTTTGTCAAAATCAAAAATAGATAAATTAGCTTGTCATCAATGAAATATATCTTTAGAGGGAAGGTTTCATACATCTTTTTATAAAACAGATTTTGTTGCTATACAATCAATCCTTAAAAGAAGTTTTCGATTTAGTAAATCAGCCTGAATTGTAGAAATGCAGAAGACAATTGCTAAAATTTCTTTTTTAATGGTAGGATAATTCTGTTGAGAAGTATTCCAATGCTTAGATGAAAATGCAATGATATATTTTTGCATTCGGAACCCAAACATGCACTTTCTTCACCAGTGCCAAAACCCATTTCTTAAAAAAAACAAAAAAAAAGGCTCATCCTCTAAGAAACCAACTTACTTTAAAAATAATAGTGTTTACCCACTCACCCAAATTAAATCAAAATTTTGGCACTCTAACCCTTAAGAGGTAGCCAACCAAATGCTTAGAGCTTCAGCCAACTTTATGCAGGAAACTCCTGCCTATACCCATAAGTTTTACGAGTACACTCGTATATACTAAGTCCTGCTTATTCAAACCTTATAAGAATATCGAGACATATGTTATATTTACAATGATGTGAATTAATTAACTGATCTCTCCAAAAGAATGGAGTACACATCCATCTAAGTACAAAAGACTTTCCCCATCTTTTGACGTCAACTTTTTAACTACTATGATTATAAGGTTGCCTTGATAAATGACTACACCTTCCAAAACCACCTTGAAAAGCACTATTGGTTTATGCTTTGGGATTAAAAAACTAGCATGATTTCCCTCAGTAGTTTCTAATCTAATAGTGGTCTATTTATGGATACTAAATTGAGATCCTCCTATCTCCAATAAGGGAAGAATATGAATATCTTGGTAGCAATTTCTTTAGCCAGAAACAAGTACATGTACTTCTCCAACTTTCTCATAGATTTCAGATTTTGTGGATCAATTCTAAAAAGTTTTTCTTCCACAAACCTGACTGACATAAAAGACTACCATGGCTAGCCCTCTAAGGCCACACTAAGTGAACCGAAATCCCTTCGAAGCTTATGTTCTGGAAAAGTGGTTCCTAGAAAATTCAAAGTATTTGTCTTCAACAGATGCTGCCCAACTCTCATTTTTTCAGCAAAAATCTATTGCAACTGCGCAGTTATCCAGCTCTAGCAGTACATGAGATTTTATCCAACATATAGAGCAAATCCTCCAACAACTTAAGGCTGAACCTCCCAACCAATAGTCTCAAGCTTCTTCAGAAGAAGAAGACCCGAATTAAGACTTACTAGAAGAATAATCAGGATGATATTGGCATAAAAAAATCATGACATCGTCGAAGCTGACATCACCCATAACATAAGTAAAACACTTTTGGTTAAAATGAATTAGAAGTATTGTACACTTGTACGGTACAAGTATAATGGGCTTACTTGTACTGTACACTTTTAGTGTAGAAGTACTATACATTTTACTATAGAAATTGATACTGTAGCATTTTAAAAAAAAATCCTGTAAATACCCCCACCCCCCCTCCCATGGGTGGATCTACGTGGAGAATCATGGTGCTTGAGCACGCATTGCACGACTCGGCGCAGTTATATTTATAGAGAGAAATCAGCAGAAAACCTTGATATGGTATCTGGGACTTGTTACGTGGAAGTGGAAGAATCTTATTGCCTATTAAGTCAACATTTCTCAATGCATGACTATTTTTTTTGTATGATAGTTCCATAGATGTGTCCATTAGAGGGATTCTCTTCTTAATCGCTACTATAATCCGTTATATCCTCCTCCCGTTTTAAGTCGTTTTTGAATTCTAAATCATCTTTGTAAGATTATCCAAACTCCTTATTATACAAGTAAATTATCTTATTTACCAGTTCAACTTCTTTCCCTTTTTGATTCAAATCTAAACATTGGTAGTTATTCATCATTTGAAGAAATTATTTTTGACTAAATAAAGCTTCCCAAACTTACTCATTTAAGAACATAAAAAAAGCAATATAAAAGAAGTGTCAAATATGCGAGATGACAAGAAACAAAAATAAAAATAGAAAACCTCATATTATAGTTTCTTCATCACATTTTCAGTGTATGTTCGCTATGCCAAGAAAATTAGAAGCTGCATCCTAGGGACAGGTATAACAATATAATCAAGAAATTTAATTTCATATATGGACATGGGTTTCTTATGCAAACTGATAATGTTATAAATACTACATAAACATTACATCATTGAGATCATATATAACTACTAGAGCTATGATCACTGTTCACGGGATTACAAGATAATAAAACTGCATTAGGATTAAAGTTTAACTAGATTATTACAAGTACTTACCAGCAGATATAGTCCTAACATAAACTACACTACTTTTATCAGCTTGGGTAGAAACTTCAATTGATTCTGGAGGAGCTGGTAGATAATAAACAGAAGTGGTTGACTTGGATCCTTCTTATGCCAAAGGTGAGCTACACCATTGTCTTCTCTAAAGCTATGCTGGATCACTAGATTCTTCAACCTGCTCAACAAGTAACTGGGGCTTTTTGTTGCATGATTTCCCCTAAGTCTTCAATTAAAAAAATGACCTCCAAATTTTAAGAATTGGGTAAATGACCTCCTCCTTTTTAATCATGATTAGAACTTAATTACACCTAAACAATAAGTATACATCCCAACCCCCCAATTTTTAAATAATACACTTTGACCCATACTTGAAAAATAAAAATAAAAACTCCCCCCCCCCCCCCCCCACAAATTTTTCCCGCCAGAAATCTCTCCCCCCCCCCCCCCTCTTCTTCTTACCAAGCTTGTTCATTGGCTTCTCCATTGGCTTCTTCTTCAAAAATTTCCCCCAAATTCATACCAGACTTTTATAATCAATGAGACCAATCACAAATCCAATTCTCATCATCAATTTGTCCTCATTTCGTGATTGGTTGTCGTGGGATACTTTTAAAGTTTTAATTTTGGGTCTTTTTTCAATAGCTCAAATCTGTCGCTTGTGGTGTGTGCATTGACACATAATTGGGTCAGTATCAGATTCTTCGTGGTATACGCGGTACTTTATTGAGCTGGTAAGCTGGTTTATATATCCGCCATTGTTTTGGTTCGATTAGAGCTCTGCTTTTGTTCATCGACCTGTTTCAGTATATTGTCGACTATACTGATATCTGTAAACTGAGCTGAGATGGGGAGGCTATGTAGTAGTGGGTGCTGATTTCTTGGGGAAATGGGTAGAGACAACTAAATGCTGGTCTTGGCATTCGAATTCTAGTGCAACAGTACCTATTGCATTGAAATTGGATGGTACATTTGACGAGTTGATTGACAACATCATTGAACGCGGACAATTAAATTGTGATCGAGGCGATGTGGCCATTAGTTATATGCTTGGTGCTGCACCTACGAGGGGGAAAATAGCTCCTTCATTCATTAGGAATGACAGTGATTTGCGCATATACCTGCTAGATGTAAATGGTAATGAAAGTAGGCCAATTCTTTATATTTCGATGGTCGACGGATCTGCCCCGGCTTCATATGCTGCTGCTGCACCTCCTGTAGAAGTTGACGATGATCAACGAGAAGATGTTTTTAGGCCTGTGTTTGAGGATAGTGGAGATTATCCAGTGTTCGTGGATAAAGAGGAGAGTACTGGCAGTGATGGAAGCGATGAATCTGAGTGTGAGGGGCCTGATGAAACGCAGACTGATGTTGTTGGGGTGTCTGCTGGAATAGAGTCCAGTCATATTTTAAATAATGGCACAGGTTTTTCTAAGGGTAAAACATTCTTGAATAAGAATAAGGTGGTTTGCTCATTGAAGTTAGCGGCGGTTAAGAAGATGTATACTTTCCGCACGAAGAAGAGTTCAAAACTTTTGTATTATGTGGCATGTGCATCGATGACCTGCAATTGGATGGTACGCGCTACCAAGTACAAAACTTGTGAGAGATTTAAGATCACCAAGTACTGTGGTGATCACACATGTGGGGTAGAGAAAGCTACGAGCCACCATCCTCAAGCTTCTGCAAAGGTCCTCGCTCGTCTTGTTAAAAACAGGTTTATTGGAAACAAGGGTGCATCGACCAAAGATATCAGCGCCACTGTTCTTCATGATCTGAAAACAAATGTTAGTTATTAGAAGATGTGGAAGGCAAGGAACATTGCAAGGAACATGGTGAGGGGGACGGCGGAGCACGGGTACGTTGCCTTAGATGCATACCGCTTAGAAATTGAAAGAGAGAATCCCGAAAGTCAAGTTACACTAGCTGTGTATGAGGAAGACATGTCGTTTCGTTATATGTTCGTATCATTTGCTGCTTGGATTAGAGGAAATCAATATATGAGAAAGGTAATATATGTGGATGACACTCATTTAACGGGGCCGTACGAAGGTGTAATGTTGGCTGCTGTGGCGTTGGACACGGAGAACCATATTTTTCCTTTGGCGTTTTGTGTGATCGATGTGGAGTGCGATTCTTGGACGTTCTTCTTTCAGATTCTGCTGGGGGTGGTACCGGACAGTCCGGAGCTGTGCATCATCTCTGATCGCGCTAGTAGCCTAGCTAACGAATATCATGGGTCTACTCTCAAGCGCATCATGGATGTTGCATGAGGCACCTCGCTGATAACCTTCGCAAGAGGTTTAGGGGTGATTTCAGGGGTAATTATTATGCTACGGCTAAAACGTACAGCCGCGATATTTTTGATAAATAAATTAAAGAGCTCCATGGAAAAAATGCAGCGGCTGCTGAATGTCTTGAGAATGAAGTTGGTGCACACAAATGGAGCAGGGCATATTTCCCGGGTCACAGGTACGACATTATCACCACAAATATTTCGGAATCTGTTAACTCAATGTTCCTGGACAAAAGGGAATTCCCGATGGTCGCACTGTTTAATTTTATCAATGAGGTTCCATCAAATCTTCATGAAGCGTCGTGCGCATGTCAACAGTGTGAGCAGCAACTGTGTCCCTCGAATTGAGAAGATGCTCAGGCAGCTCATAGAAGATTCCAGTTGTCTTGTGGCGTATAATCTTGACAATGGTGATTTTGCCGTTGTTGGAGAAAATGAGCCTGTGGACCCAATGACCAAGAAAACTGAGTCTGGTTGAAAAAATCTGTACATGTAGGCAATTTGACTTGGAAATGATTCCGTGCATTCATGCGACGGTAGCGATTCGGCTGGCCTTTGGTGATGAGTATGGTAGTGTTCTTTACAAGTACACTTCTTGGTATTATGCTAGGGAGACGTACCTATTAGCATATGGACATAATACTCGTCCCATTCCTCCGGAAGAAGAATGGATTCTGCCTCCCGATTATACACCAGCAACCATAAAGCCACCTCATGTTCAGCTCAAAATGGGAAGGAAAAGAATTAAGCGCATTCCATCGATGGGTGAAGAATCATACTCGTCCAAGAAGAGAAAGAATAGATGCTCAAAATGCAAACGACCAGGCCACAAGAAAACAATTTGCCCTCTTGATCAAAACCATCAGTGAATTTATTGTTATTTATTGAATGTAATAATTTATTTATGAACATTTGATATCTACTACTTGTCAATTTACTAATTGTGTATGTTCACTTCCTATTTACCTATGTTCACTCTGTCTTATTATTTAATATACCTAGAACTATTTATAATAGACTGTTGATGGGCTAGCAATTGGTATTTTTTGGCGAAGTATGTGTAGTTTACAATCAATCATACTTTGGTTGACAATACACTTTAACTAGGTTTATTGATCTCTGTAGTTGACAAATTTGTGCAGACGCAAAAACTTATAAGATAGTGAATAAACTACTATCCATGGTCAATAGACTGTTGATGGGCTAGCAATTGGTATTTTCTGCCGTGTGTAGTTTATGATCGATCACATTTTGGTTGACAGTACACATTAACTAGCTTTATTGATCTCTGTAGTTGGAAAATTTATTTGGACGCAATAAATTATAACATTGTGTATAAACTACTATACATGGTCAATAATAAATAAATTTGTATTTTTACTATTATAGAATATTTTATCCAAGTTAGCTATTCAATCGTACACCAAAATTGCATAGACTAAAGACAGAACAACAACTCAAAACAATGATAACTTTTGTTCCGTATATTAATAGACGTGAATCTTATTGAGTAAGTTTAGTGGATTGAGTGGTAGATAATAGGTAACATGTGAGAGTAATAAATGGGTGCACTGCCCCAAGCTTAGAAAGACACGTCGGATACAATGGAGGAACTGTAAAGTCTTGCTGGGAACAGTGAATAATCATGACGTTTCCCCCCACCCCCTATCCCTTCACTTTCTACAGCTATAAATTGGACAATTATTTGTCCATTTTAACACACACAAACAACTACAAATCTCAAACAATCTTGCTACAAAAAAAATGGCATTCCCTAGCCTACCCACCCAAGATGCCTTGTTGATCCGTCAAGTCTTGGACACCTTAATCCGACAGATTCATGAGGACAGAATGCGCCAGGAGATGAACATCCGGTGCATTGCACGCATTCTGCGTGCAATGTGCCGCCGCGTCGGCTTAAACACCGACGACCACATCCCCCCCCCCCCCCAATTCTCCTTAATTTTTATGTTTAGTGTTTATTTATTTATATTTTCTGTTATTTTGCTTTTTGTTAAAGAGCTTTCTAAATAAATAAATCTCTTTTTGTAATTAGTTCAAATATCTATTAATGGAATGGGGGTATTTTGCTAGTTAATTTGGTGTTTTACTGTTTCTGCGTTTGTTTACGTTTCTGCATTTGTTTAAGTTTCATCAGGGAAGACGACTAGATCTGTAAACATAATAATAGACGGATCTAGTTGATAAACAACTGTTGATAGACACGAACATAGTTTTGCTTAATACTAGCCCAACTGAGAAATTTTCAACTTAAACGAATAATATACCAGTTTAAGTGTATACTCAACTAAACTACTAAACTACTAAACATTAAGACGCGGCAGGAGAGATTTCTATTTTAGATATGATGAAGTATATAATAAACCAATTGAAGTTACTAAGCAACTAACACTATGACAAGGGAAGAGTGTAACTAACAGTAAAATAAAAATCCAAATCAGTGTGGAATTAACGATTGGTTAACAATCATCTTGATAGTAGCTTGTTGACAATTATATGTATACATGTTTTCATCATTTACAATGATTATGGATTAAATTGAAGGTCTTCATTAATGTGGAATTAACCTGTGGTTGACAATCAACTATATATGGTCTACGCTCACCACTGCTAAACTTGAATTAATTTGACGGACAAAATATTATTATAATGAAATAATGATAATATATCCAACAATGATGTGAATTAGAATAAATAAATTATGAATGACCATGTGTCCATGTCAATTCATCAGGATTGTGCATAGTTGACAGTCTTCCTTATGAAAGTTTATCATCGATTACAAAGAATAAGGATTAAATTGAAGGAAGGATTAAATTGAAGGATATTATGATATTTTTTTATACCAAAACTTTATCATTTGTGTAGTTTAATTAATGAACGTAATCCAATGCTAGGTATCATCATTAAAGCTTTAGGGTGTGTTAATCCATATAACTAAATCAAAGCATTGCCTGCTTCTCACATCATGATCTTCTTCCAAGCTAAGACAAAGAACTCTTGCTTTGTCAGAACCTTAACACTAGTAGTCATTATAACATATATGTCATGTAATGTTAGTCCTTAGCAATTGCTGACAAATAGGATGGTAGATTATGCAACAACATTGTCGTGTGAGGGGTTTCGTAGTTCTTAGACCAAAAAATAACCCCTTAAAAGTTTTAAATATAGGTTTTTTATATTATTTTAATCCTAAACCATATGAGTTTATTGTCAACTCATGAAAGTTGATAATACAAAACAATATACCAAATAAGCAAAAGTCATCTACAAATACCCTAGAGCCCGGACACCAAACCCCAAGCGCGTGAACCCTAAATCCTGAACCTCAAAACCCAAACCCTAAATAGCAAACGCGCGCGTGATAACATCCTGGACGGTATCGTTTCAAAGCACAGCTGTGCAGTAAGTCTACATAGACCAAACAGATGTTGATTAGCATCTTCTAATTTGTTTTGTCTCAAGGTGATTTTATTTTTTATTTTTTAATTTTCTAACGGTAACTTTTTAAATTTTGTGTGCAACGGTAATATATTATCTTTTACATATAAACGGACGACCAAATCATATTTCTCTCTCATCAGTCTATCATCGACTACGATAATAAAAAAAATGTCCCAGACCTCGCAATCTGCATCATCTTCTTCGGTGGAACCCGATATATGCCATTGCGGTCAAAACGGGAAGCTCAAAATATCAAGGACTCAAACAAATCGTGGTCGCAGATTTTGGGGTTGTAGTACACCAAAGGTAGGTAATTATTTACGTCTAATAAAATTTACAATTAATACTCGACCAACTATGCTAATTTCTGTCCTGATTAGGACAATGGTGGATGTGATTACTTTAGGTGGCATGATGGTCCACTTGCTCAAGAAACAAGAGAAGTACTGTCCCAATTAGTCTCCAGGGCACAAGGAGCGGCAAGGTTTGACTTCGCTCAAAAAATTCATGAATATGAAGAACAAGTGAAGCTTCTGAGATTGCTGCTTCTGGAGGCTGAGCAACAAAGGGATTTCCTTAAAACCCAACTCACGGAAGTTCAAGTGGCGAAGGAACAAATCCAAGTGCAATTGAAAGAGGTTGAGAGGCAGAGGGATCAATTTAAGAAGTTGGCGCATAGGCTTCTTATCGGAGCATTGTTTTACTTAGTCTGTAAATGGTGGGTCTAATTAATTTTGTTAATGTGATAGCAATTTAATTGTCTTGTTTGTTTGATTGATCACTGTGAACTATGCGATCTTTTGTTGTTTGTTAAATTTATATAATAAACCATTCCTGGTAGACAATTAAAATCACAGGTGGAACAATAAAATCAAACTTTAAATATGGAGATTTCATATTTTATAGACCTGCACTGGTGGCGAATCAAAAAATACAGTTGAAACTAAGATAAACAATACAATGATTCAGTACTAAAGGTTAAACATAAAAAATGAACAACATTGCTCTCTCAGATAACACAGACAACTAGTTTGGTGGATTGGCGTCGTCTATGACATTTGCTGCATTTGGAGGAGATGCGTCTTCCTCTATGATGTTTGCCTCACGATGTGGTGGTACACCAAGTGCATCAACTCTATGGTTGATGGCTTTGAATTGATTTAACCTGTCATTAGTGTCTCCCCACCTGATAACATCATACCTCTTCATTTGCTGCCTAATATAACCAACCTCGCTTCGCAAAAACGATTTTGTTTGTTTAACTTCACGCGAGTTGGATGGTCTTGCCATTTTGGTAGACTACTTAGTTTGAGAGCAGATGTTTCGAATTAGAAATGGAATGGAAGAGGCAAACATATTTGAGGGGTTTATATAGAGATGGCCATGAAGAGTTGCAACCCTAGTGAGAGCGACCACTTAAATTACACCAATTAGTATCTGGCACATGCTTCTATGATAGACCTACAGGAGTGAACAATCAACTTGAGTGGTACACAAGAATTTTTAAATAATTTAGGGATCCACGACAATTGCTTGCATTTTAAACACTAGCAAAATGAATTGAGCAATCATTCTTGATAAACGAAACATATAACACGTTACCACAATGGATTGTCAACAATAATGGTTGTTAAACGAAATATCACACACATTAGCAATGGATGGTCCACCCTTAATATTCAAACAACAAAAAAAATGGAAAAGACTTAAAAATATAAGTGTTAACTATTTTTTTATAAAAACATACAACCACAGACATATCAATCTTTGTACTCATCACTGTCAATAAATTCTTTGCTCAAACTCTTCAAGACACCAGCAATTTTAGAGTTGGGGTCTTCAACATCTTCTACAACCCCTCCATTCAAGTTATCTTCTAATGCAGCATGGGATGGATCCTCCACTTCATAAAACTCTTCCTCAGAATCCTTACCATTTTCCATCATTACTTCACTATTATTCACAGTGGCTTCCTCTCCAACATTGACATTGGTGGCATCAACTTCACCATCAACTGCATTTGGATTGTCATTTTCACCATCAACTTCACCATCGACTGCATTTGGATTGTCATTTTCAGCATCAACTTCACCATCAACTGCATTAGCATTGGCATTGGCATTGGCATTGGCATTGGCAATGACACTGGTTGCACTGACACTGGCATCCACTTTAGCATCAACTGCAGCACCCACTTCATCAAATCTACGCTTCTTTCTCAGAATTGATGTGGTATTTGCATTGGTACCACGATCCATTGCCTTCCTTTTCTTGTGCCTCATCAACCACGCAGACGGACGGTACAAGCATTTGCAAACTGACCTCTTCCGTTGTTCCGCTACCATCTTAGCAACATTAGTCAATTTGGCCTCCACTACTTCCAGCTTAGCGAGCACATCACGCAAAGAAGTACCTACAGATCTGACACCACCACTTGAAGGACCTGCGCCTTCACTAATAATTCTTGTACAAGCTCCACCAATATCTACATCACCTCTTGCATCTTCTTCTCCATCTACGTCCATATCATCTTCATCAGCAGGATTCAGAGCAGACTTCTTGATGGCTGTGGCCCCCTCCAATTCAGCCCTAAGGGCATCCACCGACGCATCCTCAACTTCATCTTTATAGGGCACATATAAATCCTCCCACCCCGAGCTCACCTCTTGAACAATAGGCAATAAGTAAGGGCGCACGATCTGGATATAAGTCGAGCAAATTAATACTTTTTGTTACAAATTTAAAAGATATTTAATGAAATGAAAATAGCGCAACGTTACCTTAATTTTATTTTCACCTGCTGAGAATGGATCGTAGGATTTAGGCACCCTTTTTCTGTACAATTTGAGCATCCTAGGGTACGACATAGGAGACTGATCTGTCAGTGCAGATCTCCTTCCAATGACAGGAAATGCTTCATTGACCCAAGCCTAAGATGAAAAAATAAATCGGAGTACGAAAAAAATGAAGACTTACTAATCAACTAACTACTGGTTTATTGCAACTTACCAAAAATGCCCAGGGGAATCCAAAAAGAGCATATCCAGGTGTTTTTCCTTTTTCACTGAAGCTTTTATAATGCCTTGCCATGTCAAGCTTGGGCTTCAAATATTCAATCGTCAACTCGAAGCACAACCTACCCCATGGATACTTGGAGAAGAACTCCAGATCATCAACCATACAAATCCATTACTTCTCAACTGACTTTGAAGAATCCTTTCCATCAATATCGTGTGGAGAAACCACAAAAGATGCAACTTCAACTGATCCTTCTTGTTAAATCTACTAGTTTTCAACAACCTCAAAATCCTCGATGATGTCACTTTAGCTATTCCATCACCAGTGTAATTATAAGTTAGTTCTTCATAAAATTCCTGACCTTTCCTCACAATCTTTTTCTTTTCTTTATCGCTGGGTAATACCCCACACCCCAACCGGTCATAAGAGCAAGCTCCCTAAGCCCAAAATAAGCTGACTTCCTATCAACCAAGAACCATATCTCACGATGCTTTCTATCCTTTATTCTACGCAGAAGTAGGGAGTGGACCATCTGTCCATTGAAACTCTAAAATCGGGACAATCCATGAAACTGCCCAAACACAGACTCCTTAAATTTCTTTTCTAGTTTCAACCTTTTCAACAACTTATTGAATTCAAAAAACTTTTTTATGCTAGATAGAACTGATATCTTAGAAGGAAAAGAAGGAACTTCATCAAGCCACGTTTTAAGTCGATACCTTCGAACATTGATTTCCTTGATGGATCGGGCCACTGATAAACGGTCCGATTCACACTCAGGCTCCCTAGCTTCATCCCCTTCTTGATCAACTTCTTCATCACTTTCTTCTTCTACTTCTTCACCTTCTTCTTCTTCTTCTTCTTCTTCTTCACCTTCTTCTTCTTCTTCACCTTCTTCTTCATCTTCTTCTTCTCCACTTTCTTCTTCACCTTCTTCTCCTTCTTCTTCTTCTTCTTCTTCACCACTTTCATCTTCTCATGATTCATCTTCATTTCCTTCCTCACGAGCAGACTCACTTTTTCCATCATCACCACAACCTTCATCCCTGCTTTCCTTACGTTTCCCTGGTTCGGAGCGTTCACCCGCTTGAAAATTGTCAATGTCAGCCAAAATATCTTCAGTTTGGGGTTCGACTCGGGCCTCTAAAACCACAAAATCTTTTGCAGAGTGATTGTCATCTGCCGCTACATTTTTATCGCTTTTAGGAACTTCACTTTTAGGAAGTTCACCTTCAGCCACTTTATCGCTTTTAGACTGATTCTCATCTGCTCCTGCATTTTTAACACTCTCAGGACCTCCACCACTTGTGGATTGATTTTCCTCTGCTTCTGGATGTTTATCAAGTTCAACACCTTCAGTTTCATCTCCTCCACTACGTGGGTCGATTGTCATCTTCTGCTGAATGTTTATCTATCTCAGCAACATCAGTTTCATCTCCTCCACTACTTGGAGGTCGATTGTCACCTTCTGCTGAATGTTTATCAATCTCAGCAACATCAGCTTCATCTCCTCCACCACTTGGAGGTCGATTGTCACCTTCTGCTGAATGTTTATCAATCTCAGCAGCATCAGTTTCAGGAACTATAACGATTTCATTGTCATCTTATCCAGCAAGCTTCTTCTTCGCCTGTTGTGCTTTTAATTCATTCTTAAGCTATTTCTAGCCCTTAGAGGCCTTGTATTGAGCAACTTTGGTCTCGTCATTACTTTATCTACACTCACAACCAGTCAAATCAATGTCTAAATAAACCCATTTCATCTAAAAGAAAAAACCTAAATTCTTCGAAAACCACCATTGACGTTTCTTCATAAGCTCTAAAACTAACAAAAAAGAACCAGAAAAAATAAACTATAATGATATTAGGGTTTCTCACCTGAATAAATCGGGATTTCTCGAAATTGCTTTGACTACTATTTCTATCTTCCAAAACGGCGAAAGCTATGTAAGATTTTGAAAGTTGAGCGGTAATGGCAGTAAAATAAATGGAAGAAAGGATGAAATAATTTCTGAAATTAGAAGAGAGGGAAGAGAAATTTTGTAAAAATTGTCCAAGACCCGTTTTGTGTCCAAGAGCCGTTTTTGTGTTTTTGACCCACTATATGACCTATTTTTTATTTAGTTTATACACTTTCCTACAATATTCACTTTTACCCACAAGTTTTTCTATTTTTAATCTAGCCCCCGACCCCCACTTAACCTCATTAACTATTTCCCCAAAAAAATAAGTCAAAAAGAAAAAGAGGAGGTCATTTAGTTAGACAAGTTTTTTTGGAAGTCTTTTAGTTAAATCTTCTCAAGTAACTGTAGTTGGAAGCAATATGCGTTAGCGCTGGTGCTTCACATAAGTCCAATAGACTGATTATTTCCATCGAGTCTGTCTCAATTGCAAGCGGGTCATGACCATGTTCTAGTGATATATGCAGTCTTCTTTGCAAAGCTAGGAGCTCAACATAGGTGTGGCTATGTTCAACCACAGATCCTTGAAAACCTCTAATCCAATCACCCTGCGAGTCCTTAAGAACACCTCCAACTACCCCCTTTAAGGTTTTATTTGTGAAGGCTCCACCAATATTCAATTTAATGTAACCTTGTTTCGGTGGATGCCATTTAAATCTAGTATTGATGTATTTATCTAAACAACGTTTAGGCACATGCTTTATGAAACAACTAAAGAAGCATTATTGAAACATTTATGGTTTTGATTTAACCATAGTGTCCATAGAGAGAAAGGAAGCAAAATATTCATTGGGATGTTATTGTAAGTGAAGCAAATAATTTTTTTCGTTAGGTCAAACATCCAGTTAGATGCGCCAAATTGGATAAGAACCTCTCTATATTAATACCAGTAGACGACTAGTATTTTTTTGCTTAAACACAATCTATAAAAATGTGATAAGAGGTTTCAGTATCACTTCTGCAAATAATGCAAAATTTATTGTCAACAATGCCAAGCATATGCAAGTAAAGTTATGTAGTAAGTCTTGAAAAATTGCCATATGAAGAATTTTAGTTTGTTCAGAATAGGTTTTGTAGATCTAGGAAACGTCATTAACCATGGTAGGGGAGGGTGTAATGAGTTTGTAGATAGATTTTGTGTTGTGAAGAGCCCAATACTGTTTAATGACCAAGAAGGAAGATCAGTATCAGGGTTATCACTAGCTATATTCATCTTTTCATGTGGTGCTCTAATCATTAATATCAGTGTTTCGCATGCTATCCATAGTGGCATTAAGTTCAAACTTTGACAGAGGACCTTCAATCAAAGAGCACAGAGAATTCGAGTTTCATTTCATGTAGAGGTCCAAAAAGTGACAGTTTTGCTGCTTCTCGATGGCCAAACAAACTTAAAATTACAAATACTGTTTCCCCTCTTGACATTCTTCCAAATGAAAGAAGTATTATTAATGGAAGGTCTGCTAGCATATTTGGAGGCTAAAGTATCAGCCCATAGAGCAGATAGGTTGCTCAGGAAATGCCATGACAAACTTGCTAGAAGAGTTGTGTTCTTGTGAGAAGCTTTACGAAGTCCCGATCCCCATCTGCTTTGGAGTAGTCACGGTGTCCCATTTAATGTAATGCATACACTTTTTATAAAAAGTGGAACCCAAAATAAAATCCCTTTGAATTTTGTCTATAGTACTTAAATGTTTTACTGGGGAGTTTTAGATATTGCATCGTATGATTTGGTATAGAGTTCAGGGTTGAAGAAGCTAGAGTAGCCCTACCAGCCATTGTAAGAAAATTGGTTTTCCAGCTTGACTGCTTATTCCTCATCTTATCTAACAAGTAGTTGATATTCGATGGTTTGCGAGAATGATTTAAAAAATGGTAACCAGATATTTACCAAACTCTTTCCCAATTGGAATTTTCAGCTTATTAGCCAACTCTTCCTGAAGTGAAGGAGAACAGTTATTAGAGATGATGAATTTGGATTTAGATATATTACCTTTTTGGCCTGATAATAGGGATAAATAGTCGAGACATTGCTTAATGGTATCCACGGATTTCTGCTTTGCCTCAATCATTAGAGTTAAATCATTGGCAAAAAACATATTAGTCAATTCAAGCCCTTTTGGATTCAGGAGAGTATGATCGCACTTATCTATGTCAAATTGGTGATTAATATAGACCAAGAGTAGTTCCATGCAAGGAAGGAAGATATATGAGGACACTAGGTCACCTTGCTGAATACCTCTAGTAGGTTTAAAGAACTATGTTTTATCTCCATTTACTAGAATGGCTATATTAGATGTTGTAATATAGCACATGTTAAACTACACTAGACGGGAGGAGAATTTGATGAATTAAAGGATGTGATATATAAAGGACCATTTCAATATGTCAAATGCCTTTTGAAGATCCAATTTAATTTACTATTGGCCTTTTTCTCTTTATTTTGTTAAAATAATTAACAACCTCTTGGATGATGATAACATTATCAGAGGTACGTCTATCTTTTATAAAACTACTCTGGCAAGGACTTATGAGGTTGTTGAGGTAAGGTTTAATTCTATTAGAAATAACTTAGTAATGGTTTTGTAGACTGTGTTACATAAACCAATAAGAAGAAACTTTTTAGATGATTTGCCTTTTGGAATGAGACACAGATCGCCTCAAAAATGTTTTTGCAACACTCAATTAAAGAAAGCACAACGAGGTTCCAGTATTTTTGATAGAATAGAGGATGTAGGCCCGGGGCTTTTGTACGACTAAAACTAAAAATTGATGAAACAATTTCGTAAGTCTAAAGAGGTCTGCCAAGGTTTGAGAGATCTACCTTATAGAAGCTTGTGGAATTATTGGAGATGATTAACCTTCAATAAGTAATTATGGACAGTCCTAAACATATGTTCAGATTAATTTAGGGTATGGTCTAAGATAGCATAATGGTCATTAATCTACTCACCATTGTCATCTTAAAAAAAGGCAATCTTGTTAGTGCGTCGTCTATAAAAGTAAAGATATGAAAGAATTTTGTATTAACATCTCCTCATTATCCAGTTAATACAAGATCAAATTTACCAATGCTCTTCTTCTATTCTAGGATATCATTGTATTCTTGCTTAAGCTGAAAATCTTGATCCTGAAGAACGGAGCTAGTGCAGAACCTAGGAAATTTCAGGATGCCCTTAATTCTAGCCAGAAGGATTTTTTTTTTTTCGAAGGATATCTCCAAATTGAGCATTGCTCCAAGCATTAACTTCATAATGGAAAATACTTGTAGCCTGGGCAAGACGTTTATTGTTCCAGTTGTCTTTTATCAGTCTAGAAAAATCAGGGTGGTGAAGCTAGTAAGTTTCTAATCTAGACGACATAGTCCTCTTTAGGGCCTCACAATCATTTAGCCTAGGATAGTATTGAATCCATTGAGTATTAGCTAGGCATCTATCCCATCTTTCTAAAATCAAATCCTAGGCACAACTCTTCAGTTCCTGCCATTTTCCCATTCTTTTTTCTTCACCATTTTCCTCAACAATTTTCTCCTCCCTCTAATGTATCCTCGCCTATTCCCTAGATTATTATTTCTACTTTTGCTTCTTCCTCCTCCTCCTCATCTTCCTCTTCTTTTTCCTCATCTTTTCCTCTTTGTCCTCATCTTCATCTTCTTCCTCCTCATCCCCTACTCATCATCCTCTTCCTCCTCTTCATCTTTCTATTCCTCTTCCTTTTCTCTTTATCTTTCTCTTCCTCTTTTTCTTATGTTACCTCCTCTACCTCTTCTTTCTCTCCCTCTTCATGTTCCCTTTCTCTTTCGTTACCTCCTCTACCTCTTTTTTCCCTTCCCCTTCCTTCTTTTCTCCTTCCATTCATCTCCCTCCTCTTCTTCATCCTCCTCCTCCTCCTCCTCTTCTTCTTCTTCTTCTTCTTCTTCTTGTCCTCCTCTTTATCCTTTCTTATTCTTCCTACTCCTCCCACTCATCTCTTCCACGTCCTCATATTCCTCCATATTTTTCTCTTCCTTCTCATCTTTCTCTTCCTCATCCTCATCCTCTTCCACTTCCTCTTCCTTTGCCTCTTCTTCTTCCTTTTCATTTTCCTCATCCTCATCCTCATCTTCTTCTTCCACTTCCTCTTTCTTTTCGTACTCTTTCTCTTCCTTCTCTTCCTCTTTCTCTTCTTTCTCTTCATCCTCATCCTCGTCCTCCTCATTCTCGTCCTCCTCCTCCTCCTCCTAATCTTCTTCTTATTCTTATTCTTCTTTTTTTCTTCTTCTTCTTCAACTTTTTCTTATTCCTCCTCATATTCTTCTCTTCTTCTTCTTCTTTTGGTGACTTTGGTCATGAAATTGAAATTTTATGATGGTTATGAGGATGTTAATAGTGATTCACAGGAGTGGGCACAAGTGTGTATACACTGCATAACATATGCATTTACAATTGGTAACAGTGTATACCAACATTGCATGCACTGTTATACATTGTTGATTATTTCTTATACAAGTATACAATGTTGAAATTTTAATAGTGATTGGGAGTGTGTACACATTTATCTTTGTGAAGTGGATACATGTAGTGTATACATAGAAATACATCTATATACTTATTATATTTCATGTATATCCCTATATTTATGTGTAAAGCTGAATACATATGGTTATATAGTGTATAAAAATATACACATAATGTGTGCACCCAACAACAACAACAACAATAACATACCCAGTGTAGTCTCACAAGTGGGGTCTGTTAACACGACCCGGAATCCGGTTAGGCCGTGCGGGCACCCGACATCCTCCCCTAGACCCGTCGAGCGAACCCTTACCAATTAAATTAGGAAAATAAATATAACAATTCATAAATAAGAACAAGACTAAATAAAATAAAGATATACTGATACTTCTAAGCTGTACAAAAGAAATTACAGCTGACTACCCCACATACTAGGTTTAGGATTATCCAGACTAGACATCTAATAGTACAAAAGAAGACAGATACCTCCTGAAGGGAGCAAAATGCAGCTGAAATAATAACCAATAAACTGGTGGCCATCCGGAATAAAAGCTGGCTCACCCTGACAGCTGAAGTCGTCTTCGCTCCTTCACAACGTGGCAAACTCAATCCTGGAGCGAACCTGCCGAAACGAAATAGATAGACAAGAAATAAACAACAAACAAGGGTGAGTCAAAAGGACTCAATAAGTGGGGCAGACTAGCCACCTCAAAGGATAGGATAGCTAGCTAGGGAGAAGAAACAGATAAACCAAATTCCTCTTATTTAAATTATAAAAAGGCAGAGCCAGAAAATAACTAGAAGCACGTATGGAATCACAAACTCATCAACAACCGGGAACGTAAGATAGCCAGAACATATAGGTATCCCGAACACATCAACAATCAGAAATACATCCTGTTGCGGCGTGCAACCCGATCCATATATTCATCATGTTGCGGCGTGCAACCCGATCCATATATTTATACTGTCGCGGCGTGCAACCCGATCCATATGTTTATACCGCTGCGACGTGCAACCCGATCCATATATTTATACCGTTGTAGCGTGCAACCCGATCCATATATTTATACCGTTGCGGCGCGCAACCCGATCCCCGCAACCCAGAATACGAGCCAGAAATATATAGACAAATAAGCAATGCACGTATAAGCAGAACAGTAGTTATGTACCACAAGTCTACACAATGGTATGAAATGAGATGAAATGAAATGAAATGAGATGAAATGAAATATGATGCAAAGGGTCACTTGTGTCAAATGAATGGAGCGGAATCCTCCTACCCTCAATATGATGCAATGGAGCGAAATCCTCCTGCTCCTAGGGCGGAATCCTCCTACCCTCAATATGATGCAATGGAGTGGAATCCTCCTGCTCTTGGGGCGGAATCCTCCTACCCTCAATATGATGCAATGGAGCGGAATCCTCCTGCTTCTGGGGCGGAATCCTCCTACCCCTCAATATGTGCGATGGAGCGGAATCCTCCTGCTCCAGGGGCGGAATCCTCCTACCTCTCAATATGTGCGATGGAGCGGAATCCTCCTGCTCCTGGGGCGGAATCCTCCTACCCCTCAATATGTGCGATGTAATGCGTATGAATGCAATACGATGCCATGCAGTCACATATGCCTGATAACTATCTCCGGCGCGGGACTCTCATCGTCTACCAGGAGATATATGCAATAATGACCCTTCACCGGCTCGGGACTCTCATCGATTACCGGGAAGTATATGTAATAATGACCCTTCACCGGCTCGGGACTCTCATCGCCAACCGGGAAGTATATGCAATAATGACCCTTCACCGGCTTGGGACTCTCATCGATTACCGGGAACTATATGTAATAATGACCATTCACCGGCTCGGGACTCTCATCGATTACCGAGAAGTATATGCAATAATGATCCTTCACCGGTGCGGGACTCTCATCGCCAACCGGAAAGTATATGCAATGCTCAAAACCAGAGTGCAATACTCATATGCTCAATCCAATACCAACAACAGGGCTTAACATATAATACACAATGTAAATTCAAAGCCAAGGCGTAATGAGTACGCCTATCGGCAGCTACACACGTAAGGAACATGTGGTAGAAAATCCATGAGGCCAAGTACCTTCAAAGAAATGGATATAAACACTTACCTCTTCCAAAAGTTAGTACGGCTAATCAACAACCGCTTTATCCTTTGGTTTCGTTGCCAAACGATCCCACTCTATTCAATAAGCAGAAAAATATATCAATTTAGGCTAAAGGCTTCACTCCTCACATCTTAGGGAAATCCGGTTAGGAACCTGATACTCTATTCGCATACGCAATACGCAGGCCAGGCCTATGTACAAGGTTTAAGGTCACCTAACCAAATCCTAAATAAATTACATTTATATGTTGCCCATAACTCACTGAGTACGAATATATAATCAATTCCATTATCGGGTCCATTTGACCCTTTAAACTATTAATTGAACTTATTAAAATGATGTATAATATTCGAAGTTTTATCGTTAAAACATATTCAAACACACGTAATAAACTCAAATAATATATTAGGATCATTACCTGAATGTTTCGGGATAAAAATTCTACTATTTTTCCGGCTCTTTTCTCATTTTCTGGCAATTTTTTCGCTGCGTTTCTCCTCACTGTCGTTTCTGCTTCTATGTTCCTTTTCTCGTTCCTTAACTTGAGTTAAGGATATATATATGTAAGCCACCGCCTAACTTTGTCTTTTCCTTTTTTTTTTCTTTTTCCTTTAAAATTCGCTGGTACGATACAAATTAAAATGGTACCCTTCGATATTCGAAATAATTCCAACTTTTGCATACAAGTTATAAAAAATATATGTAACATACTCGCGAAGGCATATCTCAAATAGGACTCCCGAAACTCAATATGCAAATTAAATGGAAAAAGATCAAATTATTTAACTTTCGGCATTTTAGCGGAAACTAGCCGAACAAGATCGAAATTCACTTTCGAAAGTTCATAAAAGTCACAAATAATAAGACGAACCTAACGGCGCTTTCGGATTTTGAATCGGAGCTCATTCGCCAAAACCGAGCTCAAAAATCTCTTTTTAATATTTATCGACAATAAAAACTGAAACCTTCTTCCGATGCCTACCAAACGAGGTCTGATTTAACTCAAATTTTACAGATAGGTCCTAATGGACCTTACGAATATTTTAAAATTATCGGCACGCTAATTGGAGTCCTAACTTCCGAAACGACTAACCGATGTTGTTTCATTCTCCTCCACTAAAACTCTCGTTCGTCCTCGAACGAGCCTAAGTCTAAAGCAAGATTCACGTTGAAGAACTTGCACGACCTTCATAAACTATCCCACGGAATTTTTTTCTCATGATTACAGAATCAAAATTATAACACGAACACCAAACTCTTGGAAAAAAACATATCTGGATAATATGATAATACCATTGCGCAGCTTATTCTGACTAAGCTGATCCTTCCTCAATTACGAGAAGAGAGTTCTATATTTTCGAAGCAAAGATACACAGAACTTTGAATGGGTTAACATGATTCAGCCGATAATCACCTCTTCGATATACCTTTCGATATAGAACAGGTCGATGGAACTCAGAATTAGCTTACGCTTCAACAACGCCTTAGAGATTTAATATTATGATTCGGTATCAATTGGAGGAAGACTGCTCCACTTAGAGCATAAACTCATACAATTAATTTGAATAGAAATAGTCATCCTCGCACAACCTGCTGGATTAAGGAAGACTTAGCTAAATAGAGAACGCGGCTCAGACCTGAGCTACCAAATTACTCTCTCGAGTTGCCAAACAGCTGCAACTCTCGAGTTCACAACTCCATACCTTTGCCATAAGCACCACCGTCTGATGGATCAAATCAGAGGTCAAATGGTGCCTCTCGTTACCCTTAGTAGCCTTGAAAAACAACAATGTGCTTACCCGGCCACCTTGACACGCACTCTGGCTCAACACAGGGAACATCACAAGAGGCTTCTGACCGCCTAAGCTCACCAGTGCCGAACAAAGAAGATATGGCAACGGACTGAGGATAGAAATAATTAGAGCTTTAGGAAGCTCATCTTCTTATTTACTTGGCTCCCAGAGCTACACTACTTCCAAGTCAGGCTAACCAAAGAATCGCAATTGAAGAGATAGACATTAAATAAGCTTTATAGAACAACATCTATGTCAATTTAACTCTCATATAATAAGGAAGCTCAGAAAATTTTACCAGAAAACCTTTTTATACCGAGACAAACTTATAGAATAATATGACTCTACCAGCATCTTGAACCAAAGGAAGACACATAGATCGAGTATTACTTACTAATAACTTTACACGGGAAGAAACAGGTGACACTCCCTTATGGTGATGAACTAGAATCCCATAATCCAACCAACACGGAATTCTGAGAAGAGAGGTATACTAATTTGACTTAATATTAAAAGCTGGCACGATAAGATGCCAAGCAGACAATACCGACACTCACTGTAAAATCTCTCACAATTAAACCAGATAAACTAGTAGGGTCATCACAAATGCTAGGAATAAATCATATCAGAAGCTCACCTCTCTACCGCAACCGATTATTAATATAAACGACATCCAAGAAAACCATCGAAACATGATAAGACACACCATTTCCAGATTGATCGAAAAAATCAAATCCTACTCACATTTAAGAGAAGAAGAAATCTCAGGGTCTACTATATCGAATACCTCAGCATCCCGCCAGACAAGCAGTTCACAGAACTGCCTCTACAGCTGAGCTGAGCCACTACCCTGACAATCACTTTCCGAAGAACCACTGCCACCCACTCTCAACCTCTACTGGATGGTGGTATTTCTTTTGCTGATTGAGATCTAAATGAAATCCCCTGCGACTACGCAGATGCCTGATGACGAGAGAAAAGACGACTGCCTACTTGCCGGAGTAAGGAAAAACTCCTCAAAGGATAACCAGACTCATGACAGTGATAACACCCTTTTCGCTAAAAATGGAAACTGGACAGATTATTGATAGCTACAAAGAGAAAACTGACTCTGATATTGACGAAATACCTGCGCACTTTGAGAATTACGCTCTACAAGCTGAAATAACCTGGCAGGTGACCTCTCAAAATAATCAGAACTCTTACCTCCAAATGAGGTACCATGGTTGCCCACTAGGGCCATGGGATCTCTTGCTCTCCCGCTCTAACTTGGTATGCCTCATACCTCCGAGCAATATAAATAACAACATCAAATGAAGTCCCAACCTCAATTTCTCGAGCCATCTGGGATCTCAAGGAAGGAGAAAGGTCACCAATAAATCTTTGAACATTCTTGGAAAGTTCATCTACTAGCTCTAGTACATATCCAACCATCCTAGAGAATTCAACCTCATATTCTAAAACAGACAAGCTACTTTGTCTAATATACTCAAACTGGCGACTCTTTTCATTTCGCTCACTGCGCGAAAGGAACTTTTCCCCGAATCTAGAAGAAAGATGGAACCAAGTTAGCTAATAAGAGAGCGGTCCACCAATTCAAGGCTGGACCCCTGAAACTGGAAAGCAGAATAATCAACACCATACCGCTCGATATAATCAAGAGCCTGAAGGATAAGCTGACATCATTTTATTTTTTAAAAAAACTTACACAGGGATTATCTAATGCATTGCTAGGGAATATCGGGATGTTCAACCGAATAAAATAATGCAACCTCTTTGAGCACTCGGACCCTATAATTACCTCAGTTACCTACCCAGCCAGAGCAACTGGAGGCACACCACATGCTGCCTCCGGAACATACTTTACTGCGGCAATATTAAGAACTGGAACAAGAGCCCTCTAAGTCCGAACATCTACATCTGCGGCAACCTGATAAGCTGCCTAGCAAATAATAGGTTATTGCGGTATCTGCGTCTCCAAGATTCTCGTAAAAGCATTGTAGAGCCAAGGGAACCACAAGGCCCTGCTCCCTTGCCCATCGCGAGCTCGTACAGCTGGGACCTCCATAAGTAGATCGTCAGCACCATAAAAAAACTCTCGGGGCTTCGTCAGTGCTAGCCCTAGGCTAGACTGCTTCGTCTTGAACTCATACCGTTTGCTGATTCGTCACACGAGGGTTCACAATTACCACGAAGGAATTAACGAATTAACAAAAATACTTTTGAATCTTAGACCGACGCACGATCAGAAATGAAGGAAGTGAAACTTCCTAAATGCCATCATAGCCTCTCGTAGATAAGTACGGACATCTACGTACCCATCAGCGAGACTCTACTAGACACTATCTTAGTCTGGATAGACTCTAAACCGGGCTCTGATACTAACTGACACGACCTGGAATCTGGTTAGGCCGTGTGGGCACCCGACATCCTCCCCTAGACCCGTCGGGCGAACCCTTACCAATTAAATTAGGAAAATAAATATAACAATTAGTAAATAAGGACAAGACTAAAAAAAATACAGATATACTGATACTTCTAAGCTGTACAAAAGAAATTAGAGCTGACTACCCTACATACTAGGTTTAGGGTTATCCAGACTAGACATCTAAGAGTACAAAAGAAGACAGATACCTCCTGAAGGGAGCAAAATGCAGCTGAAATAATAACCAATAAACTGGTGGTTATCCGGAATAAAAGCTGGCTCACCCTGACAGCTGAAGTCGTCTTCGCTCCTTCACAACGTGGCAAACTCAATCCTGGAGCGAACCTGCCGAAACGAAATAGATAGACAAGAAATAAACAACAAACAAGGGTGAGTCAAAAGGACTCAATAAGTGGGGCAGACTAGCCACCTCAAAGAATAGGATAGCTAGCCAGGGAGAAGAAACAGATAAACCAAATTCCTCTTATTTAAATTATAAAAAGGCAGAGCCAGATAATAACTAGAAACACATATGGAATCACAAACTCATCAACAACCGGGAACGTAAGATAGCCAGAACATATAAGTATCCCGAACACATCAACAATCAGAAATACATCCTGTTGCGGCGTGCAACCCGATCCATATATTCATCATGTTGCGGCGTGCAACCCGATCCATATATTCATCATGTTTCGGCGTGCAACCCGATCCATATATTCATACTGTCGCAGCGTGCAACCCGATCCATATGTTTATACCGCTGCGACGTGCAACCTGATCCATATATTTATACCGTTGCGGCGCGCAACCCGATCCCCGCAACCCAGAATACGAGCCAAAAATATATAGACAAATAAGCAATGCACGTATACGCAGAACAGTAGTTATGTACCACAAGTCTACACAATGGTATAAAATGAGATGAAATGAAATGAAATGAAATGAGATGAAATGAAATATGATGCAAAGGGTCACTTGTGTCAAATGAATGGAGCGAAATCCTCCTACCCTCAATATGATGCAATGGAGCGGAATCCTCCTGCTCCTAGGGCGGAATCCTCCTACCCTCAATATGATGCAATGGAGTGGAATCCTCCTGCTCCTGGGGCGGAATCCTCCTACCCTCAATATGATGCAATGGAGCGGAATCCTCCTGCTCCTGGGGCGGAATCCTCCTACCCCTCAATATGTGCGATGGAGCGGAATCCTCCTGCTCCTGGGGCGGTATCCTCCTACCCCTCAATATGTGCGATGTAATGCGTATGAATGCAATACGATGCCATGCAGTCACATATGCCTGATACCTATCTCCGGCGCGGGACTCTCATCGTCTACCAGGAGATATATGCAATAATGACCCTTCACCGGCTCGGGACTCTCATCGATTTCTGGGAAGTATGTGTAATAATGACCCTTCACCGGTTCGGGACTCTCATCGCCAACCGGGAAGTATATGCAATAATGACCCTTCACCGGCTTGGGACTCTCATCGATTACCGGGAAGTATATGTAATAATGACCCTTCACCGGCTCGGGACTCTCATCGCCAACCGGGAACTATATGCAATAATGACCCTTCACCGGCTCGGGACTCTCATCGATTACCGGGAACTATATGTAATAATGACCATTCACCGGCTCGGGACTCTCATCGATTACCGGGAACTATATGTAATAATGACCATTCACCGGCTCGGGACTCTCATCGATTACCGGGAAGTATATGCAATAATGATCCTTCACCGGTGCGGGACTCTCATCTCCAACCGGGAAGTATATGCAATGCTCAAAACCAGAGTGCAATACTCATATGCTCAATGCAATACCAACAATAGGGCTTAACATATAATACACAATGTAAATTCAAAGCTAAGGCGTAATGAGTACGCCTATCAGCAGCTACACACGTAAGGAACACGTGGTAGAAAATCCATGAGGCCAAGTACCTCCAAAGAAATGGATATAAACACTTGCCTCTTCCAAAAGTTAGTACGGCTAATCAACAACCGCTTTATCCTTTGGTTTCCTTGCCAAACGATCCCACTCTATTCAATAAGCAGAAAAATATATCAATTTAGGCTAAAGGCTTCATTCCTCACATCTTAGGGCAATCCGGTTAGGAACCTGATACTCTATTCGCATACACATTACGCAGGCCAGGCCTATGTACAGGGTTTAAGGTCACCTAACCAAATCCTAAATAAATTACATTTATATGTTGCCCATAACTCACTGAGTACGAATATATAATCAATTCCATTATCGGGGTCCATTTGACCCTTTAAACTATTAATTGAACTTATTAAAACGATGTATAATATTCAAAGTTTTATCGTTAAAACATATTCAAACACACATAATAAACTCAAATAATATATTAGGATCATTACCTGAATGTTTCGGGATAAAAATTCTACTATTTTCTCGGCTCTTTTCTCATTTTCTGGCATTTTTTTCGTTGCGTTTCTCCTCATGGTCGTTTCTGCTTCTCTGTTCCTTTTCTCATTCCTTAACTTGAGTTAAGGATATATATATGTAAGCCACCGCCTAACTTTGTCTTTTCCCTTTTTTTTTTTCCTTTAAAATTCGCTGGTAGGTAAAAAATAAAACGGTACCCTACGATATTCAAAATAATTCCAACTTTTGCATATACAAAATATATGTAACATACTCGCGAAGGGGGATCTCAAATCGGACTCCCGAAACTCAATATGCAAATTAAATGGAAAAAGATCAAATTATTTAACTTTCGGCATTTTAGCGGAAACTAGTCTTACAACATCGAAATTCACTTTCGAAAGTTCATAAAAGTTACAAATAATCATACGAACCTAACGGCGCTTTCGGATTTCGAATCGGAGCTCATTCGCCAAAACCGAGCTCAAAAATTTCTTTTTAATATTTATTGACAATAAAAATTGAAACCTTCTTCCGATGCCTACCAAACGAGGTCTGATTTAACTCAAATTTTACAGACAGGTCCTAATGGACCTTACAAATATTTTAAAATTATCGGCATGCTAATCGGAGTCCTTAACTTCCGAAACGACTAACCGATGTCGTTTCATCTGTGAAGGGTGAGATGTACGCAGACCTTACCCCCACCAAGGTGGAGAGGCTGTTTCCAGTAGACCCTTGGCTCAAGGAAAAAAATTCAAAACATGCTTTCAAAATAAGATGAAACTATAAAGATAAAGAAAATACAGTCAAAAAAACTACTGATAACTAAGGTAAAAAGACAAGTGTAAGTAGTAAAGTCACAGAATGCGATAAACAAAGTATAAAAAATAATACTAATGATACTCTGACAGAACTTTCATGACTACTACCTAACCTTCTACTCTAATCCTTGACCTCCACACTTTCCTATCAATGGTCATCTCCTCGGTGATATGGTGGTGAGCCATGTTCTGACGAATTACCTCGCCCAATTCGTTTTGGTCTACCTCTCCTCGGTGATATGGTGGTGAGCCATGTTCTGACGAATCACCTCGCCCAATTCGTTTTGGTCTACCTCTACCTCTCTGAAGCTCCCGCACTGGCAACCTCTCGCACCTTCTCATTGGAGTATCTGTGCTCTTTCTTCTCACATGACCAAACCATCACAGTCTCACTTCTGACATCTTGTCTGTCACTGAGGCCACTCTCACCTTGTCACGAAGGACCTCATTCCTAATCTTATCCTTCCTCATATGGTCACACATCCATCTAAGCATTCTCATCTCTCCTGCGCTCATCTTCAGAATATGTTTTGTCTTGACTGGCCAACACTCTGCTCCATACAACATAGCTAGTCTAACGACTGCTTTATAAAACTTACCTTTGAGTCTAGGTGCCATTTTCTTATTGCATAGGACACCGGACGCGAGTCTCCACTTCATCCAACCTGCCCAAATACGATAAGTGACATCATCATCAATTTCTCCATTACCTTAAGGATTGACTCAAGATACTTAAAGCTTCTCTTCTTGGAATGACGAGAATCAAGTATCACGTCCACCTCAGACTCCTGTGCTGCATCGCTAAACTTGTACTCTATGTACTATATTTTCGTTCTGCTTAGCTTGAAACCTTTAGACTCTAAGGTATATCTCCAAACCTCCAGCTTATCATTAGCTTCGCTCAGTTTGAATTTGTCTAAGAGATAAGGACTAATCTTTTGTGGTGAGGATTGCAAGTGGCGATATGAGAGGTGAGAGCTCGACTTGAGATGAGGTTTGAAACCAAGTGAAGCTGGTTGATGAACCAAATCCATGCTTGAGGCTCTATGTCATCCTTTTACCATTGTGAGACTTGTAAAGTTTCATAAAGTGACTTGTTTAGTATTCATGTGTGTGAATGTGTGTTGGTGCTAAGGTCAAAATCTTTAAAAAGTTGAAAATGGAACTTGGCTTCATTGTATGCTAGTCTTGAAGGTGCTTCACTACTCTTCGGTAGAAATTTATTTGCTTGAGGACAAGCAAAGACTTAAGTTTGGGGGAGTGATGCGTGAGCATTTTGCATATAATTACTCGCTTAAATTATAAAAGCAACTTGAAGTGAGACATCTAAGTGACTAAATAATGATATCCATTTATCATGCTTAAGCAATTTATTCTCCAAGTTGTTTCTTCTAGCCACCTACAAAGCCTCTCCCTAGGCCAACATTCAAAGGGCATATATCATGTGTCTTCTATTTTCACGTCTTACAATGTTATACAAGTCAATATGTGAATACATTCCTAATACCATAAAAAGAAAAGCCAGAAGGAAAAAATTAATTAATTGAAATACACACCGAAATATTAAAAATTTCAACACTATTAAATGTTTGTTATTGGAACATGAAGTTCACTGCGAGGATCAATAATGCTTCTTGTTCTCGATTAAAGGGAGTTTATCAATGGCTCCAAAGTGCAGCAATATGCATTCAATACCAGCTCATGAACACTTGCTGCTACATTCCCTTTTACGAAACTTCGGAGCTAGCTTAAAGAAAGTTACATCGTGTGTCCAAATTGAGAAGCCATATCTTCAAGTCCCTAAATAGTTTGAGAAAAGTCGAATGAGAGCCTAGAAGAAGCATTTGATGAGTGGCGAGCTCCAAAACCTGTTTTTTCCTATATGTGTTTTGTTCTAGAGATTTATGATCTTAGAAGTGCAATGGAAAGCAGCTCTACAACCAAAACGAATAATTAAAAATATAGTAAAAATTTTGAAAACCCACTACCTGCAAAAGCATATAGGAATACTCGACGAATTGCTCTTGGAAACTTAAAGATGACCAGCTCAAAATTAGATATAAATTAATCGATCATTTCATATTCTACTAACCATTCAATTATATGAACACAAAAAGATAATCTGCATGTATAATCATATAATGAAATTATTAAAAAATAAAAAGTTGGTCTCAAGGCATTTGATTACAGTCAATATGCATTCTACATAAATAAAGAGCGAACATAAATTATATACATCCATGGAGATAAGATCAAATTGTGATTCGTTAGAGTTTTTCTATTTTTCTTTGGCCAGTTAAACAGTGAAAAATGATCTGTATTTGTATGGTGGCTTGAATGAGACTATCAAATACCTATTCTAGAGCAAGTGGATTAACCCTGCTTTGTACCACTAAAGGTTTTTACCATTTTTATTCAATACTATCAACAAATCCCCTATGATGCTTTTCCAAGACTCATCATATTTATCTGCATTTCTTTGTCAAGGTAGCAGAGTTGAGGTGATTCTTTTCTAACATTTTTCCATATAGACATGTATGACATACACAAACTCTCTCACCAAACCCACATCAAGACTATTAATTCTTAAACAAATTACAATATAAAAAACAGATTTGAACCTAATTTCCAATTAAAGTAGCAAGGTCATCCAAAATAACTTTACAGGTCTCACTGAGCTTTGGAAGCTTTTAACCTGAAACTATGTCGTTACTGTCAATGTGAGTAAGAATAGAAGAACATCATAACAAGAAACATGCACATGTTTCTCAAAGAAACAAAATACCTAGATTTCAGCATAAAGCTTGTTCAAAGTAAGAATACCTTTGAGATCTTCAACTATAATTTCTAGCCGCCTTCGTCAATGGATATATGAAATAGAGTACACACACCTGGTTTCAAGCTCGATAGCTCCCAAAAACCTTCATATCTCTCAGGTAAACTTCTTTTCCAAATAAGTAAATTGAAATGTCAAATTGCAGTTTTAAGTGCTAAGGTTGAACGTATGTACTTGCCTTCTTCCAAGCTTCTCAACTTACCTTACACTATTTGTCGAGAAGCTATCTACAGTCTTTCACCTATCAAATAACCTTGTACATTCAGCTTTCATAAAGCAGTAAGGTATCCATAAATGACATCTACAGAAACTCAGTTTAAAAATCATTAGTCCTATTATTGAAGGAAGAAAAGATCTATCTCACATATAGATAGGTGATAGTCCACTAGACACAATATCATATATGTCCCTACTCATTTTCTTGTTGCTTCATTAACAAAGCATTTTGAAGACAGAACCACCTCAAAAAAAAACAAAAACAAAAGATCTTTAGATCACCCAACTTATTTGATATTATTTACAAATTGATCAAGAAGATACAAAGCTTTATTCATTATAATTGGAGAAAGAATCATGCAAAGGTTTTACATATAGATCCGTTAAATAGAAAGAGGCAACTGAAGCTAAAGGTAGTTGTAAAATAGTAACACCATATAGAAACTCTTTAAATTCCAGATGGCTTGGTGGTCTTTACTACTCCTTGCTTGGATTCAAGAGTGAATAAGATCAATGATGCTTTATTAGCTAAATACTATCTAAAGTTAATAGATTTATTTTTTACTCGGCATGTTGAATGTGAGATCATCTTCTTAACTCGTTATGGGCAATCCTTTCCCATTTATTTTAACATTCAATTAGAAAAGGAAAACTAAAGAAAATCCATTCCATCTATCAGGGACGGTTTCTCAACTAAAAAAGCCAGACATACCAATAATCTATGAAGTCTATACTACTACCAAACCAAACTAGATTTTAGGTAATTCCTGATTGCTCTATTATTATAGAGGAAACTTGTTATATCCTGAAAAAATATTTCAGGTTGTTGAAATAATTTTTTACGACAGTGCCCAGCACGACTCAAGCACATCTACTTGAAAACAATATAAATATATCCTTTTTTCTTTTATTGTATTTAACAATATTTTTGTTATACATTACATTATTGTTATTAATGTTGTATTTCCCCACCATACCCACAATGGGAAACTCTGAAATAGGCAAATTAAACAATATCTATATGTAGTAATAAATTCCTGAACAAGATTATTATTATTGTGTAATTTCGTAAAAGAATGCACCAGTTAACTTTGAAAAAGGAACTTAAATAATATTTTTAGACATGTTTTTTTTACAAGAAAAGTGAAGTTTTAATAAACGAAGACATAATTTTCTTCTTATTATCAAATATATTTTCTATGGTTTAACTTCAGAGGAGACCAAAAAGAAATTAGGATGAACGTGTTTACTCTAAGAAACTACAAACAACAATAAAATACTCAGTGTTATACTATAAGTAGGGTCTGAAATGGGTGAGATGTACCTTACCCCACCGAGGTGGAGAAGCTATTCCCGATAGATCCTCGGCTAATAAAGGATAATTGTCATCCTAAACGTAAAATATGAATCAAACGTAGTATAACACCGTGTTAAATTCCATCAGTTTAAATTTACATGTGTGCAGCTCACATGAAGGTGGCATAACTAGTCACATCCTGTCAGAAGGGACGAAATTTGCGTTATGATCACAAATCCAACTTACAACCTGGCTGTGACTAGTCTGGTGCGATCAGCACAGCATCAAAGAGTTATCCTGCCTGAACTAGACGTAAGTGAAACAAATTCTCTAGTCTCGAAAATATACATTTCTTCCAACAAACGTTATCTGCTTTTGCTCCAACTGGTTCTACATTGGACTAAAATGCACATCTAACCTAAATTACAAAATCTAATACTGATGATACACCAAAACAAATCAAATAACTGAAGAAGTTATAAATCATTCATCCATAGGCCTTCCCAGGCCACAGTATATAGCTTTTCGAAACAGGGGATGAACATCTTCAGTTAGTACCTCAGCATCCAACTTCTCAAAATGCTTCCAAATCTGTATATCACCCAACAAATGAAACAAAAAATGAAGGCAGGGTTAAGGGACTGTAACAGTTAGGTCACGAATTTGCAGCATGAAACACTTCAAGTGATATTAGAAAGATATGTAGCTGCTGATATTGGATTCTGATTGGTAGTTGCAAGGTTGAAGACTACTTTTCTTTTTCACTCCTTACCATAATTCTAGGCCTTTTTTCATATAAAAAAGAGTTAACTCTTCACCACAACTCTAGGCTTTTTTCGTTACATAAAAAGGGCAGAACCACTTTGCCTGACCAACCTAGTGGCAGCAGGTCAGATAGGGTAATTGTTACATAAAATTCTGTTACCTCTGAAGCATATTGCCTGGTGAAGGCCTTGAGGTAACCTAGAGTCGATAAACACCATTGTTGCTTTTCATCAATATTGTAGCCATTTCTTTCTCTGCTCCCATTTGGATGACTGTAATTCATCCACAAAGAGAATAAAGTAATTAAAAAAGAAAAAAAGGAAAAATAAAGAAAGAAAGAAGAACAGTTCACTTGTCCTAGTTACATTACAATGAAGAGTATATTTAACGGACACACCACCTTTTCTTTGGTCTTTCATCATCCTTGTCCAATTCCATTACAGAAGAATCTTCGAGGTCAATGGTCATATCATCTGTGTGACCAGAAAGCCGCAAGGTTCCATCTCTGAATGCATCACGGAGGGGTTCAGCCAAAGCAGTAAAGAAGCTTTTATACAAGGAAAGGAACAATGCCTGTAACACCAAACATATGTTTAGCAGCAGTTCAGCACTTACTCCAGATGCAAGATACACAAATACGACATGAGTCAATTTCTTCTCATTAATTATATACATGACCAATATAAAATACCTCTATCTCATCAACTGCTCGAGCAAGAAGAGCTTCCTTTGCTTCTAAGGAGTCACAAACAGATACCTCCTCCTCTTTTGTTTTTTCAGCATATGATTTTAACCGTTTTATTCTTACAGGATTTTCACCAAGAACAGGTTCACCATCCATGATACTTAGCTTAGATTCGGCAGAATCTAACTCTTCTTTGGCTCTAGATGCAGCTTCTTTTGCCAAGACAACACTTCTCTCAAGGGATGAAATCTCTTTCCTCAGATCAGAAATCCGATTATATGTCTTACTGATAGCATTCCTGAGGATCTACATCAACAAAAACACTTAATTATGGTTCGTAACTCAAACTATACCATAACAAAGCACAAAGAAGTTCTGCGAGGGAAAATGAGAAGAAACTAATCATGCCGAGAGGGCCAAAAGCATATTCATGATTATCGGGCAAGGCAACAAGCTACAGATTTCCATTAAATACAGAATAACCATTTTTAATTAATGCATTGACGACCAAATAAACTTCAAGAACATTAAAATAAGAAAGGATTTGCAGAAGGCCAAAATGAAGGGCAAGGGGATAAAGAACTGTTAGAGACAATCCCGGCAAAGTAGAAAAGAGAACACATCCATAATAATAATAATAATAATAATAATAATAATAATAATAATAATAATTAATTAATAATAATAATAATAATAATAATAATAACAACAATTTATCTTTGATTTTTTCTTCAGGAGTAAGCAGGCTTCTTTGGAGTAATAAGACTATTCAAATCATGGAGAAAGAAAAGTATCCAAATTATAAAGAAAAATCATTATTGATGATCCAAGACAACACATATTGATTAAAAGAACTACTCCCTCTATCCCAATTTATGTGGCCGAGTTTGCAGAGTTTAAGGAATAGATGTTAACTCTACAATGTTCCATAATTTTCCTTGTTAAGAGGAAGAGAAAAAGGAAGAAAGAGAAGATTGGAGTAATGAAAAAGTTGGTAGTAGCTTTTAAAGTAACAAGGACCCACCAAGGGTAAAAAAGAAAAAATCCAACTCCCTCTGTTACAAAAAGGATAGCACAATTTCCTTATTAGTTTGTTCCCAAGAAATGGTACAAAATTTGGAAACAATTCAATTTCTAACTTTCCACTTTACCATTAATGAGATGATTTATAACCACACAAATATCTACGGCTTATTTTAGACCACAAGTATCAAGAATCTTCCTTATTTTCTTAAACTCCGATCCAAGTCAAACTATGCCTTACACTACGGAACGAAGGGAGTATTAAATGTCAAATAAGGAAGTGTGACATTCTTTTTGGGGCAAACTAAAAGGGAAGTGTGTGACATAAATTGGGACAGAGGGAGTACTATTTATTTAACGTTGATGAAATGATCAAGAAGTACTCTCATGATTCTGATGAAGAGTATGTTCCTATCCACCAAGTAAATAATTATCAAGAACGAAGTAATCTTTTACTTTGGTTAAAGTCCCTCCCCACAATAACAATAAAGGAAGGATGCAAACATAGAGCCCAGCAGAATCACCTTCAACATATGACTGGAAAGAACTTAGACATGTCACCACTAGGAGAACTCCCAGACTAAGCACATCAATACAAAAAGTAGGGGTGAAGCTTTTTTATTTATCCACATTTAAAAAGTTCAAGAAGAGAACAGATATGAATATGCCAGTAAAAGACTCCGCACTCGTTAAATCAGGTGATTTACCTCCCACGGACTGTCAGAAACGTGAAACCGATCAAGGTTTAGTGAAGAGAAAACCCATCTCACTATGGCCAAGTTTGATATAAGCCGATAACTCATCATCCGGTCAATGGCTATAGCTGTCATTTGAGAATTCTTTTGCCAATAAGAACTTACTTCAGTAATCAGCTTAACTTGTTGATCATCATCAGTACATATCTTTGCAATAACTTGGCCATATCTCTCCAAGACAGTAATCAAATGAGTAAAACTTTTGGATCCGATGTCGAGAAGTGTTTGAACAACAAATCTGAGGGTAACATCCAAATCATGGGCTGGGAAAACATTTTCTTCTAGCCAGGAAATCATTTCCCGAGCAGTTTTCCTACCTTTTACCATATCTTTAAGTTCTATGGAAAGTGCACGCTCAGTTGAATCACTACCATCTTCTGCACTATACTTAAACTGTGGTCCACCCCTTGGTGGAAGTAACTCCTCCAAGGCAGGGGCATTCTCAATACTCTGTAAAGAAATGAATGAAAGAAGGAATATAAATATAATAGCATTAAAAGAAGATAGGGAATATATTATATTTTTAACAAGAAAAAGGAACAGCATCACTAACTTCTTTCTGGTATTTACTCCATCTAGAAACTATCTAATGTTATAGATGTAAAATGAAAGATTATATTAAAATATTTTCTTAGAAAACTTGTTCATGTAGTACTGCAAGCAGCAGCTCATGTAAAAGCAAATACAAGCACGGCATACATGTGCAGAACTGTAAGTATAAACACGCATTTAGCATACCCCTTTTAGTTGAACTTACAATATATCTACTTTTAAGTTGATACGTATATTACAGGTAACAGCAGTATCACACAAAATACTCTGTGCAAGTGATCCATCACATCCTCAAAAAATACTAATTATACTTCATGTAATTCAATTGTTGGATTCGTTTGAGCAACAGACTTCCATCTTGAACGAATCTTGTCACTTTGGCTAAATCACCTAAAAAGGGATGTTGTAAAATCAGGCCAAAGATCTACCCAATTTCACATAATACAGCTTTTAGCTATAAATTGATACATTTACAGAATAAACTAAATTCACATCAAAGATTGCATAGCATATTGACACAACAAACAACAAATCATGCCACGCAAATTAATTCATCTGTCTTACAGCACTTCAAATTGGATTCTAAGCTTTATTGCTTTGAAGTATGTAGTAAACAAAACTAATGGAAAATTTTATGCTTAAAACATCTAGTGAAAGAAATAATATCTCTTTAAATAATATCCTAATTTCATCAAAAACTATTATCAGTATCTACAGCCTCTTTTCTGGCTGACTGAAGTATTGAAATCACTTTTCAGATCTAAATATGCTAGAAAGGTACTTCCAGCTCTCTACCAAGATGCAACGATTACGAATGACAGTTAACCAACCAACAAAAAAATTATATCAAAAGCCAGATTAATTGCCATGGAAATACTTTAGTGCCCAGCATGTTACTGTTATAGGCGGTCACATTTAAGCACCAGAATCCCATTAGCGTGATACAACTCATTTGTGTAATTTAAATGAGCAACTTAAGTTTCTTATAATAAGCTGGTGGAGTTTTCCACTATGTAAGAAGATACCTGCTTGATTTTGTCCCAATATGAAAGACGGACTTCCCTTTCCAAAACCTCTTGAACAAACACACGCTGTGGGGCCCATTTTGGGAGCTCTAACACATAAGCCCATTCTTCCCATGGCCAGATAAACTGAAAGTTTGACCTGCAACAAAAATTTCAAACAGAGAGTTGCCACAGTGCTCGAGCATAAACACAACTCAGTAAAAATTAAATTATAGAAAACTTTCTGAAAGAAACATTAAGGATGTGAGTCCTACGAAAGGCAGCATGGTTGATGCACATTGGTAATATAACAAAAGCAATGCAGCAATGAGAATAGTCTAACATCATGTTTTTGTACACAAACTAGTACTTCTTTTGAGGAGCCATTTACAGTGACGGGTAATAGTTTGCCCCTTTCACAGCGTTTAACTCTCAGCCTTTAAAGGTGGTAGGTAGCCCAAAAAGGACTTTCTCAAAATTATGACATGTCATGAAGTGAGAAATCCGATGGTAAAGAACATTACTCTGTCAAGGGTCAACCATAACTATTTAGTCAGATTATATTACCTCAGATAAGAGCTCTATCACTTAAAACTATGAAATAAAAGCAAAAATGCCCAAATCTAGGGGGGCAAAACAACAAAAATTTTAGTGTTTCATTGGTGTAAGCAAAAAAAAAAAATCACTTAATTTTTAATATTTAGAACACAGGAGAATTTAGATCAATTAAGATATTGTGTAGAATCAATTAGGGAGAATAGTCCCAACAAGCATAGAGTGCTGAAATTGATTGTTTGCCTTCACGAAACCTAGATCCAACAATGGAACTCCAAATTGACTAGGTATCTTTGGCCTGGAAGACGGAAATATCTTTTAGCTATTGATGTTGATGGCACCAAGGGATGCATCATTTTTCTGTGGGATGAATGAATACGGTCAGCATATGTTCTCCTCAAAGATTCTCACTCTATTTCCATCTCTTTGGGGGATTATAATGTCACTCGCTTCGCTTCCAAGCATAAATACCAAGAATTTATAACTCTGATCTTATCATGCTACCAATACTTCGTACTTGTTAACTACTTCATGAAAGCAAGTAAAAAAATGATTCGCATTTATACGTAATGTGGTTAATATTGTGGTAGTACCAGAGGAATTAGAACGATCAATATTTTCTACATCTCTTTACATTTGTTTCATTTTGTAAGCTTTTTTGTTGCAAAATATATAACAGAAAATGTATTGTAATCATCAAAGTAAGAGACTCCAACAATCTTTCCCCTAATATACACACTTGTAAGCATGAAAGTAGGCCAGAATATATAATTCCATTTAAAGAAGCAAGAAATTGTAACTCTGATCCGATCATTGCTATAATGAACTTTGGAATTGTCAACTGCTTCTTGAAAGCAACAAGGAAATAATGTTATGTTAGCATTTATCTTGTCTAGATATATTGAAGAACGCCTTTAGCCCTATAGAGCCTTTCGGGCAAAATATATCAACCATCCATCTAGTATGACCTGGGTACACGAGGCTTCATCAACCATAAAGGTTTTCAGTTAGTCCACTTTAAAAATAAGTTATAGTAACCCTTAATGCAAGTGAGTAAGTTTATCGCAATGACTAATTAATAGGAGGCACACTTTTACTTAATTATATCTTCAACATGACATCCATGTGCGGGTTTGATTCTTTCACGGGCAAACCACATCAATTTTTGTCTCTGATAAACAGTAGCCACGAGATTCCCAGGACCTATATCAGCCTTGCTACTATGTTGAATTGTGCGACCACCTTCTCTGAAAGTTTAAGCTATTACAGAAGCAACGATCTTATGTACTTAGGTGGTGTTTGAAGTTTTCCAAGTCTCCAAACTCTATTATTGAGTTTTTTGCAAAGCGTGTTGGTTTAACTTTTTTCTGAAAAGAAAAAAATTTAACTTCTTTCAAGTGTTTCCAAACTCAGTTTCTAAAATCTTATCAAAACCTCCAAAAACTAGCTTTTGGCATTTTCAAAGATTTGAAAAACTAAGATTGATATTCTTTTTAAAAAACAAAAGTTAACTTCTTTTGCAAGTGAGTCGAAAACAAATACATTCTTTAGAAAACTGAGTTTGCATACTCATGTTTTAGAAACTCCAAAAGAAAAGACATCTTCAATACCAATTTATGCCTTGGCGCTTTTACATATATAAACAAATAAAAGAGATACACACAGAGACGCCAGAACATGCGCACCAAATTATTATTAATCATCCAATATGCATATTCATGTGTAGCTTTGATCAATCTATTACAACAAATGGCATCTGCAACAGACCCTAAAAAATGCAGATTCACAATACTATCATGTACTCCCTGCACTAAAAGAAGTTGACAGGAAGTAGATTGCAGAAGGTAACAATTACTTACAAATTAACAACAGCACATAATCGTCAAGTCAACTAAACTATCACCAATAAGCCATTACTGCCTTAACTGTTAACAAGGAGAGAGCTTGCAGAGAAATAATGGAACATCCCTCAGAACTGTAGCATTTTAACTTACAGATGATGTGAGAACCAAAGGATGAGACGTGTCCGGCATTCCATGTCTAAATCTGCTATTCTTTCAAAAAGAGCACGGACAGCCCCAGCTACAACCGCTGGAAAGGCCCCTGGCAGAGCCTAAAATGAGAATATGTAATTAGACTTTAGAGGACTTAAATTTTTCAAAGGAAATTGAGCCCCACGACACTTGATGGAAATCATAAGAAACAAATAATTAGCTCACGACTCTAGAAAAGTAATAGCTTACCTTGCATAAATCAATGATAACCAATGTGTAATATATTGGTCTGAATGGTGGTTGAGGCAAGAGAAGAAGCTGCAAGATATAAAAGATATTAAGGAGAGATGAAGAAGAAGCTTCAGTAATGATTTCCTTCTTATTTTGGGATAAGTAGAAGCTCTAATAAAGTTATCATGGCATCAATGATGAAACAAGGAACATCCAAAGCAACCAAAGGAAAAGTGAGAAACACTCCAATAAAAAGGTTTCAATTTCTATACACCTGTTATGGTTATGGGTAAACCTTAATCCCTGCTATGCTATGTGGAACATGTTCTTGTGTATGATGGGAGTAAAATGGGTTATGCCTAGGAGCACACTGGAGCTGCTTAGAAGCTGGAATGGTATCGGTAGAAGAGGTATTCACAAGGACAAATGGTCTATAATTCCTGGATGCATATGGTGGATCGCCTGGAAAGAGACGAATTCTAGGTGCTTTGAAGACAAGGCCGACTCCTTTCAGAAGATCAAACTTAACTGCCTTTCTTTGTACTATTTTTGGTGTAAACAGGAATTCCTGGAAGATGTGGGAGACTTGCTAGAGTTTATAGGCTCCTCGTAATTAGAGTAACTAATCAGGATTTTCCTTTTTTGTGGTTTGTTTGGGTTTTTGGTCCTTTTAATCTTCTAGAGTTGTAATTATAGATCTCAGCATCACACTGAAGCTGAACTTTACAGATATATTGAAAATCTTGTTACCTTTCAAAAAAATATATATATATATGCCCCAACAAACATCAAAAAGAAAAACTAAGATAATAAATATTAGATACAGATCATTCATCCTAACTGAAGGTTTAATTCTGCCATTTCAGGTATATGGTCATAAGAAAGGATGTTTTTAGGAAGCGCCTAAAAATATAGTTTCTCAGAGTTTAAAGTCTCTAGGTATAGAACGTATTGCCTCTAGCAAGTATTCCCACAGCATTTACACATTACTCTTCCGAGAGCAAGAGATAGTTCAAGGCTATAACAAACTTTCCTTAATCCAAATGTGCACAGAATAAAATTACGAGCAGGTCTCCTGGACATGAGACCCCACCAATTTAAATATTCAGTAAATCTTCCAAACATCTTAAGAGCCCGTTTGGGTGAGCTTATTTTAAGCAGCTTATAAGCCAAAAGTGGCTTATAAGCCACTTTTTGAGAAGTTAAGATTTCCTAACTTCTCGCTTTTGGCTTTTTTAAGCACATAAGGGCGCTTATAAGCTCATAAATTTTTGAGTTACCAAACATTTACTAATTGGCTTATAAAAGCTTATAAGCCACTTTTAAGCTCACCCAAACAGGCTCTAAGTGGGACATCTTACTTTGCCCCGGTATTAGAAGATCAATTTTTAAATATGAAGTACTGAATTTTATTTATATTTGGGCAAAAGCGCCTATCTAAGAAGCATACCAAAATAATAAGCTCTAATCAGAACATGATGGAGACCATATCCCAGATAGAGTAAAATTCCACAACATCACCTTGCTGCAAAGGGATCTAACTGAGACAATTTGACAGGGAAGAAGTGAAAGAGGACATAAAAGCTATTAAGGAGATAAGGCACCTGAAAAGAGGGTTCCCTTCATGCATTTTTCCGTCAATGCTAAGATATAATAAGGAAGGATGTAATGGAAAGCATTAATCATCTCAACCATGTGGGTCATCTGAGAAGAGTCATACTTCCTTTACTGAAGTTATTTCAAGGAAGATATAATAAGGAAGGATGTAATGGAAAGCATTAATCATCTCAACCATGTGGGTCATCTGAGAAGAGTCATACTTCCTTTACTGAAGTTATGTTACGTGCGTAGGTCTAGGGCTTTTAGATTATTATTATTAATAATATTATTAATGTTCTAGAATAGGATTTATGTTTTCTAGTTATTTAAGTATTAGGGTTTTTTTATTATTCTAGAATATTCTTTAGGGTTTCTAGTTTCTTAAGGGTTAAGTCTTCTTATTGGATGTAACTCCCTATTTAAAGGGCACATTAGATGAATGAAACCTAAGTCAGAATTTAACAAAAAAAGAGATCAGAGTTCTCTCCTAATGAACTCTTCCCTTTAACGAGCCTAAGGTGAGAGCTCCCTTTAATGAGCCTAAGGCTGGAGGTCCCTTTGATGAGCTCTACTATCTTCACCGCCCCGTGACCCGATCCCGGGAACATAACAAATTGGTATCAGAGCCTAACACGATGGGCGATGAAATTAAACCAATGTGGCAGCAGGAAAGAGTGGCGGCTATAATGGGAGCTAGGGTTTTACTCTTGGAAGACATTGAGACCAATACAAGTGTGAAGCAAAGGAGAGGATGTGGATAGCTTTCGTCAGTCTTATCCAGATTTCGAGCTTGAGGACAAGCTCGTTTTTCAGGAGCGGAGTAATGTTACGTGTGCGTAGGTCTAGGGCTTTTAGATTATTATTATTAATAATATTATTAATGTTCTAGAATAGGATTTATGTTTTCTAGTTATTTAAGTATTATGATTTTTTTATTATTCTAGAATATTCTTTAGGGTTTCTAGTTTCTTAAGGGTTAAGTCTTCTTATTGGATGTAACTCCCTATTTAAAGGGCACATTAGATGAATGAAACCTAAGTCAGAATTTAACAAAAAAAAGAGATCAGAGTTCTCTCCTAATGAACTCTAAGGTCAAAGCTCCCTTTAACGAGCCTAAGGTGAGAGCTCCCTTTAATGAGCCTAAGGTTGGAGGTCCCTTTGATGAGCTCTACTATCTTCACCGCCCCGTGACCCGATCCCGGGAACATAACAAGTTATTTCAAGGATGAGGGGATAAACGATATCAAGGAGTTTGGACCTTTTAGCTTAGTGGTGGAATGTTCATAAAATAATAGCGCTATTACAAAGAAGCTCAAAACAATTGTAGACAATCTCATATACAATTCTCAAAATGCATTCTTCGGGAGGATAAACAATCACAGACAAACTCTCAGAGGCAAACAACTTTAGCAGATTCAAGGTCAAATAGTAGTAAAGAGCTGCGAGCATTATGCAAATTGGATTTTGAGAGGCGCACATTAACCAGGATTTTCTGATGTACATAGTTGGAACTTGGAAGAGTGGATTGGAAAGAAATCAAGAAATTAGATGAAGCATTAGCTTTACTGTGGGATAAACCCCACTATTTCAAATGACACTCTTGGCAGAGTTTTGGGAGCTCACAGGATAAGTCAAAGAGACAGGTTGTCTCCGTTGCTGTTCTTTTTATTTGATGGAGGCATTAGCTTTATTGTGAGATTTTGTGTAGGTGGGGAGAAGAGGAAGAATGATTATATCGCAGCTATTATTTGTAGATGACGCATGAACTTCTTGTTTGCCACGTGTAAGAAAGCTTCAGCATTAATTATGACATTGATTTGGTGCAAATGGTGCAGGACTTCACATTTATATACGGAAGTCCGAGTAAGTTTAGGTTGAGATAGCTAAAATAATCATGAATTAGCAAGCATATGGAGAGCAAATTTACGGCACCACTGTATCTAATTTCGCCTCTAAGAGGAAATTCAGAAGTTATTACCTTTATGTCAAACAAAAAAAAAGACCAAAGAAACAAAAACAATAGAGACGAGTTGTCATGTCAACAAGTAAATAAGAAAGGAAGTAACATGGATAATGACAAATATTCTCTAAAACTGTCACCTACGACATGTCTTTATTATATATGCCTCATGCCATATCAAATTGATTGAAAAAGATGTACAGATGATGGGACAAAAAGATCCATTTTTAAGTTACAACTGCATCAATTCATACCTGAGAAAATATTGTCTCAGCCATAAGATATTCATATCGGAATGGCACAGGCAGCCCAACCATGTAGGAAGCACATTCCTTTCGACTAGCTTGCATTAAACGAGAAGAAAAGGAATAAGAGAAGTCATTGAGTTCAACATATATTAAAAAGGCACATAGCAACTAGGTCTAGCATAGATACACAAGGCCACCTCTAACCCCAAACCCCAAACATGCTGAAATGAAACAAGAATACTACTTAAATTAATGAAATAGAATTGACAGAGGCAACAAACCATCCGTTCATGAATAACAGCACATCTAACAAATACTCTTCCACAACAAAGCGATCAATGGGTTGAATATCCTGCAACTCAAAATAAAAAGTTAAGGCAAGATGAGCAAGTAAAAATAACAAGTGAGATAAAATCATCCCCAAAAATAAGTCAATCCATCAAACAACATATCCTCGGCATAAGCCAACTATTTATAGAAACCAACTAACATTGACTAAATCACTAAATCCCAATATGAAGGCTCTACATTAGCCACAAACCATGTTAATCTCTTACACTACATACACAGATACATCTGTGACAATTGGAGAAGAAGTTTCCTGAGGCTGACGGAGGGAAAGGGAAATTCGTCGTAGAAAGCATGAAAAAGAAGACTAAAAATACAACATAAGAACTCTATGATATATAAAAACCTGAATATATGCAAATCCAAACCTCTGTCAGTTGGATCAACCTGATCATTCAAGCATCATAACATAAACTAATGAATTACCTCAGTTTTATTTGAAGGAAATATATTAAGCCTCCTTATCCTCTGAGGATATTTTAACTCAGCTTCGTGCTTTTGTCTACCAAAGGCAGTTCCAGATAACAATCCGGGAGGACCTGGTTGCTCAGGGCAGCTTACTGGAGACAAATCATGAGACTTTCCAGCAACAAGTTGTGCCTCAAAAGAGAGGTGTGGCTTCGGAACTAGTTTTCCCAAATAAAAAGAAAAAGAAACTTTAAGAAAAGATAAAACAGCCACATTTATAACATTAATGTCAAAATAGGAAGGAGAAAACAGAACTGCAAAGACATGCGTTAAGATCATGTATATGCACAAGCAGTTAGAAATGCAGAAGTCAACACGCACAGTTGATTGAAAAAGATCAAGTTGAACAATCCAGGAAACAACAGGTCAGTATTGGCTTCAAGTCCATCTCTCCACTTCAAAGTGTAAGGTTGAACTCCGTCCAATAACCCAATAGCAATCAACTACCTATTTGATACACCAGATTTCTTCATCCATATTCACACCCAATTTCAGAAAAAATGTTCCCTCTCAACTTCTAGGTATAACCTAAATATGAGAAGTGGACAGGCAGATAAAGAATTCACTTCTTTAGGGTGCAATCCAGAACAAATAACGAGCTAATGTCAGGCACTCAATATATGCTGTCATAACAAACAAAGTTTATCATGTCCCAACTCTTGAATGAAAAAAGAGATGAAAGGAAGTAATGTCATATCAACTGCAAAATGAGAAAGATATTAAAGGATCAAAGCTATCAGAGGACACAGCTTTTCAACTCAACTTCAAAAACCTTTTTTTTGTCATATCTTTGGCCAAACACCTACCAAGACCAGGGGATAAGGCTGACTCCGCTACCATATAAAAAGTGGATTGTGGACCTAATTCAAACCTAAGCCTTATGAGGCCGACAATACCCAAGTCTATATAAGTAGACAACAATATATTCCCTTAACCAATGTGATGTATTCTAACACCTATGATAGGTAAGGCTCCCAAACCAATTTGGGCCTTGTCCTTTTTAATTCTTTTAAAAACGAATCTTTGAGGGTTGTGCGCAATTTTTCTTTGGGTCTTCATATATATTATTTCAATCCGATCAGATTTTCATATCGAGCTGAAAACTAAAAGTAAAAGAATCAAGTACATATTTCAGTACTAACTTGTGTTCTTTTTGTGAATTAAAATCTTATCACTTGCCAAGAAAGTAAAATGTGAATAAATAAATATATTGAAAGATGTGCGTAAAAGTTTCCAAGACTCGAAAACAGAATCTCTCGTCTGCAGACCAAGTTATATGCTCTCCTTTCAACAGAAAGTACACTATAGCCTCATTTATCTCAAGCCTTAGTCAAGGTCCTCTAATCTCTTAGGTTTAGGACACCCGTCATTGACCATTTGGCTTCCAAGCTAAGGAAATTGCAGATTGACCATTTGGCTTCCAAGCTAAGGAAATTGCAGATCCACGGTCTACAGCTGCGACTCCACTTCTCTCTCCCTCCAACAAAGGATTGCATAGTGTCGGCTGCTTCCTCTATATCATGTATACTACCTCTGCCCATGTTGTCAGAACCACAAACAACTGTGTCCATTGAATTGCTCCTTTTGCATAACCTTTCAAAGCCTATAAAGAGACAATCCCAAGCCTAAAGAAATTGTTGGAGCTCAAGCCCAGAGATATTAAATAATAACTCTTTCGAGCTTGAGATGAGATCTCGCTTGGATGGTCCATAGCCATTAAGTCACCTATCCTTTCTTGGGCAAGTGTTTTGCCTTACTTTGGAGCAGAGAAGAGAGATATTGATCAAAACATGAACAGTTTGTAATGTTGACAGTGGAAAGGATCAAAACAATTTTAAAATAAATGAAAAGTAAGAATACCACTATCAAGTTTCCATCCTCTGTTGGAAAGATCTTGAACTCGAGACCACAAATCCTCCAAGAAATCCTGCAGTGCAAATATTTCAACTCTTAATAAAGCAAAAAATGCTGCATATAAATGCAAGAGCAAAAACCAACAAACTATTTTGATTGAAGAATGATCTAAACTATGTTTATCTTATAAATCTCTCTTGTTTAGCAAATTATTTCCATCACTCAAGTTAATCCATCGATAATATCACAAAACTCATCAAGACAAAAAAGGAAACTACATTTTACATGCTAGAAAGCAAATACCAAACCCAAGGCTTTACTCAAACTCCATCAACAACGATCAGACACGTCATACAGATTCATCATTTCCTACTTTTCCCTTCAACTCAATTCTTTAGAAGGCAGAGGGTGATTAAATTTCACAATCCTAAAGGAGATAGTACTTATGAGGAGTGAAACGTGTCAGCGGAACTACAAGAGAACACCAACAGGGCATAATTCCATAGTTTCTACATTATGCTTTAATTATTTTCTTTACGAATCAGGGAGAGGGCAATTAATTTAAAATATCCTACTAATGAGGAGTGAAGCTTGATAGAAAAACTATCTCCAACTCCTCCGTTCGATAATTCCCAAATAGAAAAGATATAATATGGCAGCACCAGTTTTATACGGGGGTTTTCCCCTTTTTTATTAATAAAATCATTACCTTTATCAAAATATGGCAGCACCAGTTTGTCCACTAAAGTAGCTTTTGGTTCAATCATTTTAAGGAAGGCTCATTCAGTTTAAGAAAGTTGATTACGGTAGGAATTTGTTGGAAGAGTCTGTTAAGAAATAGGAAGGGTCTAACTCAACCCCAAATCTAGCTCATAAGGTGAGGATTATCTGAGACTTCATAAGAAGACAACCAGCTCATCTCTCAACAAACATGGGACAAATAATCCCCTCCACCCCCCACGCCCAAACCCCAAGACTAGACCATCTGAAGCATGAAGAATATTTCCCGACAGAGGATAAACCAACAAAATGAGAGAGTCTAGCTCTGATGCCAAATGAGAAGCGAGACCGAGGAGAGAAGACAGAGAGCTGAATTGTTTGATTATTCCCTCTGCTTATTGGAGTTTAAATATGAAGTCTACATGTTCTAAAAATGGAAAGAACCAAAATTGACAAGAATACACAAGTAAATCAAGCTAACAGACCCTTATCTAAATTTAAAAGATCCGGGTAATATTTACAAGATTCTAAGAATCACTCTCAAGCTTGCTACATATAGAACTAGTTTTGGGACCAATAAGGAACTTGGTGAATATACCTATAAGCCGATCATTTGATTCAGGAACTTTGTTACAATATTGACTCAGAGTTGTTTTTCTCTGTCAAAATGAAAATCAATTTCTATATGATCGGTCCTCTTGTGAAACACTAGATTTGATGCAATGTTTAGTGTAATACCTTAAAAGGCAGAATTTGGATACTTCGACCTATCTCGAACAGGTTCAGGCAGTTATGGAGGAGTCCTGTGTGCAGTCTTGGCTAGTCCTACTGTTCCTACAATAGATGATCTATTCCCTCGACTATGACAGCTTGTCATACCACCTGCTGCACTTCCACTCACATTGTTCACAAAATTTCGGGAATCTTGTCATACAACCTGCTGCACCACCTACTACTCCATCTTGTCAGATAGTGACATCAACGGGATTTTCTACTCTAGCATCTCGGACTAAAAATTGGGATCGATGTCATTTGAGAAAGCTTAGACAAAATGTAGCTTTAGTTAAAAAATTGGTCATACTACTGAGAAGTTCTATACTCCTGCAGACAACCTACCTCTAGATATTGTTTTCTAGTAGAGAGACACATGGTGTCTTGGAAAAGTAAGACAAAATGTAGTTGCATGATCGACTGAAGAAGCAAAATATCAGACAATGGCAATAGCTACATCTGAACTCATACGGACCAAGCAACAATGAAAGAATTGAAATTTGAAAAGATTAATCAAATGGAACTTGTGTGTGATAATCAGGTTGCACTTCTTATGGCATTAAATCCAATGCTTCATGAGAGGACCACACATATAAACATTGACTTTCATTTTGTCGGAGAAAATATACTCTAGAAACATTATTACAAAGTTCGTGGAGTCATTCTGTTGTATTTGTTCTCTTTTTCGTTTACCTCAGACCACTAAGGAAGCTTATGAATGTCGGTGCTCTTGGAAAGTTGGTAAAGCCATCACGAATATTGGAGAATGATCCCTGCTTATATTTTTTGGTGTCTTTGGGCAGAAAGGAACAGAAGATGTTTGGATGGTTTATCAACTCCAAATCATTCTCTCAAAGCCAAGTGTCATTTGTTTTTATACAGTTGGCATAATTTATTCCCTGTAGATTCCCCTGATAACTTTTTGAACTTTGTTAGCTCCCTGATACTAGCATAGCCTACTTGTAATGGGGCAACTGTATGTTTTTTTGTAAAGGCCCAAATTATGTTCTATTTGCATCTTCTTGATGCCATCAATGAAGCATCTTACTTCTTCACAAAAAAAAATACTTAAATTTGAAATCTTAATAGATATTCATATTTCACCAATTAAAATTTGATAAAAGTTAATACATTATTAATAAATCCATAGCTAGTTGGTGTACAAAAAATAAAACTCTTAAGGCAAATATAAATTTTAAAACTAACTGAAATTCAAAATTTTCAAGTTATGTAAAATTATCAAATTTTTAAGTAGTTTCTAGTCTTCTAGTGAAAATATAACAATTGAATTGACGAAGACAAATTCAGACTTTCAGCAAAAAGATATCTGATAGCGTACCTTTGAAGGCAGTCCATCTTAAGCAGCAGCTGGTTGAGGCTTTATCTTAGAAATTTTGATTCTATATCTAGCTTTATGAGATCATAATTGTAGTTGCTTTACATATAAAAATAAGTTGAAACAAAAAATCAATCAATATTTGACTTAGGCTATTTTTTATTTTTTATTTTTGATGAAGTAAGGAGTTATATTAATTGGCATCAAGAAGATGCATAATTGTACCGCTATAATCATGGACATTGTTGTTATAGGTAGAATATTTCTATAGAGAGGTAAAATACAACATGAAAAAGCAATTCCGGAGAAATATAGGTCGTTATAGGAAAATGTCATTATAACGGATGACTGTTATAAAGAGGTCTGACCGTATAATGTAGCAAGCTTGGAATATATGATTTGTACGCACCAACATGAGGGAGAGTAGCAAAATCTTATGAACATTATCAGGATATTGTAATGTAGTATATAGTTAATTCGCCTAATTTATTCTGGTAATTATGTAGATTTTGATTCGCTTTCCTTTCTTAGAACATAGCCTTCACTATTTAACCCCAACAGCTTGAGGGAATAGTCGAGCAGTGTTGCTCTCAATCTTCTCTTCCCTGACTCAAAACTACAGGTACGTCGTTGCTTTAAGTAAAAATTTGAGTAGAAACTACGAAAGAAGATGAACAAGCTTTTCATGGTAACGAAGAATTTACATCTTTTGTTCAAGAGTGATAGCTGAATTTCTTGCAAGACTAAGTACATAGACATAAAATTCATGTCCATCTTAAACATTAGTCTCCATGATATTGTCCATGACCGCATTGCATAGGCTATATGATACTGAAGTTCATTAAAAAAAATAAGCTGAATTTTGCAGTAACAACAAAAATCTTGCTGTTCACCCTAAACCTCTATCTTGGGCAAAAAGAAAAATGGAGCAGACAGTAGAAAGAAACAAGCTAGTATAAACTTAAATGGCAACTTTTCAAAGCTACTACAAATTTACCTTCTCGTTGAGAGTATTGGTTTCTTCAGTATTCTCAAAGACAGAAACCCCAGTGTCAAACACACGTCTCCGAATACTTAAGTAGGCTTCTACTCCAACCATAACCCGTTCAATCTCCTCAGGAACTTGCTGAAAATTTACATGAAAGGCTTTACAAGTTAAGGTGAGACAGATATTAAAGGAGAAGAAAAGCATATATATGACTCTGCAAGGGAAAAGAAGAAATGGAAGCATTACAAAATGAAAAAGAACAGCCAATATAACCCCAGAAAAGATATAGAGATGTATTCAAAACCAAAAGATATGTAGACATAACAAAAACCTGAATTCTATGAGAGCACAAAAACCGACATGATAGACAATCTTCATAACGCATCGTATTACTTCTTAGTCTTAGTGTTTTGCAAGAAAGAAAGCAATTTGACTGTAGGAACCAAATAAAAGTAAATCAAAGAACACAAAAATACGTTGAGCCCAGGAAAAGCCCCTCTAGGCCTTCATGATGATGCAACAACATACCCAGTGTTATCACACAAGTGGAGTCTAGCGAGGGTGAGATGTACGCGGACCTTACCCCCACCAAGGTAGAGAGGCGGGCCTTCACAAGATGACTTCGAGAATCTACATATATGCAGCTTATACTCATACGGCAACAATGTTACCCTAACTCGTGTAATGTACTTACAAGTGTGAGCAACACAAAAGGACATCTTGCACCTTTATAACAAATGTCTTAATTCGGAGATCAAGAAACTATGTCTCAATCCCACACTCAATGGGGAGGGTAGAGCGACGATCACTAAATTTTGAACCGTGTGCCCCCCTTGGTCCTTGGGACTTTCTTGATTATCAAAAAAGATGATGAAGAACTTTGGCTCTGATAACATTAAGGGCAAAAAATAATAAATTGAAGAATGATAACAAAAATCACTATCATGCTTTCTCTATTGCAAGCTATTTACACCTCAATATATAGAAGAAACAAAGAACAAAAGTTCATCTAACATACCTAACAAATAACCAACTAAAAAGGTCTAATATTGCTTACCTAACACCGCAGAATCTAACCATAAAAGTCAGCAATTATAATTTCCTAAGAAAACAGAAAATCTGGCTTTTCCTTTTTCTATCAGAACTACAACATGATCAAATGCATATTGTTACCTCAACAAGTTCAGCTCCACCCCAAGGAAGACACGATAAAATACAAGTTATATAAAAGTCAGCACGTGCTTGCCAAGAGGGGATTCCTTTTTCCTCGTCTACAGTAGTCGCCGCTGATGATAATAAACTTTCGAAAACAACCACTACTGCACTCGGTTGGATAACTTTGCTGCACATCTAACCACAGAAAACATATATTAACATCTCTAACAACTGAAAGTAAACAAAACATTCTGTCTACAAATTAACTAGCTACATTAGATTATACTCAAAACTATCTTGCAGAGGCGGACCTATGCATAAAGTTTGGGTGCGGGGACGTCGGCAGAAATTTTATATACGTAGATATAAATACCTCAAAAATTATATATATACTTTACTTGGCACCCTGAGTAATTGGCATATCTATGTTAAATTCAGCGGTTCCCCCGCCGTATTCAAATTTTGGGTCCGCCTCTGCTATCTTGGAGGGCATAAGCAAATGTGATGCAAGGTTGCAGGTGAAGCAGAGAATGAGTGAAATAGAAAATGAACTCAATGTGATGTTTAAATGTAACCGTATCAATACTCAACCTAATTGCCAGAGTAAAATCAAAACAAAGTTGCAGAGGAAGGGAAGGATGCAAATTATGGTTATTAATGAACATGGTCTTGAGGACTCTTCCGAAGCTGGCATGATTTCTCTCTCAAAGATCGGAACCATAGATGATAACTTAAGTAAATGTACTTGATGCATGCTTCCTCAACCAAAAGGCTACCAAATGCCCTGCTCTCATATATCTCTATTTTCAAACTCAAAAAAAGAACAGAATAGACAAACTTCCAGACTCGTAGTTGGAATAAAACATGAAAAAGAAGCAAAATTAGTAGATTTCCAGGACATACCAAAGCAGTCAGAAACCTCATCAATATACGGATCCTGTTACATTTTCCAGTCTCCAACGCATCCTGAAACGAAGGGTAAACAGCAATCGTTGAAAGGATACCTCTTCCAGAGTAATACAAGTTCATATAACAAGTTTTATTTCCAAAACTAAGACTGACGGAACTTCCTCTAACTCCTCTCCCATATCGCTTCTTCCACGAAGCAATGGAAAATCCAAAACCATAAACAAAAAGTAGAATAGAAAAAGCTCTCTAAGTATCAAACTAATCACAGGTCATCAAGTTCGTTTCCAGCATCAACACTTGATACAACCAGTTAAATTGCAGATCCACGTTCCAGACCGACTTTCAAAGGGTAATCTCGGGAACTAAACCAAGCTTCAGTAAATACAAGAAATAGAAAACATGAAATAAATCAATCTGGTGGTTGGTTAAAAAAAATTCTATTAGGTACCCATAGTTCCTAAATTTTCTATTTAAGATTCTACAAAAATTAAGGTTTTAGTATTTTCTTCATCTACTAATGTTCTTTTTCTCTAGCAAAAGAGCATAAGCCTATATCGTTTGATGTAGTTATCCCACACTCTAATATGCCGTGTGCAGTGTTTTTAAGAGCGAGAACGCAAGAAAGCGACAAGAGCCCTGGTGCTTTAAGCGAGAAGCACAGCGCACGCTTCTGTGAAGTGAAGCGCAATTTAAGAAAAATTACCAAAAGAATATATCAAAAATAAATAGAATTACTAAAAGCAAGAACTCAACAAGAACAATATAAATAATGTAATCTTTCAATTCCAAAGCTAAAGTAAAGAGTATATTATCCTCCATAGGACAAGCAAACTAATAAGGCCACATGCTCATTTGTATAAAGCCAAATGCCGAAAACTGAAAGATGGACTGTGCCACTGAAAAAATAGTACAAAGCAAAAAAAACAGAGTATGAAGTTGTAAAAAACAGATTATAAAGCGAAGAAGAGCCAGCGAAGCAAAGAAAAAGAAAAAGAAAAAAGCACAATGACACTGACAACCGATGAGTAGAAAAAAAGAAAGGAGGGGAGCTGGAGCAGGAAGGGGGAGGACGGGGCGGAGGAAGAACAAGAAGAATAAGGAAATGTTGCTAACCTGTAAATTAGTTTGAGTGTTGTCCACTAATTTGCTGACAAATTCCTCATTTTCCAAATTCAAAAGGCCTACCTGCAGGTGGACATTATATATTTAGGGAAGCTTGAATAGTGATAAAGATGAAGGAATGAATGTGTGACGCATACCAGGGTTGCATAGAGAGGAATCTTGTGAGGCAATTGCTCAGCACACTCCAGTAGGAACTCCCTAATATGGTGGTCTAATTCTTCACGCCGAACTATACTGAAGCAAGTCTCCTGCAACCAAAAAAAACAAAAAGGATGAGGAACCATACTAACTAGAGCATAAAAGAATAACTGACTCACAATTTGATCTTTGAAGTCGGCGCCATTGTTGTCGCCCAGTCGCAATAGCACGCTCTTCCAACTGCTCATTTCTCTGAATCACAGTAAGGGTTTTGCTCGCTCTTCTTCTCACTGCCCCTCCTTCCCTATAATATAAAACCCTTGCACAACACTTGACCCGACCCGACCCAAAACCCTCATACTCAACAATTTTGTCCTTTTTCCAAGTTTTCTAAATTGTATTTTATTACAACACCCTAATATAACAGGAGACCGTTTTAAGTTTCTCACCTTGATAAACTAGGTGATAAACTTTTCCCACCCTGCGAAAATTAAAAAAATTACTGGGTGTACCCACATATTACTGTTTATGACTTTTTATCCCCACTTAACAATGATATAGCAAAATGACCTTGGAGACAGCACTTCAACTTATAAATTGACAAGTGATGCCTCCTAGAAAAATATATAGGGCAAGTGCTGCCTGCGAAGAGATTAAAGGGGCATTGCCGAGTCAATACTACAAGTTATCTGGGAGAATGTGGAAGAAATAAAAGGACTAAGTGTTGCCTATGGACGATCAAAGTCAAGTGTTGTCAAGTGCTGCCTAAGAGGCACCACTTACGAGAAAGGGGCGGGGCAATACTTCAAGTTATCTAGGAGAATGTGGAAAGAGATAAAACGACAAGTGCTAGGCAACACTTACTAGAAAGAGAGGGCGTGATGCGGGCGCCAAAATAAGATTTTGTAGGGGTATTTCTGTCCGGAATTTATTCATTAAAGTTGGGGGAAGTCATTCTTGCAAAACCACTTTAAGGCAAACCACTGCCTATGGTGCCATAGTTTTGTAAATTGCCCCTACAAAAAATTTAATATTTTTTAGTTGTTACACAACTTCAATTTTGAATTTCATAACTCAATATCAAAAACTCTTTTTTTAAGTTTCAACCAAATGTATGTCCAAACGCCTATTTGGTATTTGTCTCCCTTTATTAACTGTTGTAAAACTTAGTTCTTTTTGTTTTATATACACAACAATAGACATTTTTAACCTTCTACTCTCATGTTACTTTCATTTTTTTGGATAAATTAGAAGTTATTATTATTACTAAAGTACCATTACATTAGTAGCATTAGTACTAGTAGTAGCAGTTGTGTCCATGACACTGGCTTTAAGTATAGAGAGATTACCAAAGTATTAGACTATTACAAGCATTAAAAGAGATAGTCCTAGAAGTAATAGTTAAGTTTTTATCCTACTGGGATGCCTTTTGGGATTGCTCCACTAGTGAGGAGAAGATAGCAAGCGGATTCCTATGCTGCATGTATATAGCTTGCTTAGCCAAAATATGAGCCACCATATTCTCTTCACGAAAGGTATGTCGTACCACTGGTTCCCCAACATCTTCAGGGCGTACCTGCATTCAAATATTAAATTAGCATACGATGGGTTATCAGAATCTAAAAGCTGAAGGATCTCGATGGAATCTGTGTCAATTTCCAACCATTTGATGTTATTATAGCAATTTGGAGTCCTGTATGTAATGACATGAGCTCCATGTATGTATGGGAGTAGCTTGTCACACACATGGAAAATCCAAGAACCCAATTGCCTATGGCCCTATGGCATCTCTAAAGACACAACGTACAACCCCATAATATTCTAGTTCCTTGTAAGCTCCATCAATATTGAGCTAAAAGGTAATCTGTTCTGGGTGGCAGCCAAGAGAAATTAAGCACAATCCTTTTATCAGCCATGATACGTTTATCTGTGTAGAATTTATACTCACGTGCACGCCTTATTAGATTGACACGACCCAAATTTCTAGCTAGGTCGTGCGGGCACCCGACATCCTCCCCTAGACCCGTCGGGGGAACCCTTACCAACTAAATTAAGAAAATAAATATAAATCCAACTCATAAATAAGAACAATACTTAGGGAAAAAAACACAAACATACTGATACCTCTAAACTATACAAAAGAAATTACAGCTGACTACCCAACATACTAGGTTTAGGGCTATCCAGACTAGACATCTAAGAGTACGAAAGAATACATACACCTCCTGAAGGGAGCAAACTAGATTTACTAAAATAATTCTAGCACTGGTGGCCGTCCTGGACAAGAGTTGGCTCACCCTGACAGCTGAAATCGACTCCGCTCCTCAATCGAACGACGAACTCAGTGCTAGAGCGGAACCTGCCGAAACGAATAGATACAACAAGCAATAAATAAGGGTAAGTCAAAAGGACTCAGTAAGTAGGGGCAGACTAGCATCCTCAAAGCATAGGACAGCTAGCCAGGGAGAAGAGCTAAGCAAATATATACCAGAAATGCATACAACTAAAGCATGTAAACAATTAGGAACACGAGATAGCAAGAAACATATAGACAAACTGAAACATGTCCACAACCAGGTATACATATCGCATATACAAAACACATCACAATAGTCACACATTAATCAACATCTGATGCAATAAAATGGGATGAATGTGGTATGATGCAATGCAATCACATGTGCCTGATATCTATCTCCGGCGCGGGACTCTCATTGTCTACCAGGAGATATATGCAATAATACCCCTTCACCGGCGCGGGACTCTCATCGACTGCCGGGAAGTATATGCAATAATAACCCTTCACCAGCGCGAGACTCTCATCGACTGCCGGGAAGTATATGCAATAATAACCTTTCACCAGTGTCCACTACTAAAAAAACTGTCTTTTTCGACCGCCCAATCGGTCGAAATACGGTCGACACGTCTACCGCATTTCGACCGATTGTGGTGGTCGACCCAAATATGGTCGAAAATATCCCTTCGACCGAAATTCGGTCGAACAAAATTTCGACCGAAATTCGGTCGAAAAGCTGGTAATTTTTTTTGACCAACTATCGACCGAAAGTCGGTCGAAAACCGGTAAAAACCTGCAACATAAAATCTGAAATTAGCCCTACACCACCTGTAAATTCAGCAACACGCAGAAAAACCAGACAAAACACATTCATAAACGATATTCAAACAAGGCTAACAAAGCCAAACAATAGAAAGGAGTCTTTCAACATTAGTTCAACTGTTACAATAATCAAACAAACTTAACAAACAGTTTAAAGTTCAACAAGCACTACTACTGGCTAGAAGCCGAACTAGACTCGGCATCAGACTCAGACGGCGAATGGTGGCGACGTCTGCTCTTGCTCTTTCCCTTTCCCGAACTATCACGCTTTCCTTTGCCTTTTTTTGGTTCCTGAGGAGCTGTTGCATCATTTCATGCATTTCTCTTTGATGAGCCTCCTGTGCTAAGCGCATAGCTTCATTTTGTCTTTTCAGCTCTTCAATCTCCTGTTCCATCTGAGTCATTTTTTCAGGAGTTACATAGCTTGAAGGCGCAGTAGAACACGAGCCCAAATAGTTCGATTTATGCTTGCCAGATGAATACAGAGTTGCAAGGCCATACACGGACCCCTTCTTCACCCCTCCGACCACTTCCAACCATAAATTGGTTTCTTGCTCAAGCGTTAGCGGTGCTGGGGTACTGCTTCCGCATTCAGATTGTTGAGTCGAGGTCCAGTCCTCAACGGCCTTTGTAGCTCTTTCCTGAAAAACAGAAATATATCAACGGTACAAATATGAAGTATAAACGTTGAAGGAATGGCGCAAAAAAAGTTTGAATTTAATAACTTACCCAGGTCTCTTTTGCGCGAGGCTCGACCCAGGCTTCTCCACCCTTTTTATCTTTCTTGACATGTCGGATCTTGTGCATTTCAGAGAGTGGAATAGTCCGATTTTCTTGCTTTTCCTACAAATTAAAGAAGAGAACAAGTTAGATAAAAAATAAACTATTATAGTAATTCTTATAAATTAAATTACTTTACCAAGCGCATCTTCTGCGTCGCAGCGCTAACTGAGCCACCGGTATGCAGCGATCCACCCTTACTTGATGCCCGCGCTTTCTTCCCTTGTTCGCTCTTCTTCTGAAATTCGGGACTATCCCAATATTGCTGCAGCTCTCTCCATTGATGATCATAGAGGAAGCCGGGCATTTTTCCTTTTTTGCGCGCATTATACATTGCGTTCTTGAATAACTCCCCGTATTTCCTGGGGAAGTTAGAACGGACTTTATAGTCCAGAGCTGGATGCCACTTTCACTGAACCTGCAATATTCATCAAAATATTTTATTTAAACATAATCATTAAAAAAACCTGCAATTAGTGATAAACCGTATGCATATTTATCACCTCAAAAGCCTGTATTATCCGCTGCTTTACTTGAGGGGGCACAGCGCCCCAGGATGGCCACGATTCTTTCCATTGAGATTTCATGCATTTCGTCACCACAGGAGTAGCATCAGTGTTGGGGCAAAAGCTACATAAAAAACAGAAGGGTTGATAGAAATACTAACATTTAAAAACTTACTACTAAATAGATAAGAACTTCAAAAATAATATACTTACCTGTTATCCCCCTCGGGATAAATAATCAACCGCCCGTCTTCCCATGTGCCAGGCTCACCGATGTAATAGGGCGATCTTGGATCATAGTAAGGAATCTCCTGCTGTACCGAAGGGCCGGTAGGGCTAGATGGGTCGGAAGGCGGCTGAGTCGACCCAGACGGAGTAGTGGACTGTGTGGGATCGCCTAGTCTGGGAACGCCCTGGGATGGACCGGCCTGGGTCTCAGTCATGTCATAACTACTGAAGTTATGCCGCCAACCAGGATGACCCTGAGACATGCCAGGTGGCCTGAAAAAATCTGGACTGTATCCGGCAGATGATCCTGTAGGAAGCGAATGCGGCACTTGAGACATGCCGGGCGGCCTGAAAAAATCTGGACTGTATCCTGCAGGTGCTCCTGTAGGAAGGTGATGCGGCACCTGAGAGGTAGGAGTGTCCTGTGCCGGCTCACCTGAAGGCTCACCTGCCTTTTTAGGCCCCCTCCTTCTTGTAAACACTTTCTTCATACCTATTGACACATTCACATTACTTAAGGAACAAGTAAATATGTAACATACTAGCACATTCCTTGCACAAAAATTAGGCGGGCTAAATAGATTAAATAAACACATTCATTGCACAAAAATAAGAATACAAATATCTTCTTATGTTTATAATTATATAAGTACATTAAACTAGCCTATTAAAAAAACAAAACATCAAAGTACATATAAGGTCAATCATCATCATCAACCAATTCTTCTTCCTCATCCTCATCGTTAACTTCTTCTTCATCTGTATATTCATCATCATCATTTGCCCTTGAAGCTCCTTCTCCAAAATTAACTGGGTTTTTTCCTCGACTAGCTACAGATGCATCTAACTGCTCATATATGCCATCAATATGTTGCAACTGGTCAGCTAGTTCATTGTCCGCTATCAATGGAACGGTTGAGACATCGTTCTGGTATGCAACATCTAAAAGATCAGGGACTTCAACTAATCCCACCGGTTTTCCTTTATAACTACCCACTAATGGGCTTTGGCCTTTGATCTTGCTGGGTTCTTTGTCCGAGGGTAAGGAACAAACCACACTTGCTTTACTTTCTGGGCAATGATGAAAGGATCATAGTGTCCATATGACCTTTTGTGATTAACCTCGACTAACTTAGAAGACGAGTCTACCCTTGTACCTCTGTTACTGGGATCAAACCACTTGCACCGGAAAAGAACCAATTTCTTATGAGGCCAACCGACACTATACTCTACCTCTAACATCTCCTCAATCACACCGTAGTACTCAAAGTCGCCCCCTTGATCACTGGTTCCTACTTTCACGGACACACCAGAGTTGTATGTTTTCTTACCCTCTGACCGCTGCTTTGTATGAAACTTGTACCCATTTACAAAGTACGTATTCATCCTTTTGTATTTATAATATGGGTCATGGCATATATGTCGCAGAAAATCAAAGGTGATGCCATTCACCGGATTGTTCACCTATATAAAAAGTTAATGAAGTTGTGTAAATAAATATTTTTATCTAAATATAAGGAAAATTTAAGAGTTTGTTAAACACTTACAAATTCTGTAAACCAATTTGTAAAATTTTCGTAAACTTCCGCATCACCGAACTCAGCGACATCTGATTTGATACTCATCAATCTAACAGCAACCGACAACTGGGAATGCACCGAGCCCTCATAAAATGGACTACTTGTTTCCTCCAACCGTTCATAGAATTGATTTGCCTCGGCATTGGGAATGTGCTCAATGTTTGGCTGTGATGTATCCGGCTGAAGGGGATCATTAGCCGGGTACATCCCAAAAGCATCATTCACCATATCTTCCATTCTATACCCGGCTGCTTGGTCTGGTTCCACAACCGGAGAACTCCTAGCGCCATGAATATTTTTAAGATTTTGAAGTTGCTGCTGCAAGTCCCAAGGCTCTCCATGATTATACCAAACGTAATAATTTGGCATAAACCCCTTCTTATACAGATGTAACTCGACATTCTCCAAATCTTGTATCTTTACACATTCGCATTTTTCACATGGACATCTAATTTTGCCATGCCTTAAATAATCGTCTGTGTTGCGGGCTATATCAAGAAATTCCATAACACCCGCTACAAACGAAGGCCTCAACCCCCGCCGCTCGGAAAAGTTTCTATTATCCATCCACAAACGACGTCGATTAATGTCCATATCTACACAAACATTGCAAGATTGAGAAACAATATGTATGATTTTTTATAATATTTTGCCACTTTTTTGTAATCACTATAGCAAGATTAATGTCGTCGGGTTTGTTAACGCTCGCAACTTGTTTGATGAAATGCCCCAAACAAACAATATTTTGTAATAACACCCTATTAATTACTATTATCAAAGCAATTCAAACCAACAAAAGCTTATTCGTTTTAGGCATAACATGTTCATCTTCTCAACAATACCAAGGCAACAACACATTCCAAACAACACTACCAAACAACTACAACAATCCCCAACAACTACAACAATCCCAAACAACACAAACCTAACTTTATAATAGCTAACAACACCAAACAAGTTCTTCAACATCAACAATAACTACAATAAAGTTTGCTAACTAATAATTAACTACCTATGCAACATTATAGGCCAAAGTTAAAAAATAATTAAATACATAATTAAATTCGGATTTAATAAAAACAAAAAAAAAAACTTACCTCGAGGTTGATTTATGCTCCAATAGTACCTACTAATGATTCCCCACTAGTTATATGCTTCAAAACTACAAAAAAATTGAGTTAAAAAGTTAGGGTTTAAGTTTTACAAAGTAATTAAAATAACCCTAAAATTAAGAATTTACCTTGAATTTCTTGTTATAGGTAGTGTTTAGGAGGGTAGAATGTGTTTGATTTTTGATTTTGGGGGTGGGTTATGGTGGTTTTCGGGTATAGACGTTTGGGGGAGTATTTAGAGAGATTTTTTTATTTTGGGGAAGAAGATAGAAATGGAGAAGAAGGGGTTCTGCTGAAAATATAACGGGTAGGTCGACCGACCGATAGGTACAAAAAATTTTTTTGTTCGACCGAAAATCGGTCGAACAGCTATTTCGACCGATTTTCGGTCGAACAGTTTTGAGTAACTGTTCGACCGAAAATCGGTCGAAATAGCTGTTCGACTGATTTTCGGTCGAACACTGGTAGTCGAAAATGACAGTTTTTTTAGTAGTGGTCGGACTCTCATCGACTCCCGGGAAGTATATGCAATAATAACCCTTCACCGGAGCGGGACTCTCATAAACTGCCAGGAAGTATATGCAATAATAAACATTCACCGGCGCGGGACTCTCATCGACTACCGGGAAGTATATGCCCAACCCATATCTGGAGTACAAAACTCTTATGCTCAATGCTCAGCCACGATGATGTAACATGCAGTGCCACACAGTTTGCGCTATTACACAATAAGTCTTTGCGACCCTATAAGGATTTTTAACCTAGCAAGATACTTCTATCTTCTAATTTATATTCATAACCATACCCGAACTTCCCTTCTCAATTCAACACTATGCTTACAGTTCAACAATATGTATTCCAAACTATAATGGAGCTTCTATCTGTAATATAACATTCGAACGTCGAGGCTGACAGTTCTAGTTCACATTTCCATGAGATATTTCTATTATTGGCTCAATACCGAGCCCAACACGATGCACCTATCATAAGGCTGCATATCACAAAACAATAAACCCTTATTCATTCAATATCCATAGTCCAATCTAAACCTTTGCCATAATCTTAGGATTATAGATCCCTCCAATTAGCACTCATAGCTAATATAACTCTCTTATCCTCAACTAAACAATAAATACAGTACATTTCAATACACATACCATGCAAACAGAACATGTCACGCTCACAGCTAGAGTATAATACTCCATTACATAGTAAATAATTAACAACACTTAACAACATAACAAGCAATAAGACACGAAGCTTCGGCATAATAAGTACGCCTCTTCGGCAGCTACGCACGTGAAAAATACGTGCGCAAAATATCCATAAAGGCCAAAGGCCGTGAAAGAATGGATGAAACCACTTACCTTCATCTGAAGAAGAAAGACACTACTTGATAAACACGTTTCCCCGTTGAATCTCCTCCAATATCGCTCTATTACAGGAACGAATACAACCAATACCAAAGCTATCGGTTAAACATTCCCAACCTTAAGGTAAAACGGTTAAGAAGTCAACTTAAAAGTTAACCCCGGGCCTACAGGGTCAAACCCAAAATCGAACTCACAATCGTATTATCCAATGACACACAAGTCTAAATATATCATCAAGTATCTATTTAAGCTCTCCAATCTTAATAAAATGAAGGAAACTATGGGAAATATCAAAAGTGAACCCAATTTGTGAAAATCATCCAAAATTTCAAAAAAGAAAATTTGGGCAGCACCATACCCTATTTTTACTACCCCTTTTTGGTATAGTAGACAACAAAATCATATTTTTAGATAAAAAGGAATATTTCAGATCTAGAAATTTTCTTTCCAGAAAATGTTGAACACCTCAATCAGAGTTTCACATCAAAAGTTATGCTCAAAATTCCCAAGGCTGTACAGTGTAAAAACGGGACTAAAAACATGCAGTGCCTTAAAGCTCATTTTCATCATAGTAAAAAGTAGAATCTGACCTTCCAATAAACATGAATATTTTAGATCTACATGTTATATTTTCAAATAATATCAGATTACCAAAATCAGAGTTTTCTATCAAAAGTTATGTTCAAAATTGCAAGTGTTGTACAGTGTGAAAACAGAACTGAACATGCAATGACTTGAAGCTCATTTTCGACATCGTAAACAATAAAATCAGATTTTTCTGTAAACATGTCTATAAATTATCTTTCTACAAAACTTTAAACCACCTAAATTGGACTTTTGAATAAAACGTTAGGCTTAAAATACCAAGGCTGCAGAGTATGAAAACGGGAATTTAAAGAAAACTTACCACGAAACAAAGTACCCACTCTTGATCAACCCCAAGCAAGCCTATGTTGATGATCTAATAGAAAGCTAGAAGATTTTCATGCAAGATAGTTGAATGGTTTGAGAGAAGACAAGAAGAGTTTCATCTAAGAAGCTTGGAAGAGAATGACAAGTAAATGAGAAGACTAGTGTACTTTTATATGCATGGAGCCATTTCGACACATGGCTTCTCTTTGGGCACTTGGCTTCTTGCATGGAATGACACTTAATTAGCATGCATAGGATGTTACCATTATAATAATATTTTTATATTAGACATATTTAAATAGAGGTTGTAACATAAATAGACTTGGGGATAAAGTAACATGTGCTTGATAGTGCACATTATGATTGCGATTAAGCCAGAAGTGCCATTTTGAAACAGAATTAAACTCGGTCCATGATAAGTGTTTTGAACTTTATCTTTGTTTTTAACAATAGTAAACCATAGATGTGACAACCAGTGATCGTAAGAATTAGGTTGAGTAAAACAAATGTTAAATGTATTCCAAAAGGTTGAGGCTGTTGGACAGGTTGTGAAGATATGCTCGATTGTCTCATTATTATGATATATGTGACATTGAGGTTTGACTTGTAAATCAATTGTGTAAGTAATATTTTGTTGGGAGTCGATTGTGTATGATCTGCCAAAGCATATACTTAATTATAGGGAGTGTATGAAGATTTCATATCCAATCAAAATCATGAGTAGGAGATTCTGTGTTTCTTAATAATTGATACTATGAATTTGTTGGAAAAAAAAAACCATTAGGATTTAAGGCCCAATAAGGGGTATCCTTGGTTTGTTACAGAGTTGGTAATGGAAGAGAACATATGAAGTCCAAAATATGCTGAGGTAGATCATATGAAATAGAATGCATATAACATGTATGTTAACCCCTCATGCTGAAAACTGTAAGGTTTTCCTCATATTTTTGTAATGGACTATAGGATGGAGCGAAGTGGAGGCAAATTTGGGTGTCACTTATCGTTTTAGAAACTAACTGATTCCCCTTTACCAATATCCCAACCCAATCCTTTTTTGCATAACAACCAACCTCTTTGAATATTATTCCAAATAAAAGATGTAGGGGAATGTCGAGTATTTAATTTGTATTTCCTAGGCAGACCTGATGTCCAAGGAGTTGAATGATTTAAAATAGTCGACACGAAAGGTTTTCTAACATAATACTACTTTTATGAGCTAATTTTTTGACACCTAAACCACCACATTTTGAGTGTTCTCCTCTAATTTCATGACAAATTGCTCATTTTCCAAATTTAAAAGACCTATCTGCATGTGGAAAGACAAAGGTAAGAGGCGGAAAGGAAAAGAAAAAGAAGAAAGTGAGATTTATTAAGTAGTAAAAGGAATATAAAAACAATTATTTTTTTAAAAAAAAAATATATTAAAGCAATTAATATGTATAAAACTACAAACATGAGATGGAAAATACCTCGATAAATCAATCAATCGATCGATCAATTCTACCTCATCCATAACTACTTAAGTCAATTGTATGAATCTTATTTGAGCCCGTTTGGATAAGCTTATCATAAGTAGCTTATAAACCATAAGTTGCTTATAAGCCACTTATATAAGTTAGGATTTCCTAACTTCTGGCTTTTGGCTTATTTTAAGCACATGGCTTAAAAGCCCATGAATTTTTGAGTTACCAAACACTCATTAATAGAAGCAAATATGTGCTTATAAGCCACTTTTAAACTCATTCAAATAGGCTCTATATCTGTTTTGCTCTACTCAGAAGCCAGTTCTTTTCAATGCTCAATAATCTTGACTTGTCATATAATTAAGTAGATCTCTAAAACTAGAAGTTACATAAATTTCACATTTTGCTCTACATCCCAACATACAAATATCTAAAGAAATGAAAGACTCTTAGACAAGCACGAGACCTAATGTAAGTTTAGAAAAAAAAAAAGAAAAAAGGAAAACAAAGTCGCACAATAACAACTAAACCTCAATTCTAAACAAGTTGGGGACTGCATACACACCCTTCATTCACGTTTCAATCCATCTCAATCAAATATAAATAATATGAAAATCAAGTAAAAAGTACTAGAAGTTTTCACACTTTCCATTGGCATAAAATATCTACTAGGCTAAAAGATTCCTAGAAAGCATAGTATCGACAGTAATGGTATCCCCTGTATAGACCTATTCTTCCATTGTGCCCTTATCTTTCGCTAACACTTCATGAGTCCAAGAGATTTCATATCTTTTAAGACAACTTCCTACTATGGAATTTTAAGTTTACTTCATCCCTTTTATTGCATTCACTTGCCATGGTCCTATTGATATGGACTGGTGCATCTAGAAGTCGATGTAGGACACAATCAAGAGCCAGTTTGAATTTGCTAAAAACAAACTAGCTTTTAAGCACCAAATGCTCATAAGCATTTTTTTTATAAAGATGATTGAAATTCCCTAACTTTTTTTATTAATCAAGAAATCACCGCGAGCCAATTGTGCACAATTAAAAATTTGACGGATAACGGGCTTGTCCCTCTACCCTCATCCACTTAAATGTCAAGTTTTTGTTTGCACCAACATTTGAACCCATAACATGCGAATAACCAACACATCACAAGCTATGCTCTTTCCAGAGACCAAAACCGTAGGGGTTTCCCTAACTATTGGAAACACTAAAAATGCGCTAACTATCGCAAAATTTGTAGCAACTCTTAAATTCCATTTTAAACTGTTAAATCTTTTACGTTCACCAAACCAAATTGTTCAAACCAATTCCGAATCTTAGTGACTGTTGTGTCCCCAAGATATCTCCAGATTATAAAAGAAACATGAACTTCATACTCTGATAAATATAGATCTAGTAACTATTACTACATATTCCACTAGGGGTGTGCATGGGTTGGTTTGGTATACTATTGATAAAATTTAATTAAGTATTTTTGATATTTGATTTTTATAAATGCTATCGATCCCAAACCAAAGTTTATTTTTTTTAATGAAGTCCCAAACCAAATTAAGTTTGGTATGATTAGGCTTTTCTCTTCTCTCGATTTCTTTTGGTATGGTAACCATGATAGTTCAGTTTGGACATTGGATAATAAATTATTTACTTGAATTTTCTTGTCGATTCCAATTTCATTGAAGGCTAAAGCGACTTCCAACCCCATCAACCTCTGAGAATAAGTAATAAAATAAGAAAGTGATTTCATTAAGCTAGAATATCTCTTGATACATCATTAGATTTGGTGAAGGAAGATGATTAGTTTGTATCTCTTGGATATATCATCATACTAAATGTTTATGCCTAAAATTGGTCGAATAGGTTAAATAATTGAATTTGTTGTAGGGTCACAAGAAATACGGTAGATATGAAGGAAAATAAATAAAAGCAGAGAGGAAAAGTAATAAGCAAGAAAGTAAATAATCTTATTCCTTGAGATTAGTCGGATTCTGTGTGAATCGTTTGATTGTACAATACAATGTAAGGAGGGGTATTTATAGCTATGATTTACCCAGTCCTAATTATGATAAAATACAAAGACTAATAAGGTCGTGGGCATGTATACCCAAGGTTGTGGTATGTACTAACCCTAACTAGGAGACTGTAAACCCTAAGGCGGCACATGCATACCTTGTGTCCTATGGCCCGTACCGACTGAGCGGCCGTGACTCGAGGAGCAGGTATGTATCCTCTGCACCCGGTGACTTGTAACCTAAGTCTAGTCTCACCAACTGGACTCGTATCCCCGTAATCATGCGTTGCATATTTTTAGCCACACAGTCAGCCCCCCCACTTGCTGAGTGCTGACATATGCAGTCAGGAAGTGAAAGAGGTATGCAAAAAGGATGTGAAATGATATCTCACTGACTCCTTGAAGCTTGCAACCTCTTTGACTGAGACCGACGCTTGATTTCTTCTAGAGTCCCATATGTCTTCATCTGATTGCCTGTTGTCGATTCCATGTACCTTCCCTATGATCACCTCTTTCTGCGCTAAATCATTTCATATCTCCATGCCATAATTACATAGGTCGTTTCGTACTCCAATCTTATCTCATTCCGCCAATAAATAGGAGCTTCATGAGACAAAAACCACAAGCTTTCTTTAGAAAACACATTATCTCTCTAAAAGCTTTCTTATGAAAGAATAACCCCTCTTCTTTAGAAATTTTTGCCTTTAATCTTGGTTTGATATTCCCAGAATAACTTATTCATTCAGAAGATGGTACTCGAGGAAACTGTACATATAGAAACTTTCACGGTTTTCTTTCTCTATTCCTTCATCCATGATCGGATGAAAGGAGTCCTCCGAGTTATGAAGTTTGATCGGGATCCTAATGACGTTCTCCAAAATGTCTTCTTTGTGGCAAGTGCACTGATTACGGTGCGCTCATTTTCTAATGCATCGGTTGTTGTGATATTCTTCTTGTCATGCGAGGTCAGGACGCTTAGCCCTTTCAACTACCATGAGGCTTCTCATTTAGGATGCCTTCGGCGTTCTGGTGGCTTTTTGGATGGTGTCGAGTTAATGCTCCAATTCCTGGCTCCGTTCCTTGGCTGGCAAGGGGCCATTAGCAGATTAAGGTGTCACCAAGCCCCATGTTTGCTTGGAACTCGGGGTTGTCACCTTGTTCAGCTGGTTCGGGCGGAGTGTTGTTGTGATGTCTCATCGGCCGCTGGCTGTGGACTACCTGGGGAGGAACTCTTCTCTTGTGTAGGTTCCCAGCTTAACCCCTCTTCTCTTCAATGAGTTCTCAATTGTGCTTGAAAATCGCTGGGGTTGTGCACTCCCATTTGACCAGTAGAGGTTGAAGCGGATCTTAAAGCTCTTTCCTCATGATGAGAGAAGGTCCCGCCTGTACTCAGACGCTTTCGAAGTCTTGCGTATGGGATAAGATGTGCAGGAGTTGGTTATATTAGTGGTTGCACTCCAAAGAATGCTCGGGCCGACATATCTCCTGATGCCAGGAAACACTCCGGATCGCTTGCTAAATATGAGCTAAAATCTAGATAAAAATACCTGGTCGTGCTAAATTCAGAGAACCTTGCAGTCTTTTAGTCTTTTGAGGCCTTTTAGTTTCTTAGGAATACTTGTAATGAACAATATTGTATTCGAAATAACTTGATTATATATTTTGAGTCTACGGGCTATTGATATTAACGAAAATAGGCAATCATCGATATTTTGTCCGTACTTACATAGTTACTTGTAGTGTAGCCAAGCAGCATTGTTTGGGTGCCTTTCTGGGCATTTATCTTTGAAAGACGGGTGTGCACACTGTTGGATGCTACTTATGCATCACTAAGTAATGACTTATATTGCGTATACGATAGACGGCTTTTAGGGAAAGGCTCGCGCCCGCAAGGGGACTTCGATAGCCCATTGTATGTAACAGGGTATTTTTATGTTTAAGCTAAAACATCTGTGCTTTTCCACTCGAGTGCTTAAATCTTAACGGCACGATGTGGGCGGGCGTCCGCGTCGGCATGTTGGTGCAAGTGTTGAATTAACGATTTTAACTTACGAATAATGTCTGGTGGTTTAACTAGAAGTGGTCTAGCTTTAAGTGAGTAGTTTACCCTACTTTTGTAATGAAAGCGAGTGTATTACTGCAACTTAAGTTGTGCGGGGGCTATGAATATTTGGATCGTAGATGGATTTTAATGTAAAACCGACTAAATAGAATAATAATTTTATTAATAAAGAGGGCGCAAAGCCAATAGAATTTTAAAAAAGACGGGGCTAAGTTCCCGTGTAAGTAATAATGAAAATAAAGAGCAAGAAAGGAGAAAATACATGTCTCGAGTGTATCGGCCTAGTTGACCTTTCAAGAGTAGTATTCCCTAAGCTAAGTGATAGTTTTTCCTTTCACGTCTCTGGATTCTTTCATCTTCCCGATAGCGCTGCTCGATGCTTGATGAAAGACCGGCTTTCGTAAGGATCAGAGATGCTCTCCGAGGATTCCTCATCAGCTGGTGTTGGACCTGGGTAAATGACCTGTGGGTCGTTAACCACCTGGTGGATAACTCTCCATTAATCAGACAGTACTGAACTACCTACCTTCGCAACTGCCTGCTTTCTGTCTTGTCCTCGGGGAGTATTCCCTTATCCAAGTACTTGGTTAATGCATGACACCATTTTGAGATGGATCATGTGTTTGGAACTTCGAGGTTCATCAGGTCCGTGGGGGTTAGTTCAATCACCGTCAGTAGGCTGTCTAAATTGGTATTTGCATCCTCAGCCAACGTATCGGCCTCTGCGCTTTCTACATGTGAATAAACTTCTATCGGCGAAAATTTTTCCCCTTATTTTAACTAGGCGTTCAACTGACACGACCCAGAATATCCGGTTAGGCCGTGCGGGCACCCGACATCCTCCCCTAGACCCGTCGGGCGAACCCTTACCAATAAAATTAGGAAAATAAATATAATAATTCATAAATAAGGACAAGACCTAAAAAAATACAGACATACTGATACCTCTAAGCTGTACAAAAGAAATTACAGCTGACTACCCAACATACTAGGTTTAGGGCTATCCAGACAAGACATATAAGAGTACAAAAGAAGACAGATACTTCCTGAAGGGAGCGAAATGCAACTGAAATAATAACCAATAAACTGGTGGCCATCCGGAATAAAAGCTGGCTCACCCTGACAGCTGAAGTCGTCTTCGCTCCTTCACAACGTGGCGAACTCAATCCTGGAGCGAACCTGCCGAAACGAAATAGATAGACAAGAAACAAACAACAAACAAGGATGAGTCAAAAGGACTCAATAAGTGGGGCAGACTAGCCACCTCAAAGAATAGGATAGCTAGCCAGGGAGAAGAAACAGATAAACCAAATTCCTCTTATTTAAATTATAAAAAGGCAGAGCCAGATAATAACTGGAAACACGTATGAAATCATAAACTCAACCAGGAATACGAGCAAGAAACATATCAACAAATAAGCAATGCACGTATAAGCAGAACAGTAGTTATGTACCACAAGTCTACACAATGGTATGAAATGAGATGAAATGAAATGAAATATGATGCAAAGGGTCACATGTGCCCGTAATCCCATCTCGAAGCGGAATACTCCTGCATTCGAGGGGAATACAATCTGATAACCAACTGGAGCGGAATACTCCTGCTCCTAGGGCGGAATACTCCTGCACCCGATATAATATAAACCAGAGGCGGAATACTCCTGCACTCTCCTGGGGCGGAATACTCCTGCACCCGATATAATGTAAAGCTGCGGCGAAATACTCCTGCATTCAGTATCTGACATAAGAGCGGAATACTCCTGCTCCTGGGGCAGAATACTCCTGAACCCAATATGATATAAACTAGAGGCGGAATACTCCTGCACTCTCCTGGGGCGGAATACTCCTGCACCCGATAAAATGTAAACCAGAGGCGGAATACTCCTGCACTCTCCTGGGGCGGAATACTCCTGCACTCTCCTGGGGCGGAATACTCCTGCACCCGATATGATATGCAATGTAATGCATATGAATGCAATATGATGCAATAATAACCCTTCACCGGCGCGGGACTCTCATCGACAGCCGGGAAGTAGATGCCAACTCACAGCTAGAGTACGTTGCTCAGATCCTCAATGCAATACCAACAACATGACATAACATATAATACACAATGTAAATCCAAAGCTAAGGCGTAATGAGTACGCTTATCGGCAGCTACACACGAAGGGAACACGTGGTAGAAAATCCACGAGGCCAGGTGCCTCCAAAGAAATGGATATAAACACTTAACTCTTCCAAAAGTTAGCTTTGCTAATCAACAACCGCTTTATCCTTTGGTTTCATTGCCAAACGATCACACTCTATTCAATGAGCAGAAAAATATATCAAATTAGGCTAAAGGCTTCATTCCCTACGTCTTAGGGCAATCCGGTTAGGAACCTGATACCATATTTGCGTACGCAATACGCAGACCAGACCTATGTACAGGGTTTATGGTCACATAACCAAACCCTAAATAAATTACATTTATATGTTGCCCATAACTCACTGAGTACGAATATAATCAATTCCATTATCGGGGTCCAATTGACCATTTAAACTATTAATTGAACTTATTAAAACGATGTCTAATATCCTAATTTTTACCGTCAAAATATATTCAAACACACGTAATAAACTCAAAAATATATTAAGATCCTTACCTGAATGTTTCAGGGTAAAAATTCCACTTTTCTCCGGCTCTTTTCTCATTTTCTGGCATTTTTTTGTTTCTGCTGCGTTTTCTCTTCTCAATTCTCGTTCTGTTTCTGTTTTCCATATCTAAATTTGTCCTTAGCGACCACTGTTTCTATTTTTTTTGTTTTTCTTTTATTTTATTTTCTTTTCTTTTCTTTTCTCGACGAAAATTAAAACGGTACCCTATGATATTCGAAATAATTCCAACTTTTGCATACAAGTTATACAAAATATATGTAACACACTCGCTAAAGTGGATCTCAAATCGGATTCCCGAAACTCAAGATGCGAATTTAAATGGAAAAGGTCAAATTATTTAACTTTCGGCATTTTAGCAGAAACTAGTCGAACAACCTCGAAATTCAATTTCGAAAGTTTACAAAAGTCATAAATAATCATACGAACCCAACGGCGCTTTTGGATTTCGAATCAGAGTTCATTCGCCAAAATTGAGCTCGAAAACCTTTTTTTAATATTTATCGACAATAAAAACTGAAATCTTCTTCCGATACGTACCAAACGAGGTCTGATTTAACTCAAATATTAAATATAAGTCTCAATAGACCTTACGAATATTTTAAAATTATCGGCACACCAATCGGAGTCCTAACTTCTGAAACGACTAACCGAGGTCGTTTCATTCTAGTGTGCAGGTGTTTTCAATTATGGAAACTCCATTCAGCTGATTGACCACCGGTCAGGAGCCGCTGTAGAGACTGATCTCCATGGGCCTCAATATGTAGGCTAAATCAAGAGCTTGAATTATGGCTTCATATTCTGCTTCATTGCTCGTGTATCTTGCAGCTTTGAAAAAGATCCTCGCAGTTGGCGTTTTAACCTATAGATCGAGGTCAGCTCCTTCGTATTTAAGTATTACTGAATTATCCATTGCCATGGGCTGGATTTCTCTGCGCTCTTCATCACCTCCTCAACTTCTGTCACCAGCTCTATGCTGAAATCCGTGGCGAAACTTGCCAAGACTTGCGATCTAATAGTCGTTTGTGGCTGATAAATGATATCATATTCTCCAAGTTCAACAGACTATTCCGCTAATTTTTTTTAATGAAGTCCCAAACTAAATTAAGTTTGGTATAATTCGGCTTTTCTCTTCTCTCGATTTCTTTCAGTATGGTAACAATGATAGTTCGATTTGGACATTGGATAAAAATTGTTTACTTGAATTCTCTTGTCAATTCTAATTTCACTTAAGGCTAAAGCAACTTCCAATCCCATCAACCTCTGAAAAGAAGTAATAAAACAAGAAAGCGGCTTCATCAAGCTAGAATATCTCTTGATACATCATTAGATTTTGGTGAAGGAAGTTGATTAGTTTGTATCTCTTGAATATATCATCATACTAAATAAGCGAGTCCATGGATGAAATTTAGATATTCTCAATAGGCGAAATCTGGCAATAATTCACAGTTAGAGGTACATAAATCCTCTTTTCCTTTAAAGCTATAGCTATAGGTATGTTATGACAACAACAAAATTAAGAAACTAAGATTTCAGTTATTTTATAATGATATTCTATTTTTATTATTTATCATATTATATATATTAATTTAGTATAATGATATAGTCTTGTTTTTGAAATAGTAAATAATTTTATTTATTATAGTACCAAGATGGTACAAAATAGTACAAAACTAGAGAAAAGGCAATCAAAGAAATCCACTATAAATGGTCTGCTATTAGCTTCATCCTCCTAACAAATTTAGGAAATCCATACACTGCGTCATATTTCCAATTGAATTTGTCTTATACCATAAGAGAAAACGATGTAAACAATTATTTTTTTCTTCTAGAAATATGAATTTTTTGTCATTCGAAGCAAAGCTTTGTTCTTTTCCAGCCAAAGAGTCCAAAGGATGCATAGAGAAATTATTTCCGTACGTTATTTGGTATTTCAATTTTTTTTAGGAACCAAGTACCAAAAAGTCATAAAACTTGCACCAATATCAGTACCAAATACCGAAATACCAATGCCAAAATTTTCACATTCAGTTCAGAAATTTGGTATATACCAAATTATGCATACCCCTATGTTTCAAAGTTTTGGAGATATTGTTATGACGTTAAAATTCTAAATTAAGACTAAATGTTATGTTTTAATTATAAATAATTTTTCAAACACCACAACCTGGAATGTGTCATAAAAAGAAAAAAGTAGCACCTGTCTTTCTACCAAAAATTCATGATTCCAAGCTTCTTTAGTCTTAGAAACATAAACCTTTGTGCATCAGTTACTCGATTAATATAAAACCATCAAAATAATTCATATGCAAGACAACAGAAAAGAAAAGAATGTGCTAAAGACAAAAGGGTTCTTAACCTAGCAGCAGGTAGATCACCATGACAGCCATTGCATGGCTCAAGTAAGAGAAAAATATATGAAAAAGGCAGCGAGACTTCACACATAGATGGAAGAGGAAAAAGGAAACAAATTGGAGTTCAGGTGTTTGGCATAATGGAGGGAACTTTGGGATTTATATGAAAATATACCGGGCATTACAATAAAATAATGGGTCAATCAAAAGTGCTTTGGAGCTTAAAAAAAAGCTATAAGTTTGGGATGCCAAACTTATGGCTTATTGCTTATTTTGGCTTAAAAGCAATTTTGGAGTTTGCATAACATCAAAAAAGCAAAAAAGTGCTTTTAATATGGTTTGATCGGCTTGTAAGGCAATCCAAACGTGCAAATAACCTCATTATCCTCGATGTGTGCTACTTGCACCCTCGAAAAATGTGGTCAATTTGAATCATGTCAAATAAGGGTGGCCAGTGGTCCGGTCCGGAACCGGTACCGGAGTCCGGTTCCGGTCCGGAACCGGGCCAAAAAAATTTCAAAACCGGTGGGATTCCGGTCTACCGGTCCGGTCCATGCCGGTTTCAAATATTGGTGCCGGATCGGAACCGGTTCCGGCGACCGTTAGGCCGGTCGGTACCGGTCCGGTCCGGCCGGTTAACGGTTTTTTTGTTATTTTTTTTTTTGTTTTTTTTAGGCAAATAAAATTAAAATTTGAAAAACTTAACAATTTATTTAAACATCATTTGTGATAATTAGGTAAATTATATTTTTTAATGAAACAAAATAATTATGTAAATTATATTTAAAAATTTATTAATGTAAAGTTTATTGAATGAGAAATAAATAATTGAACGACGTCTTCTAGTTTGTTACTTTATTAGTGTAAAATTTATGAAACAAAACAAACGTTTATTGAATGAGAAATAGATAATAGAAATGACAAAACAAACTAGAAATCGAAAAATTACAAAGATACTAAATAAACTAGAAATTCGAAAATACATAATTGAAATAGATATTCCCTTAGCCATCTCTTCAAATTTTCAATCACGCGGAATAAAGCCATTTATTCTATCCCATTCGGTTCTGTGCTTTTTTTTTAAGTGTGTCCTAAACTTTCCCGTCCCTCCATGGTATTTGCCAGTGTAAAATTGCCACTCTTTGTTACAGAGGCTACATTTAGCTTTCTGAGTTTCAGTATCTTTCATAATAAGTTCCCACACTATAGAACGACGTCTTCGTTCAGTAGGACCGGGAGCAGCGGGAGCTTGATTTTCAGCCATTATAATTGTTTGGATTTTGGAAGAAATTTAGAAAATAGCCTTTGAGAGTAATTTGAGAGATAAATTGATAGAAAATGGTAAATTGTGTGATATAATGATGAAATAATAGGGTATATATAGATAAAAATAGGTTGGGGGGGTATGGGGGGCGTTTAGGGGGGGGGGGTGATAGGCAAATATAGCCGTTTTTGGCCGTTGGCCAACGGCTATATTTGAAAGAGAGCCGTTGGCCCAAAATGCCGGTCCGGTCCGGTCCGGTCCGGCAGTTCGGCCCAAATAAGTTTTTTTTTTTTTTTTTTTGTTTTTCCATTGAGTTTTATTTAAAGTGGTGGAAACTTTGAAAAATATTACAACAAAATATTATTTAGTTTTTACTTGTACATATTAAAGTTTAAACTTAGAATTAAAAATTATAATTTGAACTTGTAGTTTTGAATTAATTTGTTAAGTTCAATATTCAAACTTTGAATTAATTTTAGTAAATTCAAATTTTGAATTAATTCTTTAAGTTCAAAATTCAATATTTGAACTAATTTACAAACTAGTAATTAATTGTAGTATTTTTTGCGCAAACTATAAATTAAAAATAAAAAGTATGAAGACAATAGTTGTGATTGAATTCCAAGACTTGGAGCAATTTTATTGAATTGTTTAAGATATAAGTAGTGCAAATTACATCTAAACAAAAACTTGTAAATTCAAAATTCTTATTTAGAATATTACATTCTTTTAAACATATTAGCTAGTTTCTTGAGGACACTTGTAGGCTTTTCTTTTGGAACTGGCCGTTGTTGATCTTGTTCATCATCTCCTTCTGGTTCTTCGTCTTCTTCTTCTTCTTCATTGCCGGTTTGACTCCCTTCACTTGTTCCGTCGCTCAAAATTTGATCGATATATGCTCTGCCCCTTTCCTTAGTAAGTTCTGGTAGACCAAAGTTTCTTCGCTCTGCTCTTATCCAATCCCTGAATAAAACTCCTGTCTCCATTGCCTCCTCTCTCAACGAATATCTGTGATCTCCAATTTGAAATCTTCCTTGGCTGAAAGCGCTTTCCGATGCAACTGATGAAGCTTGAATTGTTAATATATCCCTGGCCATTTTTGCAAGAATTGGAAATTGCGATTCTTGATTCTTCCAATAATCCAACAAATTCGTAGTTCCAAAGTTGTTAAGTTTCTTTGGATATTGAATTAAATACACTTGGAACTCGCTGTATTCCTCTCCGTACTCGTCCTGTTCTGAAAGCAACTTTTCGTCAAGTCCCCCAAAAGTGCGCATTCCTGCTCCTGCCTGTGAAGAACTTTGCCCGGTGGATAGTATTGGTTCCGTTGGCTCTGCAGTGTCTGCCCAAGCTCTATACTTTGCAAAAACAGCCACGGTATCTGCATAAACTTTAGCAACAGCCTCGTCTACACTTGGAAACTTGTTAGTAGCAATTTCCTCTGGAGTAATTTCTAAATTTGCATATACTTCTCTAACAAGTCGTTCAGTTAACTTAATTTTAAAAGCAGGATGCAACACAGAAGCAATGTAAAAAAGAGGAGGAATTGGAAAAAAATATTTTCTAAACTTTTCAATCATTAACTCTACAGCCGGTAAGTAAACTGCATATTGTTTATACATTTTCAATAATTCCGCTATTCCAGCTATATAATATAACATGGTAGGAGTAGTTGGATAATATTGACCGGAAAATTCTAAAGTAGCTTGATAAAATTTATGTAAAAACTGAAGAAGATGTTGAACAACTTGCCAATCCTCATCTTTAAGGTGATAGATTTCCATAAAATGTTTATTATACATTTGAGAAATAGGCAGTCTCTATTCATAAGCGACTTTCAATGCCTCATATAAAGTGTTCCACCTAGTACAAACTTCCTTTGGGACTATCCTAACTGGCATTCCTAATTCTACACATTTTCTTTCCCATTCTCGTCTTCTATCTTGGTTTTTATTTCTAAAAATACAAGTAATAGCTATCTGCACCTTTTTAATAATGTCGTTAAACAAGGTAAGACCATCTCTTACTACTAAGTTGTAAATATGACATGCACACCTAACATGAAAAAATTCAGGAAAAGGAGGGTTCAAAATAGGTATCAAGTTCTTAAGTGCATCTGTGTTGTTTGTAGCATTATCTACCGTAATACTAAAAACTTTGTTAGATAAAAAGTACGTACGACAAATTGATGAAACTTTGTTACAAATATAATTTCCCGTGTGTGGTTCATCAACAATTTTATAAGCAATAATACGTTTTTGAAAAACCCAATCAGGATCTATCCAATGACAAGTCACAGTAATATAATCACATCCATTAGTAGAACGACCCAAATCCGTAGTAAGACATACTCTAGTGTCAAAGTTATCAAACATATATCTCAAATAATCCTGATATTCGTTCTTAAATTTAATAATATCATTTTTAACAGTCGTTCTTGGAAAACCTTTAAAAGAGGGATTATATACAGCCTGAACATAACGAACAAAACCAGTAGAAGAAGGAAAACTATAAGGTAAACCCTCGAGGGCAACTAGTTTAGCAATTTCTTCCCTATCCTTTTGTTTATCATAAGTAAGAAGCCCTCCTGTTAAATGGTTAATTCTTGCTTGGGTACCCGAAGATTGATCATGCGCTACTCCCCCATGTTCGGTCCCTAAATATATACCACCCGCCCGCGTTGCCCATTCTTTAGGATGTTTCTTCGCTAAGTGGGCCCTAAGTTTACCCGTCCCACCCTCATTACCCCCAGTTCTAAAAACCCACACCTTATCACAAAGCCCGCAGGAGGCCGTCTGCTCTGGAATATTCTTTGATGCAAAATCCCACACATCAGATCTTTCCTTACGTTTAGCCGGTATTCTAGTAGGAGGTTCAGGAGGCAAGTCTGACTGAACTTCGGGTGGACTAGCTTGAAATTCAGGTGTTTCTTCTAAATTAACCCCCCCGCTTGGATTCTCATATCGTGTTTCTAACATTTCGTGATCAAGTATGGTATCAGCGTTAACATCATGATAATATTGAGAATCATCTATGTGGGTATTCCGACTAGAACTACCAGCAATTTCTTTACCCCTATTTTCCTTACGACCACGTGCCCGCCCCCCACTACTAGTTCCAATTGAACCTCGTTGAGACATAATAATAGCAAATAAAATAAATATATATGACAAAAAAATAATACAAGAGTAGAAGTAGGAACGACCAACCAAATATAACCGTATAATTGAGGTGAAGTTGAAACTTGAGCCTCCACTTCAATTAATTAGTTGAATACTTGATAATCGAAAAATTGCAAAAATAGCCAAATTGATATTTTCAACCACGTAGCGCCTCCAATAAACCAAATACTTGATATTTATAAACTTCACCAAGTAGCCAAATATAACTTTGATAGAAACTCCAAATAGAACTTGATAAAGTAGCCAAATTATAAATTTTTAACAAAGAGCCAAAGTAGAACAATAGCAATATTGTAGAAAATTTGAGAGAATTAGAGAGAATTGGAAGATTTGTGTGAAAAATATGATGAAATAATGGGGGGTATTTATAGAAAAAAAATAGTTAGGGGGGGTTATGGGGTGGTTATGGGGTGTATTTGGCCGTTTTTGGCCGTTGGACAACGGCTAGGGGGTCAAAATAGCCGTTGCCCAACGGCTAGAAACGGGCAGATTTTTCTTTTTATTTTTTATTTTTTTGACCGGTCTGGTCCGGGCCGGTTCCGGTCCAAATTTTACCGGTCTTCCCGGTTTTTTTTCGAGGCACCGGTTCGGTACCGGGATCGGGGCCCGTTAGTGGCCAACGGTCCGATTTCAACCGGTCCGAGCCGGTTTCCGGCCCGATTCCGGTCCGGTCCGGTCAAAACCGGACCGTTAGCCACCCTTAATGTCAAATATGACTGCACATCCATTACAATCTGTATGTCGGCGACAACTATCTTGTGGATGTGTTGGATTTTAGCTGCCTAACAATCAATCCCATATAATATTGTTGATCTTACAACTATTCTACCAGACTCCTTTTCGATTTTGACAGGTATCCTTGTATCATATAACACCCAATAACACTTCTCAGTTTCAACACTCTAATTTTTATCTATGTGTGAGTGTAACACCTTCATCTAAATTCATTCAAGGAAGAACCGATCTCTCAACACATAGGTTCAATTAAGCCTATACAGGTTCTATATGTGAAGAGAGAGTAATAACATAAAGTTTTCCTGCTTCCTAACTCAAAAATAGAACCTGCTCAGATACTTTACAGGCAAGGAGTAGTCTCGAAATCAGGGGCTAGGTTGTAAATATATTCTCCCATGGAATCATATACCTGCTTCATCAAAATACGTCTTGCTAAAAGAATCTTGGGCCTCGCTAGAAAATGTTTTGAACTCTATGAGCTTGCCATTGTTTCTTTGTGAAATGATAACCAATGTAGCTTTTATAACAAAAAAGAAGATGATTCTATAACCAATCTGTCTCCAAATATATTCATAGGTAAGAGAAGAAGATGGAGTAAGTGGAAGTTAAAAGGGAATAGAAGAAGACATACCAGGGTTGTCTTGTGAGGCAATTGGTCACCACACTGGAGTAGGAACTGGCAAGGTAATAAAGTAGCACATAAGTGAAGCGTAAAACCCAAATGCAAAAGAAGAAGATGCGAGGCAGGTGTCAGAGGTGTCTTACAGAAGAAATATCGTCAGAAGAATGGTCTAATTCATGGCGAACCATACTAAAACAAGTCTCCTACAAAAACAAAAAGGATGAGAAAAAGCATGTTGGCATTCATAAAAGAGAATGAGGAGCGAGCGCAACTGAAAATTTGATCTTTGAAGTCGGCATTGTCAGGGCACTTGTCCCCCCGTTGCAAAAGCGGGCTCTACCAACTACTCATTTTCTCAACAGCCAAGAATAAGGGTTTTGCCCTTCTTCTGGCCATTGCCCCTTCTAAATAGACCCAAAAGCCCGATCCGACCCATTTCAACTCTAGATGGACCTAAAAGCCATCCATTTGGATAAAACAATTTTTGTCTTTACAAGTTTTCAAAATTATGTTTTTCCCAACATGATTTTCTCAAATTTTAAAAATATGTACGACCCATATTTTAAGCGATAAACTCTTTTTACTTACAAAAATAAAAAATTTCAATTGAAATATGTGTCCAAATATAATTTCAAGTCACTACAATGGACGTCTCTTCCTTGGGATCAAACCAAACATCATATTTCAATCCCCTCATCTGATGAAAAGCATGACCAACCTTAACATAGAATGCAGGTCTTGATAACAAGTGCACATAATCCTCCAGTAGAGATAGACTGATTAAGATGTGCCTTGGTTCAAGAAAACCAATGTAACATTCACCTTTAATCTCACACTGCAAAGGGATTTGTTTTTTTAATTCATGAAAATCCGCATTCCATATGAGAATTTTCCAACCACTGTGTATTGAAGCTCTTCATGAACAACCATGTTATCTACATCTGTATCCATCCACACAAATTGTGGCTCACCATGATGATATTCAATCGTAGGCAATGGCAAAGAAGGCATAATAAAGGGTTGGGCCGAGGGTTTAAGCTTGGACACATATGATTCCGGGGTGGGGGTGGTGGCGCTGGTTGTATAGTGTTAGTAGGATCCTGGAAAACCCCAGGAGGTGGCTACCCAGTGGCTGGCATGGCCATGATTGACCGAGAAAATTTTCTTTAAATTGCCCATAAACTAGAGAGAGAAGAGAGCCTAGGTTTTAGTCCAAAAGGGCAAACAGACTCAAATGAATCAAAAGAAATATATAATAAATCAAATAAAGTAAAAAAAAATATAATAATAGTGAAAACATTTAAACCATTATACAAAGTTTTCCAAATCTCCGAAGTGACCTTTAATACAATGTTAGACCAGGTACTAACCCAAAGTATATAAAATAGTAAGAAAGTGAGTAGATAGTAGAAACATCGATCCCTTAATTACTTTAGGCTTCTTCCATTAATACCTGAGCTATAAAGTTAGTAAAGTAACTATAATACAGAGAAAAATGATTATTTGGAAGAATTTCAAAAGACTAAATGAAGAATAGTGCGAAGATTTGATTTTTAAAAAAATGAAAAAATTAGTTGTATGTCCATAGGTGACTTAACAGTTATCGCCCGACTAAACATCGATAGTCAACAGTAATGTGACAATAAAGTACTTAGCGATAATAAGATAGTAAAATGAATTATTTTCTCTTTATTTTTTGATTTTTTTTTAAAAACCTCATAATAATGAGCTAAAAATTTAAAACCACAAAAAACCCAAACCCCCTCCCCACCCCCCCAAAAAAATGCTCTAGTTTTCTCTCTAGGTGGGAGATTTTCTTGTTGTAACGACCCTCAAATAGTCGTTACGGGATCCGGGACCTCGATTTGCGTGTCGACAGTCCCAAAAGCTCCGTTAGGTCATTTATGACCCGTCTGTGAAATCTGAGTCGAAACGGAGTCCGTTTGATAGGTTTTCGAGAAAAGGATCCGTTTATGAAATTCCAGAAAGGAATTTGGGGTTTCGATAGGTCGTTTTGAGTAAACGAACCCCGATGGAAAATCCGAGCGCACCGTTAGGTCCGTCTCGTCATTTATGATATGTAGCAACCTTTAAAATTGAAAACGGACCTCGTTTGATAGGACTTTTGATAAAGTCCCCGTTTCGAAAGTTTAAAAGAGTTAAAAGAGGTTTCCGAATGAGCTTCGATGAGAGATCCGAAAGGTCCGTTAGGTTCGTATAGTCATTTGTGACTTGTAGCAACTTTCGGAATTGGATTCCGAGGTCGTTTGGTTAAATTTCGCTATTTTGGCGAAAGTAGAAAATTGAACCTTTGCCGTGGGACCCACTTTTTGAGTTCTGGAGGTCCGAATTGAGTTCCGTCTTGACGAGCATGTCACCCAAGTATTTTATGACTTTTGTGAAAAATTTGGGATCATTCCGAGCTTCGTAGGGTCCCGTTTTGCCCCTAAAACAGTAGAAAATCTGGTGCGACTTTTCTGTTCTGTTTTGGCGCAAACAGCCGGATAAAAGCTGATTTTCCGGAAAATCCGTAAGGAATTAGGAAAAACTCAAAACATGAAAGTTGTAGCCCTTTGAGTTGTGGTTCTAATGGCACCGGTTTAGGTCATTTGGACATTCCTATCAAAAGTTATGATTTTTTCAAAAGAAGCTGTCACAGAGGCAAAAAAACTGCTATAAAAAGGCCATTTCGGGCCATTTCGGTTCATAACTTATAAAAATCATTTGGTGAGCTCTTGAGGCGATTTTTGGGTATTTTTTGAAGACCCAATCATACTTACACTTAAGGTAAGCCCTTTCAATCCATCTTTATGTTGATTAACACAAGAATCAAAGGGTTGATTCTTGGGAATGGGTTAGAACCCTAGATTCTTAAGAATTAGGGAAAGACATCGAGCAAGGCTCGCATGTGGAATCTAAGTGTACTTTTGGACTCACGGGAGCGTGGGGAGTCCGGAAAAGTATATTTTGTAAATTTAGGGCTCGGCCCTACCCGGGGGCATTTTGGTAATTTTTACCCTAGGATGCCTATAGGCTTAAATAGCTATAATTGAGCACTCATATGTGCTATATCTTGTCTTAATAGACCTAGTGGAGAGTCCTTCGCGGACAAGGCGAGCGGGAAAGGAGATTCTTCCCGGCATTTGAGCCCGAATTTCGAGGTAAGTGAGACTTGACCTCTATTGTGCTTATGGACTCTTCCTTCATGCTAGTATGCTTCATGTACGCATATATATACCTAACAATGGTTAGGATTAATGATGTGAATTACTTGCTATTATTGTTTATTATAAATAGCGAGATTGTGACCCGACCGAGGTATGTGCCGGTCTAAACGCTACGTCGAGGTAGCTTAAATTTATATCGTAGTAACGCTTGCTACGCCATGCTTAGATAGCAAGAACTTGGGACATGGCCGAGGATGTTGCCGGCATGTCATGATAAATGTCTTGCCGAGGATTTTGCCGGCTTTTGTATGATATTGGTACTTGATTTGTTCACGTGCCGGGTTGGGTAGTGCTGTCTATACGTAACCTTGGGTTGGACGACATGGGAGTAGGGATTGTACCCCCAAACTGTGGTCGGGTTAACCTTCGCCTTACGTTCAGCTAGCATAACCAACCTGGGTTACGGTGACTGTGAAATATTATCGTTATTAATATTTTTGTTATTATTTCTGTTATTGTTATTAATGTCGTGGATATTAATACTGTTAGAGGGACACTTGACAGGGGGTGTGGTGTCGCCTATACTATGAGATGTGTCACACTTGACAGGGGGTGTGGTGTGGACACTTGATCATTGAGATGTGACACACTTGACAGGGGGTGTGGTGTGGTCACTTGATTTATTGAGATACGACACACTTGACAGGGGGTGTGGTGCGATCGTAGACAGATTTGAGATGAGCCAACGACTACGGGTTTGGTCTACTTATTCATGATTGTGATAGTGACTTCGGGTCACGGTATATGGTTGATACTTAGTCGTGGTGTTGCTAGTCCATCGTAGGTCTAGGTTAGTCGGCACGGGAGTAGAGATTGGACCTCCAAACCGCCGCTGAGTTGACCTATCCCTTACGTTGGATGGGCATAATCCTTGAGACTTCTGGTTACTACTTGTGTGTATGGAATGTGTTACATCTATTTATGATTTCACTACTTTATTGTATGATTACTATAGTATGTTGTTGCTTATGATGCATGTAGCGACTTGTCCCGCAAGGGTACCTTAGCGGGCCTGTCGGTGATCTAACTGGGCTTCGGCTCATAACTTACTCTGCTACGTGCGCAGGTCCTTCATCCAGTCAGCAGCCCGGACGTTAGCGGTTCCCGAGGCTTCTGAGACTTTTGATTGAGGTGAGCCGACCACACAGACCGTGGTGGCATACCTGCCGGAGTCACTTAGAGATAGGACTCAGATTTCTTTGATGTATATTCATACTTTATTGAGTCACTCTTAGAATGCTCCAATTCTTTTGTGGATATATTCTTTTGGACTTCACACTTTTATATTTATAAATCCATTTATGATCTTTTCACATTATTGTTCTTTTCTGCATCTTGTTTCATGGGTTCGCCTAGGCAAATGTTGTTTAGGTGCCATCACGAGCCCTTGGAAATTGGGTCGTGACAGTTTGGTATCAGAGCCCTAGGTTCTAATTCGAGTCCTAGGAGTCTTGGAGCAGTGTCTGAGTAGAGTCTTGCTTATGGGTATGTTGTCGACCATACTTATGAGCGAGAGGCTACAAGGGCATGTTAGGAAATGTTTTCCCTTCGTTTCATCTCTATTCGTGCTGAGTAGCTTATATAGGTGCTGACCCTTTTTCGTGTATTGTATCAGATGGCGAGGACGCGAGCATCCTCAGCCAGGAGGGCTGCATCTTCTACACCCGCGTCTGCGGGAGAGGCATCAGCACCTACGCAGCCGCCAGCTGCTAAGAAGACTCGGGCAGGTCGCCCGTCAGCCACTAGGCAGGACACAGCTATCCCTGCGGTGTCCGCAGCGACTCTGTCAGCATCTATTCCCCCTGTGCCTGCTGTTGTGCCAGGCACCGTTGTGATCTCTTCAGAGGAGTATATGAGACTGATGGCCTTGTCTAGCCATCAGGTCCCTGTCAGAGATGATGTTGCAGCTCCTGTTTCGGCTCCTCAGCCGACCACACCTGTTATGAGCACGCCTACTTCTGAGGCTGCTCCTGATCATACTGCCCAGCCTTCTGCTTCTGCTCCTCAGGCAGGTCCTGTTATTTCTACTCCTCCTATGGGCACTGAGGAGGTTGCCAGGAGGATAGGGTCATTCATGAAGCTTCAGCCTCCAGAGTTCGACGGTACCTCAGCTACATGTACTGCCCAGAGGTACATTCAGAAGTGTGAGAAGATTTTGACAGTTCTTGGTACTAGAGACACCTTAGGGTGCAGTGTGCTTCTTTCAGATTATCGGGAGAAGCGGAGACATGGTGGGTCTCCATGATGCGGCAGAGGTCTAGTGACCTCCCTCCTTTGTCTTGGGCTGAGTTCGTGTCTATGTTCATGAGCAGGTTGTTGCCCCAGAGTCAGCACGATGCTCAGAGGCGCGAGTTTGAGGGGTTGAGGCAGGGAAACCTGTCTGTTTCAGAGTATGACACCAGGTTCTTGTGGTTGTCTCAGTTTGCGCCGGCTATGGTGGCTCAGGAGAGGGACAAGGTCCTCCAGTTTGTTGAGGGTCTTCATCCCCGCTTGCAGGTAGCTGTTGCCCCTGATATGGGCAACAAGTCATATTTTGAGATAGTTGATGTGGCGCGGCGGATGGAGGATATCTTCGCCAGGGCTGAAGCGGAGAGGGCGGCTAAGAGGTCGCGTCAGTCTGGTGGGTATAGTGGATCCGCTCAGAGGGGTCAGGGTCATCCGGGCCGTTCTCAGTCTAGGCCCCAGGCTGCTTCTTTGCCTGCCCAGGATTTTTCTTCAGAGACCCCGAGGCCTCAGTCATCCCAGAGGCGGGGTGGCTCTTCGCAGTCTGGTCTGCCGCAGTGCGGGAGGTGCCATCAGAGGCATCATGGGAGGTGTTCGTCTGGAGGTGGTCGTGGCAGAGGTGGTAGAGGCGGTAGAGGAGGTAGAGGTGATGGATGTTTTGAGTGTGGGTCTCCAGAGCACTATGTCAGGAGTTGCCCTTATGTTTCATCAGGTCGCCAGGGATCCGCAGCTATGGTACCATCTGGTCCTCAGGCCGCCAGGTTCTCAGATTCCTCCTAGACAGCAGTCTCAGAGAGCTCCGGGTTCAGGAGGCTCGGCGCAGGTCTATGCTATGACTCGTCAGGATGCTGAGGCATCCAATGATGTCATCACAGGTATTATTTTTGTCTGTGGCTGCGATGCTTATGCTCTTATTGATCCGGGGTCTACCTATTCGTATGTGTCGCCGGGATTTGCCCCTTGCTTGGGCAGGGATCTGGTCTTCTTAGATGATCCCTTTATGGTTGCCACCCCTGTCGGGTCTTCTATATGTGTAGATAGGGGTTATCGGCAATGTATGATCTCCATATGTGGTGTAGAGTCCTTAGTGGACCTGATGCTGCTCGATATGTCTGATTTCGATGTCATTATGGGCATGGATTGGCTGGCTTCCTGTCATGCGACTTTGGATTGCCATGCCAAGTCCGTGACGATCGGGGCAGAGGGTTTGTCTCGGGTTGTATGGAGAGGTTCCAGGCCTTCTCCGAAGAGTAGGATCATTTCTTTCTTGGAGGCGCAGAGGATGATATCTAGTGGGTGCGAGGGATATATTGCTTCAGTTCGGGATGTCCGGGCAGAGGAGTTATGCCTTGATAGAGTTCCGGTTGTTTGTGAGTATCAGGATGTGTTTCCTGATGATTTGCCGGGTTTGCCGCCTATGCGGGAGATAGAGTTTTGCATTGATCTATTGCCAGGCACTCAGCCTAAATCTATTCCCCCGTATCGTATGGCTCCTGTTGAGTTAAGGGAGCTGAAGGAGCAGATTCAGGATTTGCTCGATAAGGGCTTCATTAGGCCCAGTGTGTCTCCATGGGGTGCCCCGGTATTATTTGTGAAGAAGAAGGATGGCTCTATGCGGATGTGTATTGATTACCGGCAGCTGAATAAGGTTACTATCAAGAATAGGTATCCTTTGCCGCGTATTGATGATTTGTTTGATCAGCTTCAGGGTGCTACCTTCTTCTCGAAGATTGATTTGAGGTCGGGGTATCATCAGTTGAGGATTCGGTCCGAGGACGTTTCCAAGACTGCTTTTCGTACCCGATATGGCCACTATGAGTTTCTGGTGATGTCTTTCGGGCTTACGAATGCCCCAGCTGCATTCATGGATCTGATGAACCGAGTGTTCAAGGCCTACCTTGATTCCTTCGTCATTGTGTTTATCGATGATATCTTGGTTTATTCGAGGAGCAGGGAGGAGCATGAGCAGCATTTGAGAGTTGTTCTTCGGACTCTGAGGGATCAGCAGTTGTATGCCAAATTCTCCAAGTGTGAATTTTGTCTCAGTTCTGTATCTTTCCTAGGTCACGTGGTGACCAAGGATGGGGTGTGTGTTGATTCGAAGAAGATAGAGGCCGTTCAGAGTTGGCCTAGGCCTACTTCTCCTACAGAGATTCGGAGTTTCTTAGGCTTGGCAGGTTATTATCGGCGGTTCGTCGAGGGGTTTTCTTCTATTTCAGCACCTCTGACGAAGTTGACCCAGAAGAATGTTCCTTTCCTGTGGTCCGATGCCTGTGAGTCTAGCTTTTAGAAGCTTAAGACTCTGTTGACTTCAGCGCCAGTGTTGGCCTTGCCTAGTGCATCCGGGGGATTCACCGTATATTGTGATGCTTCGGGTGTTGGCCTTGGTAGCGTTCTGATGCAGGAGGGTAAGGTGATAGCTTATGCCTCGAGACAGCTGAAGGTCCATGAGAAGAATTATCCTGTCCATGATTTGGAGCTGTTAGCTGTCGTGTTTGCACTGAAGTTGTGGAGGCACTATCTTTATGGCGAGCCATGTGAGATATTCACCGATCATAAGAGTCTCCAGTACTTGTTCACTCAGAAGGACTTGAACGGGAGACAGCGCCGCTGGTTAGAGCTGCTGAAGGATTATGATCTTTCTATCCGGTATCATCCCGGAAAGGCTAATGTTGTAGCCGATGCCTTGAGTAGGAAGTCCATGGGTAGCCTCGCCTATCTTGATGCTGATATGAGGCCGTTGGCCCGTGAGTTGCAGGCTTTGTCCATTAGTGGGGTTCGGTTTGATGATTCTGTTCCAGGCCGGGTGCTTGCATATGTGGGGTCTCAGTCGTCTTTAGCTTCCCAGATTCGGGAAAGGCAGTTCGAGGATCCTTATCTGAGAGATCTCCGGGACAGGGTCCTGAGTGGGGGAGTGTCCTCGTTCGTGATTGGTGATGATGGTGCTTTGCGGCTTAACGGCCGGGTATGTGTTCCAGCCATTGTGGAGCTGAGCCAGATGATTTTGGCAGAGGCTCACAGTTCGAGATATTCCATCCATCCGGGTACTGCGAAGATGTATCATGATCTTCGATAGCTGTATTTGTGGAAAGGGATGAAGAGGGATGTTGCTGATTATGTATCTCGGTGTTTGAATTGCCAGCAGGTGAAGTATGAGCACCGGAGGCCAGCCGGGGTGACCCAGTCTATGCCCATTCCCGAGTGGAAGTGGGAGCAGATCACTATGGATTTCGTAGTTGGTTTGCCGCTGACCGTGGGTAAGCATGATTCGGTGTGGGTAGTAGTTGATCGACTGACGAAGGCGGCTCACTTCATTCCAGTGAGGACTACTTATACCTCGGAGCGTCTGGCTCGTATCTTCATTGAGCAGACTGTGAGATTGCATGGTGCTCCTGTTTCTATCATTTCTGACTGAGGTGCTCAGTTCACAGCTCAGTTTTGGAGATCTTTTCAGAGAGAGCTGGGTACTCGGGTCGATCTCAGCACTGCATTTCACCCGCAGACTGATGGCCAGTCTGAGCGGACCATTCAGATCCTCGAGGATATGTTGAGGGCGTGTGCTATTGATTTTGGAGGCCATTGGGATAGCCATTTGCCATTAGCAGAGTTTGCGTATAATAATAGCTATCAGGCTTCTATCCAGATGGCTCCGTTTGAGGCATTGTATGGTCGGAGATGTCGCTCGCCTATCGGTTGGTTCGAGTCTGGTGAGGTCCAGGTGTTGGGGCCCGATTTGGTGCAGCAGACCTTAGATAAGGTCCGGGTTATTCAGGATCGACTCCGCACGGCTCAGAGCAGGCAGATATCGTATGCAGATCGGAGGCGGAGAGATCTTGAGTTCATGGTTGGGGACCGGGTATTCCTCAGAGTGTCGCCCATGAAGGGTGTTATGAGATTTGGGAAGAAAGGCAAGCTCAGTCCTAGGTTCATTGGGCCTTTTGAGATATTGGAGCGCGTTGGCGCCGTTGCTTATAGACTGGCTTTGCCTCCCTCTCTGTCTGTTCATCCGGTGTTCCATGTGTCCATGCTCCGGAAGTATGTTCACGATCTGTCTCATGTGATCGATATGGCTTCCGTGGAGGTAGATGGCGACTTAGCTTATTCAGAGGAGCCTATTGCTATTGTGGCTAGAGAGGTCCGTAAGATGAGATCGAAGGTGATCCCGCTTGTGAGAGTTCAGTGGGGGCATCACTCCATTGCCGAGGCCACTTGGGAGCTTGAGTCCGAGATGCGTGAGAGGCATCCGCGCTTGTTCGATGATTCAGGTATGAAATCCTTGTATTTTCTAAGCCTGAATTTGCATTTTTAAGTTTTATTGATTTCTCGGGTGGTACCGAGGGGTTCTCGAAATCCGTGCCAGCTCCGTGGCTAGTGTGTGGATCCTACCTTAGACTTAGGCTCATCCGAGGACGGCCGAGAGTCTAAGTGGGGGAGAATGTAACGACCCTCAAATAGTCGTTACGGGATCCGGGAGCTCGATTTGCGTGTCGACAGTCCCAAAAGCTCCGTTAGGTCATTTATGACCCGTCTGTGAAATCTGAGTCGAAACGGAGTCCGTTTGATAGGTTTTCGAGAAAAGGATCCGTTTATGAAATTCCGCAAAGGAATTTGGGGTTTCGATAGGTCGTTTTGAGTAAACGAACCCCGATGGAAAATCCGAGCGCACCCTTAGGTCCGTCTCGTCATTTATGATATGTAGCAACCTTCAAAATTGAAAACGGACCTCGTTTGATAGGACTTTTGATAAAGTCCCCGTTTCGGAAGTTTAAAAGAGTTAAAAGAGGTTTCCGAGCTCGATTTGAGCAAATGAGCTCCGATGAGAGATCCAAAAGTTCCGTTAGGTTCGTATAGTCATTTGTGACTTGTAGCAACTTTCGGAATTGGATTCCGAGGTCGTTTGGTTAAATTTCGCTATTTTGGCGAAAGTCGAAAATTGAACCTTTGCCGTGGGACCCACTTTTTGAGTTCTGGAGGTCCGAATTGAGTTCCATCTTGACGAGCATGTCACCCAAGTATTTTATGACTTGTGTGCAAAATTTGGGATCATTCTGAGCTTCGTAGGATCCCGTTTTACCCCTAAAACAGTAGAAAATCTGGTGCGACTTTTCTGTTCTGTTTTGGCGCAAACAGCCGGATAAAAGCTGATTTTCCGGCCAATCCGTAAGGAATTAGGAAAAACTCAAAACATGAAAGTTGTAGCCCTTTGAGTTGTGGTTCTAATGGCACCCGTTTTAGGGCATTTGGACATTCCTATCAAAAGTTATGATTTTTTCAAAAGAAGCTGTCACAGAGGCAAAAAAACTGCTATAAAAAGGCCATTTCGGGCCATAACTTATAAAAATCATTTGGTGAGCTCTTGAGGCGATTTTTGGGTATTTCTTGAATACCCAATCATACTTACACTTAAGGTAAGCTCTTTCAATCCATCTTTATGTTGATTAACACAAGAATCAAAGGGTTGATTCTTGGGAATGTGTTAGAACCCTAGATTCTTAAGAATTGGGGAAAGACATCGAGCAAGGCTCGCATGTGGAATCTAAGTGTACTTTTGGACTCACGGGAGCGTGGGGAGTCCGGAAAAGTACATTTTGTAAATTTAGGGCTCGGCCCTACCCGGGGGCATTTTGGTAATTTTTACCCTAGGATGCCTATAGGCTTAAATAGCTATAATTGAGCACTCATATGTGCTATATCTTGTCTTAATAGACCTAGTGGAGAGTCCTTCGCGGACAAGGCGAGCGGGAAAGGAGATTCTTCCCGGCATTTGAGCCCGAATTTCGAGGTAAGTGAGACTTGACCTCTATTGTGCTTGTGGACTCTTCCTTCATGCTAGTATGCTTCATGTACGCATATATATACCTAACAATGGTTAGGATTAATGATGTGAATTACTTGCTATTATTGTTTGTTATAAATAGCGAGATTGTGACCCGACCGAGGTATGTGCCGGTCTAAACGCTACGTCGAGGTAGCTTAAATTTATATCGTAGTAACACTTGCTACGCCATGCTTAGATAGCAAGAACTTGGGACATGGCCGAGGATGTTGCCGGCATGTCATGATAAATGTCTTGCCGAGGATTTTGCCTGCTTTTGTATGATATTGGTACTTGATTTGTTCACGTGCCGGGTTGGGTAGTGCTGTCTATACGTAACCTTGGGTTGGACGACATGGGAGTAGGGATTGTACCCCCAAACTGTGGTCGGGTTAACCTTCACCTTACGTTCCGCTAGCATAACCAACCTGGGTTACGGTGACTGTGAAATATTATCGTTATTAATATTTCTGTTATTGTTATTAATGTCGTGGATATTAATACTGTTAGAGGGACACTTGACAGGGGGTGTGGTGTCGCCTATACTATGAGATGTGTCACACTTGACAGGGGGTGTGGTGTGGACACTTGATCATTGAGATGTGACACACTTGACAGGGGGTGTGGTGTGGTCACTTGATTTATTGAGATACGACACACTTGACAGGGGGTGTGGTGCGATCGTAGACAGATTTGAGATGAGCCAACGACTACGGGTCGTTGGTCTACTTATTCATGATTGTGATAGTGACTTCGGGTCACGGTATATGGTTGATACTTAGTCGTGGTGTTGCTAGTCCATCGTAGGTCTAGGTTAGTCGGCACGGGAGTAGAGATTGGACCTCCAAACCGCCGCTGAGTTGACCTATCCCTTACGTTGGATGGGCATAATCCTTGAGACTTCTGGTTACTACTTGTGTGTATGGAATGTGTTACATCTATTTATGATTTCACTACTTTATTGTATGATTACTATAGTATGTTGTTGCTTATGATGCATGTAGCGACTTGTCCCGCAAGGGTACCTTAGCGGGCCTGTCGGTGATCTAACTGGGCTTCGGCTCATAACTTACTCTGCTACGTGCGCAGGTCCTTCATCCAGTCAGCAGCCCGGACGTTAGCGGTTCCCGAGGCTTCTGAGACTTTTGATTGAGGTGAACCGACCACACAGACCGTGGTGGCATACCGCCGGAGTCACTTAGAGATAGGACTCAGATTTCTTTGATGTATATTCATACTTTATTGAGTCACTGTTAGAATGCTCCAATTCTTTTGTGGATATATTCTTTTGGACTTCACACTTTTATATTTATATATCCATTTATGATCTTTTCACAATATTGTTCTTTTCCGCATCTTGTTTCATGGGTTCGCCTAGGCAAATGTTGTTTAGGTGCCATCACGAGCCCTTGGACATTGGGTCGTGACACTTGTACCCTAGGGCAGCCACTTTTCAGGCCATAATGGCCGGCGGGCAGCCTCTCCCCCAGGTAGTCCCGCCACCCTCTACTACCCCTTATGCTTCTATGGTGAAATCTGCTCCAAAAGAGATGGTTCCTCCAGTTAAGGAGAAGCATGTTGTCTATAAACATGGAGAACCTTCAGTTTTATGGACGAATAAGGAGTGAGAACATTTTATTATGCGCTAAAATCTTCAATTTGCAATAGTTGGAAAGTTCCCTTATGGACGACCTCTTTTGCAAGATTTGCACAAGTTAATTCCTTTGCAGTGTTCTATTGAAAAGAAAATTGCAGTATTGGGTGGATTTATAATCGTTATATTTTGATTAGGTTATCATTAATGGAAGACTACGTGAATTTGTTGTCAAAGTCAGCTTTTGATATCAAGTATTTGAATAGGTTCTTCCCTATGAGAACCCTAAAGTGGTCTCCTTGGTTTAACCCCGATGAAGAGACGTCAATTGCTATTGCGTGGATCTCGTTTCCATATTTGCCACCGTACTTGTTTGACAAGGCAGCACTATTCTCTCTTGCTAAGGCAGTAGAGATGCCATTGAAGGTGGACATGGCTACGAAGAATCAAACACACCCAAGTTGTGCTCGTGTTAAGGTTGAAGTGGATTTGTTGGGCGAGTTCCAAACCGTATTCAAATTAATTGTGTGGATGAAGTAACTTGATGTTAAATCTAAGTGGGTGAAAATTCATTTGATTATATGACCTCGTATTGTACACATTGTTGTTTGCAAGGTCACAAGGAGACGGAGTGCAGGATCATTCATCCTAAATTAGCTAAAGAAGGTCAAACTGATTTAGCCAAAGAAGGTGGTAAATGTAACAGCCCAGCCCGCTAGTGATATTATCCGCTCTGAGCCTAGGCCCACACGGCTTTAAAATGCGTCACTAGAGTCTAAGGCATGCTTAAATAGATACCCAGCATCTCTCTAGCTTTATGCCGATGTGGGATACTTAATCCTTAGCTGGGGTGTCACATACACCCTCTCTTATGGACTCAGCGTCCTCGCTGCGGTTTGCCCTACGTATCCGAGATTTGCCTAGACTCAGCACTAAGGTTTGCCCCGTGTACCTGAGATTCGTCTAAACTCAGTTGAACTCTGACCCATATCGACAAGGCTGAGACGGAGTGGCTCTGATACCATATGTAACAGCTCAGATTCTAGGCAAATCCGGGGTACGCGGGGCAAACCTCACCGAAGATGTTGAGTCCATAAGAGGGGTATATGTGACACCCCAGCTAAGGATTAAGTATCCCACATTGGCATACCACAGGAGAAATATTGGGTATTTAAGTAGGCATGCCTTAGACCCTAGTGACGCGTTTTAAATTCGTACGGGCCTAGGCCCAAAACGGACAATATCACTAGCGGGCTGGGCTGTTACAATAAATCTGTTGAAGAAATTGCAGCACTGATTAAAGTTTTAAGAGTGGAAAGGATGTTGGGAATACTGCAAAAATTAAAGGAAGGAATGAATAGAATATGGTGAAGGATAATAGGGCAACGGGTAAAGATAGTGCAAAGAAGAAGATGGATGTTTCAGGGAATTAATATGATGTCCAAGATGGGAATAAAAAAATTTGAATGCTCCAGTAAACTCAAAAAATTCTTTTGTTGCGTTAGAACACTTGGAGGACTCTCTTGTTGGTATCAATAACGGGAAAAATAACACTGCCTTGCTCTCATCTCTTGGAAAGGTTTGTAAAACTACTAGTGTAATGGTGGATGGTGAAATGAACAAGGATAAAGAAGCTGCAGCAAATCATTCATAACATGTTAAGAATTCCAATGGTGTATTAGAAAAAGCAGTTACAACTCAAGTTGCTGGTTCACAGTTACTTGGGAATCTAGTTAACACAGCGACATTATACAAAGTAGTAGAAGTTAACGTTGAGGATAAGAAAGACGCTGCAGGTTCTAAAATTTATCATGTGTGTGTCAATTCTCCTACCCAATCTGGAAAGTCATCTCCAAAAAAATTAGGAATATTTCAAACGTTATGGGTGATTCAACTGGTGCAACTATGAATTTAAATGTTGATTATGTTCAAGAAGGAAAAGGGCAAGTAGTTGTAAAGCGATAAGAAAAAAGATGTTATTGATAACTCCAAGGATGCTGGTTTGATTGTGAACATTGTTACTTCCCCTAATATAACTGGGAAAGAATTACATGATGGGAACGATTCCACGTCACCTGGGAATACAAATAATGCAGCAGCTTTTGGCAACATTGCAGCTGGGGATATTAAAGCTTTGTGTGCTGCTGAAGTTACTAACACAGCTGTATCTTCGTACAAACAAGCTGCTATCGGAGGTTTGCATAAACAGGTCTTACCCGAAGTTTCCTTACATGTGAGTGCCTTGCAAGAGAAGGTGTTGCATGTTGTACATTTAAATGAGAAACAGGTTGAAACTATTCCAACCAGTGTTTCATTACAGATTGGAACACGTCTTGACAATGTTCCATATGCTGAGGATGTTGTAGTCGCAGACTCAAATACAGTTATTCTTGCAAATATTGTTGATGCTGGTAGAGGAATTTGTTCAGAAAATAGAACGACACATTTCACACCTTCTCAATCGGGCTGCTTGAATCTTGAACATGGAAGGGATTTTGATCTCATCCCTACAGCTCAGTTCGAATTGTTATATAAATCTGCATCCCCAAATTTTGGTAAGTCTTATTTGAATGTGGATGCCCCGTCGCTTGTGCCCAAGTCGTTAATGAAGGTTGTTCCTCAATCAAATAAGCTACTCTCAGATAAAGAGTTGATTAATCAAATGGATTTGCATGATACCAAGGGCCTTCTTGAGCGACAAAGTTCTTCACCTATTGTTCTTCCCTTGGCAATTGAAGGCAATGTAGTTATACCAAATAGTTTCTTTGAAGATAATCAAGATCTGTGTTATGAAGAAGAGGATGAGGAATCTACGACTCACAATCTTCTCCAAGTAGCTCTTGAAGGTGATTTGTCACCAAGGAAGATTAAGAAAAAATGTATAAAGCAAGTGAAGAGGCAGAGGCTTCCGCTTGAGCCTACTAGAAAACAACCTGCACGGAGCACAAAATCAAAAGGTTCTAAGCATGATGGGAAGTATATATGATCAAGATAGAGATCCATTAGTTATACTTCACCAAGTTAGAATTTTACGGCTTTTTAACATATTTCATTTCATCGCTTGTAAAAGGAAGTGTGGATTGCATAATTTCACTTTCTTTCTAGCCTGTATATGCTTCTATTATATTAGCATAATCATATGTAATATCATCACAGGGTGTGTTATAAACTCTATGATGATCATAGAGTTTTTGGTTTTGGCGAGTTCTCATTTTTTGCATTCGTGCTAGGTGCGAGGTTCTTCCCCTTGATAGGATGGTGTAAGGTATGGTTTGGCCCTCCTTAATTTGTATTGTCCTCATTGAGGTATTTTACTTTTTTTTCTATTATTTATAAAATTGGTTGCTAGGCGCACATCCTAGTTGACTCTTTGATTAAAAAAAGAAAAAAGAAAAAAGAAGAAGGTAAAATAGACTAACGGAAAAGTAAAGGATAGTAAAATACAGTAGAGCCCAAAAAGTATCAAAATACTTTTAAATGCATTGTAGGTACTAAAATAATTATAACGTAATTTAAAACTTATTGAAGAAAGGGTCAAAATGGGATTCACAAGAACACATTAATTTTCACAAAAATTTCATATTTTAAAAAACTTACTGACCGCTCAAAACTTATTGGATGCCCAATTTTCATACTTTACGGAAAGCCATACCATTTCAATGTGAATTGAAGGGTAAGTGTAGTGTTGGTTTTCTAGGTTACCATCATATTTTAATTAGGTTGTCATCGCTTGAAGATTACATTCACTTACTATTACGTCCAGCATTTTGGTTAAAGGCAGATAATAAGACCATCCCTATGTGCACGTCCACGTAGAAGTGTGACAGATTTTTTGATCCCATTGCTGAAACTTCCATTGCCGTCACCTAGATCTCTTTCCCCAACTTGCAACCACAATTCTTTGTTAAAGAAGCAGTCTTTTCACTAGCAGCAGTGGTGGGGAAACCATTGCAGCTTGATGCAGCAACAAAAAATGAAACGAGACCCTCTTTTGCTAAAATGAAGGTTGAGGTTTATTTATTAATTAATCAAGATTAAATATGACTTATGTGTGGGAAAAATATACGACACCTATGATTATAGGGATACTGATGTTTGGCATTTTATGCCTATATTTCCTTAATATTTCCTCTCGTTTGGATACTTTATTCGCACGTTTTCTAGTTGATGAATATGATTTTGCACTGATTTTACGTCGTATGCGTGTAAGTTGTTATGATGTGCAATTGGAGATTTAAAGAGCACGATCGAGCAAGAAAAGGTTGGAATTTGATTGAGGATTGGATCGAGCACATGAAGGCACGACGCGACGCGAGCTGCGGACGAAGAGAAACTGAAATTGGGCAGGTGCTTGGGGTGGCGCGCCACGCCAGCTATGGCGCTCAGCTTTCTGGTGCGTTTTGGGGCGCGGGGAATGGCCATTGCGTGCAAGATTCGACGGACTATGCTTGGTTGCGCGCGTTTTGAGGCGCGGGGCGCCAGCTATAGCGCCCCTGGAGCGGTTTTGGAAGTCCTATTTCGTCTAGGCTTAGGCGTAACTAATTACTAGGCTTTTGTAAACATTATAAATACTCTTTTACTTAGTTTTGAGAGGTTGATTTCTATCTATTAATTTACCATTATAGATTATTTATTCTTTCTTGATCCTAATTGTTTGGTTATTGAGGCATGATAATTGAACACTATCTATGGTTTACAAGTTGAACTCGACAGAGGGAACTTGTGAATGCAAATAAGAAAGAATAGGGCTTGATTGTGAACCTGGGCATCAGGGAATCGATTTGCGGGTAGGATAGACATATACCTATTCACCTAGCTTAACTAATCACAGAATTCGTTAATGCGTGCACGTGATTCAACCAACAGACATATAGGGATTGGAGTAGCCTACATAGTCCGTGAAGAATCGAAAGGTTTTCACGGGTACAATTAACCTGTTAGTTAGCAATCTAGGAAATCAAGAAGTAGAATCAACTGGAATACTCAACTGGATTGTTCGTAGCTCTGACCCTGGACCGTTTCTCTTCCATTTGATAACAACTTAGAATTTGCTCTACTACTTGATCTAAATTACTTGCATTTAATTATTGTTTGCTTAGTTAGTAAATTACAAACCATCTTCCAAAAAGATCCCTGAATAGTTGTTAAGAAATTGTTTGTTAGGAGTCCAGTCTGAATAGTCCTCGTGGGAATGATACTCTACTTATCACTTTATTACTTGTCGACCACGTATACTTGCGTGTGCATTGGGAGCAACAAGTTTTTGGCACCTTTGCCGGGGACTAAATAATTGATTGTTTTCTTTTGAACAATTTATTATTTTCTATTCAGGTTTAATTTTTGTTTAGTTTAGTATTGTGTTACTTGTCTTATCATGGCATCTTTTAATAAAAATGGGTCGAATGATGGTTGCTCAAATTTTGATGATCTCTGTCTACTTTGCGGAGGAACCCACTTGTGGGAAAATTGTCCAACTCTTTCAACCCTACGAGACTGGTTATGTAAATTTTCCACCACCTTTGATTGGAGTTTTTGTAAATTGTGTGGTGGTCGGTGGAATAATTGTCTTAAGTGTCATGCTCCTTCCCCCAATAATTTTTGTGATGATTCTAATGATGTTTGTGAGTTTGACAGGAGCGATAAAGTGCAGGTTGTTAGCGAAACTTGGCTAATGGAGCAAGCCAAACTCTTAGAAGCTTATGGGGATTTCAGGAGTGAACTTACAAATATGATGAGGCAATTTATGGAAGAAAGGGTTGTGCTCAGGCAAGAGATCGATCAATTTGGCTTGGCTATTCACGACTTGGAGGCGAATTTGAGTGATATGGTTGAGGTGTCTAATGCCCAATTATCAGTTGTCGTGGATAGTAGATTTGAGATAGAGGAGCTTAGAAGCCAATTTGAGGAGCAAAAAGTGAAATTCCTACGATTCGACCTAATATTAGTTGATGATGCCAAGGTTGAAAAAATTACATTAGAGTCAAGTGAGGAAATAGAAAACATCATAATTGAGGACTCTAGTGTTTGTGCAAGTGAGGGTGTCAAAAGTAATGAAATTTTAGAATTAAAGCGCATTGGACCTCATTCCAATCATTTTTCAACATTGTGTTTGGATGGTGACATGAAAATTGAGCCACCCGAGCCTATGAAGAAACAAAAGGAGGAGGAACAAGATGCCTATATTTTAGAGTTTGTGATGCCGAGGAGAACAAATGGCATCCCTCATTTAAAGGCCAAGAAGTGCAAAATGAGACATTGGTCACTTGGTCCTTTTGTATTTTTGCCACCACCCCAATACCATAGTCGTAAGCTTGAAGCAAAGTTGGGGATTCAATTCATAAGTTCAAGGTGGAGAAAAAAGTGATGAAGTTGTCTTCGTCGTGCCGCGACGTTAAATCAAGCGCTTCTTGGGAGGCAACCCAATTTGCTTGCTTTAATTTTATTTATTTTTATTATTACTTTTATGGTTGTATATTACTTTGGGTGATTCTTTGGATTGCAGGTTCATGTAATGTCGAGTTTAAGTGTAGGGTGTTCTCACCCCTGCCTAATATTGATGACCTGTTGGGGGAAGTCTGAGTACCTCATACTATACGGAAGCTTGGAGGATGCTAGCACCAAGGACTAGAGCCTTTAGGGAAGTTCCTTTACCTCTTGTACTTTATTTTTTGTCGCACTGAGGACATTGCTTAGTTTTAAGTGTGGGGTGGGGGACTTCCCAAGTTTTTGAGGTTATGGATGATTGTACCCTTAGGAATTTAGTTTTAGCAATTTTTTATTTTTGTCACTTGACTTTATTTTTATTTGTTTCTTGCTTTAATATATAAAAAATGAAAAAAAAATTAGAAAACTAATGAAAAATTTCAAAAAGATTTTATTTTTAGTTTTAGTTAGTGGTACAGTCATCCGCCCCGTGGTTTTTCTTATGGCCTCGGTTCTTTTCCACGGGGAGGCCTTTGAACGGGGTAGTTTTTTTATTTTCGTTCTTTTTAGGATTAGAGTAGTTAGTTGTAGGTGGCCCTAGACGAAAGGAATAGGTAGAATGCTAGGTGCCTTTGATTTGTTTGATACCGATGTACTTGGACTTGAGCATGTGCTATTTGTGGTGTCTTTTGGTTTTAAATTGTGATGCATGCCTAGAAAAAAATGGAATGACCTCCTTGAGATGCTTGAGTCCACTCACTTGACTTTGTTGTGAACCTTTGTGCATTAGTGCTTAAATTTCACAAAGTACACCTTATTTGTTTGATTGAGAGTTGTGATGGAATCATCTTGTGTGGACTGTGTGCAATGTGTGATGTGAGGCATATTCTATTGTGTTCCATGTTTGCATATTGGTGTCTAGAACTTGCCCCGTGTGTGTGCAAAGCGAAATCCTAGGTTTGCTCTAGACGGGAGATGATACAGGCCTTCTTGAATAAGCCTTTGACCTTGATTTGCCTACCCTTATATACACCTTGGACTTGATTGTTGTGATCCATATTGACCTTTTTGTTGGCACCCACACCGCGAGCCTACCCACTTTTTCTAAATTGCTTTATTTTGACCATTTACTCCTTAAGCACTTTAATTGATAATTTAATAGTATTGTGGAGTTTGTGGTTGAAGTATTGGAGGTTTTTGAGTGGAACCAATGAGGGGAATACTTGATAAATTGTGAAGTAGTTGGAGGAGCATTGGCAAGGTTTGGAAAGAATTGAAAAAAAAAAGCTGAAAAAATTGGAAAAAGGAAAAAGAAAAGAAATGAATATCCATCCTTGCTAGTGTTGTGCTTAAAATAAAAATTGCTACTTGTTGAAAAGGGTGTGTGAAGAAAAAATTTTGTTGGTTGGGTGAAGTGGTTGTTGGCTTTGATGAGATATGTGCTTAATTTGAATGTGATGTATTAAAGTGCTTAGGGAGGTAGTCACTATTATCCATATGTATCCTACCAGCCCCTTAGCCTACATTACAACCCTTTAAAGTCCTAGTTAATCCCGATTGGAGTGAGCTTACATTAGTGGAGTCCTACACTACGGGCAAGCCTATGGTACATCGTGTGTGACATGTGAGCTTTTCATGAGAGTGAGTGAATTCTTTCTATGCTATTGTCCCCGTTCTATTCTTGATATTCATTTTTGTGTGTGATATTTGGGGGACACTCTCTTGCTTCATTGTTTGGTGAGGGCACATGGTTTGCATGAGATTAGGTGAAGTCGTGGCTTCTTGGTTGAGTAGATAGGTGTGACTTTGTGGGAGCATGGTTGCAATGGGTCGAGTTTGTGCATTTGAGTTGTCTTGGGGTGGTTGTTCTCATGTTTTGATGTTTGATAAATTGTTGGCATGTTTGTTGGACCCATAGTAGTCATGTGTGCATTTGTTCAATGGTCGGTATCAACCATAGTCATAGGCAGACCTGTTCTACCAAGGTTGGGAAGTTATTTGTAATTGCTCGAAGGCGAGCAAAGGTTCAAGTGTGGGGTGGTGATGTTTGGCATTTTATGCCTATATTTCCTTAATATTTCCTCGCGTTTGGATACTTTATTCGCACGTTTTCTAGTTAATGAATGTGATTTCGCACTGATTTTACGTCGTATGCATGTAGGTTGTTATGATGTGCAATTGGAGATTTAAAGAGCATGATCGAGCAAGAAAAGGTTGGAATTTGATTGAGGATTGGATCGAGCACACGAAGGCACGACGCGACGCGAGCTGCGGACGAAGAGAAGCTGAAATTGGGCAGGCGCATTGGGTGGCGCGCCGTGCCAGCTATGGCGCTCAGCTTTCTGGCGCGTTTTGGGGCGCGGGGCATGGCCATTGCGTGCGAGATTCGACGGACTCTGCTTGGTTGCGCGCGTTTTGAGGCACGGACTAGGCTTAGACGTAACTAATTGCTAGGCTTTTGTAAATATTATAAATACTCTTTTACTTAGTTTTTGAGAGGGGGGTTCAGACTTTGGAGCAAGTTTTGGAGAAGAGGGGAGGAGCCCTAGATGTCTTCTAAACAAGTTCTTTCTCTCTTTCTCTTATTCTTCTCCTTAATTCTATAGTTTGTTCATTCTAGGGTTCGAGTAAATACATGAAGGTTGATGTTTGAAAGTTGATTTCTATCTATTAATTTACCATTACAGATTGTTTATTCTTTCTTAATCCTAATTGTTTGGTTATTGAGGCCTGATAATTGAACACTATCTATGGTTTACAAGTTGAACTCGACAGAGGGAACTTGTGAACGCAAATAAGAAAGAATAGGGCTTGATTGTGAACCTGGGCATCAGGGAATAGATTTGCGGGTAGGATAGACATATACCTATTCGCCTAGCTTAACTAATCACAGAATTCGTTAATGCGTGTACGTGATTCAACCCATAGACATATAGGGATTGGAGTAGCCTGCATAGTCCGTTAAGAATCGAAAGGTTTTCACGGGTACAATTAACCTGTTAGTTAGCAATCTAGGAAATCAAGAAGTAGAATCAACTGGAATACTCAACTGGATTGTTCGTAGCTCTGACCCTGGACCGTTTCTCTTCCATTTGATAACAACTTAGAATTTGCTCTACTACTTGATTTAAATTACTTGCATTTAATTATTGTTTGCTTAGTTAGTAAATTACAAACCATCTTCCAAAAAGATCCCTGAATAGTTGTTAAGAAATTATTTGTTAGGAGTCCAGTCTGAATAGTCCTCGTGGAAACGATACTCTACTTATCACTTTATTACTTGTCGACCACGTATACTTGTGTGTGCGTTGGGAGCAACAGATACAAGTCCATCTTGTGAGACTAGACTTAGATTACAAGTCACTGGACGTAGAGGATATGCACCTGCTCCTCATGCCACGTCCGCTCAGTCGGCACAGGCATAGGATGCAAGGTTTACATCCCACCCCCTTAGGATTTACTGTCCCCTAGTTAGGCTTTCGTACATACCACAGCCTTGAGTTCATAGTCTCATGGCCTTATTAGTCTTTGTATTTTACCATAATTAGGACTGGGTAAATTTCTACTATAAATACCCCTCCTTACATTGTATTGTACATCATGCGATTCACTCAGAATTCGGCTATTCTCAAGGAATAACACTCTTTACTTTCTTGTCTATTACTTCTCTCTAAGTTTTACTTGATTTTCATGCGTATTTACTGTATTGCTTGTGACCCTCTAACAAATTTAATTGTTTTAACTAAGCAACCAAATTTAGGCCTAAACAGTTTGGTGCCCACCGTGGGGCCCAGGTTATTGTAGGTTTTATGAAGGACAAGGCCCAGCCACGTTAGACGACAACAAACGATTCCGTAAAGGATCCTAGAGATCTTAGCGGACAGGCGAAAGATTCTGCCAAGGATCCTATCCCTGAAGCCAGCGATGGGGAAGACAACTAGCCGCACGGAAATAACTCTGGGCTTAAGGAATTCCTCATTGGTCTCTTCAAAAACCAAGAAGAACGGGTGGAGCACAACTCGACCAATATGGTCGAACCATGGCCCAGAAGTTAGGAGCAATATTTGTTGGATCGTCTCTGAGGCCGACGTCCCCGTGAGGACAAGTACCCGCAAACGATTCACCAGCATTAGTGCCCAATCGGAGAATCAACATGGATGTCGCCCCTGGTACCTCCATGTTAGTCAATAATCAAGATCTCAAAGGAACACCTGTCATGCAGGACATCCTGAAGGAGATGAAGACCATCCACGATCGGATCGGTAACGTACTTGGTGCTCCACCTCAAGTTACCACCGTAGATGAGCAAAATTTCTATAAGCATGCATATAAAGCAAGTGTTGCACCGATCCACGTATCTAAGTACTTTCCCCTACCGGATAACCATAAGTATGATTGAACCACATATCCACATGAGCACATTGCAGCATATTATATCACCGTCAAAAGCAACGAGATTAACGAAGAAGAAACTCAATCTACTCTTGTGAAGAGGTTCAGCTCGACCTTAACTAAAGGTGCCTTCGCTTGGTACACTCAGCTACCAATGGGTTAAATTTAGTCATTCACCCAGATGCAGGATCTGTTCAAGAAAGTGCACTCCGGAGCCCGTAAGCGGGAGAAACGCATGGAAGATATTTTCGAGATCTGTCAGCATGACGACGAGCTATTAAAGGATTACTTAAATAAATTCTAGAGGGAACACATGGAGCTCCATCTAGTTCCCGATAACATTGATGTGGTAGCCTTTGCCAAGAGTCTGAACTCCAGGGGCTCAATGGCCACGCGGGAGCTACAGTGGAGTCTCACTCAACACCCCATACGGAGTGCCCTACATCAGACGTACACTGAGAAACTCTGCCTTGAGCCTGAGCAGTCTCAAGACCTCATCGAAGGCACTCGGAGTAAGCGAGTATGAAGTCTACTTCCAGAGGGGGAAGGTGACGGAAGGAGAACAAAATAAAGGATTCAGAGTCAAGCAGGGTCCGTAAAGCAACGCAGATCTAAAGGCAGCGGACCCCACGAGAAAAGCACGAAATCTCGCAGCTTCAAAGACTTTGGGCTGAGGGTGAATGTTGTAGAGCTGGTTGCCCTACACTTTGGGAAACTAGGCTCTAGGGTACGTTGGCCGCCCATTATTAATGGCGCATTTAGAAGGACATCAATGCCTTACTACGATTTCCATTGCAGCAACAGCCACGCCACAGTGGACTGCAAGGCCCTGATGCTGGAAATTGAACACTTGTTGAAGGAAGGATATCTCAAAGACTTGATGGAAAAAGGAGCAAGGCGATCAAGAGCGCCCGACCTTAAGGATAAGCGAAGAATCAACGCGATCTTCGCCACATCCGGATCTATCGAGACTTGAGGGACTGAAGCACTGGGGCTACCTACTAGTCTGATTGCGTTCAGCCTAGTAGCAGAGGAAGGGGAGCATCAGGACGCTCTCATAGTCTCGATCAAGATGCTCGATTTTTCAGATTGAGCGAGCCCTGATTGACCTAGGAAGTGATGTCGGAATCATTCAATGGGAGATACTACAAAAGACAAGCCAGCATTGGCAGATGATTCAAGCCCTTATAGGATTACCAGCTTCAGCAAAACTTGTGAGAAGCCTGTCGCATAATCAGCTCTGCCTGTCAGTATTCCGGGGGTGATGAGTATAACACCATTCCAGGTACTGGTTTGCAACCTCTCATACGGTGTTATCCAAGGACGGTCGTGGATACACAACGTCAAGGGAGTACCGTCAACACTTCACAAATTCTTCAGATACCCGGCACCTCAAGGTATCAATGACTTACAGAGTGAGCGGTCCTCACCCAGAGTATGTGCGGCATAGGGAAGGAATCTTGATGCGAGGCTAAAAGCCGAGGTGAATATGATCAATAGGGAGTCATTATGGGTTGAGTCCAACTCTCTAAAGTATTGGTAAATCATGAAGAGTCCTGGCGGCCGATACATTGTTGTCTAGTGTTAGCTCGAGCAAAGATACATCTCTTACATCTTCCGAAAATAACTGAACCAGTTCAGCGAGATCACCTACTACTATACATCATAATCTCAAAAGTAGCGTGGGATACGGTCCTTGAGAAGACGGGAAATAGTTTCCCTTAAAACAAGCTAGTAAGGGACTCTTATGGGCAGATAGGCGTCTTCCACTACCTATCTAGTTCGTGGCAGCCGTAATCATGACAACGCATGAATTACGCTCGTATTTTCTCAATCATATAGTCAGCGTCATTTTTTAAATACCATTGCGGACCATTTTGTCTAAGCCTGGGATCTTAAAGAGGTTAGCAGAATGGGCCGAGGAATTGGGAGAATATGATATCATCTATCATCCACGAGCGGCCGTCAGACCACAAGCCCTAGAGGGTTTCACCGCATCAGAAGCAGAAGAGTCAACAAAAAGTGCGGAAACAATTGGACCCGGGCTATGGGTAATGCACATAGATGTGGACCTCAAGGGAGAGAAGGCCGAACTTTATTTGTGGATAAAAACACCCACCGGGAAGATCTTTCGCAAGGTTGCAAAATGCTCATGTTCTGAAGTAGAATATGAAGCCATAATTCAAGACCTTGGCTTAGCCTGCATATTGGGGGCCATGGAGGTTAGTCTCCATTGCGATCCCGATCGATGGTCGATCAAGTAAACCAAATATTTAATGTAGAAGACATCTGTACACCAGACTGACCAGCAAAGATAAGGGCTCTCCTGAAAAATTTTCAAAAATGGAAGTTTTTTTATTGGGAGGAAGTCCTAAAAAACGATGAAGCAGTTGTGATACGGATGCCAGCTCGGACGGTCAGATGACAGAGATCGAGTTAACCCATGCAAACCTGATGAACCTTGAAGTTCCAAATACAGGATCTGTCTCGAGTTGGCGTGCCGCGTTGCTGGAGTACTTGAGCACATGAATACTCCTTGAAGACAAGGCAAAAAGTAAACAGTTGCGAAGACGGACGGTTCACCATTGCTTGATTAATTGAGATCTATATCAGCGAGTGGTTAGTAGCCCACAATTTACACACCGCGATCCAGCACCAGCCGGTGAGGAAACACGGAATACACTTTCGGGCCTTCATAAGAGTAGCTCTCCATCAAGCAGTGAGAAACCCTCGAAGTCAAGAAAGGTACAACTATCATTCTGCTTAAGAAATACTACTCTTGAAAGGTCGACTGAACCCACATACTTGAGACATGTATCTTCTTCTTTCTTATTTTTCGTTTTTATCATTACTTTATACGGGCACTTAGCCCCGTCCTTGTTAATTTTTATTTTGGCTTCGCGCCCCATTTATTAATAAAACTACTATTCAATTTTTGTCAGTTTTTTTCAATCAGATCCATCTATGATCCAAATATTCATAGCCCCGGCACAACTTAAGTTGAAGTAATACACTCACTTTTCATAACAAAAGTAGAGTACACTACTCACTTAAAGCTAGATCACTGTTAGTTCAGCCACCAGGCATTGTTCGTAAGTTGAAATCATCAATTCAACAAATTGCACCTATATGTCAGCGGGGACGCCCGCTAGTGCCAGAAAGTCTTAAAATACTCGAGTAAACAAGCAAAGATGTTCTGACTTGAACGCAAAAATGCCTGCTACACACAATGGTCTAAAGACGTCCTATTGTGGGCGCAACCTAGAGCCGTCATTTCTGACGCAAATGAAGCGCCCAACAGTGCGCACACCCTTCTTTAAAAGACATAGCCCAGAAAGGCACCCAAACATGCTGCTTGACTACACTACAAGTGACTACCCAAGTACGCATAAAAATATTGATGAACGACCATTTCATTAATATCAATAGCTCGTAAGCTCACAATATATAATTGACTTTTTTTGAATATAACACTGTTCTTTACAGACTTTCTTAAGAAACAAAAGGCTAGAAAACTACAAGTTCCTCTGAATTAGATACGGTCGAGATCCTTCATCTGGATTGTAGCTACTAATCAACAGGCAACCCGAATTTTTTCTTGGCATCAGGGGATATGACAGCCCGAGCAATCTTCGGAATTCAGTCACTAATATAACTAAGGCCCAGGAGTCCTATCAGCAGTAAAGGACCTCAGAAGTGTCTGAGTGAAAATAAACCTTTTCCCGCCACGACGAGTGCACTCGAGGATTAGCTTCAACCTCTACCAATCAAACGGAAGTGCATTGCCCTGCAGATCTTCGAAGCACAATTGGGAGCTTAGAGAAGACGAGAGGGTTTGAGCTGGGAACATACCACAAGGGAGACTCCTCCCTTGGGGATCCCACAGCCAGCGGCCGAAGAGGCGTTGCAATAAAAATTCTAGCCGAACCAGCCCTACAAGGTGAAAGTCATGAATCACGAGCATATTCGAAACTTTGTGGCACCTTAATCGGCTGATGGAATGAAACTATATCCTCTTTCCAGCGAAGGAACGGAGCCTCAACCTGACACCATCGAAGGAGCTACGTGAATGCCAACAACGTCCTGGAATAGAAGCTTGACGTCAGCTGGAAGGGTTATGCATCATGACCCCGCATGACAAGAGGAATATCACAGCAACCTCCGTGTTAGAAAATGAGCACACCGTAATCAGTATACATGCCTAGATGAAGACATTTTGAAAAATGCCATTAGCATTCCGATCAAACTTCACCACTCGGGGGACTCCGTTCATCCAATCATGGATGGAGAAATCGAAAAAGAAAGCTATGAAGGATCATTTGTCTACAATTTCTTCATGCATCATCCATTCTGAATGAAGGAGTTGCTTTGGAATACCAAACCATGATCGAAGGCAAATATTTTTGAAGAAAAAAGTCTATTATTTCATAAGGAAACTTTAGAAGAAGTAGTGTATTTTTTTGAAGAAAATTTTATGATTTTCATCTATCATGAAGCCCTTATTTATAGGCGAAATGAGATAAGGATGAAGTGTGAAACGGTCAAGCATAATTATGACATGAATATATGAAATGATTCGGTGCAGAAAAAGGCATTTTGGAAAAGGTGCATGGAATCGACATCAACCAATCAGATGAAGACACATGGGGTTCTCGAAGAAATAAAGCGTCGATCTCGGTCAAGGAGACTGCGAGTTTTAAATAGTCAGTGAGATATATTTTCACATCCTTTTTGCATACCTCTTTCACTTCATGACTGCTTACGATATCACTCAGCAGGTGGAGGGACTAACTGTGTGGGAAAAAATATGCCACATATGATTACGGGGATACAAGTCCAACTGGCAAGACTAGATTTAGCTTATAAGTCATCGGGCTTAGAGGATACGCACCTGCTCTTCAAGCCACGGCCGCTCAGTCGGGGCAGGCATAGGACACAAGCTATACATCCCACTGCCTTAGAGTTAAAGTCTCTTAGTTAGGATTTCGTATATACCATCGTCTTGAATTTATAGGCCCACGACCTTATTAGTCTTTGTATTTTACCATAATTAGGACTGGGAGCTATGTCTATTGCTGAGTACCAACAAAAATTTCTCAGGTTATCTTGCTATGCTGGAGGTATAATTGATGATGTAAGGGATAAGTGCAGGCGCTTTGAAGAAGGCTTAAATGGTTCCATCCGAAAATCTATTGCTATCCTTCAGCTTGAGGATTTTTCCAAGCTAGTCTCAGCTGCTCTCACTTGGGAAAGAATTGAGAAGGAAGAAGCTAGTAGAAGGGAAAATAAGTTTAGAAAGGGTAATTCAGATTATGGCAGTCCATCCAAGAAGGAAAATTTTGACTATTCCAAGAGTGGTAATGTTCATAAGGAAAATAACCAAATCTATCTACAAGTATTACTCCAAGTTTTGGCCAAGGCAGGACCCATGTATCCCTTGTGCCCAATATGGAAAGAATTATGGTCCTTGTAGAAAAGTTGCTCGTGCTTGTTTTAATTGCGGGAGCCTTGATCACAAGGTGAAGGATTGTCCTAATCTTAACCTTCTTTCTTGTTCGCATGGTAAGGGCTCAGTCCGAAAGCCTATTGGTACTCCTTCTCATGCAAGTAGAGGTGCAAGACCTAGAAACACATAAGCAGCGGGTCCTAGTGGAGTTAATTAGATGAGTGGGTCCCGAGCTTCAACATAAGTCTATTCTATGAGACAGAGGGATGTCTAAGGTGGCGCATATGTGGTTATTGGTAAATTTTACTTATTTGGCTTATCTATTGTTACATTATTTGATCCTGAATCTACGCCACTCTTATGTTTGCTCATCACTTGCATTTCCTAATGGTGTGAAATCTGCGAGGCTTGACTTTGATGTGCTTGTTAAAGTCCTTTGGGTTATCAGATTATTGTTAACCATATTTACCGAGATTGTCTTTTGATGATCCAAAATCAAGTCTTTCCCGAAGACTTGATTAAAATTCCTTTTCAAGAATATGATGTCATTTTAGGTATGGATTGGCTCCATAGACACCATGCATTGGTGGACTGTAGGTTGAAACATGTCACTTTTAAAACTCCTGCATATTCTCATATAATTGTTCAAGGAGAAAGATCATTAGCATCTAATATTATATCTGCGGTCTTTGCAAGGAAGATGATCCGTCAGGGTTATGATGCCTATCTTGCTCATATAGTTGATACACGATTGGGGAGTCCTTATGGACATACCAACTGTCTGTGACTTTTCTGAGGTCATTCCTGATGAACTTCCTGGGTTGCCTCCGGAAAGAGAGATCGAGTTCCCTATCGAGCTTGTTTCTGGAACAATTCCTATTTCTATCACTCCTTATAGAATGGCTCTAGTAGAATTAAATGAGTTTAAGATTCAATTGCAAGAACTTCTCGAGAAAGGTTTTATCCACCCCAGTTTTTCTCTATGGGGAGCTCCTATTTTGTTTGTGAAAAGAAAATGGTACTTTTAGGCTTACATTGACTATCGGCACCTAAACAAGGTAAAAATCAAGAATAAGTATCAATTGCCTCGGATTGATGACTCGTTTGACCAATTAAAGGGTGCTAGTTGTTTCTCAAAAATTGACTTGAGGTCCGGGTATTATCAGTTCCAGGTGAGGGAGCAAGATGTTCCTAAAACTGCATCTAGAACCAGCCATTATGAATTTTTGGTAATCCCATTTGGCTTGACAAATGCTCCTGTAGTATCATGGATCTAATGAACCATATATTGAAGCCCTATCTTGACCAATTTATGGTGGTCTTTATTGATGATATTTTAATCTATTCCAAGACTAAGGATGATCAAGATAAACATCTCTGGATGGTCTTGCAAATTTTGAAAGAGAAGCAACTCTATGCCAAACTTCCTAAATGTGAGTTTTGGCTTAAAGAAGTGACTTTCCCAAGCATATTGTATCTGTTGAAGGCGTGAAGGTGGATCCTAGTAAGATTCAAGCCATTGTCGACTGGAAACCACCTAAAACTCCAACTGAAATTAGAATTTTCTTGGGTTTAGCAGGGTATTATAGAAGGTTTGTTAAAGGCTTTTCTATTATAGCCTCTCCACTGACTAAACTTTTGAGAAAACATGTCAAGTTTGTGTAGGATGATAAATGCCAAGAGAGCTTTGAAAAGCTCAAATCCTTGTTGATACAAGCCCCTATTCTCACTCTTCCAATCGAAGGAAAAGAGTATGTGGTATATATTGATGCATCTCATAATGGTTTGGGATGTGTTTTGATGCAAGAAGGAAAGGTGATTACTTATGCCTCTAGAAAATTGAAACCAAATGAGTTGAATTATCCTACTCACGACTTTGAATTTGTTGTTATTGTGTTTGTCTTGAAATTTGGAGGCATTATTTGTACGGGAAAAAATGTCACATCTTTACAAATCATAAGAGTTCGAGGTACTTGGGTACTAAAAAGATTTGAATTTGAGACAACATAGGTGGCTTGAACTTATAAACGATTATGATTGCACAATTACTTATCATCTTGGAAAGGCTAATGTGGTCGCAGATGCATGAAGCCGTAAATCTTTTACAAGTTTATCTCTCAGCCCTTTACCGTTGTTTCTTGAGTTAAGATCCCTCAATGCTTGCCTTTCAATTGATTATAGTGGTTTCATTGTAGCTAATTTACAAGTCAAGCCAGTTTATTTGAGCAAGTTCGAGAAGCACAAAAGCTGGATGAGTAGCTCGTGAAATAGGCCAAAGAAGTTAAAGTTGGAAAAAGATTAGATTTCTCATTGAAGGAGGATGGTACGCTGCTCTATAAAAATAGGTTCTGTGTACCTGATGATGACAACTTAAGGAAGGATATCTTGGGTAAGGCTCATAGTGCACCATATGCAATGCATCCTAGAGGAACTAAAATGTATAGAACTATCAAAGAACATTATTGGTGGAATGGTATGAAGAAAGACATTGCAGAGTACATTTTCAAATGCTTGGTTTGTCAACAGATAAAGGCTAGACATCGAGTACCAGCTGGTTTGTTGCAACCCTTATCTACACCTGAGTAGAAATGGGGTAGAATAATTATGGACTTTGTTTTTGGACTTCCTCGCACTCAAAAGAATCATGATAAGATTTGGGTCATTGTAAACAGATTGACCAAGAGTGCTAATTTCTTGGCAATTAAAATGGATTACCCGCTTGAGCGTTAGGCAGAATTATGCATTCATGAGATTGTGAGACTTTATGGAAATCCTATTGCTATTGTATCTGATCGAGACCCGAGGTTTACCGTTAGATTTTGGGCTAGCTTGCAAGAAGCTTTGGGTACCTGGTTGACCTTTAGTACGGCTTTCCATCCTCAGACATATGGCCAATCTGAAAGAGGTATACAAGTCTTGGAAGATATACTTTGAGCATGTGTTATTGAGTTTGATAGTAGTTGGGACAAATACTTGGCCTTGATAGAATTTACTTATAATAATGGCGACCAATCCAGTATTGGTATGCCTCCTTATGAAGCTTTATATGGTAGGAAATATAGGACTACTCTTTGTTGGAGTGATGTTGATGAAAGAAAACTCATTCATCAAGGATCAGTTAAAAATTATTTCAGATAGACAAATGTCCTATGCTGATCTTAAAAGGAGTGAAATTGAACACGAAGTGGGTGATAAGGTATTTTTAAAGGTCTCTCCTTGGAAGAATATTATAATGAATTTGGTCAAAAGGGAAAACTTAGTCTTCGATTCGTTAGTCCTTATGAAGTACTGGAGAGAGTTGACCCTATTACATGCAGACTAGGCTTGCCACCTGAATTAGACAAGATTCATAATGTCTTTCATGTCTCTATGCTTAGAAAATACTGTTCTGATATGTCTCATGTTCTTCTTGTGGAATCCATAGAAGTCAACCCCGACTTGACATATGAAGAAGAACCTATCCAAATTTTGATGCGTGAAGAAAAGAGGCTTAGAAACAAGAAAATCTCATTAGTAGAAGTACTTTGGAGAAACCATTCTAGCAAGGAAGCAACTTGGAAGCGAGAAGAGGATATGCGAGTTCAATATCCTCATTTGTTTCAACACTAGTATCAGGTTCTGAAATTTCCTTAAGGGGAGAGAATTGTATCGCCCCAAATCTATTAAACTTGTTTTATGTGATTGTTTTTAATTAAATCTTCTCTTGTTACATTGATCTTAATTGTTCTAGCTAGTGAGACTTGCTAATTTGATTTGGTGATAAACTCTTTTTTAAACCGTGAAATATACGCTAAGTTATTGAAATATTAGAGTTGAATGAGAAAACTAGAAACTATCTTGTTGGGATCATTTGATTTTAAAAGTCATAGGGTTTGCTCTACACATGACCAAATAATGAGGGTCATTGTTTAAATATGTCATATTTCCTACTATTTAAATATGTCAAAAATAATAATGGTAGCATCCTATGCATGCTAGTTAAGTGGCTAGCCTCTTTTGCCACTTATTTTTTGGTCATTTCATACAAGAAGCCAAATGTCCAAAGAGAAGCCATGTATTGGAATGGTTTCATGCATGAAGACAAAAGCACTATTCTTCACTACTACTTGTTATTATCTTCCTTTTGGCTTGAAACAACTTTCTTAGATGAAATCCTTTCATCTTTTCTCAAAGATGCAACTATTGGTCATTGTTTAAATATGTCATATTTCCTACTATTTAAATATGTCAAAAATAATAATGGTAGCATCCTATGCATGCTAGTTAAGTGGCTAGCCTCTTTTGCCACTTATTTTTTTGTCATTTCATACAAGAAGCCAAATGTCCAAAGAGAAGCCATGTATTGGAATGGTTTCATGCATGAAGACAAAAGCACTATTCTTCACTACTACTTGTTATTATCTTCCTTTTGGCTTGAAACAACTTTCTTAGATGAAATCCTTTTATCTTTTCTCAAAGATGCAACTATTTGCATGAAAATATTCTAGCCTTCCATTAGATTATCAACACAGGCTTGCTTGGGGTTGATTCAAGAGTGGGTACTTTTTTTTGTGGAAAGTTTTCTTAAAATTCCCGTTTTCTTACTCTACAGTCTTGGTATTTTTAGCATAAATTTTCATAAAAAGATCCAATTTAGGTGGTTCAAATTTCGGTAGAAAGATAACCTATAGACCTATAGCTTTTATGTTTATGAAAAAATCTTATTCTACTGTTTACTATGTCAAATGTGAGCTTCAAGACAGTGCATGTTTAGTTCCATTTTTACACTGTACATCCCTTAAAATTTTGAGCATAACTTTTGATGTGAAACACCGATTTAGATGATTCAAAATTCTTTGAAAAAAAAACTTATTGATCTAAAACTTCTTTTTATGGGAAAACCTAGTCCTACTTTCTAATATACCAAAAAGGGGTTGTAAAACATGATATGTGGCTGCCCAGATTTTTCAGTTTTGAAAATTGGGATGGTTTCCAGAAATTGGATTCACTTTCGATATTTCCATAGTTTACTTCCATTATATTGAATTTAAAGAGCTTAAAGAAGTACTTGATTGTGTATTTAAGGTATAAGGGACATATATTCAAGCTAGGGAGACAAGATAGGTTGATTGTTTTGCTTAGAAGATTTGGCTTCGTTGATATTGGTTGAGCTTTAGAATCACTAAAGCTCTAAGGTTTTCACATAAACTTGAAGTTATTTTCAATTAATCTTGCTAAGAGTATTTTGGATTGCTTGGACCCTCCTACAATTATTTTTTCCTTGTATTTGTATTTGATGTTATTGGAAGCAATAGTAAGTTTAACTAACATGCCCACACATATGGATTGTTTGAACATTCTTGCATTCTTGTTATGACTTTGTCCTTCTTATGATAGTGACTTTGTCACTCTTGTTGGCTATGCTTCTTGATATTATTAGGATCTTGACCCATTCCGACTTTGGATTTGCATCTCATCTTAAATATGGACGTTTCCATCTTAAGTATGAATTGTAAATCCATTTTCAATATGGTTCTTGATTCTCTTGATGATTGGGTTTTGGCTCTCTTGATTATTGGGTTTCGGCCCTCTTGATTCAGGGCTTCGGTCCTTCTTGTTGTTTGATTATGCTTGATGTGATTGCATGACATATGTGTTGGGCGAAAAGAAAAGAGAAATTATATATTTGATGGATTGTCTTGAACTGGCTTTGCAAACATTCTTGACACTTGAGATTATGAATATTGCTATCTTGAGTTACTTCATGGTTTAATATTTTGATTTTGTTTGAGCTACTTTGACATATGGTTACTTGTTAATATGTAAGGTTAGAAACAATGAATTGATTCAAGTTTGGTATTGATATTGATCTATTTATTTAGATGGGAATTGGAGAATTTAGTTGCTCAAACCCAAAGTTTATGTGCCATTAAGCTTTAGGCTTAGCGATAGTTTGTTACTACCGTAGGTGACGTGCCTGAAGAGAATTGAGGAAGGCTATATGAAGTAGATTTTTGGAAGCTATCATGAAGATCACATTTACATAAACATCTTTATGTTTTAGAGATTTGGGATCCATATGTCACATTTTCATATGTAACTCGAAATGATTATTGGGTCTTGACACCATTATCTCGAAACTTGAATTTTGTAGTTAGTTGACTCTTTTTGTGGTAACTAGGCTCAAGTCTCTTCATGTCGTAAATTAAGTATTTCAATTTGTCTTTGGAGTTTAAGTATTTGAATTTTCCTTTGGAACTTTTTTCTCGCATGGACCTATCTCAACACCTAAACTTATCTTATGAAATATAATAAGTATTAAATTAATTTGGTTAAGTAGCATCCTCCCGAGGGGGTCACTACAATATGTTACTTTTGTGTTTTAATACAAACAGATTAAATGTGATCTTTAGTCACCAAAATAAATAGAAGAAAGATTAATAAATCAATCCACTCACCAAATTGTCCCCAATAATTTAACTTTAACAATTTATCATTATTTAGGCACAACAACTAATAACGAAGAATAATTACAATAACTACCTGGCATATGATATTATTGATTGATTGATCACATTCTATGGACATACATATCATCTGTATTGGTGCAATATCATTTAATATGTTTGCACCAGACGAGTAATGCTTAAGGGGCACCAGACGAGTAATGCTTAAGGGGGATTTGAATCTGTTGAGTAATACCCGGAGTATCATTTGATATACATTTACCCGGTGAGAAATGCTCGGAAAGATTGGATTCGGTGAATTATATCCAAAGGTTTTGGATTGGTTAATGATCTTGTTTCTGTGACCCGGTTGCACTGCATATGCATCATTCTTCGGCATTCATGTATATTGAAGAGAGTGCATTTCCTTATCTGAATGCAGAATTTTAAGTTTATGAGTTTTTGACTATAACTTCTTTGCTTGCTGGGTTAAGCATAGTTTTTTTATACATATTAAGTAAAATTTTTAACACAAATACAACGTCTAGACTAAAGTTACTGGGTTTCACTGAACCCGTAATCGGGCTGCTATATCTGCCACCATCAATCTGGAATCTTGATTTGTTTATGTGCACGATCTATTTTGCCTGAAATATTCTACTTCACATGAGTTCAGGTTTACTTGTTATTTATGGGTGGCTAATTAGCCCCCACTTACTAAGTCCTTTTGACTCATCCACTTTCTTTATTCTTTCGTATTGTCTTATATTTCGGCAGATTTGATATCAAGTGCTAGCGAGCATCGTGGCAGATAGAGTTGCTTATCTTGGATCCAGTGGTGAGACACCCCTTTGTTTTGTGGTAGCATCTTTCCATATGTTGATATTATTATTAATTATTGTATTTCTTTTTATTTGGAGATGTATAATCTCATTTGACTCGATAGATATTCATGATTCGTGTGAGGACTTACAACATAGTTGTAACATCCTAGTTCCCCATTTGATTTATATATAAATATTTTACTGTTATTATTCAATTATTGCTTATTCCATATGCAAGATAAGTGGTGAGTAAGAGGAGTTCGTCTGATGGGTTGGGTTCGAGTGCCGGTCGTGACAAATCAATATTAGAGCCTAGATTATAGAGTCCTAGTGAGTCATGAACAATGTCTATTAGAGTCTCGTTGATGGGTACGATGACATTTGTACTTGTTTACGATATGCTATGGTGACATTTATGAAGCTTCATAAAACGACCTTGCCTAGTCGTTTCGGGAGTTAGAACTTTGATTAGCGTACCGAAAGTTTTAAAAAGCTCCATAAGTCCATTAGGATATGTCTACAAATTTGAGCGGATTCGGACCTCGTTTGATAAGTTTTCGGAAAAGGTTTCTGTTTTAGTTGTCGGTAAAGCTTAAAAGAAGTTTCTGAGCTCGATTTAACTTTTGTCAAGTTTGTATGGTCATTTTTGACATATGATAACTTTCGAAAGTGAAATCTGAGGTCGTTCGGATAAGTTTCACTAAAGTTTCGAAAGATAAAAAATCGGCTTCTTCCCGTGGGACCCTATCTTGTGTTCGGGAATGCAATTCCAGATCCATCACCGCGTGTACATCATATAAGTGTTGTATGGTGTGTGTGCAAAATTTGGGATCATTTTTAGTTGTGGGGTCTCGTTTGGACCTAAAATGTTGCACTAGTTGTAGCTGATGCATTTTTTGGCAGAATAGTAAGCTATAGAGGGTATAAAGAGAGTTTTTATCGGCTAAAACCATTCTAACTTGATCCTACCTATTCTAACTCGATTCCAAGACAGATTTTAAGTTCCAATTCATCTTAAAATCATCAGGTAACGATTCTAAGTTAATCAATTGTGTAGATTCATGATTCCTAAGCTAGAATTTCTTGAAATTGAATTGAAAAATTGGGTTAAAATCCTATAACATTATGAAATTGGGAAATTTAATGAGATTGAAAAAAATAATATGAAAACTAAGAATATTATTGGACTCGTGGGAGTATGAGGAGTCTGAAAATATATAGTTTATGGGTTTTCGGCTAGGCCCGGCCCATGAATATTTTGGTAATTTTGCTTAATTTACTATAAAGGTTAGATATTCCTTCTTCGGACACTTATGAGTGCGATAATATTTCTTTGGCTCGGAAAGGGATTATTTTGAGAGGTGCAAGAAGAGAAAGGAGGTCGTTTAGTAATAGATTTGGCCTAAGACTTGAGGTAAGTGATTATATCCTTCTTCTTGACGGCCTTTGGCCTTATGAATATTCGACCCCGTGTTTCATACGCCTTAGCTTCGGGTTGTGATGTATGTCATATATTATGACTTGTTATTGCTATTGCATTGAACATAGGGGTATTATACTCAAGTTATGGCTTTGTAATATACTTCCCGGCAATCGATGAAAGTCTCGCGCCGATGAAGGGTTATTATTACATATATCTCCTAGTAGTCGATGAGAGTCCCGTGCCGATGAAGGGTTATTAGTGCATATATCTCATGGTAGTCGATGAGAGTCCCGCTCCGGAGATAGGTTTCGGGCACATGTGACCCCACTGTATCATAATACATTCATTTCATATCTTCATATGTGTTTTGTGAGCTGTATGGACTTGTTGCATTACTTATTTGTTATTGAATTAGTTGATTGGTCCCTGACCAGCGTATCTATCCCTCGAGGTCGCTAGTAATTCCTCACTTACAAAGTCGTTGTGACTCACTCCCTCTTTGTTTCTTATTGTGTCTTGTTGTTTCGGCAGATTCTGCTCCAGGACTCAGTCAGCCGCAACGTGATTTAGGAGTAGGATGTTTCTAGCCGTCAGTAGTGAGCCAGCTTGTTCCTTGAGGCTGCCAGCTGTAGATACTATAGTTTTATTCTATATTTCTCCCTTCGGGAGATGCATATATTCTTTTGACCTCGTAGATGTCTGATCTGGGAACCTCTAGACCTATGTTTGGGGTAGTTAGCTCTAGTTGTTCTGACAACTTGTACATTTGTTCATCTTATGTATATGTGTCTATCTTCTGGAGCTATTTTACGTTTAAAGTTAGTTTTATTTCGTGTTTAATTTAGTTATAGGTAGTCGGATGCCCGCACGACCTAACTAGAAATTTGGATCGTGTTAGTTCATATTAGAGCCCGATTTTGAGTCTTTCCAGATCATGACGGAGTCTAATAAAGTCTCGCTGATTGGGCAGAGACGTCCTTACCTATATAAGAGAGGCTATGGTGGAATTCAGACAACTCCATTTCTTTATGTTCTTTCGTGCATGGGTCTTCTTGTTTGAAGTTAAATATCTTTGTTAATTCATTTGCAGTGAATGGTGAGAATGAGAGTGACTGCTCACCAAGAGGTGGAGAAGCCAGAGGCAGCCCCTATGCCTGCTGCTCTACGAGCTGGAGGTGTTGGCCATGGTAGAGGCCGTGGTAGAGGTCGTGGTCGAGGCAGAGGTCGAGCTGCCCAGGCCGCGAGGGTGGTAGATCGTGATGGTCTAGTTACTGAGGCCCTAGCAGTGCGAGCTCCTGGTGGACAAGGGGAGCATGGCTTATTATTTCTCTGGAACTCGATGATGCTTTTATGAGATTCTTGGTGGCACAGATACCCAGGAACCTCCTATTACTCAGGCAGTTCCTCAGGCTGATGTAGATGTTAGTGTCTAGACTAAGGGATCCCCTTTTCCAATTCCAGATGTAGCCCCAGTAGTTCACATTCCAAGTGTTCATGCTCCAGAGGCAACATGTGTTGTACCTCTAGTCATTCAGGCTAGTCAGCTAGCCCGGTAGCAGTCAAGGCCGAGAATCCAAAGAGGCTGCATCATTTCATCAGGCTCGAGCCTCCGACATTCTCAGACCATACATTAGCGAAAACCCATGAATTTCTTGATCGATGCCATCGTATTCTGGAGGTCCTTGGTTATCTTGAGCTGTATGGAGTTGATTATACTGCCTTTCAGTTTTGGGGTCCAGCCTTGGCTTTGTGGATCGCACTTTGACCAGCTAGACAGGGCTTCCCTAAGCTGACATGGAGTGAGTTTTCTCGCCGGTTCAGGGAGAAGTTCTTTCCTCGCAGTGAGATGGAGCCAGATCGATCGCCAAGTGAAAGGGATCCATGTGAATCCAGCATCCAGCATATCCACAATCACCATGCATGATATGAAATCAAAGCTTATGCTAATCATGTGTGCCCCCCTTTTTTCTCCTCTGTAAGCATTATGATATTAAAGTCTCCCACTATAGCCCAAGGATCATCTATCTGAACATTCATGTCCCTTTTCCACAGTGCTACTCTTCTATGAGATGTAGTCTTTGCATATACAACTGTTACCCAGATGGGCTGTAATGACATGTTATGATGCATTTGATGTGTTATGTGTTGTCTATGATCATGGATAACAAAGCAGTCTATATTGCTGTCCTAGAAATACCACACTTTTCCACTGCAGTTTGCAACTGCATTCTGAAATCCAATGCTTCTCCTATAAAAATATTTTTTTCTTTGTCTACAAAGATTCCTGAATAACATCAGAAACCTTATGCATTCCAACAAGCTTTTTAAGCGTATCAAAGGCCTCTTTGGAGCCCACACCCCTAATGTTCCAATTGATTGTATTAATAACTAGAAGCTTAGAGGTTGAATTTTTTTTTTGGCTTGCCTCTTGCCTGCAAGGGAATAGCTGCAATCTTTGGTTTCAAAAACTTTTTCTTTGTGAGTCCATGAAGTCTTGGAGACAGACCTCCTTTGTCCACCAATTTGTTAATCTCATTTTGAACTATGGTCTCTGTTGAATATTCCAGACTGTCTGCTACTACATTCATAGATTCTGTGAGCTTTGTCTGCTTGAAATCCTCATTTCTTTTCCTGAATTTTTTATCCATTTTAACACTTCAACTAGATGAAAGTATGACTAATAAACACCACTGGTTAAGAGTGCTCCTACATCGCAGTGCCATGTCATATGCTCTATCTTTAATAGTTTGACGTGTTATTTGCCAGTCCCATCTTCTAGAAAAATAAAGTTTTTTTCAATTTTTCCTCTATTTATCTTCCACTTTCAACTTCTTTGGATATTTAATTATGGGCCCCACTTCTAATTCAATAACAGCGGGTCGACGAAAATGGAAATAACGGTAGCAGCACAATACCAGTGACAGCAAAACACCTTTCCTTTTACCCTTATTTCTCACCAATTTGGTAAAGTTCTGGTGAGTTTCTATGCGTTCTTTTGCATCTAAGAAAGGGTAAAGCGAAAATTTTGAAGTAGCAGCTTGGATTGCCGGTGACGAAATAATGGGCCATTGCTGCCACTAGAATCCAAATCTGGGTTATCTCAAGAATAAAAAATTTCATCTGGGTTACCGAAATTTGGGTTATCTTAAAATTGGATTATCATTTCAAAACTACTTTGGAACCATGAAACCAGATCTAGTAAGATATATCAATGGAGGTAGGGGTGTAAAAATCAAACCGACGAACCGAACCAAACCAAACCAGCGAACCAAGTCAGATCGAGAAGAAAAAAATGACTAGTGATTTGGTTTGGCAGCAGCAGCAGCCGTCAGCACATTTGTGCATTGATGGTTAATTTCACACATTTTGTTCATATCATATACATTGTTATATATAGACTTGGTCAATGGTAAGAGGTATTTGTAAATACTCAATTTGTCAACTACAAATATTAAAATGGGTATAACGTAAGTGTGATGGTTAGGATGGCAAACATGTCCTAGATTATGGGTAATATGAATTTTACATGTGAATGAATGCTTAGTAGATTGCTATATTCGTTTACATCCTAACAATAATCTGATCATCACATGACATAAAAGTACCAAAAAGTGAACGAAAAAGTATTGAAATAACCGATCCGCACCAAAGCTGAAGATAAACTGAGGTCATTAGGATGGTTTTAAAATTTTGGTTATGCTCAACAGAATAACCAAAAGAATTTGGTACGGTCTCAATTTTTTAAAATAGCTAACAAAATCATTATCACCCGTAATTTGAGACATTCGAGACATCAATTAACCTTAAGTAATGGTTTGAAATTAGAAATAGTAAAATCCTATGTAGGAAATATTCATTGGGCTTTAAGCGACTCACTTATATCCAAAAAGATTGTGTTTGGTTAGGCTAATTGGCTTCCAAAAGGAACCAATTGAGTGAATTAACTCGAGTGCCAAAACTAACCCCGAGTTATCAATAATAGGTTTACAACTAGATGGGGAGAGCAATTCTAGTATTTTTCTCTAATTTAAAAAGCGATCGCCGGTCTTTGTCGTACACTAAATGTTTGATAATTAGTTCAATAGTTGTAGCTTTTAGTAATTACTCGTTTCAAAATTTTAAATTAGGAAATTTGAACTAGATACTTGTCTTCACTTAAGTAGTTTCAAAATTAACCCATATTGCATGTGGGACGGTTTGATATCTTGCCAAATTTATATTTGCTAATGATCGTGATTGCCACTTTATTGCATATCATTTAGATGTGGTCACTCCCCAAACTTTACCTGTGGAACTTCATTGGATATGTTGTTGTTGTTGTTGGATGTGACCACTCTACTCACTATTATTATACGATGTGACCATTGTTTGTCGGGTCTATGTCCTATATAATCAGTGGAGATACAATCCACATACATGTATATAGACTTTATATACACCAAATATATAAAATGCATCCATTGTATGTATATTGTATATATAGTACGTATGTATGGTGTATTGAACGTATATAGATCAGGCATACAAAATATATGCAAAAAACATACAAAAATATATAAAAGAATATGAGAAAGGTTTTCGGTGGCAGATGGCAGCGACGGAAGGGGAAGTTATGGGGGGCTGCTAGAGGTTGACAGAGTGTTCTACTAGGGTTTCTGCTACCTTTATATATATATATATATATATATATATATATATATATATATATATATATATATATATATATTCCTATAGTTTTAAAAGGCAGAATATATAGATGGCCCCTCGAAGTTGTACCCAATTCCCGGTTGAATACTACAACTTTCCCAATGACCAACTAGACACATCTTCTAGTCCATACTGTGTCTCCAAAACACTGGCGTCTCTTAAGTTCGACGCGTGAAACACAAACGCGTCTGATGTGTACCTAAAGCCAATAATATTTTTACACATAATATCCACATTGGCAATTAAAAAAATAAAATTTAGAAAAACTAACAGTTAACAAATCAGATTGTGCCCAGCGTAATTAGTTTTTCTCTTTAAATAGTCAACCTATAATTAATAATTAAACAAGAAAGAATAAATAAGTAAAAAGTTAAAATAAAATCATAACATATTTTCCCTTCATCTTCTTCGTGACAATCCCCCTACCCCCGCCCCTGTTCCTCACAGCAGCTGCCATTTCCCCTCCCATTTCTTCCTCAATTTCACTCTCCCATTTCTCCATGGCACTATCTAAAAAGGCCCATCTTCATAACCCCATACTTTCCAAACACACTCGTTAGCGTTTCAGCAGTCGTATCCCAACCTAACCTGTGCACAAATATTTTTCGGTGAGCCGGATCTTTATCAGCCAATTTCTCAATTTTTTTCTTTAAAATCATGAAAGTTAACCAAAGCTTCTTTAATAAGTGGTGTTAATTGATCTTTAATAAATGGTTCTAGAAGCTCCTCTAATGGCTTATCTTCCAAATCCTTTTCTTCTTCACCTTCCTATCGCCTCCATTAGATTGCGCGTCAACTGGTTGTTGTTCTTCTTCACTTTCTCCAAAAACTGTTTCTTCTTTTTCAACGACGTCGTTTTGATATTCTTTTCTTCTTGTGGTTCTTGCTTAATGTTTTTTGGCTCTTCTTATTTATCTACTGCGGTGGCTGCTGCTTTGGAAGCTCTGGTTTTTCGATTTTTGAATCATAAATATTGGTGATGGATGGTTGGACGGGGATGAAGGTCGTTGACGTGTAGTTGTTGTTGACTAAATGTTTTGTTCTTTTTTTCATTTAGTAAGAAATAAGTTGGATAAAAAGAACATGATTTTTGGAGGCCCACGCGCTCAAATTTGAGGAAAGTCACGCGGTTTGCCACATCAGAGTTAAGTGCTCAAAAGATACACTTCTACCAACTAGAGGTGCCTAGTTGGTCATTAGGGAAGTTGGAGTATTTAACTGGAAATTGGGTACAACTTGAAGGGGCTATCTATGTATTGTGCCTTTTTAAAATGGTGTAATGTTACTCATGGTTTAGAGTGCAATGTTAATTTGGTTAAATACATAATCACCCCTAATAAATTGTAGTAAGTATCAAAAAGTATTTTCTGTTTTCCAAAAAATCAAATTTCTTTTTCCCCAAGAACAAGAACTGAAGTACTTGTGCTCACTTGCAAACTATTCTGCTCGTTCGCTTGTGTTTACTGCCGGTAACCCCCCACTCCACTTTCTCTCTTGTATGTTTTCTAAAGCTCTCAGTAGTCTGTTAAATTGATTATTATTATATGTGTTAATCAGATGATGTTTTTATCAACTTGTTCTTGGGGTTTTTTACTTAGATTTTCTGATCTGTTCCAAACAATTAATATTTACTTTTTTAGCACAATGTTTGGACCTTTGATTTAAGTGAGGGACTAAAAAGTTTAATCTTTTTTTTCTGGGGTTGTTCATTTTTCCTATAAAATGGGGTTTCTTGAGCCTTACTCCTACCCCCTTGTTTTAATTTCACAATTTATTTCATAGACCTAGATTTGTAAGATATCGAGGGTCTATAGGAAACATCCTCTCTACCTCACACAAGGTACGGGTAAGGTCGGTAGGGGTAAGGTACCCTGTACATACCTCACTTGTGGGACTACATTGGGTATGTTGTTATTGTTGTAGTAGACATGCCTTAGTGGTTCTTTTATATAAATTTTACACTATCACGTCATTTTTATTGGTTGTAGTAGGTAATGTGCCTTACTTTCAAGATGCAAAAACCCAAGTAATGGTGAATTTTTTTTTAAACAGTGCACAAAACTTAAAACTGTAAAAGAAAGAAATATCAGTTCCCTTATTGGTTAAAGATCCGATGTAGGCCTAGCTATCATCGTGATTGGAAAGAAAAAATAGAAGCAAAAAGAAGTAATCTTGGTAAAGTTGGTTTGAAATGATTCTTTATCTTATAAAGTAAATAGGACACACTTGCTGAATCCCTAATAGCACCTTCCCTTGGGACATTGTTTTTCAGGGTTTTGTTGAAGGAAAGCATTTAATCTAATGGGTGATAGTCAGTACTCCTTCTCACTTACCACTTTCAGGTAAGGATTTATGGGAGCCACCATGTGTATGTCCATCTATGTACGTGTTTTCTTCTTTTGAGTGCAATTTCTCTTATCATGATTTGCTGTGTCCTAGTCCATCTGGAAAGCTGGTGCAGATTGAACATGCCTTGACAGCAGTTGGATCTGGTCAAACGTCGCTGGGGATTAAAGGTAATGAGAGCAATCAGCAATCTAATTATGTCTAGAGGTAGTCATGTGTATGGCTAAGTAATGATGTCCTATTATTGACATCTCTCCAATTAAAGACACTGCTTGTTGTCATTTTTGTCAGCATTGACAAGCCATATATACAAATTTTGTGTAGAGAATGCCGCAGAAGGACTCTCTCATATTTCAAACTATATCTTGTCAGTTTTTCTTGTTATAGTTGATTTGGATCTCTATGGCTTTTGCTATATAGATGATGCTATCGTATCCCAGTATGGAGGCCTTTTGATTTAGTGAAAAATGTATTTGGAATGTGATAGACGTGTTCTACTACAGCCGTTCTATATACCATAAAAAGGATTCCTTGTAACAAAGTTGGATGATCATGCTTTCCTTTTTATTTGACTGATTATAAGTATATAATTGGATGATTGCAGCTGCTAATGGTGTTGTAATTGCAACTGAGAAGAAATTACCATCCATCCTGGTTGATGAAACATCTGTAAGTATTTCTCTTTTTAATCATCCTTGGCAGTTCTACTCATGACTGATTGTACTTGTATCTACAAATCCCCGGTCTGACATCTAGATGAGCTTCATTTAGACAGCAAGAATTGATAGTTTTTGGTATACTTCTGGTAATCGTTCAGTAAGAATTTGCTTAGATATATGTAAGTTGTACATATATGTTAGTAGTGTTCAGTGTACTGTTGTAGAGAGTGATTTTCCAAATATATATTTAAAATATTGTTGCCAGGTTCCAACATATCAACAAGTGCATTTAGCATTTGCCATTTGGACATAGATGTTATTTGCAAATACTGAAATATATTTGCAATCAATGTTTGTTTTACAGTTTTTCCATTATCAAGACTTCAACTTGAAATAGAGAATTTGAAGTCCGAAAACTGGTTTGAGGAGTTTTTCTAGTGATTTTCTCTCACAAACTTCAGCTTTTTTTCAAAATGAATATCATATCCAAACACAGTTTTAACTCTCAAATATTCTTGTTCAACTTCAACTTCCGAATACTTAGGTTGTCAACTCACTTATTGTCAAAACAGGCCCTTAAGGTCATGGTTGTTAGTCTTAAATGCTTCTCCACTGTACTGCAGCTCTGTAAATTTCATTCTTCCTATGTTATTGATTCTGTATTGGTGCTAAGCTTCCTGACTACTGGTGTGCAATTACTTGGCAATTTCAATAGATTTCTTTCTTTTCACTGTGTTTCCCTTAACATTTGTCAGTGTACCTATCTATGTGCTTGTAGTAACTGTCTCCATGCCCACTCGTTTATGTATATGCAGGTGCAAAAGATTCAGACTTTGACACCAAATATTGGAGTAGTTTACAGGTTAGAACTGTTATGTTTATTGGCTCCAGTTATCCTATTTATATTCCAGGATACGAGGATGTGTAGTGAAGAGGCCTAAATTAATATTTAACTGTCTTCGAATTATGATTGACTGTTGTCTGTTGTGGCCGAGCTCTTTTGGTTAGGTTTGTTAATTGGCCTAGGTTATGATTTCCTTCCTCACGTGTTTGAGGTCAACCATGAAGTGACTAGAGGTTGATTTGAATAGAGTGCCTTCTTTCTTTCCAACTATACACAAAATTGAGGCCTGTCTCTTGGATATTTAGTTGACATGTGGCCCAGTGAATTGCTCTATAGTTGATAGATTATGTATATTAGTAGCAGAATTTCCACAAAAAGAATGCGCAATTCAGTTATCCCAACTCTAGTTATATTTATATGAATTGCTACAGATACAAGCAGCATCGGGTTTACTATTAGTAACATTTTAAAGTGGCTTCACACTGACAGTTTGATTGAGCCACCTTCACTTCATAAAATGTGCAGAGAAAGGGCTTTCCTTTCACTGTCAACTTGTGACACTAGCTTAGTGCTTATTCTACTTACTTAAGCTCCTCTTGGAGACAGCTTGAACATACTTTAATATTACCTCCTCAAATTTTTTGGGTTTAAAAGTGTGCTCTTGACTAACACTTGTGATTTTCTTTTTGTTGCAGCGGCATGGGCCCTGATTCTCGAGTTTTGGTGCGAAAAAGTAGAAAGCAGGCTGAGCAGTATTATCGACTCTATAAAGTATGACTTAGTATTTACCATTACTAAGATTGATTCGTGTGGTGTTCTGGAGGTTACTGTTTGATAATAATTCCACTTTGTGGGTCCAATATGCTGACATTTGATTCAATTGTACTGCAAATAAAAGTTTGACATAATTAGGAACATTGAAGGGGGTATTCAAGTGTAGCTTTTCTTAATGTTATTGCTGTTAAGAGTACATTTTGTTTCTTTAATTTCTGGGGATAGATGTGTTAATTTTTTTCCTCCTTTGTCCTTTTTCATCTAATTGTATAATTACTGGTTTTTGCAACAGGCCTGTGTAATGTTGATGTTATTTGAGCCTAACTTATGTTTACTATATTTGCCTGATTTGTCTATATGTAGGAACCAATCCCTGTCACACAACTGGTGAGGGAAACTGCTGCTGTCATGCAGGAATTCACCCAATCAGGGTAACTTCTGTTTTATATCATATTCACTGTGCAAGGAGTGTTTTATATTAGTAATTTTGGGTCTTATACTTCTTAGTTCTTAAATCATTTGATTTCTGTTGTGTTTCTCTTATGAGGCTGATGGACACTTTTTTTCGGCTTTTCAAATACTAATGTTGATGTTATTCTTGTTAAGTGATGTGGTTGGCCTCTCTCTTTGTATTAAATTAGCAGCACGGTCAACCATCACTGAATGTATTTACTGGTAAAAATTGACGGAGTCAGCCCGTCCTAATTGATTTGGGACATTAGAATTCTTGAAGCTGAACATGTTAACAACTTTTTGATACTTGTGTAGCTCGTGACTACTATGTATCATGATTGATTAATGTGATGATACGCTCTTGCCTCAATTAGTATTAATGAATGGTAGAAAAACTGGTGCACAGTGTGCATAATAAACCATGTCCTTGGTATATGCATATGTTTAAAGCATCATTGCCTTCATTTTGTTGTGCAATCTTGTTGATATAGTTGTAGTTGAAAGCATAGGCATGCATGCGCTAAAACATTTATGTTGGTGTTGTCAAGAATTTGGCAAAGAAGAGCAACTTCACCTTGTGCGTGAATCATGTGAGAAGGGAAGAGGGTGAAAATACTGCTACAATTTTATTTTCTTGGGTTCTCAGTTTTGTGTTCGTCCTGGTATTTACTCCACTTTCCTTTCTGAGCTAAAGTTCTCTCTCACATTCTCTGCCTTGCTTGAGTTAACAGTATTAATTGGAAAATAGGGTGCTTTTGTATGAAACTGAACTAGATTTCCTTGGTCTTTATATGTTTGTGATTTTCAATGTCATGGAGGAGATTGTCATGTGTAGTCTTCTTGTGCAGTCTCTTAGTTTTCTTTTTGTTCTTTCCTATGCAGTGGTGTAAGGCCATTTGGTGTTTCACTCTTGGTTGCCGGGTTTGATGACAAGGGTCCTCAACTATATCAGGTATACTATCTATCTCTTGTTCTAGTGTGATCTCTTGTCTATTTTTTTCCTTTAGTGTTATATATGGTGCATATGAGGTGCTTGCCTAATGTGGGTTGGTCTATACATGCATTCTTTCATGCTTCACCTGTTATTTTCCCACTTAGTTGTGGTAAAGAACACTTCTTTACATGACCTCTATAACATATACAGGATCCTGACATTTTATGCTAGAACTGTTCTGATATTCAGCTTGTTTTTCTAATTTAGGTGGATCCATCGGGTTCATACTTCTCTTGGAAGGCTTCAGCCATGGGGAAGAATGTGTCTAATGCGAAGACATTTCTAGAGAAGAGGTAAGTTATTGAATTTTGTTCCCCTTCTCTCAGTTTGAGCATTATCCTATAGATTCCCGAGTTGACCATGCTTTTATGTACTGGTACTCCGGTCGCAGTTCATTTTGTTCAAAAGACACTTGGAAGCACAGATTAACCTGCAGAAAATACCATTAAAAGTTTTCATTAATTTTTTTTTTTTATAGAAAATAACCGTCGAAGGATTTAAAAGGTTCTCCTTGGCCTCTACCTTGTGAACTAAAACTCTAAAGACCCTTGGTATATTATGCCATGACAGCTATACTACCTCCTGACAATGCTGGGAAACATCTAACTCCACCTCACTCCTCTTAAACGTACTTCCATCTTTATCTGTGCACATTCTTAGTAGGCATTTTTTTAACCAGAAGTTGGAAAATGGTTGGAACCTTTGATTTTGCTGGGGAAACATTCTTCATAGGTAGGCCTGGACATAGAGCTGAGCCGGCTGGGAGTTCAGCTTGGCTTGGTTGCATTTTAGCTCGGCTCGGCTTGGCTCGTTTTGAAAAGAGACTCGGCTCGGTTCGGTCAAGACTCGGCTCGGTTCGGTCAAGGCTCGGCTCGGTCAAAGCTCGACTCAATAGAGCTGGCTCGGTTAGCTCGATTTATCGTGCAACTTTTTCTTAAAAATATAATTACATTTATTCATTAGGCTCAATTACATAGTAAATTAGAAATTAATGTAACATTTAATTTATTAATACAATTGTTAACAATCGATAAACTTGTATTTCTATGCTTTTTTATTTCGCATAAGCGCTTTTAACCAATGTAGCTTAAGCCTACTATATGCTTGACACTGATGATAGATGCAATTAAAATTTTTAATTTAAGAATTTAAATTATGAACGTGGTAAAATTTGTAAGTATAATACCGAATTTCACGCCGAAAATAAATAAATAAAATTAAATAGGAGGACCTAAAATAGTATGATCAAAAGGAAAGTTTATATATTATTTTTTATATTATTAAGTATGGGGACTCGAAACAAAAAAAAAAAAAAAGAAAAGAAAACGCCGGTTCAAGCTCAGCTCAGGCTTGTTCAAACTCTAGCAAAGCTCGTTGAGCTTGGCTCGGTATGGTATAATGCTCGGTTCAACTCGACTCGAGCTCAGCTCAGCTCGGCTCGGCTCGGCTCGGCTCGATGGCATAGTTTTTTGGCTCGGGCTTGGCTGGCTGGCTCGCTCGATGCCCAGGCTTATTCATAGGTAACACTAACACCTCCTGGTGTACATGTCATAGTTTGAGTACAACTCCCTGTTAGGTTAGAGGTCACTCTGGGGAGCAAGGAACCTGCCAACTTTTTGCAACAATCAGGTGAGGTAGAATTTAGGAGTAATGGTGGGTGGGAGGGTGGTGGAAAAGAAGGGAGTGTGCTCTAGGTAGTCACTACTGACTGATGAGTTTATGGAATTATGGAATCCTAAAGTCTCTAAGTTTTACCTGAATGAATGAACCAGATTTTTTCTGAAGCAGAGGTTCAGTGAAAGGTGGTAATTAACTGATCATGCTAAGCATCCACCCGTGGCTGATAGTAGCAACAACTGGCAGTTGGAATTGTTGAAACTCTACTAGGCTGAGAAGGATATAAAGTTTTTTTTCCCCTTTTCCACCTGTAAAATGTTGTCCACATGTTGCTACAATCAAATGTGGACCATCATGTTATTTTCTAGCTAAGAGCAATTTGTAGTGGTTTTTATGATTAGTGGTGTATTTTATGTACTTTTAGTAAACTGATGCATGCTTCTCCCAGGTACACTGAGGATATGGAACTTGATGATGCTGTGCACACTGCTATACTGACCCTGAAGGAGGGGTAAGCATCTGACTTTATTCATGTATGAATTATTTTTGTATTCATGACTTGCTCCTCTTGATATGGTGTGTTTTTACAAGACCCCGTGCTTTTCTTGGAAGAGGATGTGATTCTGATCCCCTCTGTTATCTTAATTCATTTGTTAACATCAGAACTAAAACAGGAGTTACCTGGTCCTCATTTCAAAAGTAGGATACCAGAAATTCCACTTAAACCATCAGTTCATTACAAGTGTATCATTAGTCGCACGCTTTATTGCACTTTTGATCCCCCCCCCCCCCCTCCCCCCTTTTCCTTAATCTTCATGAGCAAGTGGATCCTTGACTATATTCTTACTTTCTGAATTCATCCAGATTTGAAGGGCAGATCTCCGGAAAAAACATTGAGATTGGCATCATTGGCAATGACAAAGTATTCAGGCATGTGTTTTCTTGTCATTGATTTCTAAACATTATGTCTCTTTTTTTGGCTGGTCAATAAATTAACTTGTTCTTTTCTTTTCTTCTCTCTCTCTCTCTCTCTCTCTCTCTCTCTCTTTTTTTTTTTTTTGCAGAATTCTCACACCAGCTGAAATTGAGGATTACCTACAAGAAGTGGAATAGATTCTCTTTTCTTGTCTAGGGCACTGAAATTCAGTTGTCAGTAGAGAACTGTGCAGTTTGATATGGGCACAACTATATTAGGATCTTGTTGATTTTTCTTTGTCACAGTTTGATTATTGCACAACTACCTGAGGATCTTGTCGGATATCTTTTTTCTATATTTTTTCTGGTAGTTTGACGTTATCCTGCCCCTTGTTTGCCTCAGAAGTTGAATATGATTTTTGTTAAACATGACATATTTTCTTCAGTCGAGAGTTTATCGGAAACAACTTCTCCATAGTGGTGAGGGTAAGGTGTGCACATTTCAAAACACTAATTATATTGTTGGTTGTTAAACATGACATTAATTAAATGTACATTTAGAAAATATAGAGAACTAGTAATATTTTTTAGTTATTTGCACAAGATTGACATAGGATGACCTTAAATGGTGTAAATGGACAGTGGATTTCATGTAGGCGACAAGTATACAGTTTTTGGTGACATTAAATAAATAACAAATGAATTGCTAGTCCAAAGCATGCAATGTGTCAGAACCTCCTTGATGTCACAGGAAATTTTGAAGTGTCATTTGTGTTGAAACTTAGGAAGTAAGAATGTATAGGCAATATATACATATTTTCTTCTCAACTTCATATTCAGTTAATCTTTAACTTCAAGCGAATTTTGTCCAAACGCATAAATTTTCAGGTTGAGAAGCGTTTCTAATAATGGGGACTCTATCTGCATACCTAAACAAATTTACATAAATAAACTTGGCACGTTCGTTTGATTTGTAGGGCATATTTCCATTTTATGCATGATCTACTTGCTCTCTAGTGTTTTAGTAACTTTTTGGTCCTTTATTCAATCCTGTTATACTATCCTATGAATTTTCATATTACATATAGTAATTTTTTACGCGTTTTTATTTTCATGGAAATAATCTCAAATAATCAAATTATATAAGTAAATAAAGAGGTCAAACCAGCAGTAATCATCAAATAAATCATGATGGGAACCATTAAACAGGAAGCTCTCGTAGCTCAGTTGGTTAGAGCACCCGTTTAGTAAGCGGGAGGTCTTGAGTTCGACTCTCAACGAGAGCATTTTTTACGTAATTGTCCACACTCTTTTGTCTTTCGATCATTAGCTCCATAATTCTTAAAGATAAACAGGTAACTTTATTTACCATTTTCTGCAACTCCTACGAGCGTACAAAGAAGCAACCACGAGTAATTAAGAAATAAGGGAAAACAAGAAAGAACATGTATGTACAAGATAACAGTAATCAAACTTCGACTAAAGCAAGTCCTTTCCAAAACATGTAGTAGTGCTGTCAAAATGGGCCAGCCAGCCCGACCCAGCCCACGTGGGCTTTGCAATTGGGGAATTTACACTCCATGCCCACAAAAATAAATTATTTACGTATTTGTGCCCAAAAAAAATTAGTTTACATGGAATACCCATGCACCTCATTTTATTTACAAAAATACCCATCTAGCATGTTTTATTTACACTATGTGCCCACCCTCCCAATTTTAACTGTATACCATTGCATTATATTGTATACCTTTTTAGTATACCAAATTAAGTATACTTCTTTTATGGATTTGAGAGTATAGTGTAGCAAGTATACCATGGGAGTATACTGTATACTAGATAGGTATACAGAAGGATTTGACAGTATAGTGTAACAAGTATACCATGGGAGTATACTGTATACTAGATAGGTATACAGAAGGATGGGTATACAGTGTAAATAAATTTGTGGGTAAAAATGTAATGGGTATGGAGATGTAAATAAGTAGGGTTTGATGGGCATTTTTGTAAATCCCCCTTTGTAATTTGCCGAGCTAGGCCGGGCTGGCCTACAATTCACACGGGCCATTAAATTATTAGCCCAACCCAGCCCTATGTGGGCTGCAGGCCGGGCCGGGCTAGCCCACCATTATTTATTATTTATTATTTTTAATAATGTTAGTTTGATTTTTGAATTTTTAACAACAGTATATACTAGAAGTAAACCAAATATTACCATGATATCCAACTGAACAATTCTTATAAAGGGGATAATGTAAACAAGCAAAAATATAGTACAAACTTTGGTGTCAAAAAGTATCCAATGCGAAGTTAAAATTTATTTCAATTGTCATTAGTTAAAAGAGAATCTTAATTTCATAAAATTCCTGGAGCAATTTCAGATATCATTAACTGTTGTTAACACAAGATAATCAGAAAAAAATTTACAAACTTTGATAAGTCACCACACATATTTGGTAAATTGTTATTCTCCAAGAACCCATATTCCAAATAACATTAAAACGAAAACATAAAAAGGTACCAATAATATAATATTTGTCAAAATATAAATACTGAAAAATCGCAACAAAATATTCAAAACTGGAAGCTCTGTTTCATTATTTTTAGACTGGTTCTTGTTTTATTATTTAAATTATTTTATTTAATTAAGCCCACGGGCCGGCCCAGCCCAGCCTCACCCAAGCCTCACGGGTCGTGGGCTTGCGTGGGTCGGGCTATAAAGCGTCAGTGTTTCGTGGGCTAAAAAATCTTAGCCCAACCCTATTAAATTACGGGCCAGGCCGGGCCAGCCCAGCGGGCCAAGCCCATATTGACGGCTCTAACATGTAGGCAGCTTGAGACAAGTCTATGGTGCCCGATTCAAGCAAAACATCATCAATGGCAAAAATATATACCATCTGGATTCTCGACTCGTCTCCATTTACAACCACACACCAAGAAAAACAGAGAAAGCTAGAAACGAAAAGTGGAGACATATGAAGGAAAAATGTAATTCATTTGGTAGCAATGAATAACCAAATGAGCCATAAAAAAGATCGTCATCAATTGTACATGTGCGCACCCAGTCATGATCTTGAACATGAAGTTAATAAGAATATATCATAACGAAGAACACAAAGAGCAAATAATGTATTGGTGAAATTATAGCTCGGCCACGTGGTAGCCGGGGCCTAAAGTCTGAGGCGACAATCTGATGAATCAAACGTTGGCCACGAGAATGATACGAGGGTGACCGAGGCTAAGCCTCGTGATCAAGATTGCTCTAGCCACACGATACAGTTGCTTCGGACAGGCAAATGGCTCGAGGCTTCGAGGCAGATGTATCGAGGCCCCGAGGTAAGTGGTTCAGCTCCAATATAACTGAAACCTACGATCTCAGCCCCATGACCTTAGCATTAATGAGGGGCAATTCGTGGATTACCCACGGTCTAAGTGCGGAGGAGCGGGCAAGTTAATGCCCACAATTATCTCAAGTCTGTATTGGCCTAAATCAGTTTAGACAATCAAATCGAATTTGGAATTGGTTTACAAGCAATGCTAAGTATCAATGTCGAAATAAAGCAACGAAATTGAACAAGTTGATGAACAAATAAAACGAGATTTCAATATATGCGTTGAGTACAAATTTTGGCAGAGTTTCTGTATATATTTCTAGATGTTTACAATATAAAATGAGGTGCTATTTATAGACCAACGAACTGGAGAAGTTTAGGCCATGTTCTCCACATCCAGTCATGGCTATGCCCACTTCCTATTGTGGAAGATGTGATAGTGGACCGAGATCATGAGGCAACCACCTTGCTGAAGATGGGAAAATTCACCGAGGCTGAAGTCGTCTGCCTCGGGGCTGCAAGTTCATTGATTGACCGAGGTGAAGGTCCACCAAAGCGTAGCCTGACCATATCCTCAGTTGAAGACTTCGACGATCTTGCTGTCCACCTCAAACCTTGGCTCATGAGTATCCGTTTGGTAACCCTCGAATCATGTACCCGAGGTATCATTTATACGAGCCAACTTTTACCCAATACAGATAGTCCCCCTACTCCTCAGGCAAGTGTCAGAGTAACGAGGAGTGGAATGAATTTGAGCGGGAGAATGACGCGGCGAAATACACGCCAAAGAATTTAAAAATAAATCCATCACTTCATCTGACCGTTGCGACCTACGTGGTGACCGTTGGTTGGCTTCGAACGGTCACGCCTTTTCATTTGATCTTCCCAACGTTTCTGCAATGATGATTCCCCCTTTATAAATACCTCCACTTGTGTGATTGTTTTCCCACTTGTGATCACTTAAGCAACAGTAAAAAATTCTCAAAGTAAGCAAGATTTCCCAATTGTTCTTTCTCAAATCCTTTTTTAGAAACACCACTTTCTTCTTGTTATTCTATTATGTCTACAACAAATTCCATTCAAGGCTCCAGTGGTTCAGAGGGGAAGGTTCCAGATCCTACCACCAGCTCACCCCACTTCAACGGGGTCAAATGATTCTTGGAATGCGTATGTTACGGATTTTATGCGACAAGTTTGAGAGCAATTTGCCGAACAAGGTAGAGTTAATACTGAGATGCCTAGTTTGTTGCAAACCATCTCAGAAAGTGTGAGGGCCAATACTACTCCCACCAATACTCCACCCATTGCCCCTAATGGAAGCATCCCAAATTTTGTTCCTCCAGGCGCAACGATAGGGAGACTTCCAAACGGTTCCGCGTTTGGAGGTTCGGGGACTGTTTCTAATGGCATCCTGCCTTTTGGAACAACTCCCACGGTGGCTGAAACACTGCCCACAGCTCCAACCAGCGTCCCGACGGACCTAGAAAAATTGAAAAAAGACCTCGAAGCTCAGTTTGAGAAGCGATTGGAGAACGCCCCTAGGGCCAGAAAGTCTCAAAGGGTGCTAGATATTGAAAAGTAGGCAATAGGCCTTCAAACCAGAAGCAGCCCCAGCCCCAATTCCAAAGCACTTTAAGTTGCAAATCTTGAAGAAATATGATGGTACGACAGACCAGTTGATCATGTGGCTGAATATATGGTGAGAGGAAATGATCTGATGCCGATGGAAAAAGAATCAATGTTCTTAAAGAAGTTCGGGGAGACGCTTGAGAAAGGGGCACTACGCTGGTACTTACATTTGCCCTCCGAGTCAGTTTCAAACTTTAATGTGTTGGCTGATCTATTCATTAAGGCATACACCGGTGCTCAAAGGATCCTAAAGTAAAATAAGGATATCTTCCAAGTGACACAGTGGTACAAGGAGCCACTTAGAGATTTTCTTGGGCGCTTCCAAGCGAAGGGGATGGAGCTGCCTCCTATGGAAGATAGCTTGGCTATCATGGCGTTTGAGGGGAATGTAAATGCAAGTAACTCCGAGGCCATCACCGAGTTGAAGAAAGATCTCCAACAGTGGCAAGCTCAAACTTGGATGAAGTTCATGATAAGACGTCTGCCAAAGTTAGATTGGACCAAGAAGAATGGAGGTTCGCAGGCCAAAGTTCGAGTTATAGGGGTCGCCCCGAGTTATCTCGATGCGCGGACACGCCATGAGGGAACTCAAAGGGCGATATGAACCCTACAACTCCCAAAGACAACATGTGAGCCAGAGACTAAGAGGTAAAGTTAACACTACTCCTAATCAAAAGAACGCCATGGGGCCATCCTTAGCACCTAAGGAAAAGGATCCACCCCGTATTTCTGAGTACAATTTTAATGTTTCAAGTACAGATTTGGTAAGTGCGCTTAAAGGGATGAATGACAAGGGAGTAAGGCTCCCGAAGGATATGAGGTATGCCCCGACGAAGAGGTACGAGTGCCTCTATTATCATTTTCATGACGATCATGGGCATCTTACCGAGGACTGCAAGGCCCTACAGTACGAGGTGGCCCATCTACTAAAAAAGGGCATGTTGAAGGAATTCTTGATCGACAAGGGGAAGAAAACCCTTGAAAAGAATAGGGAGAAGGACAGTGGTCGAGGTCCTCATCCTTTAAAAGAGTTGTTAATCTGATCACTGGGGGATCAGAGGTGAAGGACGTGAATTTTTCTGCCACTAAAAAATTTGCAAAGCTTTCCATCACGATAGAATAGAGGACCTGAGCTGGAGGCTCGGGGGATGAAATCGTGTTTGATGAAGATGATTGCAAGGGGATGATATTCCCTCACCACGATACGCTGGTTATAATATTAAGGATTAACGATTCAGCTATCAAACGAGTCTTGATTCCTGGGAGCTCCGTAAATATCATAAGTTATGGAGCGATGAAGAAAATGTGGTTGAAGGACCTGATAGTCCCGAAGGCAACCATATTAACTGGTTTCAACAACTCCACTGAGAAGACATTGGGTGAGATCACTCTCACCACCTATGCAGAAAGAGTTACCAAAAAATCGCATTCCAAGTAATGCCCTAGGATAAAGCTTACAATGTTATCCTCTGGAGGCCATGGATACATGCGATGGAGGCTGCACCCTCCACTCTTCATCAAGTTAATAAGTTCCCTACCCCACGGGGTGTTCATTCTATTCGAGTGCGAATAACAAACGACTATGAAGTGCTATTCAGTTGCCATGAAGAGTGGAGTCATCCCGAGCGGACCATCTAAATAACAAACAACGTGCTCGGGGTTTGAAGAAGAAATGGGACTGGTACCTGAAACGGACCCACAAAAGGATATGATTGAAAAGATCCTGGCATGTATCCAGGAGCCTCAAAAACAAAAAGCTGAAGATTCAACTATCGAGGAGTTGGAATCAATCACATTATCGATGGAGTTTCCGGAGAGAAAAATATTTATTGGCTCGGAGTTGGACCCAAAGTCAAAAAAGGCTATTGTTACATTGTTAAAGTCCAACAATGCTTGTTTTGCTTGGTCCCACGCCGACATGATTGGTATCGACCCAGAGATTATGACGCGTAAGCTTAACGTAGATCCTCACCACACTCCGGTAAAGCAAATGAAAAGGCCACATGCTGGTGTTAGAAAGAAGGTGATCGAGGATGAGACAAATAAGTTACTTGACAATGGTTTCATGCGAGAAGTCAAGTACCCGGAGTGGCTGGCCAATGTTATGGTCGTGCCAAAAAAGAATGTGAAATAGAGAATGTGCCTGGACTATACGGATTTGAATAAGGTTTGCCCTAAAGATTTATATCCATTGCCATAAATCGATAGGTTAATGGACTCCACGTCTGGACATAAACTATTAACCTTTATGGATGCTTACTCGGGGTATAACCAGATCTTGATGGAGCCAAAAGATGAAGAGAAAACTTCCTTTATCACTGACAGAGGCACGTATTGTTACAAGGTGATGCCCTTCGACCTCAAAAATATCGGGGCAACTTATCAAAGGTTGGTGCGTCACATGTTCAAGGATTACATCGGGAAGTCAATGGAAGTATACATTGACAATACTCTGGTAAACTCGGGATGGATAGAAGATCACTTGAACCATTTAAAGGAAGATTTTGTCGTCTTAAGGCAGTACAATATGAAGTTAAACCCTGCGAAATCACTTTTAGTGTTGGTTCGGGTAAGTTTTTGGGCTTCATTGTCTCAGAGTGTGGAATCGAAGAAAATCTCAAAAAAATTAGAGCAATCGTGGAAATTCCTGAGGTTCTCTCGGGGACCAAGAAGCTTAACTCTTGACTGGTCAAATTGCAGTCTTGAGTAGGTTTATCTCGAGGTCGTTGAGCGATGTCACAAGTTCTTCTCAGTTTTGAAGAAGAATACAGTTTTCGAATGGACTCCGGAATGTAGATAAGTGTTGAAAGAATTGAAGCATTATTTGGCTAACGATCGCAAGCCAAAGGATGGGGAACATTGTTGGTTTACTTGGCCTTATCTGAAGTGTCTGTGAGTGCAGTCGTGGTTCGAGAGGAGGATAGAAAACAACAGCCAATATACTATGTTAGCAAGTTGATGCTCGACGCTGAAACCAAGTATCCCCATTTAGAGAAATTAGCTCTTGCCTTAGTTATTACTGCACGCAAACTTTGGCCCTATTTTCAATATCATCCCATAGCTATAGTCACTATCTTCCAATTGAGAAATATACTTTACAAGTCTGAATTGTCCGGGAGGTTGGCTAAGTGGACTGTCAAGCTGAGCGAGTATAATATCACGTATCAGCCTCGCACGACCATAAAGTCCCAGGTGCTAGCTGATTTTGTGGCTGATTATAGTGCTAAGATACTCCCCGAGATGGAGAAGGAGGAGTTAATGTCTAATGGGCCAGTTTCTGGGATTTGGATACTTTACACCGATGGAGCTACTAATTCAAAGGGAGGCATAGTATTAGTAGCCCCGACAGGGGAACGAGTGAGACGCTCCATTAGATTCAAGCAGGTAACTAACAATGAAGCAAAGTACGAGGCAGTAATAGTAGGGTTACAATTAGCTAAGGAATTGGGAGTGGAAAGAGTCGAGTTGAAAAGTGATTCACAACTAGTGGTGAATCAAATACTCGGGGACTTTCATGGATATAATTTATTCATATATTTTCACAGTTAAATATTAAGTATTTTAAATATACGTGAATAAATATATCCATCTCTCGCATATTTTCTAACATATTTTGCAGGAAGAAGAAGATATTCAAAGTAAAGAAAAATAAGAGGATTATGATTGATGACTACACTATTCATAATGCATTACAACACTGATAGTTATGTCTGTGATTTTTATACACTGAAGAACAAAGAGCAAACAGAAGAAATCTCCTCAATTCAAGACACATTTGCATCTATGGAGAAGTCATCAATTTCAAGACACCTTTGCATATTTGGAATAGTCATCAACTTCCTTCATATTTACATCTTTGGAAGAACTTAAGCTTACTTTTTTTTTTCTATAAATAGATGGCCAAGGTCTGTAAGAAAGACACCAATTCACTTTGCAAGAACTAGTCTTGCTCTTCCTTTCTCATTTAGTTTTTCTTTTTGCCTTAGTAGGAATATTAATATTTTTCTTTAGTTTTTATCTTTTCTCCATAATGGAGTAATTTTTTTAGGTTGGGATATTAGATAAAGCTTGATAAAATTATTATAATAGATGTCCGAACTTTATTATCTTTTTGTGTTGAGGTTCTTTTTTTATCATCTCTATACACTAGGTTTTAACCATAATCTTTATCTTATTTCTTTCAATTCTAATTCTCACGTAGGAATCGACTCAAATAAGTTTATTGATTAAGTAAAAGCTAATCGAAAGAGGTTTTTGCTCACTTGGTGTACTCAACCGAAATACTTCTTATTTAAAGCCATTACTTTAATTGCTTAATAGTATAAGCGAGAGTGGTGCTATTAATCGGCTATTGTTTAATGTCACTAACTTCAATAGATTAATAGTATAAGCGCAAGTGGTGCTATTATGAAATTGTTGTTACGTGGAGTGATTGAATTAGAAATATAAATAAGCAATTATTCTTTAAACAAGGTCTCTGTTTCACTATTAATCAATTAATGGTATAAGCGCAAGTGGTGCTATTAATGGATTTCTATTATGTGATTTGGTTGAAGCAATAAGCGATCATTTCATTAAACGGAGAAATAAATAATAAAATTTTGGTTGTATTATAATAGTTTGCCAATTCAAAATATCCCAACCTCTATCTTTTATTTAGAAAATCCAAAAATATTTATTGTTTTTATTTTCAGTACTTAGAAATTATAATCAACTCTCATTTCATCAACTTGATCCTCTCAAATAGTAACAAAGATAATGTTGACACCCAATTTTATCCCGGACGTATTAATTAAAATCTAATTATTTTAAATTAAAATTAATTTTGAAAATTCAAAAGTAATTTATTTAAATTCAAAGAGAAAAGGCTAAATTTATAAGATGTAGCCTAATTTATATCCTACTCATGCAACTCCCTTCACTTCCTAAGTTATTTCCTTAACAAGGATAAAATCGTTTTAAGATTAAAATCAGGCTTACCCTCACAAAGCCTCAATTTCACTTAATCATCCCAAATGAGAGGCTAAATCTGTTCTTACATTTCAAATTAGGCTCATTTCTGCAAAGCATTATATACATACACACACACACTTTCCTCCATTTCAGTCAATACCCTTACCACAATCCTGAATGCCCGGCGATCCGTTTCCCTAATCCCTTACCCGATTTCCCCCCAAAACCCTAGAATCAGTCCAAAAATCGTGGTCCCCTTATCCTCCACATCACTCTTTCCGTACATGAACCGTTGTATCGATCCCGTGCGTTCATTTTGAATGCGTTTGTGATCTTAGCCGTATATTAAATATAAACAGACAAATCCTTAGAGATAAGGATAAAACTTGTACAATTTCTTACGATTTTGGACAAGTTTTACCCTTACCTTGTGGAGGAAGTGTCCTATTTTGGAGTGGAATTCCGGAATTTCACAAGGGAGCAGTAAAAAGAAACCCTAGATATTCAGTCGTGTCGCTCTTATTCGAATCAATTTTCTTCCGCTCATCGCACCTGTTCACTGCTTTAAAAGAGGTCAGAATTTGAAACCCTTTGTTTTTTTTTTTACTTTTGCTGATTTGAATGTATGCTTATTTTCCTGTTTACAAAGGGGTTCCCATGACTAGTTGTATTTGGTAAAGTGGAAAGTGAAAATAATGTAACGGACCATTCAAGATCACCTTTTGAACTGATTCTTGACCATATGGCTAAAACAACCAGAACTATGATTTTTATTAAGTGTCAGCTGCTATAAACTTGTAGTTCATTGCATAGAGATTGTTTGAAGCAATAAAGTGAAATCATTGTATTTTCTCTTTTTGTCAAGAAACTGATTTTCAAGATTACAACATAAGAACAGAAACAACTTAATGAGCTAGTTGTAGTTCATTTGAATAAAATTTTATTTAAGAAAATGTGATTTTAGAGAAAGATATGTAAAGAAAACAAGAAGCAAAGAGATGTAGGAATTTGGAGAGTGTTCAGGAGGTTCTTGTCTGTGTGTATGTGTCTGCTTGTTGTGTATGTATGTATCGGTCTATGTGAGTATGTCTGCTTGTGTGTGTGTTTGTTTGAATGTGTGTGGGTGTGAAGGTTCAGGGAGTTTGGGATTTGTTGTTGATGCTGAATGTTCAGGAGTTTGGGATTGTTGTTGATGCTAGAATGTTCAAGGATGCTGGGGTTGTTTGGAAGTTTGTTCAAGTAGATGTGGGTGTTGTCTGCTTGTATGTGTGTGCAGAGGTCTGTTAGAGAGGGTGAAGGGTTGGTTGTGAGAGTTAGAGATGGGCATGCTTGTTCTGTCTGTGTGCAGGTGATGCAGTAGGGTATGCTGGTTGTTTAGGTGTGTTCAGGTAGTTGCTAAGGTATCAGGTTTGGGTTCTTGGTTGTCCTGCTTTTTCTAGGCAGTTGTAGGGAATAATAGAAAGGAGGATCTGTGAGTGGAAGCATTTAAATGAGTTGATGTTTGGTTCTATTAGGTGTAGAGAGCATGAATAAGTTTAGGGGTGTTCAGGTTGTTGGAATGATTCAGGGGTCTGGTGTGGTTTCAGGTGGTGCATATGGTTTCTGTGTGTGTGTCTAAAAAGGTGCTTGAAATTGTGTGTTGTGTGCATAAGAGTGTATGTGCAGGTCTATTTTCTGTGTGCAGTATGGGTGTGTGGATGTGAAATCTGTGTATGTGCAGTGTGTGTGTATGTAAAGTGTGTGTGTGCGCATGTTAGGGAGTGTGAAAGTGAAGTTAGTAGCAGGAGCATGGTGTTTTCTTGTGGGCTTCATTGTTTAATTATAACCAAAATATAGGAACGGTTGTCCTGCTTATTCTTGCTCGCATATGTCGTCTGATTAGCCTAGCCTGACATAGGATTTCAGTTTGGACCTAAGTGTACCAATTTAATAAATGGAGAAATTTTTCAATTGTTAGTTTGAAAGGTGGAAAACTCCAGTGGCCATTAGTTGTCCAGATAAAGGGAAATGTCGGCTTTTGTCGCTTCCCATGTAATTGTTTGTCTTCTTAAGAAATGAAAAAGAAAATTGTGGGAGATGTCAGCTTTTGTCGCTTCCCGTGTGTTTGTTTGTCATCTTAAGAAATGAAAAAGGAAATTGTGGGAGAAGTCGGCTTTTGTTGCTTCCCATATGTCTGTTTATCCTGTTCTTGTTTGGATTAATGCCACATATTAGTTTTCTTGTAACACTTGTCTCAAACCTTATAATTAGATGCTAGTCTTTAATCTATTTGTTTTCCATGGCATGAACTCCTCGGGATCGAGTTGGTAAAAACTCACAAAATGGGATGGCTATTTGCATTGGAGTTGTTTGATCCGCATTGCATTTTCGGGCTTAAATTCCCTAAAAAAATGAAAACTTATAAAATCGAAGACTCAACTTATTGAGTTTGCTATATCCGGATTCTGTCTTTCTAAGTTCCCTCTTTCCCTATTCCCATTAGAATCCATGTTATAGGATCCCTGTAAACCGGACTAGGAGTTTTATATGATAAGAATTATTATTAAAGCTGCTTTGTGATTACTTATTCTTTTTCTTTAGACTTTGCCAGTTAATTTATGATTTTAAGAACCATTGTTAAATAATGAGTGCAATAAAATATAATTAAATTTATTTCTATTAAATCATTATTTTCCTTTAAATAATAATTACTTATTTACTTATTATTTTATATTTATTTATTATTCACTTATTTACTTATTTATTTACTTATCTATTTATTTATTTATTATTTATTCCTTTATTTATTTACCCTATATTTTCCGTAAAATTGCCAAGTTGTTTACTTTATTAAAATTCGTGAAAACCGCCGGATTAACCACCCTTTGGTTGATTTTCGAAAGTGCTCTTTTAATAAACAAAGACCTTTTTTTGAAAATTGAAGAACCACTTACATAGAATCTCTAAAAGATTAATTTCCTTTTAAAAGGGAATAAATGCACTCATTAATTAACTTTAGGTTCCTAATAATCTTAAATTAGGTGGCGGCTCCAAAGAAACCCTTTGAAGTCCCATTTTGTTGAAATATACCCAAAACATTATCTTTTTTTAAAAGAAAAAGTTATTTTTTGGGGTTCAGCAGCGTAGCGACTCTGCTGGCGATATTTATGGTTCTAACCAAAAGGCTTTCGCGAATTTGCTTTATTTGTATATTGAATTATTTATGAGTTTGAATCGTATGCCAAAACTAGTATGCATAATTTAATTATTTGTTTGTATGCCGACATTAGTATGCGTAGCTTAATTATTTGATTTGTTTGTATGCTGATACTAGTATGCATAGAATTGATTGTTTGAATGTATGTATGAATCATATATTTATTTGTGCATAAGTCTGCATTCCGTTCATATTTCCTCCCTCATGAAAACTTGTCAATTCTCTTTCATCTCATCGATTTTATCACGGGGCACCCATTTGACGGGTAGTTACGCAGGAAGGGCATTGTCCTTACCTCACTCTCTGAAATTTCTTTCGTGTCACCAAAAGTTAGTTCAGGATATGGATGCTTTGCCTGGTTTTGTCATAGCCGGTTCTACTGGTTTATGAGGCTAGGTTTATCCCGCATAGGTCGAGTCAGCCTCAACCATTAACCCACTCTTAGAATGAGCTTTTAGGACATGGCATGCATATACACCTTAGTTTGGACCCGGTCCTTGGTACCGTTTCTAGGAATTAAGAAACCACCCCTTTTGTTGATGGGTTATTGTAACCGAACGACGTTGTATTTTATTTGGTATGTGGTGGTCATAGACGGATCCACACCGATTTGCCTTTGCTAAATTTGAGAGTTGCCTCACTGTTCCTTGTGTTTGCAGGAAGATAGCAGGTTGTTCAATAAGGTAATGTTCACAGTTATTTGCCAACGCATTCAATGCAGTTGTAAATTAGCAGTTGGCAGATCCGAATCCGGCAAGGAGTAAACAATTGTCATTTTAGTATTTTAAGACTGGTTTATTATATTTTTATTATTATTTATTTTAAAAAAATAGTGTATTACCACATTGTTGTGGTTTATTTCCGAACTTCTTTTCAAAAGCATTATATTATTGAAAATATTTTAATAAAAGGCAGTCTTTTGAAATCTTATTGTTTATTATATCGTTATCTCCCAAATTTCGCATTGACAACAGCTTGGATCATTCTTTTACCACCGCATTGGTTAGCTATTTGACGATTAGGCTTACCTCTGGCATAAAAGAGGCACCTTACAGGGTAGGACGCGTTTGCATTTTATTTTCGCTCAACTACTTGTGTTTGCCACATGTCAAATTGTTTGTCTACTATGCAATAACTTGCTAAATGATTATTTGCTACGGGTTGATCGCCTGTAATCTATTTGCACTACTTGTTGTGTGATTCAAAATGGTTGATGGTGTGATTTGACTAACACTGTCTTTGATTGCAGAAAGTAATCACTTTATTCGCTTTATTTATTTCATTCCTTTATTTACTTATTATTGGAATGCATGCATATTATTATTCTAAAATATCTTTTGAATCCTTATTTTGGTCTGTCTTAATTCCAGTCTCATTATTTTACAAAAAATATTTTTAGCGTCAATTTTTAATGTATTCACAAGCGTATTATCCTGTTGGAAAATAACTTTAGAGCTAAACAAGCGTTTTCGCATCTGGTTTGCTTTAACAAAATGAGTGTCTTGCTTTAAAATTTTGGATTTTTTCCGTACGGTCTCAATTTTTCCATTAAGGAATAAGTTGACTCATCAGTTTCATCTTTAATAAATTTTTATTAAATTCGGTATGGTTGCTAAAAGGTTAATTATTTTGGACATCAAAAGAGGACCTATAGCTCGCCAAAATGCTGTGATTGACTTGACTGAGAATATGATGAATCCAACCAAGACAAGGTTAGCAGGCTCGAAGCAATTGTAGCAAGCTTGGAAAAGTAAAACTACGCACGGTCTGATTCCCAAGGAGGGATACGTAGGCTTCTTTTTCCCAAAGATAGCAATTGGGGCAAATTTTGCAAAGCAAGTAAAAGACGTGAGAGATTGCAGCTGGGGCAGCTTTTGTTAAGTAATTTGAAGTATTGAAAGTCTTAACTGAGGCAGCTTTTGTTAAGCAATATGAAGTTTTAAAAGCCGTAATTGGGGCAGGTTTTGCAAAGAAATTTGAAGTATCGAAATTCATAACTGGGGCAGTTTTTGCAAAGCGAGTTGAAATGCTGAAGTCATAACAAGGGCAGAATTTTGCAAAAAAAAAGTTGAAGACATTGAGTTGATTTCATAATTATCAGAAGTAGTTTTCAAAGAATTGGTGTATATTGTTATTTTGAAAGCAAGGATCCATAGTCGAGCAAAGCATTGATGTTCAAATCGACCAATTTAGCAATTTGTGTCAAAATGGCCTAGCACGCATACTGATTTAGTAAAAAACTTTCAAAGTTGTTTTTTCAATTCGTGTCTTGAAAGATCAAATTTTGTCGATCATTAAGTTTCGAACTCTCAAATATTTATTACTCCTTCGTTGAGTCGGGATTTTAGTCCCATCTATTCAGCCTAATGGCCTATTTTACACTTAAAATCTTATGCATGCATTGCCATTTTGCGTATTGACTTATTTTGTTCAGTGTGTAGAATTCATTTGTTAAAGGTTGACTAGCATTGAACACTGAAATGGCTGAGAATCTGCATCAAGGATGAAACAACATGGCAAAGCAGTTTCTGGCAACCAGTTCTCGTATGGGTATCTTGCAAGCGCAGAATAATGATGTTGAAGAACATGTGGTCCAAAGGAATAGGATTGTCAACTTTGTAAACACCAGCAAACCTTTGCCAAATACAAGCTTTACCTCCAATTTACCTTACTTAACCATGCCTCATTACTCAATGCCTATACACACCATATATCCACAAATCCCACAAGAATATCTTACCAATCCAAATGCTTGGTCAATTGCAATATTATGCCAACCGCCATTTATCGCTATGTCTGTTGTGGGGAGTCAATCAAATCAAATGATAGTGCGTCCACAAGAATTGTCTAGGAAAGAAATTGAGGCAACTGATTTCCATAGCATGGAGGGACGAATCCCCAATTTGCACAAGGTCATTAGAGATGAGTTGCGCTCTAGGAACATTCAGAGTTTATGTTATGAAGACTTATGCATTCACCGGGACATTGAACTTCCACATGGGTATAAGATACCAAAATTCAACACTTTCGATGGAAAGGGGAACCCCTATATGCTCATTTGAAAGATTATTGCAGCAGATTGATTGGAATTAGAAATAATGAAGCTTTACGGATGAGATTGTTCATTCAAAGTTTATCAGGAATGGCACTTGCATGGTATACCAAACAAGATTTTGCCAAATGGCACACATGGGAGGATATGACTCATGACTTTGTGGAATAATACAAGTTCAACATAGTACGAGATCCTGATGTGATGGATATGCGCAACGTTAAAAGGATGTCTCATGAGTCTTTTGCAGAATATGCTATGAGGTGGAGGTTAGAAGCTTCTAAGATGCATCCTCCCTTACCTGAGGATAAGCTAATAACAGCTTTCATTGACATGCAAGAAGGCATATACTATGCCAAAATGGTCGTCAATAATGCAAGCAGTTTCTCTGAATTGATCCAACTGGGAAAAATGATAGAAGAAGGCATATAAATAGGAAAAATCCCTTTTGGTTTATTTGGGTACACACTCAATAGGAGAAACCCTCAAATTTGCAAGGCTCTCAAAGTCAGTTTCAACAAGCATATTCCGATTATCCGGCATCAAAGAAGAGGAAGTCGGATACATTCACCCATCTAGATGAGTCTGTGACAAGCATATTTGAGAAATTGCAAGCTAAAGGACTTTGGAAACCAAGGAAAGGAACAATTCCTAAGCAACTGCCTTCACACTTTGATCCATTAAAGCATTATGCTGATCATTCAAATGTTCAAGGGGATGATACTGAAGAATGCAGTGGCGTGTGATACAAGATTCAAAGTATGATTGATAGCGGCAAAATAATAGTGCAGGAAGATCCGTTGAGTGGTAATTGCAGCATTCCAAGCACAATTTTTGTTAAAGGCCAGGCATCAGCCCCAAGATATTCAAAGAAGAAGCGGTTGGCAAGTTAAGAAGACTAAAAGGACCACATTTTGCAGCTTGAATTGGCATTTCATTGCCAACTATCTTATGTTTTTCTACTCTGTCGCAATTTGACTTATCCCGTTGTAATGAACTACTTTATGTTTGCTACCCTTATTGGGTTTAGACCCAAAATCAATGAAATTCTATTTTCCCAAATAAGCCAAAGCAGTTTTAGATGGTTTCTCCTGTGAAAAAGGAAGATTTTCAAGAACGACAGATTATTGCAGCAACAACACATTTGATCGCCATGCAAGCAAAATGCAGATTTGAAGCCAAATTAGGTGTTCAATCAAGCCAACCGTTATTTGATAAAAAAACTAACAATTGTTCTTTGATTAAACAGGGGAAAATTTTGCATTTACCGCAAAGTTTAGCATCAAGGTGGAAGGAGCAATGCAGAGTGTCGCGACTTCCCAGAAATTTTATAGTACTTACAATTTTTCTTTGAATACAAGAATCTCAAGCAGCAAAACGAGAAGAACTTGCAACTATTAGTTCCTCGAAGAATATTTGTCTCACCGCATATGCAGAACAACTCTATTTCTCTCTTTATAATTTTAGCTCTTGCTCGATTATTGGTATATTACCAACACTTTTGTTTTGAATTACGTAGTAATCAAGTATCAGATTCAATATGGATCAATTACGGTATTCAACATGTTGCAGCATCACCAGTACAAGCCAGCTGACCTCAAATATTGCAAGATACAGGGTTTATCCACCCACAAATAGGATATTTCGAGTTTTTCCACCCACAAATAGAATATTTCGGGTTCTTCAACCCACAAATAGGATACTTCGGGTTCTTCCACCCACAAATAGGATACTTTGGGTTCTTCCACCAACAAACAGGATATCTCGGGTCCTTCCACTCACAAATAGAATATTCAGGTTCTTCCACTCACAAATAGGATATCCGGGCTTTTCCACCCACAAATAGGATAATCAGGTCCTTCCACCCACAAATAGGATATATCAGGTCCTTCCACCCACAAATAGGATATATCGGGTCCTTCCACCCATAAATAGAATATTTCGGGTCCTTCCACCCACAAATAGGATATCTCGGGTTCTTCCACCCACAAATAGGATATGCAGGTTTCTTTCAAGTTGCATTGAGATATTGGATGCTTCAAGACCGAATGTCTCATTTGTTTTGTCAAGTGATTGAAGCACAATACAAGACTGTGTTGCAAACTGCCTCTTCATGATTAAAAGCGTTATGCTTATCATGGTTTGTTGCCGAACATGCGGTATTTCTATCTTTATGATTATTATTTCAAGATAAGCGTTATTCTGAAGCCTGATTTGAATCAGGACTTTGATAAGTCAACTTGAGGCACCGCTTTCGGTGTGTCTCTCTAGTCGGTTGTCTCGCAATATTGGCATATTCTATTTAAATAGATTAGAAATAGACAAGTTGACTTGAGGCACCGCTTTTGGAGTGTCTCGCTAGTTGGTTGCCTCGCAATATCCGCATAATATATTTGAAATAGATGATTGAAATAGACAAGTCGACTTGAGGCACCGCTTTCAGAGTGTCTCGCTAGTTGGTTGTCTTACAATATCCGCATAATATATTTGAAATAGATGCTAGAAATAGACAAGTCGACTTGAGACACCGCTTTTGGAGTGTCTCGCTAGTTGGTTGTCTCGCAATATTGGCATGATATATTTGAAATAGATGATAGAAATGGACAAGTCGACTTGAGGAACCGCTTTTGGAGTGTCTCGCTAGTTGGTTGTCTCGAAATATCCGCATAATAAATTTGAAATAGATATTAGAAATAGATAAATCGACTTGAGGCACCGCTTTCAGAGTGTCTTGCTGGTTGGTTGTCTTGCAATATCTGCATGCGTGGAAAGACGATAGAATTAGAAAAGTCAACTTGAGACATTATGTCTCGTTAGTCGACTTATTTTGTAATAGCCTTGGATCCTGCAATTCGTACCCACTTTACTTATTGTCTTACTTTACTGTTTCAGAATAATAATCGGCTTAGAGGTTCCCTGGGCGGAGCGCCTCGTCAGTTGATTGAAGGAAGAACTTATCAATGATATCGCAATCCGCATTTACAGTTCTATATTATCACTTTATTTTGTTCCTTATTCCAATTATAAAAGTTCATTAGCAGTTGCTCGCTTACCATTTGCAAGATTTGTTACAGAATTTTAGCAGTGCCGCAGCAGCATATGGAGTAAAACGTGGAACTTTCTCTTAGTAGTGAACTGGAGCAATCGTTGATATGAGCTAGACTCGTCAACGAAGATCTGAAGAATCGTAGTCAAACAAAGAAATCTATCCTGATCTTTTGTTTTGGATTAGGGCGTCAGTTTGAATTCTTTCCTATTCGTGCGTCCTTTTCTGTCAATCGTGCGAGTACCAATATCTAAGTGTCATTGAACTACATATGGCCTGATTCTCTTTCAGCCCGAGATATGTAGGCAACTCGAAAACCGGAGTTCGGCCATGTCTGTAAGCCTCGCATTTCGATCCTTGGAATCAAAATCTTGGCTTTATCGTGACAAAATTGGTTTTCTCGTTAACTTCTTTACCCTGAAAACTCTTTCATCCTTTTTCAAGTAAAGAGGGGCAGCTGTTGACACCCAATTTTGTCTCGGGCGTGTTAATTAAAGTCTAAATATTCTAAATTAAAATTAATTTTGAAAATTCAAAAGTAATTGATTTAAATTCAAAGAGAAAAGGCAAAAATTATAAGACGTAGCCTAATTTATATTATACTCGTGCAACCCCCTTCACTTCCTAAGTTATTTCCCTAGCAAGGATAAAATCATTTTAAGATTAAAATCAGGCTTACCCTCACAAAGCCTCAATTTAACTTAATCATCCTAAATGAGGGCTAAATCTGTTCTTACATTTCAAATTAGGCTCATTTCTGCAAAGCATTATATACATACACACACACACTCTTTCCCCCATTTCAGTCAATACCCTTACCAAGAATCCTAAATGCCCGGCGACCCATTTCCCTAATCCCTTACCCGATTTCCCCCAAATCCCTTAAATCAGTCCAAAAATCGTGGTCCCCTTATCCTCCACATCACTCTTTCCATACATGAACTATTGTATCGATCCCGTGCGTTCATTTTGAATGCGTGTTTGATCCGAGCCGTATATTAAATCCAAATGGACAAATCCTTAGAGATAAGGATAAAACTTGTACAATTTCTTACGATTTTGGACAAGTTTTACCTTTACCTTGTGGAGGAAGTGTCCTATTTTGGGGCGGAATTCCAGAATTTCACAAGGGAGCAGTCAAAAAGAAACCCTAGATATTCAGTCGTGTCGCTCTTATTCGGATCAATTTTCTTCAGCTCATCGCACCTGTTCACTGCTTTAAAAGAGGTCAGAATTTGAAACCCTTTGTTTTTTTTTTTACTTTTGCTTATTTGGATGTATGCTTATTTTCCTGTTTACAAAGGGGTTCCCATGACTAGTTGTATTTGTTAAAGTGGAAAGTGAAAATAATGTAATGGACCATTCAAGATCACCCTTTGAACTGATTCTTGACCATATGGCTAAAACAACCAGAACTATGACTTTTATTAAGTGTCAGCTGCTATAAACTTGTAGTTCATTGCATAGAGATTGTTTGAAGCAATAAAGTGAAATCATTTTATTTTCACTTTTTGTCAAGAAACTGATTTTCAAGATTACAACATAAGAACATAAACAACTTAATGAGCTAGTTGTAGTTCATTTCGATGAAATTTTATTTAAGAAAATGTGATTTTAGAGGAAGATATGTAAAGAAAACAAGAAGCAAAGAGATATAGGAATTTGGAGAGTGTTCAGGAGGTTCTTGTCTGTGTGTATATGTCTGCTTGTTGTGTATGTGTGTATCTGCGTGTGTGAGTATGTCTGCTTGTGTGTGTGTTATTTGAATGTGTGTGGGTGTGAAGGTTAATGGAGTTTGGGATTTGTTGTTGATGCTGAATGTTCAGGGAGTTTAGGATTTTTGTTGATGCTGGAATGTTCAGGAATGCTGGGGCTGTTTGGAAGTTTGTTCAAGTAGATGTGGGTGTTGTCTGCTTGTATGTGTGTGCAGAGGTCTGTTAGAGAGGGTGAAGGGTTGGTTGTGAGAGTTAGAGATGGCCATGCTAGTTCTGTTTGTGTGCAGGTGATACAGTAGGGTATGCTGGTTGTTTAGGTGTGGTCAGGTAGTTGCTAGGGTATCATGTTTGGGTTCTTGGTTGTCCTGCTTTTTCTAGGCAGTTTTATGGAATAATAGAAAGGTGGATCTGTGAGTGCAAGCATTTGAAATGAGTTGATGTTTGGTTCTGTTAGGTGCAGAGAACATGAATGAGTTTAGGGGTGTTCAGGTTGTTGGAATGATTCAGGGGTCTGGTGTGGTTTCAGGTGGTGCATATGGTTTTTGTGTGTGCCTGAAATTGTGTGTTGTGTGCATAAGATTGTATGTGCAGGTCTATTTTCTGTGTGCAGTGTGTGTGTGTATGTGAAATCTGTGTGTATGTGCAGTCTGTATGTATGTGCAGTCTGTGTGATGCAGGACTATATCAACAACTAGAGGGGATTCATTATCCTAGACTTTTTATCATTTGCAAGTCCGTTAGATTCTTGTCATTCTTAGTTTATTTCGATTTATTCTTAGTTAATTGTTTTTAAAAATAATAGTTTATAACATAAAAATCAAGTCAATTATTTCTCTTGTTCGACTTTGAATATTCGGTGATTAAATTAACTAGAACTCGATTTTGCTTTCTTTGGGATTTAACCATGTACTTAAAAGTCAAATTATATTTGCGGCGATCACTTAGTCATTTTTTTTATAGAGCATAGTTGTGTGTTACCAATTAACATGATTGAAAAGATTAGATTATGCCAATGTTGGGTCTTGTGCGTCTCAAACTAAATCCACAAAGAAGAAATTTTAAGGACAATCATTCTATTGGCCTTGTAAATTAGTTAATTTAATTTTTTTTTTTTATTATATCAAAAGTTGATGCATCTCTTATTCGTAATAGGATTTAACAGATACTAAAATCCAAAGTACGTAATTCACTTTTAATATATCAAAAACGATGTCATCAAGTGAATACCGTAGTGTAAGTCACTAACATTTTACAATCTAATTAATTCTTGAAAGTATTAAACTTCTGAACTTCACCTAAAGAACATTATAATGTGAAAATTCTCATTTTTATAATGTATTGTAAAAAATAAATATAGTTGATGTTTTGCTCAACAGATGAAAGATGAACCTCCAGTTTATTTAAAAAATAAGTGTTTATTATTAAAAAGATCATACAACTTTGTGACACACTAGTCTTAAATAAATAGTTTCAAAATACACTTATATATCTAGCTTGCTTATATTTCAAATTTAAATTACTTGTTAGTCCATACTTTATTGAATGCTCTCGTGAATCCTATAGATCAGTATGAGCACACACATACATTTGTATATGCGTATTTCTCATCGATACCAATTTGCTTAAGGATTTCAAGAGATTCACTTCAGCGAAAAGATCTACGAAAGATCTTTCAAATTTTCGTTGTTGGATACAAATATAAAATAAATGTGAGTCTTTCTATTAAAAGAACGTAAAACATTCATCTTTAAAATGTTAAGAACTTTTAGGATAGCCATATAATTTGGATTAATTCCTAAAATGGTCAGTGAACTAATGTAAATGATTTAAAAAAGGGGTGAAAATTAGAGCTGTCAATTTGGGCCGGCCCGACCCAGCCCAGCCCAGTCCGAGCGGGCTTTGAAGTTTGGCGGGCTAGGGCGGGCCGGCCCGAATTTTAGTTGGGCCACTAAATGGCCAACCCAGCCCAGCCCTAAGCGGGCCGGCCCAGCCCAGCCCGCCTTTTTTAAAAATATATTTTTTATAATTCTTTTCACTCTAAATTCTCATCGAGGATTTAAAGAATATAAATATTTACAAGATATTAATCATAATTAATAGTAAATATCAAGTTTCAAGTCCACATGGACCACATACCAATAATACATAATTAACTAATTATATACTAAGTCTAAAACACAAAAAAAGAGCATAACATATTAATATTCATTCATTTAAAGTTCTAAGTCAAAAGAATTGATGAGCTCCTCAAAAAGATTTTCATTGCACGTCGACGCTCATACCACACCTAAGACCACCACACCATATTTATCAAGCGCATTTAAATCCTCGTGTGGCAAAGTTGTATAAATATCTTCACTGTCATTTACATTTAAAATTCATAAGCAATGATAATTAATAATTAGCTATTTGGAATTGTTGCAACGAGATTTAGCACTTTTTAATAGTTTTACATCATTTGTGTTGGTTTAGTTAGTAAGTCAGCTAAGCAGAATATAAAATAAGCTTTTAAACTTGGTAAGATTTGATGTGCTTGCGAATGGGTATAAAATTGTAATTTTTTTATTTGGCCCGCGGGCCGGCCCAGCCCGACCTAGGCCAAGCCTCGCGGGCTAGCGGGCCTACTTGGGTCGGGCTAAAAAGCCTCGGTATTGTTTGGGCTCAAAAAATCTTAGCCCAGCCCCATAGAAAGTAGGGTAAGGTCGGGCCGGCCCGCGGGCCAAAGCCCAAATTGACGGCTCTAGTGAAAATTATTTTCATCCCAACTTTAACTTAAAAATCAATATCATCCCTCAACATTGAATAGTTATCATTTTCATCCCCCTCTTTCCAATCAGGCTATTTACCGGATTGTTGACCAATTACCATAGGGGCAAAAGTAATTTTACCTATTAAATTATTTTTTAAAATTTATATCTTATATATTTTAATTTGAAATTTCTATTAATAATTCTTCACGGTTAATCTTCTGGATTAGTAACAACGCATACTAAAAAAAGAAAAGAAGAAAATTAAACCCTCAAACAAAATCAAAGTAAGTTTCAAAAAGTCTGTTACTTTTATTACCAAGTAAAGTAATTTTCTTCAATATAATATTGAAAAAGTTGATGACTAATTAAGAGCCTGTTTGGGTGGACTTATAAGCAGCTTATTTTAAGTGGCTTTTAAGCCACTTATAATTTATAAATGCAAAATATTTTAAGTTACCAACCATATATTAATGGGCTTATAAGCTTATAAGTCACTTTTAAGTTCACCCACACGGGCTCTAAGCAATTTCTTTTGGGGAATTTACAAAAATGCCCATCAAATCCTACTTATTTACATCTCCATACCCATTACATTTTTACCCACAAACTTATTTACACTGTATACCCATCCTTCTGTATACCTATCTAGTATACATTATACTCCCATGGTATACTTGTTACACTATACTCTCAAATCCTTCTGTATACCTATCTAGTATACAATATACTCTCATGGTATACTTGTTACACTATACTCTCAAATCCATAAAAGAAGTATACTTAATTTGGTATACCAATATAATGCAATGGTATACAGTTAAAATTGGGAGGGTGGACACATAGTGTAAATAAAATAGGCTAGATGGACATTTTTGTAAATAAAATGAGGTGCATGGGTATTCCATGTAAACTAATTTTTTTGGCACAAACACGTAAATAATTTATTTTTGTACTTTGACACGCTTGATTGCTCTAACTTCTATTGCACTAAATATGAAAAATTCAGCATAGTGAGGATGACCAAAATATTCCAAAAAAAAAAAAAAGAGCATATGATTGACTAGAAAGCCTAGCTTCTTGAGAATTATGTTTTAGAATAAATAATAACAGTGACGTATTATTTTAATAGGTAAAATTACTTTTTGCCCCTATAGTAATCGGTCAACAATTTTAGGATCACTGGTCAATGGCTTGATTTGGAGAGAGGGGGGATGAAAATGATAATTGTTCAATGTTGAGGGATGAGATTGATTTTTAAGCCAAAGTTGGGGGATGAAAATGATTTTCACCCTTTCAAAAAGTTACTTTCGTTTGGCTTGAGACAAAATTATCACTCAATTTATTCAAAATACCTTTAAAAATCAATCTCCCAAAAAGTGCGTTAAAGTTCACCGGAAAATGCTGAGGTAGCATTTTATTTTAATTTTTTAATTAAAAGTGGACCCAACAACTAATTTAAATTAAAAAAATCCCAAATTATTTATTTATGAGAGAACCACATACTTCCCGGCCCAAAACACAATCCAACACTTGAAATGCTTGCCAAAATTTAGATGCCTACCAAAAATTTAGATTGAATTTTCTTGATTATTTTTTGCGGATTATGTAGAAAACTTATTTTGGCAAAGTATGTTGCTCATTATTTGTTTTCAACGGTGCTCCAAAGGTTTGGTATGACATTTCGACAAGTTTTTGGTTTGTTAGAAAGTTTTAACAGTAATATTTCTTGCTTATAAAAACTTGGTTCTTGAATTAGTACAATCTTCAAGTAATCGATGTTTCGTACTAACCGTTCGTTTGTTATTTTAACATTTCATTGTTGTTTCCTTTTGGATCTTATAAAAACATGGCAAAGACATAAATATACTTCTTCAATCCGTTGTTAGATATTCTAATTTGTCAAATCTAATAGTCTTGTACTAACATAATGAGAATTTATACATCAAATTTTTTTAAGAGATGCTTGCCTTTTAAAAGACCCATTTTGGGTGTTGGATTTTGGGTCGGGTAGTATGTGAGTCTCTCAAAAATAAATAAATTGGATTTAAAAAAAATTAAAATAGTTGTTGGGTCCATTTTTAATAAAAAGAACTAAAATAAAATGCCGCCTTTTCAATGAACTTTAACGCAGTTTTTGAGAAATTGATTTTTAAAAGTACTTTGGATAAGTTGAGTGATATTTTTGTCCCAAACTAAAGGAATGTAACTTTTTTAGATCATTTTTATTTGTTTAGTGATCTTTTTAGGAATTAACTCCTAATAATTTACTAGAAATTTTCACTAAAAATTCATATAAAAAAAGGTTCTTTAACTATGAGTCCAAGAGCCTGTTTGACATTGCTGCAAAAAACTGCTTATTTTGATAAGTACTTTTGGGTAATAAGCAGTTTGTATTTGGCAAACTCATTGGAGAAGTACTTTTGATAAATAATTTGTGTTTGGCTAATTTTTATGAAAAGTACTTTTGAGTGTCAAATTATGAAAAGGACATCCAAGTTCATTTTACATTTAGATTATTAGAAACAAAAAATAATTAAAGTATTTTATCATAAAAATTTTAATTAAAAAAATTATTTAGTTAAAATGTAAAACATAAAGTAAAAGACATAAATTTGAGTTTTTGAACAACATGAAATATAGTTAAATTAAAGTTATCACAGAAGTAATTACTTACTTTTAAAAGATGATTTAAATATATAGGAGAAATAGTAGATCCTATATAGGTGATGCGGCCCGTGTCCGTGCTGATCAAGACGTGTTCGTGCCATCGAGACTGATAACTCCAATTTTGATGATTACAATATGGTTAAATTTCATGAGCAGCTAACTTAACAATTACTGCATTTCATGACAGGAACTTAACGTCTCAGCCGGCTAAATCTGGATGGATCTTGAAGTCGCTGATTTCCAGGCCTCTGTGATTGAAGTATATTTCACATATCAAGTGGTTAGAGAGAAATCAGGAACCTTTACAGCTCTTACCTTATTTCCGGAAAGGATCATTCATTGCCTTTCTGGGGATCAACTCCCTTGGGTCAAGATTCTCTTCTGTTAAGGAAAATATCTCCATCATATCAATCAAGGATCCTCAAGATATTCTCTGTGTTCACATGAAGATTACCCTGATACTATATATACCCAAAACTGCAGGCAGTCACCTCACGCAACCTTATGCTTTCTTATTTTCTCTTTTGAAATCTTGAAAACATTGTATCCTTTAGAGTTTACTACTGTCCAAGAAAAAGAAAAGAGAGTTCATGGAGAAAGTAAGGTTAGTGTCGAGTGAGTTGGTCAAGTGAGTAACCAACTGTGCATCGTTTGTAGTGAGCAAAGGAACAAAACCATACTGTGTATCGTTGGTGGTGAACGAAGAAAAACCATCATTCTGTACTTTGAAACAACTTAAAGAGCTGAAGAGAAAACTCCCTTGTGACCCAAGGGGACTGGATTAGGAACCATTTTTGGTTCTGAACCAGTATAAATCTGCTGTGTTCTTACTTTTCTGCACTTACATTATTCTGTTATCACTGTTTAACATCTAGTCGACTCATTAAGTCGACTGAATTTGAAAAGGGATAGAAAAGTATAATTCACCCCCCTCTTATATCTTAAGAGACCAGTCACACAAAGCCAAGCCAAGACTCTGCACGATGTGCATGTTAATCTAGCGTTGCCGAGAAGTAGCAGTGACTCGGAGAATAAGTGGCCGGGTGCCAGATGTGGAAGCTATATATTCCAGCTTGAGCCCGAGGATGAAAGCGCCAGAACACTGAAGACTAGCGACGAGCTTTGAAGCGACCGAAGCACTACCCTTGCGCCCGAGGCAGAAGAGCACCCGAGCCACAATACTTAGTTCGGCCCTGCGTGGCCTTGTTTGATAGGCCGACTGTGGCTATATTTACTATTTTATCCTTGGAATTTCCTATATAAACCCATAGCATTTTCATTAGTAGGATACCTAGTCTTTGAATATAAATATAGCATTTGAGCTTTTGTCTCAGTCGTGAGAAACCCAGAGTGGGAGCCCGTTAATACTTGTGTTATTTGGTGGATTCCAATCGAGCTCTTTCCTCTTTGATCATTCATTTTGTAAGAGTCATTATATTCTTGAGGATCATTGCTTAGTATAGGTACCTATTCACTTTCTAATCGAAAGGTATCAAGACTAGTTCCTTGATATTGTTCGATCAAAGTTGAGTTTGTATCTTGCTTTTATCTTTACTCCTTATTTTTTACTTCCGCATGTGTTTGTTTGCATCACCTCGGTATCAAACCCGAGTTGTATTGCATCATCTTGGTAGCAGAGCACGGTTTAGATTTTATTCTTACAAATTCAATCCTGTTCTTCATTTTTGTCTTTCTTTATCCATTTCGTGTTCTTGTTCGTTTGTTGTGCTGTTGTTTTATTTTTACAAAAAAAAAAAAAGAAGAAGAAAAGAAAAAACTCAAAAATTTGTTTGATAGTTGGTTGTTTGGAGAAAACAACCTTGGATTCATTGATAATAGTGGCTGTGGAATCCGAAAGACGTTGGTCGTACATCGTCTGAGTGGTAGGGTTTTTGGCGAAGGTTTGAATCAGTCGCCGAAGTTCTATCGTTTGAAACCCCAGTTTGAAGGTCGGTTGTTTTGGTATTTTTGGTGCTTGATTTTGGGTCGTATTCTTCTTTTAAAATTTGAAGCTCCGCCGATAACCACCGTTCGTACGTCAGAAACTTGTTAAATTCTTGATAGTGTACGGACGCGAACCTGTTTTGGCTTTGCTTGGAGCTCAAGCTGTTCCTTTTAAACCAAAAACCCAACAGAAGAATGATCTAAATCTTACCTTTTTGCCGGACTGTGAACAGTTTTACGGTTGTCCGTACGACGGAAAAGGAAAGTTCACTGTTCCATTGGTGAAGAAAGGTTTAAGCACTCTTTCTAAAACCCAGGAGAAAATTAAAAAGAGGAGAGTGGATACGGAGAAATCCAAAAGTGGATAAGGAGGGACCACTTCCATTTTCGTACGGGAGTGGAGTGTCCGAGGTTGCCAGAAGGGGAAATGAGGGGTAGATTCTCTTAAGTTCTCTTCCTTTCTTTGTGTCTGTTAATTCAAGCTAGTAGATCTGTGAGTACTTCTCCTACTCTAGATTCCACTAATCGTTTGAGCTTTTAGAAACTCGTGCGTGAAGAGTCGAAGTACAAATTTTATAGTTAAATTCTTGACCTCTCGTGCACTGTTGAATATCGTCCGTTCCATCGAGTCGAACAATAATTTATTCTTCCCGAAGAAGACTGTGAATCTTGTCGAACTCGGAGGATCTTATGTAAACCGATCAATCCGACGAAGCCATTTGTAACAAGTTCTTGTGAGACCGAACCTAGAAAGTTGAGTGGACCCGAGCGCCACCAAACAAAGTGAGGGAGTGAGTCAGCTGATTTCTAACCTAACGCTTCTTTTGTATTTGATTTTGCAGATACAATGGATGGAAACGGAGAGAAGGGTGTGGATGCACCTAAGGTGTCGTTGGCTTATCTTATGGCCGCGATACAAGGCATCAGTGTCGAGAGGAGTGGGTGCTCGAGTTGCCAATCTCGAGTAAGAACGAGCCTCCGAGGCCTTACTAGGATGCAGGGCAGGAACAAACAATTCTACTCCTATACGACCAGTGCAATTTGCTGAGCTGGCTCGACGACAACAACTGAGGGTCGGAGCAGCTCGTGATGAGCAAAACTTGGGCATTCTCCAAGTTGATTTACCACCACTTCAAAGGCCCCGAAGGAATTTAGCAGCAGTTGAAGAAGAAGGTGATGTTCGATATGGAGAGTATCCCGAGGTTGAAGCTGAATTGGAGCCACCGTATTTTCCTCGAAGGCCAGGCTCAAAAAGGCCGTTGGATCCTCGAAGTCGAGGCCGAGGAGCTTATGTTGATCGAAATTCAAATGCGAGGCTGATGAATATTATGATGAGTATCTGGAGCAAGCCTGAGGTGGTAGAGATATAAACTTGAATAGTGTCAAGATCACTATTCCACCATTCAGAGGAACTAGTGATATGGACCAATATCTTGATTGGAAGGTTCGTTTGGAACGAATCTTTGAAACCAATGAGATGACCGATGAGAGAAAGCTGCCTATGCTATTGCTTCGATTGAGGCATATGCTTCTACTTGGTGGGAGTCCGAGAATAGAATGAGAAGAAGGCATGCTTTAATCGAGCACCTTACTTGGGTACAATTGAAGAGAGTGATGGATGCTAAGTATGTGGCGGCTAAATATCGTCAAGAGCAACTTCGGAAGCTCTATGATTCGAAACAAGGGTCTAAATCGGTCGAATAGTACTTTGACGAGTTTAAAAAGATTTGTTTGGCTCTTGATATGGAAGAAGACGAGGAGCAAGCCATCATTCGGTTAAAAAATGGACTGATTCGAGGGATATCATATCAATTGAGACTGGATGTGTTCCATACTTTGGATGAAGCTTTCCATGTAGTGATCGATGCTGAAAAATGGGTGAAGGGCGACAAAGCAAATCAGTATAATGAGAGCACTACAACCACTCCTTTTAACCGGGGCAAAGAATGGAAGAGTCTGAATCTTACCAATGCCAACACTGGCTTGGATCAGAAGAAACCCTACAAGAAGGGAGTAACCCGCAGTAACTCCAAGGAGTTGGGAGGCAAAACTCAACTCAATACTCCTAGTGCTTCAAATATTCAATGCCATAAGTGCAAGGGTTATGGTCACATGGCTAAAAAGTGTCCAACTCGCCGAGCTATGATCATGCTCGAGGATGGAACTGTCCGAGAACAAGCGAGTGACTCCAAAGAGGAAGACTGGATTGACCAAGCTGATCATGATGAAGACGGTCATGAAGCAACCGAAGCTGACCGTCCGAAAATATTTCTTGTGGTCCGAAGGAACTTGAGCACTATGAACATGGAGGATGAAGAAGATGTTCAAAAATAAAATCTCTTCCATGCGAGTTGCCGAGTGAGGGGAAATGTGTGTTCGATGATTGTTGATTCAGGCAGTTGTTCTAATGTGTTGAGCCAAACTTTGGTTTCACAAATGGGATTGCCTATAATGAAATATCCCTAACCCTATCGGTTACAATGGTTGAATGAGTGTGGAGAACTGAGGGTAGCTAAGCAAGTGTTGATCAAATTCAGAGTGTGGGCTTATCAAGATGATGTTTGATGTGGTCCCGATGCAAGCTTGTCATTTGTTACTTGGGCGACCGAGGAAATATGATAGGTCCGTTGTTCATAACGGCCGAGCCAACACTTACATTGTTAAGCTCGAAGGTAAGAGTTTCATACTCAAGCCTTTGTCTCCAAAATAAGTTAGTGAGGATTATAAACGAATGAGGGAGCTAAAAGAAGCAGCCAAAGCCAAGTCTTCCGTGGGAACATAAATTGTGGCCGAGGAAAATTCTGAAACACCGCCCTTGTCAGGTAACATTTGTGCAATCATACAACCGGGTGAATGCTTACTAGGCAATGACAAAAGCAAGTTGATGATTTGCTTCGTACACAAGGGTATCCTTCTGAATTTTAATGATGATTTCACTAACGATAACCCTTTGCCTAGTGCTATTCAAAGTGTTTTGCAGGACTTGGGAGACATGTTTCCTGAAGAAATGCAAGGTGGATTGCCTCCATTACAAGGAATCGAGCACCAAATTAACTTCATCCCGGGGTCTCAAATCCCGAACAAACCAACCTACAGGTGTAACCACGAAGACACTAAGAGCTCCAACGACAGGTGGATAAATTGCTGAAGAAAGGTATAGTTTGAGAGAGCTTGAGTTCGTGCGCCGTTTCGGTTATACTTGTGCCAAAGAAAGATGGAACGTGGCAAATATGTGTTGATTGCCTAGCAATCAACAAGATAACGGTAAAGTATTATCATCCTATTCCTCGATTAGATGACATGCTAGATTAATTGAGTGGTTCGAGTTTCTTTTCAAAGATTGATCTCATGTCCGGTTACCACCAAATCCAAATGAACCTGGTGACAAGTGGAAAACTGCATTCAAGACCAAATTCGGTCTATATGAATGGTTAGTGATGCCGTTTGGCCTCTCTAACGCACCAAGCACATTCATGAGATTGATGAACCATGTGCTTAAACCGTTTATTATTAAATTTATTGTTATGTATTTTTCGATGATATACTTGTTTATAGTAAATCTGTGGATGAACATGTAGAATACTTAAGGCTTGTGCTTGATGTTTTGAAAAATGAAAAGCTTTATGCTAGTTCCAAAAGTGTGCCTTTTGTGTTGAACGTGTTGTTTTCCTGGGTTTTGTTGTGAGTGCTAGTGGTGTTGAAGTAGATGAATCCAAAGTCGAGGCTATTAAAGATTGGCTGACCCCTACTTTGGTGACTCAAGTCCGTAGTTTCCATAGGTTAGCTAGTTTTTATAGAAGGTCCGTCCGTGACTTTAGCACCGTGGCCGCTCCTTTAACCGCGCTAGTCAAGAAGGACCAATCGTTCGTGTGGGAAGAGTCCCAAGAGAGGGCCTTCCAAGAGTTGAAACGGAGGCTTAGTTCTACCCCATTGTTGTAGCTCCTCGACTTTAGCAATCCGGGGTCAGGATCGGAGGAGTGCTTATGCAAGAAGGGAAGCCGATCGCTTACTTTAGCGAAAAGTTTAAGGGTGAAACCTTAAATTACTCTACGTAAGACAAGGAGTTGTACGCCCTAGTGTGAGCACTGGCCCATTGACAACATTATCTGTGGCCGAGAGAGTTTGTGATTAAAAGTGATCATGAATCTTTAAAATATCTCCGAGGCCAAGAGAAGTTGAATTGGGGACATGCCAAGTGGGTGGAATTTATTGAGAGCTTTCCTTATGTAATTCATTACAAGAAGGGAAAAGAAAATGTTGTGGCCGATGCATTGTCAAGAAAGTTTTCCTTAGAGACCACTCTAGCTTCGAGGCTGATGGGTTTCGAAAGCATAAAATCGATGTACGAGCATGACCCTAAGCTTAAGAGTGTCCGTGACGCTATAGTGAGTGGACGAAGGGTGGAGAATTATTAATGGCACGATAGCTATCTTTTTAAAAAGGGAAGAGTTTGTGTCCCCGTGTCAACTTAGAGAGAGCTCTTCGTTCAAGAAGCTCACTCCAGCAGTTTAATGGGTCACTTCAGAGTGGATAAAACTTTTGGAATCCTGTCCGTGCAGTTCCACTTGCCGAAGATGCGACGAGATATGGAAAAACTTTGTAATGCTTGTATAGATTGCAAGAGAGCTAAATTGAGGTCAACCCTCATGGTTTGTAAACTCCATTGCTTGTTCCTAATAGTCCGTGGGTTGATATATCAATAGATTTTGTGATGGGGTTACCACGTACGAGGGGTGTGCATGATAGTGTCTTAGTCGTGGTCGACTGTTTTTCCACTCATTTCATCCCGTGCAAGAAATGTGATGATGCACAGAATATTGCTACTTTATTTATTTCTCATGTGTTAAAACTGCATGGTATGCCTCGTACTATTGTGAGCGACCGAGACTCTAAGTTCTTGAGTCATTTTTGGAAGTGTTTGTGGGGTGCCTTTGGCACCAAACTACTATTCTCGATGTCTCGCCATCCTTAGACTGATGGACAGACTGAGGTAGTCAACCGAAGCTTAGGAGCTCTACTTCGAGCGATGACCAAAGGTAAGGCCGGAAATTGGGCTGATCGTTTGCCCGTGATGGAATTTGCATATAACCGTACCGTGCATAGAATGATTGAATGACTCCATTTGAGTGTGTGTATGGTTTTAACCCTTTATTTCCACTTGATTTAACCCAGCTGCCTCGAGATATTATTGTTGATTTTAAAGGTACACACCTAGCTACTGCTTTGCTCGAGCTCCATGCCAAAGTGAGGAAAAATCTTGAAGAGGCCTATGCAAAAGTGCATCAAAGAAGAACAAGGGGCGTAAGAAGTTGGAGTTAAAGAAGAGAGATTGAGTTTGGGTTCATTTCCGAAAGGAGAGGTTCCCGAACCAAAGGAAAGAAAAGTTGGCTCTGCGAGGGGATGGTCCATTCGAAGTGCTGAACAAGATCAATAACAACGGTTATGTGCTCGACCTCCCAGGTGAGTATAATATGTCCAACACCTTTAATGTTGCTGACTTAACTCCTTGTGTTGTAGGACGAGCACTGGAGGCCGAAGAAAATGCGATTTCGGGGACGAAAATTTCTCAGCTCGTGTCTGTGCTGATCAAGACGTGTTCGTGCCATCAAGACCGGTCACACGAGGCCAAGCGAAGACTCTGCACAATGTGCATGTTCATCTAGCGTGGACTCGGAGAATGAGTGGTCGGGTGCCAGATGTAGAAGCTATACATTCCAGCTCGAGCCCGAGGCTGAAAGTGCCCGAACACTAAAGACTGGCGACGAGCTTTAAAGCGACCGAAGGGCTACACTTGGGCCCGAGGCAGAAGAGTACCCGAGCTACAATACTTAGTTCGACCCTGCGAGGCCTTATTTGATAGGCCGACTGTGGCCGTAATTACTATTTTATCCTTGGGATTTCCTATATAAACCCATAACATTTTCATTAGTAGGATACCTAGTTTTTGAATATTGAAATGGCCTTTGAGCTTTTGTCTCCGTCGTGAGAAACCCCAAGTGGTAACCCGTTAATGAAACTTGTATCATTTGGTGGATTCCAATTAAACTCTTTCCTATTTGATCATTCGATTTGCAAGAGTCATTGTATTCTTGAGGATCGTTGCTTATTCACTTTCTAATCGAAAAGTATCAAGACTAGTTCCTTGATATTGTTCGATCAAAGTTGAGTTTGTGTCTTGCTTTTATCTTTACGTCCCATTTTTACTTCAGCGTGTTTTTTTTTGCATCACCTCGGTATCAAACCCGAGTTGTATTGCATCAATAGAGTTGAGAGAAATACCTAGAAATAAAAATTACTCCTAAAAGGAAGAAGATTTGTAAAAGTACGTAGAAGAAAAAAAAGGAAAAAAAGAAATATAATTTATTTTGAGAGAACTGTGGTTAATTAATGAAGGATAATTTGATAAGTATGGAGTTTTGGTAAGGATATCTTTGTCTTGAAAAAAATTAATAAACTGCTTCTGCTTCTTCGAAGAAGCAAATATTTGTAGCTTCTCCCAACAACAGAAAAATTACTTCTGCATCTACCTAAAATTACTTTTTATTGTTAGCCAAACACCTCAAATTTTCGAAAAGAGTAGTTTTCTTTTTAAAAAGAAAAACACTTTTAACTTTGGAAAAATAGGGTCAAACAGACTATAGGACGCACAAGTAAGCATTCTTGTGAGGCTGTGACTTCATAATGGATTTATCAAGGCCAAAAAAATTAATTGTATTACTATTACATGTTTAATGTAGTGGAGTATCATTTAATAAATTGTCTATTTATTTAAATTGCAATTTAATTCTATCATCTTAGCTGTATTCATTAAATTATCAGGAAAGTGGGTTGAGCTTACTGTACTATGATCACCCCAACTATTGTTTCTTTGTTATATGATTTTTTTCTCCTACAACCAAAATTTCACACTTTGTAGTTTATTCTTTTTTAGCTATTTGACAGTACTTAAAATTTGTTAAGCCAACTAATCAAATTCTTATCACATAGTGTTCCTTAAAGTAGGAAACAGTCTATAAAAGAATTTTCTTAATTTTCAGAGTTTAAATGGGACAACATTATTGTTTGTGCAACAATGCAAGGGCAAAGCAGACATCAAATAAATATGTACATAAGATTAAAGGGAGATAACATGAAGGAAAGAAAGTTTAGTGGGGGTTAACCTGTAGAAATGAAAGAGTTAGAGGATGAGTAAGTGAAATTATCCATTAGTTGAAGCCCTCAATTTAATATTTGTCACTCAGTGTTGTCTAAAATTATGAAAGAGGCAAAGTAAAGGTAATAGTGAGAGAAGCAAAGAAGCAAAGAAGGGGAAATTGAAGTGAAGGAATGTGTATGGGGGAAAGGGATAAGTTCGTGTACATCGCCAAGCTCGCCGAGCAAGCTGAACGCTATGATGGTTACCCTTTCTCTCTCTCTACACTTAAATGTTTTGTTTGTATCGAATATCTGTGGCTGATTCCACCCGTGACCTTTAAGACAATTTTTACAGTTGCTCCTAAGGCTTCCCTTCCTTTGATTTATCTGCTTAACTACACTAATTCTGTGTATCTGATTATTCTGACAACCTTCTTAATCTAACTCAAACTTCACTTGCTTTTACTATTGCTAATTTCTAATCATTTTCTTGTCTCTCTCTCTGTGTGAGTGTCTTTTTTTTTTTTGGTTCTGCGTTTTAGAACTGATTTATGGTAGCATATTTTATATTAATTGTAGCTTGTTTGGATGGTTGTTACCCATTGTATCTTATTGTATTGTTTCCAGGAGTACCATGTTTGTTTTGATTGTCACTCTAATTACTATTGTCTTGTATAGTTAAACATCATTACGTAATGATGAAAACTGTCACTTTAGGCAACGACTGATTTGGTGTGATCGTGTCGTTATCTCTCTTTTCTTCCCATCATGCACTCACTTATTGTTTAATATTTCTGTTTTGCCCTTTACCTTATTAGACCACATGAAACAATACAGTCTATCCAAATGTTGTACACATTATGAAACGATGGGTGACAACCATCCAAACGGAGTTAAGAAAAGCCAATATACTATATATAGAAACAAGTATCGCATGAGGAAATTATTTTGCTGATGAAAATCCATTTTTAGCAAAAAAAGGAAAAGAAGAAGAAGAGGAGATTAGTTTAGCCTGTGTTAAGATTATACTAGCAATAATCCAAATACTAGAATTGGCATAAAATTGAGAAAAAGGCATCCTTTGTCTCACGAGTCATCAAAATCTGAAAGCTACAAAAAGATTTCAGAAAATAGTTTTTCTTGATTGGACGGAAATGGATGAAATAAATAATAGATCTAACACTTGGTTCTTCCAAGAATTTGTACTACTTTGTTAATGTATATAAAATAAAACAGTGAATTATACCAAGAAGATTAGGTCAGTTAAAATTTGTTTACTTCGCTGTGGATTGACTTTGTTAAGCTTTTCCCCTTACCCCGCGTGCTTTTCCTTCCTAGCAATTAGAACAGAATTAGGATTTGTTATGGTTAATTGGTTAGAATTTTTGTATTTACACATTAATTCACAGAGATGGTTGATGCAATGAAGAAGGTCGCGAACATGGACGTTGAATTGACGGTGGAGGAGAGGAATTTGCTTTCTGTTGGTTATAAAAATGTTGTAGGTGCGAGGAGAGCATCATGGCGGATCTTGTCCTCTATTGAGCAGAAAGAGGAGTCAAGAGGAAACGAGCAGAATGTAAAACGGATCAAGGAGTACCGGCATAAGGTTGAGACGGAGCTCACTGACATTTGCAGTGATATCATGACTGTAATCGATGAGCATCTAATTCCCTCGTGTCCTGCTGGCGAATCATCTGTATTTTACTACAAGATGTGAGGACCTTTCCATTGATCAATTTGAGTGGGAAATATTGTGTTTGCTTCCTTAGGATGTTCTAGACTGCAGTGGTTGTTCATTTTGGTTTTCTTTGTGTACAGGAAAGGGGATTATTATCGCTATCTTGCAGAGTTCAAAACTGGTGACGATAAGAAAGAGGTTTCTGATCTTTCATTGAAGGCATATCAGGTAGCAGTTGCTTCCACCTAGCTTCTTCTCTTAGCGAAATTTGGTTCATATATGTATATATGTCACTCTGATTGAAGATTGAGCTCTTTAGTCAAGAGAGGCTACAGAAATTCTTTTGAGTGGCAAAGCATTACTGATGTCAAATGTAGAATGGGAGATTTTTTTGATTCTCTGGTTCTTCAGTTAGACTACTACCCATGAGAAGAATTCTTTCGTTTGTGACAAGGGTTTAAAATGGCCTGGATGTGATTGTTACCTTTTTTTGGGTTAAAATCTGTTTTTCAATTTAATACCTTTTACGTCTGATCTGATCTGAATAGTGTCTGATGTATTCGTGATTTAGTTGTTCTTACTCACTTCATTCTAAAAGCATATATGCAGTAGAAAGTTGAGGAGCGAGGGGGTTGTTATTTATTGGTTAATTAAAACTTGATTTGCACGCAGAGAAGCTTCAGTGAATATGTGTTTTAAGGTAGAACTAACTATTTTTCTTGAGGTTTAGCTATGTGATCCCATTTAGTGATTGTTTGTTTCTTGTTCTGCAACTGTAAGTTTTAACTTTTGAGTTATTTGGCGCACATCACATAGACATGCTTGCTAAGAGGCTAACAGATAGACAGTTCTATACCATTGATGAGAATGTAGACTTCAGAATTGGTTATAGACTACAAGTTTCGGGTTCAACCTTTGCCACATGAACTAGGGCTCCTTTATGTATACTTGATTCTTTCAATTTCATGATGCAGCACACAACAATAACATAAAGGTGATACTTTAGTGTGCTGTGGTTTTCCTGCGTTTTCTTTTGATAATATTTTACACTTTTGCAAACTAGTAAATTTTGTATTCCAAGATTTGGTCCTTGGCTGTTGGAAAGCAAAGACTATTTTTTATAGAACTACGATGACTGTATGGGAGTGGGATGCATAATCTCGTTTCTCATCCTTTTCTACCTTTTCATCTCTGCAAGTTTGAAATAGTTGGTTTTGATTACACAGCAAGTAAATCTATCTTCATCTAGTTATACTTATTGTTCCTTCTAAACCTCATGTGCAGTCAGCTACAACTACCGCTGAGGCTGAATTACCACCTACCCATCCCATTAGGTTGGGTTTGGCTTTGAATTTCTCTGTTTTTTACTATGAGATCCTGAACTCTCCTGAAAGGTTTGTCTTTTCGGATTATCAATTTCGTTAAATTCTCTCCCGATCTGTATATAATTTTAATTGATTTTAATTGTATTCTCCAGGGCATGCCACCTTGCAAAACAGGCTTTTGATGAAGCAATATCAGAGTTGGACAGCCTGAATGAGGATTCCTACAAAGATAGCACCTTGATTATGCAGCTTCTAAGGGACAATCTCACCTTGTGGACTTCTGATATTCCAGAGGATGCAGGTATACATCAACTCATATTCTCAAGTTGCTTTGATGTTTATATAATCTACAACTTGTGAGTGCAGATTTAGTTGGCTTGTTATGGTTTCTAGCGCAGTGCACTTTTCTCTCTTTTCTGTTGAAGGGCTGGGCTTGTGTGAACTTTATGACTGCCCTTTCCCATATAGTTGTCAAGAGTTCTTGAACATTATGGATGGTAACTTGTTAAGATATCAGATATCTTCAGGAAGAACAAATCATCTCTACGATTTTTACATGGCTGTTGAGACCCTTTGAGTGCACTGTACTGCTACAAAATACGTCTAGGGTGGCAAAAGCAAGAGTGTAGGCATTGCTTCTATTGTGAGGAAAAAAAATCTGGCGATGCTACAAATGTTAGTTGTTGGAGGATTATATATTTTTTCATTTTAGTGTTTTATCAGACGTTTGATAATCTAGTGAGAAAGGAGTTCCACAGATCTGGGTTAAAAGCGTAGGGGAAAAAAGAAGTGTTGTAGCTGATTCCTTTTTTTTTCTTTATCGGGGGAAGAAGGGATGAAAAGTTGAAAACAGGTTAGAAATGTGGTTGTTTGAGAATCTTTTCTTGCGTCGTCCAGCGATCTGTTGGACAGAGGATATTCTAGTGAGAAAGGAGCTGCACAACCTGTTTTTACTTCTGTTGTTCTTTACAATATTGAGGATAAGATTGGGATTCCTTCAACTAGTAGGTTAAGACTAACGTCCTTGGATTAGCCAATTGTATTCCTTGCCAGGCTTCAGCTTATATTTCATAATATTCCTGCTTTTTATTGAGACATTGAGATTGAAAAATTTTGACATTTTGTTTAACATTCTTCAACTGAATTGTTCTTTGAAGAGGGATTATAATTGCTGCTCAACAGATAATTTAGTGTCGACAAGGCTATAACGGATAGGTTCTCTATGATTCTACAGCAATTCAATTGGGTGAAACATTGCCTTCGTTAACATTGAGAAGATATTGACTTTTAGTTTGTAAAAATTTCTTTTTTCCCTTCTCAACAGATGATGCCCATAAGGGAGATGCCGCCACAAGCAAAACAGGAGGCGAGGGTGCTGAGGTGAGTTCTTTATACATCTTTCTGGTCCTTAATACGAATAATTATTTATCACTACCCTTTGAGTAGTTCATGTTCCAACCCATTCCAAACCATATCTTTTCTGCTATTTTTGCAGTGACGGGCCAAACAATTAAAACCTACTGTGTGTATTTGGACTTGGGAGGATGAATGATACACCCAGGGAATGCTCGTTCGATAGGGTTGTAATAGATATGTCTTGTTATAGTTTGTTTACGTACCAGTTGGATGTCTGCATATGGTTTGATTTTGCATCCCTGTGCTATTTCCTCCCCTAAAAGTGAGTTGTTCAGTCTTTTAGTTGATTGGTTTGGTCTATAGGTGGTTTGATTTTTCAGAAACTTGCCGCAGCCAGATAGAGGATATAGTGTGTGTGTGTGTCATCTCAGCCTTTATGATTTAAGTTTCACCAAAAATTATTTATTTCTTGCCTTTTTTATGTTGTTGAGGTATAGGATATTGACATATCCAAATGAAGGTCGCTAGCTATTAACTGGAGTATTAACTTATCCCTTAGTTTTAAGGAGCAAACTCACATACTTAGCTTAATTGAATGTTTAAGGTGTTTAGTCAAATAACGCGAGGATCAAAATTGGAACAAGCAATAACTCAGGACCAAAGATGTTTTTGCCCATAAAGGTAGTGCATGAATGGAGGATAGAAATTGTTTAAGAACTTAATAGAAATAGTCGCGGTAGATAGTATGCATAGATTTGCACATATTATCAACACAATAAGCTGAAATATGCCAAAAATAAATATTTTTTGTTTAAGTGATCCAGTTATTGTTAAGGTAATGTGAGTTAGTATTTTATGGGGTAAAAATTTATTCGCATCGGATGTTTATACCCGGTCAATAAATAAATGACACTTGTCCATTTATTTAACTGCAATTACTAATACTTAACCCTTGTTAACACCATATATATTTTGCACATGACATAAATATTAGTTAAATACTTAATAATTTGAGCTTGTTGTAACTCCCCGATATCTCCTTTTAAGTCATCAAATTAATTTACCTTGCTTTCGTAGTCCACTGCACATCCAAATATAAGGCCATTACGAGAAGCTGCTATAACTTAACAATAGCAATATTAACATTTTAACATCAAATATCTTGTTATTTTCTTAAAGAAGCTTGGTAGATTTGCCAACAAAACAAAAGTTAAGGAGAGTTCCTTAGCATGTTTTCTGAACATCTCAACAAATGTTGTCCAAAAGTCTCAAAAAGATATTATTAGTGAATTTTGGACCGAATATTATCAGTGATATCTCAACATCTTTTTTCTTAGCAAAAAGATATTCATTGATAATTTCGCAAAATTTGTCTCTACAGTACACAAAAAAGTTGGAATTAAACAAGAATGCTAGAAGATGTATGAAAGAAAGTACTGATCTATAAGAGAGACAGTGCTTAGTAAAATGGTTACACAATCTTATGTTATTGACTTTTATTCCTTTTTTAATTTCTTATTTTATTAAAATAATCATAATATATTTTAATTTGTCTTTCATGGTTAGCTTAATTACATTGGGTGTAAACACCCGGTGCGGGTAAGTTCTGGGCAAAAATTGCTTACATTAAAAGTTATTTTCTTTTAAGATAAACTAATTATGTTGCTGATGTATCTATTCTTTAGGGTGAAAATCCCTCAACTTTGCTTTTATAACTAAACTCCTCAACTTTGAACATATCAATGTCTTTTCCCCTTTACTTTATTTGTGGCATAATGTTGGTACATTTGTATTCATGTTAAAGTATTGAACTTATTACTATTCATTACATACTCATTCTTAACCAAATCCCTGCATAACTAGTTGCAAATTAAACGTATCTATATCAATGTTTCCACAAAAACAATTCTCCGAAGAGAGCGAACAGTTGCCAAACCTTATTAAAAAAAAGGACAGAATAGAAGTTCATCACTACACTACACTAGAATCCCAGAAAGTACACGTGTTTTCTTGCAGTTGGTGCAGTAGGATTTTTAGATTGTGATAGTCATTCCTTTCAATTTAAACCACAAGAAAATAAGCAAACAAAACAAGGAAAAAAGAAAACAATTTTCAGTTAGACAAAATTAACCGCTCAGTTTCGCGCTTGTATCAAGAAATCAGCAATGGGTCTGAGCTTGAAGCTTGACACAGTGAATCCCAGTCTCTTCAAGTCCATAACTAACAATCAAACATGGCATGCAACAAGAAGACGTGTTACGGAATTTAGGGTGTCAGCGGCTTCAAGCAGTGGAAATGCACAGGCATTTGAGGAAGGACAGCTAGAAAGGCCTAAATGGTCAGGGGAAACCCCGATTTCCCGTCTTGTTGGAGCTCTCATTTCCTTCAAACCTCTCTTCTCTCTACTCAAACTTGGTGCTAGACAAGTCTTTATCAGGTCCATATATCCCACATTTTCCTCCACTATTTTTTTTGTCGACATGTTATTTGTAAAGGATTACAAAATCAAATCTCCCGTTATTACATGTTAAATTTGAAAGTTTAATTTTGAGAGTTTCCAAATACTAAAATATGTGTTAATTCTTTTTGGAATAGATTAAAATAAAAATTGTGCCATATGATTTGGAATAGAGGGAGTATTGTTTATTTGAAGTTTGTAGTCATGGACGGTGGGATTCTTATTCTTATGCCAACTACATGTAAATAATTTTGTAGAGTAGTAGCGACAGAATTGAAGCTAGAACTTAGCTCTAATATGTAACAACTCAAGTCCACAAACACTGTCTTAGGTATATCGATCGAAGAACAGTACTAATACAACCAGAAATTGACAACAGGAAGAAGAGAAATACGGAAGGAAATTGCAGGAGAGTTATTACTTGTTTGATCTGCCAAGTCCACAATGAAGTCCATAACATAATACCATTTTGAAACGTTCGAATTAGTTAAAAATTTAAAGAGAAGCACCTTTATTTATTTATCTAAAGATTGGACATCTTTTGTATTTCTGATCTTATTTCTATTTTCTTGAGAAGAACTTGGAATGAATGTGAATTCCTCTGATTTTAGTGGGGTTTGAACAGTACAGCTGAGAAAACTAATATTCCATGGAGGGAGATGACAAAGGAGATACTGGATTCAGATGTCTACAAAGAGTTAGAGAGCATCCAGAATCCTGCCATTGTATACCCTGATTGTGAGTTTCTTATAATATTTGAATTGTAGATCATGTTTTACTATTACAATGTCGGTGGCTCTGTGTTTTATTCATTAACCCTTTCAAGCTAGCTGTTGTTATTAGCTAACCTGCATAAGAATACATGTACATATGGTCACCTCAGCTTTTCTTTCCAAGGCAAAAATATTCAGTTAATCAAGTGCTTGTAGTCCTTGTGAGGAAGAAGACAGAATAAGCAGATGCTTGTGTTGCTTGGAGTATACTTTGCCTAATTTATATTACGTAGCAGAAGGTCAAGAATGGTGTACATGCAGTGTTTTACACTTGCTTAAAAGGAAATTTTCACAGTTACTGAAAGAACCAGAAGTGTACCTCTCTTAATAGTATATAAATCAGTCACAAACGTAGATTACTGTTCTTGGGCTTTGATAATATGTCAGTCCCACAAGCATCTTAACTAGCAAATTGCAATGAAGAAGGTCATGTGTCTTGCTGCTTGATAGCTCTTTCTAAAGTACAGTTCTTTTCTAGATTGAATGAATAAAATCGGCCAAGCTTCGCAAGCCAGTAATCTGTTAGCGTACACTTGTTTTACTAAAATTGTTTAAACCCTACTGGCGCTAAAAAGACCTTGTAACGTCTCAGCGACATGAAAGGCTTGATTTTTGACAATTGATTTTTCCATTTTGTTTTCTTTAGTTATGGTTCCTTTTAGTTGTTGTCCATTTTAAATGTTTCCCAGAAATCACAGCAGTGCAAACTCCCCTCAACTTGTGATTTAAGAGCTAGAAAGCAACTTACTTTATATTTGGTTGTTGATACGATGATTACTTCTGTCCAGATTACCTCAATCCCTTCCATGCATATGACGAGGGCAACCTTTCCTGGCTGGTAAGAATTATTATCCGGTATATGTTCTGTGCCTCTGAAAGAAAACTCCAATGCATCAGTATTCTCCACTTCGATTTCCTTGTTTTCGGTCATATTATCATCTAAAAGTTACAATTGAGTTTCCATTGATCAAGTTATCTAGGTTAATAGTTCTCTTTTGGTTTCATTTGTACTTTTTGGTTATTTGTGCTTCTTTTGCTTCTTTCGTTTTGTTAACCAAGTTATAGAGTCATGAGTTGTCCTTTCGGTTAGTGCTTATGATGGTCCTATGTTTCATTTGCTTATGAAGCTTCTTGGAAGTTTAAGCTTGTCAGTAGTGGTTTTGGTTTGCTTTTCTGTTCAAGGATCTAATATGTCAGCAACTTCAACCTAAAACTGGTCGATTCCAGGCTTTACCTGGTTCTATCCATCTTTTTTTCCCAAACTCCTTTTTCTGATATATGTTTTCCAATTTTGTCATGAATATGAAATAGTATAGACTACTGGTACACAAGTAATCTCCCGAAAAAGTTTCTAAGTGAGCACACACTGAGTGAAAATTAATTACCGTAGGCTGCAGCTGAAGCAGAGGCTGCAACAATGTCGATGGTGAGACGTGCAATACCTTATGCCTCTTCACTTGATGAAGCAAACCAGATAGTGCGTGGAAATTGGCTTGATGCAATTGAAAAACATCATCAACAATACTCAGGAGATTTCTCAATCAAAGAAATTCTTGATATTGGCTGCTCCGTTGGTGTGAGCACAGTATATCTTGCAGACAAATTTCCTTCTGCTAAAGTGACTGTGAGTATGAACAAACATTTATAATCTCATCTGCATAGGGGGAAAGAAAAGGCTAGATAACATGAAAAGCAATAATAGCTACTGATGCACATCCAAACTAATGTTTCCACTATATAATTGTAAACTTGGTCGACTCTAAAATGTATGTATTTTCTGATTCATGATGTATTTATGCAGGGCCTAGATCTTTCACCTTATTTTCTTTCTGTTGCTCAATATAAAGAAAAGAAAAGCAACCAGAGAAAGAATCCTGTCAGCTGGATACACGGAAATGGTGAAAACACTGGGTTGCCTTCCAAATCATTTGACCTTGTTTCAATTGCTTATGTGGTATGTCATCTAGCAAATTACAAAGTTAAATTACATACTTTACAGGAAAATTAGCATCAATCCCTCACTGTACCTTGTCTTTTACTTCATATGAAGGGAAACATTTTAGCTTAGGAATGTGATCACTCGAAGCGACATTAGTTGATAAATAAGTGCTCATGATATGTCAAAATAGAAGAAATGATGTTTATCAATACTTTGAGGAGTCCTATATGAAATTTGAAAATGAAACTGAATGATTTATATGTTGAATTTAATGGCTCGATTGTTGTACTCCGGATTCAACTACTATTGTTTCTCTTGTTTCTTCATGGAGTAGGGAAAAAGCTTCAGTGTGATTAGTGCTACATAGTTCTGGATTCTTTTTGTTTTTAGCCATAGTGGCTGATGGATGTCAGCTATAACCTAAGCATCAAATTTGGGGATGCACATGTTATTTGGTTCAGGCTAGCTCTTTTAAAAACCGGAAGTTCACTATACTGTCTATTATTTGTGCAGTTCCATGAATGTCCAGAAAGAGCAATAAGAAATATATTGAAGGAATCATTTCAGCTGCTTCGACCTGGTGGAACCATTGCTATTACTGATAACTCGGTAAATAACAAAGTTGTGGCTGAGTTTGAAATATGTATTATACCTTTGAACATCTGCTTTACTAATTATTTTGCTTTCCTGTGCAGCCAAAATCCAAGATTCTTCAGGTGAGTCCATCCTTTCAATTACACTGTTCAAACACAGAAAGTTCAAAAATAACATTAAGTCCAGCAACCTGCCTTATTTCCAGATCATTAATCTTGCTTATTAGGGACAGCTACATGTACTTATCTTTTAGATGATCTGATAATATAAAAATTCTTTTACACTGTCAGTATATAGAAGTTAAACTCTATTCAAATTGGCTAAGCCAATCAATAATGCTTGATTGATCAAGATTCTTGAACAAATATTGTCCAGCTTATCTTGGATTTCGAATGTGCAGGAATTACCACCAGTGCTGTTTACATTGATGAAGAGTACAGAACCTTTTCTGGATGAATACTACTTGACTGATCTTGAAGGAGTGATGAAGGAAACTGGTTTTGCCAATGTACAGACAGTTATGACTGATCCTAGACACAGAACTGTTACAGGCACTGTGCCGTACTAACATTTTTCCCATTACTGAAATACAAAATTAGCCGCCTGCCCCGGAAATTGGAAGAAAACCATGATGATTTCTGGATATAAAAAAGTTTTTTGGGTCCTAGTGTTCATTCTCTCGAGGAACCACCTTGTATAATTCAATAACATTTATTTATTTATTTTTAATAAAATCACTAGACCAAGTAAGTTGTGTTTTTCATGACACACTTACCCATTCCAGTGTGGGGTTAGGCGTAGATCCCAACCTGTATATAGATAACAACATATAATTACAAATACAAATACATTGGAGGGGGACATATACCTTACCTCCGAAACTATGATGATAACCTATGGGAAAGGGAGTCAAGTGTAGCATCAAAGACCATCTCACTAACCTAGGATAGGTGATCGCACCTATATACAAAAAGAACCTAAGAGCATAGTGAGGAGAACTCTCCTTTTACAAAAAATGGCTAATCTATGAGTTAAATAGTCTAATCTAATAAGTGACAAATGGTAGGTATGCAAGTCTTCATTTTGGCTATCACTTAAACTAGTGATAGCCAAAAAGAAGAGTGTACCTTGTCCATCAAAAGATTGGAACATCATTTGTAGATCCTGATGTTCCCTTCAGAGAAGAGTAGATGAGTCATTGTCTTGGTAACAACAGCAACATGATGCATAAGCAGAGTACAACAGCAGCAACAGAGTGAATCAAACAGAGTACAACAACAGCAACAGAGTGAATCATGAGCAGCAATACTGAGGGTTGTATTGCATACAAGGAAAGCAACAGCAGCATTGTATTACTAACAAGTAGTAGATGTCCAGATTTAGATTGATAGTGAATTAAACTTGGACGGTGGGAGTGTATAGTCTGTGGGAACCTCAGAGAAGTAGAAACAAAAAACTTGGACTGAAGGAGATATAATGCAAAGAAGGGAAAGATTATGTCATGGTGGTTCAAATATTCTCTTCACTTTCCTTCTTCTAAAACTATGAAGTCCAATTTTGTCCATTCTTGAAAGTGCAAGAATATGTAAAGGCAGGTCTTGATTACTATTGAAGTTGACAGTAGAACTCCCACATTGGTGGCTATGTTTAGATAAAGCATCTGCAACAACATTTGCCTCTCTAAAGATGTGTGTGACACTAAAATCTTCCAAGTTTGTGGTTATTTGTTGGATAATTTCCAGCAAGTGAGTCAGATTCCATGGGCCTTTTTCTTTCTTGTTGATCCACTGAACAAGCATCTTTGAATCAGACTCCAAATGAATTCTTGTAACTCCATAGTTAATGCACCATTGTAGACCAATTAGCACTGCTTGTGCTTCTGCTGAGTTGTTTGTTCCCATGCCTAAAGGAGCAGCATAAGCCCATATAGTATCTCCCAGATGGTCCCTGACAATGCCTCCAGCACCAGTGATGACTGGATTGCCCAGGGCACTTCCATCAGTATTTAACTTGACCCACCCCATCGATGGTTTAGACCACAGGACCTTAGTGATTTTCAGTACCTGAGTACATCTCCCCACTTTGGTGCTCATATCTGGCCAAGAAACAGGCCATGATATATAGGGAAAAGCAGTTTTCAAAAATTTGTACAAGTCAGAAATGACTATAAAAACAACCCTGTTATAGTTGGACTTCTTACCCCCATATTTGCTTGAGCATCTATTCTTCCAGAGTGCCCAACAGATTAGCACCGGGAGAGCCTGAAACAACAATCTCTGAGCTTCATTTCTGTATTTGAGGATCCGCCATTGCATCAAGATACCTCTGATGGAATAGGTCCTTATGTCAATACCAAGAGAAGAGGAAAAGGTGTTCCAGACTTTTTTGGCCAAGTTACCTGTAGCAAAAATATGATCTATAGTCTCTGAGCTGCTAACAAGACAACATACACATTTAGAAACTATTGCATGACCAAAAGAGGTAACTCTGTCATTAGTGGGAAGCTTATTCCTAAGTGCTCTCCACACCAGAAAGGAGCACTTAAAAGGAATATATCTATGCCAGATTAAGCTGCTTGAAAGAGATATTGGCTTTGATTCTCTGACAGAATTCCAAGCAGTGGAACAGGAAAAGGTTCCATCTGAATTTAGGTTCCAAACTGGTTGATCAAGCTTATCAGGATGGTAGTTAAACTTAAATGCTAGAATTGTGTTGATGATATCAGGAGGTATTGTTTGGTGTAGCTTTTGAGTATTCCATTCTCCATTGATAAGAAAGCTGGATATTGGTATAGAATTAGGTCTTGATGTATATAAACAATGAGGAGCCAAAGGACCAAATCCCAACCAATTATCCCACCAGAAACTAGAAGATCCAGAATAAACAGACCATGTAATGAACTTCTCAGCATGAACTTTATTTTGCATCATCTTCTTCCAGGTTAGAGATTGCCTTGTATGCCATTTCTTGGATATAGGATGAGATCTCTGACAATATTTTGCTCTGAGGAAATCACCCCATAGAGATTTCTTTGATCTGAATTCCCACCACTGCTTCAGTTCAAGTGATTTGCACACATCTTCCATTCTTCTAAGGCCAATCCCCCCTTTATTCGCAGGCAGACATAATCTCTTCCAGGCAGCCCAATGATATTTCTTTCTAGTATGTTCTATGCCCCAGAAAAAATCAGCTGCTAGTTGCTCAAATTGTTTCAAAGATGTTTTAGGTGGTGAGGTTGCAGACAACAGATGTATGGGAAGAGAGTTGAGGACATGTTTAATGAGAGTTGCCCTTCCCCCATAGCTCAATAGTCTTGTCTGCCAACCCCTGATTCTTGCTACCGCTTTAGATATCATTTCTGAAAAGTAGCAGATTCTCCTTTTTCCTATGTATAGAGGACACCCCAGGTATGTCAAAGGAGCCTCTTTCCATGTGAAACCAGTTTGCTCTTCAATTCTTTTCACAGTAGTTGGAAAGGAACATGTTGGGATCATGTAGTGACTCTTTTGCTTATTGATCTTCTGTCCTGAGACTTCTTCATAGTCCTTCAGAGTGTGCATGATAAGCTGGAGTGACTTCTTTCTTCCAGATGTGAAAATTATCACATCATCAGCAAATGCGAGATGGTTAACTTGGGGCCCCCTTCTTTCCATGTAGAAGCCATGGTAGAACTCATTGTCATTAAGCTTGTTCAACATTCTGGATAAGCATTCAGCACCAAGAACAAATAAAGAAGGTGACAAGGGATCACCCTGCTTGAGCCCTCTAGAGGAGTGAAAAAATCCATGTCTTGCCCCATTGATAACCACTGAGTACCAATTGTTCGACATGGTCCTCCACATCATATCTATAGCAATTTCATTGAAGCCCATTCTCCTCAGGATTAGACATGTGTAAGCCCAAGATACCCTGTCAAATGCCTTGGCCATATCCAGCTTGATTACCATATTACCTCCAATTGTTGGCTTCTTGATGTCCCGAAGTATTTCCTGAGCTAACATGATACTTTCAGAAATATTCCTTCCTCTAACAAAACCAGATTGATTCAAGGATATTAAGTTTGGAATCATGGGACTCAATCTTGTACAGATAAGCTTTGATATAACTTTATTAATAAAGTTACTCAAACTTATGGGTCTGAACTCTGCTAACTGGTTAGGGAATTCAACCTTGGGGAGAAGTATAAGACATGCATGAGTGAAGTACTTGGGCATTTGATGGCCTGAGAAGAAGTACTGCACTACTGCCAATACTTCATTTCCAATAACCTCCCAGCAAGTCTGAAAAAACTTACCATTCATCCCATCTGGACCCGCTGCTGAATGTGGATTCATAGAAAAGACCACCTTTTTCACCTCCTCCATAAGTGGCATTGAAGTAATAATTTCATTTTGACTCTGAGTTACCATTGAAGGTATACAATTAAGAAGATCCTCTCTGATGATGGAGCCCTCATCAGTGAATATTTTCTGAAAATGATGACATGCAGCTTCAGCTATTGCAGAATCCCCTTGTATCCAGTCACCATCATCATCTCTAATTTTGTGAATATAGAGCTTTCTTCTTCTTCCTCTTATCAGGCTGTGAAAATATTTAGAGTTGGCATCACCTTCTCTAAACCATTGCATTTGAGATTTCTGTTTCAGAATTGATTCCTCCAGCTTGAGATACTTAATATATTCTGCATTGACAGCATGAAGTTCTTCTCTAGCTTGTCCTGAGTTGGTTGCCTCATACAACTGTTCTGCTTCTCTTACTCTGTGCTCAAATTCTTTTGTCTTGAGGAAAATGTCTCCAAACTCAGCCCTTGACCATTGAGATAACTCTCTGCTCAACCTCTGCAATTTTTTATGAAATATCCACATAGGATTACCCTGCACTGGTTGACTCCAAGATTCTGTAACAACTTGCATGAAGTTTTCATTTTCCACCCAAACATTTAAGAACCTGAAGTACTTGGGAGACTGTTGAATTCTTGCTTCCATTTCCATCAATAATGGGCAGTGGTCAGACCCAACAAATGACAAGTGTGTAACAGAGGTGAAAAGAAGAGCACTGATCCACTCATCATTAACTAGAGATCTGTCCAGTCTCTTCCACACCATAGCATCAGGTCCTCTCCCATTGTACAAGGTGAATTTGGATCCATGGTAACCCAAATCAATGAGGCCACAATCTTCTATGACAGAAAGAAAATCATAGCTTTTCTGCATCTGATAAGGAATACCCCCAAACTTTTCTTCTGAAGTAGTAATGACATTAAAGTCACCAGAAACACACCATGGAACCTGATCATTGGCAAAGAGTCTCAGCTTGTCCCACAAGGGTCTTCTCAAGTGATTTATGCATTTGGCATATACCACTGTCAGAATGAATGGAGTCCCACATTCAGAATGCCTTAGTTGACATGTAATTTGCTGCTCATCTTCATCTATCACTTGAACATCAAAATCCTGGTCCCATAATAACCAGATTTTTCCATTAATGTTGCTGACTGTATGCTGCATATTTATTTGGATTTTAAAGGCATTGATATGTGTCTTATCTGCAAAAGGTTCTAAGACACCAATCAATGAAAGTTTGTGAATTTGCTTAAGATTTTTAAGCCTTTCTGTGACTCCCATGGTCCTTACACTCCTGACGTTCCATATAAGGGTACTGATCATGGTTAACATTCAGTGGAAGTTGGTTTATGAGTACTTCTACTAATAGAAGCACTGTTGTTTGGTGGTTGTGGATAGGAGGCAATTTCTCTTGGAGATAAGCCCATTTCTTGAGTCATTCTCTGAATTTCTTCTTGTGACCCTCTCTCAGTATCTAGTGAAGGACCAAAAGCTTTAATCAAATGATTGACATGAATATCCTCCTCATTTTCTTTAGAATCCCATTGCAAATCTTCTTCTTCGCTCTTATAACCCAACTCATCTTCTGACTGAATAGGCTGGTAGTCATCAGTAGGTATGGGAGATTTAGAGGCAATATTGACTCCACGTTATGTTCGGTATAGCTGTTGCAAAATGGCTAAAGGGGTGGTTTCAGCATCCTCCGTAATGATCAGGTCCATTGTGATGGGTTGTTGGGCACTTTGTGAGGAGTTATGTGTAGTATCTGGGGGTTCTGTTTGATGGATGACACCATTAACATCAATTGGACAGGATGCTAAGGGACTTGTTGAGTTGGACAATTTATTTTTCATGGCTTGTCTCTTCTTTTTGCTTGGTTTTGGTTTGGTATTTTTGGGCAGTGGGGTTGAGTTATTTGGTGAGGTCACTTGAATTCCTTTTCCTTTATCAACCTGCACATTCTTTGCCTGATTAGGCATGTTTTGATCTTGTCTAGTCTGAACAGGGGTCTGCATCATTTGCATGATAGACTCAATGTCCTGTAAATTGGCTTTCTCCCCTTCAAAATTGTTGGATGCTGATGGATCATTCTTTTCATTATTGATGTTTGTAATCTTATAAGAAGCATCTTGTTGAACGGCTCTCTCAGATTCATCATTCAACACAATTGGATTCTCCTGATCACCACCCTTTCCTCCATCGACACCACTTGTTTGCACACCATTAACTCCATTTGTTTGCACATCAACAACATCATTTGTTTGCACATCAATAACATCATTGACTGGCACATCATTACCAGCAATGGAATTATCTTTGTTCGGACCTTTCCCCTCCTGATTTGGGTCTCCTTCCTGACTTTTAGCCTCACCCTCAGAATGTTGAGGCATTGGATTTAGAGTACGAGAGGATCGAACAGGAATTGGACTAACCAGAACCTGGCCTTTTTGAATGCTGCTTCAATGGAGGAGCCTTTGATCCTTGTTGTTTCTGAACAGGTTTAGAAATCCTCTGTTGTTGTTGTTGATCTCTCCTCCTTTCATTCATTTGATTTTGTTGCACTGGTTTCCTATGAGGAGGAATTGAGGGAGACTGAGTTTGTAGTGTTTGGATCTTCTTGACACCTGAGGGTTCAGGTAAATCTGCGGTCACCTTTCTATTCATTTCATCATCTCTTCTCTTTGTGGAACAGTGTGTTGAAGTGTGGCCCTGATGTTTGCAATAAGTGCAGTAATCAGGCACACCTTCATACTGAACTTCTTGCCAATAGCCATCACCATTTTCATCTTCATCAAAACCCACCCAAATATAGTTAGGTCTTGATCGGGTAACATCTACAACCAATTTTACCTTGGCAACACTTCCTCTTGTCTTCTGAAAAGAAGCGGCATCTAAGGAGATGACTCTACCTATTGAGCTGAAGAGCTCTGTTACAGCTTCCATATAATACAAGTGCCATGGAAGATGAGGTAGAACTGCCCAATTGGGAGCTACTGGAGTTTCTTTTTCAGGTTTCAAATTTGGAGTCCAAGTAAACAACCTCATTTGTCTACCTTGGATCCACATAGTTTGTTTAAACCACACAGTGTCATAATCTAACTGATTGTCTAGGTCAATATAGACATGATTTTGATTGTAATGGGTGATTTTGAAGGTACTTTTAAGCTGCACCTGAGCTTCAAAGCTCTTCCTGATCACATCCATTCTTGGCATTGTGGATTCAAATTTTCCAACCAGAGTAAATTTGCACCTAGCTGCCAACTTAATCAGGTAGTCATTCCTATTAAAAATAACAGCTGGGTACCCCTGTTTAGATGTTTTCTTGGCAGGTTCAATGTCAATCCTAGGGACAGATTCTTCATGTAATTGCCTCAGGGATGTTGCATAAGTTGGTTTGACAGCTAGAGGGGGTGGCGCACTCACCTTAGATTGATCAGAGATGCTTGCAATAGCTTGGTTAGGCTGTGAACTGGGCTTGGCATTTTGTCGAACACTTGGAGGAAGTGCTGCACTGGTGCCTGGGAGCTTCAAACGATCAGTCAAGGAGTTGGGGCGATCAAAGTTAGATGAAACCTTGGGGAACTGATGCGCCTTTCCCTTGTGAATATTTTGGGGTTGGGCCGAGCCAATTTGACTGGTCGGAACACCATTATCGCCGGCTCGATGTTCATTGAGATTCTTCTTTTCATTAATTCTCTGAATTGGGGTGGTTAGAATCATCTGACCATGATATTGAATTTTGGGTGGCCGAGCCAATCATCTGGCTTGGAGGGTTAGAATCATCTGACCATGATATTGAATGACTTATTTATTTACTTTTTATTCAGAGAGGTCGCATTTTTATCTTTTCACTTGTGGCCAGCTTACAAATTCCAGCATCATCTCTCAAACTCCATAAACAGGTAAACAATTTTCAGTGCATTTGGTTTTAATCTTTTGTCTAATTATATAGGCTGTATATTATTTTACTCTTGAACTAAAACAATGCGATTCAATTATGAAGAGTGGCCAGTAAATATCTCATAGTGGTAACTTGAAGTAATCCCCTTTATTTAGGGGTGCGTGGCCAATCTTGTATATTCAGCATTCTTCTTGAAACTGTGCATCCCAACAAATTATGAATCCTCTTTTCGGTGCAACTAACTTCTTAAGTTGAAGTATATATTTGTCCTTCAACGAATTTAGCCTACATTATTTAGTAAATGCCCTTACCCAAAAATTTGTTCTTTGGTTATGGATCCATATTAAAAAACTTAATATCTCAACAAACAATACTGTTTTCGGATTTCTAAAATTGTCCGTATACGGTAATAATCGGATGAGAGTGCTGGTGAGCCCTGGAAAATGCAATTCTTACTATATGGATTTCGATGAAACTGGCTTGGAGGGTTGTGAAGACAGAAGGAATTTTTATGTGGACATTACTTAGAGCATTTCCGGACCGCCAAGCATGCTCAGTCAATAGTGAATTTCCAACCCAAAGCTGACCAGTACAACTATGTGTTACCCTGCGGGCTTCGTCATACCCTGCCTACTCGTCCCTCCCTATTTGGAATGTAACTTAATGTGCATTCTACATAATGGAATAGTTACGACTAATTTAAACTTAAACCGGTACCCTTCTTATATTCAAGCTTCAATAGTACCAATAATGCTTGTAAAATATCCCCCTAACATTGAATTTGAGATGTTCAGGAAGCCACATAGTAAATGCATATAGTAGTAACCTGTTCCATGTATCAAGGGTAGCCCAAACAAGCAGCAATGCCAGCGAAACTGTTGTTTTTTCCGTTGGCTCCAAAAGGATTCTTTAAGAGAAGCAAACAATAAGTTCTGACTTTGGTTTACGTTACTTTATGAAGACATTGTAGGTACCTACTCCAACTAACAATATGGGCTCTCGAAGCAATTGTTATTGTGGAGCCAAAAATAGCCAAAAATTCTAACAAGGAGATATACCTAAAACACTGCACTAAAAAATGTCTTCATATAACATGTACTCAAAAAGTTATAGTAATATATTACTATATAAATAATTTTTTTATACCTATATATTGTACAATTTTTCGTCAAACGAAATTCGATTGAACCCCTCACCATACATAGCTCCACCATTGTCTCGACGGAGGAATACCAGAATAAAGAAGAGAAGCTACTCAGTGAATCTCCAATGACAATGACCCTCTTAAAAAAAATAAAAACAACCTATGATCAATTCAACGGTGCATTAACTAGTCAGTTTGCGCAGTGGCGAATCCAAGATTTTAGATGAGTAGGTTCAGCCAAAAACCTGCACGACAAGTGGGACATGCAAAGATTTTTTTCCTTGCATCACACTATCACAAAATGAATAACTCAAAAAAATGTTGCAGTCGCTCTTTGTTTTTTTTTTTTTTCAAAAATAAGTGTGGCAAAAAACTTAAGTCGTACAACAAAAGTCAATTTATTTTTAGGTAACTAATAATTATATTAATCACCTTAGGGATCAAAATCATTACAAGTGTAGCTGTCTTTGTCTATAACAACCATGATTTAGCTCATCTAACTCTCCTACTTGCTAAGTGTAATCACTAATCTAGACTAAACATCAAATTTTATAACAGTGATATACCTTAGAACTTGTAGGTACTAACTATGTTGCCAAGTTTTGCCCCAGCTCTCATACTACAGAAGAGTGCTCTCTCCCTTGTGGTATCATACCAGCCTCTCTGATTTTTCTCAAATACCATGTTTGTTTCTCTTTCCATATGGCATGGACATACTCAGCAAACATCAGTCTGAAGAATTGAGCATGTTGTGTTCTTCCCTTGCTAGCTTGTAAGACATCCTGTTGAAACTCTTGCCATGTGAGTGCAGTCTGACCTTGCACTCCTATCTACTGCATAAGCTTGTTCCACACCTCTCTGGCGTATGAGCATTGTAGGAACAGATGATCACTAGTTTCCATTGAATTTTTGCACATTACACAGCCTGCATTCCCCATTTGATCAAGCGATCGACTGTCATTAGCCTACCATGGTTCAGTAACCACATTGTGAATATAGCCTTGGGTCTTGCTAGGTTCTGGTACATCATTGCTTTCCAACTCATTCGAGGTTTCACCCCTTGAAGTTGTTGGTAGATCTTTTTGATCAAGCTTCCACTCTGAGTCCCATTATGCACTAGATCCAAGTGGTTCCTGGCTTCAAGATCTTAACCACCATCCAGCTATCCTGCTGAGGTAGTGGTACACTCTCTATTGGCCTCCCTTTTATATAAAACATATGGATCCATTTGATCCATAGCTTATCTGCTTTGTTTGTTAGGTCCCAACACAGCTTAGTTATTGCAGTAGTGTTCCATAGTTTCAAGTTAACTAAGTTGAAACCCCCAGCTGATTTAGGCAAGCACATCTTCTCACATGCTACTAATTCTCTTCTTGTAGTTCCATTGGAGCCTGACCATATGTAGCTCCTGCAGTAAGCATCAATCAGCTTCAGCACTTTAGCAGGAAGCACAAGAAGCTGAGCCCAACAAGATTGGATCCCAAAGATAACAGTCTGTACAAGCTGCACTCTCCCAGCATAAGACAACTTTCTAGCAGTCCATGAGGAGATTCTAGCAACAATTTTCTCCACCAGAGGTTGCCATTGAACACCATTCAACTTCTTTGTATCCAAAGAGATACCTAGATATTTTAAGGGAAGTTCTCCAACACTATATCCTAAGAAATCAAGGATATGCTTTTTGCGTGTATTATCCGCCCCACCAAAATATACTGAGCTTTTTGTCAGGTTAGCTTTCAAGCCTGAAGCTCTAGTAAATATGTTAAAGCATTTCTGGAGGTGTTTCACTGAGTTTAAGTCCCCTTTTAAGAACATAAGGAGGTCATCTGCAAAGCTTAAGTGAGTAAGGCCAAGCATAACACATCTGGGATGATGTTTAAACTCAGGTATATCCTTAAGCTCATTTAAGCTCCTGCTCAAATATTCCATGGCTATAGCAAATAAGAATGGGGATATAGGGTCACCTTGTCTGAGTCCTTTTGCTGCATCAAATAGTTTAGTACACTTACCATTAACCAGTATTGTATAGTTCACTGTTATTACACAAGCCATTATCCAGTTAATGAACTTCTCAGGAATCCCCAGCTCAACAATTACCTGCTCCAAATACTTCCACTCTACAGAATCATAAGCTTTCTGTAGATCAACTTTGATCATCACTCTAGGGGAAATATGCTTCCTAGAATAAGCCCTTACCAATTCATGAGCCAAAATAGTATTATCAGCTATTTTCCTTCTGGGGATGAAACCAGATTGGTTCCCACTAATGATAGTAGGCATGCCACTTTGCATTCTTGTAGCTATCACCTTAGAAATAATCTTGTACATTACAGAGCAACATTTCAATTGGTCTATATTCTTTCACAGTTTTAGGCTTCACTATTTTAGGCACTAGAGTAATTGCAATCCAATTCAGATTGAACATTTACTTCAGGGTATTGTCTTTGAATTGGAAATATTATGACTTGAAAAAGTGAAAATAAAAGAGACATATAGTTGGATCATGAGCTGAGGCAGAATACCAACAACAAAGTTGATTACATGTGCACTTATAACGCTAAAGTAACTTCTCAAAGAGTTGAGGTATGAAGGAGATATGCCAATGATGGATGGACGATAAAGTGCACTAGACCTTTAACTCTAAATTTTCATGAAGTATAACAGCGTCAGCATGAGCATCCAGTTCTAGTTAAATACAGACAGATAGCCAGAAGAAAACCGGAGTCACCATACAGGATTACTACTGATGGTGTTCTCATGCATAAAGATAGACTTTGTGTTCCTGATGTTGCAGATTTACGTGGACAGATTATGATAGAGGCACATTATCCCAAATACACTGTTCATCCAGGTTCGACTAAGATGTACCATGATCTTAAGCAGATTTCTTGGTGGGACGGAATGAAGTGTGACATAGCAGAATTTGTGGCTCAGTGTTCTAATTGCCAGCAAGTTAAAGTCGTGTCGTCTTTCCAGACTTTATGCTTTCAGCAGATAGGTACGTATATATGATCATGTTGCCAGCTTATCTCTAGCATTAATAGACTATCAGTAGGTTTAGCAATGATCAACACTCGTTGTAGGTTTCTGTCGTGGCCCTAGGTTGGGTCTTGACAAAAGTGGTATCAACGCCTTAGAGATTTAGTATTACCATTCAATATTTGGAGGAAGACTCCTCCACTTAAAGCACAAACTCATGCAGCTATTTGAATAGGAATAACCATCCTCACACAGTCTACTGGACTAAAGAAGATTTAGCTAAAAGCTGAACGTAGGCAGACCTAAGCTACCAACTACCCTTTCGAGTTGCCAAACAGCTGCAGCTCTCGAGTCACAACTCCATACATTTTCTATAAGCACCATCGCCTGATGGATCAAATCAAAGGTCAAATGATGCCTCTCATTACCCTTAGTAGCCTTGAAAAACAACAATGTGCTTAGCCGGCTACTTTGACACACACTCTGGCTCAACACAGGGAACATCACAAGCGGCTACCAACCGTCCAAGCTCACTAGTGCCGGACGAAGAAGAAATGGAAATAGACCGAGGATAGAAATAATTAGAGCTTCAGGAAGCCCATCTTCTTATTTGCTTGGCTACCAAAGCTAGACTACTTACGAGTCAAAGTAGCCCAAGAATTGAAATTGAAGAAACAGATATTAAATGAGCTTTATGGAACAACATCCATGCCAATTTGACCTCCCAATAAGAAGGAAACTCTGACAATTTACCAGAAACCTTTTTTATAACCCAGAAGAGCTCATAGGATAACATGACTTTACTAGCATTTTGAACCAAGAGGAGATACGTAGATCGAATATTACTTACTAACCACTTTACACCGGAAGAAACAATGACACTTTCTGATAGTGACAAATAAGAATCCCATCATCCTACCGACACTGAGTTCCAAAGAGAGGTAGACTGACTTGACATTATAACAGAATGAGGCACATCAAGATGCCAAGCAAACAATACCGATACTCACTCACATATCTCTCACATTTAAACCAGATAAACTAGTAGAGTCATCATAAATGCCAGGAATAAATCATATCAAAAGCTCACCCTTCTACCGCAACCAATTCTTAATAGAAACGACATCAAAAGAAATCATGGAAACATGATAGGACACCCCCATTTCTAGATCGACCGGAAGAATGAAATGTTACTCACATTTAAGGGAATAAGAAATACTTGGGTTTACTACATCGGATGCCTCAGCATCTTGCCAGACTAGCAGTTCATAGAACTGCCTCTGCAGCTGAGCTGAGCCACTACCCTGATAATCACCTTCTGAAGAACCACTGCCACCACGTTCTCAACCTCTACTGGATGGTGGCATTTGTCCGGCAGATTGAGATCTAAATGAAATCGCCTGCGACTGTCAAGTGCCTGATGACAAGAGAAGGACGACTGCCTACTTGCCGGAGTAAGGAAGAACTCCACCAAAGATGACAGGCTCGCGACAATGATAATACCTTTTCAGTGAAAATGGAAGCTGGACAGATTGTTGATAGCTACAAAGAGAAAAACAGGGTCTGATATTGACGAACTACTGGCGCACTCTAAGAATCGCGTGACACAAGCTGAGATAACCTGGAAGGTGACCTCCCAAAATAATCAGAATTCTTACCTCCAAATGAGGTACCATGGTTGCCCACTAGGGCCACGAGATCTCTCGCTCTCCCACTCTAACTCTTCCTGCTCTAACTTATGGTATGCCTCGTACCTTCGGGCAATATCAACAACAACATCAAATGAAATTCCGACCTCAATCTCTCGAGCCATCTGGGATCTCAAGGAAAAAGAAAGGTCATCAATAAATCTTTGAATATCTCGAAAGGCTCATGGACTAGTTCTAATGCATATTCAGCTATTCTATAGAATTCAATCTCATATTCTGAAACCAACAGGCTAACCGACAGGCTACCCTGTCTAATCTACTCAAACTGGCAACACTCTTCATCTCGCTCGCTACTCGAAAGGAACTTTTCCACGAATCTAGAAGAAAAATCGAACCAAGTTAGCTAATAAAAGAGCGGTCCACCAATCCAGGGCTGGACCTTGAAACTGGAAAGCAGAATAATTAACACCATACCGCTCGATATAATCAAGAGCCTGAAGGATACGCTGACATCATTGTATTTTAAAAATTTACACAGGGATTATCTGATGCATGGCATGAGAATATCGGAAGGTTCAACCAGATAAAATAATGCAGCATCTTCGGACACTCGGACCGAGCTATTACTTGGGCTAGCTAACCAACCATAATAATTAGAGGCACAACACATGCTGCCTTCAGAACATACTTTACTGCGACAATATTAAGAACTGGAATAGGAGCTCCCTGAGACCGAACATCTGCATCTGTGGCAACCTGATAAGCTGCCTAGCGAATAATAGGTTTTTGCGGTATCTGCGTCACCAAGTTTCTCGTGAAAGCATCGTAGAGAGCCAAGGGAACCACAAGGCCCTGCTCCTTTGCCCATCGCGAGCTCGTACGGCTGGGACCTCCGTAACTAGTTCGTCAGCACGATCAAAACTCTCGGGGCTTCATCAGTGCTAGTCTTAGGCTAGACTGCTTCATCTTGAAAATACTTTTGCATCCTAGACCGACGCACAATCAGAAATGAAGGAAGTGAAACTTCCTAAATACCATCATAGCCCCTCGTAGATAAGCACAGACGTCTACGTACCCATCAGCGAGACTCTACTAGACATTGTCTTAGTCTGGATAGACTCTAAACCGGGCACTGATACCAACTGACACGACCAAGAATCCAGTTAGGCCGTGCGGGCACCCGACATCCTCCCCTAGACCCGTCGGGCGAACCCTTACCAATTAAATTAGGAAAATAAATATAACAATTCATAAATAAGGACAAGACTTAAAAAAAACACAGACATACTGATACCTCTAAGCTGTACAAAAGAAATTACAGCTGACTACCCAACATACTAAGTTTAGGGCTATCCAGACTAGACATCTAAGAGTACAAAAGAAGACAGATACCTCCTGAAGGGAGCAAAATGCAACTGAATAATAAACAATAAACTGGTGGCCATCCGGAATAAAAAGCTGGCTCACCCTGACAGTTGAAGTCGTCTTCGCTCCTTCACAACGTGGTGAACTCAATCCTGGAGCGAACCTGCCGAAACGAAATAGATAGAAAAGAAACAAACAACAAACGAGGGTGAGTCAAAAGGACTCAATAAGTGGGGCAGACTAGCCACCTCAAAGATTAGGATAGCTAGCCAAGGAGAAGAAATAGATAAACCAAATTTCTCTTATTTAAATTATAAAAAGGCAGAGCCAGATAATAACCGGAAACACGTATGAAACCATAAACTCAACCAGGAATACAAGCCAGAAACATATCAACAAATAAGCAATGCATGTAGAAGCAGAACAATAGTTATGTACCACAAGTCTACACAATGGTATGAAATGAAATATGATGCAAAGGGTCACAAGTGCCAAATGAATGGAGCGGAATCCTCCTACTCCTAGGGCGGAATCCTCCTGCCCTCAGTATGATGCAATGGAGCGGAATCCTCATGCTGCTAGGGCGGAATCCTCCTACCCTCAATATAATGCAATGGAGCGGAATCCTCCTGCTCCTAGGGCGGAATCCTCTTACCCTTAATATGATGCAATGGAGCGGAATCCTCGTGCTCCTAGGGCGGAATCATCCTACCCTCAATATGATGCAATGGAGCAGAATCCTCCTGCTCCTAGGGCGGAATCCTCCTACCCTCAATATAATGCAATAAAGCGGAATACTCCTGCTCCTAGGGAGAAATCCTCCTACCATCAATATAATGCAATGGAGTGGAATCCTCCTGCTCCTAGGGCGGAATCCTCCTGCTCCTAGGGCGGAATCCTCCTACCCTCAATATAATGCAATGGAGCGGAATCCTCTTGCTCCTAGGGCGGAATCCTCCTACCCTCAATATAATGCAATGGAGCGGAATCCTCCTGCTTCTGGGGCGGAATCCTCCTGCACCCAATATAATGCACATGAATGCAACATAATGCATATGAATGTGATATGATGCAATAATAACCCATCACCGGCGCAGGACTCTCATCGACAGCCGGGAAGTGTACGCCAACTCACAGCCAGAGTAAAATGCTCAGATCTTCAATGCAATACCAACAACAGGATATAACATATAATATACAATGTAAATCCAAAGCTAAGGCATAATGAGTACGCCTATCGGCAGCTACACACGTAAGAAATACGTGGTAGAAAATCCACGAGGCCAGGTGCCTCCAAAGAAATGGATATAAACACTTACCTTGTTACAAAGCTAGCACTGCTACTCAAAAAATGCATTATCTTTTGGATTCATTGCCACACAATCCCACTGTGTCCAATAAGCAGAAAATATATCACATAAAGCTAAATGCTTCATTCCTTACGTCTTAGGGCAATCCAGTTAGGAACCTGATACCCTATTCGCATACGCAATATGCAGGCCAGGCCTATGTACAGGGTTTAAGGTCACATAACCAAACCCTTAATAAATTATATTTATATGTTGTCCATAACTTACTGAGTACGAATATATAATCAATTCCACTATCGGGGTCCAATTGACCCTTTAAACTATCAGTTGAACTTATTAACACGATGTATAATATCCCAATTTTTACTGTTAAAATATATTCAAACACACGTAATAAACTCAAATAATGCATTAACATCATTACCTGAATGTTTCGGGGTGAAAATTCTATCTTTTTTCGGCTCTTTTCTCATTTTCTGGCATATTTTTCCTCTGCTTCGTTTTCTGTTTTGTGCCTGTTTCTCGTTCTCACGTTTCTGTTCCTTTCTTAGCTTTTATAAGCTGACTCAGCCCACCACCATATTCTCTTGTCCTTTCCTTTTTCATTTTATCCTTTTTTCTTTTCTTTTGTCTTTTCCTTTTCTTTTATTTCTTTTACATTTCTTTTCGCGACGAAAATTAAAACGGTACCCTACGATATTCGAAATAATTCTAAATTTCTCACGTAAGTTATACAAAATATATGTAACACACGTGCTAAGACGGATCTTAAATCGGACTCCCGAAACTCAATATGCAAATTAAATGGAAAAAGGTCAAATTATTTAACTTTCGGCATTTTAGCACTAGCCGAACAACCTTGAAATTCATTTTCGAAAGATCACAAAAGTCACAAATAATCATACGAACCTAACGGCACTTTTAGATTTCAAATCGGAGCTCATTCGCCAAAACTGAGCTCGAAAATCTCTTTTTAATATTTATCGATAATAATAACTGAAATCTTCTTCCGATACGTACAAAACGAAGTCTGATTTAGCTCAAATTTTATAGATAGGTCTTAATAGACCTTACGAATATTTTAAAATTATCGACACGCCAATCGGAGTCCTAACTTTCGAAACGACTGACCGAGGTCGTTTGACAAATTCAAAAGCTTATGGCAACTCTCGGAGGATTTTCCACTAATTGATCTAGGTGAAGACTTCTTTATAGAAAATTTTTATCATAATGAAAGCCTTCAACGAGTGCTAATGTAAGGTCCTTGGTTCGTTAATAGTTTCTTTTTATCCACAAGATGTTGGGAGCCAAATTTTGTTGCCACTGAAGTTAAGCTACAAACTACAGCTATTTGGATACAATTACCTAATTTGCCTACGGAATTCTTTGATGAAGGCATACTGAAAAAAAATTGGAAGTAGGCTTGGTAAATTATTAAAGGTGGACTTCAAAACTTCAAAAGCACTAAGAGCTAGGTATGCTCGTATGTGCATCGAGGTTCCAATTGATATTCCAGTCAAACGTTACATACACATTGAGTATCACAAGCAAGATGTAGTTTATGAGGGTGAAAATTTATTGTACAAAGTATGTGGAAGGCTTAGTCACCTTCAGGATAGGTGTTGCTGTGTTGTCACACCATACCCAACCAAAACTCAAAATTAAAGAAGGAGAGCAAGAGTGGCAAACTGTCTCTTTCACAAAAAAAAAAATGGAAAAAAAATCTCGATACCTCAACTTCTCAATTCCAGGCTCCTTCGAGCAGCAAAAATGCTACTTTTAATAAAGCAAGTACTAGCACCATGATTCCAGGTACTCTTCCAGGTAAGTTTTCTAAACCTATGGTGTATAAGCCTATTCTTAAAATTAATACTCATAAAACTAATATCACTCAATTACATGTTAATAATAAATTCGATGTACTTAATCTATCTAATGAAGATATTAATATTAAAACTTCCTTCATGCATGAGTCAAACACTTCCTGCACCAAGTTAACAAACTCCATGCAACCATCGTTACAAACTAGGTATGATGCCCCCACAATTAGTGACGTGGCAGCCATGGTGGATGACCAAATAGACATTCAAGTCCAACATTTAACTCCACCTAACCCAAATTCAGACACACACTCTTCATCCTACATGGCCACATCTGATTTTTCCTCTACAAATTCCCAAAATGCTACACTATTTATTCCTACACAATCACAAAATATCCTTGCATCGCCCATTTTGTCACACACAGAGTTGAAGCCAGATCATCATGAGGAGAAACTAATTTCTGACGCATTTGCCAAACCTAACACGCAAAATACCATGCAAAATCCTTATACTCCTATATCGACCATTACTAAGTCAAACTCTACTACCTTTGTTCCTATAAATTTACATGAGCAAGTTAACACTCACACACACAAGGAAAAAATCTCGCCTACATGTAAAATACCTACTACTACGACACAAGTTGAAAAAAAAAGAACAAAAAAATGAATTACAACAACCAAGCTCCAAACAACAACTTCCCTGCTCCCCCACAAATGCTTCAAGACAATCCTCTAATATTTGCTCTACCACCACCACTAAACTGGATTCCTCAATCATGGATCGAGTCAACATTATGGGGGCATGCATTAACAATTCCAATAATGGTAAACGGCTAAAAAGCCCTTGCTATAATCCAGGATCCACAATATCTAGCACTAATAGTAAGGGAGGGAATGCACTTGACCATGCAGAACTACATCAACAACATGTGGCCTCAATTCATGATCCCTCAGAACATCAGCTCATGGATCTTCCTTTTTTCTTACCAAGGGTGCTACCACCTCAGAATCCAATATTCACTTGGGACTTAGCTATGAACAGACCATTTCATGCACCAATGGACTTGAATAGAACTTACCAAAATGTGAACCCTTTGAATGTTCAAGTGATCCCCCCACCTTTCATGCAGATGAACATACCACCACTACCACCTCCCCCACCATCTCCAAGAAATCATCCCAATCTACCAGAACAAGAGGTAAACAGGAGAGAGGAGCCAGAGCCAATCGTGTTAAGGGGGAGGGAGAGTCACACGGAGTTTGCAAACCTAAAAGAAATAATAATTCTCCTTTACAAAGAAAGACTAGATAGGAAGTGTATCTTGACTTGTCATCCAACACTTTACAAGTGCTAATTGGATGTGAGAGCTCCAGCCAACAAGGCAGTGGGAAAATATGCAGTGGTGTTAAACCCTACTTTGACGACTGAGATTGGAATGGACACTGTGGAAAACCCTAACCCTAATGTTAACGTGAATAGAGAAACTAATGTGATAATATGAAATGCTAGGGGTGCTAATAATCCTGACTTTCGTAGGCACTTTGGAGCTATTTTAGAAACTTATAGACCAGTGGTTGTAGCTCTACTTGAAACTAAAATAGACGACCACCATGATCTTCGAGCTAGGTTTGACTTCACTGACTATGCTGAAATTCCAGCTGAGGGTCGTTCAGGAGGTATTGTTTTGCTCTGGAAAAATGAATTGGTCAGTGTCACTGATATCCAGATTAGGGGAAATGAATTGAATGCAATGATCAAGGTCAATGATGTCCAGGCTCCAAATGCTGCAAATCCGGCATAACTTTCGACAAGGCAACAAGGTCGCCCACCTCATGGCAAAAGGGGCTCCCTCGACGTCCAATCCAAACATCACCCACCACTATGCAGTGTCACCTTACTTCGTCTATCAAACTTTTGTAGAAGATAAGGAGGGTACAAGTTTTGCGATCACCACTTCGGATAATATTCGTAGTCATCTAGCCTCCCTAGGAAATCTGAATGCGCTTAAAGCAATTTTCTTGTTTAATATAAACTCTACTAATCATGTAATAGATCCTTTGGGGATCCGTATGAACATCCTATGTAATCCGCTTTAACTAGTATTAATATAATATCATGTCTTAACAAAAAAAAAAGAGAATAAAAATACTACTCCCTCCGTTTCAAAAAGGATGAACCTTTGCGGAGTACGAGGGTCAAATTGACTAATTTTGACCGGGAATTTGCACATCGAATTTTTAATTTTTTTGAAATAAAATTTACATATTTAGAAACTACATGAAAAATACTATAAGTCACAATAGTTAACAATTCAAAATAGTTAGAAAATATTTGTAAGACATGTGGTCAAACATAATCTTGTTTGACCCTTCAAATAGTAATAGGTTCATCCTTTTTGAAACGGAGGTAGTAATAAATTGGAAAAGGCTGTTGTGGGGTTTCGATCTCCCGCTTGTTCTATAGTCACTATCACCTTGAACCATCTCAGCAAGGAATCAGCTTATTTCAAGTCGGTTCATTTACTAAGTATATTATCGTTTCACAGAATTTAACCTATACAAACTATTAAAATTTTTCGATAAAGTGGATTCAGTTGAACTTGTTTGAACCAACTGGGTCCGTCTTGGTATATATGATTGATTATATTTTTTTCAGATAATAATTTTTAAAAAGTAAGTCTTTTTTTGATATTATAAAAAATAGTGATGAGTTCATTCCCTTCAAAATAAATTATTTATACGAGTAATGTGTTCTTTCTTTCATAAAAAAATGGAAAGTGTTACTAATACGAGATCCCTGCTTTACACGTTATAATCAAGTTGGAAATAGGAACGTTACATACACCATTTGGAAAAGTATAGGGAATACCAATGTTGAGATCCTTTACGTAAACTTAGGATTTCACCTAATATATACTCAAGTCATCATGAATTTGGCAGCTACACTTGATTCTTGACGCCCAGACTAAGTAAAGAGTTAGGTGAATCCAGCCAATCCAGCCCCACTTAAATTTTTGACATTTTAATGAACATACAAATGGTTCATTCCAAATATTTTGTAAAATGGTCTGTTGTTTAGGATTTCAGATACAACACAGTAGGCCAGCCTTTGACAAAAACAAGCTCATCACAGACATTTCAATTAAGAGACTTCTCTTCTAAGGTTTCATATTGTGTATATTTCTGAGTTTGACGTTTTATGGTACTCCCAGTGTTATAAATATATCATAGTTTGACTTAATACATATGTAAGACAAAATTTTGAAATTATTGGTTCAAAATATGTCATAACATTTGTATGGCTGTAAAATCTTTGAAACTTGTAGTTTTAAACATCTCATACCATTTATGCGGTTTTAAAAAATTTTCATTAATGGTAAATGAGAAGTTTAAGGTAGATTATTTTTATTTGTAGAACAGTATAATTTTTTTTGAAACAGATTATAAGAAAATCTTGCTAATTGTTTGGTGTGATATCAACTTTGGTAATGCATGAGTTATGAGGTGTCAAAATTAAACATACATCTAATTTCCCCAAGTTAAAGATGGGTGGAGGCAATGCACCAGCTGATCGCATATAATATAGGCTGGGTAAAGATGTGTTAATGAGGGGTCAGTCAAACTCGTTAGTACTCGAAATCGTTTTGTTCACTTTATTTTGCTAACATACTGACTAATACGAGTTAGTCGATCAATCCTATAATAAAGTAAAACTGTATCCTATATTCAGTCTTTTTAAAAAAAAAAATAGTAATTTTACTATTTTTTATTTCTGCAAAGTCCCCTATAGGCTAACTTGGGTAAGTGATGCAATCCAAATTGACCTAAATTTTTTGGATGTGTTAATTTGAGTTACACATGAAGTAACCAATAACATGACTCACAAAAGCTCACCTAAGTTTCAACGGTCACACATTCGTGAGTTAAATTTTGCACCATCACTATGCTAGAATTCAATTCCATTTTTCCTTTCCTTCTCCTTTAGATTATGGCATACCAAAATCTTGTGCTCTGAATTAATATATTACTAGGTGGTACTGAAGGGTATCAATATAAATTGAGCATGACCGTGTCCACTTCGTAATCTTGAGATAGATGTCTAATTTACAAGCTCTTCATATGGTAACCTTATTCTTTAATTTACAAGCTAACGCTTCACAGCTAGTCAGCTACTACATAAAAGTTAATACACGAGGAAAGCCCCAGGGCCACACTTTCAAAGGGGGAAATATGCTTAAGAAAATATAATCATCGCCTTCTACATATAAATCAATCAACACGTTCTCTTTTTAAAGTCATCAGTCTATTGGAATGTTATTGCATCAAAATCAGTTGTTCGCTTTGGGCGGTAATGTTAGACTATGAATGTGAACCTTTGTCTTGTTTTCTTTTTATTATTTATGTTTTTGTTTTTTAGGTTTGAATGAGAGTCTGAACTCATACATCTTTTGAGGGAGATCACTTCTAATATTATGTGGGTAAAAATACGCTATCTATACATACGGGAGTAGAAGGTCAGCTGGCCAGAACCAGACTAGCCTCGCAAGTTAACGGGTGCTAAGGACATACGCCCTCCATTAGCCACGACCATTTATCAGGCACGGGCTAGAGCCAATGGGTGTACTCATAGCCGCCCAGAAATAATTAGACTTTTAGTTAGGGTTTACCTTGGGTGGACCGCCTTTTATAATGGGCCAAAGACCATTAGAATATGTATTTTACCATAACTAAAACTGGGGTAAACCTAATGTTGAAGTTTGAGTTTTGATGATTGACGAACGGGAAGAAACTGGTGAAGGACTTGGTTCATGGACAGGTTCACCTTATGCGAAAAAGATGCACATATATATTCCTAGTCCGAATTGAAAGACGAAAGAACCTGGACGGAGAAGTCTCACAATCCGAACTAGATTAGGAATCACGAATTTGAATAGCTGTTGAAGTTTTCCTAGGCGGCAAAGGATTGGAGACTTAGAGGAAAAGCAACCAATATGTTATTCTATTTATGGAAAGATTTTAAGGCTGTAGGAGTTAGAATTCTACAAGGAAAAGTTTCAGGAGTTAGAATTCTACAAGGAAAAGTTTAAGGAGGCTACCTTATTTACTTGGGAAAGCTCCTTAATTCTCCCAAACCTACCTGGTCTCTTGATCTCTATCTATACTACATGTTGAGGCTGCAAAACTCATTCACAAACTTCGTGAGCAAAGCAAAGACAAACATACTGAGAGAAGTATTGGAGTGAATCCGTAAAAATCAGCGAAGCAGAACCAGGCAGAGGACGAGTTTCTTATTAGTTATATTTTGACTAGATCTGCGTATTTAGGGCATTGAGTTGTAGCCTAGTGTGCATATTTAAGAAGAGTTTTTAGGTATTCTTTTGTGAAGAAAAATTGTTCTTTTGAGCTAGAGTTAGCTTAGAGGAGGGAGGTACAATCGAGTTGATTGTATGTTGTTTAGGTACTAAAGTTTAGTTCCTTAGTTATAGAGTCTTGTAACATAAAACTTGCTCTTTATTGTTAGTGGAGGTTATTTCAAATCCCAGAGTTTGGGTCGTGGTTTTTTCCTCCCTTGAGCAAGGAGTTTTCTACGTAAAAAACATGTGCAAGTTTATATTCCGCGAAGTTTCTTTCGTACAGGTTTGGGTTGAACCTCATCAAGAATCTAGTTCATTGTGAGAAGCTCAACTTAAGAGCAAGTTTTTTATGTGATCGAAAATCGGGCATAGACACTATTCACCCTCTCCTCCCCCTCCCTTTAGTGTCTTGCAAGGTGCACCAAATGCAATAAGTAGTATCAGAGCAGGTTCTCTCATAAAAGGTTAATATCTTGAGAATGATCTAAATCATGAGTGCACCACTAGAAACAACCGAAGGACAATCTATCATATGCCCTTCTCTATTTATGGACAATTTTATGGATAGTGAAAAGCAAGGATGTCAGATTTTATTCAAGCTCAAGATTACCAACTTAGGGAGATTAAAACTAAAGGACCACTAATTCCTACCGTGATTGATGTGTAACAATAAATAGTGACAAAGGACCCAAGTGCATATGGTGAGGCAAATTATCGATTGCTTGAGAAGAATGCTAAGGCAAAAAGAATAATCATCTATAGACCAGGTCTTTATGAGTATAACAGGATATTTGTTTATACTAGTGCCAAGGAGATTTGGGATGCTCTTCAAGTTTCTCATGAAGGAACGAATCAAGTTCAAAAGTCAAGAATTGAATTGCTAATAAGAAAGTATGAGTATTCTCAATGACAGATGATGAACCTATTGAGGACATGATGAATGGGTTCACCATCATAACTAACGAGTTAAAGTCATTAGGAAAAACTTTTACTTTTGAAGTTTTGGTGACTAAGGTGTTGCATTCTTCCTGATTCTTGGGAGTCCAACGTTACAACCATCACAGAGGCAAAGGAACTTGATAAGATAACCTTGGACGAACTCATTGGGTACTTGAAGACGCATGAACTCAGGAACAAATTCCAAGTCAAGAAAGAACCCAAGATGGAGAAGAGATTAACCTTTGAAGTAACTGAAGAAGCTGATCCAGAGCTGAATGACAAGGAGATGGCCCTTTTGGAAAAATTCAAGAAAGCCATGAACTTACGTGATAGCAGGTTCACAAAAAAAACCACATGAAGTACCAAGACAGTTGATAAAGCCAATTTTACAGGTTGTTTTAAGTGTGGTGAGATGGACAATATTATTCACGATTGACCACAGTGGGAAATTGAATGGAAGAGAGGAAAAGCTAGTAAAGTCAAGGAACTAAAGAACAACTGTGGTCTAACAAACTTCAGAGCTCAACGAAAAAAAAAGCGAAACAAGCCTTTTATGCATCATGGGGAGAATCAAGTAATGAAGTTGAAGAAGAGGAAGAAGATACCGCCGCCCTTGCCTTGATGAAAATAGCTGATGGTGTCACTAAGGGAAGGTGCATTGGTGACCTTCCATATTAAGAGGAACACACTATAAGCGATGGAAGGAACAGATGAAAGTGTTCCTTCAAGCTAATGATTATACTCTCTGGATGATTACCAAGCATGGACCATATGTTCCTCTCAAAGTTGACTCTCATAGAACTCAAGTCCCAAAAGTTGCCGAGGAACTAGATGAAAGGATCTAACCTGGCTCCAAGCAAATGCAAAGGTGATTATGGCACTGAAGTCTGGATTAGAGGCTGAGGTTCAAAATCAAGTTGCTAGCTGCAGTATAGTACAAGAGATTTGGGATCAAATGAAGACTCTTTACAAGGATGAACCTCTACAGGATCAGGTGCTTGAACTTTCTGAGATTCTTCCCTGCAAGAAACCCCGAGTGGAGGAATCTGCGCTTATGGCAATGAGTGATGAAAAACATGACAATGACCTTCTAGACGTAAGTCTCCATGAGATTAAGAAGAACCTTCATAAATTTTCTTAAAGGAAACTCTCCCTTCTGATGCTTACTTTAATTGAAGGTTATGAAAGTTTGAGTATTGAGAAGGACCAACTCTTGCTAGTTGTGTTTGAACTAAAAAGTGACTTAAAAAGTTATAAATTAAATAAAACTGACTTGAGGGTATTGTGAAACACCTCAAGGAACATGTTCTACTAGTGCAACTCTGCACTCTAACTTGAAAACGTGAAGTTAAATGAAGCAAATGGTAAGACTGTAGTTAGTGAATTTCAAATTAATCTTAAAGCTAAGCTTTAAAAAAAATGAGGTTCTTTACCAGGAAACTGATCAGAACCGAGTGCTTCAAGAAAAGTTTGAAAAAGCGAGCTATGAGCTTACTAGAACATTGAAATGGAACAGTTCCTCAGAAGTTGTGATCTGGGAAATTAATCACCAGAATATAGATAAGAAAAGACTAGGTTATAAAAAACCACTACTTACCTGGAACCGCAAAAGTAAATATTCGAGGTTAACTATAAATATGCATTGCACCCATTATGAAAATAAATGGTCATTACAAAGAAACTTGCATGGCTATAGAAAGAGTAGTAGTGAAAATAAAAAATTTATTTTACCTAGTTGGGCTAAAAGAGATATGATACATCAATTCCATCATAAGAAGGGACCCAAGCTTGTTTGGATATCTAAAATAAACCCTTGATTGAGTTTTACAGGCTAAGGTGAGAGGGAGAAACCAAAACGAGTATTAACACAGTAGTTGCTTGAGGTACATGAATAAAGACAAATTTAATATTCTCACTAACAGCCTTCATATGAGAGAGAGTGGTGTTGGTAAGAAAAAGTAATATCATTGACTATGAGGTAAAGAATGTAGTCCACTCTCCCACTCAATAGACTATAGGTAATTGGTTGATGTTTAAAGCATAATTGTTGAGTATTTCACAACTTTTGACTCGTGAGCATAAAAATGAATTTTGATCCAATGATTATAAAATTGTGAATTACAAATTTCAGATGATTTTTAATGAACATAGTAAGTACCTTGTTAGGAAAATTTCTCTATGACTCACTTCAGGATAGGAAGCCAAGCGTCACTTACCTAAGAGCTTTTGGGTGTTATTGCTTCATTCATAATGTAATGGTAAAGAAGCTCTAGGAAAGTTTGATGCACCAACTGATGAGGGAATCTTCCTAGGAAATTCACCATATAGAAAAGCTTACAAAGTGTTATATAAATGAACTGTATGTATTGAAAGCATGCTTGTGATTATTTTATGAAACTAACAATGTGGTTGAGAAAGGCATGCAGGAAGACGAACATGAAACATGTTTATCCAAGAACTAGGATGAAGGATCTAATTAAATGGCTAAACAATTGCTTCACTCTAACCGATATGAATTCAGTGGTTCGGGGGAACTGGTTCTCAGACTGATCAGTTGATATTAAAGAACCAACACATGAACCAGGCGCAGCGAGGGAAACTTGACCTGAAGCTGATAGCAGGAAAGAACCAGTGTCTGAAAGACATGTTCATCCTAAAAGGCATAAATTTAATCAAATCAGGGGGAACTGGTTCTCAGAACGATGAATTTCATCATGAAGAACCGGTTGAAGATTCAGAGAAGCAGATTGAATCATGAAGGAGATCAAGCCGAAGACATATGTCACATTCATGAGGAACAAAGAGACAAATAAATAGGGGGAACAACAGATCAAGAAAATGAGAACTTAGAAGAACCTGGTCCTCTCAAGGTCTCTCTGGATGAACCTCTTAGCAGTTTCAGCCTAAAACCTAGAAGCATCAAAGTTCACATCCACTGGAGAACCTCATCTCCGACTTAAACTATGGAATTGTTACAGAGGAGCTTTGAAGAACTTTTGTGCATTCTATGCGTTCCTCTCATCTATGGAACCAAAGAATGTACTAGAAGCACTTGAGGATCCAGATTGGGTGATTGTTATGCAGGAGGAACTACATCAGTTTGAAAGGAGCAAAGTCTGTCACTTGGTCCCTTGACCTGAGGACATGTCCATCATTGGTACCAAGTGGGTCTTTAGAAATAAGCTGGATGAGGATGTCATAATGACAAGAAACAAGGCAAGGGTTTGAAAGTACTGAGTTTCCTAATCATGTCTTCAAACTAGAGAAGGCGCTTTATTAGTTGAAGTATGCTCCAAGGGCATGGTACAAGGGGTTGTCTTGGTTCTTGTTGAAAAATGAATTTACAAGAAGCAAGATTAACAACACTATTTTCAGAAAGAAAGCCAAAGATATACTCATTGTTCAAGTCTACATTGATGACAATATTTCTTGAGGTATTAATGAATCCCTGTGTAAGGACCTTGCAAGTTTGAGATGAAGTGTGCTAAAGTCTTGGACTCACCGATAGCATCTGGAAAAAAGCTGAATCTTGATGACATTGGTTCTTGTGTTGAAGAAGCAAAGTATAGAAAGATCATAGGTTCTCTCTTATATCTTACAGTCAGTTGTCTAGATATTGTGTTTGGTGAGGGTCTATGTGCAAGGTTCCAGTCAAAATTAAAGCATTCTAACATATCTACAGTGAAAATAATCTTGAGATACTTGAAAGGACCTAAGGACTTGTGTTTGCAGAATCCTCGAGGAGGAACCTTTTATTTGTAAGTTTTATTGAGGAAGACTATTTTGTTCATCTTATGGATAGGAAAAACACATCTAGAATGGACACCTTTTAAGTCCTTACTTAGTTTTATGTGCTACAAAGAAATAACATCATGTGGTTCTATCCACATCTAAAGCTGAGCATGTAGCAGTTACTTCTTGATTGTTCATAACTCTTATAGATCAAGCAGCAACTGAAGGACCTTGGTATAAATAGTGGAACAATATCTATCTTTTGCAACAATACCAGTGCAGTCAACATTATCAAGAACCTGATCCATCCCAATAGGACCAAACACACTGATATTAGGCATCACTTCTTGAGAGATAATATTTGAATAGCCTAATAATAATGAATTCTTGCAGGACTGAGGACGAGGTAGCAGATATCTTCATCAAAGCATGAAACATGGTGAAATTTAAAAGGAACATGTTGGAATTGGGGATGACCAGAATACACTTAACAACCCAGTACTTGGTCCCCTCGATGATTGGCTAGTGAAGTATCTTTTAAAGTTCGCTTGTCCGTGAATAGATCAAAATGTCATTTCTAGTTCTATACTATAATTAGTATGCATTTCATCTATGCTAGAAACTTCTCACTGATTTCTAATGATGCTACTCTTTGGTCAGGTATGGAAAAAAGGGGACATGAGAGGGTTGAATCAGTTGCATATGTGCTCAAGTATACGTCTAAACTATTAAGATTACTTATATAAATTGTCTTAACTGGTTCATCAATCCTAAATGCAACCACCCTAATATGGCGCTGCTCCCTAAGCCTAACTTGAAATTCAAAGTCTTTTAATGACATGACGTCAATTCCTAAGAAACTTTAAATGATCAATCACTTCATCTCTTTCATCTTTTATCTCATAAGAGAAATCACGTCAAACATTCTAACCCTTCTAAAAGCCCTTGTTTCACTCGAACCAAAATTGTTAAACCTAGAGGGAACAAAGAAACAAAGCAAGCTGCGATGAACCATTATGTGGAGTTGATTAGACGTTTGTTAGAGAGGTAAAGAAAAGAAGAACCATGTAAATGGTAGAGGCTAAAACTCAGGGGGAACCATCACAAGAACAAGGTTCTCAAAGTGAGGGAATGACATAACTGGTCCTAGAAAATCAAACAGTCACTTCATCTCAAATCGAGGTAACTACTGTTTCGCCTAAGAAATATGTTCCAATGACTAGTACTGTTGTTCTTGGTTGTGTTTTTGAATTGGTTAGAGAAAGCGTGGTTGTTTTTTTAGAAAAGAACTTTTTGAGGTCCAGTCAATAAACCTAGTTTAGAGATTGTTCCTTCGAGGGTACATGGGAAAGAAAAGAAAGAAGGAGAAAGGTATTGCTGAAACTGATGGTGTTGCTGAGACAAAAAAGGCCACAATGGAAGAACCTGGTTCACCCACTATCGCCTCGACTGTTCATGAACTAGATATGGGCTGATGATGATGATATAGGAAAATAGTTGGTGTCTAGGAATGTGGCTGATCCAATATGCGTAGAGGATCCTAGTGTGTTTTGGAGGATCCAAGGATGATGAATTGAAAAACTATAATCAACCAATTCTAGAGATTTCGATGGTGGGATTGATTAGGATGAGGAAGTTGTTGTCTTGAGCGAAAAAGGCAGAAGCAATAGAGACCCTTGTGGTAGAACTTGGAAATAAAAAACCAAGGACCTAGTGAAGAAACAGGTAGTGCAGATGTCAATGAACTATCTTCTCAACTTCATGAGGAACATGATGATAACGTACCTGTGATCCAATTAAGGAAAATGACTTCTGAGTATTTTTTCCAATCATAGAAAAAGAAAAAGAAAAAAAAATTAGTAAAAGAAACTAGAGAAGAGGTGAGGCCTGAAGTATCACAAGTTGAACTTGGTCCTAGGGTAGAGAAAAAGGTTACCGATAAGGGGAAGAAAAAAAGAGTGATGTAGAAAAGAAGAAAGTGGACCAAGTTTTTCGGCTCAAGGCGCTTCTTATGGTAAAGTGTAGAATTCTCGCTGATACTAAAGAAAGAAGGGATTGTACAACTAGTTGCAAAGTTAAATGCTCAAAGCTAGAAGAACCCATTTCATGAAGAATTCCAGTAGAAGGATATCATGAGTACATGAGAAACACATGGGCTGTAAAGTCTGATGGTGTGACTAATCTTGTTGTAACTTGTAAGTTCAAGGGGAAACTTAGGTTTACCAAGGCCACCTAGATTAAGAAAAAGTTCATGGCATCCTTCCATCTATTGTTGTTTGAGTTTGTTTTGAAGAACCTGTTGCAGAGGTTCAAGTGTCGTAGTGAGGTGAGCATTGTGGATTTAACTTATAAAGACCTGTTGGAGAGAGAGGTTCCTACTAATCTGCCAGGAGTGATGAAACAACATACATGAAGGATACTGATGTGGAACTAGGAAAGCATAGGTTGGCTTATGAGTTTCTTTTGACACAGATCATAGAACACTTTGATATACCTAATCATCATGATATCTTTGGCAAGGTACATCTTAAAGAGTTGTGACTACCATTTGGATGTAGAACTTGCAGAGGAACCTATAGAGCTTGATGATATTAAAGGTCCTTATGTAGGTAATAGGAATCAGTAGGTATAAGCCTATGGAAGGTGAACTGGTGCTTGAGATCCAAAAAAGGAGAAAGAGACGCAGTCGTGCCGGGATAGCAGCAACGTCGTGAGGTTGCTATATCCGGAAAGACGAAGCAGTGGTCGCTCCCCCCTCTTCCCTTCTGCTGTTGTTGCCACTATCCCACCAGAATTTTGCCACCAGTATTGTAGATCTACTTCTTCGATTATGGAAATGGGCTTTAAGCGAGATTTATGGTGGTAGACTCTCATTACAAAGCTTTGTTACTGGGTCATTCTAGCTGTTCAACGGCTGATTATGCATCGTGATCGATGTTTTGCATTTTGATATTTTGATGTTTTAAATCTCTCTGTCTTCTTCTTTACATTTGTTTTACTATAGGATTTTACTCATTTGGGTTTGACTACCATGTTATTGTAGTTTGTTGATGCAGTTTTTGCCCATTTACTTTGTCAAATTGCTGAGTGTTTCTGATGTTTTTGGATTGTTGCTTCACTAATTTTTTACATGATACTTCACTGTTGGCCATGGATAATTTTTGAGACCACAGCCTCATTTACGTGTTTGCTATTTGCAAACGGATAAAAGAAGGCAATGACAATATTTTCATAACAAAATAAGTGAGATAGAGCAATGGAGTTGACAACTTGGCATGGTAATCGACTCCCCATCATTTGTTTCCATCGTGGCAGCATCCTTAACGCTCCATCCGAACTACCACTATCCGAGACTAAACTCTTTTCAAAATTATTTTTTTGGTTTTGTTTTCTCATACTTGTTTTTACGCATTTTGATTATTTTATATTTTGCCATACTAATGACTTGTCTCATTTTTGTGAGGTGTTTCCTAGCGGAGTTTGCTAAAGAAGAAGTCATTCGAGAAGACACACACTTTATTTCGTAAATTATATAGTGAAAATTTTAATTTTGGGGAGTTGAGGTAGTGTCAATTATTTATTACTCCTGTCACCTAGTTTACAACCCATTTAAGACGTCACACATAGTTAATGATTAAAAGAATAATTTAATTCTGGTTTAAGTTAATATTGCTCGAACATTTAGACTTTAACATCTAATTTAGTAGACTAATCACTTAATTGCTTTAACTCACTTAAATCCAAAACTTTTAATCCGGTCGGAAACAACACTTTGTAGATTTTGAGGGGTGCCTAACACCTTCTCTCTCAATTTATTTGAACCCTTACCTTGAATTTTTAGTTCGTATGTCAAATCCTGGAGTCAATAAAATAAAATCAAATAGAAAAAAAGTATGTTCCCTAATACGCTTAGTTAAAAAATATGTTAGGTGACGACTCCAATTTTCACCCGTGAGTCCACAGTCGAGTTTTATTCAACAATTTAAAATGGGGGTTGACAGCCATAGCCGTGGAACCATTTGAAAGGCTTACTGGAGATGGTGCTACATCACACAAGTTATTCAATAACTTGGAATCACCACTCATATGGTGAGATGCTCCTATGTCGACATTAATCCAACTAGTTTCACAAGTATTACATGTCAATTGTTCATAATTTTTACTGTGGGAATTAAGCATGGAGAGAAGTGCACTCCACTGGTCATTAGATAATCCAGACAAAACATTATTATTTTCCTCGATTTTTATCATTCGACCCGGTTTCTTGCACAACATTAGCAACTCTTGTAATCTCATGTCTAGTGCCACCACGTCTGGATAGTTTCTAGATCATCCACCAAGACCACGTCCAGTAATCCTTCCTTTTCCTCTTCATGTACCCCACCATTCAGGATACCCAATCACCAGAAAATAATCTTTCTTTTCATGTCAAGTTTTTCCACAATTAGCTCATGTTAGTTTGTCCGAATTATTATATGTATCGCCACTCCATTTGTTGTGAGCATGAGACATGGACTGCATAGCAAAGGCAACATCATCTGCACACTCCTCCATAGATAGACCAACGTTATGATGTTCTTCTTCTTGAGTGATCATGCCATAGAATTTATTCAACGTGGGCATCAGTTTCATGCTCAATATGTTAGAAGTGTAGTCCCGAGCACATCATCATCAAGTCACATTAAAAATTGATGAACTTTCTCTTTTTTGCATTCTTGTACCAATTCCTTCTGTGCCCCACAGGTACACCCATCACATATGCATATCAGATTCTTTGTGTAGGCACTTAGTTCTTCCCACATAATCTTCATTTTACTGTAGTATGCAGCAACATTCTGTTCTCCCTGTTTACAAGATACAAGTTCATTTTTCAATTGGTGTATTCTCATGTAATGACCAATTTAGTATCTTTCCTTCAAGTCTTCCCATAGTTCTTTAGCAGATTTCGTATAAGAGATCATCGACTGAAGTGCTAAATTTATGATATTAAAGACCCAAGCAACCATATCAAGTTAACGTCGTACCAATCATCAAGTTTAAGTCATTCTTCCTTCATTTTATAATCGTTCTATCGATGAAACCCAGTTTCTTACAACCTTAGCTCATTTGTCATAGTTGTCTCCCTTCAAAACCACAAGAGAAATGAAAATTCTTTTGTGATCTACTGAAAGCAAATAATATGGAGTTGTCGGATCATTCATGGGAGTTTTATTACTTCTTGATCCACTACCTTTGTCTCAGTTCTTCTTCTTGTCATCGCCAACCATCTCCAAATTTTTTGGTTATGGCTCTGGTATCATGTAGAGTTTAGAAATACCAATGTTGTGTCTTTTCCTTTGAACGAATTGAAGCCAATATATACATTTCCTCTGTCTTGATAACTAAGTTATCTCACAAGTGGGGTCTGGGGAGGGTGAGATGTACGTAGACCTTACCTCACCAAGGTGGAGATGCTGTTTCCGATAGACCCTTAGCTAAAGAATAAATTTTGAAAACATGTTTGAGAAAAATAAACAAGATGAAAACACCATGGTAAAGAAAATGCCAGCATAAAAACTAAAGATAATTGAGATAAATGAAAAACACCAATAACAATATATACGAATAATACTAATGCGCATATGACAGAAATCAACCGACTACTAACTAATCTTCCACCCTAATCCTCGACTTCTATGCTTTCTTATCTAGGATCATGTCCCTGGAGGTGAGCCATGTTCTGTCTAATCACCTCGCCCCAATAACTACTATCTAGAAAATAAGGCAAACACTAAAAAGTTCTCTCCTAAATACATACAACTTCCTAAAATAACTACAATAGAATATTACACAATATTTCCCAATATGGTTGGTACTCCCTCCGTTTCAATTTATATGGCGGTGTTTGACTTGGCACAGAATTTAAAAAGAAATAAGACTTTTGAAATTTGTGATCTAAAACAAACCATAGAAATTTGTGTAGCTGGTAATTATTTCGTAAAAGAAAATTATTTTTACTTATAGAAAAGTGACATTCTTTTGGAACGGACTACAAAGAAAATAGTGCCACATAATTGGGATAGAGGAAGTATCAATTTTACCAAAAAGTACATATTAAGTTCTTGATATTAGGGACCTATACATTAATGAAGTTCATATGCCAAAATCCACAATTTTCCAAGAATAGACCATTTGAAATAATAAACTATCACTTATATTTAAACAGAGAAAAAGTAAAGTAGCAAAATGAATTTTCGATTATCATATAATGAATTGTGCATTGACTTGCAAGGTGATATAGGTGGGCAATAGTTGGCACAAGAAATTTAAACAAATAACATTCATGATGAAGGTCGTTAAACCATAGGGAATGCTTGATTGATTGTTACTTATACAAAAATCCACATGAAGATATGAAATAAAATTGTTATAGAAGTGTTAAAAAAATTATGAGGCAGGTCGTTAAAGCTTTCATGATGTTGGCAATAATTGTAACTTAATATCTATATCTATTCGTTATCTTAGTGTGTAACTAAGCATGCATGATAGTGGAATCATGTGGCCAGATCACAATCCCTTTACTAGTATAGTATTTCAGATTTCAACTTAGGTAGGGGCCAGCACATTTGACAGAGGAATGTGTTTCCGAAGAATACACAGAAATGCCCAAAAAAAAAAAAGAAAGTATAGGAGTAATTAACCTACACATGAACTATAGTTTAGGTGAATTAAAGCTGAGCAAACTTTGACTAGAAAACATTTTTTACAAAGAATCCCAAGAAGTAAATTATAGGGAAACATACCCCCACCTTGTATTTACACAACAGTTTATACTTGGTTGAATAATAAAATTAATATATGTTCTTATCTCAATATTTTCACTAACTATTAAACTAATATAGTTTAATGAAACAATCAGGTGTAGATAAAGTTTTCTATGAACTATCTTTAAACAATCATGACGACCATTTTATCAACAATTTAGAACCCCGAGCGCTAGTTCAATTTGTTCAACTCGTTTACCCATTTTCTCAACAATTCAACTCCTTTACCCTTTTACAATAGAAAGAGTGTAAGAACAATTGAGGGAATGTACATCTATTAAGGCACATGGATTAAGGCAAGATTAGTAACAGCAGCTGTACATGTCGTCAAATTACAGCCGGACATTATTCTTTTGCATCTGGCCCCTGTTTTGTTTTTCATTTTGGCTTTTGTGTAATATGGAATTGGGCTTTGGGAATTCCTAGATTGACAAAGAAATGAAAAAAGAGGAAAATAAGATAGATTCTACTCAGAGAACAACCACATTTGGCAACTTGTTACTATCAAAAGGAGTACAAATTAGAGAAGAAAATGTGTATTAAGTCGATAGGCACGAAAAGTACTACTAAAGTTCGCAAAGATCAAAGTTGATTATAGTCTTTACGAAAGCAGGGGAAGACATCCATAACTGCACCTATTAAATTAGTACGCCATCCATGTCCTTTAATTTATGCAAACTATTTTAACAAGTGAACTAAAGAAAAAATAAAAGACTTTTAGAATATCTAGTCTAAAACACGTTAAATATATTAATCATACGGTTATTAGACTTCAAAAAATTATGTTTTGAAACAGAGGAAGTAGTCGCTCTTTTCTTTTTCCGTGAAACATTATTATATGGTAAAAGGTTTTGGGGATCAACTACCCCTACAAAAGAAAATCCATGAGAAAGAGACTTTTTATAGAAGTGCTTAGTTTCCTCCGTTGGTAAACAAATAAACAATCATGTGTAGTTCCAAATTACCAAATAAAATAACTCCATGTTGCCCCCACATCTTATAGAAAATCAAATTCTACAAAGGTCCCTTTATTCTCTGCTGACTACATATATACTGCATTGTTTCAGTGTTCCCACCCCAACCTTTCTCATAATACATTATACTACATATTGCCCATTCTGCAAATATGAGCTTTTTGTTACTCTCATTATTGTTGCTATTTTCAATAGAAACAAATGCAGAGCATAATAATGTAAATGCCACAAGCTCCATAGATGCCAAAAAGATAAGCAGTGGCTGCAATATCTTCAGTGGCAAATGGGTTTATGATGCTTCCTATCCTCTCTATGATTTCTCAACCTGTCCTTTCATTGACAATGAATTCAACTGCCAGAAGTACAACAGACCTGATAAAATGTACCTCAAATATAGATGGCAACCTTTCTCTTGTAACCTACCAAGGTAGAAACCTTCTTTCTTTTTCCACTTTTTAGCTCTTTCACTACCTTTATCTCCTCCCCTTCTAAACCGATTTAAGTTGTATGTATAGATAGCGTAAAGATTTTCTTACACTATCAATGTGGTTAACACAATTTAGGTTGTTGTTATCCCCTCCGTTTGGAAACCGATTTTTTTCTTTAATATTTTAAATTATTAACTTTTTTGACTTATGATATTTTTTCATATATTTTCTAAATATGGAAAGCTTACCATAGAAAATATGAAGAATCTATGTCTAAATTTGCAGTCAAATTTAAGAAATTTAATTTTGACTCCGAACTATGACATACAATAGGAATGGAGGGAGTACTATTTTTATCAAGTTATGATATTAATGCTTATTATAATATTTTACCTTTAATTTACTTGTAAGTAATTTGATTGTGTATACATATATTTTTAAACCATCTACAGGTTCAATGGGTTGGTTTTCTTGGAGAAGTACAGGGGGAAGAATATCATGTTTGTGGGTGACTCGTTGAGTTTGAATATGTGGGAGTCATTAGCTTGCATGCTTTACTCATCAGTGCCAAATGCCAAGACTGCAGTCATAAAGAAAAACGGAATTGCTGAAATTGCATTCTTGGTGAGTAAATTGAGTTCTGCACATGCCAGTATTGCTACTTATTGTCGTTTTAGTTCAATTCTTGTACTTCTACTTCAAGTAGTACTCGTTAATATTTGGCAAAAATGATATGCTCGTCTAGCTAGTCGTCTTGTCCTTGATTAGTTTCTAGCTTTTGGGAACGTAAACTTCTGTAATTAACAGTAGAATTTCCCCTTTAGAAAAACAATTGTTGTACCAGCTATATTCCATTATAATGTTGACGTAAAGTATTATATATGTTAGTATGTGTATATATGTCAAGCTTGAGGGCGAGCGTAATCTATAATACTACAAGTATATTCTTTAGGAAATAGGAATGCGCGTTCTTTTTCTTTCTTTTCCTATATTTTAATTTTTTGTTTATTTTAGGGGACAAAGTGTCATATTTAAGCTCAAGCAAGACCTTATGCCATATGATGTTTTTAGGTATAGAAATAGTAGTATATTGCAAGGCTTTTGAGTATGGCACCCATAGTTTTCGAGCTATATGCTTTGGAGAAGTTGAAACTTTTAAGAGGAGGGGGAGAGGGGGTTAACAGTTACCATTTTGGTTTCACATTGACACAAGAATGTTAAAAATCAGTTGTCTTCGTGTATGTTTGTCGCTGAAATATATGACAAATTTATGATGCAACTAACATTTCCACCATATTTTTTTTTTTTTTTTGGTTTATATGGTATATTTAAGTATTATACCCACACACCCACATATTTTGTTACATTAATTGTCAAAACATTTCAAGAATTTGGGCACTTGTCTGTTAGCCCAAATGGATAAGAGGGCATTAAACTTTGTCACGTCTTACATAGTTTTCATCAAGAAGTGCTGCAAAATGACTAGACTACATTGTACACAGAATCTTTCACCAAAAATGTTTCTCTCTTTCTTTACGGAATTCTAGTCTCCTCACTTAGGTTCATAGGATATCTAACATCAACAATTAACAATAATCTCTGAAAACTCGCATCACCAAATTTTAAGTGTTTATATTTCACAAAAGACGACATAACCGTGTAGGTTGTTCCATAGCTTTTTTCTTTTAGAGATCACATACACCTATATATCTACAAAGTGAAATTAGAGGTGGACGCTAAGCAGCTCATTAGGAAAAAAGTAGGGATTTCCACATAAATAGCCCTCAATATACTATATTAACAAGTCACCTAGCACTAATATAATGTAGCCACAATATTTAGATTTAAAATTTGACATATAATTAAAATATTACATATAATTAGATTGATATTCTATATATATAGCTTCTATACACATACATACACACATATATTTGTCATATATTTTTAAAGTATTCATATCAATTTATCATATCTAATAAATATGCTAGAAAAAGAAAGAAAAGATAAAATATTGTTACATAAAGTGGATAAGGATTGGAAATGGTTACGTGGGGGTAATAATCCCAAAAAAGTATAAAGACCATAGGACATGTAAGCTTCTGAGCCCAGTACCTACTTATTTTGGACTTTAATCTTTTTGGGATCTGCTTACACAGTTTTACACTTGAAGGTCTTCTGGGCGCCTAGCGTTCAAATATTATCCCCAGAGGAAAAATCTTTGCAGAAATGGATTTTTGGAGAACTGTCAGGGCCTTTATGAACTTGAGTCCTGGCGCTCCGCCATTATCCCTACTTGAAGTGCCTCCAAGTTCCTGCCATCGAGGCTATTTTTGTAAGGGTTCTTTAGGGGGCTAAACAGAGGGGTACTGAAATGTCCTATTTATGTACTTCACCCTGTAGGTACAACAAATTAGTGGCAGCTTTTCTTTCTTTATTTTTTTTTAGGAAAATTTATGCCGCCTAAACAATAATTTGACTACCTAAACAAAAAATAACTATTTTTGTATATTTTACGCATATTTTATGTGTATTATGTGCATAATAAGTGCATATTCTATGCATATTGATTATGAGATTATTTTTGTAATTTTTTTTTTTTTTTTTTTTTTTGGAGAGAAAGGAAAAGCACCTAACTAGGAGCCTATTTGGGTAAGCTTAAAAGTGGCTTAAAAGTACATATGTATTTCTAAACTCATTAGATCCAAAATTTAGAATGTACGGATATATTTATAGTAAAATGTGATATTTTATTTACAGAGGTGTATCTATAAATCAATTAAGTTTCTATTTTCCACGATGCAACACACACAGGACTATGGACTGAGATTGCTAATGTATCGTACTCCCTACTTGGTTGACATGGTTAAAGAAAACATTGGAACTGTTCTGAAGCTGAACTCCATTACCGACGGCAACGCCTGGAGAGGCATGGATGTGTTGATATTCAACTCTTGGCATTGGTGGACTCATACAGGCAATTCCCAGCCGTAAGAAAATATATACATCTTCACTGGTTTGATATGAATTGCACCAACTATAGTGGAAAAAATTGATATTCAATACTAGTACTTGGTTTGTGTTGCAGGTGGGATTACATGCAAGATGGGAGCAAAATTGTCAAAGATATGGACCGTATGGTTGCTTTTTACAAAGGAATGACTACTTGGGCTAAATGGGTCAACCAAAATGTTGATCCATCTAAGACTAGAGTCTTCTTCCAAGGAATTTCCCCCACTCACTATCAGTAAGCAATTGCCTCCCTTGCTCAATATTCTTGGTTCATATCCAGGACAAGATCTAGTCTAGTACGTAACTAATGCTTAAATTGTGCGACAACTTCATTTGAAAATGAGTTGCTAGAGGATACATTTTTCATTTACTTAATTAAATATTAAACACGCCTCATCATATATATATTTTATTTTATTCATGTTAAATTAAAGCAATATGTGTCGATGAGTCATGAATGTCTACCACTTCAACTTATTCCGATATCACATTGATTTATGATATAATCAAATTTAAAAACTTAAGTTGTTAGAGCTAGCACTGCCTATTCATTTAATTATATATTCAAAAGTTAAAAAGATCAAAATTATTACCATGAGACAAGAGTTAGGATTTTGGTGAGCTCATGTTGCCTTGTAAGTTGTAACCTCATGATTGCTACTTAGTTGAGCTATCATGACTCCCTATTAATCATGTGAAAGAAAAAAGAATCTTTATTTATACTTTCATTTTAGTATGAATTAGAATTATTATTCTCTTTTTCTCAATTCATAAATCTTAGTGTGGTTTAAAATTTCAGGGGCAAGGACTGGAACAAACCATCAAAATCATGCAAAGCAGAAACACAACCATTCTTTGACACAAAGTACCCAGCAGGGACACCTCCAGAAGCCATTGTTGTGAACAAAGTAATGAGCAGACTTAAAAAGCCAGTTTATTTGTTGGACATCACAACACTCTCACAATATAGGAAAGATGGTCATCCAGGATTTTATAGCGATACGCGTGGATCTGACTGCAGCCATTGGTGTCTTCCTGGATTGCCTGATACTTGGAACCTTCTTCTTTATACAGCTCTCTTTGGTTGAAAGTTGTAAAGAAATATTTCCATGACCTTTATTCTCTAGCTACCATGATGTAGATTTTCCATTTTAAGCAGGTCTATTATTTATGTCGATTAGGAATATAATTTGATTGATTTTTGTTTGAGTGACAAAAATAAGTAAGGGTTGATTCTTCAATTGTAAAGTGAGCATAAGATCTCTAGGCATGAAAGGATGCCTTATTCGAGTTTAGGGCACATTGCACTTAAATTTGTATTTGTACCAAACGTTGTAAGATGTATATTGCATGATTATGTAAAACAATGATATGAAGTTGTTTTAATCTATTTCACATTGGTTTTCTTGATTATTTAGCTTCCCTGAACTTGTCCGATGGCATTCTTGTTTTTCTTGCTAACTGAGCAAAGTTATCTTGGTTTCTGAGAGAGTGACCCTATTGGATTGGATCAATTCGTATGCCAACTTTTATAATTAATGAAATCATCGTTGTCTTGTTAAGGCAAAATCAAAAGATTAAAGTTGATAAAAGAGAAGGAGAAATAGCTTCTTGCTAACCCAATACACTCTTTTTTTTTTCCAATTCAATATTCGGTACTCACATTGAAGCCCGACTAATTTGAATTCGTGCCGAAAAGTCCCACATTAAAAATAAAATATTCTCTATCAAAAACAACTCCATTCACAAAACTCAAATCCAAAACCTCTGGTTAAAGATGCATGGAGGAGTGCTTACCACTCCAACGCAGCCCTCGGTGGTAACCCAATACACTCTTTCTCATGCACATTGCGTTTCTTGAGAATTTAGCTTGCCAAACTTTACCGATAGTGGTTTCTCTTGCTAAATTAGTGTATTAATTTGTATGCCAACTCTTATTAAGTAATGAGGTCATCGTTCATTTGTTAGCCTGAATATATATTACTCTCTCCGTTAAAAAAAAGATGAACTTATTTTCTTTTTAGTGCGTTTAAAAAAAATGACCTCTTTCTAAATTTGGAAATAAATTTTTACTTTTACTTTTAATGAGATGGTTTGTAGCAACATAAGCATCTATGACTTATTTTAGACTACAAGTTTCAAAAATTTTTCCTTATTTATTAAACCCCGTACAAAGTCAAATAAGTTCATCCTTTTTGAAATGGAGGGAGTATATGTATACTGTTAAAAAATAAAATAGTAGTAATACTTTTGTCGCCTATTTCGGTAAAGTTCCTTAGTAGCTTAAACATCACTTTTAAAATTTATCCGGCACAATCTAAAAAATTTCTTTAATTTTAAAGAACAATGTAAACATAGACTGATGCTCCTTTCAATTACAAAGGTGTAATGAAAATTAGCCAAATTCATCATATTAGACACTTTTATTTTTGAATAGTTGTCAATCCTTTTGTCCTTTGATTGGTTTTGCCTTTGCATACAGTGAGGCAGTCCAACCGGCAACCGCAGTTGTACCAGACGTCAAGCAGAATTTGCCATTACAATTAGTTGTACGAATGAAGTTAAATGTTGTTGCAATTGGAGTATTCAAACCTAAATCTGGACCAATAATAGATCGCCTGTATATTTACTCGCATATTTATGAATACCCTACTCCAATTATAAAAAACACAAAGAAGAGAAAAGTTGCTTCATGGCACAAAGGCAAACTCACCGACTGACACGTTATCAAGGTAATTGCTGACTAACGTAGTTTCACTAGTTCCAACATCTTACCACGTTGCATGACCTAGAGCTTAACACTCACCACCATTGAACCACTTGTCATTAGCCTACACCCTTTGCCTTTTTCTTTTTATATCTCTCCATTCAGCAGCTCTCTCCACAGTCTCATCTTCACACACATCTCAAGTCAAATCAAAAAACAAAACATCCAGTTAAAAGTTGTACTAACAAATGGCTTCTGAACAAGCAAGAAGAGAAAACATCACTGATGAACATCACATCCACGTCCAAAAAACCAAAGATCCCAAAATGGGGAGTCATCGGGAGCCTAAAGCTGTGAATGTCCAAGTTGGAACAGATAATCACCTTGCAGGTGCTGGTGCAATTCATGTGAGAAGTGCTGCTGCTCCTAAACAAGAGGGCCAATCCATTGATGTAGAGTTCTCTAGTCCGCAAATGCAACAAGGGCAGAGGGACATGCAAAGGGGCACAGAAAGAAAGAAGCAATCGTTTGGTCATCAAGCTAGGAGTGGAAACATGGTTGATGAGAAACAAAGAAAGCTAGATGGATTTAAAGAGAGGCCAGGAGGTGTCACATTTGATGTACATGGCCAAGAACAACAAAGTGAGAAAAATATGAAAATGCAAGGAAGGGGACATGGTGATAACAGCTCCATGGAAGGCTTAAGGGCTGCTGAAGAGCGGTACGAGAAGGCAAAGGAGACAGGTGCATCGGCATTGTATAATGTCAAGGAATCAGCTAGTCATGGACTTGGTGCTGCAGGTGCTTATGCAACAGCAAAAGGTGCACAAGCCAAAGACAGTGTTAGTTATGGATTTCAAAGTGGATCTCACTATGTTGCTGAAAAGGCTGGAGCTGCTAAAGACACTGTCCTTGGGAAGGGTCAACAAGCTTATGTTGCAACTAGAGATACTCTTTCTAGTGCTGGACAAACTGCAGCTCAATCAGCAAAGCAGGCTAAAGACACAACTCTCCAGAAAGGACAGCAAGCTTATGATGTAACTAAAGATACCCTTTCAAATGCAGGACAAAATGTAGTTCAATCAACACAAAAGGCTAAGGATTATACCTTGCAGAAGGCTGGAGAGACCAAAGACGTAGCTCTCGAAAAGGGTCAGCAAGCTTATGCTGCAACTAAAGATACCCTTTCAAGTGCTGGACAAACTGCAGCTCAATCAGCACAGAGGGCTAAAGATTACACCCTCAACAAGGCAGGGGAGACCAAGGACACAGCAATTGAGAAGGGTCAGCAAGCTTATGCTACAACTAGAGATACGCTTTCAAGTGCTGGACAAACCACGGTTCAATCAGCACAGAAGGCTAAAGACTACACCCTCAACAAGGCAGGGGAAACTAAAGATTATGCTAAAGATACCCTTTCAAGTTCAGGACAAACTGCAGCTCAATCAGCACAGAAGGCTAAATATTACACTTTCAATAGGGCAGGGGAGACTAAGGATTATGCAAAAGACACCCTTTCAAATGCAGGACAAAATGTAGCTCAATCAGCCAAGAATGCTAAAGATTACACAATGCAAAATGCACCAGAGGCCACCTATTATGATGAGGATACAGCCTTTGAGGAGGGTCAGCAACCTTATGCCTCAACTACAGATATCTTTTCAAGTGCAGTTCAATCAGCACAGCAGGCTAAAGATTATACAATGCAAAAGGCAGGAGAGGCTAAAGACACAGCCCTCAAGAAGGGTCAGCAAGCCTACACTACAACTAGAGACACCCTTTCAGGTGCAGGCCAAACTGCAGTCCAAAAAGCAGGAGAGGCCAAGGAGAAGATCAGTACCACAGGTAAATCAGAAATTTTTTATCCTGCCGAGGAAGCTTTTGAATCAGCAGAACAAAAGAGTAGGAGTGCAGCAAGCTATATTGGACAGAAAGCTGTAGCAGCAAAAGATGTCACTGTAGAAACAGGCAAAGGTGCAATAGGCTATGCAGGGCAAGTAGCTGAGACTGTGAAGGAAAAGGCTGCAGTGGCTGGTTGGGGAGCTGCACATTATACAGCCGAGAAAGCTGCAGATGCTACAAAAGCTGTGGTTGGAGTTGCTTCTAGTGTTGCAGGGTATACTGGAGAGAAGGCAGTGGCTGCAAAGGACGTAGTTGCTGGTGCTGGAATGAATGCTGTGGGGTATGCAGGGAACAAGTTGGCTGATGCAAAGAATTATGTAGTTTCATCTGAAGAAAGTGCAGCAGAGTATGCAGCTAGGAAGAAAGCTGAAGCTCAAAGGGAATTGGAAGCTACCTCCAAGGTAAACACACGACAATTAATACAGATTTACTAATACTAATAATATTATTGTTAGTGCTATTTGTATATATCTAACTTATTTTCAATATGAGTTGAGTCTGAATAGAAAAATATGGTTATGATGATTCAGTTAGCTGATTCTTACTTGTTCGGATTGTGGCGTAATTCTTGTTGTTGTAGACTTCAGAGTATGCCAGTTTTCATATTCATTTCAGCTGCCCTTAGCCATGCCGTGATCAATAGATTCAATATTTTTGCATGATTGCAGGGAGAAAGTGGAGGTGGGGTTGTTAGTGAGAAATACCAAGAAACAAAATGGGAAGCAGAATGGGAGGAATCAGGAGGAGAGGAAAGCAAGCATCAGCAGCAGCAGGGAGGAGGGCTGCTGCATGCCATTGGCGAAACTATAGTTGAGATAGGAAAAACAGCCACAGATCTTATAGCTGGACGTGGGAAAGCTCAAGGGAGTTATAAGGAAAGTGAATCAGTGGTTACGGAGGAGAAACGTTGATCACCATGAAACCAGCTGAAGTATTTCAAGCATGTCACTTGTTTTTTTATCTAGTATTAGGATTTTAAGTGCTTTTTTGCTCTCTAAAGGTCAGTTTGTAACGATTAGGCACCTGTATTTTGATACTAAAGGTGCCTAAAACTGTTTTTGGTCGTTGCTAAACTCCTTTTTTTTTTTTTTTTGTAAGTGTAATGTGTAGCTGGAGGTCATCCTCTAGCAGTCCTGTAATGTCCATTGGAAAGGACATTGTTTTGCCATCAATGTGAGTGGGATTACCTTTTTTGGGTCATCGTTGGCTGACAAGAAATGGATGTCAAGTTTGCTCTCCATTTTGTTATTTCACTAGGAATTGTGAAGGTTCAAACTCATGTCTGTTGAAAATATTAGTGACTTCACCAAATTGGTTGATTAGTTGAATAAAGGGAGTGTATTAAATACTCCAGTGAATGGTACTTAAGAGTATTGACAAATAAAAACACGACGGGACCAGAGTGAAGCTCAAGAAGACCAAAAGGGTTCTGTATCGAAAAAACACAGCTTTACTTCCATGAAGAACCAATTCGAAGGATGCCATTCTGGTATATGTGAACACAAAATTAAGCAAAGAAAATATTTGACTACTGACGTAAGTTCATAACGAGGATCTGAATTGTACATACACAAAGGAGATCAAGAAGATACCATCAATCAAGAACACTATAAGACATACATAAGAGAAACTATGAAGAATAAAAAAGCGCATTCTTAACAAGGGATTTGATTAGTGAACCACTCCATAACGTGAATAGGTGCTTTTATCAACTGCAACGCGAATTCAACCAACAAAGTTACACAGAGGCAACACGGACATATGATACTCAGTGTCAACCTACAAACAACAAAAGGACACTCGCACAATGTGAAATTATCTTTCGATAAGTAAAAGAAATGATCTGATCACTGTGAAAAAATATTAAAGGAACTAACCCGACGATCCAAACGATGACGCCAACGACTGAGACGAGGAGAGAAAGTAAAGCAAAAGGAAGGCCTAAAAGAAAGGCTAATGGCCTGCAACCATCACCGCAACACATTGTGTATCTACTCTCAAGTTGAGCAGCAGCAACTTCTTTTTCTTGTTCGAGTAGTATCCTATGGGAAAACGTTTAAGAAGAGTTTGTATGCAATTCTCTGCTTTATTAGTTGTCTATATAACCGTTTATAGCACGTAATACATTTGATTTTATTAATCTTTTTAATAAGACTGCAAATAGAAGGAGCATGGACACGTTATTTGCTTTATCCTTTACGTGAAAGTGATGGTCATGATGATCTCTCTAAAATTTAGATTCTCTACTAGATAGTAGGAGTACACAACTAGGCAAAAAGTGTGAGATGTGAACCCCCACTAAAATTTGTTGTACCAAGTCACATATTTACTTTTTAGATATTAATAATTTCACTTATTGTGGATTATGTTTTGTAATTACTCATCTTTTAGATGATTTTGTAAAAATTCTTGTGCATTATTGATACACTCCCTTCGTTCAAAAAATAATTGACATAATTTTCTAATTAGTCCGTTCTAAGAAGAATTGTACAATTCTAAATTTGGAAGCAATTGGAATTAAACTTCTCACTTTAACCTTAATGAAATAATTTATAATTGCACAAATACCTATGAATTATTTTAGATCAGAAGTTTTAAAAATCTTAATTTTTTTCTTAAATTCGATCCAAGTCAAATTACTACATCCTTTGTGGAATGGTGGGAGTTTACAAGTTAAACTCATTCCAATTTTCGTGCTGGAGTTGAAATTATCATATTCACTATTGTTTAATTGAACCTTTAAGTGAAGTAAAATGTGACAAATGATTTTCACAAATAAGCGCTATTTAGAAACAGAACATTGAGCCTATTTTTAGAGGGGTGGGCTTGCTTTACCCATGAAATGTATTCTACGTACGAAGCATCCCCAACTTTATCTTTTTCTCAAACAACTAAATATAATTCTATTCGATTCGTCAGCATTCTCATTTTCTTTTTTCATTTATTTAAACAGACGGATTGGATTCTTCTTTCTGTTCCTTTGATGACGTGAGCAGAAAGATCTAACCAACTTGTCAAATTAATACTTAAATTTTACTGTGTATCACTGCCCAAATGATTCACGTCTTTGCAATACAAAGGAAAAATGAAGAGAAGAAGAAAGACCAAAGTCGAATTGATCTCCTTTTTTTGGTTAGGGAAGTTCCTTTTTCTTGTTTGGTCGCCTAAGGAAATGTTAAAACGTAAAATATTGTTTCTATCTGGAAGCTGAGCTGACTACTATATGACACGACTATGACCACTGACGTCTGACCACAGCTGCTTGTTAAATAAGGAAGAACAGAGGATCTGCAAGTGAAATCTTCAAACCTGTCTCAAAAAGAATGGCTGAGAATTCAAAAAACCACTATCAAACACATTACTTTTCACGATTTTTTATACCTTTTAAATCAAATATTCAGCATTACAACTTTTTTGGTAATTTTAAAACTTGCAAACTTTTATTTTATAAGGAAAAATATTGTAATAGCTATAGTCGAATACCAACGTTTCATCCTGCTAAAGAAATTCTTGCCACCAGAGCATGGCTAGAAGCTGGAAGGAGAAATCCTCTAAACCTAAAGAGCCCAATATTATGTAAGCGTTCTGATCATTAGAAAAGTCCACCCTCAACCCAAAAAGATGTCAGGAATCCAGCCATGAAGGATAGAAATACTCCGGCAAATCATCACCTTGGCTGGAAATTTAAGCTTATGAGGTCAATAGTCTAGGCTTTCTGTTTGAGTGACTGATACGATTGCTTAAAACATATTCTAGAAGTACTAGGGCCGAGGCAACTAAGTTAGGGTGGTGACAGTAAATTGTGATCAGGTTGTCGGATCAAAGATGTATAAAGTTTACCTACGAGTTAGACACCAGTTAGCTGAAATTTTAGCTGGTCCGTCTCCTGCTGCAAGAATACGTGCTTCAAGTATAATCAGTTCTTCCATATAGAATCATCGGTGTGGACTGTCCAGACTTGAGTTCTCCTTTTCCATAGAAATTATGCATTCCAATCTGTCATATACCTGCATTGGTTTCCATATCCTCGCATATCTCAGATGTAATAGGGAATATAAATTTGTCAAGGAAACCATAGCTTTTCAAAATTTTCCGTCTTGAAGTCCAAGAATGGAATACCTGAGATAGTTTGTTTTGCTTATCTTCTACACTTGATGAAGAAGGATCATACCTAGGTACCATAGAATATAGAGTGTTTTCAGTTCACTCAGACAATAAATGTGATTATCAAAACTGTCGACTTACCATTCCCGAGGTATACCAGCTTCATCCCTAGCCAAATAGTTGAACGGTCCCTTTAACTCCACATTATATTCCTCTAATAAATCTGTCAAAGAAGAAATTGGTGAATTCACTCAAGAGGCAAGGGACTGGCTGCACCTTTTAAAAAAATGCACACACACACAATGAATGGACCTCTGAAAGTTGTGCAGGGCGTGCGTCCCAATTTCTGACAAACCGAAACGAACCAGAAGACACCCACAGCCACGTGTGCAACTTCTTCATCAGCAATTCTAGCCACAATGTTGGAAGTCCTATGATCTCCAAAGCCAATTAGCTTTTGCACTAGCCGAGGCCCAGCATCAAGACCTCTTGCTTCCTATAGCAACAAGTCATGAATTCACATAACATAATCAAAATGCAGAACTCCTGATATGACAGCAAGAAACAAGTAGCTCATGAAACCGCAATTCCCGTCCGCAACACCAAAGATAAATGATCATATCAGTTACAACCTATTAGGACAAAATTTTATAGCATATGCACCCATTCTTAGGTGTCAATATCTTATTTATTACATAAACCCAAATGAATTTCCAACTAAATCAATTTCTGATGTAATAAGAAATGCGGTAAAACCCATATAGAACAAGTTAATCCAGCAGTTTTCTCCAAAAAGTATAACCCAATCTGAGAAGTGAGCTTGGCCACTTCTTTAGTAGAGCCCAGGCAGTTTTGATGCTAAAATCACTAGAGGGGCTATCATATTCTTGCTCTCATCAATGAAGTCAACTTTAATTAATTCACTCGGACAGCCAAGCCTTGAAAGAAGAGAGGCTGACATTGTTCTGACTCATTGATGATAAGCATGAATGAGCCAGAAAAACTTTATCAACTCATAGCAAAAGAAGAGGTTTTGATGCATACTACTCAGTGAGAACATACTATTGAAAATTGAGACCAAAAGTCATCACTTTAGAAAACAATACACCCTACTTAGTGTGAAGGCACATGACTACTGCATTCTCAATAATTTTTTTAGCATTTACAAATGTGAAGACTTCTGTTAGTAGTATTTTATAAGTACAATCATCATTTATAAGTTCTACTCTGCTGGGGAATTCACATGAAAGGAAATGGGGGAGAATAGCTCAGCGGGGCCTCCCATGTGACGTCAGGTGATGGTCAACAACTCGGGTAGGAAATGCTGAAAAGCTTTCAAAAATAGATGAATCATGTTTTGATATCATCTCGAAGATATGCTATTTGACCTGGATAAACCAAGCAGGTCATTCTTCAGGACATTTATGTAAAGTACGTAATAAGCAGAAGAATCAAGGATTTGAACTCTATGGGTTCGAGTTCTAGATTCTACCAAATTCATTTGATTTATTGGGTTCGAAATCAGTTATTTGTACTTATTTAATGAATCATTTACCATATATACGGAGTTTGAGCCAAACTACTGCCTATTGGGTTCGGATAAACCCACAAACTACCCTCTACATTCGCGCGGGTAATAAGTCTTATTTAATTGCTACTTTAATAGTTTGTATTTCAAAGCTTGTAGTGTTTTCTGTTAGAATAAGAAGCTGTCATATCTTAACTATGTAAGATTGTAAAATCTAATTATATAACTAAATTTAACAAAAGGGCATATATATCAAGAGACACACACAAAACCATGTTTCTTTTAGTACCGTGTCATCATTCAGTAATGGCTTGTGGCAGTCATCTCTTGACCTTTTAATTTTTACGTTTATTTTACCAATTTATACCCCTATTACAAATTTCTAAGGTTCTCAATCAAAAACTGCCTTGATTCTTTACCTCCCTTGGGTATTTTGTATTAATTCAGCATATAAAAAAGCATTGTTCAGCTGTTACAAAAAACAGAGTTGATAATGTAAAAAGTGTCTGGGAAGAAGTGAAGAAAAATGCAAAAAGAAAATGAGATATTAAAGTTCATCTAGGTCTAAAAGTATTCAAGAGTAATGAGATCTTAATCAGAGGAAGAAGAGTAGAAAACGATAGCGAGAACTTCATCTAGGAACTTACCAAAATTCACTATTTTACCAAAACTCATTGAGAAAACTGCCTTGATTCTTTACCTCCCTTGGGTATTTCGTCTTCAACCTTTTAAATGAATTTGCTGATAAGAGAACCTAACATGCTAGAACTAACACAGCCATAGAAAATCCTACACCATATATATGAACTTGCCCATACCCACCTATAAATTAAATTGGTAGCATCATTGCAGAGCTTTGATCACAACAACTTTCAGTGACAAACCTTAGCTTTGCCAAACTGCAGACTAAGCAGCACCAAACATTGCTGAAGTCAATTTCATCACTCAAGTGACCACACAAGCGCCTTTGCAAGACGTCCTTCTAGCTTCCAACAGCTATTCCACATATCCATCTTTAGAAGTAGTAGAAAACTGCTATAGAGGGAAGTATACCATTTTTCCTTTTCTATTTCTGGAAGTAGTCATTGGAAGTATACTAATAATTCAGGACACCATAAAGACAAACACTAAGCGGGTCATAGGTCTAAGAGCATCATAGCAGTTTGTTGAAGTAAGATATTCTAAGACTACTAAATCTCCTATGATTTCTAACCATGTTACCGCCTAGTTACCAATAGTATATGGTTATAATTGGTCCAGGGAAAAAATTAATGATACTTTATCCACCCATCCTTATATCTTACCATCTTTCCTCCACAAATTAATACAGACTTTCTTTTTATAACAGTGGTGTCCAGGCCAGCTTGCATGCCCAACTACTAGAAAGTGTAGTCTTTAGAAAGTGTAGTCTATTCTTGTTTTTCCTTTTATCAATCTCTTCCCAATTAATCACACCTATTGTTGGACTTCCTGGAGATAGCATAATCACAAAGCTTTGGAACAGATCTCGAGCAATTAAAGACAAATAAGGAATTAGTTGTGCAAACATCAGTACATAATTCTCCAAAGTTTAAGCAATTAATTTATCATTCTTATCTTTCCAAAATAGTGGACGACCTGGACAAGTGGGATTGCGGCGAGCCGTGCAGCAACATTATTTGAAGATTTCTCACACTCCCTCCAAAGCAAATTATGAGCAGGCATGACACCATAGCTGTTCAGGAAAGCAAAGCGATATAAATATCCATCTTACTACAACCCTTTCACACACAAATTGAAAATCATATTCACCTGAATCCAAGCTCCGACAATCGCTGTGAACACCAAGCAAAATGGCGACTCTCATCATCAGCCACATGAGCAAAGTCAGCAAAGAACCCCTCACCTAAAAGCTCACTGTACGGTGAGAAACGAACAACAGTATCCCATGCCAAGTCAACAGCATTTAACTCCACATGAGCAAGATTATGAAGCATATATGCATTGAGAGGTAAACCCGAGTGTTTAGGAGGCGGAATTTCCTTGGAAGGAACCTGTACACAACAATCAGAAACACAGAAGCTAAAGCTACAAAATCATTGACAAAAGAATCACAGGAACTTTTTTTTTTCAGATAAGTAGAAACTAAAAACACCAACATCTTAAATTTTGTCTAAGGTCCATTCAAATGCTAATATTCTTAAAGATGTAGCACACAAGCAGGACTACATAAATATAGTGATATTTAGGATTGCAAAAGGACAACATTGAAATATTGTTTCCCTCATCAAAATGGGAGAGAAAGAAAAGATTAACTGTCTACAGTAAACATTCAAGTCTTGAACCTCTGATGCACGCCAATGATAAAACTAAAGAGCCAATGGTAAACTGAGTAATCTGTCTGCGGGAGGCAGATCTTTAATTTTAATCAGTGACGGGTGGAATAAAATTGAAGCCACTACTCCTTCATGACAATAGGCAGGAAATTAGAACAAATACACAATTTTAATATTCAGAACTACATATACACTGTTCGAGTTCGAATTGAAGACTGTTGGGTGGAATATCATTGAAGCCACTACTCCTTCACGGTTATATGTTCTGACTCGGTATAAATTTATATTTCTAAATTTCAAATCTACATACATAGTTCAAGCTGGACGATGACAGGTACAAACCCCCTCCCCCCTTCCTAAGGGCAGAGGCAAGAAATTATATAAGGGGGTTCAAACAATTACTAGGAATATCATACATGCAATTTGAACTAACGATCAAGGCAAATTGTGAATCCCTTAACCACTTTACGTCTGTACCAGAGTTTTGTCTTCTGTCAAGGGGGTTCAAAAGTATAAATATACCACAAAAATTCGTTTTTGTCCTCTATTACCATTTACCACAGTGTAACTTTTCGATAAAGGGGATTCAACTGAACCCCCTTCCTCACACTTGCCTCTGCCCCTGTCCCCCCTTCAACCCAAAAGAAATTACCTCCGCCTATGCCTTTAGTACCTTTTAATTCTATTTTGTATGGTATTGTGCTAGGATAAGTTTTAATGGAGAAACATGATTACCGTGTAATCATATAGCTGACCCAACTTGTCTAAAACTAAGGAGTAGTTGTTTTTTGTTGTATGCCATTATGATAAAGTGAAGTCCAAATTCGAATAATCAAATAGTTCAACTTCCAAAATCTGATAAAAAACCATCAACAAGAGTAAAGTTCACCCCTTTGCTTATATATCTCTTAAGAAAAATAATACTTTCCATTTCAATTTATAAGTCACAATTTTCTTATTTGTCTGTTTCAAAATGAATGTAATACTTCCAAATTTCAAAACAATATAATTCCAAACTTGACACTTTACCGTAACGAGATAATTTATAACCACGCAACTAACAATAACTCATTTTACACCACAAGTTTCAGAATTCTTCATTTCTTCCTTATACTTCGTATCAAGTCAAACTAGGAGTATAACTTATAAATTGAAACGGGTGGAGAAAACAAACCAGTAGAGGTTTGGAAGGTCTGGCAGGGCGAGAAGGGGGATCAAAAGTTCCAACAGGAAGTCGTTCTTGAATCCACCTGCAATAAGCCAAATGGGAAAGTTTTGATTTAGTTAAAGGATCACTTGTACAAAGAACAGCAGCACCCATTTCAGCAAGAGTCTTGGCTGAGTAAATTGAGTCCCACAAAGTGGATTCTTGTTCTTGAGTTGAATTTGAATTAATATGAGGGCCATTGGGTCCCCAGTAACATTGGTGGTTAAGTGGACTGTGTCTCCAATTGTTTAGACCTGTCCATTGGTTTGGTATGTCTGGGTAATGTATAGTTGAAGTAGAAAGTGTTTTGTTTGAAGTGGAAATGGTGCATAGTGTGAATTTCAGTGTGGGAGGAAGTATTGGTCTGAATTTGATACATGCCATTTGGAATGAGATTTTGTGAGACGTGGCTTGCTCTGTTTAGTTTCCAATTTATATGGTCGATTGTTTAAGAGATTGGAGAAGATTTAACTAAAACACCCCCCAAGTTTCCAATTAAAAAAAAGACCTCATATTTTTTTTTTGGTTTATTTTTGTTGAAGAAAAATGTTATGTGAGGTTAAGGAGCCATTTATTTTTATTAAGATTAAGAGGCCTAAACCTAAATACAGATCAGAATATTAAGATATTGTCTCTAGATTTGAGTACTGTATTATTAAGACTGTTTGTTTTTACAAGATCTGAATGAGTATAATTTAGTTATATTTAAATATAATATTATATAATTTGAATAAAATAGTAATTAAATACTATATTAATATATTATAATAGAAATTCTCATTATTCAAAAATAAAATTATTATTTATTAAAAATTAACTATCTAATTAACATCTAATTTGCACTAGAAAAATCAAACTCTAACATTCAAACAGTAAAAAACTCTATCAAGTCACTAAAATATAAAACTCTAAAGTATTTCATCATCTTTGCATAAGCCGATTTCCAAGTTGCTCCATAAATTGTTCATCATTTGTGAATTTTCCGCGTGAAAATTTGATGACTAGCCAATTTTGCACACGTTAAATGAGTTTCATCCACAGTTTCAAAATTTATTGAGAAATAGCCAATAATGACTCACGTACATACAGGCTACTGCCGCTAACAACACCCCATACATTGAATTTACTGAAACCCTTAAAAACCTACAGCTCAACAATAAATACAAATCACGCGTGAAAAAAAACAGAGCAAAGCACACATTACTTCTCTCAACTCTCCAGATCATCATTGTCTCTCTCCGGAAGTTTCAAATTCAAACTGTAAAAGGTAATTTGAGCTGCGTTTTCTCAGTTTCTGCGATGTTTCTGTGTTGAATTTCAGTTATTTTGCGTAAATATATCTGTTTTTGTGACTGTAAATCAATGATTTGAAAATAAAAATTCGTGATTATGATCTGAATTTGTTTTTGTGAGACTCGAATTTACTGTTATATATAATTAATATGAATCTGAATTAAGTTCAAAAGGGTATGCAGTACTAGGTGCTGGGGGTTTGTGTTACGTTGAAGCAAAGCCCCGTTATAATATCCTGTAGCTATGATTACATTTTAGCTTAGCACTTCAAAATGACCTGTTATCCCCAGGATATTGTGATGGGACCTTGCTTAAACGTAACACTAACCTCCAGCATTTAATGCTGGGGATTACTGTTAAGTTGAAGCAAAGTCCCATTACAAATATCCTGTTGTCCATCACTAAATGCTGGGGCTTAGTGTTATGTTGAAGCGAAGCCCCATTATAATATCCTGTAGCTATGCTATATTTTAGGATATAAAGTTGCACTTAAAAAAAACACCCTGTTGTCCAGCACTAAATGTTGGGGCTTAGTGTTACGTCGAAGCAAAGCCCCATTATAAATATCCTGTAGCTATGCTATATTTTAGGATATAAAGTTGCACTTCAAAAAAACACCCTGTTGTCCAGCACTAAATGCTGGGGCTTAGTGTTACGTTGAAGCAAAGCCCCATTATAATATCCTGTAGCTATGCTATATTTTAGGATATAAAGTTGCACTTCAAAAAAACACCCTGTTGTCCAGCACTAAATGCTGGGGCTTAGTGTTACGTTGAAGCAAAGCCCCATTATAATATCTTGTAGCTATGCTATATTTTAGGATATAAAGTTGCACTTCAAAAAAACACCCTGTTGTCCAGCACTAAATGCTGGGGCTTAGTGTTACGTTGAAGCAAGGTCCCATCACAATATCCTGTAGCTATGCTATATTTTAGGATATAAAGTTGCACTTCAAAAAAACACCCCTGTTGTCCAGCACTAAATGCTGGGGCTTAGTGTTACGTTGAAGCAAACCCCCATTATAATATATCCTGTAGCTATGCTATATTTTAGGATATAAAGTTGCACTTCAAAAATACACCCCGTTGTCCAGCACTAAATGCTGGGGCTTAGTGTTACGTTGAAGCAAAGCCCCATTATAATATCCTGTAGTTATGCTATATTTTAGGATATAAAGTTGCACTTCAAAAAAATACCCTGTTGTCCAGCACTAAATGCTGGGGCTTATTGTTACGTTGAAGCAAGGTCCCATCACAATATCCTGTAGCTATGCAATATTTTAGGATATAAAGTTGCACTTCAAAAAAATACCACTGTTGTCCAGCACAAAATGCTGGGGTTTAGTGTTACGTTGAAGAAAAGCCCCATCACAATATCCTGTAGCTATGTTATATTTTAGGATATAAAGTTGCACTTCAAAAAAAACACCCCTGTTGTCCAGCACAAAATGCTGGGGTTTAGTGTTACGTTGAAGAAAAACCCCATTACAATATCCTGTAGCTGTGATTACATTTTATGATATAAAGTTGCACCTCAAAAAATCCCCCCTGTTGTCCAGCATTAAATGTTGCGGCTTACTGTTAAGTTGAAGCAAAGTCCCATTAAAATATCCTATAGCTATGCTATATTTTAGCATATAGAGCTGCACTTCAAAAATCCCCCTCCTTCTGTATAATTAGCCATTAAACTATGGAAATGTATATTTAGCTTATAGGTTAGCAGTTCTTAAGCTTTCATTATTAAGCTACAATTACAGTATTTTACCATGTGGCTTCCTTTATGACTTAGTTTAGTATTTTTACTGTGTTTATAACTGCAGGTGATGGCTAAATAGTGTATTGTTCTTGCATTCAATGGGAAATGGACACCAGATTATAAGTACTTAGATCATGAGACACGGATTTTTCTGCATACTGAAACAGATACTTTTGAAGATTTCAGAAGAAACCTTTGGAAAAAGATAGATTTAGATGAAGAACATTTTGAGACATTCATATGGTTTGATATGGAACTTGGAACAAGCAAAGGTGTCCCTATAAAAAATACCAATGATTTAATCAGCTGTTTACACTTGATGAAGAACAATTCCGAGTATAGGAGTAGACGTTTCATAGTTGACATTACACAACGATCTCCACAGTCTAAGAGAGTTGATTACGCTGAAGGGCAAATGATAATGCAAATAGACAACGATGATGCTTTTGAAGTGATAGTTTTAACACCTCCGTCTGTCGAAGCTGTAGCAGTAGATCAACAGTTAATGCATGCTTAAAACACAGAACAACAGCTTGTAAATATTCAACTTCCTGAGACATCAAGTGCTGGAAAAAAGAGAAAGAGTTATTCAAGGAAGAAAATAAGAGAATCTCCTCGTCCAATACTAAAAGAAAATGCAGATTTGGACGACGTCAAGGTTGGATCAATGTTTTTAAACAAACAGTGTGTCACTAAATATTTCCAGACAACTGCAATTGCACACCATTTTGAAATCAAGGTTGTGAGATCAAGCACAACGAGATATTCACTGGCATGCATGAATGAAAAATGTGAGTGGACTGTTCGATCTTCCAGAATTAAACAGTCCACACTGTTCAAAATACTGAAGTTTGAGAAGAATCACACTTGCTCGGTGGATGATAGAAAAAGAGACCAAAAATATGCTACGTCAAAGATTGTTCGAGATGAGATAGTTGAGAATCTGAGAGACGATAATTATCCTGTTAAGCCTAATTTTGTTGTTGCAGAGATTAGAAGGAAAATGGGAGTTGAAATCTCTTATAATAAGGCATGGCGTACTATAAAAGAAGGAGAGTCTTTAATTAGAGGGATGCCTGAGGAGAACTTTTAGAAGTTACCAGAATATTTATATGTGCTAAAAGACATCAATCCAGGCTCACACGTTGCTCTTCAAAGAGATGATGAGAACAGGTAAAAAAAATGTGTACTTATATATTTTTGTGTAGAATTCTAGTAATGTCCATTAAAAATAGCCTGAGACTGCAGTGTTATTTGTTGGAGTCCCGTCACAAAATGCTGTGACGTCATAATTATGTATAAGTAAGGTTCCAGTACTAAAACCTGAGACTCAAAAATTTTAACATGCATTTTACTGATAACACTGCAATTCTATTATCCAGGTTCAAATATATATTTTTTGCTTGTGCGGCATCTATCAAAGGCTGGAAACATTGTAGACCTGTGATAGTTGTCGATGGAACATTCCTCAAATCAAGATATCAAGGGACACTATTGGTTGCAGTGACGAAAGATGCAAATAACTAAATCTTCCCACTTGCCTTTGGAGTTGTGGACTCAGAAAATAATCTGGCATACAATTGGTTCTTTACGCAGTTGCGCATTGCATTTGGTTGCCGTGAGAATTTATTGTTCCTTTCAGATCGTAATCCTACAATTGCAAATGGGATTACAAATGTATATCTTGAATGTGCACATGGGATCTGTGTATATCATCTGGAAAAGAACCTTAACAAAAGGAACGTGAGTCCTGCAGTGATAAGTATATTCAATAGTGCATGTCGTGTCTACACGATTGCAGAGTTTAAAACAGACATGAATCAAATGAAAAAAATGGATAGGGCAACCTATGATTACCTCATGGAAGAACCACCAGAGAGATGGACTAGAGCTTGCTGTCGAAATCGAAGATATGACATGATGACATCAAATAATGTGGAATCCATGAATAATGTTCTGTTACATGCTCGGGGAAAATCAATACTGTCAATGGTGGACAACATAATTAACAAGCTACAGACTTGATTTTATGAGAGACGGAAGAGTGCGCATGATATTTTCTTTGCAACATCAAAATGGACAGATGATGAATTGAAAAAAAATAAAAAAAGCATATAGAATGAATGTGAGTATATCAACTAATACAATTATTTTTGGATGTCATTCGTCTTATGTCAATGATAATTCATGAAGTCCCAGATTTTGTGCTGGGACTACATGGTAAGCAAAAGCGGGGGATCCAGTAAATTGCAGCATTATATCTGTTATGCTAGTTATTTATTTATTTTTCTTTTTACTAAATAAAAACTAGTCAAGTAGTCTTATACATTACATTTTTACATGTTGACCGGATTACGGATCAAAGCTTTAAGGTAACAGATGAAGGGAGAGAATTCATTGTTTGTTTGAAGAAGAAAGAATGTCAATGCCTCAAGTACAGATGGATGAAATGCCTTGTGAACATGCACTTGCTGCTATAGACAGAGTGCACCTAAACAAGTCGGATTATTGCTCTATATGGTATAAAAGAGAAACATGGTTAAAACAGTATGAAGCGGAAATCAACACTGTTGGACCTGAAGAATCATGGGTTGTACCTGATAGCATTAAAGAAGAGATAACAAAACCCCCAGATTTTAAAGTTAAGGCAGGTAGAAGACAGGAGAAAAGATTTGTCTCGACTGCAGAATATGTAAGACAAAAGGGGAAACACTGTGGGATATGTAGAAAGCATGGACACAACAGAACATCCTGCAGACACACTCCAGTACTTCAACCATATTCAAAGAAACATAACTCCCAATAAAAACAATAGGTATGTCTCTCTATTTGCATTTTATTTTTTAATTCTATTTTAGTGCAATTCAACACCCAAAGCTGCTATGTTAAAAATTTTCTTATTTTTTTTTTGTTTTTCAGTTAGGAATCGCGTCGTCACTAGATAGATAGAAGACCATTCTTCTCTATTTTCATCCAGTCGCAACAAATCTGATGTCAAAAAGGACTATTCACTTATAGAGAACTTTTTTTAAAAAAAATTTTACTTCCTCTGTATTCTTTAACAAGGATTATTATATATATAAAATACACTTTTCACTTGTTGCTGTGCAAAATAGTTGTCTCGATTTATCTATTTTCTAGTTTTTTTACTTATTGAACAACAAACATTTTGATCTTACTTAAATAATAAAAACACAGTACTTTGAAACACAGTTCATAATACGAAAAAATATTGTTCATAATTCATCAACTGCTCAAAAAAGCTTAAAAACACACATGAAAAAAAAAAGACAAACAAACATCCCACATTAACTGAAAAAACATAAAAACTACTAGAACTTATTCAATCACATTAGGCTTCTGGGCTGATCCTACATCTTCGTCACTGCTGCCATCATCATTATTGTCGTCGTCATCATCATCATCATCATCATCATCATCATCATCATCATCAACATCATCATCATTGTTGTGGCCTTGACCAACCTGACGGTTTACTAATGAAATTTTAAAAACCATAGTGGCAACACCGTTGTAAACCTCATGAACAACGTGATTAAACCGAAGAATATCACCCAGTCTGTAGCCTTTACGCTGAAGCATCTCCTTCTATCCATTGCACAACCTTGAATGTCCCTTCCTAGCCTTGAACTTCATTTCATAATCAGTGTCATCATTTTCACAAACTAAAAGTGCACTTCCATTGACCTTTGGCAGCTTCTCTTTCCAATTCTCTGGAAAGATCTGAAAAAATAAACTTTCACAGTTAATACAAAAAAAACAATGAAAAATTAGATGAACAAAAACATAAAAAATAATTTGGTAATTTTTTTAACATACAAAATCATCTCTTTTGATGTATGATTTTGTTATTCGCATAGTGAAATCGCCTAGTTCCTCCCAACGATCATCCTCCATATTATTGTTTTGATGAAAAAATAAATTAGTTACAATCTTTGTTATTGTTTACTTCAACTGCAAAGCCTTATTTATAGGCTAGGAGTTACTAACTTTTGTTCAACTGTTATGGTCAAAGAGAATATGTATAGTCAAAATAGATTAAGTATCACTATAAATGTAGTCAAAAAAAGCTGTGTTTCTATGTTCTTCCCTATATTTCTTCCAGTTCGAGGTCTTCTCATATGCCAATGTTATCCTGATAAAATGCTGGTACCCGAGATATTTGCTGACGCACTCTTAAAAACTGGAACAACTTCTATATTTACAATAACGTCTGAGGATAAAAAGCTTGAGCACCCATGTGCCTTAAACTACTGGCCCCAGCATAAAAATATGGTGATTAGTATTACGTTGAAGCAAAGTCCCATTACAATATCCTGTAGCTGTGCTATTTTTTAGCTTATCAAGCTGCACTTCAAAATCACCCCCTGTTGTCCAGCATTAAAATGCTGAGACTTAGTATTACGTTGAAGCAAAGTCCCATTACAATATCCTGTAGCTATACTACATTTATCAACAGAAGAGTTGTTACTTGTCACCTTAAATACTTACTAATGGAAATGGTCCATTTGCTACCAGACAAAATATTAAGGGGGGAAAAAAAAGAAAAGAGGAACTCAAAATTCATCTGGACGATGCAAATTAAACGGGTATGCTATGGAAGAGAAGGGTTTTAATCAGAAATGCTGAGACATGTATTGCTAGGACTATACATAAACATTATTTAAGAGTCAACATTTTACACACAACACAAAAGGCAAACTTACAGCCAATTTCATTAACAGTGACATAAAAATTACATAAAAGCATACTTCTAAAAATACAAAAGAAGTATCCTCAAGTACAAGAAAAGATAAATTACACTTGTTTCACACGCATGTTAACACTGTCTGTTAGCCTTTTTGAATACATGATATCATTGTAAAAAAATTACTAATATGTGAAAGAACAACAATACATAATATATCAAATTAAAACATTGTTTATTCTCCATAATTCCTAAACACGGGCTCCCCTGGCCCTCCATTGTGCAATTGCAGGGGATCTGCCATCACCTTAAGCAATTCCATCAGTTTTTCATAATATTGTCGCTGCGTGTACCTTAAATTCCACAACTCATCTTTACATTTCTTTCTGAATTCGTTCAAGGATTCCACCTCCTTCTTCAGATATTCAAAACGCCAACAGAAGTGTCTTGGTATTGAAGGCAAGTTCGTAACATGCCTTTGAGTCGATGGTCCATGACCATTCTGGAAAACCTGTCTTCCATTGGATGGTCCGTGGCCATTGGATGGTCCGTGACCATTTGATGGTCGGTGGCCATTCTCCATAGATACTTTTTGATCAGATATTATTTGACACAATTTCTTTTTTTTTTGTTCAATAACAAAAATGACAAATTGGATTCCTGTCTATCTGTTTTATGGGTGGGAATTTATATACATTGGCATTTGTTTGTAAGAGTCACTTCTGGAATTCTGAAAAGGTACAATATGTATTTTGTCATAAGTTCTGATAAGTCACACTGTTTACAATGGGTCACACTGGTTAACAGGATTTTGAATTACTTTGTGTGTTGTCCAGCATTAAATGTTGGGGCTTATAAAGCTGGACTTCAAAATCACCCCTGTTGTCCCAGCATACGAAATGCTGGGGCTTGTTGTTACGTTCAACGAAATTCCCATAACAATATCTTGGGGTTTGGTGTAAAAATACTGGGGAATATATTGCTGGGACTATACATAAACATTATTTAAGAGTCGGCATTTTACACACAACACAAAAGGCAAACTTACAACCATTTTCATTAACAGTAACATAAAAGTTACATAAAAAGGATACTTCTAAAAACACAAAAGAAGTATCCTCAAGTACAATAAAGATAAATTACACTTGCTTCACATGGAAGCATAAAAATAGAACACTGCGAAACACATAAAAAAAATACAGTAAAACATTAATGATTACTAGGAACGCGAGAGCTAGAACCAGAGGTTGAATCTGTAAAGTTCTGCAATTCAATGTCCAAGAGTTTGTCAAAAAGTCGATCCATATCTCTATTATTTTTCTCTCTGAAAGCTACAAAAAATTCAAACAACACATCCAAGTTATTCTTCACGACTGATACCTCAGTTTTCAAAAACTCAAGATCACTTTTCCAATTCCTAACATCGTTATTCAACTGGCGCCATTGTTGTCTTCTTACTTCATCATTGCAAGCCATTTTTTATTTTATGCTTTGTTATTTTTTCTTTTTTTTGGAATAATATTTTTTTTTTGTACAAGTGAAAAAACAAGACCACTGTCTAATTTATAGAAAATAAAAACATCAAAAATATGTAAAGAATATTTCTTCTATTTTAGTTGACATTGTAACTCAAAAAAAGCTGTAAAGATTCCTTGCTTCTTTCTCTGTAAAGAAGATATCACTTTTTTTTTTTGATAGATCGTATCTGTATAGGAAAAGATTGAACTGAGATTTTCAACTGTATTAAAGTAACAGTATTACACAGTTGACAACACAAAAAGAAATCAAACAGATTCTGGAAAGATTCTGTACTTTAGATTACTACAACAGACCTCTGTTCCAAAAATATATTGAAATCCACAAGATATTCCCTACTTTAACTTTGCAAATCCACAGCATTTGTGTATTGTTTTGACAATACATGAACAAAAGTAGATAGATTCTTTTGTCGTTTTATATGACAAGTCAAGTCAATAAAAAATCTTAGAAGATTTTGTAAGTTAAATTACTATAAGAACTCTTTTACAATATTTAAAATGCACAATAGATTTTATTTTTTAACTTTCAAAAGTCTGTAGTTTGAATATGAGCAACATTTTCATAATATTTATTCATATATAAAAAACTGCTATCACATACATTAGTCCCAGTACTTATGCTGGGGCCATGGTGTTATGCAGCTCAAAAACAACAGCATTTTGATCTGGGGGGGGGGGGGTCCTATACTCATATTTCTAAACCTAATCCCAGTACTTGTGGTGGAGCGATGATGTTATGCAGTTGAAAATAACAGCATTTTGATCTGGGAGGGTCCTATACTAATAATTGTAAGGTAATCCAGTACTTGTAATGTGGCTAGAACTTCAATCCTCACATGGAATATGATCTTCCAAAACTTGTAATAGGATTGAATTTCTGTTTCCTATTTAAGTTAATTATCAAGCATTACAGTTACTTAATAAGAAATGCAAATATATAAAACACAATTAGATAAAAAAAATAATACATAAACACTGTAGTTTTTATTAGAACACAAATACATAGACAATACACACATAAACTAGTAGAAAATTATTCAATTAGAATTGGATTCTGTGCTGATGCTCCATCATCATCATCATCATCATCATCATCATCATCATCATCATCACTGCTTTCATCATCATCACCCCTCTCTCACCATCTTGATGGTTTATGACAGAAACTTCCAAAACAACAGATGGAATACCGTTGATCATCTCGTGCCACAGGTGATCAAAACGAAGTATATTACCTATCCTGAAGCCTTTTTTAATAATCATATCCTTCCATGAATTACACAACCTTGCGTGCTTCCCAAGTTTGAAATTCATCTCATATACCTCATCATCATCTTCACACATTATGCATGCCATTCCATTTTTATTTGGCATCCTCTGCTTCCAACTTTTTGGAAAGATCTGAAAGGAATAATATTTCACAGTTAATAAAAAACTCACAAAACACTGAAAAAATAAATGAAAAAAATAAAAAATACTTTGGTCATTTCTTTTAACATACAAAATCATCTCTATCAAAATAAGATGCTGTGATTTTCTTGTTGAAACTTCCTAGTTCCTCCACACGAGTGTCTTCATTTGCCATATCTTCTTTTCAAAAAAAAAAACTTTACAGTTTATAAGAGCAGATGAAGTCTCAAAAAACTTTGTAGTTTACTTTAACTGCAAAGGGTTATTTATAGTCAAAAAAGTAGCTGTTAGTGGATATATATTTTGTCAAAAATACATTAAATGTACTCAAAGAAATTATATTTTCTATGGACTTTTACAGTTTCTGTACGTTATCAATTTCAACAAATATTGTGTAACTTAAATTACTAACACAAAATTTAATAATATATATTCATATATTGATAAGACCCAAACGGCCTCAAGACCTTGCACTCGGAGTCAAGCCAAGTTAATCCAAGATACCCATCTTCACTTGACATGGAAGAGCATAGATGAAGGCCCCAAGAGCAACTTGAAGACCATGCTTTGGTGTGCCATGGATGGAGGACCCTCGAGGACACTTGGAGAGGCTCAAGAGGCTCAAAATGAGACACCCCAAGAGGCTTCAGAACAAGGCGGAGCGCCTCCCAGCTGAGGCGGGGCGCCTCCCAAAATCCAGAGAACTAGAAGTCAGGAGGCGGAGCGCCTCAGACCAAGAGGCGGAGCGCCTCAAGCAGATCCAGAGAGCTGAAGGCCAGTAGGCGGCCGCCTCCCCACCCTGGGCGGACCGCCTCTCCCTGTTACCCACATGCGGGATTTTTAAGACTTTTTTTTGACTTTCCAATTATAGCCCTGCGCGACCTTTATTTGTTTTAGCCCACTTTGGGGGTATTTTAGACCTTTTATTAGTCCTAAGTGAAGCCTATAAATACTTCACTTAGCCTCTTTCAAACCTTACCTTACTTTGATTATTGATGAATGAAAATAGAGTTGAACTCTTTGGAAGAAACCTTTGTCTCTTGGTTGCTTGAATTCACTAGTGGAACCTAGTTGAGTCTTGAACCGCTAACCCGACCATTCGACTTGCGAGTCCGGTGTTGTCTCGAGGGTCGTTGCATAGTGTAAGTCCTTCTTGACGCCGATTCGAGGGTATCTCGGGACAAGTTCCCCGTGGTTACTTCGAAGGGAGTTCGAGTTGTGTCTCGCTCTCCTATCTTTATCTTTATTTCCGCGTTTCGTATTTGATTCCTATCATCTTGGTATCAGAGCAAGGCTCGGGTTTTGTTTCTACAAACCCCCGACCCTTGATTCTTCGTGCCTAGGTTAGTTTCGACTTTAGGTTCTTGTTTATTGTTGTTAAAAGAAGAAAACTACAAAAAAATTGGAAAATTGAAAATCTAAAAATTTGGTGTATCTTGTTGGTTTGGATGATTCTTTGTATGGGTGTTATAGATTCTTGATCGTAGTTGAAACCCCGTTGTGTGGATACCAAAACACTTGGATTGGTGGAGTTTGAAAATCAAAAACCCCAAAACCCCTTAAACCCTTGATGAACTTGTTCTTGACAATTTTTGATTGATTCTTGGGATGGATTGAAGTGGAATTGAGAACTTGTTATTGGGGTTTGATCCTTGTGTGATTCCTGTTCTTTTGGTACCTTAAACACCTGATTTGGAGTTGTATTACATGAATTGAGAATTTGAAACCCTTTGAAAATTTGAAAATTCTTAAACCCTAGCTTTGAAGATGATGATCATGGTGGATTGTTTTATATTGATTGGGGTTTGATAAAAGTTGTTGGGGTTTGTTCTTTGTGACTGATACAACATTGGGGTACCTTTGAATCATCAAAACAACGCTTGAATAGTTGGATTTTGGGTTGTAAAGCCAAGAAATCGCGAAGGAAAACTGTGCTGAAAAGTTTAAGAGGCGGAGCGCCTCAGCTCTGTGAGCTCTCTGGATTTTTCTGAGGCGGAGCGCCTCATCCAGAGAGGCGGAGCGCCTCCTTCTGCAGGTTGCCCAGGGCGGACCGCCTACTTCCTGAGGCGGGGCGCCTACTTCCTGAAGGTTGGGAATTGGGTAGTTTCTTCTAGGATTCCTTGCTTTGTTGATTGCATTGCTTCCGGTTAGTGCTATTAGAGTATAATCCTACTCGATTAGTGCTAATCACTTTGAGCTATTAGGATCATCGTGCCTTAGAAAGGAGACTAGAAATCAAAGAAGATCCGTAGTATCTTTTGATTCAAGTCCTCATTGAAAGAGCTAACCGTTCCGATAGAGTCCTATTAACTCCACTCACCCTGGAGCTCATTGGACTTTTGAATTGAGTGGTTAAGTTGAGGTTTACTATTCAACTTCGTGAAGCTTTTGGTTCAAGCAAGAGTGAAAAATCCACCGCCCACTATACGAGTGATCCGAGTGAACACAAGTGAGGGAGCGAGTGAGGTGTTTTAACTAACTCTTGTTTCTTTCTTTGTAGGTGCCATGGCTAACGACGGACAAGATTTCATTAAGGAGGCCTTGGCTAATCTTCTTGCCAAGATGGACCTCATGAACCAAAGAATCGAGTCTCTTGAAAAGGGAGCCTCAAGTACACAAGGAGAACATGGAACCCCGAGCGTCCACAATGAAAAGGGGACCCCGAGTGTCCCAATTGAAAGGGGGACCCCGAGAGTCCCAATGGAGGCCGGGGAGGGATCAAATAGTCCTACCTTTACCCCGGAGCAAGTTGTTGAATTGCTCAAGCACCAACGGGTAAAGGAGGATAAAGAGAGAATGGATCAAGTGTTGGGCAATACCCAACGAGCGGGCATTCCCCGTATCTTAGACAACCCTCCAAGAAACATTCCACTACCACAACCCATCCGAAATGTGCAACCTCTTGAGCAAGTTGATGTAGCTCAAGAAGGGGAGGAAGCCAATTATGGAGATGACATGTATGGGTTTGATGACCACTATCAACCGAGGCGAGGTATGAATTGGGGTCGGAATGTGGATCGGGGTAGAGGCCGAGGTCGAGGGCCACCCTTAGGATATGTTGGAGGAAATGTTGGGAGAGACTATGGAGGTTATGGTGGTTATGGGGATCACTATGGGGGCCAACCGGAGCCTTTCCAAGGGGGTCGTGATAACAACAACAACCTCAATAGTGTGAAGCTCACTATTCCTTCTTTCAAGGGAAGTAGTGACCCGGTGGAGTACAAGAATTGGAAATTGGCTATGGAACGAATATTTGAAACCAATGATATGCCCGAGGTGAAGAAAACCAAGTATGCAATATCTTCCTTCGAATCTTTTGCTTCTACTTGGTGGGAGTCGGTGAAGAGGAATAGAAGGAGGACGGGGATGGCTATTAATCTTACTTGGGAAGAGTTGATCCGGGTGATGGATGAGAAGTATTTGACTAGCCAATACCGGGTTGAGCAACAAAAGCGTCTCTATGAGTTGAAACAAGGTTCCAATTCGGTTGGGGAATACTTCAATGAATTTGAGCAAGTCCGAATGAACCTTGACCTAGATGATGAAGATCATGAGATGGCCATAATCCGTTTCAAAGGGGGCTTAAACCGAGACATAGCTTCACAATTGAAGTTCCACAAATATGATGATCTCTACAAGCTATGTGATGATGCGGTTGAAGCCGAGAAATGGCTCAAAGATGAGAAGTCCTTTCGCTACAAGAGTAGCAATACTACTCCAACAAGCAATACAAAGGGATGGAAGCCACCTACCACAAATGCAAGGTTCCCGAGTGCAAGTGGGACGAGTGGAGCCAATGCAACCAAGGATGTGAAGAAGCCATTTGAGAAGTACACACCCAATGTGGGAGGTAACTCTAAAACCCAATTGAATACTCCTACTTCTTCTTCCATTCAATGTGACAAATGCAAGGGGTATGGGCACTTTGCCAAAGAGTGTCCTACGAAAAGAAACATGGTTGTTGTTGGTGATAATGCATATGAGCAAGAGAGTGAGCCGGAGGAAGATGAGGGAGTAGAGGGAGATGAGGGAGTAGAGGAGGATGGTGAAGATGACACGGTGGAGGATGAGGAACCTCATACTTTCTTGGTAGTGAGGAGAAGTCTAGGAGCTATGATTGCGGAGGATGGTGAAACCTTGCAAAGGGAAAACCTCTTCCATGCTAGGTGTCGTGTTAAGGGTGTTGTGTGTTCTATGATCATTGATTCCGGGAGTTGTACTAATGTGGTGAGTCAATCTCTCATAACCCAATTGAAGTTGCCTACCATGAAGCATCCCAAGCCCTACCGGTTACAATGGCTTAGTGAATGTGGGGAGCTCAAGGTAGTGAAACAAGCAATGATCAAGTTCAAAATGGGGAGTTATGTTGATGAACACTTGTTCGACGTTGTGCCCATGCAATCTTGCCACCTTCTCTTTGGAAGGCCTTGGCAATTTGACCGGCAAGTGGTTCACAATGGACGTGTTAACACCTACACGCTCCAACATGAGGGAAGAAAGTTTGTGTTGAAGCCCCTAACTCCTAAACAAGTGAGTGATGACTACAATCGAATGAAGGAGTTGAGGGAGGCGGCAAAGGTCAAGTCAATCATTGAGACTAGCCCTTTGTCCAAAAGCATGGTGGCAATCCCACCTACTTCATCCACCGGTGGCATATGTGCCATGATGCAACCGGGCGAGCTCCTAAGAGGTAATGATGGCAACAAGTTTCTCCTATGCTTAGTGCACAAAGGTATGATCCTTAACTCTAATTGTGATGTTTCTTCTAGTCCTTTACCTAGTGCTTTGAAAAATATTTTGGAGAATTTTGGGGACATGTTCCCGGATGAGATGCCCGATGGCTTACCTCCCTTGAGGGGTATTGAACATCAAATTGATTTTATTCCGGGCTCTCAAATCCCGAACAAGCCGGCCTATAGAAGCAATCCCGAGGATACGAGGGAGTTGCAAAAATAAGTTGATGACTTGCTTTCAAAGGGCTTGGTGAGGGAAAGTTTGAGTCCTTGTGCCGTACCGGTCATTCTTGTCCCAAAGAAGGACGGCACTTGGAGAATGTGCGTAGATTGCCGAGCCGTGAATAAGATAACGATCAAGTATCGTCACCCTATTCCACGGCTTGATGATATGTTGGATGAATTGAGTGGGTCGTGTGTCTTTTCCAAAATCGACCTTAGGTCCGGCTACCATCAAATCCGGATGAAACCCGGGGATGAATGGAAAACCGCATTCAAGACCAAATTCGGTCTCTATGAATGGTTGGTTATGCCCTTCGGGCTATCCAACGCACCTAGCACTTTCATGCGACTCATGAATCATGTCTTGAAGTCCTTTATCAACAAGTTCGTCGTTGTCTATTTTGATGATATCTTGATCTATAGTAGGACAATTGATGAACATGTTGAACACCTTAGGCAAGTGCTTGAAGCTTTGAGAGCCGAAAAGCTCTATGCAAATTTCAAAAAGTGTGCCTTTGGTGTGGAGAAGGTTGTCTTTCTTGGGTTTGTTGTGAGTGCCCAAGGAGTGGAGGTGGATGAGTCTAAGGTAGAGGCCATACGTGATTGGCCTACTCCTACTACCGTGACTCAAGTGAGGAGCTTTCATGGTCTTGCTAGCTTTTATAGGCGATTTGTGAAAGACTTTAGCTCCATAGCCGCTCCACTCACCGAATTGGTCAAGAAAGACCAACCGTTTGTTTGGGGAGAGCCTCAAGAGAAGGCTTTCCAAGAGTTGAAAGGTAGGTTAAGTACCGCCCCCCTATTGCAATTGCCCGACTTCGGGAAGGCGTTTGAGGTTGAATGTGATGCCTCGGGGGTGGGAATTGGTGGTGTATTAATGCAAGATAGCAAACCCATCACCTACTTTAGTGAAAAGTTGAAAGGGGCCTCCTTGAATTATTCCACATATGACAAGGAGTTGTATGCCCTTGTGAGAGCCCTTGCCCATTGGCAACATTATCTTTGGCCTCGTGAGTTTGTGATCAAGAGTGACCATGAGTCACTCAAGCATTTGAGAGGCCAAGAGAAGCTCAATAAGCGGCATGCCAAGTGGGTTGAATTTATTGAGTCCTTTCCCTATGTGATCCAATACAAGAAAGGGAAGGACAATGTTGTGGCGGATGCGCTTTCTAGAAAGTTCGCATTAGCCACCACTCTCACCTCTAAGCTCATGGGATTCGAGAGTATCAAATTGATGTATGCTCATGATCCAAAGCTAAAGAGTGTCTATGATGCTCTAGAGAAAGGGGAGAGAGTTGAAAAATACCAATGGTCTAATGGATTCATCTTTAAGAATGGTAGAGTGTGCATACCCGAGTCCTCATGGAGGGAATTGCTTGTGCAAGAGGCACATTGTGGAGGACTCATGGGTCATTTTGGGGCAAGAAAGACTTTGGCCGTTCTTCAAGAACAATTCTATTGGCCGAAGATGAGGGTGCATGTGGAGAAGTTTTGCACTAATTGCCTTGAGTGCAAGCGTGCCAAATCTAGATCCCACCCTCATGGGTTATACACCCCACTCCCCGTACCTACTAGTCCTTGGTTGGATATATCAATGGATTTTGTCATGGGATTACCAAGGACTAGGGGGGGCCACGATAGCATCTTTGTTGTCGTAGATAGGTTCTCAAAGATGGCTCATTTCATTCCATGCAAGAAATGCGATGACGCCCAACATGTAGCTTCCTTGTTTGTTGAAAATGTCTTGAAGCTACATGGTGTGCCTCAAACGATAGTGAGTGATAGGGACACTAAGTTCCTAAGCCATTTTTGGCGAAGTTTATGGGGTGCTTTAGGCACCAAGCTCTTGTTTTCCACGTCCCACCACCCGCAAACCGATGGCCAAACCGAAGTGGTCAACCGAACCTTGGGTGCTCTCCTTAGGGCCATGACCCGAGGTAAGGCCGGGACGTGGATTGATAGATTGCCTATGATGGAGTTTGCCTACAATCGCACATTGCATAGCGCGATTGGCATGACTCCTTTTGAATGTGTTTATGGTTTTAACCCCTTGATTCCCCTTGATCTAACCCCTTTGCCAAGGGAAATGGTTGTTAATTTTGAAGGGAAAGCTCGAGCTAAGGCTTTGATGGAGCTACATGCTAAGGCAAAGAAGACTTTGGAGGAATCTTATGCTAAGGTTGCCTCCAAGAAGAACAAAGGACGCAAGAAGGTGGAACTCAAGAAGGGTGACTATGTGTGGGTGCACTTCCGGAAAGAAAGGTTTCCAAACCTTAGGAAAGGGAAGTTGGCACCCCGGGGAGATGGACCATTCCAAGTGCTCTCGAAGATAAACAACAACGCCTATGTGGTCGACTTGCCAAGTGAGTATCAAGTTTCTAATACTTTCAATGTTAGTGACTTGGTTCCTTTGAATGTAGGTAATGAAGAGGTCGTGAATGATGATGAAGAGGTCGTGAATGATGCTTCGATTTCGAGGACGAAATCCTCTCAAGAAGGGGAGGATGATAAGACCCAAACGGCCTCAAGACCTTTCACTCGGAGTCAAGCCAAGTTAATCCAAGATACCCATCTTCACTTGACATGGAAGAGCATAGATGAAGGCCCCAAGAGCAACTTGAAGACCATGCTTTGGTGTGCCATGGATGGAGGACCCTCGAGGACACTTGGAGAGGCTCAAGAGGCTCAAAATGAGACACCCCAAGAGGCTTCAGAACAAGGCGGAGCGCCTCCCAGCTGAGGCGGGGCGCCTCCCAAAATCCAGAGAACTAGAAGTCAGGAGGCGGAGCGCCTCAGACCAAGAGGCGGAGCGCCTCAAGCAGATCCAGAGAGCTGAAGGCCAGTAGGCGGCCGCCTCCCCACCCTGGGCGGACCGCCTCTCCCTGTTACCCACATGCGGGATTTTTAAGACTTTTGTTTGACTTTCCAATTATAGCCCTGCGCGACCTTTATTTGTTTTAGCCCACTTTGGGGGTATTTTAGACCTTTTATTAGTCCTAAGTGAAGCCTATAAATACTTCACTTAGCCTCTTTCAAACCTTACCTTACTTTGATTATTGATGAATGAAAATAGAGTTGAACTCTTTGGAAGAAACCTTTGTCTCTTGGTTGCTTGAATTCACTAGTGTAACCTAGTTGAGTCTTGAACCGCTAACCCGACCATTCGACTTGCGAGTCCGGTGTTGTCTCGAGGGTCGTTGCATAGTGTAGGTCCTTCTTGACGCCGATTCGAGGGTATCTCGGGACAAGTTCCCCGTGGTTACTTCGAAGGGAGTTCGAGTTGTGTCTCGCTCTCCTATCTTTATCTTTATTTCCGCGTTTCGTATTTGATTCCTATCATATATAAAAAAGTGCTGTCACATAAATTAGTCCCTCAGTACTTGTGCTGGAGCCATACTGTTATGAAGGTGAAAATAACAGCATTTTGATCTGTGGTCCTATATATACTCATAATTGTAAACTAATCCCAGCACTTGTGCTGGAGCCATACTGTTATGAAGCTGAAAATAACAGCATTTTGATCTGGGGTCCTATACTCATAATTGTAACTAATCCCAGTACTTGTGCTGGACCATCGTGTTATGCAGTTGAAAAATAACAGCATTTTGATATGGGGGATCCTATCAAATTAATCCCAGAATCACAAAATTTAATAATATGTATTCATACATTAATCCCCAGTACTTTTGCTAGAGCTATATTGTTATGCAGTTGAAAATTACACCATTTTTATATGGGTCCTATACTAATGACTTGTCACGACCCAATTTCCAAGGGCTCGTGATGGCACCTAAACAACATTTGCCTAGGCGAACCAATGAAACAAGATGCGGAAAAGAACAATAATGTGAAAAGATCATAAATGGATATATAAATATAAAAGTGTGAAGTCCAAAAGAATATATCCACAAAAGAATTGGAGCATTCTAAGAGTGACTCAATAAAGTATGAATATACATTAAAGAAATCTGAGTCCTATCTCTAAGTGACTCCGGCGGTATGCCACCACGGTCTGTGTGGTCGGCTCACCTCAATCAAAAGTCTCAAAAGCCTCGGGAACCGCTAACGTCCGGGCTGCTGACTGGATGAAGGACCTGCGCACGTAGCAGAGTAAGTTATGAGCCGAAGCCCAGTAAGATCACCGACAGGCCCGCCAAGGTACCCTTGCGGGACAAGTCGCTACATGCATCATAAGCACAACATACTATAGTAATCATACAATAAAGTAGTGAAATCACAAATAGATGTAACACATTCCATACACACAAGTAGTAACCAGAAGTCTCAAGGATTATGCCCATCCAACGTAAGGCATAGGTCAACTCAGCGGCGGTTTGGAGGTCCAATCTCTACTCCCGTGCCGACTAACCTAGACCTACGATGGACTAGCAACACCACTACTAAGTATCAACCATATACCGTGACCCGAAGTCACTATCACAATCATGAATAAGTAGACCAACGACCCGTAGTCGTTGGCTCATCTCAAATCTGTCTACGATCGCACCACACCCCCTGTCAAGTGCGTCGTATCTCAATAAATCAAGTGACCACACCACACCTCCTGTCAAGTGTGTCACATCTCAAAGATCAAGTGTCCACACCACACCCCCTGTCAAGTGTGACACATCTCATAGTATAGGCGACACCACACCCCCTGTCAAGTGTCCCTCTAACAGTATTAATATCCACGACATTAATAACAATAACAGAAATAATAACAGAAATATTAATAACGATAATATTTCACAGTCACCGTAACCCAGGTTGGTTATGCTAGCTGAACGTAAGGCGAAGGTTAACCCAACCACAGTTTGGGGGTACAATCCCTACTCCCATGTCGTCCAACCCAAGGTTACGTATAGACAGCACTACCCAACCCGGCACGTGAACAAATCAAGTACCAATATCATACAAAAGCCGGCAAAATCTTCGGCAAGACATTTATCATGACATGCCGGCAACATCCTCGGCCATGTCCCAAGTTCTTGCTACCTAAGCATGGCGTAGCAAGCGTTACTACGATATAAATTTAAGCTACCTCGACGTAGCGTTTAGACCGGCACATACCTCGGTCGAGTCACAATCTCGCTATTTATAACAAACAATAATAGCAAGTAATTCACATCATTAATCCTAACCATTGTTAGGTATATATATGCGTACATGAAGCATACTAGCATGAAGGAAGAGTCCACAAGCACAATAGAGGTCAAGTCTCACTTACCTCGAAATGCGGGCTCAAATGCCGGGAAGAATCTCCTTTCCCGCTCGCCTTGTCCGCGAAGGACTCTCCACTAGGTCTATTAAGACAAGATATAGCACATATGAGTGCTCAATTATAGCTATTTAAGCCTATAGGCATCCTAGGGTAAAAATTACCAAAATGCCCCCGGGTAGGGCCGAGCCCTAAATTTACAAAATGTACTTTTCCGGACTCCCCACGCTTCCGTGAGTCCAAAAGTACACTTAGATTCCACATGCGAGCCTTGCTCGATGTCTTTCCCCAATTCTTATGAATCTAGGGTTCTAACCCATTTCCAAGAATCAACCCTTTGATTCTTGTGTTAATCAACATAAAGATGGATTGAAAGGGCTTACCTTAAGTGTAAGTATGATTGGGTCTTCAAGAAATACCCAAAAATCGCCTCAAGAGCTCACCAAATGATTTTTATAAGTTATGAACCGAAATGGCCCGAAATGGCCTTTTTATAGCAGTTTTTGCCTCTGTGACAGCTTCTTTTGAAAAAATCATAACTTTTGATAGGAATGTCCAAATGACCTGAAACCAGTGCCATTAGAACCACAACTCAAAGGGCTACAACTTTCATGTTTTGAGATTTTCCTAATTCCTTACGGATTGGCCGTAAAATCAGCTTTTATCCGGCTGTTTGAACCAAAACAGAACAGAAAAGTTGCACCAGATTTTCTACTGTTTTAGGGGCAAAACGGGACCCTACGAAGCTCAGAATGATCCCAAATTTTGCACACAAGTCATAAAATACTTGGGTGACATGCTCGTCAAGACGGAACTCAATTCGGACCTCCAGAACTCAAAAAGTGGGTCCCACGGCAAAGGTTCAATTTTCGACTTTCGCCAAAATAGAGAAATTTAACCAAACGACCTCGGAATCCAATTCCGAAAGTTGCTACAAGTCACAAATGACTATACGAACCTAACGGAACTTTCGGATCTCTCATTGGAGCTCATTTGCTCAAATCGAGCTCGGAAACCTCTTTTAACTCTTTTAAACTTCCGAAACGAGGACTTTATCAAAAGTCCTATCAAACGAGGTTTGTTTTCAATTTTGAAGGTTGCTACATATCATAAATGACGAGACGGACCTAACAGTGTGCTCGGATTTTCCATCGGGGTTCGTTTACTCAAAACGACCTATCGAAACCCCAAATTCCTTTCCGGAATTTCATAAACGGATCCTTTTCTCGAAAACCTATCAAACGGACTCCGTTTCGACTCAGATTTCACAGACGGGTCATAAATGACCTAACAGAATTTTTGGGACTGTCGACACGTAAATCGAGGTCCCGGATCCCGTAACGACTATTTGAGGGTCGTTACATGACTGTAAACTAATTGGAAACTATAGACTAATAATTAAAAATGACAACATAGAAACTTCACATAAAACTTCATAACAACTATAAGTTGATATGTATTTATAGAATAAATTCCATAATGCAATAACAGATGCAACTTATAATTGAAAAGGTACCATTACATAATATTTGTGATGTTGTTTACTGAACAATCACAATTCAAAAAACAACTGTTACATTACACATATATAACTGCCCCAAAAACTCAGATATTGTTTACCAAAAACTCAGATATTGAACTAAAACACACAAACATGCTATCTTATTCAGGCATCTTCAACAGTAGAGCCAGAACTAGAACTAGAACTAGAACTTGAACTTAAAGGTTCTAGTTCAGGCTGTCAAATACTAACATTTAAAACCACACGATCTAAGAATTCCAGAGCCCTAAAATGTAGCGTACTTCCTACTCCAAGATTGTTAGTACGAACAAACTCCCTCCATCCATTACAAAGTTTTCTCTGTCTTCTCACTTTTAGGTAGTTCATCTGGAAATGAATACCACGGCAAATAAGAGTGGCTGGAACATCATGTCTGGGAAGCCTAATTGCCAACCATACTGGCAAAATCTACAAAACAAAACAAAAGAAGAAATGCAATATTTTATAATAACATCAAACAAAAATAACACTTTAAAAAAATGCTATGATTAACTTACAAACTGATCTAATTCAGCATCCAATTCACTTAACACTGCTTCGACGACTGTTCCCATCTTATTTATGAAAAAGGTTCTCTAATATGCTGGGTATAGCTTATTTATCTAATATTAACTTTTGTCTAGCTGTTATGGACAAAGAATAGATTAAAAATATCACAATAAATGTAGTAAAAAATGGTAGGTTTTGTATGGTCTTCCCTATTTCCTTCTAGTTTCCATAAATAATAAAGTCCAGACTTTTCGAATCCCCATATTAGGGAGGAAATTAAATGCTGGTATTTTTGTATTTTTATTCACCCAGACTTAAAAAAAGCTGGGTCGCCTTTTATATTTACCATAACGTCCCAGTGTAAAGACTGGGTGAAGTATAACAAGACCAACAAACAAATAACACTTTAAAAAAAATGGTATGATTAACTTACAAACTAATCTAATTCAGCATCCAATTCATTCAACACTGCTTCAACAACTGTTCCCATCTTAAAAATACAAAAATATTTGCCTCTTCTATTCAGTAACAAAGTAGTCTATTTATATTAAAATAATTATACAAGAAATCTTCTCTATTATACTGTATTGTCCTTCTGCTTTTGGATGATAGTAAAGATTCTTCCTTCTTTATGTAAAAGCTGCATATTGCTTGTTCTTTTCCTTTACGATGCAGAACTGGGGCCAAGTATAAAGAGCATTGGAAAAATAAAAATAAAATCTCAAATGTCCATGTGCATTAATTTACTAACCACAGCAAAAACATCTGGGGCGTCCATGTACCTTAAAATACTAGCCCAGAATAAACATCTGGGAGGGGGTGTGATCCATGCGCCTTGTTTTACTACCCACAGCAAAAACATCTGGGGCGTCCATGTGCCTTAAACTACTAGCCTCAGCATAAACATCTTAGCCATCCCCAGCATATTAGATAACATTTTTCACACAAAACAAACGCAAACTTACAGGCATTTTAATTAAGATTAACATAAAAATTACAGAAAAAGGATACTTCTAAAAACAAAAAAGAAGTACTCTCAAAGTACAAGAAAAGATAAATTAAACTTGCAGATGGAAGCATTAAAAACATAACACTGATGGAATCCAGATCTTTTTTCTATTATCAAGTTAATACAACATAAGTTTATTAAAAAACATAACAAAAATAGTAAAATTAGTTCTCTGGTGACCCTGGTGGAGTATGTACTTCATTATAGCTTGGGATTTGTCTGATTGCCCTCATCATCCTTGTCATTTGTCGCCCTTTCCTTTCAATCTTCTGATCTTGCCGAATAATTAATAATCGGAGGTGATCTACAGTACTAGTCAACTGCTCAATGTCTCCCTGCAACCCTGCAATTTCCCAATACAAATCACGCCCTGTTTGATCTGTAGAATGCACATTTTGAAGTGCATGTCCATTCTCAACTACATGCCCATTTTTAAGTGCATGTCCATTCTCAACTACATGCCCATTTTCCTGTGGGAGAGACATTTTTTTTTCTATATTCAATTTGAGACAAATTTGAGTGATGATTCTATATTCAAAGACTGTATTTATAGACAGATACGCACAACTGCACCCCTCAAAAACAGAAATGCAAGTAAACAACTCATAACTATAGACCCCTAATTAATTTGGTGAAAATAATTATACTAAGCAATTATACCCAGTATGTTAACTGGGGGCGCTGGTACTTCCTAAGTAAACTCACAGTATTTTGGGCTGGGGATGGAAACGTATGCTAAAATGCTTTTATACAAAGTTACATAATTTTTGAACTGGGGCACAAGTACTTAAAAATGCAGAGTCCCAGTATTTTATAATGGGCACGAAGAGATTTTTCCATGCGCGGTGCTGGGTGTGCAAGTGCTTCATATGTAAACTCACAGTATATAAAAAAAATTGGGACTGTTTACCTAGAATCTATGTCCCACACCGAAAAATTTATGAAACGTTGCAGTGTTTATAAGGATTAATCAACTCTCCTTCATGTAAATTAATGTGTTGTCTTCGTAGAGTGCAGCATTTTTAGTGAAAGTTTCACTCTACCAAGACAATACATTAATTTTTAGCAAAAGTTTTTTTTTTTAATACAATCGATAATGTACTAATAATTATATTGTCTGGGTATAATTGCATGTTATAAAAAAGGAACACGGTGATATACGACGTCGTTGCTTATCTATATTACTACTACATTATCGACTGTTTAAAAAAAATTATACACAGTATATTAACTGGGGGTGCTGATACTTCATACGTAAACTCACAGTATTTTGGGCTGGGGGGGGGGGGAGGAGATGGAAAACGTATGCTAAAATGCTTTTATACAAAGTCGCATAATTTTTGAACTGGGGCACAAGTACTTAAAAATGCAGAATCTCAGTATTTTATAATGGGCACGAAGGGATTTTCCCACCCGCTCACAGGCATTGGTGCTGGGGTGCAAGTGCTTTATATGTGAACTCACAGTATATAAAAATACTAGAATTAAGGTATTAGCATTCCTATTTATATACTTCAAAAGCTAATAAATAATAACAACACAAACAACATATTAACTATACATACTTCAAAAAATGTGTACATTGCATTGTTTATAAAAAAAAGATAAATAAAGATTTAAAGAAGAGGCAGCCTCCATGTTCACAAGCTAGCTTCTCATCATGCTCTCCATAATCATCATTCAATTTCTCTGGTGGAGTTTCATAGCCTTCATCTCTTTTTGATTTTCCATGCGTCAGTAGATTAGCAGCAACCATTCTCCTGTAAATAGTAATAGCTTGTACTCCCCATTCATATTTAAATAAATCCTGTCCGAGCATGAGTAGATCTGTAAACCTTGTTACAAAAAGACCACAGTCTGTGTCTCCTAATTGTTTTGGTGCTGTTTGATAAACAATATCAAGTTTCTTGTACGTCGTACCAAAATTAGGATATTTTGTATGAAAATCCATCTCTTTTAGTAGCTGAGGTATAGCAATTGCATACATTTCCATCTTCATCTTCACAAAATATTCATCCCCATCAAAAACCGAATCATAGACATCTATTCTATGATCTTTTATAGAATAAACTCCCAACCAATAATGATTGCAAGACATGTAATCATCAGGATCAACTGAAGTCTTCCTAATTGGCATAAACACTTTTTCGACTTGAGTCCATGCTATGCCACATTGATTAGTAGACCCATTCACACACTCATTTAGGTTATTCTGTGTAGTTCCTTCAAACTGTGCTAGGTAAAAATCTAACTCAATCTTCTCTAAATCGTCCAATGTCAAATCATGAATTCCAAAAACAACTTCTGCTGGAGGTTTATATTATTTTTTCTTTTGTTGAGCACGAGTCCTTTTTGCTGCTTTCTTCTTCACCTTCATTTCTTCAAAATCTTCTTTTTTTCTTCCACTCTTTTTCCATTCTATCCTTCTTCTCTTTTATTCTCCTGGTCTTCTCTTCCTTTCCCATATTTTCAAAATAGGATTCAACCTTTGAAAAGAACAACGTCTTTACAAAAAAATCAAAATTCAAGTCTGTTGTTGTGAACAACGCTGAGTAGTTTGTGAAATGATATATATGTTTCTTCCTCGGATAGTACAGTATAACATCAACATGCTCCATGACAAAAAAAATCACAAAACACAAAAAAAAATTTAGTTAACAAATATATATATAAAAGACTACAGAACCAATAATTAAAAAAAGCTGTAGAAAACCTCATTGGTAAGTGAATATCTTCTATATGCAATCTATCTAAACCACATTTTGCTCTTCACTGAAACAGTATATAATCTAATTTTGTTCTGTGAATTGATGTCTGCAATTTTGTCATCATAAAGATCATTACCCCTGAAAAAGTTAAACACAAACAACATAAACAATACAAATTTACTAATATAATCTACAACGCCCTGTAACTTAAAATACACAATAACTAAAAAAAATAATATAAAATAACTTACACTTTAGAGTCGCTGTTTTGATCAGTCACTTTCAAGCCTTACTTCAACCATTTATCAAAAATTGCCAAACAATTAGACGTGGCATTGACAGTATGAAAAGGGCATACACGCTTATAAGAAGGCTTCCAATCACACTTTTCCTTTAGCTCAAAAGGCCTGAATGGAGATAATAAGTGGCGGCTAATCTTACGAACCCTATGTCCCCTGCATAACAGCTCTTCTCCTTCTGGATCATTTGATGGTTTGTCTGGCAAAACAGTAAAATCCATAACTTCCTTTTTTTTCACTGAACACTGCATAGCCGGCTGTTGTTTAGATGAACACACATCTGCAAAATTCCTTGCACAGACATCTGTTCCAGCAAGCTTCGATTTCTCCCAAAAAATTATCTATTCAGGTGTTTTCATGGCTGAATCCAAAGCAGACTCTTGCTCCAGTACTACAACAGATGCATCAGCAAGTGTCGTAAGTTTTGAATTATCTTTCTCTATGCTGCAGTCTCTTGCGATAGCTGTGTCAAGCCAATTAAAAATGAAGGTGCATCTATGCAGCCAATATTCATGATGCTTTTGCTTGCTTCAGCCAAATTTTCACCAATTTTAGGTTTGAGGGGAGATGCAATTTCAGGAGAAGCATCATTATCACATTTCTTCCTTTTCTTGCTGGAAAATGCTTTCAAAACCTTTTTTAGAGACGAATGCTCAACACCTTTTTTGAGACCTTCTTTAGAACCTTCTTGAGAACCTTTATAAATAAAGATAATATATCACACATTTGCGAACAATAAAAAAGACAAAATAACTATAAAAAAGACGATTACATACCTTCTGGTGTAAAAACAAGACCAGCTATGCAAAGCTCACTGACAGTCTTAACTTCAAGTCGAACCTCAGCACTGTGACTGCGTTGATTGACAACGTCTTCATTATCAGCTTTAACATTTGTTGCTTCTGTAAATGGAACAATACATTACATATGCATAGACAAAAAATGAGTCGCAATATTTAATAAATGGAACAAGACACACTATTCATTGACCAACCAACATGGTATTTTATGCTAGAGTGTGGACCATGCAAAATATGCAAGATATTTTCGCGTACCAGAAGTCAAAAACATTTGGTTATCAGCAAGCTTAATTGGTTGAGAACCTTCTTGAGAACTTTCTTGAGAGACTTTAAAAGAAGATAATTTGTTACACATTTTCAACAACAAAAATAGGAACACTAATTATTATATAAAAATTACTTTTACATACCTACTGGTGTCCAAATACCAGATTCAGCAAGATGCTTTCATTCATTAATTTGTTCCTCAACCACGTCACTTTGCCCAGATTCACCATTATTACCTTCTGTAAAAATAAATAAGCACAATACATTACATTTCTCTATAGAAAACAAAAGTGCCAAAACACACATATTAAAAATAGATTTCCATTACTATAGACTTCCCAGACATTGCTGCTGGGGCACATTTACTTCATATGAAAAAGTCACAGTATTTGTGCTGGGGCTATAGTGCTTTGTTATAGAAATTCCCATAATTTAGAACTGGGGCACAAGTACTTGTTAAACAAAGAGTCCCAGTATTTTATTATCTGGGACATTAGCATATCATAAAAATACAGTATTAGTGCATAATATGTTGGTTCAATCTACCAACAAGTTTTTTTTCTTCTTATCATTAAGTGTGGAATAAATTTTTTCGTCACGAAGCTGAACATCTGTTGGATTCAAAGATAAGTCATCATCTTTAGATGGACACTTGTCCAATAAATCAGATGAAGGATTCTGTTTATCTGCATATACAATAAAAAAAAATCATTACATTAAACAAAAAATTCCCTTTTACTTAGATTACGACTATATAGAATACTCTATTTGATTACCATGACTTTGTTGATGATGGTCAGAATTTGATGGCGCCTTTTCTAAACCATCTGTACCTTTTGCTTCATCAATGGGATCACAGGTATCAGCTTTGTAATCCACTAAAACATCCACAATCATTTGATTGCTTTTCTCTATTAAAGCACCTGAAATACCATGATCACTTTGTACACTACCAACAAGCTCAGGCCGATTATATGTTTCTTTAAAAAAACTATCGCGACCATCTGAATAATTCAAATTATCAACAAAATGACTCTTCTCATTTCTACTCCTGGTGTCTGATTTACTTACAGAAACACCACAGTTTTCTCCAAGATCACTTGTCTTTGATTTTGCAACAAGAAGCAGTAATGAATCAAACTTTGCATTCAACTTATCTGTAATCCTCTTCTCCAAGTCAGCAAGATCTTTCTTCACACTATTTTCTGAGGAATTGATCATATGTTGAATCTTGGTCTCAGTAGGTAAGTGTACTTTGAGATTAGCTGTCAATCTCTAATAAAAGAAAAAATTTTAAAACCATATAAGAAAAAAAAAATAAAAGACAAAACCCACAAAGAAATTCACCTTTACAACTTCATTCATGTCAATAGATTCTGCTGTTGAACTAGTCTTTGAAGATGACTTTGAGGGTGACTTTGAAGTTGAAGCACGTTTAGATTTATGCCTTATTGGTCTCACTGCGGCATCCTCCTAAAACTATTAAAAAGTACATTTCAAAACCAATAAAAAATTAAAAAAAGAAATAACAAACAAAAGCAAGTACTCGTAAAACTCACCTGTTCATTATGAAAGTAGTCATCACACAAGACATTGTAATGAGGGGTAATAGTACATGTGTAACGAAGCATCACAGGTTTGATCCTAGGGCGAACAGTAAAATACTGTCTGAACACAGGGAACACCTCTGCCGCCCAGCAACAGAATAGGAAGGGCATACCAGGAAACAAATAAGTAGAAGAACTTGGCTTTATGATTGATTGCAAATGGTGTACCATTTGACGATATATCTCAGTACCCCACTGATAACAGCTATGCACCTCTTCATTATCAATAATAATCATATGTTGATCATCCACTACTCTAGGTAATGGCCGGCCCAATAAAACAGAATTAAGCAAATATGCCTCAGCTAGTTTAACAGCATCATCTTGCTCTAATGGAACATCCAATCGTGCAGCTGACACTCTATTCACATTACCCTTGTTCTTTGGAGTCACTCTCACATAACTGGAATGATGTTCAATCAAATCAAGCAAGTCATATAACTTTAAAGTCCACTTGCTGTCCTTTTTATTAACATCGTCTTCAGGATTCCTGAAATACTTCTCCTTTAATCTACTCTTTGAAAGCTTAAAAATACTTATATCTACAATACTGGAAATATTAAGACCACTAACTACATGAAAATCATCAGCTGTGAAATCTACTATATCACCAAAAACTTTGAAGCTAAGCTTAGTGTTGTCTGAAGAAACTATTTGAGACTGCATAAAACAATTTATAATCCTCCCAGAATATTTAGCATCTTCCAAAAACATAAACTTGCCGAATGGCCCCTGCTTCAGTTTCTCCAGGTAATCGGCAGACAATAACCCTTCAAGTAATCCACGATACTCTGTGTCACCCTTCCACTGGCAATCACGATTTTTCCACTGCGCAATTGGAACCAATATACCATCGTCTTTTGGCAGATTATCCATACCTTCATCAGTTGGTATAATCTCCATAGCTGTAACATTAGCACATGTATTAAAATAAAACAAAGAAAAATTAATTAACACCTATATGCTTGCACCTAAAAAACCCCCAGACATTGGTGCTGGGAGCACAAGTAGTTCATGTGCAAAGTCACAGTATTTTTGTGCTGGGGGCCTATGATGCTTTGTTATACAAAGTCCCATGTTTTAGAACTGGGGCACGAGCACTTGTTAAACAAAGGGGTCTAGTATTTATTATGGGGCACACAAAAGAGCTTGTTGGCCAATCCAAGACATTGGTGCTGGGGGTACAAGTAGTTCATGTGCAAGGTTACAGTGTTTGTGCTGGGGGATAGCTTGGTGGCCACCCCCTCCCCCCAGACATTGGTGCTGGGAGCACAAGTAGTTCATGTGCAAAGTCACAGTATTTTGTGCTTGGGCTCCCATATTTTAGAACTGGGGCACAAGCACTTGTTAAACAAAGGGGTCCAGTATTTATTATGGGGCGTACAAAAAAGCTTGTTGGCCAATCCAAGACATTGGTGCTGGGGGTACAAGTAGTTCATGTGCAAGGTCACAGTGTTTGTGCTGGGGGACAGCTTGGTGGCCCCACCCGCTCCCCCCAGACATTGGTTCTGGGAGTACAAGTAGTTCATGTGCAAAGTCACAGTATTTTGTGCTGGGAGCCTATGATGCTTTGTTATACAAAGTCCCATATTTTAGAACTGGGACACAAGCACTTGTTAAACAAAGGGGTCCAGTATTTTATCATGGGGCAACAGTCTATCCCCTACAAAGTCATGGTATATAGTTCTGGGACAAAGGGTTTCACAAAACAAATCATTGCCCCCTTTAAAAATAACCCACCATTTACAATGGACAAGTACTTGTTACAAACACACACTCCCAGTTTTTTATCGTGGGGCAACAGTCTATCCCCAACAGAAGGTCACAGTATATAGTTCTGGGGCAAAGGGTTTCACAGAAAAAAGCGTTCCCCTTAAAAAAACCCCACCATTTTAAAGGGAATCAAAAGCTTATACTGTACTCCAATGGAAAATCTAAACATTTTTCGAAACGAAATCAAAACCTAATAACCCATATACACGTACAAAAATGAAAAAAAAAAACAATGCGAAGTAAACACAGTTACCTTAATATATGAAACAGCAAAACAAAGACCCAAACACAAAGCTTCAAAATCTCAAAAATAAGAAATTAGTGTATTTCGAAAGAGAGTTCGTATATTTTGATAGAATTCAAAAGTCACAGTATCAAAGAGAGAAACAAAAACCCTGAATAAGTTAAAAATAAGGAAGGGTAAAACCGGAATTTCCAAAAGGGGTAAAACGACGTCGTGATACTATTATTTTTAAAAAACGCGTCTAGTGGCTAATTCTCAGCGAATTTGTGAACAGAGGCTACGCATCACAAAGCGGGTGCCAAAGTGGCTTCCCCGCGAAATTTTTACATTTTCCGCTGTCCAATTTGGCCCATTTGTTTCATCCAATATTTCTCCTTGTTGTCCAACTTCCTCAAATATTATTTAAGGTACATCAAACTGATTAAATAAGTCATCATTTATACGCTCCTTCCAGATAAAATTATGACATCTCTTTGAACATCAAGTGGATATGGAGTCATCTTGTCCAGTATCAGAAATCTTGCTTTCAGAACTCCATAAGCACATTCAATGACATTTCTGAATTGTGCATGAGCATGATTAAACTTTTCCTCCTTGTATACGTCACACCTACTATGATAATCTCCTAACCAATATCGAATATTACGATATGGTGATAGAAATCCTCGAGTGTTAGGATATGACGCGTCACATAGATAGTACTTATCTGACATTAAAACAAAAAATGCTTAACAATAGTAATATAAAGATAAATTATTATTTCAGCAGTTTAAGTTGTATCACTTACTAGGTGGAGGAAATGGAAAGCCATTATCTGGATTAGATGCGATCTCTGTTAGAACACACGCATCATGTGGTACCCCTTCCCATCCAATAAAAATATAAGTAAAAATCATATTGAAATCGCATATCACCAACACATTTTGATAATGTTTACTCTTTCCCCTTCCTCTGTAAACAATTTGTCGATTAGCTGGAACAACTGCACTTACTAATGTACCATCAAGTGCACCTATTGCTCCCTACATGGAAATAAAATATGTATGTTAAAAGTTATAAAGAAAATTATTTTCTATGAAGTTCTACAATGAAAGAATAATAAAAATACCTTAAAAATTCTTCGTAACCTTTTGTGAGCACGAGAACTATGCTGATTCGAATAAGATATTATAGGTGCTATTATCTCTTTGGAAAACTTCATAATCGCTTCAAGAACCTCATGAAAGTATTTATGAACAGTTTGTGAAGAATGTTGAAATCGTCTCTTGATAACCACGAAGCGTTCGTTATGCCCTATGATGGTTAAAAATATTGCTATCTTGTCTTTGACAGATAAATGTTTGCTATCTATGAGCAACCTATTTTGTCTAAAATGTTGGCATAGGCAAACACATGCATCACGAGACATGCGCATCAACTCTACACATTGCCGACTAGAGCCAGACAACAATTCTACGGTGTATTTTTGTCCGGATAAAGATGGTGTTAAATCTTTATTAACATACTTGAGTCTAGATCGTTTTCTATGCCAATACAACGTCCATGTTAAAACTGTTTTAATAAAGGAAATGTTCAATAACCGATAGTAAGCATGATATGATATGCATTTGATAAACTAAATTGTTACACAACCATAATAATTAAGACATGAAAAAAGATTATTTCAGAAACAATGAAAAAAATATCTATTAACATAGTCACTGCCAATTGAAACAAAAAAAAGTTCCCTATGATCAAAAAAATATAAAGCATATCCAGCTAATTGGCAAAATCAAATAAGTCCCATTTTTTCTCCAATTTTTGCAACCCAATTCTCTAATTTGTCGACATCTGTCATTCTTATCCATGCTTTCCTATAGCTTTCACTTTCACAAAGTATAGTAACGGTTGTGGTATATAGTGGTTCTCTCCATCCAAGATCTTCTAATTTTTCCATACATTCATCAACATTAGGCCCGCTAGCTTGTTTAATCAATAATTCCAACGTAGTACACATATTCTCATCAATTTCCAAATTAGATGATGAGGATTTCTTTTCTTTCTCAGAACTTTCCTTTCTATTGGAACTGAAAATTGAGATGTATAATTATCAGTGGTTTCAAAGGCGTTTTCGGGGCGAGTCCCAGGGCGAGGCATACTAAAAACGCACATGGGTGTTTTGGCGAGGTGAAGATCTTGAAGGCGTAAGCTCCATAATTTGGGGCGTATTTGGGTGTACGCTTAGGCTTTGGGCGAGTCTCGGGGCGTAAGTCCAAAAAAAATCAAAATTTTGAAAAAAAAATTCTCAATAAATTTTCTATGTAATGCCTACACTCAAATATCAACTTGCTAATTAAATTCTCAAAATTTTTTATTATTTCTTAGTTCTACATAATGTTTTACTCTTAGCCTAAAATAATGTTTGAATTTCTAGAGTTTTTATATAATTTTACCTTTTTTATGTGATAATATTTTTTTAAAATATTTATGTGAATTATTTTATTATATAAAATATTAAATGTTAGAGATCCATAGGGCTTACGCCTCGCCCCCGTGTCAAGTAAAATGCCTCGCCTCGCGCCCACGCCTTTAAAAATATTGATAATTATTAGGTATTTCACTATTTTTGCCACCAAGTAAACCTTTAATACCATCAAGTGTATCTATATCTATAGATACTGAAGAAGAACCAAGCCGGGGTAATGTACAACTTGGACTCCAACCATAAGAGCATGTTGCAGTAGCACCATCAAAAAATATTGTACAAAGATCCGGAAAGGGTAAATGTGAAGTCATCAATGTCTTTGCTTTTGAATGAGCCTATATCCTAATATAAGATCATAGCTTCAGAATGGACGTCAATCCTTATTCTATACATAATAAACTTAAAGAAATTTCAAGACAATGAACTAACTTTTATGTACTCATCCCACTCACTATTATTCATCAGAATAGTATTGGTTGTTGGATCATAAATATTGCCAGTCTTTCTAGTAATTTGCAACCAAGCTTGATATTTTTTTTAGATAATCATAGTGATTCTTCATCTGTTTTTGTGTAATACTAAACCCATAAAAACTCTCCAAAGTTCGTTTAACCTTGTTCCATGAATCTGGATCCAAACTACTTCCAAGTCTTCCGTTCAAGGATACTTATTGAATACAAGTTTCTAGAAAGGTTTTTACTACATCCATATTTTTCCAATTTGCTCTTGAATTTTCACAAGATTATTCCATCACTGAAACACCAAATTATAATGATTATAGCACTTGCACTAATTTAAACATAAGTAGAAGGAATAAAGTCAATCAACTAGAATTTTGTAGCATAAGTAATCGGTAGAAAATAAAAGAGTTCAAGAAACAAGTCTTACAACATTAACAATGGAGTATAAGACTAAAAGTAAGAGAATATTGTCCATATATGCTCCCCGGTTGATTACCAACAATATGTAGATATGAAGACAAGTTTAATTTGGTACTAATATTTCTTTTCACAAGTTAATGTAAAGAAAAATGTTCCTATAACCTTAAAAGAACAACATATTCTTCACCTTTATCATGATATACTACTGTAAATCATGAAAACAGATGGACAAGTTCAATGAATACTAAACTATCCTTAATAACATTTAAATGCATCCTAGCTTTTTTAAACTATCCTTAAATCCTTTAAAATATGAAAAATTGTATTATTCACATTCACGCAATATCCTTAAGGTATTCACATGTCTCAACGTAAACTCATGTCTTCAAATTATTAATTTTCTAGCACTATTCACAATAAAAATTCCTTTCAAGCCATGTAACAAGACGTTACGTTTCTTTTTAAGTTCTTATCATAGAAAAGGTTTGAGCAGACAAATTTACCTTCTTTAGATGAAGTTTCAAATGAATTTAGCAATAAGAATTGCTGATAAATCCTTTATATACAATCCCTTCCTTATAACTCTCTCTATATATACACTCTTTACATTACTTGTAATCAATAAATACTCCTAGACTTGAATAAGGATTAAGCTAAGACTAATTCTCTTAGGTCCAAAGAATAATTATAACAAAAAGAGCCTAAAAGCCAAACACATGATGTCTCATTATGATTCAATTCCTTAGCAATCGTCCTGCTACTTGAATCAAACAAGTGCTACAAATCAAACTAAAGCCTAAAATTTTCCCAAAATAAGAAAAAGATGGAAAAAAATTACCAAATAAAAGATGAAGTATATATAAAGATTATAGAATCTTACCAGTTTAGGTTGAAGAATTTGATTACACCTTTTGATAATCTAAGAGAGAGTGAAGCTCTGTGAAAAAAATATAAGATAGAGGCATGAACTTTGCAGATAAATAAAAGCTGGAAGTGGAAAATTAGTTCCAAAAAAAAAAATAGCAATTCCGAGAAAAGTGTCGTGTAAAAAAAAGATGAATGAGATATAGATATTGTGACGCATTTGTTTCGGGCAGAGAGTATTAAGAGGGATTCAGTACTTACTTTTTTTAAAAAATAAATGCACTTAATGGGCCAAATCTGTCCAATTCAGATTCAGAGCCCCATTAAGTGCAAACAAATAAGGCCTAAGTGGGATGCGAGGGCTTAATTAGAAATAGAGAAACTTGTGGGCGGTTTTGAAACTTGTGGAAAAGTACATAAATCACCAAAAAAATGCGTTATTTTTTTGGTCTAAAACAAAAACAAAAACAGGTCTTGCACAAATTTAACTGATTTACCCTTCCTCTCTTCCAATTTTTTTCGAAAGGCTTCCACTTCTTCCATAAGTTTCATATCATAAATAAACAGTTTTTATAATAATTTTCTTGTGTTTTTGAAGATTTGAAGTAGCAGTTGAAGAGTTTTCAAGAAATCTCGATTTCTTCGGGTGAGAAACCCCAATTTCGTTAAAAAAAAATTCTAGTTCTCTGTGAGTTTTATAACTTATGAAGAAACGTCAATGGTTTTTTTCAAAGTTATTTGTTTCTTTATTTATTGTTCTTTCCAATTTTTTTTGGTTTATTCATTTGCTCGTTTTAGTGCTTCTGTATGTAAATAAAGTAATGGTAAGGCCTAAGTTAATGACGACGGCTCCTCCAAGTGCTAGAAATAGCAGACGAATGAAATTAAAAGAGAAAGAAGTGAAAAAGCAGTCTAAATAAGATAGCAATAAAAACATTAGACAAATTCCTAAAACTGATATTGCTGAAATGGATAAACATTCAGCAGAAGGTGACAATCAATATCCAAGTGGTGGAGGAGATGAAACTGAAATTGCCAAACTTGATAAACATACAAAAGCAGATGAAATCAATCTATAAGTGGTGGAGTTCCCGAAAGTGCTAATAATCCAGCGGCAGATGACAAACAGTCTACAAGTGGTAGAGTGGCTTTAAGTGAAGCTTTTGAGAGTGATAAAAATCTAGCAGTAGATGATAATCAATCTCTAGTTGATGAAACTGGTTTAATGGATGCTGAAGTTGGTGAAAAAGAACCCTAGGTAGAAAAGACTATAGAGGATCACTCTGCATAAGATATTGAGGTTGATGAGGCCCTGGTCGAACCCCAAACTGAAGATCTTTTGGCTGAAATCGACGTTTTTCAAGTGGATGAACTCTCAAATGCTGGGATAGTCAAGAAAAGCAGGGATGATAGTGGTGATGATGATGAAAAAGTTCTGCTGTTCTTGAGGAAGGAAATGGAGAGGAATCAGGAGAAGATGAAAGTGGTGAACAAGAAGAAGAAGAAGGTGAAGAAGAAACTGAAGAAGAAGAAGAAGAAGAAGAAGAAGAAGAAGAAGAAGAAGAAGAAGGTGAAGAAGAAAGTGATGAAGAAACTGATCATGAAAGGGTTGCTGAAATGGATAAACATTCAACAGAAGGTGACAATCAATCTCCAAGTGGTGGAGGAGATGAAACTAAAATTGCCGAACTTGATAAACATCCAGAAGCAGATGACAATCAATCTATAAGTGGTGGAGTTCCTGAAAGTGCTTATAATCCAACAACAGATGACAATCAATATACAAGTGATAGAGTGGCTTTAAGTGAAGTTCCTGTGGAGGAGATGAAACTAAAATTGCCGAACTTGATAAACATCCAGAAGCAGATGACAATCAATCTATAAGTGGTGGAGTTCCTGAAAGTGCTTATAATCCAGCAACAGATGACAATCAATATACAAGTGGTAGAGTGGCTTTAAGTGAAGTTCCTGAGAGTGATAAAAATCAAGCAGCAGATGACAATCAATCCCCAGTTGATGAAACTTGTTTAATCGATACTGAAGTTGGTAAAAAAAAGAACCCCAGGTAGAAAAGACCGTAGAGGATCACTTTGAAGAATATATTGAGGTTGAAGAGGTCCGATTCGAACCCCAAACTGGAGATCTTTTGGCTGAAATCGACATTTTTCAAGCTAATAAACTCTCCGATGCATGGATAGGTAAGGAAAGCAGAGATGATGGTGGTGATGATGATGGAAAAAGTTGTGCTGCTCCTGAGGAAGGAAATGGAGAGTAATCAGGAAAAGATGAAAGTGATGAAGAAGAAGAAGAAGGTGAAAAAGAAGACGAAGACGAAGAAGAAGAAGAAGAAGAAGAAGAAGAAGAAGAATAAGATATTGAAGTAGAAGGTGAAGAAGAAGAAGAAGAAGAAGAAGAAGAAGAAGAAGAAGAAGAAGAAGAAGAAGAAGAAGAAGAAGAAGAAGAAGAAGAAGAAGAAGGTGAAGAAAAAAGTGATGAAGAAACTGATCAAGAAGGGGTTGAAGCCAGGGAGCCTGAGTGTGAGTCGGACCATATATCAGTTCCCTGATGTGTCAAGGTAATCAACGTTTGAAGGTATGGACTTAAAATTTGGCATGATGAAATTCCTTCTTTCCCATCGAAGATATTTGTTTGATCTAGCATTAAAAAGTTTTATGAATTCAACAAGTTGTTGAAAAAGTTGAAATTAGAAAAGAAATTTAAGGAGTCTGTGTTTGGGAAGTTCCTTGAAATGTCCCAATTTTGGCAATTCAATGGACAGATGATCCACTCCCTACTTATGCGTAGAATAAAGGACAAAAAGCATCATGAGGGTTGGTTCTTTGTTGATGGGAACCCAACTTGTTTTGGGCTTAGGGACTTTGCTCTTATGACTGGTTTGGAGTATGAGGTAAAGCCCAACGATAAAGCAAAGAATAGGGTTATGAGAAAGGTGAGGAATTTTACGATAAACTTACTTGGAAACCCTCTGCTGAGGTAAATGTTAAAGTGACATCGGGGAAGCTTTTGAAAACCAATAGAAGATTTACCGAAGAGAAACAGTTGAACATGTGCCTTTTGTGCTTTCTTCACACGACATTGATGACAGAAAATACCTCCAAGAGTAGATTTGTATGGTTGATGGTCTGGAGATCTTCTCCAAGTATCCATGGGTAGGGAGTGCTTCGAGCTAATGATTAAATATATGAAACCCAAGCTTGACATGGCCAAGCATTCTAAAACCTTCAGTGAGAAAGGAAACGCACATGGATATGCTCGTTTTGGCTTCTCATGGGCATTTTTGGTAAGTCTACAATAAACCAATAGTTAGTTGATTGTTAAGTTTTTATTTTTCGAACTTAAATAAAATCTGTCATCTTAGGCCTGGGTAAATGAAGCATTTCCTGCCATTTGAAGAGAGCTGCACTGACAAATCAGTCTCATATGTCGTGCCCTCGGATGCTCAAATGGTACAGAAAAAACGTGCCTAAATCCTTCGATCCATTCGTGGAAGGAGAAGATAAAATTAAGGTAACGTTGTGCTATTTTCATGTCATTAAATTATCTGACTTTGAATATCTTTTTAATTTGTAAGAAACTAGTACTAATTTTCTTAACATCTATCCAGATCGTGCGCCCTTACTTATTCCCTACTGAGAAAGAGGTGAGATCGGGGTGGGAGGATTTATATTTCCCTATGAGGATGAAGTTGAGGTTGAGTTGGTGGATGCCCTTAGGACTAAATTTGAGGGGGCCACAACCATCAAGTAGACAGTTCTTAATCCTGCTGGTGATGAAGATATTGGTGGAGCTCGTACAGGAATTTTTGGTGAAGGTGCAGGTCCTTTAAGTGGTGGTATCAGTGTTGCAGGTCCTTCTTTGGATGTTGTGCTCGTTAGGCTGACAACAATGCAGGCCAAATTGGCTGATGTTGCTAAGATGCTAGCGGAACAACTGAAGAGGAAAATATGCAAATGCTTGTACAGTCCTTCTGCGTGGTTGATTAGGCACATGAAGATGAAGGCAATGGATTGTGGTACCACTACAAAGACCACTTCAATTCTAAGAAAGAAGCATAGATTTGATGAAGTGGATGCTGCAGTTGATGCTAAAGTTGATGCTAGTGTCAGTGCCACAAGTGTAAGTACCACCAATGCCAATGCAGTTGATGCCACCAATGCTAAGGTTGCAGAGGAAGCAAATGTGAATGATAATGGAGTGTTGATGAAAAATGGCGAGGATGCTGAGGAACAGTTTTATGAAGCGGAGGATGCATCATGTCGAATCAGAATCGAACTTGAATGGAGAAGTTGGTTAAGATCCCGACGAAATTGTGTCGCATGTCTTGGAGAGTCAAGAAAAAGACTGTATTAACAAAGATGAGAACAAAGATTGATTTGTCAGTCTTCTAAAGATTGTTGTTTTCTTTAATCTTGTTTGAGTGTTAAACAATTGACAGTATTATTTTTTTAATTTTTTTTGAGTGTTAAACAATTGACAATCTATTTTGGTAATGCATCACATGCTTCATTTATAAACCAGTGTCCTTCAATGCATTTGCTACTGTTTAAAATGTAAGCTTGCACATGAATGGTCGTTGATCCCTAAATAATTTATAAATTCTTGTGAACCATACCAGTTAATTGTTTACTGTAATAGGTCTACCATCGAAATAGAAATAAATATTGTGTGTAGTGGCAATTCTTTTTCGGACAACTAGGAATAAAACTATAAACTACTTTACATGGTCGATACTATAAAGTTATATAAATTATACTTGGAATATCAAAATATTTTGTTAGTATAGGTTGGACTCTATTTGAGCATAGACCAAATGTGCATAGCCTAAAGACAAAATAATATTTCAAACAATTAAAATATAGGTGACGTATATTAATAGACGTGTAACTTAGCCAATAATCTAAGTAGATTATACGGTAGATAATATGCGATGTGAAGTGTGGTAGAGTAGTTAATTGGTGCTCTGCCCAAAGTAAGACTTTTCAAGTCACAACCGTTTTTTTAACTGAAACTAACTTATTTGATTAAAGGCGTCTATTTACTGTGTACTTAATTAAGAAATAACCATTGCATTTAATCTGTCTCTTCACTAACCTTTGTAACTCTTCAAGGTTATTTCTATATAAATCCCTCAACAATTTGTGTTTTTCCTATTCCATTTTCTATACAAATTTTTCTGCATTCAAAGTATCAAAAGAGTTTTTTATAAAATGATCGGACAATGTGATATCTACTGGGAGTTAGCCATTCCGCAAAGCGATGTTGCGGATATGTGGGAAAGATTAAAGAAACTTGAAGAAAACATGTGGGCAAAGACACATGTGAGGGTGAATCAGATCAGGGCGATCAACGCAAAACTTGATGCACTTGGTGCACCACCTGCACCCAACCAAATACCATAGAGGAAGGCACAAGTCCAACAGTTTCACCAAATGTCATGGCTGATCCACCATATGCACCACAAGATATGGTTGAAAAATCTCCACCAAATTCATCAAATGCACCAAACTACTGTCTGTTATTTGTTGTTTATGTCTTAATTGTCTAAACTTTTTAATTATTGTTCATATGGCTAATGTTAGTTTACTACTGAATCATGTAATGTTGTTTCAGTTGTATTTTTTATTAGACCTTTTAAATATTGGTAATAGTAGTTTCAGTTGTGTTTTTGAGTGCCCACCACTGTTGGTCTATTGATATTATTTATCTCCATGTTTAAGTTTGATTCTGTTGTAATTTTGATTGTCTACCACGTATGGTCTATTATATAAATTTAAAAATAGAGTAAAAATGCTCAGAGTTAACAGTAATCAAATAAATAATATAATTAAAAGTACTATCTTATTAACAAAATTAACTAGACCAATCACATCCCCACTTAGGCATTTACATATTAAACTAATTGGAAGATGCTAATAAACTTCAATTTGGTCTATTGTACTCATATTGGCATTTAGGTCTATTGATTTGGGGTTTAGGGTTAAGGGTCTACGCACTTGGGGTTTGGGGTTTGGGTAATAGGGTATATTTAAATGATTTTGGCTTGATGGATATATTATCAACGATCGTAAAATTACACTGTTTTTTACTGTCAACGTTCATTAAGTTGATTATATACTCCTATGTTTTTCCTTAAAATAATATAAATAACTTATATTAAACACCATTAAGGGGTAATTTAATGGCATACAAACTAGAAAATCACTCACATGACAAAGTTGTTGCATAATGTATCTTAATAATGGTCAATGACAATGACAAAGAGTGACATTAGATGACATATATGATACATGTATATTACTGTTAAGGTTCTGAGAAAGCAAGACCTCCTTCTTTAAGCATGAAAAAAGGTTTGTAATGTGAGAAACGAGCAATTCTATGATTTAGTTATATGGATTAATACAGTCTAACATTTAATAATGATAAATAATATTGAATTACGTTCATTATTTAATGTATACAAATGACAAGACCGTGGTATAACAAGACCTCCTTCCCGAAACATTGAAGAAAATCATAGCGTGACAAGCAAATATTATTTTATTTAGTTATATGGATTAATAACACCACCTACCCTTTTTAACATATTTTCTAATGTTTTAGGCTTGTTAAACGAATGTATCGGTATTAACGCTTCAATTTAATCCTTAATCATTATATAATCGATGATAAACCTTTAAAAAGAAGATTTTCAACCATGTACAATCCAGATGAATTGACGGGGACACGTGGTTGTGTATAATTTATTTTAATAATTCACCACATTGGGGAATATTATAATTATTTTATAAAAAGGTGTTGTCTCAGTCAAATTAATTAAAGTTTAGAAGTGGTGATTGTAAACCATAAATATTTGAGTATCAAATACTTAAGAATTCCACATTGATTTAAAATTGTTTTGTACTTTACGATTCCATAGTGATTAATATATGCGATTTTTTTTATATTTATCTCTCCATTCCACAGTCAAAAGGTTAACTATTTATATACCTAATGTGGTGAATTATTAACTTTACAATAATTATTAAACTTATTTTATGCTTGGTTGTTTATATGCTTTATATGGTTTATTAATTCATCAGATCTAGTGGATGTATACTTCAATTCTCAATTCCATAGTGTCAAATGGTCCTTGTCTTTTTGTGTAATTGTTTATGAACTTACATGGGTCTATTATAAATTTGGACATAATCCATCATCTTCTCTGATGAAACCAAAAATTAAAACAACGAACAGGGTAGGAACAACAATATTTATACGCTAACAAAAACCCCCCATTTCCATTAATGATAGCGTTTATGTTATTTCCCAAGATACACCACTTTACTGTTTTAAGGACCAGTTCCTTAAAATGTGTTCCTTTACTATGTTATATGCGGAATTAAAACTGTAAGTAAATGAACACCCAATATTAGCGTGGAAAAATCCCTTGAACTCGGGATAAAAAAACCACGACCTACTCTTCCAAGTAGGATTTCAACTTCACTATGTAAAAGACCCACTTGGTTACAAGACTACCTTCTTACTAACCTAGGACTAACTTTAATCCTTGAGTGACCTCTTTCACGATTAGTGAAGCTTTGTCAAGTACACGACTTGAACTGAAAAGATACAACTCGATAATACCTACTACAGTTGAACTAAGACTGAACGTTTACAAGACTCAATCTAAGGAACAGGTTCTTACTTAGTTCCCTGTAGCTTACTGATTACACAAATAAGATAATAACTCTTTCAATGCTTTGCTCGATTCTCTGTGTATTTGTGTGTCTTTCAATAGCTGAAATGCTCCTGATTTTATAGCTTCAGCAATCAAGAAGTCTTGAGCAATTAGAACTTCAAAGCTCCCAAGAGTTTGAGTCCTAATTGAACTCTTCACTTTAAGAATCCGAATCTTTTAGCCCTTATCCATTATTTATGCAATATTTTCATATCACGTTTAGACCTGCATAATTATCAAGATAAATATTAGTCTAAGGATAATTAACAATATCTCAGCTTAAATGATTTTGCATGAATTATCTATTCAGCTGCAGTGGTTCAAAGAACAGGTCCTTTGAATCCGTTCCTTAATCATCAGTCAAAACTTCAAGCTAACATTTTTCCTCTTTTTGATGATGACAAATTCATAAGCATAGCTGCATATCCTTAATATCCTGAAGTACAACTTAAAGCTCAAAAGCAATCAGTAGAGACTTATTTATCATTAAGGATCAGATTTTCAATTAGGTATAAAGTTCACGCAAAATCAGATCTTACTGTTCCCCCTTTTGGCATCATTGAAAAGGTTACATAAAAATATAATTCAAGTGTTAGAATAATCAGCACATGGCCATTGAGGCAACTCAACATGCAAACACAATTCAGACTAGAGCAACTGCAAAACAATGATATTAGCCATCGAAGACAAGTCATCATCAACAAAAGGTTAAACCAGGGGATACAAGCAAGTACTACAAAATTATTCAGACACTAGAAAAGGAAAGGACTAAGAAACTATAACTAGTCTAAATCCCACTGGACAAAAGATGGCTTATGGCTAAGGTGATCAGGATGTGGAAGGACCAGGTCCCAGAGACTTGTTTAGCAACTCAAACATCTGTTTGAGCATTCCCTCATTAGTCTCCTTTGCCTTTGTAGCCTCTGCCTTCCAGTAATTCTTGTCCTCCTCCAACCTTGCTATTTCAGCAGCTTGTAAGGCTACCTGTTGCCTCACTGCCCTCACCTTGTTGTTCAACGGCTGTCTACCAACACCAGTCTGTGGAGGATCAGCTTGAACAGGCAAGTCATAGCTGATCAATGTAGCACATCCAAACTTCTCCTTCTTGGTAGCCTTACTACCCCTCCAAAGGAATTTTCAATTTTGCAAACAAGTCAGTCAGGATGAAGCCAAAGGGCAAAGAGTGCTTCCTCTTCCCAGCAATAACCCGTTTAATCAAATGGATCATAAACCTGGGCTAGTTGATGTGCTTATCAGTGTCAAGCAGTTCTATAAGGACCAGGTCCATGAAACTGGCAATCACTCTTTTTTCCTGTCTTGGCATCACAATCTTATTCACAAACTCAAATAGCACTTAGTGCTGTGGATGCATCTCACTTTTCTGCACAACTCTTGGTTTCTCTTCCTCTTCATTCTCAGCAAATTTCCTTGTGATTTCCAATCCAGTAGGCAAATTTGTCAAATCAGGCAATACTTTCTTGACATAGCTGTCATATCCTACAAATGGAATTCCCAGCAGTTCACCAAGCTCCCTAGTGTCAAAGGTAATCACATGGCCATGGACAGAGGTGGTAATCCTGTCCCTCTTGATAGAGCAGTTCTTGTAGAACTCCTGAACCATCCCCTTTGCACACTTTTTTGTAATCTGAAGGACCATGTCCCTCCATCCTTGAACTTGCAATTTTCGTAGCAACCAAATCATACCCTCTTCTTCCACATCAGAAAGTACTCTTCCTTGCAAAACTTTCCTAGTCAGCATGTCATCATGGACACAGTGTTGCACCTCATCTCCCTCATCCTCACTTTCACTATCTTCACCAGCAAGTGACTCATCAGAACTTGAGTCAGAACTTTCATCAACAAGAGTTCTTTTTGAGGACCTGGTCCTCTGGGAAGACTTTTTTCAGCTGCAGCTTTCACAGAGCTCCTTGTCACACGCCTTTGAGAACCTTTTCTTTTCTTAGACTGAGGAACAACTGCCTCAACATCTTCCATCTCATCATCTTCATCATCAACAACATCCCTCTCTTTTTCTATTACCTCAATCTCTTCTTCCTCAACAGGATCAGCAACCTGCTTTCCCTTCCCCTTTCTGCTTCTTTCCATAGCAGCAGCTATATTCTCTTCAGCAGCTTTGACAACACTCCTAGTCCTCCTAACCCCAGTAGCAGGAGTAGAGACAGAAGGAACAGGTCCTTTTGCCTTGGAGGAACTTTCACCTTTCTTCTTAATCCCTGGCTTATAACTGTCACTAATTTGCTTTAACTTAGCAGCAATCTCAGCAGACATTTGGTCATCAATGGTCCTTTCCTAGCAAGTTTTCTTTTTAAACTCTTAATGTTGATCAAATCAATAATAGGCCTGTCACTATCACTTATTGCTTCCTCAACATTTATCATATCTTCAATGGGTGCTCTAAAAGCAACCTCTGGAGACCCAGATGATTCATGCATGGGTGGTTCCAACTGGATTTACAGTTTTCCCTTCCCCCTCAAGAATAGTTCCAGACCCCTCTTCCTTTTCCCCTTCTTCCTCTACTACATTTAAGGGAGGAGCATAATTTACCTGATACTGATAAATAATCATAGCCCTTGAAAGGTCCTCAACCTGTTCCACAATCGACTCAGCAGTGGGAACTGGTCCTTCCTCCTGAATTTCTGGTTCAGGTACTTCTGGGATATTTTCAGGAATTTTAGGTTTTGGGTTTATGGTGTCCATGAGTGAAGGAGGGTTGGGAATTTGTGGTTGATCAGAAGTGGGTGCAGATGCTGAGTTTTCAGAAGAAAGAGACATTCTAGCAATACGATTCAAGAGATATGTTACTATTCTTTCTGAAATTTTGAGAGTGCAATTTTAAAACAAAGTAAAAGAATAATAAGGAAGAAGGAGCGTATTTATAGAATAGAATAGGTAGTGGAGGTTGAGTGTGAGACGATCACTATTACCTCATTGAAAGACATTCAGCCGTTACTAGACTCTTGGGAGTCTCCCGGAAAAAAAGAGCCGTTAGGCTTTCAAGTTACCTATTCTGAATGGAAACTGTTCCTCCGATGGGACTCTTATGATGTTTGGATATGATTAGGATTCCTAGTGGGATTTATCCTAATTACAAGTTACCTATAGCCTTAATCTTATAAGATAAATGAATAATAAGGAGTAGATACCTGATTTTAACACGAAAGATCAGTGTCCTTCCAATTTGAAACACTTTTGTTCAATCTGAAATTCTAAGAGCATAAGGGTAACATCATTCAATTTTAGCAACTCTAAAAAATTATGGCATAAGAATATACAATGAAGTATTAAGCTGGACTGAATATTTCAAATTGACTTGAATAACATTCATTTTGGTGCAATTTTCTAGCCAATTATGAAGTAAAGCATTGATGAGTTTAAGTGAATTTAATCATCCCTAATTCCAACCTATTTCTTTCAAAATTATCTCTTCCTAAAGCTTTTGTAAAGATGTCAGCAATTTGCTTTTCAGTAGGACAAAATGCTATGATGATCAAACCTTTTTCATAGTTATCTCTCAAGAAATGATGTCTTATATCAATGTGTTTAGTTCTTTTGTGATGCACTGGATTTTTTGTCATGTTAATAGCACTAGTGCTGTCACAAAAGATAGGAACAGTTCCTACATCAACACCAAAATCCTATAATTATTGTTTAATCCATAACAACTGAGAACAACATGAGGCAGCTGCCACATATTCAGCCTCAGCAGTGGAAAGTGCCACTGAATTTTGTTTCTTGGTTCCCCAAGAAACCAAACACTCACCAAGGAAATGTGCCATGCCTGAGGTACTCTTTTTATCAACAAGGAAACCTGCATAGTCAGCATCAGTATATCCAACAAGATTAAAGCTACCACCTTTTGGATACCAAAGTCCCAAGGGACCTGTTCCTTTTAGATATCTCAATATTCTTTTAACAGCTTTCAAATGAGATTCCTTAGGATCTGACTGAAACCTAGCACACAAACCAACACTGAACACACTATCAGGTCTACTAGCAGTTAGATAAAGTAGAGAACCAATCATACCTCTATACAATTTTTGATCAACTGATATTCCATGTTCATCAAGATCCAATTTTGTAGCAATGGCAATAGGTGTATCAATTTCCTTAGCATTATCCATATCAAACCTTTTAAGTAATTCCTTAATATATTTTTGCTGATGATTCATAGTTCTATCTGAGGTTTGCTTGATTTGTAAACCCAAAAAGAAATTGAGTTCTCCCATCATGCTCATCTCAAACTCACTTCCCATCAAATTTGCAAATTCCTTACTTAAATTTTCACAAGTAGCACCAAAAATTATATCATCTACATAGATTTGAACAATTAAGAGATGCTTACCTTTTTCTTTCAAAAATAGTGTGCTATCAATTTTACCTCTCTTGTATCCATGCTGAAGCAGAAATTTTGATAGCCTTTCATACCATGCCCTTGGTGCCTGCTTGAGTCCGTACAATGCCTTGTCCAGCTTGTACACATGTTCTAGGAACTGTTCATTCTCAAATCCTGGAGGTTGCTTAACATACACTTCTTCTTTTAAGTAACCATTCAGAAATGCACTCTTAACATCCATTTGATGTAGAGTAAATTCCATGTATGTAGCAAAGGCTATGAGAAGTCTTATTGCTTCCAATCTTGCAACTGGAGCAAAAGTCTCATCATAGTCAATGCCCTCCTCTTGACTATACCCCTGAACAACTAACCTGGCCTTATTTCTGGTTACCATGCCATCCTCATCAAGTTTGTTTCTGAAAACCCACTTTGTTCCTATTATGGACCTGTTCCTTGGCTTGGGTTCCAGATGCCAAACTTGACTTCTTTGGAATTGATTCAATTCCTCCTGCATAGCATTGATCCAATCTGCATCCTTCAGTGCTTCTTTCACATTTTTGGGTTCAACAAGAGATAGGAAAGCACTAAAGGCACACAGATTGTGATTTTTAACTGCTGATCTAGTTTGTATTCCAGCAATCTTATCTGAGATTATTTGATCCACAGGATGTGAACCTTGATACTTGTAAGGCTTGAGTATCAATCCATTGTCAGAAGTCCCTTGCTGAGGAACAGTTCCTGAGGGACTAGTACTGCCAATTTGTGAGGTGGAACCAACATTTGTTCCCCCTGTTTCTATGCCACTCTTCTCAGTTCTGCCCTGAGAAACAGTTCCTAGAAGTTCACCTCTAACAGTATCCCCATCCAATGTCTGCATTTGTGGATCAATTTCATTATGTTTCAGCATTCCAATCTCTTCATCCTCCTGTACCTGTTCTTGAGTGAGACTGTCAGATTCATCAAATTTAACATGCATGCTTTCGTCAATTTTCAATGTTTTCTTGTTAAAAACTCTATAAGATTTACTATTTGAAGAATAACCAACAAAGATTCCCTCATCACTTCTAGGATCAAATTTTCCTAAGGCATCTTTCCCATTGTTGTGTATAAAATATTTGCAACCAAAAGCCCTAAGATGAGAGATATTTGGTTTTCTTCCCTTAAGCAGCTCATATGGAGTCTTTTCTATTAATGGCCTTGTCATATATCTATTTATTATGCAGCATGCAGTATTGATGGCCTCAGCCCAAAAGTTTTGTGGAAGATTTCCAGATATTAGCATAGTCCTTGCCATTTCCTCTAGAGTCTTATTTTTCCTTTCCACTATTTTGTTGTGGAGTTCTAGGTGAGAAAAAATTGTGATTAATGCCATTTTCATTACAAAAATTGAAAAACATATGATTTTTAAATTCAGTTCCATGATCAGACCTAATGGCAACAATGTGACTATCTAGAGTTCTTTGATCTTTCTTAGCAAAAATTGAAAGTGCATTAAAAGCTTCTTCTTTAGATGCAAGAAATATAGTCCATGTAAATTTGGAGTAATCATCCACCAATACCATAACATACTTCTTACCTCCACGACTCATTGTTCTCATTGGTCCACATAAATCCATATGGACTAGTTCCAAAGGTTTAGTGGTACTTATCTGTTTCTTTGGTTTGAAGGAGGATTTTACCTGCTTCCCCCTGGCACAGGCTTCACATACCTTTTCATCCTTAAACTTGATGTTAGGAAGACCTATCACCAGATCCTTGGACACAAGTTTGTTCAGTTGTGTAAGACTAGCATGGCCAAGTCTTTTGTGCCATAGGAGGGAATCATTTTGCACCACACTTAAGCAACTCAAACTTCCATCAGATAGTGTCAACAAATCTACCTTGTAGATGTTTCGATGTCTATTTTCCTGCAAAATAATCTCTCCAGAAGTTTGGTTAGTCACAGTGCACCTAGTAGATGAGAAATTAACATTATTACCTTTGTCACACAATTGAGATATACTCAGTAAGTAATGCTTCAGCCCATCTACTAGAAACACATTGTCTATACTATGTTAATCAGACCTACCTACCTTTTCAATGCCAATAATTTCCCCTTTCTTACCATTACCAAAGGAAACACTTTCTCCTTGAAAGGCTGAGAGTGAAAGGAACAGTTCCTTATGTCCTGTCATGTGCCTTGAGCAACCACTGTCCATGTACCATTTGTGTTTCCTTTCCTTAAACTAGCCTGCAAAAGAAAACTAGGAGTTAATTTTAAGAACCCAAACTAGTTTGGGTTCCTTTCCTTGAGAAAAAGGATGAATCAGATCTCTCTTAACCCAGAATGGTAATGGCTTTTTTGTGTGAACAGTTTTCTTTCTCACAGAATTTTGAACTGGTTTATAGGACCTGTTCCTCTGTGCAGCCATTTTTAGAGATTGACAATTTACTTTAAAGTGACCAGTGTTCCCACAATGAGTGCATAGCCAGTTTTCAGGAAGTGATAGGTACTTACTCTTTGGATCCCATTTGAGTGAAGACAGTGATTTCATGAATCCAATACCCTTCCTGTTACTACTATGATTTTCATGTAACCATTCTAGTGCTTCAGAGGACTTGTTCCATTTTACAGTTTTGCCTAACTCCATTTTTGTTTTAACTAAGTTTTCTTCCAAAGATCTTATCTTTTCATCTTTCTTGCACAGTTCATCAACTGTAACTTTCAGTTTCTCTTCAGCAATAATCTGATGAGAATTAGCAATGCCTTTACCTTTTTCAACTGTTTTAACATATTCCAGTTCCTGAACAGTTTACTCAAGAGTGAGGACCTGTTCCTCAAGCATGCTAATTTTCTTTGCAGAGTCATTTTTAATTACGGCCTTTTTATATTCAGTTCCTAGACTTTCAATTTCATCATGCAATTGATCTTTTCCATCCCTTAGAGATTTAAACTCATTTAGCACAGTATGAAATACTTTAACTAATTTCTCTCTAGGCATGCTTTCAAAATCTTGTCTAAGTTTAAAAACAAATACCTCAGCATCTTCTTCATTATCTAAGTCCTCAAGAGCCATTAGAGCAAGATCCTCATCCAGATCATCATCAGATACTTCATCCTCACTGTCTTGCCATCCTGCAACCATTGCTTTGGGATTTTCACTTTTTTTTCGGACCTGTTCCCTAGCCTCTTTCCTTTCCTCAATATATCTCTTCCTCCATTCTGCTTCCATGATTGGACATTTGCTGATGTAGTGCTCCATACTGCCACATTTGAAGCATTCTCCAGCCTGTTTCATGTTAGAAGACCTACCCTGTCCGCTAACCCCCTTTTTCTTATTCAAATATCATTGAACACTTTTAGCGATAAGGACCAGTTCCTTATCATCAATAGGCTTATCAGCGGCATTTAAGGCTAGATTAGGTTCAATTTTAACTGGTTCTCCTATGTTTTTAACCTTTTTCCTTAGTTCATAAGTTTTTAAATTACCTATAAGCTCATCTAAGGATAAGGTGGTCAGATCCTTGCTTTCTATGATAGCACAAGCTTTGATCTCCCAAGAATCTGGAAGAACCCTAGTTAGGATCTTTTCTACTCTATCTTCAACAGTTAAAACCCTTCCCAAAGAAATAAGTTCAGATGCAATGGCATTAAATCTAGTATACATTTCAGAAATTGATTCTCCTTCTTTCATTTTAAAGCTTTCATATTCAGCAAAAAGAAGTGTACCTCTAGACCTTTTTACCTGACTTGTTCCTTCATGTGCAACTTGTAGAGAATCCCAAATTTCCTTTGCAGTGGTATACCCTCTAATTCTAGTGCACTCGTCAGGACTGAGTCCACCAACAAGCCACTTCCTAGCTTTTGCATTCTTTTCCCATTGCCTTATATCTTCAGCATTGCATTCTTTTCTGGTTTTGGGAACATCATTTCCTCAGCATCCTTTTTCATTGGAATCGTGGGACCTTCAGTCACTATGTCCCATACCTCATAGTCCTCAGCTTGAAGATGATCTCTCATCCTTTCCTTCCACCATGAGTAGTATTTTCCATTGAACAAAGGTGCTCTAACCATTGATTGACCCTCACTATTCTCCCGTGATGTACTCATCTAATCCTAGGTGTTAGCCTTTTCAAGGATAACCCGCTCTGATACCAATTGTTATTTCTCAAGATACACCACTTTACTGTTTTAAGGACCAGTTCCTTAAAATATGTTCCTTTACTATGTTGTATGCGGAATTAAAACTGTAAGTAAATGAACACCCAATATTAGCGTGGAAAAACCCCTTGAACTCCGGATCAATAAACCACGACCTACTCTTCCAAGTAGGATTTCAACTTCACTATGTGAAAGACCCACTTGGTTACAAGACTACCTTCTTACTAACCTAGGACTAACTCTTATCCTTGAGTGACCTCTTTCACGATCAGTGAAGCTTTGTCAAGTACACGACTTGAACTGAAAAGATACAACTTGATAATACCTACTACAGTTGAACTAAGACTGAACTTTTACAAGACTCAATCTAAGGAACAGGTTCTTACTTAGTTCCCTGTAGCTTACTGATTACACAAATAAGATAATAACTCTTTTAATGCTTTGCTCGATTCTCTGTGTATTTGTGTGTGTTTCAATAGCTGAAATGCTCCTGATTTTATAGCTTCAGCAATCAAGAAGTCTTGAGCAATTAGAACTTCGAAGCTCCCAAGAGTTTGAGTCCTAATTGAACTCTTCACTTTAAGCATCCGAATCTTTTAGCCCTTATCCATTATTTATGCAATCTTTTCATATCACGTTTAGACCTGCATAATTATCAAGATAAACATTAGTCTAAGGATAATTAACAATATCTCAGCTTAAATGATTTTGCACGAATTATCTATTCAGCTGCAGTGGTTCAAAGGAACCGGTCCTTTGAATCCGTTCCTTAATCATCAGTCAAAACATCAAGCTAACAGTTAACAATTACAAAATAAGAGCAAAACATAAAAATGAGGTAGAGCAAAAAAACATAAAAACAAAAAGCAGAAATACTAACAATACTAAAACACTTCTATACACTAAAAAACATAATATTTGGGGGGGGTGGGGGTGATGGGGTCTGTTTATGCCTAAAATCGGTCGCCTAGGTTAAACAATTAATTAAGAATGAGGTCACAAGCAATATAGTAAATACGACGGAAAAGTAAGTAAATAAAAGAGAGAAATAATGAGCATGAAAAGTAATCGTATTCCTTTATAATAGCTGGATTCTGTAGTGAATACCTCTGTTGTACAATAAAATGTAAGGATGAGTATTTATAGTAGTGGATACCCGTCCTAATTAAGGTAAAATACAAAGACCAATAAGGCTATGGGCCTATAACTCAAGGTGGTGGTGTATACGAAATCCTAACTAGGAGACTGTAACCCTAAGGCGATAGGATGTATACCTTTCGTCTTACACCCGTACCGCCTGAACGGTTGTTACTCGTAGAACAAGCGTGTATTCGTTGTGCCCCATGACTTGTAAGATAAGTCTAGTCTCGCCAGCTGGACTTGTATCCCCGTAATAGTAGGTGGCGTAATTTTTGCCCACACAGTCAGTCCCCCCACTTGCTAAGAGCTGACGCAAGCATTCAGGAAGTGAAAGCGACGTACAAGATGGATGCGAAAAGATATCTCACTGACTCCTTGAGACTCGCAGTCTCTTTAATCGAGAATGATGTTGCTTTCTTCAAGAACTCCTCGTGCTTTCATCTGATTTGTTGATAATGATTCCATGCATCTTTCCAAAAACTGTTATTAACTGCTCTAAATCATTTCATATCTCCAGCAATAATGACGCTTGATCGTTTCACTCATCATCCTTATCTCTTTTCTGCCTATAAATAGAGACTTTGCGATAGTGAAGCAATCACAAACTCCTCTTTAGAGAGTACCCCACTTTTTCAACAATCTCTTATGATAGTGAGAAACTTCTCTTTCTTAAAAAATGCTTGCCTTCGATCCTGCTCTGATATTCCCAGAAAATCTTCTCCGTTCCGAATGGATGATTCATGAGGGAACCCTAGGAGGAAACTCTTATGCAGTTATCTTCTTTTTTTTCTTCATCCGTGAAGGAACGAATGAAGTCCCCCGAGTCATGAAGTCTGATCGGGATTCTAACGATGTCCTTTGGGATGTCTTCATTGTATTATGTGCACTGATTACGGTGCGCTCATCTTCTAACACGGCGGTTGCTGTCATATTCTTCTTGTTATGCAGGGACATGACGCTTAGCTCTTTCAGCTGTCATGCGGTTTCTCTACCGGGATTTCTCTGGTGCTTAAGTTGCCTCTTTGACGGAGAAGGGTTGAAGCCTACTTTTCTGACTCCGTTTTATGACAGGCAAGAGGACAGAGCTCCGGGTCATGAGCGGATTAATGAGTCACCAAGTTTTAACTCTGCTCACGGCTTTGGGTTGTCTCTTGGTTCTACTGGTTCGGTCGTGTCGATATTGCAATGCCTCATCAGCCATTGGCTGTGGGATACCCGAGGTAAGAGGTTCCCAGCTCAAGCCTCTCTATCCTTAGTTTGACCAGTTGAGGTTGACTCGGATGGTTTGACCAGTTGAGGTTGACTCGGATGGTTAAGTTTTCTTTCAAAGCTCTGCGGTGAGTCTTCAAGTTTCTCTTTGAGTTCAGCGGGAAAGATGGAGGAGGTTAGGCATGTACTCAGACACTTCTGAAGTCCCTTGCTTCGATCAAGCAGACGGGCTTTGGTTGTACCAACGGCCACGTACCTTGAAGAAATGCTCGGGCTGACATATCTCAGGCTGCTGGAAGAAAAGAAGAACTCCGGACTGTTTACGACTTGTAGCTACAATCCAGATGAAGGATTTTCAGCCATGTTAATCCTGAGGAGCTCGTTGTTTTTAGTCTTCCCTTTCATTTTTTTTAACAATTGTTATGAACAAATGTTGTATTCAGGAAGAACTAATTGTATATTATGAGCCTACGGGTTGTCTGTTATTAATGAAATGGTCGTTCATCAATATTTTTATATGTACTTGTGTAATTACATGTTGTGTAATGTGTAGTCAAGCAGTATGTTTTGTGTGCCTTTCTGGGCTAGTGTCTTCAAGAGACGAGTGTGCATATTGAAGGGTGCTTCATTTGCGTCAATAGGTGACGACTTAGGTTGTGCCCATAATGGGATGACTTTAACCCGTGTGGAAATAGGCACTTTTGCGTCCGACTTCGAACGTATCTGCTTAGTGACTCGAGTATTTAAGACTTTCTGGAACTAATGCAAACAAGCGTCCTCGTCGGCATATATGTGCAGTTGTTGAATTAACGAGTTCAACGCACGAGTAATGCTTGGTGGCTGAGCTACACGTGGTCTAGCTCTAAGAGAGTAGTGTACCCTAATTTTGTAGCGAAAAGTGAGTGTATTACTTCAACTTAGGTCTGGCCGGAGCTATGAATAGTTGGATCGTAGATGGATCTGAATAAATAAGTAAAATTGACTAAGTAAAAATAGTAGTTTTATTGATAAAGGGGCGCTATGCCTGAGATGTTGTGGGTGAAAACCCGTAACATGATTGATGAGTATGAAAATACTGCGATCAAAGTTAAAAGAAACTCAACATAAAAAATAAATGCTTTAAAAAGCAAAAGATACTTTATGGTCGATCCTCGGAAGCTTCGGGGGCATGTACTTGCGCTTCCCTACTCGAGGGTGCTGAGCCCGGAGATGGTATCTCTGAGAAACTGATGACCCGATGGTACAACTCTGCGCCAATCAAACAATAATGGACTGCTTGCTTTCGCAATTGTCTGCTTTCTGATTTGTCTTCAGGGAGTATTCCTTTGCTTAGGTAGTTGATCAGCGCGTGTGTTACCTCCGTATGTCTAAAGTGATGTATATCATTCTAATGACATGTTAAGAATGATTTAAGTAATTTTAAATTCATAATAGGACCATATATGACGTTTGTATGTTGAATATAAAGTTTGGGAAAAATCGGATTTAAGTTGCGGAAAAACCGACTAAGGATTTGCCTTGTAACGAAGCTTTTTGAGCAATTAATTTTGTGTAATATATGAGATCTTTTGGGGATATATCATATACCAAATCGAAGGTCTTGGAGTGTAGTTTTTAACACTTTTGACGGTTTGTTCATAAAATGTCTGGATAAAAAGATATGAACGTCAGAAGTCAGGCCATAAGAAAGGGACATAAACGCAAAAGATGACTAAAACTGAAATGTTTCAAGTATAAAAGGAAAAATCATCTTCGTTTTCGTTATTTCCAGAATATACATGATAGTAACAGAGCTCTTATGAAGTTTTAAGAAATTTTCATGGTTTTGAGGATAGAACATCAATCTTAACTCGAAATTGAAGACGGATTGCGTCAAAACGCTCTACGCGATTAAGATAACGTTAGGCTACCTTTAATTTCGTCTATAATTTGAGTTTTAGAATTACTTCATGGCTAAGTAAAGTACCTAAATACTATGTTATAGCTTGTTTAGGCTTTAGAAGGTGTGGAATTCAAACGAAAAAGGTTTATAAGCAAAAAACATCAAAGGTATGTAAGGCTAAACCTTTCCTTCGGCAAGACATTTATTTTTTTAGCTTTTGAAGTTTGTCTTAGTTCGAAACTTGATGGTTCTTGTAAGGAACTTGTATGGAATAAAGGTAACCGTGTATGTGCCTAATTTGGTGCTAAGAACCACGGTGAAAGATGTTCAAAAAAAAAAAATAGCAGCACGATATGTTTCAAAATCTGGAAAATTATTTTTATCTTCGGACAGTTGTTAGTAGTTTGAGCATAACTCTTTTTAAAAAATTGGTATTGAGATGATTTAAGATTTTATATAACCCTGAGACATATATATATATACAACTTTTATGAAGACCATAAAGTCTATAACTTTGATTTAGACCCTTCAAATTAGGTGGCAAGGAAGGGCAACAGTGCTGTCCAAAGATTCTGTCTGCGGATTGTTATGTCATCCGGTCATCTCATCTTGTTATCCATTTAATTTGTTTATATTATCAGTTTATCCGGGTACCCATTCCCGTATAAATTATAGTGCTGGTTCTTTTTTTTTGCGGATCATTCAGTTTCAGAGGAAACTTTGCCGAAATTTTTATAAAAGTCAAAGAGTTAGACAAATTCTAAGTTCTAGGTTATGTCTATAATTCTATCCTAAGTTTTCTTATCATTCCTTTGAGTCCATATATATATTGTTTTCACATGTGTTATGCCTCAAACATGCTTATGCTTATATAGAGATCATGTTATGTGTGATTTGGAGTCCCCCATAGAGGCTGGACATTGGACACGTAGTCTGGTCGCGTGTGATACTACCCGTCTGGGGGATACAGCCCCTTTGGTTCAGGCGGGAGTTGAAACACCTAGTGTGACCGGGTGTCATTCACACACTCTGATCGGAGAGACTAGATATTACTGGCTGGGGGGGACATAGCCCATAACACTCGCCAGGTTTGTTATATACGCGTATATAGCCACAGTATACACCGCATGACTATACAAGAGGCTAGTTAAGATGTTTAACTACCTGATTTGGGGGGATATAGCCCATAGCATCAGACATGTACCGGTTCAGATAACAGTCCAGTTTTAGCTCAGTACCAGTTATCAGTTCTCAGTTATCAGCCACCAGTTCTTAGCGACAGTATCAGTTGACAGCTATTAGTTCCACTTTCTAGTTGCCAGTTATCAGTCATATTACACTTATTTATCAGTATAGTTCAGCTCAGTCTTCAGTTTCAGATTCAGCTAGACTTCAGTTTATATTTAGATTATGTTTAGTACATTCTTCAGATTTCTAGCTACACTGCTATGCTCCAGCTCATATTTACATATTTATATTCCAGCCTTACAGTTTATTCAGCTATGATATATTATATGCTCATGTCTTACATACTTTGTACATATCGTACTCACGCCCCTTTCTGGGATGCTGCGTTTCATGTCGAGCAGGTACAGAGAGATCAGACCCTGAGCCACGTTAGTAGGCTATCTACCAGCTGTTGGAGTCACTCCGTCTCCTTCCGGAGTTTACTACTTTTGGTATGTTGTACAGATGTCGAGTAGGTAAGGCGGGGCCTTGTCCTATCATTTGTATATTCAGATCAGCACTCTTAGAGGCATGTAGATATGTCCCTGTATAGTTCAGTTACTATGTTATGTATGTCAGTGTGTGATAGCCTTGTCATCTTTCCAGCTTTATATTTTTAGTAAACATGTATATATTTATAACCAGGTTGCCAGCTCATCTCTATTATTCATATATTATTAGTAGGTTTAGCGATGATCGACACTTAGTGTCGGTTATTCGTTGCGGCTCTAGGTTGGGTCGTGACAGAAGCCTTCTGTGGTAAAAACTTCCTTGACTTGACCAATGATCAGTTGGGAGCTGCTGAAGAGGGTGACCTTTCTGGCCCCCAGTATGTAGGCTAAATCAAGAGCTTGAATTATGGCTTCATACTCTGCTTCGTAGCTTTGAGCTCTTGCGGTCTTGCGGAAGACCATCCTAGTGGGTGTCCTGACCCACAGATCTAGGTCAGCTTCTTCCCCTTTGAGATCTATATCAATGCTAATCTCCCAAAGTCGGGGCTCAATTGTTTCTTTGCTCCTGATTGACTCCTCCGCCTTTAGCTTTAGTTTCTCCATGAAGTGTGAGGTAAAACCTTCCAGTTCCTATGACTTGATGGCTGTTTGGGGTTGATACATAACGTCATACTCTCCCAGTTTCTCAGCCCATTCTGCCATCCCCGCTAAGAGTCCGGGTTTAGACAATATGGTCTGTACCGGTGTGAAGGAGACCATGCTGACCGTATGGTTAAGAAAATACGAGCGCAGCTCCTGAGTCGCCATGATCACGGCAACAATAAACTAAAAGAGTAAAGGCCAAAACCTATCTCGGCGCGAAGGTCTTTTGCTAGTGTACTTCACGGGAAATTGCCTCTCGTTCTCTTCTCGTACAAGGACTGCATTTCATGCTATTTCTGAGATCGAGACATAAAGTGATAGATGCTCACCTAGCTTTGGCTCAGTTATCACTGGAAGCTATAGGAGTTGTATCTTTGCCTGGGCTACGATTAGGCAACTCTGTATCAACCATAGGGGTCCCCTTTGTCTTCGCAGTACCTCAGAGAGCTGACATACCAATTCTGTTGGTTTGGGGACTAGCTGATCCATCATCGCCAATCGATCCCGTAGTTCGCCGATCTCTTCTCTGACTTCTCGTTCCATGGCCTCGAATTCGATGGACTCCTCTTCGGTCATATTTACTTGGCTGCTGGTCGGACACCAAGATCCCCGCCATAAGTAGGATAATATTTTCCAAGTGAAGACCGCTCACCCCGTAAGTCATTAACCCCGCGAGAAGTCGGGTATCTGAAGAGTTGATGGAGTGTTAAGGTTATTCCCTTAATGTTATGTATCTAAGGCCGTCCCAAGATGACGTTATAAGACAGGTTGCAAGTCCGCACCTGGAAGGGAGTAATGCTCGTCACTCCCGGTATACGGACTGGTAGAGCTAGTTCCCCGACAGGTTCTTCTCGACAACCATTGAAGCTAACTATGTTCTGAGGACTTAAAGTTACTTGGTGGCGTTGACGTAAATTCTGCAACATCTCCATCCGAATAATGTTCATGTTACTCCCCGGATCGATTAAAGCTTGCTGGATGCCCAGGTCGGACACGTCTACGGAAACGACGAGGTTGCTCTGGTTTTCTCCTTCTTCTTCCGGGCTGAACGGGATTGGGCCGAGTAATTCCACTGACTCTGTAATCCCCCAAGCCGTGGCTGTTTCTAGAATCGTGAAGATTTCATTGATGGTCCTCAAGTTTTCAGAATCTGGCGCTCTCGAACGTCGTGGTCCTCATTTGATCAACTCTTTGAGGTATTCCTCTTTCAATAGATGCTTGATTTCAATTATCAGGGCCTTGCAATCAACCGTCTCATAGCCACCGTTGCAGTTAAAATCACAATAAGGCGTTGTGTTTCTCCTCGTCGCTCCTTTTATAGTAGGCAGCCAACGGACCCTCGGACCTAGTTTTCCAAAGTGGTTGGCAACCAGATCCAAAGCGTTGACTCGCAAACCAAAATCTCTGAAGCAACGGGACTCTATTCGCTTTTCTTGGGATCCAGATCCCTGGGAACTGCTCTGCTTTCTGATTCCCACCTGGTTCCAGACTTTTGCTTTTGTTCTTCTTTCATTCCCATCACTTTCTAGAGAGGGACTCCCTGCTCTCTTCCTTCGCTCAGCTTCGGGGTTTTGGGAATGTTCTGGCTCCAAGGGAAGCTTTTTTAGTGTTCCTAATAAGTTTGATCTGTTTTACCGAGAAAGTCTACGGTTCGAGTCCGTATAGCCCTATAAAAATGCAAAATCAAAAAAATTTTATAACTTTAATTTCTTTAATATTATTTCTTGCTTGTAACCGACTGGTTGGTGAAGCGAATTCAATGGGAAGACCTCCTAGTTGGACCCCAATTCCTATTGTAAGAACATAAAAGAAGCATTCTAACAATTCTAATTCGAATTGACCAATTGAATCCGGTATATTTTCCACATTCATAGGAGTGCGTTTATGTTTCTGCTTTATGAATATGACTTTTTTTGGGGCATTTCTAATAATATCCAGCCTTGTTCCTATTTTTGCATTTTTTATTTCCGGAATGTTAGCCCCGATTAACAAAGGGCCGGGAAGCTCTTCGAGCTTTCTCCGCCAGCTGCTTATGTAGTGGTCGAGCGGTTATTTAGGGGTCATGTTAGCGACCCATCATTCTTCCCTAAGCTGTCAGAGTCCGATTATGCAATGCGCTCCATGTTGTCACAGGGTGTTGAGTTAAACTTTACTGCAATTCCCTGGTAGCTAACGACCTTTCGAGTTTAGACTTTTGCCAAAGGCTACCATGACAATATTATCGGGGACTAGAGGAAGCTCCATGTGTTCCCGCTAAAAACTGTCAAGGTAGTCCTTTAGCAGTTCATCGTTACGCTGACGGATCTCGAAGATGTCCTTTATACGCTTCTCCCACTTGCGTACTATTCCAGGTAAGACCTTTCTAATCCTCTATTGAAGCCGATCAGACTTTTCTGATATTGGGCAGTGTACCCAAGTAAAGAACCTACCACACGCATCATTAGGCCTATTATCTACCGCACAATATACTAATCTTACACACTAAGTTTTTGTCTATTTATAAATGTCAGTTCTTTTGTAATGGTTGTTTGTCTTTAGTCTATGCTCGAATAACGTCCAATTTAAAATTTTCAAGTATTCCAAGTATAAATCCAACTACAGGTATCTATAAAAAAATTCCAACTCCAGGTATCAATAAAGCAAGTTAATATTTATTGTCAACCGATTATGACTGATTGTCAACGAAGCATACTTAGCCCAAAAATAAAAACTTAGATAACCTTAACAATAGGAACACTTACACCGATAAAATAGGAACACTTACACCGATAAAATATCACCCATTTCTATTGATAATATTTTTAATAATAGCATTAATAAAAAAATAAAAAAGAGCTTTTTTTACTCAGAAAACTATTCATACTAGAGGCGGCATATGAACACGAAAACAGAAACCATGTTCGGGATGTGGTGGAAATATTTGGAGGTGGAGAACTTGGCCTTCAATGATGCAACGCGTAGTAACAAACGATAACTAACCTTGCCGAAACCTTTTGCGAGACGGTGACACGTGGAGTTCATGTGGAACCTAAGGTCACTACTGTAGCTACATGCTTCCATCGTTTCGTCGGGTAAAAGATTTTTTATGCGCGCTGCAAAAGTCTACAATCAAAGAGTACAACGTTTAATGGGTTAAAAATCAAATAACTACCGTAAACATATCCAAAATTTAAAGAACAAAGTACGAAACTTAAAGTGGAGCATGGATGGTCCTCAGTTCGGATGAACCATCCATAAGGCCAGATATGGCGGTCACTTGTGTCTGGCATGTTTTAGAGAAAGGGAGAAGATCAAGAAGGCAAAAAATAGATAGATTAAATTGTTAATGGGTGTGAAAAAAATTAGGATATAATGGCCCCATTTATAGGGCCAGAAGGTGAAAGGATAGGAGTTACTGTTCCATTGTATCTGATGGGACAGTGATTACTTTAGGCAGGGCGCCCATTAAAGAACTTGGCACACATTTCCCAGAGCCTATTATCTACCGCATAATCCACTTAACTTAAACAGCGTCCAACTTAAAAATTTTCAGTATTCGAAGTATAAATCAAACATCTTTATAGTATAGATTAAGGGTGTCTACCGGCCCGGTTCCGGCACGTGATGGATATAATTTATTGATATATTTTTATAGTTAAATATTAAGTATTTTAAATAAAACGTGAATAAATATATCAATCTCTCGCATATTTTCTAACATATTTTGCAGGAAGAAGAAATTATTCAAGGTGAAGAAAAATAAGGGAATGATCATTGATGATTATTATAACACTGATAGTAATGTCCGTGAATTATTTTATGCTAAAGAATAAAAGTGCAAGCGGAAGAAAGTTCATGAAATGAAGCTACGTATGAATCTTTGAAAATGTCATCACAACTCAACTCACCTTGGCCATCTTGAAATAGTTTTCATCACCTTAAGATATGGCATCTTAGGTAGAAATTTGGCATGGAATCTTCTCTATAAATAAAGGCCAAAGTTGTATGAAAATGTATCAAATTCATCTTGCAGAGAACTACTTTCTCTTGCTCTTTTTCTTTCTTTGTCTTTTATAACTTTAAGCTTTTGTAATTTTCTTTTGTAGAAGAAATACTACTTCTTCCTAGTCTTTATATTTTTAAAGTTTTTCTTACTCCATAATGGAGTAATTTCTTTTGTTGGGATAGTTGATGAAACTTGATAATATTTATAATACTTACCTTGATTTTAATACATGCTTGGCCTGAAGTTTTTTTAATCAAATTTTAATACTGTGCTGGAATTATAGTTTTTACTTAATCAATATTTTCACATCCGTCTATTTTATCTCTAGGTTATTGTTATATTGATTTTGTAATTCTCACGGAGCAAAATTAATGCATAATAACTGATGAATAAAGTAGTAGAGTAAAAACTATTTTTCCAAGTCTGTAATCTTATTTACCTCAGTTTTAATTCTCACAGAGGAATAGTTGTAGGTAAGATTATTGATTTTCCGTAAAAATATTCTCACGAAGTTTTTACTACTGTTTAGCACAATTCAGGCAAGAAAAATATTTCTATTTAATCATAACTAGTTATAATTTAATTAATATGCATAACCTCGTGGAGTATTATTAATTGATTATTTCTTAGTGAGCAAAATATAATTGAATTAGCAATAAGCAATTATTCTTAAGAGAAATACATGTCAAAACTGAGATATTTATTATAAGTATTACCAAGTGAATTCAACGATTCCCAACTCTTTTAAATTTGAAATCTTTAGGAAGTTCTTTTTTTTAGTTTAAGTAAATTTAAATTAAAAACTCACTTTTCATCAATTTGTTTCTCTCAAATAGTAATTAAAATACTACAAGCCCGTAGCATAGAATACCCAATCTCTGTGGGACGATATCTTAAACTATATTAGAATTTGACAAGAACGAGCAGACAATTCCTACGCACTTTGGACCTCATCAAATTTTTGGCGCCGTTGCCGGGGATTGGCGTACATCTACTTCGGACTAAATATTTGATTACTAATTTGAGGACTTATTAATATAATTAATATTAACTTGATCTAATAAATACTACTATAACTAACTACTGATTACTAGCATTGTTGTTTCTACTTCTAACATTTTCATTTCTTTTTAGTATATATATTATTATTTTAACTTTCTTACCGTCTTTACTATTAGTACTGCTAACTATTTCTATTTGCTACTACTATTTTTTGTCGTTTACACCGTTTCTATTATACTCGTTATTAGTATTACTATATATTTTTTTCTTTCATTATTAACTGTCTCTCAATTTTCTCAACGTTTGCAGCTATCATCAATACGGCTACTATTTATATTAGAACTACTATTATATTATACTCTTATATTTATCTTATTATTATTTTAATTGTGAATTTCTTTACTATTGTTACTTATCACTACAATTACTATTACTATTTTTTTTTTCGTCTTCAACTTTTTATCACTATTATAGTTTTCTCTATTATTACTAGTACTAAAGTTTTTCTCTATATCGTAATAATAATACATTAACTTTTCTTGTTTGACAGTACTTCTATCAAGTGTTCCATTATTTTCATTCTCTTAGTATATCTATCTATATACTTAAGTTTTAGTGATAGTACATCTACCCATAGTATCCTACTACTGTTTCTATAACTAAGTATTTTTGTCATATTTTTGTAACTTTCATTACTATCATAAATAAGGCTCTTATTTATATATAATATTGGTACGGTATAAATTTGCTTATTCCTTTCTTTTACCATTTGATAGTTTTATTGACTATTACTTTTCTCCTTCCCCTCGTTTGTTTCACTACGCAATCTACTATTATTAGTAGTATCATTTCTACCTGTACCACAATTACTATACTTTTAATCATTACTATTTTAATTTTTTCCACTTAAATTTTCTTATTTTGTTACCACTTAGTATTACCTTAATTAGAAACTAATTTTAATTTCTTAACATTGAAGAATTTCAAGTAGTTTATGACCCGATCTTCTAACAAAGAGTTGGTTATTTACGATCCTGAAATTGAAAAATCTTTCCGATTGCACAAGAAAGGAAAATCATCATCTTCTAAAATTGTAACTTGTGACAAAATGGAACACCAATTAGGAGATGATAATAACCCATTGGGAGTTCCACCACAAGTAGAGGATCAGTTTGATGAAGTGGCACCAAGACCAGCAAACAGAATCCTAAGGGATTATGCTAGACCAGACCACTTCAATTGTGAATCTAGTGTCAGGAACCCACCTGTGGCAGCCAACAATTTTGAAATTAGGACCGGCCTAATTCAAACAATTCAACAGTCATGCACCTTTACTGGTGATCCAAGTGAAGATCCACATAGTCATCTAATTTATTTCTTGGAACTAGTTGAAACTGCCAAATATAATGGAGTGCCCGCTGAAGCTATCAAGTTAAGGCTATTTCCTTTTTCTTTAAAAGGAGATGCCAAGACTTGGTTGCGAAGTTTGCCTCGAGGTTCTATTACCGCATGGGACCAAATGACTCAAAAGTTTTTAAACAAATATTTCTCCTCTGCTAAAACAACAAAGTTAAGACAAGATATTTCCAATTTCTTGCAGACTGATACTGAGTCAGTTTATCAGGCATGGGAAAGATTAAAAACAATGCTAAGAAAATGTTCACATCATGATATTCCTGAACATATGCAGCTGTACATTTTCTACCATGGGTTAAAACCGTCTTCTAGAAATGTGATAGATGCAGCTGCAGGAGGTTCCATAATGGGCAAAACCACAGTTGAAGCATTGCATTTGTTGAATGAAATATCTGAAAATGCTATTCAATGGCCATCTGTTCGTGTAGTAATAAAGAGAGTGGCTACGGTAAATCAGGCAGATGCTTTAAATACACTAACCCAACAGATTGTTTCCTTGGTACAAAAGTTTGAATCTTTTCAGGTTAACACACAACAACCAAGCCAGTCTGAGACTTGCGACATGTGTGGAGGAAATCATCTGAACCACGAACGCCAGGGTGGTGGGTGCGCTGCAAATCTCTGCCATCGAACTCGATGGTGTTGAGGCTTGTCCTTTTGATTATTTGCTGGTGAGCCTCATAGACCATAATGTCTTTGGTCTCTGTTTATGCCTAAATTTGTACGTCTAGGTTAAACAATTAATTATGAATGAGGTCACAAGCAATACGGTAAATTATAATGGAAAAGTAAGTAAATACGATGAAAATAAAGACAATCAATTAAGCAAGAAATAATAGAGAAAGCAAAGTAAATCTTATTCCTTGAGAGTAGCCGAGTTTGATGGCGAATCGTGTTGTGTGTACAATATAATGTAACGAGAGGTATTTATGGTAGTGATACCCAGTCCTAAATAAGGTAAAATACAAGTATTAATAAGGTCATGGGCCTACAACTCAAGGCGGTGGTATACTAAACCCTAACTAAAAGACTATAAACCCTAGGCGACGGGATGTGTGCCATGTGCCCTGTGACCAAACCGCCTAAATGGTCATTGGCTTTAGGAGCGGGCGTATATCTTCAGTGCTCGGTGACTTGTAGGATAAGTCTAGTCTCGCCAGCTGGACTCGTATCCCCGTAACAATAGGTGGCATATTTTTTCCCACACAGTCAGTCTCCCCACTTGCGGAGTGCTGACACAAGCAGTCAGGAAGTGAAACTGGCGCAGATGTGAAAACATATCTCACTGACTCCTTGAGACTCGCAGTCTCTTTGACCAAGAATGACGTTGATCACTTCCTTCTCATTGGCTGATATCGATCTCACACACCTTTTCAGGAACTGCCATTATCTGCTGCGAATCGTTTCATATCTCTAATAATAATGATACTTGACCGTTTCGCATTCCATCCATATCTATTTCTGGCTATAAATAGTGACTTCATGGCAGTGGGAAAATCATACTGTTCTTCAGAAAAAAATTCACTTCTTCAGGAATTTCTCATGTTAGCGAGAAGCTTTTCCTTCCCTTAAAAATGCTCGCCTTTGATCCTGCTTTGACATTCCCAAAAATTCTCCTTCGCTTTGTGAAGACAAGGCATGAGAAGATTACAAGGGAAGACTCATATGCAGTTGTCTTTCTTCATTCGTGAGGGAAGGAAAGAAGTCCCCCGAGCCATTATGTACGGCCAGGACTTTAATGGTGATGTTCTTCGAAAGATCTTCATTATGGTAGACGTATCAATTCTGGTGCGTCCTGTCATCATGCATAGTGATTTATTATGATATTCTTCTTGTCATGTGGCACAGTGCAGCAGAGGAATACAAACCCCTTTTGGGCTTCTTCTAGTTCGTTCATCTCCTAGTTGCTAGGGAACAAATCCCAGAAGCAACTCACTTTGCAGGAGGAGTGCACCCTTGGGTATCCTCTCCTTCTTCGAGCGGTTTACGCTCGAAAGCATTCTCCATACCAACAACGTTCAGGGTGGCTGTATAGCTCTGCCTATTCCTTGATTTTGGAGTTTGCATAAGCTTTCAATCGTTCGGGGAAGAGAGAGTATGAGGCGTTTCTGAGATTCCTGGTGATTCCTCATTGGAGTCTCTCCAAGTGAATCCAAGTGAAGTCCTCGGTGCTCGTTCTACTGCCTCCATCTTTCTACTAAGGGATTCCTCAGTTGGGCTGATTTTCCTCCCCCCCGTGACGCAGTATCACAAAGATGTTGCTGCTTGGGGTGCTGGGTTGGAAATTTTTCCTTCGAATCCCGAGAGAGACTTTGATGTAAGAGCTACAATCCAGACAAAGAATCTCCGAGGGTGCAAATTCAGTGGAACTTGCAGTTTTAGTCTTCCCTTTCCTTTTTTTCTATAATTGTTATAAACAAAAGTTGTATTCAAGAAGAACTAAATGTATATTTTAGGTCCGTTTTGTGGCGTATTAACTTAAATTACTTGTGCCTTTGTTTGTGACGTTTCTTAATTTTCACCGTAAACAATAAGTAATGCTATGTTATGCCTCTGTAAACGTTTGCACCTAAGAATTAGATGGCTTCCGGTCATCCTGACTGTTCTAGTTATTTAAGAACGCGTGTCGGTGTGCCTGTCTTGAGAAATTACATCTGTTGTGCGCCATTAGACGACGACTAGGTTGCATCTGTAGTAGATGGCTGATTGCACCCATAATGGGACGACTTTAGCCCATGTGGAAACGACCTTTTTGCATTTTGAGATAAAAAGTCTTCGCTTAGTTACTCGAGTATTTAAGATTTTCTGGCACTACGCGGACAGGCGTCCCCATCGGCATGTAGGTGCAATTGTTGATTTAATGAGATCAACACTCGATTAATGCCTGGTGGCTGAGTTAGACGTGGCCTAACTCTAAGCAAGCAGCGGAAAGTGAGTGTATTACTTCAACTTAGGTCTTGCCAAGGCTATGAATAGTTTGATCGTAGATGGATCCAAATAAATGAGTAAAAATTGACTAAATAAGATAGTAGTTTTATTGATACGGCGCGGAGCCATGTGAAATAAAGAACCGGGCTAAATGCCCGTTGTAAAACAAAGAACGGGGCTGAGATCCCGTTGTAAATAATTCTGAGAAGACCGGGCTAAAGGAAAATACATGTCTCGACTATTCAGTCTTAGTTAGCCTTTCAAGAGTAGTACTTCTTCAGCCATGTGATATTCTAGTTATTTGGAATGGATATCCTTTCCATGTCTTCAAGAACGTACGCACCTTTTCCAGCGATACCCAGCACTTTGTACGGTCCTTCCAAATTCGGAGCGAGCTTTCCTGCTTCGGCATGCTTGGTGTTCTGAGTAACTCTGCGAAGGACTAGGTCCCCGATGTTGAAGGACCGTGGATTCGCCATTGCATTATAATATTGCTTTACTCGCAGCTTCTGGGCTGCAAGGCGGATGGCTGCTATCTCCAGCCGTTCATCCAAGAGGTCAAGGGAGGCTTTCAGGTCTTCGTAGTTGGACTCCTCTTCGGTGAATTTTCGTCGTAAACTGGACTTCCCAATTTCCAAAGGAATCATATCTTCTGTTCCGTACGTCAACGAAAACGGTGTTTCTCCGGTGCTGGCTTTGGATGTAGTTCGGTAGGCCCATAGGACTCCGGGTAGTTCTTCGGGCCATCTTCCCTTAGCCTCCTTGAGTTGCTTTTTTAGATTCTCGACTATCGTCTTGTTTGAGGATTCGGCATGGAGGTTATCCTCTTGATTTCCCATTCCTTCAGAAAAGCAGTGATTTTGTCGCCTATGAAGTGGGAACCGTTATCACAAGTGATTTCTGCTGGAATCCCAAATCGACACATAATGTTTTTCTAAATAAACTCTATGACTTCCTACTCTCGGATCCAGGCGTATGCGGCCGCCACGACCCATTTGGTTAAATAGTCTGTCATGATAAGAAAAAACTTGACACCACCGGGCGGTTTAGGCATGGTCCTTACAATGTGCATCCCCCATTTCATGAAAGGCCATGGGGCTGTTGAATGTAATAACTCAGCCGGGTGATGAAGTACATGGGAGGACCTTTGGCAGCTATCACATGCCCGGGAAAATTTTCTTGCGTCGTCTTCCATTCGGGGCCAGAAATAGCCCGCCCTGATTAACTTTCGAACTAGAGACTGCCCGCCAGAACGATTTTTGCATTGTCCTTCGTGGATTTCTCTGAGTGTGTAATCCACCTGAGAGGGACCCAAACATTTAGCCAAAGGTCCGCTAAATATTTGTCGGTACAACTCTCTATTGAGAGCGTTCTGTTGTTGAGATATTCAATGATCGAATGCTGCCAGTCCCATGATGACCCTACTGTGTTAACTTCACGGCGCTTGACATCTGCATAAAATTTGACTCAATAGTAGAGATAGGGCTATCTCAGTTTAATTCTGCAATGGTCACTAGACTTGCTAGGGCATTAGCCTCCACATTTTCTTCTCTTGGTATCTGATTGATCCTCAATTTTTGAAAATTCTTCAGGCATTTCTCCATTCTGGTCAGGTACTCTTGCATGCAGGCGTCTTTGGCGGTGTATGCTCCGGCCACCTGGTTCACCACGAACTGAGAATCGCAGTTGATGCTTACATCCCTGGCCCCCAATATCTAAGCTAATTCTAGGGCTTGAATTACGGCTTTATATTCTGCTTCGTTATTCGTCATCTGGGAGCAGCTGACAGCTTTCCTGAATACCTTCTTTGTCGGGGATTTGATCATTAAACTGAGCCCGGCCCCTTTTACATTCAAGGCGCCATCGGTGTGGATCACCCATTCCCCGGGGGTAATACCCTCTATCATCTTGTGTTCCTCCTCGGCCTTTGGTATTAAGTTAGCGCTAAAGTCAGTGACAAAGTCCGCGAGAACTTGTGACTTGATGGTCGTTCTTGACTGATAAATGATATCATGCTCGCCGAGCTTGATAGCCCACTTTGCAAACCTACTTGAAAACTCAGGTTTGTGACGTACGGTCTGTAATGGAAAAGAGGAAAGCACGACAACGATATGAATTTGAAAGTACGGCTGCAGCTTCCTTGCTGCCATGACTAAGGTAAGTGCGAGCTTCTTTAGATGTTGATACCTTGTTTCTGCGTCTTAGAGAGACTTGCTAACATAATACAGTGGTGACTGAACCCCCTTCTCTTCACATACCAGGACGGCGCTAACGGCGATTTCGGACACTGGTAGGTACAGTAATAACAGTTTTCCCTTGCGTGGCTTCGTACACAACTGGGGATTTGCCAGATACTGTTTCAGCTCTTTTAGCGCCTTGCTGCATTACTCACTCCACTCAAAGCTTTTATTCTTTTTCAGGACATTGAAAAATTGATGACACTTCTCTGATGTCCGCGAAATGAACAGTCTGAGTTCTGCGATTTGACCGTTAATTAACTTCCACTTCATTCTTCAGGACCTCCGGTATTGCCTCGATTGCATCGATTTTCACCGGGTTCGCTTCTATGCCCCTGTTAGAAACAATGAATCCAAGGAACATGAGGATACGCTAAAGGCACACTTCTCGAGGTTGAGCTTCATCCCGAACTTGTCCAGGATATCGAATGCCATCTCTAAATGGCCAATGTGATCTTTGGCAAATTATGACTTAACCAGCATGTCGTCAATGTAAACTTCCATGGTCTCGCCAATCTGCTCCCTAAACATCAGGTTAACTAATCTTTGAAAAGTCGCTCCTACGTTCTTCAGCCCGAAAGGCATTACTCTATAACAGTAATTTCCCCTATCCGTGATAAAAAAAAAGTCTTTTGTTGATTATCTAGATTCATGAGGATCTGATTATATCCCAAGTATGCATCTAAAAAGCTCAAGGCCTCATGCCCTGCCGTTGAATCGATGAGTTGATCAATGTTAGGCAGTGGGAATGAATCCTTTGGGCATGCTTTATTCAGATCTGTGAAGTCGATACACATCCTCTACTTTTCGTTCTTCATGGGAACTACTACAACGTTTGATAGCCTGTTGGGGTATTGAACTTCTCGAATGGAACCATTGTTGAGCAGTTTCTCGACTTCTTCATGAATCGCCTGCCCCTTCTCGCGGCTTATCTGCCCTTTCTTCTGCTTGATTGGCTTGAAGTTTTGATCGACGTTTAGATTATGCGTGATAATGCTAGTTGATATTCTTGGCATGTTATTGTGTGTCCAGGCGAAGGTGCCCGACCGAGCGCGCAGGAAGTTAGCGTACTTTTGTTTTGCTTCGGTAGAGAGCTTGGTCCCTACGTAGAATTTCTTGTCCGGAACTTTCTCGTCAAAGATCACTAGATCAAGGTCGTCAGCTGTAGCTTTAGTCAGCCAATTTTCTTCCTCCGGGCCGGAGGGTATGAAAGTTGGTTCGCAGGATCCAGTCACCTCATGGACCCCATTTCCTAAGGGTACGCTAGTGACCAGATTGCGCCCAAGCAACTTGTCCAGTTTCTTCTTCTGATTTTTGGTCTCTTTTTGGTGGCATCGATCACTGCAGTCATGTAACAGCTCCGAGATAGCTTTTTTTCCCCCTGAATTTCTTTTCCCCCCCAAGGAGTCGGGTACTTGAGGATCTGGTGAAGTGTAGACGGCACATCATGTACTTCGTGAATCCAGGGTCTCCCAAGGATAATGTTATACGACAAGTCGCATGTCATTACTTGGAAAGACATCAACAGCGCTGCTCCTGGTAGGTGTACTTGGAGGAGGATTTCTCCCACAGACTTCTTGCTGGAACTGTTAAAGCTGGTTATAGTATACGGGCTAGGGATTACACGACTTTGTATCTCCATCTATGACGACCTTCCAGTGAATGATATGGAATTCACTGCTGGGATCCACCAACACACATTTGACTCGAGCATCATGTACCTGCTGAGTAATTATTAAGGCATCATCATGAGGGTGGTGGGCTCGCTGCAAATCTCCGTCATCAAACTCGATGGTGTTGAGGCGTAGCCTCTTGGCTATTTGCTGGTGACCTCACAGATCATGATGGCTTTGATCTAGTTATTTTCGACCCTGGCCCTCCGAAGATCGTGCTGATGGGCCTTTTATCTGTCGACTGCGCTTCTTGACAAAGGTCAATACAGTGGTACAACCCTGACCTTGATGACGGATAACTATACGTTGATCTTAGATAGTAGTTCACAATTTCAGTCGTACTGACCGAGTCATGGATTATCGGTTGGATTTCTTTATTGATGTGTCGCATGGTGGTACTACGGTTTGACAAGGATGCGCCTATTCCTTCATAGAATACCTACAATTGTATAGGCTCCAGGGTGGGCGCCAAATTATTTATGCTAAAATTTATACATCTAGATTAAACAATTTATTATGAATGAGATCACAAGCAATACGGTAAATTACGATGAAAAAGTAAGTAAATACGATGAAAATAAAGACAAGTAATTAAGTAGGAAATAATAGAGAAAGCAAAGTAAATCTTATTCCTTGAGAGTAACCGAGTTTGATGGTGAATCGTATTGTGTGTACAATATAATATAAGAAGAGGTATTTATAGTAGTGATATTCAGTCCTAAATAAGGTAAAATACAAGTACTAATAAGGCCATGGGCCTACAACCCAAGGCGGTGATATACTAAACCTTAACTAGGAGATTGTAAACCTTAGGCGACGGGATGTGTGTCCTGCGCCCTGTGACAAAACTGCCTAAACGGTTGTTGGCTTTAGGAGCAGGTGTATTTCCTCAGTGCCCAGTGACTTGTATGATAACTCTAGTCTCGCCAGCTAGACTTGTATCCCCATAATAATAGGTGACGTATTTTTACCCACACAGTCTCGTTGCTTCCGACCTCGGGCCCCCAAAGATCATGCTGATGGGTCTTTTATCTGCCGACTGCGCTTCTTGATGAAGGTCAATACGCTGGCACAACCCTGACCTTGACGACGGATAACTGGATTCTGATCTTAGACAGTAGTTCACAATTTCAGTCGTACTAACCGAGTCATGGATTATCTGTTGGATCTCGTTATCGATGTGTCGCATGACGGTATTGCGATTTGACATGAGTGCGCCTTTTCCTTCGTAGGATACCTCCAATTGCATGGGCCTCACGCTGGGCGCCAAACTGTTTATGCTTAAATTTGTACGTCTAGGTTAATCAATTAATTATGAATGAGGTCATAAGCAATACGGTATATTATGATGGAAAAAGTAAGTAAATATGATAAAAGTAAAGACAAGTAATTAAGCAAGAAATAAATGAGAAAGCAAAGTAATTCTTATTCCTCGAGAGTAGCCGAGTTTGATGGCGAATCGTGTCTTGTGTCACTTATGTACAATATAATGTAAGGAGGGGTATTTATAGTAGTGATACCTAGTCCTAAATAAGGTAAAATACAAGTACTAATAAGGCTATAGGCCTACAACTCAAGGCGGTGGTATACTTAACCCTAACTAGGAGACTGTAAACCCTAGGCGGCGGGATGTGTGCCCTGCGCCCTGCGCCCTATGACCAAAACCGCCTAAACGGTCGTTAGCTCTAGGAGCGGGCGTATATCCTTAGTGCCCGATGACTTGTAGGCAAGTCTAGTCTCGCCAGATGGACTCGTATTGATAAGACCCAAATCGAGCAACCATTTAAAAACACCATCCAAGGCCAAGGAAGAGCTTATGCAATGGAACGCCATGGAACGAGGAGCCTTAGAGACACATTTCGAGGCGTTTCAAGTGCTCAGGGATGCAGGCGGACCGCCCACTAGACTAGGCGGACCGCCTACTTAGTGTCTAGCCTCAGGACTTTGGTCCGCCCACTGCAGAGGCGGAGGGCCTACTTGGGGCGCCTACTGGAGACTAGGCGGGGCGCCTACTACACTAGGCGGGGCGCCTAGTTGCTGAGAAGCTTGCGGGATTGCTAGTTTTTATCCTATGTAATTTCTATTATGCCCCTACGTGGCTTATGACTTTAGAACTTAATTAAGGGTACTTTAGGCTTTTCATTCATGTCTAAGAAAGGCCTATAAATACTCCATAGCTTAGCATTTTTACTTAGTTAGCTATTATGATGAATGATTGAATGTCAATGTTCAAGAGTGGATTCTCTTAGAATGAAAACCTTTTTGAGTTGGTTTGAGTTTGCTAGTGGATTCTAGTTTACCCCCAACCCCCCCCCCCCCCCCCGATCATTCTACTTGCGAGTCCTTTGTCGTCTCGAGGGTAGTTGCATAGTGAAGGTCCTCCTTGACACCGATACGAGGGTATTATGGAACGAGTTCTCCATAGTTACTTCGTAGGGAGTTCGAGTAGTGTCTCGCTCTCTTATCTTTATTTTCGCGTTTAGTTTTGGTTCTTATCATCTTGGTATCAGAGCAAGGCTTGGGTTTTGTTTCTACAAACCCCCGACCCTTGATTCTTCGTGCCTAGGTCGATTCTATCTTTAGTTTTTGTGTTCTTGTTATTGGAAAGGAGAAAACAACAAAAAAAATTGAAAATTGAAAAAAATACCAAAAAATTTGTTCTATCTTGTGTTTTGGATTGATTCTTGTTGTGATTGATATTGGGGTTTGTTCCTTATTGGAAACCCGTTATTTTGGTACCCAACACACATGATTTGGAGTTGTATCCCATGAATTGAAAATTTGAAAACCTTGAAAAAATGAAAAGGTTGAAACCCTAGCTATGAACATGATGAACATGGTAGATTGTTGGATTTTGATTGGGGTTTGATCTCTGTGATTGAAACAACGTTTGGGTACCTCCGGATTGATAAAACAACGTGTGATTTGTTGGATTTTTGGGTGCCAAAGGCAAGAAAAACGAGTTTGAACCGTGCTGGAACTTGCAGTAGGCGGGGCGCCTAGTAGAAGAGGCGGACCGCCTGTTTTTTGTTAGCTCTCTGGATTTAAGTAGGCTGACCCCCTACTTGGAGTAGGCTGACCGCCTACTCTCCTCTGCAGAGAACCAGGCGGACCACCTACTCAAAATAGGTGGGGCGCCTACTTGGTGTGAGGTTGGTTTTGGGTAGATTCTTCTAGGATCTCTTGTTTTGTTGATTGCATTACTTCCGGTTAGTGCAATTAGAGTATAATCCTACTCGATTAGTACTAATTACTTTGAGCTATTAGGATCATCGTGCCTAGAAAGGAGACTAGAATTCAAAGAAGATCCGTAGCATCTTTTGATTCAAGTCCTCACTTAAAGTGCTTACCGTTCCAATCGAGTCCCATTAACTCCACTCACCCCGGAGAGCATTGGACTTGAGAAGTTGAGTGATTGAGTTATGGTTCGTTGGTCAATTACTTGAAGCTTTTAGACTCAAACTTGTGTGAAATATCCCCCACCACCAAACGAGCGAACTGAGTGAAACACTTGTGAGGGAGTGGGTGAGGTATTTTACTAACGTTTGTTGCTTTTTGTAGGTACAATGGCAAATGATGGAGATGATCCTATGAATAACTTCATGGCTACCATTATAGCCAAGTTGGAGGACATAACCTTGACACTTGAGTCCGTCGAGAGGAATCAAGTTAAGACCGGTGAGAGGAGGACCCCGAGTGTCCAAATTGAATTCGGAGAAGGCACAAGTCATAGCACTCCTATGACCCCCGGACACTTTGTTGAGCTAACCAAGAAATATGAACAAAGCAAAGTTGAAGCTCTACAAGAGCGTGGGTTGGGCAATCCCCGACAAGAGGGCAATCCCCTCAACTTAGGCAATCCCCAAGGAAATGCTCCACTTCGAAGACCCGTGCGGAATGTCCCACCTCTTGAACAAAATGATTAAGTTCAAGAAGAGGAGGAGGCCGGGTATGGTGATGAAGCCTATGGGTATGATGTTCCTTATCAACCTAGGAGGCAAATGCATTGGGGTCGAAATGTGGATAGGGGTAGGGGCCGAGGTCGAGGCCACCCATGGGCTATGCTAGAGGGAATGCGAGGAGGGAGTATGTTGCACATGATGACCACTATGGAGGCCAACCGGAGCCTAACTATGGGGTACGTGACAACAACAACAACCTCAATAGTGTCAAGCTTAATCTTCCACCCTTCAAGGGAACTTGTGATCCGGAGGCATACATGGAATGGGTACTACTTATGGAGAGGGTATTTGACACCAATGAGATGACCGAAGAGAGAAAGGGTACCTATGCTATTTCTACCTTTGAGGCCTATGCTTCTACTTGGTGGGAGTCCATGAAGAGGTCTAGGAGAAGGATGAATTTGCATTTGAATGTGACTTGGGATGAGTTCAAAGGGCTTATGAATACCAAGTACATAACTCCAAGGTATCGACAAGAGCAACTCAAGAAGCTCTATGATCTAAAACAAGGTGTCAAAACGGTGCATGAGTACCATGATGAATTTGAAAAGACCCGGATGGCATTGGATATGGATACCGAAGGTGAAGAAGAAGCCATGATTCGTTTCAAGAATGGCTTGAGCTATGGTATAGCTTCTCAATTGAGGTTGCATCATTATCTCACACTTCAAGATATGTTTGAAGCCGCAATTGATGCCGAGACTTGGCTTAAAGGAGAGAAGTTCAAAAGCAACACTCCTACTACCACAAGCAAGCCAAAAGAGTGGAAGACTCCAAGTGCAAACTTTCCAAGTGCAAGTGCTAGCAAAGAAGTGAAGAAGCCTTATGAGAAGACTACACCACACTTGGAAGGTACTTCTAAAACTCGCTTGAGTAATCCTATTTCTACTTCTACTCAATGTTATAAGTGCAAGGGCTTTGGGCATATTGCTAAAGATTGCTCCACGAAACGAACCATGGTTGTGGTTGGCAATTTGGTGTATGAACAAGAAAGTGAGTCCGAAAATGGAGAAGTAGAGGAGGATGAGGAAGTTGAATGTGAGGAGGCCGTAGAAGAGGATGATGGCCCTCAAATGTTCTTGGTGGTTAGGAGAAGCTTGAGTACCAATTCTATGGAAGAGGAGGTGGAAAATAAACAAAGGGAAACCCTCTTTCATGCTAGGTGCCGAGTGATGGGCCAAGTATGTTCATTGGTTGTTGATTTGGGGAGTTGTACCAACATCGTGAGCCAAACCTTGATTACCCAATTGAAGTTACCCACTCTAAAGCATCCAAAACCATACCGTTTACAATGGCTTAGCGAGTGTGCTGAACTTAAAGTGGTGAAACAAGCGTTGATTGAGTTTAGCATTGGGAATTATAAGGATAAGATCATGTTTGATGTGGTCCCGATGCAAGCATGCCATTTATTATTTGGGAGACCATGGCAACATGATAGGTTTGTAGTGCATGATGGCCAGACCAACTCCTACACGGTGAAGCAAGATGGGAGAAAGTATGTGCTTAGACCTTTGACTCCAAGGCAAGTGAGGGAAGACTACAAACGAATGAAGGAGTTGAGGGAGGCGGCTAAAGCAAAGTCACCCATTGTACTTGAACCCGAGGCAAACAATCTCATTGTTTTGCCATTGCATGATGAAAATGAGAGTCACTCCACTTCAAATGAGAGAGAAAAGAAAGAGAGAAGTGAGGGAGTGATCGGTGACAATCCAAGAGAGGAAAAAGGAGAGGATTTTAGGAGTGATGTGAGGGGATTGTCACCACAAACTACACTTGACCATGAGGTAAAATTGCGAGAGGTGAGAGGGGAGGAAGGAAAAATTGAGAGTGAGAGCACCCATTGTTCTAACCCTTCTTTATCTTCTACCTTTTCTTGCGAAAGTTCTTGTGTAGGTACATTTGAAGACAAGCCATTGGAGCCTCAAAGTGAGCTTCATGAAGGAGGAGTTGCATATGACACTTCAAGCCTTGTGAGTGACCAAGGAAGTACTACAAATGTAAGTGTTGCTTCACCTTTTCATGAACCTACTAGCTACTTGTCTTGTGATGACTCAACACTAGTTGGAGCTTGTGATGCATCTAGTAAATATGCCACTAGTGGAGAGTCTAGTTGTCAACTTGAATTTGTTTGTGAAACACTAGTGGGGAGGAGCACTATGCCGCATCATGATGTGAGCTCATTGTTCATTGAACCCCTCCCTAGTGTAGATTTGATAGTTGACCTTGATTGTGACCTTTGCTATGACACACCACCAACCTTTGACATAGGGAATGATCAACTGATTATTGATATGCTTCTATTTGGTGGACCAATGTGTTGTGGTGAAGATGGTCTTGTCCTTGAGGAGTCCAAATTGCATGAATTGGACAAGGTTGTCTATGATGACTCCTCAAGTGAACCTAGTCTTGATAACTTGTCTATGCTTAATCATGATATTAAGATGCATGCTTACACTAATCCATTGTTTGAAGGCATCCGCATTAGTGGTAATGACTTGTATCGAACTAGGGTGAGAAGTCAAGTGGAACCTCCATGGTGTGAAGGGTTTGATTCCTTAGGCAATCCATTGTTTGAGAATTTGGGTGAGGTAGATGGTTCTTTGAGTGACCCTACTATTATTTGTTGGGGTTATGATGAAGAAGAGTCCATCATCAATACCTTCCTTGAGAGCTTGTCTTTTGAGAAGGATTGCTTAGGTGATGAAATTGGAGGGGAAGAGGAATCTCTTGGTGTGAGTAAGTATGCTCTAAAGAAGGGGAGTGGAGTGCTTGATCCTATTTGTAGGTTAGGCTATTTGATTCACTCCACTCCACATGTTGATCACACCACGAGGATAGATTGGTGTGTTGATCTTGAGCTTAAGGTTCAAGGGGATTTTGGTAGCTTGATCTTGCATTTCCCATCTTCCCATGACCTATTTGCTCATTATCTTGTTGAGTGCATGATGATACTTAACCAAGTGCTTATGGTTCTCTTTGGAGACTTGGTATTCATGATTGTTATTGATGCTTGGTTATATCACAAGAGTGTGTTTTCCACACTTCTTGCACTAACCTACTTTCAAAGTAGGATGTTTGCTTGTTTTTGCTTGACGTTTCTTGTAGGTTCTAAGCTCCATGCTATGGCGGGGGAGATCTTGGAAGAAGCCTATGTCAAAGTGACGATCAAGAAGGACAAAGGAGGAGATTCTTGGCCACCCCGAGGAGTTGTTAGAGCCATGAGAGACCAAGCCTTGATTTCGAGGACGAAATCTTCTTAAGAAGGGGAGGATGATAAGACTCAAATCGAGCAACCATCTAAAAACACCATCCAAGGCCAAGGAAAAGCTTATGCAATGGAACGCCATGGAACGAGGAGCCTTAGAGACACATTTCGAGGCGTTTCAAGTGCTCAGGGAAGCAGGCGGACCGCCCACTTGGTGTCTAGCCTCAGGACTTTGGTCCGCCCACTGCAGAGGCGGAGGGCCTACTTGGGGTGCCTACTGGAGACTAGGCGGGGCGCCTACTACACTAGGCGGGGCGCCTAGTTGCTGAGAAGCTTGCGGGATTGCTAGTTTTTATCCTATGTAATTTCTATTATGCCCCTACGTGGCTTATGACTTTAGAACTTACTTAAGGGTACTTTAGGCTTTTCATTCATGTCTAAGAAAGGCCTATAAATACTCCATAGCTTAGAATTTTTACTTAGTTAGCTATTATGATGAATGATTGAATGTTAATATTCAAGAGTGGGTTCTCTTAGAATGAAAACCTTTTTGAGTTGGTTTGAGTTTGCTAGTGGATTCTAGTTGACCCCCAAACCCCCCCCCCCCGATCATTCTACTTGCGAGTCCTTTGTCGTCTCGAGGGTAGTTGCATAGTGAAGGTCCTCCTTGACACCGATACGAGGGTATTATGGAACGAGTTCTCCATAGTTACTTCGTAGGGAGTTCGAGTAGTGTCTCGCTCTCTTATCTTTATTTCCGCGTTTAGTTTTGGTTCTTATCACGTATCCCCGTAACAATAGATGGCACATTTTTGCCCACACACCACTAGCAAACGACGGTGAAGGATAGTAGTGGGGCAAAAAGGGAATCTAGCATTTCTTTTCCACAGTTTATATATGTTTGTCGTCTTTTGAAAAAAATATTGCTATGTTTAGAATTTCTTGTAATATCGCTATTTCTATTCAAAATAATTCTTATATTGCATAGTAATGTAAATGAACTTGAAAGTTTAACGGGCGGAGGTCATTCTTGCAAAATTACTTTGAGCGAGGTCAAAAAAACAAATCACTGCCTATGGTGTCATAGTTTTGTAAAATTGCCGGTTTAACACTTTCGCTATTCGGGTTAACAACTTTAACAAGGAATAAACCTATATAGTCCCTTAAGTATGGGTATAGGAGTACTTTTGTCCCTTATCTATATTAGTGAATATATAACATCCTTTATGTTTGTAAAAGTGGACAGCTTCGGTCTACTCTTTAACAGAGTGTGTTAACCTAATGGTTTAAATCCTAAAACTAACGGCAGATGCAACCATTGTGACACACAAAAGCTAATATATCTTTGGTTCTTTTGATAGCTGCTTCTATGGAAGTTAGTTTCCCTTTTTTTTCTTGAACACCTTCAAGGTAACTGTTTGCGTGTCCATCATCAGAAACACCTCTCCCTGTGGATTTCTTTCCCTTCATAAGCATTTTCTAATTGCTACTAATTAATTAAAACTAATACTCCTCTTCTCATCTCAACAACTAATGAATTAATCATGTTTAGTAAAGAATATGGCAGGTTGTTGAAAAATTAATGCATTTTTTTGTCCCTATTGGCAATAGAGCCACAAAGTAGTACTACGTCTGTTTTTATTCTCCGAGTTATTGGATGGAGTTATGGTGAGAATAAAGCCAACTTTGCTGCCATAGACGACGTTACCCCACCCATTATGATGTAGGGTAAACTACGAAAGCGGAAAAAAAGATAAAAACTAGACGAGACTCACACAATTAATCAAGTAGCAACGAAGAACGATGTTTCGTTACACCCCGAATGAAGGTCAAGAATCACCAACGTTATGCAACTATCCTCAAGAATCACGAGGTCCTTGCAAATAGAATGATCGAAAAGGTTTGAGGTTCAACTTGGAATCGTCCAATTGAAATCAAGCCAAATTTCATTACTTTCAATAGAGAGAATTCTCTTGTGTTTTGTATTCAAAGATAGGTAAAATGAATTCAAGCCCTATGGAAGACTCTTATAGTCTTCTACATTACATAGTGAAAGGTCCTAAACACCCCCAAAGTGGGTTAAAACAATAAAGGTAAGTTAGGGCTAAAGTTGGCATTTCACAACAAAAAGTGGCTCAGCAAAACAGACGCCCCCATTCTGGGACGTGCCCGCCTCTGCAAGGTGTCACAGTGAAGTGGGCAGCTGCCTACTCAAAGGGACGGTCAACCTAGTGCAGATCCAGAGGCTTGTCAAATTTCAAGGTGCTCCAATGCATAATCTTCAAGGTGGTTCTGGAGCTCCCATCTTCCACGTCCAAGCCTTTCCATATCAAGTGAAGCTGAGCATCATGGATTGCTTTGGCTTGGCTTCTAGTAAAGGGTCTCGTGGTGGTTTGCCATCATCCTTCCCTTCTTGAGAAGATTTCGTCCTCGAAATTAAGGCGTCATCCTCCACGGCATCACCTACATCACAAGGAGCCAAGTTACTAACATTGAAAGTATTTGAAATATTGTACTCACCGGATAAATCAATCACATAGGCATTGTTGTTGATCTTGGATAACACTTGGAACGGACCATCTCCCCGGGGTGCCAACTTCCCCTTCCTAAGGTTTGGGAATCTTTACTTTCGGAAGTGCACCCACACCCAATCTCCCTTCTTGAGTTCCACCTTCTTTCTTCCTTTGTTCTTCTTGGAGGCTACCTATTCATAAGCTTCCTCCAAGTTCTTCGCCTTAGCATGGAGTTCAATCAAAGCCTTAGCTCGGCTTTTACCTTCAAAATTAACATCCTTCTCCTTTGGCAAAGGGGTAAGATCAAGTGGAATCAAAGGATTAAAACCATACACGCACTCAAAAGGAGTCATGCCAATCATTCTATGCAAGGTACGGTTATATGCAAACTCCATGAGAAGTAACTTCTCCACCCAAGTCCCGGCCTTACCTCGGGTCATAGCTCTAAGAAGAGACCCCAAGGTTCGGTTCACCATCTCGGTTTTACCATCCGTTTGAGGGTGGTGTGACGTAGAGAACAACAATTTGGTGCCAAGAGTACCCCACAAGCACCTCCAAAAATGGCTTAGGAACTTAGTGTCCCTATCACTCACAATGGTTTGAGGCACTCTATGCAACTTTACATTATCAATGAACAAAGAAGATACATGTTGTGCATCACCACTCTTTTTGCAAGGAATAAAGTGAGCCATTTTGGAGAATCTATCCACGACAACATAAATGCTATCATGTCCTCTTCTAGACCGTGGAAATCCCATAACGAAATTCATAGAAATATCCATCCATGGGCTAGTAGGAATAGGCAAAGGAGTATACAAACCATAGGGATTCGACTTAGACTTGGCACCTAAACAAGCATTGCATAGCCGCTCAACATGCAACCCCATCTTAGGCCAATGGAATTGCTCCATAAGAATGGCCAAAGTCTTATCCCTTCTAAAGTGACCCATCAAGCCTCCACAATGTGCTTCACGCACTAGCAATTCTCTCCAAGAGGACTCGGGGACACACACGCTCCCATTCTTGAAAATGTAGCCATCTACCCATTGGTATTTCTCCACCCTCTTCCCACTCACTAGAGCATCATGAATGCTCTTGAACTTTGAGTCATGTTCATACAATGATTTTATACTTTCAAAACCCATAAGCCTAGAAGCAAGAGTGGTAGCAAGGGCGAACTTCCTAGAAAGTGCAGCGGCTACAACATTGTCCTTTCCCTTCTTGTAATGAATTACATAGGGAAAAGACTCAATGAACTCCAACCATTTGGCATGCCTTTTGTTCAACTTATCTTGGCCTCTAAGATGCTTGAGGGACTCATGGTCACTCTTGATCACAAATTCCCTAGGCCATAGATAGTGTTGCCAATGAGCTAGAGCTCTCACAAGGGCATACAACTCATTGTCATACGTGGAGTAATTCAAGATTGCACCCTTCAACTTTTCACTAAAGTAGGCAATGGATTTCCCTTCTTGCATGAGCACACCCCCAATACCCACCCCCGAGGCATCACATTCAACCTCAAAAGCCTTCCCGAAGTCGGGCAATTGCAACAATGGGGCGGTACTCAATCTACTTTTCAACTCTTGGAAAGCCTTCTCTTGAGCTCTCCCCACATAAAGGGCTTGTCTTTCTTCACCAACTCGGCGAGTGGTGCGGCAATGCTGCTAAAATTCCTAACAAAGCGCCTATAGAAACTAGCAAGGCCATGGAAACTCCTCACATGAGACACGGTGGTAGGAGTAGGCCAATCTCTAATGGCTTCAACTTTGGACTCATCAACTTCTACACCATTTGTACTAACAACAAACCCCCAAAAGACAACCTTTTCAATACAAAAGGCACACTTCTTGAAATTGGCATAGAGCTTTTCGGCTCTTAACCCTTCAAGAACTTGACTCAAGTGGCCAACATGATCATCTATTGATTTGCTATATTTCAAAATATCATCAAAATAGACAACCACAAATTTGTTGATAAACAGCTTCAAGACATGGTTCATCAACCTCATAAAAGTGCTAGGTGCGTTGGAGAGGCCAAAAGGCATCACCAACCATTCATAGAGACCAAATTTGGTCTTGAATGCGGTTTTCCACTCATCACCCGGTTTCATCTGGATTCGGTGGTAGCCGGACCTAAGATCTACCTTAGAAAAGATACTAGAACCACTCAACTCATCAAGCATGTCATCAAGTCTAGGAATGGGATGACGATACTTTACCATTATCTTGTTGACCGCACGACAATCAAAACACATTCTCCATGTCCCGTCCTTTTTTGGCACAAGAATGACCGGTACGGCATACGGACTCAAGCTTTCACGAACCAAGCCTTTGTTTAGCAACTCATCTACTTGCTTTTGCAATTCCTTTGTATCTTTGGGGTTGCTCCTATAGGTCGGCTTGTTTGGAATTTGGGACCCTAGGATAAAATCAATTTGGTGCTCAATCCTCCTTAATGGAGGAAGACCACTTGGCATCTCTTCCGGGAACGTGTCCTCAAATACCTTCAAATCATTCTCAATAGCACTAGGCAAAGGGTTAGTGTTAGAAGAATAATCAAAATCAGAGTTTAGAACCATACCTTTGTGCACTAGGCAAATGAGTATTTTTGTGCCATCATTACCTCTCAAGTACTCACCCGGTTGCATCATGGCACAAATGCGACCTGTAGAAGATGGTGGATTCTAGGCCAAAGGCTTAGCCACCACGGGGGACTTAGCTTTAGCCGCTTCCCTCAACTCCCTCATGCGCCTATAGTCATCACTCACTTGCTTCGGCGTCAAGGGCGTAAGCACATACTTCTTGCCCTCATGTTTGACCGTGTAAGTGTTGGCTCGGCCATCATGAACCACATGCTTGTCATATTACCAAGGCCTACCAAACAAGAGGTGGCAAGCTTGCATTGGCACCACATCAAACATGTGCTCATCTTGATAGTTCCTAATCTTGAACTTTATCAAGACTTGCTTCACCACCTTCAATTCCCCACTCACTCAACCATTGCAAACGGTAGGGACTTGGGTGTTTAAGGGTAGGCAACTTCAATTGTGAGACCAAAGATTGGCTCACCACATTTGCACAACTACCCGAGTCGATAATCATGGAGCACACTTGTCCCCTCACTCTACACCTAGCATGGAACAAGTTCTCCCTTTGCTCATCCTCCTTCTCCTCACTCACCATGGCACTCAAACTACGACATACCACTAGAAACATGTTAGGATCATCACCTTCCGCCGCTCTCTCTTCTCCCTCAACTACCTCACTCTCCTCAACAACATCACCCTAGGGCTCACTTTTCTCCTCATACACCATCCCATCATCCATAACTATCATTGTTTTTTGGGTGGGGCAATCTTTGGCAAAGTGGTCATAACCCTTACACTTGTGGCATTGGAAAGAAGAAGAAGGATGAGTATTTAATTGAGTTTTAGAGTTACCTCCCACTTCTTTGAAGTCGCTTCTCGGGGTAGCCTTCTCAAAAGGCTTCTTCACATCACGACTCCCACTTGCACCACTTATGTTTGGGCTCTTCCATTCTTTGGATGGAGTCATTGGAGTAGAAGTAGTACTCCTAAAGCGAGGAGCTTTCTCTTTCTTGAGACACTTTTCGGCTTCAACCGCGGCATCACAAACATCTTGAAGAGAATGAAAGATGTGTAGCCTCAATTGAGAAGCAATCTCCCGGCTCGAACCATTCTTGAATCTGATGATAACTTGCTCCTCATCTTCCGTTTCCATGTCAAAGGCCATTCAGTTCTTTTCAAATTCGTTGAAATACTCATCAACGTACTTGTAGCCTTATTTCAACTCATAAAGCCTCTTGAGTTGTTCTTGCCTATACTTGGGTGTCACATATTTGGTGCTCATCACCTCTTTCAATTCCTCCCAAGTAATGTTCATTCGCATCCCAACTCTTCTTCTTGACCTCTTGACGGATTCCCACCATGTGGAAGCATATGGCTCAAATGAAGTAATGGCATAAGTAGCTTTCTTCTCCTCGGACATGTCGTTTGTATCAAATTTCCGCTCCAATTGAACCTTCCATTCTAAGAACTTTTCCGGATCACTAGTCCCTTTGAAAGGTGGGATAGTGATCTTCACACTATTTAGGTTGTTGTCACGACCTCCACGGTTTGGCTCCGATTGGCCCCCATAGTAGTCATCAACATCCTCATACTCTCGTCCCAAGTTCCTCCCCACAAAATCCCTTGGAGGTCCTCGACCTCGCCCACGACCTCCATCCATACCCCGGCCTCCATTCATTGCCCTCCTATTTGGATAGGGAGCATCATAATCATCATCAAGTCCGAGACCCTCCCATTCTTGAGCTTCATCAACTTGCTCAAGGGGTACAATATTTCTTCGGGGCCGCAAGAGTGGAACTTCACCTTGGGGATTGCCCAAGGGTTGGGGATTTCCCAATAATCTTTCTCGAACAAGAGCTTCCTCTTTCAACCGTTGTCGACGAGCTAGCTCCGCAAATTGATCCGGTCTCACGGTTAAGCCATCACTTGTGCCTTCCCCGGTATCTTTGTGGACACTCGGGGTCCTTTCTTTTTCCATAACCTCCATTTTGAGATTTAAAGCCTTTACCTCGGTCAATAGGTTAATCAAGACGTCGGTTGGAACCTCAATGGCATCCTTTACTTTCTCTTCCGCCATGTACCTACAAGTAATCAAAAACAAGAAAAGAGATTAGAGTAAAAGTCCTCACGCACTCCCTCACTTTTGATTGTCGCTCGGGTTCACTCAAGTTTGGGGGTAGGTTCACTCGTGCTTGATTCAAAAGTCTTTCTCGGAGTTGAACAACCACCTCAATGACCAAACAATTCCACAAGTTCCAAATGCTCTTCGGGAAGAGTGGAGTTAATGAGACTCTATAGACGTTCGGCTTTTTAAGTGAGCACTTGAGCCAAAGAAATTCTACGAGTCTTCTTGGAAATTTCAACCACCAAGACGCACGAATATCCTAAGCGCTCAATGAATTAGTACTAATTGAGTAGGAATATTACTCTCAAAGTACTAACCGGAAGTAACGGAAACAAACAAAATACGAAAACCTACGAAACAACTACCCGGACACCCCTTCCAGGAATGGGTGGTCCGCCTATGCAAAATCCAGAGAGCAAAATATTTTTAGGCGGTCTGTCTATGGAAATGGGCGGCCGCCTACTGTGTTTTCAGCACAGTCCAAGTCCCGTGTTCTTGCCTTTGGCACCCAATTTTTCCAAGATTTTCAAGGTGTTTTCCCAATTCAAAGGTTCCCCAATGTGTATTCAACTATTACAAGCAAACCCCAATGGTTTAATCCAACAAACAACCAACAACAAGCTTGTTCCAAGATTTTGAGCAAATTTTCAAAGAGTTTTCAATTTTTTCTAGATTCAAAAATTTCGATTCTCAAACCGCAACTCTAAATGATGTTATGGGGGTATCAAAACGATGGGATAACATCATAGAACAATCTCCGATATCAAACACCAACAAAATCGTAACAACAAACAAGTTCTAGGAATTTTTGTGATTTGAAGTTCAAGATTTCGATTCACAACCTTAAAACGTGTTTTGTGGGTACCCAATCAACGAGAATATATCAACATACAATCCCCGATAACAATCATCAAAGAAAACATCATAACCAAGAACAACTAGTGATTTTTTTGTGAGTTTTTTTGTTTTTGAATTTTTTCTTCTTCTTTTTCAATTTAACAAGAATAAGAACATGAAAAACAACAAGAAACAAAGACAAAAGCACGAAGAGTAGGACGAGGGTTCGTAGGAATGTAACCCTAGCCTCGCTATGATACCAACTGATGTACGGTAAACTACGAAAGCGGAAAAAGAGATAAAAACGAAACGAAACGAGGCGAGACGAGACTCGCACGATTGTTCAAGTAGCAACGAAGAACGATGTTTCGTTACACCCCGAACGAAGGCCAAGAATCACCAACGTTATGCAACTATCCTCAAGAATCACGAGGTCCTTGCAAATAGAATGATCGGAAAGGTTTGAGGTCCAACTTGGAATCGTCCAATTGAAATCAAGCCAAATTTCATTAGTTTCAATAGAGAGAATTCTCTTGTGTTTTGTATTCAAAGATAGGTAAAATGAATTCAATCCCTATGGAAGACTCTTATAGTCTTCTACATTACATAGTGAAAGGTCCTAAACACCCCCAAAGTGGGTTAAAATAATAAAGGTAAGTTAGGGCTAAAGTTGGCATTTCACAACAAAAAGTGGCTCAGCAAAATAGGCGCCCCGCCCATTCTGGGAGGCGCCCGCCTTTGCAAGGTGTCACAGTGAAGTGGGCGGCCGCCTACTTAAAGGGGCGGTCCGCCTAGTGCAGATCCAGAGGCTTGTCAAATTTCAGGCGGTCCGCCCCTTTGAGTAGGCTTCTTGAGGTGCCTCAATTTGTGTCTCTTGAGCCTCTCCTTGTGGCCTAGATAGTTCTCCTTCCATGGTGCTCCAATGTATGATCTTCAAGGTGGTTCCGGAGCTCCCATCTTCCACGTCCAAGCCTGAGCATCACGGATTGCTTTGGCTTGGCTTCTAGTAGAGGGCCTCGTGGTGGTTTGCCCCGCATCACATTATGTTTCCTATTTTTTCTACCATAAACTCTTTATGGTGTATATTGCAATTAACTTATGCAAATATAGAAGTTATTGTTAGATGGATGCTGGAAAAAGAAGAGGAAGGTGACATTCCTTCAGCAACATTGCAATAGTAAGTACTAGGTTGTTTCTGACAAAGAGTGGGGATGGACTGGGGCCACTTATGCAGAGGGAAGGGAACGAGATAAAGTCAACAGAGAAGTGAAAGAATGATCAGCTGGGTTAACTTTAGGACTTTTACCCGTTAGTTTAACAAACTTTATTAGAGGGTAGACTAAAGTTGTCTGCTTTTACAAACATAAGGGATGTTATGTATTCAATAGAATAGATAAGGGACAAAAATAATCCTTCACCTATACTTGAGGGACTATATAGGTTTCCAACCCCAACTTTAACCTTTGTGAAAATTTCTTTTACAAGTCAACTTGACCAATAATCCACAAACCACATATCCTTTCACGCGCCACCCACAACGCGTGGTATACATCTGCAAGGACAAACACAATAGTCAACGTTCAGACAAAAGCGAAATCCGAGCCGTCAATCACTCCCCTTCTTCTAGATGACAAAATCGTAGCCCTCCATTCCGCCGTGGTCCACACGCGACTCACTTTTTTCCTCTTACCCACCACTCTTTAGTCTTTTCTTCTCCGATAATATTAGGTCACACAAAGAGCAACTTACAGTAAGACATCAAGAGAACTCTGTGTGTGAAAATACACCAAAGGTATGTGTTTTTTAATCTTTCTCTTACTTTAAACTATTTTCCGATAATATACATAAACGTGTTTTCGGGGCAAATTTGTGCACAACTCGACTAGTTCCACGGTTACCTGCTATCTCTCACTAACTCTATCCACCAAGATATGAATAAATCACCCACTATTTTAGTTGAACTTGAGATTTTACGGTTCCCACTTCATTAACCACCAGGTGGGGTGCAAATTGACTTAAGTTTTTGCAACTGCGTTTACAAACCTAATAAGTTAGGGTTTTTATTGTTGACTATTTTGACTTGGTATAGACAATATGGTGAATGGTGAAAATGGAGGATCAAAAGAACAGCAGAAATTGAGTGAAAGCAAAGTCTATTCCCGGAAGCCGTCTCAAAAGAATGCTGCAGCCTCAGAAGCTTCTGGAATATTGGCAGGTTATAATGGGCAAGAGAATAGTGCTAGAATCAATTTATCCTCCTTCACGTCCAAGCGAGAGATGAGAGAGCTAAGAAGGAAGTTGCAGAGTGAGTTGGACCTTGTTAGGCGTTTGGTGAAGAAGATTGAGGCAACTGATGCACAAAAAACTGGCCTTGGAATTGCTAAGGATAGTGGGGTGGTGCGAAAGTTACATTCAAACGTGTCACGAACGGGGAAAAAACCTGACTCCCAGCCTTTGAATCAGTTAAGTGTATCAGTTTTGGAGAACAGTCATCATGGTGTGATTGATAATGTGGAGAAAGAGAAGAGGATGCCAAAGGCAAACCAAATGTATAGGAACTCAGATTTTCTATTAGCTAAGGATAAGTTTCCCCCAGCTGAAAGCAACAAGAAGTCGAAATCTAATGCAAAGAAAGAGAGTGGGCCGAAGTTCTCAAATCAAATACTCAAGAGTTGTCGTGCTTTGCTTGAAAGACTGATGAAGCACAAGCATGGTTGGGTGTTTAACCAGCCTGTTGATACAGTGGGTCTTGGTTTACTTGACTATTTTGACATTATTAAGAATCCTATGGATCTGGGAACCGTGAAGTCCAAGCTGGAAACAAATCAGTACAAGTCTCCTAAAGAATTTGCCGAGGATGTGAGCCTTACATTTCAAAATGCTATGACGTATAATCAAAAGGGGCAAGATGTTCATGTGATGGCCGAGCAGCTTTTCAAGATATTTGAGGAAAAGTGGGCCACTATAGAGGCAGATTATATGCGCGAATTGAGATTGGCAATGGACTCGGAGGTGAGTTTACCAACTCCTAAATCTAAAAAGGCTCCTTCCCAACGATTGCCACCCCCTGAAGTGAGGAGGGCTTTAGACAGGTCAGAATCAACGACCAATCCCATTGGTTCTAAGACTAAATCTGCCGCTCTGATGAAATCTGGAAGGACCTCTACACCACAGAAGCCGAAAGCAAAGGATCCCATTAAAAGGGAGATGACATATGATGAAAAGCAAAATCTTAGCACAAGCCTACAGGATTTACCTTCTGAAAAGCTTGAAATAGTGGTACAAATCATCAAGAAGAGGAATTCATCTCTTTGCCAACAGGATGATGAGATTGAAGTGGATATCGATAGTGTTGATACTGAGACCCTATGGGAGCTTGACAGGTTTGTTACCAATTACAAGAAGAGCTTGAGCAAGAACAAAAGAAAAGCTGAACTTGAAGATCAAGCAACAAGTGACGCTGAGAAGAATGTTCAGGAGAAGGTAAAGTATTGTGCATCATTTGTTCTGATCTAATCCTCTCTTTTCTTTGGCTAATTTTCTTTTGTTTCATGTTTTATCCTCTCCTTGCTATTTTTTTGCAGAATCCTACCCGAGATGTGGTAGAAATTCCACAAGAAAGAGCAGGTAAGATTCCAAAATGTGAAAATTGGCAACGCTCTGGTGTAATGACCAAGTTATCTCATTGAAAAGAGTTATTAACTGAGTTGTATCTAACTAACAGAAGAGAAAGGCCTTTCCTCGGGTCCAGCTCATCTAGAGAATCAGGGGAAATGTAATAGCCAATCAAGCAGCTCTCGCACTAACTCAGTGTCATCATCAAGTGGTAGTGATTACTTTTCTCTTTCATTCCTCGCTCTCTCTCTGTAGTGGTAGTGATTACTTTTCTCTTTCATTTCTCTCTCTCCATCTCTCCCCGCCCTTATTTTTTTTCCCTCATTTTTCCTTATACTTTGGGGGGGGGGGGGGGGGGGAGTGGTAAGATTGGATATATCGTCTAAGTCTTCAACCTTCTTGTTTCTCATCAATTACAGATTCTGATGGTGAAAGCTCCTCAGGAGGTGGATCTGATGCAGAACATTCACCAAAAAGCTGATTATAACATCAATATATGCTCTCTTTTCATGTTTTGTGGTAATGTCAACTCTGTCTGCTCCGTTGATGCTAACTATAATCTTCTTATTTGATGCCTTAACTGCAATAGCACTCTAACTTCCCTTGGATCTATTTTGATATTTACTCGTTTCTATTTACTGAGAAGAAAATTCGAGATAATATTTTTTTCTTTTAACCAATGCACCTACCCTCTTTGAATAGTTAATTTCTTTTAGTTAGGTAATGTATGGCTTGTATATCTGTGGGAATTTTCAAGGGTATCTCTTGGAAGTGGATACTGTGTAGTTTACACCATCAGATAAACAAGTCTTTTTCTTTGACAGGAATAAAATATAATTACAGATGTAGTGCTTTGTCCTTAAAGGAAATCACTCGAGAGGGTTTCACCCTATCCTGTGTAATCATCTAGATTCACCAACTCATATATGTGGTGCTATGATGGCTGAAGGGCTAAAAGGGATAGGGGTCTAAGCTCACATTAGAAGATGTACTCTCGGCATACATACTATCTCAAAATCCATGCAGACTTAACTAGCACAATGCAATTGTACCATATAGGTGATTCTAGCTACTAGCTAGTTGGATAAAGAACTAGCTGTTCCTACACTAGCATCAGGTTCAGTGTTTGTTTGGAACCTTTTTAGATTGGTTAGAGATCTGTATTTCAGTGTGCAGAAAAGTATGAGATTTAATTACTTTTAGTGGTAGAGAATCTGTACTTTTTAAGCAGGAAAAATCCTATTGGAATGAGTTTGAAAAGTTTGGAATGGTACAAGGGATATAATCCATAAGAGTGGAATGACATAGTGGTGTAGCTCAACCAGACTAGTGGGGATTGAGATATACTTTGTTGATTGATTTTGCAAATTACATGGAATGGATGTTTTACGGTAGGTTAAGGCATGTATTGACCTCTCAGTTCCTAAAGGTTAGCAGCCCATCAGAGAAACAGAATTCCGGATTTGGAACAGTGCAACTTAACATTGCCGTCTTGTACTTGGTGATGTATTTTCTCGAATTAGTGGAAATGCATGATTTACAAGAGGTTAAGGCAACATTAATGACATGGACTTGGCAAATGACGTAGAGCCTGCATGATATGTTTGATAAATGCCATGAATTTAGGTCTTAGTCATAGTTATGTACGAGAAACATTGATAACACCAATGATAGCTCAATGACATGTGGCACAACTGTTGAGGAATTACCTCAATGTACTATGACGAGATCGTATGCTAGAGGCTTCAACAAAGTTAGCTTTGCTACAGTTGACCATCAAAAAGTGTGTGATGCTTGAAGATAAGCTATAGGCTTTGAAATGCCTTATAAACATTTAATTGTGCTCGTGACATCGTGGGAAGATGTACTGGCACCAATTTGGACCTAAGAAGCTAAAACGGAGTTCAGGCTCAAGTAATGAGCCAATGCATCATACTGGAAGTCAGTGCACCACACTGAGCTACGTCGGAACAAAAGCGCCAGGAAATGCAAGTCAATTCGCCACATTGTAATGTAATCTGTTCCCACGTCTTTTTTTTTGTCTTTTCCCCAATTTTAACCAGTATAAATATAACTCATAGTCTGTTTTGCACGCTTCTAGAAAGCCAAAAGTGCTTAGTTTTCTAAGAGAGTGCTTATTATGTAGAGTTCAGGTGTTTGACCAAGACTTTAGGGGAAAAAGAGTGCTTTTTGGTCACAGCAATAGATAGTTTTCTTTGTGCAGAAGAAGCTCAAAGAATAGTTTTTCTCAAGAAGCAAAAGCTATTTTAAGTTTTTTCCATGACAACAATATTTAGAGATGTCAAATGGGCGGGTTGGGCCGAATCTGAGTGGTTCAAAAAGGCATAGTTAATAAATGTGCTGGTAGTTAACCCGGCCAAGGGTTATATGTTCTGGGATGGTGGTGGGTCAAGATGGGCTAACAAATGATGTTTAGCCTTTTGAGCTGGTTCTATGATGTACTCTTTACCTTTAATTTTCTGCATCTTCTTGATGCCCTAATAAATTTTCTTACTTCATCAAAAAAAGATGGGCTAACAAATGGGTCATAACCCAACCGGCCCAACTCTTACATGGTTTTATTCTTTTTGTTTGTTTTCTTTTAATTTATGTGATGAGTCCTTAAATCAAAGTAAAACAGTTTTTCCTTTATTGTGGCTATATACAACATATCAAACAAAAGAGACAATTTTAGAAAACTACTTTGACCAGGTTTGTTCACGGGTCAATATGGGCTACACACTTGGCCCAAATCAATCCATCTTTTAGATGGGATGTCTTGGGTGGGTCAAAATGGCTAGGTTAATAAATGGGTAGGTTAGGCGGGTTGAGCGGGTCAACTTTTCACAGGCTAGTTTTGTCACCCCTAACATTATCCTTACAAAAAATTTACATATACCAAGTTATCCCTACTTAAATTAAAACATTTTGAGAAATAAAGTACGCTGTATAAAACGTCAAGTGCCATTACTTTGGTTTTATTATACTAGTATCTACTAAAATTTCTAATGCACTCACCACCTCATTTTTACATTTAAGTTAAATAAAATTGAAAAACTTAATTGCAGTAATTCATAAAAAACAATTAGAACTATGTATTTACTTAAACAATATTAACTTTAAGGTGAATTTTCTCATGTCCTTATTCGTGATTTGACACTCAAAATTACCTTTTGAATAGATTGGTCGCACACAAATTGCTGCTCCAATGCCAACACAAATTGCTACTCCTTAAAAGTAATATTTTTTGAAAAGCACTTCTTACAAAAGTACTTTTCATTATAAGAAGATTCTGGAAGCTAGACAAAGCAGACTCTTAGTGTCGTTTTTCACAACCTTTGACGATGATTTTGAGAGGAAAACCATTTTTCTTTGTTCTTGTTTAAACTCTTGATCTTTGCAAGGTAACTTGATACCTCGTTAAGATTACTTTTATTCTTGATAATCTTGATTGGTTTCCTATTCTAGTCCAAGGTTTTTTGTTTCCTTATGCGGTATTGTGGGATTGAATTAGGATTCAAGTTGAGTTTCCGATCTTTTTGGTTGATTGAATAAAAGCAATGTTTTCAGTTTTAAATACGGATTTTTGAGTTAGTTTCACTGAATACATATCGTTATTATTATTATTATTATTATTATTATTATTATTATTATTATTATTATTATTATTATTATTATTATTATTAGTTTTAATTGCAAGCTGTAGAATTCATAGTTTAATATTTACTTGCAATTGTGAACGCTATCAGAAATAGTCCTATTTACTGTTTCACATCTAATGGCTAAGAGTTGGAATATGGTAATACCAGTCTAGATGACCCTTGTACGAATTCACTTGCATCATGAAGGCAATGCAGTTACAACATGGTGTATGTAACATGAATGTATTTGAAATTGTAGAAGTCTAAACATAATGTAATTAGGTATCATGATTGACGGAAATGGTTGGCGTTCTGGTGAACTGCTATGATATCCTTGTGGGAGAAGATTTTGAGCTCCCAATATCCTGAAGGGAGAAGACTTTGAACGATTCATACTCTTCTTGTTTTACCAAGTTGTTTAGTGTAGACCAAACACTAAATCAGCTTTTGAAATCCTTAAAGCTGATATATTCTGATCAAAGTGAAGCAAGATAAAAATTATAGACGTTGATTGATACCATGTTTCGTGGAACTAGAGTTGCTGGCTTTCTTTTTTGTCTAGTTAATCTTCTTCTCTCTTTTCATCCATTGTAACACTAGCTGTGCAGATTTCATGAACTCAGTTTGTTGATATTTCTCTCTAAGTTGTGTGCAGGTTTCATAAACTCAGTTTATTAATTTTTCTCTGTAAGTTGTGTGCAGATGTCAAATATTGCGAACATCAAGATGGGTTCCTTCAATCAAGAGGATGCTGTAGGTGGTAGTGGTGTATGCTGGCTGGTCGCGATTTGTATAATAGTAGCATCTAATTTGTAGCTTTTGCTTGTGGATTATTGATTTGTGCAATTTGAAGTCATATTTTCAGGTTACCACTTACCAGGACCCGTACAGTGATTGGGATCACTTGAATGTGGTAGAACTTTATTTCGTCCCAACTTTTACCCATTTAAGGTGCTCTCTGTACATATCCTACGAGTGAATGAAATAGTAATAAAACAATCAGGGCAATTAACTAGTATCCTTTTCCAGCTTGGGATATCATTTTGCTTTTATACAATGTTTTCAAAGGCAAGGGCGCAAGGCGAAGTGTTTTACTTACTATGGGGCGAGGTGTAATGTCACGACCCTAGACTCGCTCTAGGCGGCGTGTCGGCACTTAGACAATCGCTCCCCAAAAGCAACGCTCAAGTTCAGCCTTTGAACCTCTATAGGACACCTAAAGTGTCAAGCTAAGCTCCTTGGATGATTTCTAAGTCAAGCAAGCAAAGTAGCGAAGTACTTGCACACGGTTAAGGCACAAGTTGATGGCAAAAAGACTTGTATTAAGATCAAATATTTTGTACAAAGAAAGGAAAGCTAAGGAACTTGGTCGGATGCTAGGTTACAATGCTAGACACTATTTAGAAGACTTGGATGTTGGACAAGTGCAAATGAAATGCCTACTCCTTTTTATACTACTCTAGGGAATGTTCTAGACTACATTAATTATATTGGAAGTTGGCATGCTCTCTCTTGACTCTTCTAGAGTGTTCCATAAGTTGTTGGTTCCTTCCAACTCCAACCAATATTCTCCCATAATCTAGATACTTGTACTACTTCCAAGGAAGCCCTAAGTCAAGGGCCTTCAAGGTTCTAGAGTCTTCCACACTCTAGACCACTCTTGGCCTCTCTAGAAGCTTCCATTGCCTTGTGTACACTATTTGGCTCATGATGTGGCGGGACGTCAAGGCCCTAGACTCGGTCTAGGCAGCGTGTCAGCACTTAAACAATTACTGCCCAAAAGCAACGCCCAAGTTCAGCCTTTGAACCTCTATAGGACACATAATGTGTCAAGCTAAGCTCCTTGGATTATTTCTAAGTCAAGCAAGCAAAGTATCCAAGTACTTGCACACGATTAAGGCACAAGTTGTTGGCAAAAAGACTTGTATTAAGATCAAATATTTTGTACAAAGAAAGGAAAGCTAAGGAACTTGGTTGGATGCTAGGTTACAATGCTAGACACTATTTAGAAGACTTGGATGTTGGACAAGTGCAAATGAAATGCCTACTCCTTTTTATACTACTCTAGGGAATGTTCTAGACTACATTAATTATATTGAAAGTTGGCATGCTCTCTCTTGACTCTTCTAGAGTGTTCCATAAGTTGTTGGTTCCTTCCAACTCCAACCAATATTCTCCCATAATCTAGATACTTGTACTCATTCCAAGGAAGCCCTAAGTCAAGGGCCTTCAAGGTTCTAGAGTCTTCCACACTCTAGACCACTCTTGACCTCTCTAGAAGCTTCCATTGCCTTGTGTACACTATTTGGCTCATGATGTGGCGGGACGTCACAGTAAGCCCTGTTATATCCTATGGATCTTATTTTTCAATTAATTTTAAATTAATAAAATAGCATAAAAAATATTGAAAATAAATACATAGTTTAAGAAAAATTAAAAATGAATAAAGAAGTTTATAGAAACAAAGTCTAACTTTTTTTACAAGTATAAATAATTGAATAATGTTACAGCTTTTTGAGATACAAATAAATTAGAAAGCTTTAACTTTCAAACAATTAAAAAAATACATTATTAAAATTAAAACTGAGTTGTAAATAAATTGTGTTACTACTATAGTTTAAAACATTAATTTTTCATGGATAAAGATAAAATTGCTTTCAAATTATAAAATAATTGAAGTCTAATAATTCTGAGAGACGAAAATCAGAAATGAAGACCAATAAAACTCGAATATGCATTTCCATATTAAATATACAAAATTCACCATCATGATATTGTCATGATATGTCTTGTTAATTGAGCTGCACACAATTTCTCAATTTCTACAGTTGAACATAACTTGTATGATTCATTTTTAAAGAAAATTGTGAATGAACAATCTTAATTAGGGAATTTGACAGATAATTTATGTAGGTTCTATTGGGTGAGCCCCGAGCATTAGGTGTGCTCTAGGCCCACAGCCGGACGCTTGAGGCGTAAGGCTTAAGGATCTAAGTTCCGTCCATAAACCTTAGGACATTTTGCTAGTGTCCTGCCCTAAAGGAGTCTCGAGACGAGTCCAAGAAAAACCTTTTAAAATAAAGCTTTTATACGTCTTAATTATAGAAGGTATTGTAATAATCCTTTAAATGCAAAAGTTGTTCAATTTCGGTCCCAATCCAACGAAAGCCTCAATCGTCCAATGTAACTTAACAGGAAAAAGTCAATGCTAAAGGGAAGATCAAGACTCGAGATATAAAAATGATGACAAAGTCCTCTCGTATTCCTAAGATATTTTTTAAAAAAGGGGAAAAACATAAGTAGTTCTTTTATTTTATAATTACATACATAGGGGAAGGCGAAGGGACATGAGGATTCAAACCCACCCCACCAATTGGGTGTAAGTTTTGGATGCTCATCTTAGGAGCAATCTTGAGTCTTTACAATGTATGTATTCTCACCCGCTTCCGGTTCCTTTTTCTCAAATTTTACTAATATATAGCATTTAAAAGAACTTTTACATTATCTGGTGTATTGGGTGAAAAATGGCGTGCGCACGCGGCGCCTCGAGCGCATGGTTCGAAACACATCATGCGACGGTTTGCGGGATTGGACACGAGGTAGACAGTGAAAACTCTAAAGCGAAGTCCCGAGATTAAAATCTTCGGAAAGCCTTGAGGATGAGCCACCTCGGTGATCAGCAAGCACATACCCTCCAGGTAGGAAATTAAGGCCTCGAGGAGTCAATTTAGCTTCAGCGGAAGAGGCGCCCCACGATCTCCGCCCATTAACTCAGCATTTAATTGGAGAGGTCGTGGGCAAGGCCATGATATGAACATGGAATAATGGCCTTAATTATCCTTAGGGTGATGGACTATAAATAGCATAATTTTCGTCTTGTACGATCATCCGCAAATACTTACTGAAACTTTGTTCATTTGTATTCTCAAACCAGTTGTTATTGAAACCTTTTACTTGTGTTCAAACCATACATTTTCTCTCGTTAATTTGCAACTTTGATACAATTTATTGTTTGTAAACCCCTTACAATTTCGATCGATTGTCCTAATTCGATTTAGGCTACTACATCAGGTCATCTTTGAAATATCTACAAGTAACCTCCATAAAAAATGGTATTGAAATCTAAAATAGGGTAAATTATCTGTTTCAATAAGTACTTATGGCCTGATAATGTAAAAGTGCACACGTAATAGTACTCAGTATTATATCTTTTTCTTTAGTATCATATAATTATGTCTATTAAAGGTTAAAAAAGAATGACCTACTTTTCATCTTTGTATATATTTCGTTCATCCCTAGTCCAAAGTCCACACTGTTAGTGCCACAATCTCCTGGGCGAGTTGGGTAAAATACCTCTTTGAAGTCTTCAATTAATTAAATAATCTTCAAGTTTTAAAAATTGGATATTTGACCTCCACCTAGATAATCATGATTAGGACTTAATTAAACAAAAAAATGCCTAGACATCTCAACCCCCCAAGTTTTATATATTACACTTTGGCCCATAATTAAAAAGGAAATTTTCCTCCCCCCTCCCCCCCAAATTTGTCGCCCTGTTTCCCCTCTTCCTCTCGTTCAAGCCGCCTCCATTACCCTCTTCTTCAGCTGAACCTCGTTCCAGGTCCCAAATCCATACCATTTTGTTCCATTACTATCACAAATCTAATTTCTATCGTCAATTGGCTCTCATTTCATGATTTGTGATCGTGAGAAGCTTTAAATTTTCAATTTTCGTCTTTTTCAAAAGGTTCAATCCGTCGATCATGGTGGGTGCATTGACATCGAATTGGGTTGGTATCAACTTCATCATGGTATACGAAGTATTTTATTGAGCTGGTAAGCCGCATTATCATCTCCACCATTGTTTTTGTTCCACAAGAACTCTGTTTTAGTTCATCGACCTGTTTGAATATATTGTCGACTTGTTCATATATCGGTAAATAGAGTTGTGATTGGGGGATATGCAGTAGTGGGTGCTAATTACAATGGGCAATGAGTAGAGACACCTAAGTGCTAGTCTTGGCATTTCAATACTAGTGCAACAGTACCTATTGCATTGAAATTAGAGAGTGCATTTGACGAGTTGATTGACAACGTCTTTGAATGCGGACAATTAACTTGTGATCGGGACGATGTATCCATTAGTTATATGCTTGGTACTGCGCCTGCTAGGGAAAAAATAGCTCCATCATTCATTAGGAATGACAGTGATCTGCGCATATACCTCCTAGATGTAGATGATAATGGAAGTAGGCCTATTCTTTATATTTTGATGGCCGAGAGGTCCGCCGCAGCTTCAAATGTTGCTGCAGCATCTCCTCTAGCAGTTGATCATCAAATGAAAGAGTCCAACAATATTATTGGAGATGGTACAGGCTTTAATAAGGGCAAATCATTCTTGAACAAGAATGTAGAGAAGGCTACGAGCCACCATCCTCATGCCGTCGTGGGAGATAAAAGAATCTGTACATGGAAGACATTTATCAAAAGGGGCAGGAAAAGAGTTAAGCTCATTCCATCCATTGGGGAATCATTTACATCCAAGAAGAGAAGAAATAAATGTTCAAATTATAAACGACCCGGCCATAAGAAAACAACTTACCCTCTAGCTCAAAATAGATAGTGATTTATTGTTATTTCCCTAATAAGTGTAATAATTTATTTTTCTAAACATTTGTAATAACTGAATAATTTATGTATCTTCGCTTCCAATATACCAGTGTTTACTCAGTCCTGTTATTTATTATACTTAGATATGTTGATAATAAACCCTAGCTGCACTTGAAGTTATAATATTTTAGGCCAAGTATGACTAGTTGACAATCGAATTTAACCGGTTGACAATAAACCTTAACTAGCTTTATTGATATATGTAGTTGCAATTTTTTCTTGGACTAGGAATAAAACTATAAACTATGCTACTTGATCTATACTAAGGGTGTCCAACGCCGGACCGGTGCAAACCGGACCGCTGCGCCATTCCCCCAAATGACTCGAACCAAGACCCGTCACACGCCAAATGGACCGATCGAACTGGAAAAAAATGGGTCAGAACCGGTCCGGACCCGAAATAAAAAAGATTCTGCTTGCCATATAGCTATTGGCAACGGCTATTTTTACCAAACAACCGTTGGCCAACGGCCAAAAATGGCTAATTTTTGCTCCCCCACCCCCTAGGCGCCCCATACCTCCAACCTATTTTTTTTATAAATACCACAATTTTTTATCAATTTATTCACAATTTCTCTAATATTCTCTCTAAATCTCTCTTATTTCTACAAAGGCTATCTGCTAAATAATTCAAAATTGCTCTTGCAAAAAGGGTTTAAGTTCTAAATTGCATTACAAAAAATATTTGGAGTGGAGTAGAAAATTGTTCGATGCAGTTCCGGCCAAGTTTCAACTTTCACTTCTAAGTTCTAACGCGACATCAAGTAAACTCGTTCTTACTTCTTATTATCTATTTTAATTTTTTTGCAATATTATTTTTAGCATATAGCCATATTTTAGTAATTTATTTCTTTGCTTTACTTATAATGTCTGGAGTGTACAGATCACTTATTGGGCGTACGGGTAGTAGTCGTAGATCACGTGCTAACCAGGGGGGATGATAGACGTGGTCGTGCTCTGGATAAAAGACCAATTGATAGTTCTAGTGCTCCTGCTCATCTAGATGATTTTACTCAGGAAGATGACTCGCAATTTTATCATGATACAGATTTTGATCAACCACTAGATAATGATATGTTAGATGCACAATATCAAGAAAATACCGAAGGAGTTAATTTAGATGATGAAACACCTACTAGTCAATTTCATGGTGAACCTGAAGAAACTGAATCTAAATTACCACCTATGCCTCCTAGTAGAGAACCAGTCAAACGAGCGGATAGATCGGATGCGTGGAAATTTATAACTAAAAATGTTCCGGCTCAGAGAGCTAAATGTAATCTTTGTAGAAAAGTTTGAGATTTTAAAACCGGCAAGCATCATGGGAGGACAGAGAAGTTGAGAACACACTTAGAAACCCATCATAAGGAAGAATAGGAAAGGAGGCCGGGTGGCACTCAAGCATGGAACAAAATGGCTCCATCTCAAGGTAGTGGAGTTCAATAAAAAATTAACCCAGTGACGGGGAGCTTATGCATTGTGATAAGAAGAAAGATAGGGAAAAAATGGCAAAAATGATTGCGGTAGAGTGTTTATCTTTTACATTTGCTTCTTGTACTGGTTTTGTTCGTTCTATTCAAACCGTATATAATCCATCTTTTCAAGGTTTTCCAAAACTATGGTTAGAAGTGATATTATAAAATTTAAAAATGAATATATATAGACAATATTTACAATATATGTTTTATCACTTTGATTGTAGAGTTTGTATTCCTACTGATTTGGGCCGTGGTATTAATGGGTATAATTATTTAACATTTACTTGCCATTGGATAAATCCTAACTGAGTAATGCAAAAAAAATTTTTAGCCTATAGCGATGTTGATGAACCACACACGGGAAAATTTATTATGAGAGAAATAACTGATATTTGTAAGGCGTATTTTATTAATGACAAAATTTTAAGTATAACTGTTGATAATGCTTCAAACAATGATTATGCTATTGGTAAGTTAAAACCAAAATTGAAACTTTTGAAAAATTATTTCATGTTAGATGTGCATGTCATATATATAATTTAGTTGTACAAGATGGCCTTAAGTTATTTGATCCTATTATTGTGAAGGTCAAACTCGCAATTAGTTATATTTTTAAATATGAAAAACTGGATAGATGGAGGGACTTTAAGGAAGAGTGTATAAAAGAAGGTTTGTAACCTAGAAGAGTTCCTAAGGAAGTTTCAACTTGGTGGAACACTGTATATGATTCTTTATCTGTTGCTTACAATTTACGAACGACTATAACTAGCTATGTTAATGGTAAAGTGGCTGTAGAGTATCACCTAGATGATTCTGATTGGAACCTTGTTCTCCGTCTTCTTACATTTTTAGAAAATTTTTTTTTTTTGCTACTAAAAGAATTTTCCAGTCAATATTATCCTACATTTACTACCACGTTGTATTTTATAGCTGGAATAGCCGAATTACTTAACGAATATAAATTAGTGCCTGGTTATGAACAAGCCCTTGCTTCTATGATTGAAAAATGTAAAAAATATTTTTTTCTATTCCACTATTTTATTACATTGCTTCTGTATTACATCCCTATTTTAAACGATTTAATACCAAAATGGTTATTAGAGAAATTTATCGGAGTTTGAAAATTACTGCTGATGATACACCAAATGTAGAACAATCTTGTGCGTAGGTATTTCCAGATTGTCAACGGATTTATGAAAGATATAAGAGTGCAGCTGATAATGTTATTTCAAGTGTTCCAAGTGGAGCTGGTTCAAGTTCAACGCAGACGAGTAAAAGAGCTACAGCCGGATAGGGAAGTTTTTCCAGCCATAATCAAAAGCTTTCTAGCAGGCAATCGAGTAGCGGAGGGTTCAACGAGCTTGATGTTTATTTACTGCATGGTTGCAAGGAAATTGAGGATTTTGGAAGTGATCAACTAGTGCAATTTTGGAAGGATCAACAAGCACAATTTTCAGTTTTATCAAAAATGACGTGGGATATTCTAACAATTCAAGCATCATCAGTTCCTTCAGAAAGCGCGTTTAGCCAAGGAAGATTACAAATTGGAGATCATAGACATTCATTGAAGGAAGAAGCAATGGAGACAACCATATTATTCAGAGATTGGATTAGATCAGAGCGAAGAAATTTTAGATTTCCTGAAGAAAATGAACAAGCAGATACAGCATATTCATCCGAAATCTTATTAGGTGGTGGAAGTGTGGAAAATGAAAATTATTATGAAGAAGATGAATCTTTGCCACCGGTTCCTCCTGAGGTGCCACAAGAAATTATTCAGAAAATGAGAAGTATTTTTATTAATATGTAGTTTTGCAATTTAATATCTATGTACTTTGCAAAAAAATAAAAAATTATTCAGTAAAATGCGTACGGCTTGCTATTAAGTTATCATTCTTTGTTATATTCTCCGATTTTTTCTCCTTTAGTTCAATTATCCTTTGTTATATCTTTTTGCAATTTAATACTTAAATACTAAATACTAAATACTAACTCACTACTTAGTATTTACTTTGAAAAAAATAACAAGCGTTATGCCTTGCTATTAAGTTATAATTGTTTGTTATATTTTCTTATTAATAAATAGTTTTGCAATTTTATTTAGCTATGGTAGTAAATACTAAATAGTAAATACTAAAATACTAAATACTAACTTACTAAATACTAACTTACTATTTAGTATTTTACTTTTAAAAAAATAACAAGTGTAATGCCTTGCTATTAAGTTATAATTGTTTGTTATAATTTCTTATTCATAAATAGTTTTGCAATTTTATTTAGCTATGTTAGTAAAATAGTAAATACGCTAAATAGCAAATATTAAATCTTATAGTATATTCTATATAGTATATAAAATTATATAAAAAAATAACAAGTTATAGGCCTTGCTATTAATTGATAAATGTTTGTTATTTTTCCTTTAGCTATATACTTAATTTAAAATTTCAAAACTACTTTAAAGCCAAAAAAAAGAGGAAAAAGACGTCCAAACCGGGCCGGTTCGGACCGGCTCAACCAAAAAAAATAAATCTGAAATTTTGAAAAATAGCCGTTGGCAGCGGCCATAAACGGCTATTTTTTCCTCCCCCACCCCCATAACTGCCCCAACAGCCCCCCTATTTTTTCCTATAGATACTCCCATATTTCATCAAATTAATCACAATTCAATATTTTCTATCCATTTCTCTCTAAAATTTCTATCAAAGGCTATTTTCTAAATTTTCTACCAAAATGTCTGGAAATCAACCTACTCAAGCTCAAGGTGAAGCCCCTGCACAACCAAGAGTATCCGAAGTTTGGAAATTTACCACGAAAAATCGTGATACTAACACTGGTAAGTGTAATCTTTGTCAGAAAGTTTGGAATTATCAAACTGGAGTACCTAATGGAGGGACTATGAAGTTTAATTTTCACTTGGAAAGATAACATAGTGCAGAATGGGCTGCTCGGGCTGGAGGAATATATCTGCGTTGAATTGAGTCGTTGAAGAAGGCATGAGCCACTTGAGAAATTTGAAATTTCTATGATTTATGTATTTTTCTAGTTTCTACATTCTAGTTTGTCACTTTAATTATGTATTTCCAATTTAATGTATTTTCATATTGTTCAATAAATTTTTTTGTGTTATTTATTTTTATCTACAACAATTTTTTAATCTATTTCAAAAAATCAAATAAAAAGGAAAAAAATTAAATCGAACGCGAACTGATACCGGACCGTTTCTCCGATGCCGGTACCGATTCCGACACGGCAGGGACCAACTGCGCCGGAGGACCGGACCGGCAACCGGCGTTCAAATTTTTTTTAAAGTCGGACCGGTCCAGAACCGGCAAGGCGTGCTGACGAGGTCCAAAGTGCATAGGAATTGTCTGCTCGTTCTTGTCAAATTCTAATATAATTTAAGATATCGTCCCATAGAAATTAGGTATTCTATGCTACGGACTTGTAGTATTTTAATTACTATTTGAGAGAAACAAATTGATGAAAAGTGAGTTTTTAATTTAAATTTACTTAAACTAAAAGAAAGAACTTCTGGAAGATTTCAAATTTAAAAGAGTTGGGAATCGTTGAATTCACTTGGTAATACTTATAATAAATATATCAGTTTTGACATGTATTTCTCTTAAGAATAATTGCTTATTGCTAATTAAATTATATTTTGCTCACTAAGAAATGATCAATTAATAACACTCCGCGAGGTTATGCATATTAATTAAATTATAACTAGTGACGATTAAACCGAAATATTTTTCTTGCCTGAATTGTGCTAAACAGTAGTAAAAACTTCGTGAGAATATTTTTACGGAAAATCAATAATCTTACCTACAACAATTCCTCCGTGAGAATTAAAACTGAGATAAACAAGATTACAGACTTGGAAAAATAGTTTTTACTCTACTACTTTATTCATCAGTTATTATACATTAATTTTGCTCCGTGAGAATTACAAAATAAATATAACAATAACCTAGAGATAAAATAGACGGATGTGAAAATATTGATTAAGTAAAAACTATAATTCCAGCACAGTATTAAAATGTGATTAAAAAAACTTCAGGCCAAGCATGTATTAAAACCGAGGTAAGTATTATAAATATTATCAAGTTTCATCAACTATCCCAACAAAAGAAATTACTCCATTATGGAGTAAGAAAAACTTTAAAAATATAAAGACTAGGAAGAAGTAGTATTTCTTCTACAAAAGAAAACTACAAAAGCTTAAAGTTATAAAAGACAAAGAAAGAAAAAGAGCAAGAGAAAGTAGTTCTCTGCAAGATGAATTTGATACATTTTCATTCAACTTTGGCCTTTATTTATAGAAAAGATTCCATGCCAAATTTCTACCTAAGATGCCATATCTTAAGGTGATGAAAACTATTTCAAGATGGCCAAGGTGAGTTGAGTTGTGATGATATTTTCAAAGATTCATACGTAGCTTCATTTCATGAACTTTCTTCCGCTTGCACTTTTATTCTTCAGCGTAAAACAATTCACGGACATTACTATCAGTGTTATAATCACACTATGAATAATGTAATCATCAATGGTCATTCCCTTATTTTTCTTCACCTTGAATAATTTCTTCTTCCTGCAAAATATGTTAGAAAATATGCGAGAGATGGATATATTTATTCACGTTTTATTTAAAATACTTAATATTTAACTATAAAAATATATCAATAAATTATATCCATCAAATTCCCCCATACTTGAATCTTTGCTCGTCCTCGAGGAATTTTTTTTTTTTTAATAAGAATTCTTTCTTCAAACTTATGATCTTTGTAAGATAGAAAATTTATTCAAGATAAACTTCTTTCATCATGCTCAATGCAATTATTCTTTTTACTTCACCAAATTCTTTACCTTATTTCTGAATTTTGACTTCATCAACAAGAACTTGCAGCCTTCTCCCCATGAATCTTTTAAAATTGATAGAGTTATGATCATGTATTCAGTAAGTATCATTGTCTTGTCCATAGGCTTGCTCGTCATGTTCATCTCCACTAATATAGATACAATACAGACTTTCAAAATCTTTTTAAGACTTTTCATGGCTTGTAATGTTAGGCTTCAGGCTGGTAGGATAAAGATATTTGATAGTGACTGTTTTTCTTCCAACTTGGAGCAACCATTTCTCAAAATTTTCTCCATTCAGTAGTACTTTTTTTTTTTCTTTGGTCAATTTTTTTTTTCTTTTTGCTATGCCATATATATTCATATATTCATAACATTACTTCTTTTTGTAATATTTCTTCCTTTTGATGATGTCAATCTTTGCTCATTCAAAGTTGGAAGAAATAATAACTCTTTTTTTCTTTATATATATGTAAAACAATGTATACATATATTATATTTTTTTTCTTGTTTTTTTTTTGTTATATATGATGGTGTAGGAAAAAAATAGTATTAAGGCTCAAAGAAGGGTTTGAAAAGGTAAAAATATGTATATTTGGATAGAAAATTGAGAGGCTTGAATTGTGTATCAAAGAAGGTCTAATTTCATTTTTCAAAAATCAGTATCATCCATTATTTCGCCTCGAAGAACATTCAGAGCAAGTTCTAGCCAAGTTCATTGATTCTACCTTCTTTGTGATCATAATTTTTCTCAATTCCAATGATTTTCTGAGTTGAACATGTTTGCTCTTGCTTTCACAAAGTCAAAATCATATACATGAAAAATCATATGGTGAATATAAAAAGAAATAATATTGATCATAACACCAAAAATTTATATTGTTAATTAAAAACTTATAATTAAAATCATAAATCAGAAGAAAATAGTATATAATATATATATAAAAAAAATATATATAGTTAAATAAAAAAACTTAAAAATCATATTTATACCAAAATAACCCCCCCCCCCCCCCCCCCATACTTGAACGTTCCATTCTCCTGGATGAAAATGCATTCTTAGATAAGTGAAAGAAAGGAGAGTGAAAAAAAAAATGAAGAAAGATCAAGTGGTAGTTGGGTTATATAAATATAATATAATTAATATAAAAATACTACTTTATTAGTAAAATAAAAATCTTTTTGGCTTTCAAATATACGATCACAGAAGAAAGCTTGAAAGAAACTGTGACCACATATGTTCTATGTGTAATAGACTGAATTATATTTAGATCTTATCAGTCATGTGGTCCTGGTTTGAATATAAACCAGAAAACTACCTGTGCCAACATTAGACTTGGACAATTGAATGGTTAACCAACCAGTAACTTAGGCATACCGATCACCATGGAGTTACTCTTGTCTAGATGACTCTGTTTTTGTAGAGGCCTTCATGAGATGTTCCGGTTGTACAATAATCTGGATATTGACCAGATCAATTGGTTAAGCATTTAATTAGTCAGATCTAAGTTGGACTTATGAGGCTCCATTGCTTCACCCTCAATGGCTACGGGGTAAAGAACCATAGTTCTGAGTTTAACGTCGTCAGCTCGACGTAGTAACTGTGGCACTCATCATACTATCATGGTTACTGAAGGATGTTTCTCAAAATGTCCTCCAAAGTACAATTTTAGCCTGTGACCATTGACCTTGAATTTCTCTCCTCCATTACTTTGTTGAATTTCAATTGCTCCGTATGGTGTAACATCTGTAACATTGTAAGGACCTGTCCACCTGGATTTCAATTTTCCTGGGAATAGCCTGAGACGGCTATTGTAAAGAAGTACCTGATCTCCAATTTTAAAATTTTTTGGTTGGATCAAATTGTCATGCCATTTTTTTGTTTTTTCTTTGTAAATCTTGGCATTTTCATAGGCTTCCATCCTCAGTTCATCCAACTCATTAACTTGCAAAAATCTATTTTTACCAGCAGAGGTTAAGTCAAAGTTCAATGCTTTCAGTGCCCAAAAGGCTTTGTGTTTCAATTCAACAGGCAAATGGCAAGCTTTTCCAAAGACTAATTTATATGGAGATGTTCCAATTGGCGTTTTGAATGCCGTTCGGTATGCCCATAATGCATAATCTAATTTTAAAGCCCAGTCTTTCCTTGAGATTCCAACAGTTTTTTCAAGAATTCTTTTTAGTTCACGGTTGGAAACCTCAACTTGCCCTTGAGTTTGAGCATGATACGGTGTTCCAGTTTTATGAGTCACACTATATTTTGACTATAAAGCAGAAAATTGCTTATTCATGAAATGAGTTCCTTGGTCACTAATGATGACTCGTGGTGTGCCAAATCTGGTAAAAATATTTTTTCTGAGAAAATTGCACACTGTTCGAGCATCATTCTTTCTTGTGGGAATGACTTCAACCCATCGTGAAACATAGTCAACAGCCACAAGGATATATTCAAATGAATGAGATGAAGGAAAAGGTCCCATAAAATCTATACCCCAGACATCAAATATTTCACATACCTGAATAGATTGCAATGGCATCTCATCTTTCTTTGTGATATTACCTGTTCTCTGACACCTATCATACTGTGCAACATACACATGGGCATCCTTAAAAAGTGTTGGCCAGAAGAATCCAGCTTCCAAAACCTTGAAAGCAGTTCGGTTTGCAGCATAATGTCCTCCAATTGCTCCATCATGACAATGAAACAAAATCTTTGGCATTTCATCTTCAGGTACACATCTTCTAATGATATTATCTGCACAAATTCTAAAAAAGTAAGGGTCATCCCACAGATAATATTTAGCATCAGATATAAGTTTTTTTCCTCTGTTGGTAAGAGAGATCTCGGGGTGTCCATTTTCCAACCAAGTAATTTGCAATGTTTGCAAACCAGGGTGGTTGAGTTACTACTGAGCCGACAGAAAAAATATGTTCATCAGGAAACTCTTCTTTTATATCACTAGACTTAAGAGGAGGGTTCTCTAATCTAAACAAATGGTCAGCTACCTGATTTTCTATTCCTTTTTTGTCTTTTATCTCAAGGTCAAACTCTTGGAGAAGTAAAACTCATCTTAACAATCTAGGTCGTGCATCTTTCTTTGCTAAGAGGTATTTTAAAGCTGCATGGTCAGTAAAAACAGTGACCTTGGTTCCTATAAAATAGAAACGAAACTTATCAAAAGCAAATACTACTGCCAGTAGTTCTTTTTCTGTTGTGTCATAGTTGAGTTGAGCTTCATTCAATGTTCTACTGGCATAGTAAATGGGACGGAAGATTTTATCTTTTCTCTGGCCTAAAACAGCTCCAAAGGCTGTATCACTAGCATCACACATGACCTCAAAAGGTTGGTTCCAATCAGGGGACACAACTATAGGGGCAGATGATAATTTCTCTTTAAGAGTGTCAAACGCTTTCATACAATCACCTGAAAAATCAAACTTAACACCTTTCATCAAAAGGTTAGTCAACAGTTTTGAAATCTTTGAAAAATCTTTTATGAACCGTCTGTAAAAACCTGCATGACCTAGAAAACTTCTAATGCCTTTAATAGTTGTGGGAGGTGGTAATCCTGCTATAAGATCAATTTTTGCCTTATCAACTTCTATCCCTTTAGCAGTGATTTTATGTCCTAAAACAATTCCCTCAGTAACCATAAAGTGACATTTCTCCCAATTAAGAATCAAGTGTATCTCTTCACATCTCTTAAGAACTAACGTCAAGCGATTAAGACAATCTTCAAATGTTTTACCAAAAAGAGTGAAATCATCCATAAAAATTTCTAAAAACTTTTCAGTCATGTCTAAGAAAATAGCTGACATGCAACGCTGAAATGTAGTAGGTGCATTACACAAACCAAAAGGCATTCTCCTATAGGCATAGGTTCCATGAGGACATGTGAAAGTTGTCTTATCCTGATCTTCTGGTGCAACTGATATCTGGTTATACCATGAATATCCATCAAGAAAACAGTAAAAACCATATCCTACTACTCTTTCTAACATTTGATCAATAAATGGTAAAGGAAAATGGTCTTTTCCTGTGGCATCATTGAGACGCCTGTAATCAATACAAACTCTCCATCCTGTTACTGTTCTGGTAGGTATGAGTTCATTATTTTCATTTTTTACAACTGTCATACCTCCTTTCTTTGGTACCACATGAACAGGACTCACCCAAGGGCTGTCAGAAATGGGATAAATGATACCTGCAACCAAAAATTTAATTACTTCACTTTTCACAACTTCCTGCATTGCTGGATTCAATCTCCTTTGGGGTTGAACTATTGGCTTGTAGCTATCCTCCATGAGGATTCTGTGTGTGCAAATAGCTGGACTAATGCCTTTGATATCAGCTATAGTCCACCCTAGGGCTCCTTTGTATGCTCTCAGTACTTCAATCAATTTATGTTCCTGTTCTACAGTTAGAGAAGATGAAATTATCACAGGAAATAATTCAGGCTCAAGATAAACATACTTCAAATGGGAAGGGAGAATTTTCAGTTCAATTTTTGGCTGAACATATTCTGATAGCATTTCTCCCTCTTCTTCAGAATCATTTTCCAATTTTTCAGCTTCACTTCTAATTGTCGGATCATTATCCTGCCTTGTGCCAGATCGGGCTAGGCATCTTTCCATTGAGTCTGAAATCAATTGGTCATCTTTGAATTCATCTGTAAGATCACTAATCATGTCAATTGAAAAGCAAGAAGATGATGTCTCATCTCCGGGAAATTTTAGAATCTTGTGCATATCAAAAATAACTCTTTCTTCGTCTACTCTCAAAATTAGTTGTCCTTGATGGACATCTATGATTGCTCTGCCTGTAGCAAGAAAAGGTCTACCCAAAATTATTGGCTCATCAGGACATTCTTTCATTTCAAGTACTATGAAATCTACAGGGAAAACAAATTTATCCACTCTCACAAGCACATTTTCAATTATTCCCTTAGGTTTCTTAGTACTTTGATCCGCAAACAAAAGAGAAACAACAATATTTTTCATATCACCAAGATCCAATTTTCTAAAAATAGAAAATGGCATCAGATTTATTGAAGCTCCAGAATCACAAAGTGCTTTTTCGAAATAAACTCCTCCCAAAGTACATGGAATTGTAAAACTTCCCGGATCACCGAGTTTTTGTGGTAGCTTATTTTGAAGTATAGCACTGCATTTTTCAGTAAGCATTACAACAGACACTTCTTCCAATTTCCTTTTGCTTGACAAAATTTCTTTCAAAAATTTAACATATGAAGGCATTTGCAATAAAGCATCAGTAAAAGGAATATTAATGTGAATCTGTTTCAAAATTTCCAAAAACTTTGCAAATTGATTGTCAAGCTTTTCTCTTTTCATTTTTTGTGGAAAAGGAATTGTCAGAGGGAGATGAGTTATTTTTTCAAAATTCTTTTCATCTTTTTTCTTGATTTCATTCTCTTCTGATGGATCAGATGGTATTTCAACATTCTTACCCTTTTCTGCCTTGTGTTTAGAATGGTTATTTTCCTGTCTGTCAGCATATGGATCATCAAGATTCTTACCTAACCGTAAGATGATGGCCTTAAGGTGTTCCTTTGGATTTTTTTTCTGTATTGCGTGTTCTATTTTTCCTTTCAGCTACTCCATTAGATTCAGGTGAATATGGAGGAGTTACTTCATGAACAATACCTTCCTTTTCACAAAAATCATTTAAGGCTAAATATTCTCCTCCTCTATCAGATCTAATTTTCTTTATTTTCCTACTAAGTTGATTTTCGACCTCAGTTTTATAAGAAATAAAGGCATCAAAGGCATCATCTTTATTTCTAAGCAAGTATAACTTAGTATATTTTGAAGCTATTTCTTCTTCTGAAGCTGAATTTTGGAAAGAGGCAATTAAGGCTGAAGTTGATTCTATTATTACAAATAAAACATGGGTTTTGACTGATTTACCTCCTGGTGCAAAACCTATTGGTTGTAAATGGATTTTCAAAAAGAAGTTTAATCCTGATGGTTCTATAGAAAAATATAAAGCTCGGTTAGTAGCAAAAGGATTTTCTCAGAAACGAAATATTGATTATTTTGATACATTTGCACCAGTGACTAGAATTTCTTCTATTCGACTTTTAATTGTCTTAGCCTCAGTTTATAAATTTTTTATTCATCAAATGGATGTCAAAACAGCGTTTTTAAATGGTGATTTAGAAGAAGAAATTTATATGGTTCAGCCTGAGGGATGTATTGTTCCTGGGCAAGAAAATAAAGTTTGTAAACTAATTAAATCTCTTTATGGCCTAAAGCAAGCTCCTAAACAGTGGCATGAGAAATTTGATCAAGTCTTATTGAGAGACGGATTTTCTTCTGTTGAAGTGGATAAATGTGTTTATACTAAAACACTAAATGGTGATTTTGTGATAATATGTTTATATGTTGATGACATACTTATATTTAGTACAAGTTTAAATATTGTGCAGAGTACTAAATTATTTTTGTCATCTAATTTTGATATGAAAGATCTGGGTGAAGTGAATATGATATTGGGAGTTAAAGTCATAACAAGTGATGATGGTATTGTGTTGTCATAAGAACACTATGTTGAGAGACTTCTCAAGAAGTTTGATTGTTTTGATGTGACACCTGTGGCCACTCCTTATGACGCTAGCTCTCAATTGAAAAAGAATAAAGGAGACCCAGTTGCTCAGTCTAAATATGCTCAGATTATTGGGAGTCTGATGTATTTAATGAATTTTACAAGGCCTGATATAGCCTATGCTGTGTGTAGACTGAGTAGATATACTCGTAATCCCAATCAAGAGCATTGGTCTGCATTAGTAAGACTAATGAAATATTTGAGAGGAACCATGAATTATGGTATCCTGTATAGTGGATTTCCCGCTGTATTAGAAGGATACAGTGATGCTAACTGGATCTCTGATTCAGATGTGACAAAATCCACTAGTGGCTATGTGTTCACCCTTGGTGGTGGAGCAATAGCGTGGAGATCAGCCAAGCAAACTATAATTGCTAGATCTACTATGGAATCAGAGTTTATAGCTCTGGAGTTGACTGGTTCTGAGGCTGAGTGGCTAAGAAACTTCTTAGCAGATATCCCTTTAACAAAGGATGTGTTGCCTCCTGTGTCTATACATTGTGATAGTAAAGCGGCAATTGATGTTGCCAAGAGAAAATCTTATAATGGAAAACGCAGACACATGCGTCTGAGACACAAAGTTGTCAAGCAGCTGCTGAGAGATGGAATAATTTCCATTGATTATGTGAAGTCAGAATTGAATTTGGCCGATCCTCTGACTAAACCTTTAAGAAGAAATTTGATTCTTCAAACCTCAAAAGAGATGGGGTTAAGGCTAACATGATTGTCAATAGAGATGGTAACCCAACCTATGTGATTGGAGATCCCATGAAGTAGGTTCATATGGGTAATAACAAGTCGATATTGATTCTGAAGCACTTAAATGAGAGTGCTTAACTGCTACTAATTGGAGGGTTGAGTTATAACTTTTAATGAATTCATAGTCCTTATGGATGGTGTATTTAAAGCAGTGTACACTTGATGAATTCACCTATATGAGAGTGGAGTGGAGCCGCTCCCATGAGATTCTAGCCAAGTCTCTGGAGCTCTCATGAATAACCAGGCACGCGCATGGCCTATTCGCGCATAAAACGCGTTGAACAACAAAATTGTGGGTCAAAATGTGACTGGTAAGGCCTCTGGCTTACAACAAGAATTTATTGGTTCATAGAAATATTATATTTCACCAATAATTCTGTGAGTCAAGTTTTATCGGTCTAAGTTTGGTTCATAGTCCAAAAGACACCAAACCCACTGCATTTGGACCGTGTAATTCCAGCAAGTCTTACTCTCCATACTTACCCCATTTTCTGTACCTCTTGATTTTTCAGATCTTTTGAAATATGTGGGGGACTGTAAGGAAATTATGATATATTTCAAAAGATAACCACAAATGTCATTCATGCAAGCAAATTGTGACAAATGGTGTAGAGGTTAAACATGTGTCAATCTTGGCACATTGGTTTTCAAATACAATGGATGGTAGCACCTTGTTTTTGAGAAGTTTAGATAAGTGTCAAAAATCTCTTGCCAAGTGGCTAATTTAGCAAGACACTTGTCATCCATGCAAAGGATGCCCTCATGCAAACTTTCCTATAAATAGAGGCCATTTTTCAGCCATCAAGATACCACTCACAACCGACCAAACATCTCTTTGCAGCCAATATCCCTTCATTAGGCACTGTTTCACTATTAGCCACTATTTTATTGTTTAACCACAAATATTAGCCTAATCCTTTTTCTTTGGCCACCTCCACCTTAGACTTGCTGGGTACATTATATAATTTTGTTGATTCCTGTTCCCTCTAAAATATAAATAGAGGAAGGCTTGTTTTATCCTGGGGAAACATTTCAAATTGCTGAAATAGTTTCTTAGGACAGTGCCCAGCACGACTCAAAGCATCGTACTATTTTGAGATATTAACTATATCCTTTTACTTATTTTATATTCAACAATATTTTCGTCATACATTATTATTGTTATCATTATTATTGTTGTTGTTGTTATTATTATTGTTATTATTTTCCCAGTTGTTTCCCTACAAATCTTGAGTGATTCGTTACCAATTTTACCTGATGATGAAGTCCCTTCAACGTTAAGAGAAGGCACTGATGGTGGAATACGACTAACAAATCCCTCCCTAGGCTCATGCACTAGGCCAGGTTTCACCTCAGTCCGACATATGGGGCATGTTGAATGACATTCGAACCATTTGTCAATACACACTATGTGGAAATTGTGCTTGCAATTAGGCAAAGTCCTAACTATCTCACCATCGTCAACAATACTCAAACAAACTGAACACTCAACGGAAGTTGCCTTATCCATGTCATGATGGTCACTTTTCTTATAAAGAAATATTGGGAGTGAAGCTACGACAGACGGGTCAAGTCCATTTTTTGTTGGCTCAATAGAGTGCACTTGTGAAACACTGGTAACATGGCTTGCCCAGTTGGAAATTTCAACAGTGTGGACCGTTTTCCGACGTCGAGCTTGGCATCTAAGGACAAGTCTAACGTACATCTGCAGAATTATGTCAAGGAAAACAACTATGGATAGTGAAATTATGGCAATGATCATAGAGGATTGGGAGCATTGTAAACCAATCGTGGTGGTTGATGATAGCTTCCTTAAAGCAAAACATAGAGGGTCATCGGTTACAGCTTGTACAAAAGATGTAGGAGATTAGTTCTTTAATTTCAGTATATATTATTTCTTATGTATAAACTTTTTATAATTAGTATATACTCCATCCGTTCAGTTTATATGAATCTATTTCCTTTTTAGTCCATTTAAAAAAGAATGACTTCTTTGTAAATCTAGAAACAATTTAACTCCAAATTTATCACTGTGTCATTAATGAGATGATTTTCACCCACACAAATATTCTACTTATTTTAGATCATAATTTTCAAAAGTCTTTCTTATTTTATTAAATTTTGTGTCAAGTCAAATATGTTCACATAAATTGAAACGAAGAGAGTATTATTTATACATAATTCAAAAATTTAAACTATGTAAAATAAATCATTGTACTTTTCTTCACCCACAATCTAATAAGTAGTATCTTTGTCCCAATTTATGTGAAGGGGTTTGACTGGGCACGGAGTTTAAGAAATATGGGGATTTTAAAACTCATTGTTAAAACAAATCAAAGAATTTGTGCGAGTATAAATCACCTCATAAAGCTCTATTGTAACGAAATATAAAAATATATTATTTTTTATTATAAGAGTGAGTCTAATAGAAATAGGCTGCGTGCAGTACATCCTTGGATGAGTACACTATGAGCCCGTTTGGGTGAGCTTAAAAGTGACTTATAAATTTATATGCCCATTAATATATATTTGGAAACCTCAAAATTTTTGGACTTATAAGCCATAAGTTGATTAAAAGCCACTTTCTGAGAAGTTAGGATTTCCTAACTTCTCAAAAAGTGGCTTTTAAGTCACTTTTTGACTTATAAGCCACTTAAAATAAACTGCTTTTAAGCCCACCCAAACAGGCTCTATGTAAGCTAACTTAAGATTTGGACTGTTTTCCCTTCATTTTGTGATGATTCGGGTTGGGGCTAGCTTCTTCACAAGTTTGTGTTTACGCGGACTCTTGCATTTTCAGCGCTAGTGGAAATCCCGCATTTCCCAATCAAAGAATCGTCGCATAAAATACTCCGGAAGAAGTGTACATACATACATGATATCATCACAAATTCGGTGTGGCTAGAAATTCTTCTTTAGCACCTGCTTTATGTTTAACGAAATAATTTATAATCACACAAGTATTTATATTTTATTAGATTTATATGTCCCGTGTACAACACAGGCCCAATCGGTTATCTTTTTGTCATGTGATTTTCATTTTAATAGAGATTTTAGGAATCTTTCTTACAAAACATACTATACTGTTAAAAGATTTTGAAATATAACGTACAAACATAGCACTTTAGGCAATATAAACACAACTTCTATATAGATGTATATATTTATGTATATTGATGTATATAAAATGATATACACACGTGAATATACAAACATATACATAGAACACAAAATGATATACAAAGTTTGTACATGTATATATACAGTTGTTAGAGCTTGTATATATTATGTTTAAAAAGTATTAACATAGTATCTCTTTTTTTGAAAACTATTCCTTAATGTTGTATATATATTTCTTTATGTAAAAAGGTTTTTTTTTTTTTTAATTTCTTCTTTTTTCTTTTTGAAGTTTTGATTACTACTTGTTGAAGAAGAAGGATAATAAGTGTGGACCACGTGTTCATGTAATATCATTTCTATTTTAGTTTTTGTATTCAAGTGATCGTTCTATATAAAATGTGATAAACATAATAATAACTATTAAGCACTCTTAAATTATACGTATTCGTATACTAAATTATAATTAGCGGTCCTTTGCAACTAAATCTAATGCTTTGAATAATGTTTTTATGATACGTCAATATTTTTAATTATTTTTTTTCTTTTTGAAATATTAAAAATTAAGGAATGTGACAGTCAAATTTATTTATGTTATTCATAAAAATTACATGTATTTGGTAAATAGCCATTAAAATTCAAAATTTTCAATAATGTATGATACTTTCAAACCTAATATTGACTACGAAGTTTAATAAATAAATAAATAAATAAAGTCTTTTAAATTTTATGGGCTAAAATAATTTATAGATATTTGTTTGATTATAAATCAACGTAATTAATTTAGGATAAAATGAAAATTTTAAAGTTAAATTGCTTTTAAATTTTTTGATTTTTTTTTTTAAAAAAAATTCTTAAGAGTGATGGTTGGACGTAAGTTAGTGCCAAAATATGTACAAGTAAAGGGATAGGTTGGTCAAAGTGTCAATAGAAGCTACAGGAAAATAGGAGCCCGTTTGGGTGGGCTTATAAGCAGCTTATTTCAAGTGGCTTATAAGTCAAAAAGTGGCTTAAAAGCTTCTTCCTAACTTCTCAAAAAATGGCTTTTAAGCCACTTATGGCTTATAAGTCCAAAAATTTTTAAGTTACCAAACATAAATTAATGGGCATATAAACTTATAAGTTACTTTTAAGCCCACCCAAACCGGCTCTAGATCTCAACAAGTACAATTGTTCAATTTTACAAAGTGGGGACAAGCTTGGTGTTGTACTATTGTTTTTCTTATGCTTTGAGATTTTAAATACGTGAAGATAGTGGGACCTAAATTCTAGAAGCTGTGGTTTGTATATGTGGACGAATGTTTGCAGAATTTTGTGGAGTAAAATTTTTGAAGTAACCTTCAAACTGAAATTACGAAATTACCCCTGGTCGAAAGACAAGCCACTTCTAATATAGTAATAATTTTTGTCCATCAATTTTAATAGCATTTCTTTTTCTTTTAAATCTTGTATCAAATCAAAGTATTATTAATAAATTGAAATGGTTGGAATAATATTATACGTTAAATAATGTGATATAACATAATAAAATGTCATATACTCCATAAACGTATAAGTCCTCAATAATGAGTCCAAACTTTTATGTTCATATTTGGAGAAGAAAATTAAAGACTTTGGTGGTATGATTCAAATTTAAAACCCCACACTTTGCACCTTACGTGTCACTTGACATATAAGTATTTGATGCGACGACGAAAACTTACTTTCCTGGTAAATATGAGCAGCAACCATTTCCAAATTTAGACGCAATATAGTTTGTCATTCTTTATTGAAATCTAAAGTTTCTAGAAAGCAATCTAACGTGAAAACATAATCACGACAAAGTAGTGTGCTGTCAGCTTAGTTTTTAATGACAACACATCACTAGACCATGCAAACGACTTCTATTGGGTACTGCATATTCTCAGCAAAGAGGTAATACCATCTTCATCTCGTAGTTTAGAACCACAAAATGTGAGGTCGATTTGTTAATGCATAAAATTTACCGAATAGATTAAACAGATAATTTGAAAAGGATCACAAGCAATAAAAGTAATTTATGACGAAATAATATAAAAGCAGAGCTATAAAATATGAATTCCATAAGAATAGAGAAGATTCGTAGTAAAATTTCTTGAGTCGTTTACGATAAGGGAGGGGAGGTATTTATAGGCTTTGATTTAACCAAATCTTAATTATAGTAAAATATTAAGTTTATAGCACATGGACCTATACAAGATGTGTTGATACTAAGAAAAACCCAACGAGGAGACTAAGAGAGTGTTTGGATTGGTTTTTGTTTTGTTTTGTTTTGTTTAAGTAGCTTATAAAAGCTAAAAGCCAAAAGATAAAAATAGTTTTCCCCAACTTTTAGCTTTTGGCTTTTTTTTTTTTTGTACCTTTTGGCATAAAAGTTGGTGCTTAAAAGCACTTTTTATTTTACCCAAACACCACAAAAGTTCTTATAAGCTAATTTTCTCAAAAAGCAAAAAAAAAAAATAAGCCAATCCAAACACCCTCTAATACTCTTGAGGCGGCTGGATGTGTGCCCTTTGGCCTTGGCCCCGTGCTTAATGAGCGGTTCTGGCTGTGGAGGAGACGTATATCCTTAGCACCTGATAGCTTGTAGAGAAAGTTTAGCCTTTGCCAGTTGGACTCGTATCCCCGTAATTATAAGTGGAATATTTTTTTATCCACACAGTCGGTCCCTCCACTCGCTGAATGCAACCGTAAGCAATCAGGAAATGAAAAAAGTGTGAAGGGAGCGAACAGACGCTTCCCTGACCATTTTTTATGCTTTGTTATGCTTTCTACCCTCTTGGACTGCTTTTACTGATTCAGACGCTTAATATTTTTCAAGGTTCTACGTGCCCACGCCTGGTTGGCTTCTTCAGTCCTTCGCATCTTCCCAATGACTATTATTCTTCCTGACATCATTGCGCTGAATCCCTTCGTATCTTCAGTCATGATTGCTCTTTGTCCGCTTCACATTTCTTCTTAGCCTTTTCTCCCCTATATTTAGGGCTTCCTTGTAACTCTTGCTTCACAAGTTCTCCACTTTCTGAGTACAATTTGTTCTTGCTAAACATCTGTTTTTTCTTTCTTTCATTCACAAATGATCGTTTTTTATCCAGGTTATTTTCCTCTTTCAGGTTACATTCGAAAAAGGACAGTGTGTGAGAAAACTAAAAACTCATAAATAGAGATCTTCTTCATTTCATTTTCTTTTACTCAGATAAAAAGAGTAGAAGTGCTCTTTCTCTTGAAAATTAATCAGGGTGCTAATGACGTTTTTCAAAAAATCTTTTCCATGGAACGTATATTGATTACGATTTCTCACGCGACGGTTACTGTAATAATCCTCATGTTATACAGGACCTTTTTGCCTGGTTTGCCTGGTCTTTATGGCCGTCATGAGGCTTCTGCTCCATGTTACCTCCAAAGCCTTGGCGGTTCCTTTGAAACTGAATAGTCCATGACCTGTTGCCTAGTTCCTTTCCTTCGCCGACGTGGGGATTCAACCTTTCACGACCATCAGGTGATAGAGAGTTTAAACTCTGTGCTTGTTCGTGACTCTAGGCTGCTTCCTCTTTTGGTTGCTATGAGCCAGTAGTTATTGAAACGTCTTCTCGAGAGCTGGTAGCGGTCTGTTTCGAGAGGAGGTCCATCTCTCGTGCAGACCCCCACCATCAGCCCTCCCCAATTTTAGCTCCTAGTTGGCCTTGGAGATTTGCTTCAACCTCTACTAGCTCGAAGTCATGTGTATCTCTGGGCTTCTTCAAGTTCCTTCATCACAGTGGAGCCCGTATTTAGCTCAGACGCTTCCGAAGTTCTGTTTCACAGGCGTTATGCTATCGCTGGCAAGCATCCATTGGTTGGGCATTGGAAGTGATGAAAACTCTATGCTAAGGGAATGCTCAAACCGGCTTGTCAAGTGGAAGTAGTGGCTTAAAACAAAGCTTTCGACCGTGTGTTGACCTGAAGATTATTTAGACAGAGTCCCCCGAGACCTTATAGTAAATTAAAGATAACTCTGGTAATGTCTTCATACTCAAATCACAATTTTATATTGTAGCCTTTAGGCCTTTGATATTAATGAAACAATTGCCCATTAAACTTGTGCTTACATGATATGTATGTTTCGACACCTTTTGGTTGCCTTTATGTATTCAAGAAGTGCCTATGCGCCTATTCTGGTGTTTGTTTTGTTTGTTGAAAGACTTATTTATGCTGGTAGGAAGTGGATCTAGTATTGCGTAAGTTGATGACGTCTTTTGGTAGGGCATGGCCCACGCTCACAAGGGGACGACCTAAGTCCGACTGTTAGGGCCTTGTTGTTGGGCCCTTCTTTAGCAAACGATCTATGCATGGTGGGTTCTCCTATTTCGACAGGAATCATGACCTCCGCCATGTATGCTAGTGAGAAAGGAGTTTCTCCCGTGCTTGCTTTCGAATTAGTGCGATATGCCCACAGAACTCATGGTAACTCCTCCAGCACTTGCCTTTGGCTTCTTCAAGCTGTTTATTTAGACTGTCCATGATGACCTTGTTTGAAGATTCAGCCTGGCCATTTGCTGCTCGATTATAAGGTGTCTAGGTTCTCCTTTTTATTTTTCACTCCTTTAAGAATCCCGTGACTTTGGCAACCTCGGCGGGAACTCTGAATTGACATATTACATTCTTCCAAATGAACTGTATAACTTCTTGCTCCCGAATCTTGGCGTACAATGCAGCCTCAATTCACTTAGTGAAATAATCAGTCACCATATGTAAGACTTTGACGCAACTGGGTGCTTTGGGCAACAATCCTACAATGTCCATCCCCCACTTCATGAAAGGCAATGGTGCGATTATCGAATGGAATGGTTCCTTTGGCTAATGAAGTGCATAGGAGAATATTGACAACTTTCACATGCTTTAACGAGATTATTTGCATTGCTCTCCATTCGAGGAAAATAATATCCTACTTTGATTACCTTTCGAGCCAAAGCTATTCCTTCTAGGTTATTCCCGCAATATCTTTCGTGGATTTCTCTTAACACGTAATCAGCTTGTGTCGGGCCTAAACATTTAGCCAATGGGCTGCTGAACATTCTCCGATATAACTCTCCTTGACTCATGCACTATCGAGCTGCTCGCATCCTTAGCCTCTTGCTCGTCTTTTGTCGTCAGGGACTGTTCCTTTATCCAATTACTCAATTAGCGTGTGGCGCCAATCCCAAATGAGTTCGGCTGTATTTACTTCCAGACACTTAAATGAGTTAACTTTATCACTACATCTGGGCTGTCAGGATTCATGTCGACAGCTGCTGCTAGACTAGCTAGTGCATCGACTTCTATATTTTCTTCCCTTAGTATCTAAGCAATCTTCCACTTATGAAAGTTCTTCAGGAGGGCTTCCACTCTAATCAGGTATTCTTGCATGCGAGTGTCTTTGGCTGCAAATACTTGATTCACTTGATTGACCATCAGCTATGAATTACTGTTGAGACTAACCTCCTTGATCCCTAATATGTAAGCTAATTCAAGACCTTGAATGACAGCTTCATATTCTGCTTCATTCTTCTTGATCAACGAGCAGCTAACGGCTTTTCGAAATACCTTTCCTGATAAAGTTTTCAATACTAGACCAAGCCCAGCACTTTTGACATTTGACGCTCTCTGTGAAGATCGTCCACCTTTTGGGTATGACCCCTCCTATAGTTTTCAATTCAGCCTCGACCTTTGGCAGCATATCAGTGCTGAATCAGCGATAAAATCTTCTAGAACTTATGATTTTATGGCCATTCAAGGCTGATAGATGATATCGTACTCTCCTAGCTCCACAACTCATTTAGCCAGCCGTCCCGAAAGTTTACGCTTGTGCAAGATGGTTCTCAACGGGGAGGATAAGAAAAACATAATCATATGGCTTTAGAAGTAAGGTCGTAGCTTAAAAGCGGCTATCTCCAGGGCCAAAATGTTGATAACTAGTTTTCACGTCCAACGAAGACTTACTGTGTAGTATATGGGAGATTGCACTCATTTTTCTTCCCGAGACTGCTAAAAATACAATAAAGTTTGCTCCCTGTGTGGGCAAAAATATGCCGCCTATTGTTACGGGGATACGAGTCCAGTTGGCGAGACTAGACTTATCGTACAAGTCACTGAGTACTGAGGATATACGCCTGCTCCTAGAGCCAATGACCGTTTAGGCGGTTTGGCCACAGGGCATAGGCCACACATCCCGTCACTTAGGGTTTACAGTCTCTTGGTTAGGGTTTAGTATACCACCACCTTGAGTTGTAGGCCCATGCCCCTATTAGTATTTGTATTTTACCTTATTAAAGACTAGGTATCACAACTATAAATACCCCTCCTTACATTGTATTGTAGATAACTCTGGATTCGCCATCAAACTTGGCTACTCTCAAGGAGTAAGATTTACTTTGCTTCCTTCATTATTTCTCGCTTATTTACTTGTCTTTATTTTCATCATATTTACTTATTTTTCCATCGTAATTTACTGTATTGCTTATGACCTCATTCATAATTAATTGTTTAATCTAGACGTCCAAATTTAGTCATAAACAGTTTCACACCCACCGTGGGGCCTAGGCAATTGTAGGTATTCTTCGAAGGAAAATGCGCAATCATGTCAGATGATGGTAGCAGCGTTCCGAAGAACACCACAGATGCAGCAAACGGATCTACAAAGGATCTCAGCGATCCCAGCATACAACAAAAGAATCCTATCGAGCAGCCAAAGAATTCTTCTCATGACCCTATCATTATTGCTAGCGATAGTGAAGGAGATCAACCGCCAGGAGGTAATTCAGAGTTCAGAGGCTTCCTCTTGGACATCCTTAAAACTGCGTCCGAGCGGAACTCGAACAACATAGCGGAAGGGATATCCCAGAGATTGGGAGCTATGTTTGCTGGCTCATCTCAGAGGCCATTATCCCCGCGAAGACCGACGTCCACTGACAACTCGCCAGCATCAATTCCCAATCATAGGCTCAGCACGGATGCTGCCCTTGGAGGATCAACGACAATCAACAATCAGGACCTTAAGGGAACCCTTGTCATTCAGGATCTCATAAAGGAGATGAAGGCATCCATGACCGAATGTCGGGTGCATTACCGCAAGTTACCACGGTAGATAAGCAGAAGTTCTACAAACATGCTTACAAAGCAAGCACAGCACCGCTCCGTATACCAAAGCACTTTCGCTTGCCAGATAACTTGAAGTATGACGAAACGACAAATCCGGACGAGCAGATCGCTGCTTACTATACGCCTGTAGAGTAACGAGATTACTGAAGAGGAAATCTAGTCTGCTCTAATGAAAAGATTTGGCTCAACCTTGACCAAAAGAGCCCTTGCTTGGTACACTCAGCTACCAATGGGATCCAACGAATCATTCACTCAGATGCAAAACCTATTCAAGAAAGCGCATTCTGGTGCCCTCAAGCGGGAGAAATGCATGGAAGTCATCTTCGAGATACGACAACGTGACAGCGAATTACTGAAGGATTACCTCGACAGATTTCAGAAGGAACACATGGAACTCCCTCCAGTCTCTGATAATATCGTTGTGGTAGCCTTCGGCGAAAGCTTGAATTCAAAGGGATCTTTAGCAACCCAAGAATTGCAGTGGAGTTTGACTCAACACCCAGTATCCACATGGAGCGCTCTACATCAGAGGTATACTGAGAAACTCCATTTGGAACCAGACCATTCTCATAACCCCGAGGACGAGCGAAGGAAGAGATAGGTAAGCCGGTCCCTAGAAGGTGTGGGGGATGGTAGCGGATGAAGCTGAAGGTTCAAAATCAAGCACGTGCCAGGCGACAGAATAATTCTCGAGCATCCAGATCCCAGGAAAAGCAAACAGAACCCCAAATTTCAGGGACTTTGGTTTTCGTGTAATTACTTTGGACCTAGTTGCCAATCACTTTAGTAAGCTGGGCCCCAGGGTTTGATGGCTACCTAACACGAAAAGATCTACAGAAAGAAACACAACGCCTTATTGTGACTTTCATCGCAGCGGGGGCCACGCAACGGTCGATTGCAAAGCCTTTACGATCAAGATTGAATACTTGCTAAATGAAGGACATCTCAAAGAGCTACTGGAAGAAGCCCCCCCCCCCCTATTTTAAAGGTTCAGAGTCGGACAACCTAAAGACCATCAATGCAATCTTTGTACGACTGGATATGGCCCGGGGGACTGGAATGACCGGGATAACATTCGAGTCCATCCCATTCAACCTGGAGGAGCAAGCAGACCACCAAAGAGACCTCATTGTACCTGTGGAAGTATTCGACGTACACATTCTACGGGCTCTTATCGACCCAGAAAGCAGTGATAATATTATTCGGGGGGAGATGTTACATAAGTTCGGCTATTGTCCCCAAATATCCTCGAGTACTCAGAACATAATGGGTTTCAACGGAATCCGGGAAGCATCCGCTGGAAAACTAACTCTACCGGTCTATATACTGGGCGTGACGAGCACAACTATTTTCCAGGTGATGAATTGCAATCTCCCGTACGATGTAATCCTTTGACAGCCATGGATACACGATGTCAGGGGAGTGCCCTCAACACTTCATTAGGTCTTCAAGTACCCGACCCTACACGGGGCCGCCGACCTAAGAGGTGAGCAGTCTCTCCCCGAATAATGTCGCCTTACCTCAGATGGGATTATGTCGTTCTAGTCGAAAGTTATTGAGGCCTTAGTAGGAGAGGTTAGAGAGAAACTCAGCGAGATCAATTGGCACTGATGGATCAACTAGCCTCGAGAGCAACTAAATTAGTGTGTCGTCTCTCTGAGGTACTACAGAAGCAAGGAGGACCCCTCTGGCTGATACAATGTTATTTGACGTCGACTCAGATAAACATCCAACTCCTGCAGATTCCAGTGATTACCAAGCTAGAGACAGGTGAGCACCTACTATTATACGTTTTAATATCTGAGATAGCTTAGAATGCAGTCCTTGTACAAGAAGAGAACGGGCAGCAGTTTCGCGTGAAGTACACTAGCAGAATGCTGCAATGCATAGACAATTTCTTGCCCTTACAACTTCAGTTCATTGCAGCCGTGGTAATGGCCACACAAGAGCTGCGCTCGTACTTTCAGGAACACTCGGTCAGTTTAGTCTCTTCGACACCGGTGCGAGCCATTCTATCTAAACCTGGTTTGTCGAAAGATATGGCAAAGTGGGTTGAAGAGTTGGAAAAGTACGACATCATCTATGAACCTGTACAGACATCAAGACGAAGGTGTTGGAAGGATTTACCTTAGATTTTGCAGAAGAACTGGAACAGAAGCCGAAGAATCAATTAGGGATGAAGCAGTAAGCGTCTACGGCCGTTGGAAAATTCACACAGGAATAAATCCCAATGGGGAGAAGATCGACTTGTGGATCAGAACACCATCTGGAATGGTCTACCATTAGGCCGTAAAAGCCGGGGACGACGAAGCAGAGTGTTAAGTCATAACTCAAGCCCTTTACTTAGCCTACACACTGGGGGCCAAGGAGGTTAGCCTGTACAACATATCTCAGCTGATGGTTAATCAACTAGGGGAAATCTTCCTAGTTGAGGACATCTGTGAGCCAGATTGAATGAAGAAAATCAAGGCAATCCTGAAAAATTTTCATGCATGGGAATTCATCCACCAAGAACAAATCTCAGGAGACGCCGAGGCATCCAGAGACCCGGACAATTGGCAGATGATAGTTAAATTAACCCCCGCATGCCTGATGAACCTTGAAGTTCCATACACAGGATCCTTTGCAAGGCAGCGTGATGCACTGGCCAACTATTTGAGCAAAGGAGAACTTCCCGAACACAAGTCCGAAAGCATTTACTTGCGAAAACAGGCAGTTCACTATTGCTTGATCGGTGAGCAGCTGTACCACAGGGTCGTTAACGACCCAGGGGATAACTTTCAAGGCTCAGCACCTTTAAACAGGGAAGCCCAACTAAATGACCCCGAAACTTTCAAGGATCAAACATGAAGTACATTTGCTTAAGAAAGCATTTGCTTTGTTTTTGTTATTTCCTTTTAGTTACGGTATTTATCAGACATGTATGCTTTTTCACCCACAACATCACAGGCCCCGCCCCTTTTCTATCCATAAAACTAGTATCTTACTTAGTCAGTTTTACTCATTTATTTAGATCCATCTACGATCCAACTATTGATAGCCCTGGCCAGACCTAAGTTGAAGTAATACACTCATTTTTCACTACAAAAAGTAGAGTACACTACTCGCTTAGAGTTAGACCACGTCTAACTCAGCCACCAGGTATTAATTGAGCGTTGATCTCATTAAATCAAAAATTGCACCTACATGCTGATGGGGACGCCTGTCCGCATAGTGCTAGAAAGGCTTAAATACTCGAGTACTAAGCGAAGACGTTTTGTCTCAAAACGTAAAAGGACCATTTCCACACGGGCTAAAGTCATCCCATTGTGCGCGCAAATAGCCATCTGCTACGGATGCAACCTAGCCACCATCTATCAGTGCACAACAAAAATAATTGCTCAAGGCAGGAACACTGACTCACGTTCTTAAACTAGAACAGTCAGGACTACCGGAAACCATCTAATATCAAGGTGCATAAACATACGGCTTGGTTACACATTACGAAATGCGTAATAACACAAGTACGTATGAAATATTGATGAATATTTATTTCATTTATAATAAACAGCCCGTAGGCTCATAATATACATTTAGTTCTTCCTAAATACAATATTTGTTTATAACAATTGTAGAAAAAAAGAAAGGGAAGACTAAAAACAAAGAGCTCCTCAGGATTAACATGGCTGAAAAATCCTTCATCTGGATTGTAGCTATATGTCGTAAACAGTCCGGAGTTCTTCTTTTCTTCTGACAGCCTGAGATATGTCGGCCCGAGCATTCTTTCAAGTTATACGACCACTGGTGCAATCAAAGCATATCTGCTTGATCAATGCAAGGGATCCCAAAAGCACCTGAGTATAGGCCTAACTTTCCCCCATCTCGTCCGTTGAACTTGAAGAGAAACTAGAAGACTAGTAGCGAAGCTTGGCCATCCGCTTCAACCTCAACTGGCCAAATCAGAGTGCACAGCCCCGCAGATCTTCAAGCGCAAACAGGAGTTCACCGAGGGTAGTAAGACTTGAGTTGGGAACCCATCACAGGGGAGCCTCTTCCCTTGGGTATCCCAAAGCGAACGGGCGATGGAGCGTTACAATAGCGGTTCAGCTGTAGTAGATAACCAAGGTGAAAGCCATGAACTACGAAGGACTCCGAAGTTCAGTGACACCTTAATCACCTGCTGCTGTGAAGCTATATCTTCTTGCCTGCCATGAAATGGAGTCAGACAAGCTGGCTACAGACCTACTCCATCAAAGAGACGACCTAAACACCAGAAAAATCCTTACAGAGAAGACTCATGGAAGCTGAAAGGGCTAAGCATTCTGACCCCACATAACAAGAAGAATATTACACTAACCGCTGTGTTAGAAGATGAGTGCACTATAATCAGTGCACATGAAATAATGAAAATATCCCAAAGGATATCATCAAAATCCCGATCAAACTTCATGATTTATGGGACTTCATTCATTCCTTCATGAACAAAGAGAGAAAAGAAGATAACTATAGATGAATTTCCTCCTTCATGCAACATCCATTCAGAACGAAGAAGATTTTCTGGGAATATAAAACCAGGATCAAAGGCGAACATTTTTAAGGGAAGAAAAGTTTATCAATCATAAGAAGTTGCTGAAGAAGTGAATTATTTTCTGAAGAAGAGTCGTGATTTTTCCACTGCCATGAGGTCACTATTTATAGGCAGAAGGGATAAGGATGAGGCACGAAACGGTCAAGCGTCATTATGGCTAGAGATATAAATCGACTTGGAGCAGTTAAATGGCAGTTCCTGAAAAGGTACGCGAGATCGGTGTCAGCCAATCAGAAGAAAACACACGAAGTTCTCAAAGAGTTCAATATCATTCTTGGTCAAAGAGACTGCGAGTTTCAAGAAGTCAGTGAGATATTTTTTCACATCACGCCGCTTTCATTTCCTGACTGCTTACGTAAGCACTCTGCAAGTAGGGAGACTGACTGTGTGTGCAAAAATACACCACCACTTATTACGGGGATACGAGTCCAGCTGGCGAGACTAGACTTATCCTACAAGTCACCAGGCACTGAGGATATACGCCCGCTCCTAGAGCCGACGACCGTTTAGGAGTTTAGGATATCCTACAATTGGAGGCCTTATTATGAAGTCTATTGTGAACAGGCGAAGACCTCATTATCATGAAAGCCTACAATAAATAATTGGAGGCCTTATTATGAAGACTATTGTGAACAGAAAAAGACGTCATTATCATGAAGCCTATCATAAACAATTGGATGTCTTATTATGAAGTCTATCGTGAACAGACGAAGACGTCCTTATCATTTAAGCCTACCATAAAAAATTGGAGGCCTTATTATGAAGTCTATCGTGAACATGCAAAGACGTCATTATCATTTAAGCCTACCATAAAAAATTGGAGGCCTTATTATGAAGTATTATCATTTAAGCCTACCATAAAAAATTGGAGGCCTTATTATGAAGTATATCGTGAACATGCGAAGATATCATTATCATGAAGCCTACCATAAACAATTCCAGGCCTTATTATGAAGTCTATCATGAACAGGCGAAGACGTCATTATTATGAAGCCTAGCATAAACTATTGGAGGCCTTATTATGAAGTCTATTGTGAACAGGCGAAGACGTCATTATCATGGAAGCCTACCATAAACAATTGGAGGCCGTATTAGGAAGTCTATCGTGAACAGGCGAAGACGTCATTATCATGAAGCCTACCATAAACAATTGGAGGCATTATTATGAAGTGTATCATTAACAGGCGAAGACGTCATTATCATGAAGCCTACCATAGACAATTGGAGGCCTAATTATGAAGCCTATCGTAAACAATCGAAGGCGCTATTTTTATGAAGCCTACCATAAACAATTGGAGGATCGACCATGGGTCATTTCCGCAAGGCGGAATTTTTATTCTTATATTTTATTTAACTCTACTTTATGTTTCTGTGGATTGAATTTCTTTTTTGTTTTATTTTCAGTCTACCAACAGCCCTGAAGTTATCCTGCCTCACAAAGCCGAATTACTTCGCCAGTTGATTGGAAGACAAGCTTATCATTGATTCTACAACCAGCATCTATAAGTATTATTATTGTTAATTATTTCTTACTCCATTTATCAAGTTTTATTTCTAGGTACTCGCTTACCACTTATGTATACTTTACAGGAATTTTAGCAGGACCGCAGCAGTATTTGGAGCATAACGTGGAACCTTTTCTTAGCAGTGAACTGGGGCAATCATTGATATGAGCTAGACTCGTCAACAAAGATCCAAAGAATCGCACTCGAACAAGTTTTCAACCCTAGAGGTCAGCCTTATGCCAACCCTAAAAGTCCTCCTTGTGTCAACCCTTTTGTGTCAGCTTTTGTGTCGACCCATTTTGTGTCAACAAAATATTCCAAGCATAGTCAAAATCTAGTCTGAGGTTAGAGAGTGAAGACAAGATGACTCGGTTATGGAGATGCAGTGGAATCTATGTCCATGTAAACTCCTCTTTATGGGTGTGAGATGCACCACATCTTCATAATACGGGTCATTACAAATCTCTTTTCCCGCGCTTGAGTAGTTGTCGTTATCTCATCTTTGCTTCTCGAACCGCATCGAACTACATTTGGCCTGATTCTTGTTTAGCCAAAGATATGTAGGCAACTCGTAGACTGGAGTTCGTCCATGTCCCTAAGCCTCGCATTTTAGTCCTTGGAATCAAAGTCTTGGCTTTATCGTGATAAAATTGCCTTTTACGTCAACTTTTTTACCCCTGAAAACTCTTTCATCCTTTTCGGGTAAAGAGGGAGAGTTGTTGACACCTAATTTTTTCCCGAATTAATTAAAATAAGACTAATTTTGATATTAAGGTGGATGTATTAATTTCGAAGGAAAAAGGGCTATAATTGCACTACATAGCTTCCATTCCACCTTACCCACACAAAAACTATATACAGTAGTTAAAATCCCCAAATAATAAGAATTCCCCAATCTTATAACCGTCATTTGCCCCAATCCAAAATCCTAGACTCGCAAACCCGACCCATATCCTCCACTCTCTTTCTCCAGCATTGTACTTTGTACAAATCTCACCTTATCCATCCGTTCAAAAGCGAATATTCGAGGTTTTATTTCATTTTTCTCTCTCATTTTCAGATTGTTTTGAGCAAATTTGAATTTAGTCTTATCCAATTACTACCGTTAAAGGGTGTTAATGTAAATTGGTCCTCAATCTAAAACCCTAGAAATTCAATCTATAAATACCCCTCTAAGGAGTAATTTTAGGCAACCGGGGAATATAGAGAGAGGAGACCAAAAATAGCCGGCAATACATACATAAGTTTTCTTCATCTCAGTTTTAAGTTGAGGTCCATATATACTGTTGCTGTTTTTTTGGTTTCGCGTATCGCTTCAATTTTTGAGTCACTTCTTCGTTGTTCAAGTCGTCGATCTTGTTCGAGTCGTAGTCTTCAATCCTCACCCCGGCTCGTTGCTCGCAAAAAGGTAATATCCTTTTCCTTCTTTACGTTTCAGTTTGCTTGTATTAGTTTTATGTTTGATGTTGGTATCCCTTGAAACTTTATCTGGATTGTGAGTTTATTTTTTCATTATTTCTGGATCTTTTTTAACTCTTAAAATGTACTCCCTCTGTCCCAATTTATATGGCACTTTTCGCTTTTCGAGATTCAAACTACATAAACTTTGACCAATATTTCTAGATGTATTTTTTCACCAAAATGATATGAGAAAAGTTGTAACTTATAGTAAGTTTCAAGTAGTTTTCAAATATATAAATTTTATTGTTATAATATTAAGTTAATCTAATCCAATTTAGCTTCAAAGTTTAGTCAAATTGACTCTCGAAAAACGAAAAGTGACACATAATTTGGGACGGAGGGAGTAATATTAAGTGAAAAGATTTGGCCTTTATTGTGCATCCTTAAGAAAATATTTGATTACATTGTCAAATCTGAATGTTGAGGCTGAAGTCTTCAAAATTGAATCATATTTTTACCTGGAACTATTTGTTCCATTATGTTTTTATTTTGTTTCTGTCTGGCTGAGTATGAGTGTATGAGTGATGGATATTTGGAGGCTCGAATTGAAGGTATATGAGGTGTAACCTACAATAATGCAGGGGTTGTTCTTGGTTGTTTGGAGGGGTTGTTGCTTCTATTGTTTGCTCCAGGTTTGTCTCTGTGAAGTTTAGGTTGGTAGTAATGGGGCAGTTTCTTGTTGGCTTAGGTGTTGAGAATGGTGAATAATCTGGTATAGTAGAGGGGAAGTTTAGGAGTTTCAAAGATGTGTTCCAGGTTGTTTTCTAGAAGTTGAAAAATGGTTGAGAGGGTGTGAGTTGGTTTCTATAGCAGTAGCAGGAGTATGTTATGGTATGTAGTTGCTCTGTGAGTGGAGGGAGCCTGGTGGAGTTTGCTTGTAGGTGACTGTGAGTGAGCTAAAAGGAGCTGCTGTTAGTTAGGAAGTGTGAAGAGGAGATTTTTCCATTGATGTGCAGGGGCTGATTCTAGTAGTAGAAGTTCTTGGTTATGGTTTAGGTGATTTCTAAGATTTTGAAAGTAATTTTGAGCATCAGGGAAGCTCATTTTCTTGTTTGAATAGCATACATAAGACTAGTCTTCATTGTTAGTAGGGAAAATGATTTGAATCTGATGTAGTGAATCTTTGGTTTATAAACAAGAAATGGAGTTGGAAAGGCTTGGGGTTAGTCAAATGACTCGATAGGTTTTGAATCTGTCTTTTTAGTATAAATAGGTCAAAATTATAATATTATTAAGGTTGTTTTCCAAATAGGGATGGCAAATGGTGAGGGGCGGTGCGGGTGCGGGGCGGTTTTCTCTAAACCCACAAAATTTAAACCCGCCCCGCTGATGCAGCCCAAAGTTCTGATCAACCGAGGACACTTCAACCGAAGGCAGTGACTGATCAACCGAGGAGGCCAATCACTCGAAGCCAAGCCAAGCTGCTCCATGACATCCACGTCCAACTGGCTATATCGGGAGGAAGCATGTGTTCGGAAGGAGAATTGCAAAGTGAGGAAACCGAGGGCTACATCTTCAAATTTGAGCCCGAGGACAAAGTCACCGAACAGCAGCTCTTGGCACCGGGCAGCGCAGAGCCGAACACAACATCATGTGTTCGAAGCTAAGTCAGCGCCCGATGACACATGTGTTCGAGCAGACAATCGAGAACCGAAGCCAGGCTCACCGAAGCCAAATCTGCCGAACACATTTTAACTCAGCCCTGCGTGGCTTATTTCTATTGGTCGACTGTGACCTATTTACTAGTTTACCCTTAGTATTTCCTATATAAACATTGTTTCCTTTCATTGTAAGGAGCTAATTTTTGATTATTGAAATTGAATGAAAGTGCCGAGCACATTTCTTTTGTCTCCGTCGTGAGCAAACCCCGGTGAGGGCTTTTATGGACTTGTGGCTTTCGGTTAATCCGATTGAACATTCCTCTTTGATCATTCAGTTTGCAAGAGGCAATGTTCTCTTGAGGATTGTTGCATAGTCTAGGTGATTCTTGTCTCCCTTTCGATCGAGCTTTGAGACAGGTTCCTCACTGTTCTTTCGAAAGAAGCAAGTTTTGTCTTGCTTCTATCCCTTTTCATTCTTGTTTGTCTTCCGCGTTGTGCTTAGCAATCCCTTCGGGTATTGCCTTGCACCACCCGCCCTGTCCCGCATAGAATTTATACCCGCGCAAACCCGCACCCGCGCATACCCGCCCCGCCTCGCAGCCCGCTAACTTTTTTTTCAATATTTTTGTTTGTTTTATATTTTTTTAAAATTAAGGGCTCTAACACCACGACCAACAGTTTAGTACTAATATACAAGCCTCAAACATGTTTTTTGAAACAACTCTTCATGAAAAAAAAGTACAAAACAACCACTTCATCATCAACTTATTATAAGTCATTGTTTTAGTAGTTGAACAACCTAAATTTGCATTAAAAATTTACTTCTTTGGACCAAAAGAACTTTCATTTGGACAATATGTGATACTATTATGTATTTGGATAATATTTGATGTAAAAGCCGCATAAACCCGGCAACCCGCCCCGCACCGCATTAAGTTCTAAAATATTGGTTTGAAACCCGCCCCGCCCCGCACCGCACCCGCACATACCCACATAAGTCCAAATCCGCACCGCCCCGCACCCGCCCCGCCCCACCTGCCATCCCTATTTCCAAATAATATATGTGCAAATAATTAGTCATAAATTTGGCTCTGCGTGTAGTGTATGAAACTGTTCTTTCATATTTGTTGAAATATACTTCAGAATCTATTTTAAATAAATTATTTTTACTGCTTTTACTTTGTTCCTAGTTTGTAACTACTCCTATTATGAAGGAGTTTGTTATTAGATTTGAATTGCAGGATTGGGATTTAGATTAGAGTTACATCATTTTAGGAGATTTTGAACTTTTTTTGAATTAGTTTAAGTCTCTAAATAGTAGTATTCTAAATGAATAAAACAAGTTCCCTTCACTGAAATCTGCAGTATTCTCTTCTCATAGTTATTTTTTGCTTTCTTCTATTATTTCTCAACCAAGTTTCCTTCCTTAAAAACTAACAATTGGTATCAAGAGCTTTTCTTTAAGGGACCTGTGAGTGAAAAATTGTGAGTAAAGAAATGGATATAGAAACTAGTTTTTCATCAATTGCTCATCCTGTCTTTAATGGAGAAAATTAGCAACTATGGGCAGTTAGAATGGAGACATACCTAGAGGCTTTAGATCTGCGGGAAGCTGTGGAAGATGATTATGAATTACTTCCACTGCCAAATAATCTTACTTTGGCTCAGATCAAAAGTCACAAGGAAAGAAAAACTAGGAAGTCAAAAGCAAAAGCATGTCTATTTGCTGTCGTTTCAACCGCAATGTTCACAAAAATTATGTCTTTGAAATCAGAAAAAGAATGTTGGGATTATCTAAAGGAAGAATATGCTGGAGATGAAAGAATACGAGGGATGCAGGTGTTAAATTTAATTAGGGCATTCGAGTTGCAATGAATGAAAGGGTCTGAAATTGTCAAAGAGTATTCAGACAGATTGCTCGGTATTGTTAACAAGGTAAGATTGTTAGGTACTAAATTTAAAGATTCAAGAATTGTTGAAAAAATTCTTGTAACAGTGCCAGAAAGATATGAAACATGTATTACTACCTTAGCAAACACAAAAGATCTGTCTAAAATTACTTTGGCAGAACTCTTAAGTATTTTGTAGGCTCAAGAACAACGGAGGCTTATGAGGCAAGATGGTATGGAAGGTCATCCTCCATTTAAATGTTGGAAAAGGCCTGATGCTAAGTGCAACATTTGCAACCAACTTGGTCATGAAGCTGTAAAATTGCAAAAGCAAATCCTAAAAGCAAGAAGCAACTGCCCAAGTCGCTGATGAAGATGAAGATGACCACTTATTTGTGGCAACACGTCTTGCAACCAAAAAGTTTTCTAAATCATGGTTGATTGATAGTGGTAGTACAAATCACACGACCAATGATAAAGATCTCTTCAAAGAATTCAATTCTATTGAAAGTAAGAAAATCAAAATTGGGAATGGTGGCAATATTCTTGCAAAAGGAAAAGGAACTGTTGCTATCAAAACAAGTTCAGATATTAAGACCATTTCAGATGTTCTTTATGTACCTAATCTTGATCAAAACTTGTTGAGTATTAGTCAGTTAGTAGAGAAAGGATTCAAGGTATTCTTTGAAGATAAACATTATTACATCAACGATGCTGCTGGAAAAGAAATTTTAAAACTTAAGATGAAAGGTAAAATTTCTTATTTGATCCAATCGAAGATGAACAATGGTGCCAGATGAATCTACAAGTTGAAGATAAATCTTCACAAGTTCTAAAAAAGATGTTCAGATGCATGAAAAATTGGGAGATAATCCTCCAATCGAGGCAACAAATGAACCAACTGGTTATGAAAAAGTTCTCAAAGACCCCAAGTGGAATAAAACTTTTGAGGAGGAGATGTCAAAGGTTCAGAAAAATAAAATCTCGAGGAAAATTGACAAGACTGAAATTAAAATGTGTATGGAGCATGAAGAAAACACTGAATTTCTTGTTGACAATTATGACGTGAAACAAAATGGAAAAGTTGATTCAAGTTATTGCAAGTCTAAAGACCAGTTGGCAGATTTGTTTAAGAAGTCACTTCCTGTTAAAGCTTCGAATGTATAAACCCGGAATTTGCAGATTCTAAAGAAAGGAGGAGTGTTGAAATATACTTTAGAATCTATTTTAAATAAATTAATTTTACTGCTTTTAGTTTGTTCCTAGTTAGTAACTACTCCTATTGTGAAGGAGTTTGTTATTAGATTTGAATAGGAGGATTGAGATTTAGATTAGATTTACATTACTTTAGGAGATTTGAACTTTTTTTGAATTAGTTTACGTCCGTAAATAGTTGTATTCTAAATGAATAAAACAAGATCCCTCACTAAAATCTGCAGTATTCTCTTCTCATAGTTATTTTTTGCTTTCTTCTATTATTTCTCAACTAAGTTTCCTTCCTTAAAAACTAACAATATTAATAATGAGCTCATTTTTATGAAGTAAGCACGCTTTTGATAAGAGTCTTTTCAGATAAAGTGCCTACTGGTAATAATGGATGGTTTTAAAATTTTTGGAATCTTGTATTGAAACTCTGACTGTTTTTTTTTTTGGGATATCTGACTTGTTGAAATTGTCTTGGCGACTCCTGGCTGTAGTATTTCTTTTGGTTCATGGCAAAAATGTTAAGCCATTTTTTTTGTGAACATCTGCCACTACTAAAAAACAGGGAAAATTCGACTACCACCTATCGACCGAAATTCGGTCGAACCACAATTTCGACCGAATTTCGGTCGAACACTTGTGACAGTCACAGGTGTTCGACCGAAATTCGGTCGAAATTGTGGTTCGACCGAATTTCGGTCGATAGGCTAAACTTAAAGTTGGGCCGTCGACCAAATTTCGGTCGCCTAAGCGGTCGAGCGGCCCGTTATTAAGTCGGGCAGAACACACATTTGGCTCACTTCTTTCTTCCCCAAAAACATTTCACTCTCTTTTAAACCCTCCCCAACCCCCATACACGAAATCCACCATAACCCACCCCCAAAATCAACACTCAAACACAATCTACCCTCCTAATCACTACCCATAACAACAAATTCAAGGTAAATCCTTAATTTTATGGTTATTTTAATTACTTTGTAAAACTTGAACCCTAACTTTTTAACTCAATTTTTTTGTAGTTTTGAAGCATATAACCAGTGGGGAAACATTTGTAGGTGCTATAGGAGCATAAATCAACGTCGAGGTACGGTTTTTTTTTATTTTTTATTTAATCCGAATTTAATTGATTTTTTAATTATTTTTTAACTTTGGCCTATAATGTTGCATATTTAGTTAATTATTAGTTAGCAAACTTTATTGTAGTTTTTGTGATTGTTGAACAACTTGTTTGGTGTTGTTAGCTATTATAAAGTTAGGTTTGTGTTGTTTGGGATTGTTGTAGTTGTTGGTATTGTTTGGTAGTGTTGTTTGCAATGTGGGCGGTCGAAAATGACGGTTTTTTTAGTAGTGTGCAATGTCAGTTGACATAAGTAGATCATTTTACTCGTGCAATGCTTAGCCCCTCCATCACAGTAAATTTGAAAATATCGAGCGTGTTTGCACATAGCGTCTGATATGTTTATATCCAAATTATTGAGGATTAAAATGTATTCTTTTGGATTAAAATTTGGCAATTTTATGTCTCTTGGTTGTCTTCATTTGGTTTTAGAAGTTTTGATATTTAGTTGTTGAGAAGAGTCATCTAGTATCTGTTTAGCCTAGGAAGGTCCATTAATTATTGCATGACCTAAGGCTATAACTAGTTGGAATTTCAAATCTCATTTTCATCAAGTTGTTCCTCTACGTCTGCTCTATTGGATCATGATGCTTCTTATTCTTGCATGTAGTTATTTTTCTTTGATGTCATCTTTTCTAATCCTTATTTCTGGTTTTCTTTTGGCATGAATAGTACAGGATGACTTTCATTTGGAACTCCATGACCTCAAGTTATCTCCAACTCAAGTTGTTGTATTTAACTCGCTAGTTGAGAGCCTATGTACCATCGATTGCTCGCTGTTGCTGTCCAGACCTAGACCTACATTAAGATTCTAGCCTTTATGTTGACAAGCTTCTTCAACTTCTAGCCGCTTCCCGAGTTTTACAATTTTAACTCATCTTATTATTTCTTTTAGCAGATAAATTATTTGCACTTAGTGAATTTTACTTGTAGAATAATTTATTTATGAATAAATTTTGATTATTGTATATTGCTTTACTTTTATGTTCATTATCCTTTATTTTGGAGTTGTTATTTTATTTTTAGCAAATTGAGGCTATTTCAGCAAATGTGTGGAAGTTAAATTATTTTCGTAAATAAGTTTTATTTCAGTTAATTACTTTTAGATAATTCTTTTAGAAAAGTGCACTTGTAATTAATTTAGAAAAAATGGCGGATTAACTGTTGTTATTGAAATTTCGTAAGTGCTTTAAAAACCTTCTTTCGAAATTAAAAAAACCTCTTACTTAGAATCTCTGAAAGACCTCGCTTTTTTCAAAAATGGAGTCTTGCACGCATTTGCTTATTTGGTTTCCTGTTTTCCTTAAATCGGGTGGCGACTCCAAAAACTCCAAAAGAGTTAGTCCATTCAGTTGATATTCCGAATTTCACATTAAAGGGTAAATTTTTTGGGGTTCAATACAGGGCACACATCCTGTCGCCTAGGATTTACAGTCTCCAAGTTAGGGTTTAGTATACCACCGCTTTGAGTTGTAGGCTCATGGCCCTATTAGTATTTGTATTTTACCTTATTTAGGACTGGTATTGACACCCAATTTTGTCCCTCTTTTTTTCTAAAATTGTCTATAATTCAACTTAAAGGTGTAATTTGGCTATTTGTGTAAAATATGCATTAGAAGCATGCATTTAAGTGTGTTATCCCCTACTTACATATTACATATTTAAATGTGACTATATTACGTAATTTTGCATCATTTAGGCTATTCGTCAAAACGTGATTATTTGTGCAATTTTAGTGCATTCATAGCGTTTAGCAAATATTTGTGGCTATTTATACTTAAGTAGTTAAATTTGCATTCCAATTTGCTTTACGTGTGCATTTTACTACGTTGTTTGTATCAATTTATACAATAGGTATATATATATTCGCATTTATATTTTTTAAAGCACCTTTAAGTTAAATATTGGCCAATAAAAGTGTCCAAATTCTTTTTATTATTAGTTCTTCCTTATTTCAAAATTACTACACAAAATTCTTTATTTATCTTTATTTATTTACATTTTTTACTCTGAACCTAGCCACATTTCCTAATCAAATACATCCTTTACAAAAACCATATCCAAGTTCGTCCCCCCATGTAACTATCCTAATCCTCTAAAATCATTCCCTAAAATCCCTCCTCAATCTCCTAATCCCTCCAAAATTCCCTAATATCTCCTAAATCCCTAAATTACCTCTCCAAATCCCCAACAATGATTTTTCTTCCCTAACCTATATTACCATCATCATTTTATTTCACCCAACACTACTACATATCGGCACACTCCTACACACTACATAGATACACACTACTCGGCATACCCCACACCTACTTTGTCTTCTTCCCTATCATCTCCTTGTTGACACCCAATTTTGTCCCTCCTTTTTCTATAATTGGCCATATTTAGCTTAAATGTGCAATGTTGACTATTTGAGCAAATTTGCATTAGAAACATGCATTTACGTGTGGTATCCTTTATTTATATACTATATACCTAATTGTGGCTATATTGTATAACTCACATCATTTAGGCTATTAGTTAAATAGTATGACTATTCGTGCAATTTAATGCATTTATAATGTTTAGTATTTATTTTATTTTATTTAATTTTACCCCAATTGTTCATATGTGTACATTTCATTTTTTATATATAATATATATGTACTTATATTTTTTATTCTATTTAGCACCTTTAAGTTGATTTTATTTAGTACTTTTAAGTTAATTTTTTATTAATAAGTTACAACACTTCATTTTTGAAATTCAAATCTTTCTTCTCCATGAACTTAGACGCAGAGCATTGCCAAATACATTCCTTACATTTTGAACTCATTGTGCCATATATACCATCACCAAGGATATATTTTTGACCCACCAACATTCAGAATTTTTACAAGGATTCTCCTTAATTCAATCCTCTCTTTCTCTAATCCTGCCGAGAATCCCTCCACTTTCTCTAGCTTTCTCACGTGATAGACCAAATAATTCATACTTATACGATATCTCACTTTCCCTTAATAGACTCTTTCATTTTCAGAATCTTTTCCTTTGAGACACCAACCCACAATTATCTCCCTTAATCTCTTGTTACTTCTCCACAATCATAGATTGTTTCTCAATTTTTATCTTCTAACGTCCATTTTTTTAAATTAATTGGAGCCCTGGAAGTCCCTTATAAAAGAGAGACTTTGTCTGCATTCAAAGGGGGGACCTCTCTGGGACATATCTCATCTTACACCATTTAGTTTTCATCTCAGTTCATATACACACAAGAACCTTTAGCTCCTTCCCTTGATACCCCCTCATGGTTGCGTCTCCAATTATTTACACAACTATTCTTTTTCTCTTCCCCCTTCAAGAACTCGCGCACCAGTAGTGAGTAGCGACCCTCATCATGCCAGCAACAGTGGATGGCTTAGAGCCATGAGAACTCAAACTAGGTATCCGGTATCGGCGTCGCGTGCGTAAGATGAGGTCATCTTGTTCTTTGCTTCTCTTTTCTTTTTATACAGTGATTTAACTTGCTTGAGTATGCTTGATCCTATGTGTTAAATCAATTCAGTCCTACTGTGTTTGGCAAAAGAGTATTGCATGTGCTTCTTAAAAGATATACTTTACAATGTAATTATATGAGTAAGTTAATAATGTACAAATATATTCTAAAAGTTAGAGTTGGATTATTTGGTAGTTAACTATCATACTGTAGGGAAGGTGTGATTATGACATGACTAGAGGAATGGTTTAAATGCAAACGATTTAAGATTTACTTCATTAATTAGTTGTTCTATCTTTGAACTACATCTCGTCCTTTTACATTTAATAGTAGGATGATTACATAAACTTACCTACCAGGATCTCATTTTCGGATGAATATGCGCATGGCTAATTCTGTATGTGATTTAGAAATTATGTGGAATTCATCTCAATTAAGATTATTTCTGTTGCATACTTTTATGAAGATGTTAAACATTTAAAGCTATTCACATAAATGATACGCTACATTTATATGCGCTTAATATTTTCTCTTGATTAGTGTACTGTGAAGAATAGATATACTCTCACTCTTTTTGAATATTTCTTTGCATGTATATCCCGATCGAGCGGCGTCATCATTTGAAGTTCAACTATTGCGTACAAGGGAGTTCGATCAGGCATGCCGAGAGGAGTTGTCACCCTAAGTGGGGCTAGGTATGTTATGGGATATGATGACAATGGCAGGCCACGACTTCTTGAATGAAGAACACATATATAGCTTTACGAAAATTAAAGCGACTCGTTACTCCCTCATTTGATTTGATATGTCACTTTCTTAAGAGTTTTTAAGATTCAACACTTCTACTCTTTTAAACTTTAATTTTCTTTTCACCATTTGACATTTTCTCAAAATTAACTACGAAATTTAGACTATTTAAAACTTTACATTGTTTTCAAATAGAAATACTTTAAAAGAGAAATGACTTTTACTTGTACTATAGAAGCTAAACCATTTTGAGTTGAACATTATTTTCAAATCTAAATAAGTAAATAATACTTCTTTTTTCTTGTCTAAAAACGTTTAAGATTGTTGATCATACAAAGCCAAATAGAGGGAAGTAACATCGGACTGGGCCCTTCTCTCGCCTCGCCTATACCTGATCCCGCATTCTTCTAAATTTCTATAGTTCATTTATGGTTAATTATTTTCCTATGTTAAATTCGCCACAATTTTAGGTCGCACATGTCTCTACTAATATATATTTTTTATGTGAAGCATTACATCAGAAAGGATGCTTTATGGAGGATTCAAAATATCTCGTTCTATTCTCGGCTTCATACATAAAATATGCCATATCGTAAAACATTTATTTTGGAGAGTTGGGGTTGTGTTGATTATTGCTAGCTTTCGACCCTCTTTTAGATTCAATATGATTCAATACTTGCTTAGTTAGAATGTCATTTAAATATTTAGATTTTCATGCCTGATTAATTAACTTCATTGACCTTTTATTTACAATCCCAATTTTTAGTCCTGCCGGGTAACCACATTTGGTGGAGCCTGAGAGGTGCCTAACCCCTTCCTCTCGGGTTAACTTGAACCCTTACCTAGATTTCTGGTTCTTAGAGTAAGTTTCGGAGTTAATTATAAAATTAGCTAGAAACAAAGTAGGTGACCTAATACGCCTAGTTAAAAAATATGTTAGGTGGCGACTCCAACTCTTTACCCTTGAGTCCCAATAAGTCGAGCCATGTTTCGAACTCAACCGGGGGTTTGGGGAAAATGGGTGTCGACAGAATGGCGACTCTGCTGGGGAAATCAAGGTTCAAACCATAATGGACTTTTAATTGGGATTCTTTGCATATATTTTCTTATTTTCGTTATTTCTCAAAACTAATATTTCTTTCTTATCCTTTTGCAGGTATGAAGTTTAGTTTTCTATTTCATTTGCGTTTTATTATCTGTAATTGTTATTTTATTCATATTTCCTCCACTCCTGGAAAATTTTTACACTTGCACACACCATAAACGGTTACGTGGATCTCACGGCCGTTTCACTCTCAAAAACCCTTTAGGGGGAACGGTTGGGATAAGTTGGTCCGTGGTACAACCAACAATTCTAAACGTTCCCACCCGTTGGTCGTCCGCCTTGGGGAACCATGTTCTTGTCTAGTGAACCCACTCTCGGCACAATATGTCCTAAACTTCAGTTATTTTCGAATCTTCCAAATCTTTTTCTTTAAAACGGTTTTACTTCATAATTCTTTTTTCGAAAATTTCAACCTTTTTTCCAGAATTAACTTGTTTGTTTCCCCCTTTTAAAATTTATTTTTTTAAAATATATATATATATATATATATATATATATATATATATATATATATTTCGATATGTGCATAAATTTTCCAAATCTTTTTCTTAAAACAGGTTTCACTTCATAATCCTTTTCGCATTTTGAAAATATATCGCCTAACTCTATTAGCCTACCTTTCAAAATTAACTTGTTTTATTCGTCTTTCCCTCTTTTAAAAGTTGGTAAAATATTTGCATCTTTTCTTTTTCGTGATTTTTAATATTGCCCAGTTTATATTAATCCTATCTTTCGAAACTAACGCGTTTTTTTGTTCATATCCTTTTAAAATTATTTTATGAAATACTTCAATATGTGTGCATCATTTTACAAAACATATGCATTTCTTTCAAAATTTGTGCATATTATGCATACCTTCCGCCGCTCCTGGCAAGTTTCTAAATCGTGCGGTGGTTACGACCACCTTTTCCCTCACAAAAATCTCCTTTTAGGGGGAACAACTTGGAACCTATTTGGTCCAAGACGTTCCCGCTCCTGGGTTGTCTGCTTGGGAGGATAATAAAACTTGGTCTAGCTAACTCCATTCTCAAGTCCAATAAGCCAACTTGTTCAAACAATATGAACGGATTTTTGGCCTTAAAAAGTGTTAATCATGATTTATTAGCATATACTTAAAGGATTGAACGTGCAAATGTAGACCGTTTATGAGAATTATTCTGCATTCAATACCATTTAAAGACACAAATGGTAACCGAAGAGGCGTCAAAGCCGAAATTGAATCAGAAGTGACTGTTATTCCTAAGCGGTTGGAATCATTCTGTATTCAATGCTATTCAAACGCGCCAAAGGTAACCGAAAAGGCATTAAAGGCCCAATTTGAAGCAGAAATGACCGTTTGACAGACGGGATGACACATAATGCGCATTTATCCTTTAGGCATTATATAAAGACTTGCCACCCGTGGTTTGGTAAAAGTCCATTAGCTTTTTCCTTCTAAAGTGTCTAAAGGGTTCTCAACTCATAACGACACATCTCTGTTGCATTATTTTCAAAAGCTTGTGCCACACGTTGATCATTTGTTTGCAATAAAGCAAATTTTAGGCATTTTCTTTTTCCTTTTCGTATCGTCCTTCACCTTTTCCAAAAGATCATGGCCACTAGAACATTTGACATGGTTGTTGAAGTCCCTCAGTTGCTAAGAGATTGGTGGGGAAACTTAAGCATAGATCAACAAGACCGAGTTAAAGTAGTGTTGGGGAACCTGATTTCACTAATAGAGCACACGGCAGTAAAAGGGATAGTAGAAGCAGCAGTACACTATTGGGATGCGGACCGAGCAATTTTTCACTTTGGGAGCGTAGAGCTGACACCATTACTGGAAGAAATAGGCGGGTTAACCCAATTACCATTTGAAAGTGAAGAAGTCTTGATGCCTAAGAACATTGCACCCGAGGAGTTCTTCGAAATGGTAGGGTTTAAGCCCGAGTTATGCACAGACAGTATAAGGCAGTCAGGAATTTCTCTGACTTTACTCTACATCAAATTTGGGTATGGAGAAGCATTTCAAGAAGCCGAAGACTATTTCAACATTAACTAGGCAGATTGGCAAGAGCGGAGGGTACTTGCGTTTGTCACCAGCTTTTTAGGAACTGTCGTTTTTCCAGAACACAAAGGACGAGTTGATGTTGGCATGGTATCAATTGCCGAAGCCTTACTCAAATACTCTATCAAGAAATACACTTTGGTACCGATGATTGTTGCAGAGATGTATCGAGCTTTAGAAAGATGCAAGAAGGGCGCTAGCTTTTTCGAAGGTTGCAATTTGCTTCTACAAATTTGGTTGATGGAGCATTTGCACAAGAAGAACTTCACAGACCAAGGCTTCCACTCCATACCAAGAGAAAACTACATCTTGACTCATACCGCCCGCATGGACACTGCTCTTGAAAAGTGGGACCGGCCAACAACAACCGAAGGCTGGCACCACAAACTCTCTCAATTGACATCTGAAAACATACAATGGATGTTTGATTACTTTCCCGGCACAACAGTAATCACACGATCCGAAAGAGACTCATTTCTCATCTTAGTGGGCTTTAGAGGAGTTTACTCATACACTCCTTTAAGGGCACTTAGACAAGCGGGGAGAAAGCAGATTGTACCCCAAATTGCGGACATCAGAAGTTTCAAAGCTGATATTTTCGGAGGAGTGATACCATTCAAAGATAGGATAATAGAACTTTGGAAAGCAAGGCATCGAATGGAATTTGAGACTATTGGACGAGACAGATTTGATGCAGGCTATGATGAAGATTATCCAGACTGGCTAAGAAAAGACATAGCAAAGGCAGTTCAACCAAGAGCAACAAAGAAAAGGAAAAGAAATGACGATGAATTGGAATCTGAGTGCAAGAGGCTACATAAACAACTGGCAAAGGCACGAGAGAAAATAACGAAGAAGCAAAGTTTGGTCGAAGCAAAGGACAAAGAAAAAGACAAATGGCGCAATAAGGCAGAACTCCTGACAAAACGCATAGAGTCTATCGGTGTATGGGCTAGCGAAGGAATGAACTCTGTGGCTGACAAAGGAATAGAGGAGAAAGGAATGAAAGCTTGGGAAATGTTGAAAAACTTCACATTCGACATATCCCGGCTCTTGACTGATGCAGACAATATCATCTTCCAAGGATACTCGTCAGGGGCAAGTTCATCCAATGAAGATTCGTCCGACGAGGAAGAAGATGAATCTTCTGAGGATGGATCAACATGAAGAATGCTCGCTCAGGCCATGATCTGATTTCCTAGCAATATTTAGTCTTTTCCTTCTCTTGCATTGTTTCAATATCAACCATTGTAATAAAGACCAATGTCAAATAAATGCAATATCCTCTTTTAGACTGCGAATTTTGTAGCAGATGAAATGATACATGTGGCACAAAAGCATTTTTTCAAATCATCGTGCGTAAAACGATCCTTTATATTATAGAATGAATTTCTTATTTGATATGTGTGCATTGCATAAAATTGCTTGATTGCTCTAGGTCTCTTTCTACCTAAGTCAATCCCTTCCCAAATCCAATCTCTTACCAAGGCACCTCATCTCCTTACTCTATGTCCAAATCCTGATATCAGAAATCTTTTGCATGTCGTGATAATTCCCTATCCCTTATGAACTCAAAACCTATTATCCAAAAGGCTGGCTTAAGTTGAATATCAAGGCAGAAGATTCGGCTAAGCAAAGTGCACTTATCAAGGATTTTGCAAAGCAAGAAGAGTTTGTAATAGCAGGCACTATGCACACAAAGCGGAAATTGACAGGACAAGAGATTTGTTGGTCAAACTCAAAGGCACACATGACTTAGCGAAATACTTCGTTTTTGACACAATGTCTGAGGATTATTTTGTCGGTCTAGTCCATATTGTAATACATTTAAGGCAATCCAAAATATTTCCAAACTTGCACCTTTTCATGGCCAAAAAGACGTTCAAAGTGTTATCACAAGGTAATAAGAAAGTGAGAAATGATCGGAACACGCTTGACAATACAAAGGTGGTTGATTCAATTTGGAAAAGAATACAAAGGCGCCGTAACAAAGATTCCACTATATGACGGAGCTAGAAGCTCTTGCTGAGTATTGGAAGCATATACCTACCAACTAGCAAGTGTGGGACAAGACGATGATCTTAAGATGAAGCTATTTGAGACACTTACAAAGCCATGAATTAATTTTATAACAGTCTTGACTGAAGCAGTGATCTAAGAATGGTCCCTTGGCAACAAAATCTACCTGACAAGCAAAAGCTAAGACAAACTTGAATTACATCAGTTGGTTGACAAGTATGAGAGACATTAAGTATCTCTCTAAAAAACACATGGGCATCATGACACACAAATTTGCAAGAAAAGATGACAAATGCACTAAGGTCTTGGTGTTTGATAAAAGTCGACTTCCTTTTCGGTCATATATATATCCCTTACCCAAAATCCTTGTCAACTTTTGATTGATCTAACCAGACCCATCTTCCACTCAAGCGAGCATCGGTCATTTGACCAAAATCCTTGTCTTGACTGCTACATAAAGTACTCGAGCAATCTTTTAGAATCTCTATACAATTTGTCATAATCTCCAAATTCAAGTGCTACTCTATCATCCGCGGTCTAGGCATTCTCTTAAGCTTTATGTGTTGTTTTTGCATCAAATTTTTGCTAAATAGCCTAACACAATTTTGCGCATGTTGTCACTTTATTACGGTCGCTTTGCATCTGAACACCGAAATTGGTCAAGAATCTGCATTGAGAAAAAGCCGAAATGTCAAGCCGAGCTGAAAATATTTACCTTCTAGAACAAAGCCTTTCAAACCGCCAGCATGGGACACCGAGAGAATCCAGACAATCCCAATTCCACTTCCGTACAACTTGTAGTATGAACGAACCAGAATCAACTGGCATTATACCCAGACGAGTCGCAAGAAACAAATTCAATCACTATACAACCAAAACTGGCAAAACTCACAACCTCAGACTACACCCGACTTACACAATAAACAACCTCCCTCTGTCAAGACTTTCAACAACAACCTTATCAGGCCCGACACAATTGAGGACAAACGAAAAGACAAAACCTCACACATTTACTCCTTTAGCTCAGTCAAAAATATATTGCAACCATCCATCAAAGTTAGCTCCATGTCTGTCGAAATGAAAAGCATGAAAAATGAAGACACCCCGTCACAACCCCAAGACAAATACAATTTTGGACAGCCTCCAAATCCGATAAATCCAACCTCAGTCTGGGGATGCAAGTATCCACACAATCAGAGTCATCGAGATACCTGATCATCATACTGAAAGACGAATGCAGATTCAAGCAAATACATTGGTGTTCAATGCAAAGCAACCACTTTGTTTCGACTAACGAATCTTTCTTTGACAACAGATTTTTCAACACAAACACAAGAATTCGCACGCAATCACAATGGACATGATAACACTTTAGCCACGTCAGGCTTAGAATATGACGACTAGCCCCGTCAGGCTTATAATATGACGACTAGCCACGTCAGGCTCAAAATATGACGACCAGCTATGACAGGCTTACAATACGACAATCTGCCACGTCAGGCTTAAAATATGACGACTAGCCTCGTCAGGCTTAAAATATGACGACTAGCCTCGTCAGGCTTAAAATATGACGACTAGCCACGTCAGGCTTAAAATATGACGATGAGCCCCGTCAGGCTTAGAATATGACTATTAGGCCCGTCCGCCTTAGAATTGGACATACTCATTCTTTCTGTTTTGCAGGCACTACTATAATCAGCTTTATCCGGCTTAAAATAGGACAAACTCACTTATTTGTTTTGCAGGCACTACTATAATCAGCCTTATCCGGCTTAAAATAGGACAAACTCACTTATTTATTTTGCAGGCACTACTATAATAGGCTCGTCCGCCTTAAAATTGGACATACACACGTATTTTTTGTTTTGCAGGCGCTACCATGATATGATGATCTATCAAAGGCAATAAACTGGGGAAGAATTTTTGAGGATCCCCTCAAAAATTCCCAAAAGACGCAAGCTGACACTGGGGCAGAAATTTTTGAGGTCCCCTCAAAAATTTCAAGAGAGACGAAGTGCAGAAACTGGGAGTTCCCCGAAGAAAACTTGGCCAAAGGCCCAACATTCATAAAAGCATTATAAAAGCAGAAAAAACAACGACTTTCCTAGCGGCGTTGCAGACAGGATAATGACATTTTATTTTTAGCACTTCACTTTACTTTTGTTCGCAGGGTACACAGCCCGGCGACAGGCACTTTACTTTTTGTTCGCAGGGTACACAGCCCGGCGCGATAGACAGAATAGCTCTTGACGAGCAGGCAAAAGCTCTTGACAAGGAGGCAAAATAGCTCTTGACGAGCAGGCAAAAGCTCCTGACAAATAGGCAGAATAGCTCTTGACGAGCAGGCAAAATAGCTCTTGACAAGGAGGCAAAATAGCTCTTGACGAGCAGGCAAAAGCTCCTGACAAGAAGGCAAAATAGCTCTTGACGAGCAGGCAAAATAGCTCTTGACAAGGAGGCAAAATTGCTCTTGACGAGCAGGCAAAAGCTCCTGACAAGAAGGCAAAATAGCTCTTGACGAACAGGCAAAATAGCTCTTGACAAGGAGGCAAAATAGCTCTTGACGAGCAGGCAAAAGCTCCTGACAAATAGGCAAAATAGCTCTTGATGAGCAGGCAAAATAGCTCTTGACGAGCAGGCAAATAGCTCTTGACGAGCAGGCAAAATAAGCTCCCGACGAGCAGGCAAAATAGCTCTTGACGAGCAGGCACTTATGATACACAAATATCTCATAACGAGAGACCACGACACATTGACAGTTGACAATCCAACGACAGGAAAGTCCATTTTACATTTACAAATATTATCTGCAAAAGCTCACATTTTATTGCAGGAAACAGGAGAACAGTGTTCCAAGGTATACAACCCGACACGGACAAACAATTATCTCCGGACAAGATGCACATAAATGAATATCCCCAGAGGAGAAGCATATATTTCCTAAATACTCAAAGCAACTGGGAACACACTAGACAACTACATAACGAAGGAGAGCTCAGCTCAACAGGGAAGTTTACTCTATCTTTACCTTTATCTCTATTTGCATTTATCTTGGTCTTGCTGCAGGTCACTCCCCGATCTCTCGACAAACCCCTACACCATTTCCCATACTCGAACACTTGCTCCCAAAAGATCACTACCCCACACGAAATGGTGCAACACCAAAATGTCAAATACATACTATGCACCATTCTGTAGCTCTATTCAAGATGCTCAATCCTACAGACAATGTTTTTTCTACACTCGCAAGTTACCTACGTTGCCGAGTTCCAAAGCACTCAAAGCTACAGTTCCATACTCGTACCAGTGATCTACCTAATCGTTCCTCACCGATTAGGCACCCGCTCCGTGTTCCTTCCTAATCGTGCCTATCTATTTGAATCGTGCATATTTATCGTGCTTTACTCCTCAATATCCCTCAGTTTACTCAAGACAATGTTGAGCCCAAGATGACTCCTCTATCGAGTTATAGTGGAAAATGTGCCCATGTAAACCCCTCTTTATGGGTGTGTCGTGCACCACATCTTCATAACTAGGACGTTTACAAGCCTATTTCACCACACTCGGTCTATCGATGTTATCTCGATTTCGACAACGCCTTTGTCCTACCTGCAAAATACTTATTATGTCAAATTCTGACATGCCCAAAAGCCGATCATTTCATGCCCTCACAAGTAATCTGCCTAGTCCTCCATTGCAAATTAGGATGCCATTTCGCATTTCCTTCAAACCAATGCCCACTTCGCCTACTCAAGCCTATCTGCATCAATCGTGCGTGTTTTCGTGCTTAATCGTGCCCATCCATTTGAGTCGTGCGCATTCATAAAACTCGTTCCTCAAATTCTTCCCAGCTCAGTCAAGGCAGTATTGGAGGCGAGCTTACTCAGTTATCGAGATGAAGTGGAAACTATGTACATATAAACTCCACTTTATGGGTGTGTAGCGCGCCACATCTTCATAACTAGGATGATTATAAGCTTTTTTTCCCACGCTCGACCTACTGATGTTATCTCATCCTCGATAGTGCCCTTACTTTATTCATAATTCATTCAGCCGAAAAGGCTAAGCATACCGAATCTAAACTTCACATACTTGGATAAGTTTAGTCTTTACATCCAAAATCGTGCGTCATAAACAACTCACACAGGCGACATGCCATTCTAGAACTACACACGGCCTGATTCTCGTAAAACCCGAGATATGTAGGCAACTCAGAGACCGGAGTTCGGCCAAAATACCCCCAAAACTCCCATTCTCCCTTTTCAGTCATTTTACCCACTAGTCGTGACAAAATTGGCTACACCGTCAACTATCTTTGCCCGAAGACTCTTTCATCATCCCCGGGCAAAGAGGGGCAGCTGTTGACACCCAATTTTGTCCCTCCTTTTTCTATAATTGGCCATATTTAGCTTAAATGTGCAATGTTGACTATTTGAGCAAATTTGCATTAGAAACATGCATTTACGTGTGGTATCCTTTATTTATATACTATATACCTAATTGTGGCTATATTGTATAACTCACATCATTTAGGCTATTAGTTAAATAGTATGACTATTCGTGCAATTTAATGCATTTATAATGTTTAGTATTTATTTTATTTTATTTAATTTTACCCCAATTGTTCATATGTGTACATTTCATTTTTTATATATAATATATATGTACTTATATTTTTTATTCTATTTAGCACCTTTAAGTTGATTTTATTTAGTACTTTTAAGTTAATTTTTTATTAATAAGTTACAACACTTCATTTTTGAAATTCAAATCTTTCTTCTCCATGAACTTAGACGCAGAGCATTGCCAAATACATTCCTTACATTTTGAACTCATTGTGCCATATATACCATCACCAAGGATATATTTTTGACCCACCAACATTCAGAATTTTTACAAGGATTCTCCTTAATTCAATCCTCTCTTTCTCTAATCCTGCCGAGAATCCCTCCACTTTCTCTAGCTTTCTCACGTGATAGACCAAATAATTCAAACTTATACGATATCTCACTTTCCCTTAATAGACTCTTTCATTTTCAGAATCTTTTCCTTTGAGACACCAACCCACAATTATCTCCCTTAATCTCTTGTTACTTCTCCACAATCATAGATTGTTTCTCAATTTTTATCTTCTAACGTCCATTTTTTTAAATTAATTGGAGCCCTGGAAGTCCCTTATAAAAGAGAGACTTTGTCTGCATTCAAAGGGGGGACCTCTCTGGGACATATCTCATCTTACACCATTTAGTTTTCATCTCAGTTCATATACACACAAGAACCTTTAGCTCCTTCCCTTGATACCCCCTCATGGTTGCGTCTCCAATTATTTACACAACTATTCTTTTTCTCTTCCCCCTTCAAGAACTCGCGCACCAGTAGTGAGTAGCGACCCTCATCATGCCAGCAACAGTGGATGGCTTAGAGCCATGAGAACTCAAACTAGGTATCCGGTATCGGCGTCGCGTGCGTAAGATGAGGTCATCTTGTTCTTTGCTTCTCTTTTCTTTTTATACAGTGATTTAACTTGCTTGAGTATGCTTGATCCTATGTGTTAAATCAATTCAGTCCTACTGTGTTTGGCAAAAGAGTATTGCATGTGCTTCTTAAAAGATATACTTTACAATGTAATTATATGAGTAAGTTAATAATGTACAAATATATTCTAAAAGTTAGAGTTGGATTATTTGGTAGTTAACTATCATACTGTAGGGAAGGTGTGATTATGACATGACTAGAGGAATGGTTTAAATGCAAACGATTTAAGATTTACTTCATTAATTAGTTGTTCTATCTTTGAACTACATCTCGTCCTTTTACATTTAATAGTAGGATGATTACATAAACTTACCTACCAGGATCTCATTTTCGGATGAATATGCGCATGGCTAATTCTGTATGTGATTTAGAAATTATGTGGAATTCATCTCAATTAAGATTATTTCTGTTGCATACTTTTATGAAGATGTTAAACATTTAAAGCTATTCACATAAATGATACGCTACATTTATATGCGCTTAATATTTTCTCTTGATTAGTGTACTGTGAAGAATAGATATACTCTCACTCTTTTTGAATATTTCTTTGCATGTATATCCCGATCGAGCGGCGTCATCATTTGAAGTTCAACTATTGCGTACAAGGGAGTTCGATCAGGCATGCCGAGAGGAGTTGTCACCCTAAGTGGGGCTAGGTATGTTATGGGATATGATGACAATGGCAGGCCACGACTTCTTGAATGAAGAACACATATATAGCTTTACGAAAATTAAAGCGACTCGTTACTCCCTCATTTGATTTGATATGTCACTTTCTTAAGAGTTTTTAAGATTCAACACTTCTACTCTTTTAAACTTTAATTTTCTTTTCACCATTTGACATTTTCTCAAAATTAACTACGAAATTTAGACTATTTAAAACTTTACATTGTTTTCAAATAGAAATACTTTAAAAGAGAAATGACTTTTACTTGTACTATAGAAGCTAAACCATTTTGAGTTGAACATTATTTTCAAATCTAAATAAGTAAATAATACTTCTTTTTTCTTGTCTAAAAACGTTTAAGATTGTTGATCATACAAAGCCAAATAGAGGGAAGTAACATCGGACTGGGCCCTTCTCTCGCCTCGCCTATACCTGATCCCGCATTCTTCTAAATTTCTATAGTTCATTTATGGTTAATTATTTTCCTATGTTAAATTCGCCACAATTTTAGGTCGCACATGTCTCTACTAATATATATTTTTTATGTGAAGCATTACATCAGAAAGGATGCTTTATGGAGGATTCAAAATATCTCGTTCTATTCTCGGCTTCATACATAAAATATGCCATATCGTAAAACATTTATTTTGGAGAGTTGGGGTTGTGTTGATTATTGCTAGCTTTCGACCCTCTTTTAGATTCAATATGATTCAATACTTGCTTAGTTAGAATGTCATTTAAATATTTAGATTTTCATGCCTGATTAATTAACTTCATTGACCTTTTATTTACAATCCCAATTTTTAGTCCTGCCGGTAACCACATTTGGTGGAGCCTGAGAGGTGCCTAACCCCTTCCTCTCGGGTTAACTTGAACCCTTACCTAGATTTCTGGTTCTTAGAGTAAGTTTCGGAGTTAATTATAAAATTAGCTAGAAACAAAGTAGGTGACCTAATACGCCTAGTTAAAAAATATGTTAGGTGGCGACTCCAACTCTTTACCCTTGAGTCCCAATAAGTCGAGCCATGTTTCGAACTCAACCGGGGGTTTGGGGAAAATGGGTGTCGACACTCCTCCAACACAAAAACACACCAACAAGAGGATAAATTATTCACACACTTCACACCATTACACACGACAGATCACACACACTCATTCATCCATTTTCTCCACTTCATCTTCCTCACAAGACCTCTCCTTTCTCCAAAAACGCACTGTACTCAGCCTCACCTCTCTTCTCCATTGATAACAACATCAACATAGGCACACACCACCACATATACAAAAACATCAGCGACAACCCGTACCCATCACTCCATTCTTCTCTCATCATCAATACACACATACACTGATCTTCTTCCTCACACCCTTTTTTCCTCTTTACACCAAAAATCCAATCCAAACACAGATCACACATAAAATAAACCGAAATAGAGGGAGATTGGGGGTGGGGATACAGATCGGAAACATACAGGGTGAAGCCACCATTAATTCCGAAGGAAAATGTCAGAAACATGGAGTAGTACCAAAATGGAATACGGATTGGGAATCCCATCGTTGATTTCTTTATTTCCATTCGATTATTTCGTTTCGTTTTGACATTTTGTTACTGAGTATTCTTGACAGGAAAAGGAAGAAGTGAAATCTGAGGCGGAGTAAAACTGGGGGTGGAAACGGCATCACCACCACCGGAGTAGCAGTGACGCTGCTGGTATCCCCTCACCGGAGAGGCCGAGCCGGCTATCGCTCCTCTTTCCCTGACCTTTCGCCGCTGTCTTGACGTTTCCCACGCTTTCGTGGGGATATCTGCCACTATGATGGCTTTGGGGATTTTTCCCTTTTACCGAATCGAGGAGTTTCACTGTGAAATTTTGGGAGGGGGCCCACATCCCTATGTATTTCAATTGATATAATGTTTTGTTCCTTTTCTATTGCTTTTAATGAGTTACTACGGTACTGACCGTGTTTTTTTAAGATTTTGCAAGAACTGCAAGGACCTCAATTGGCACTGTCACTGATTCAGCGGTTACTAGTCAGAATAAGGCCAATGAAAAAATATATTTTACATATATTGAGGCCTACACAAGGAATTGACGGAAATACAATGAATTGACAGACTAATCACGGTCAAGGAAAATAATTATTTATTTGAGGCCTATTGATAAACAATCTCATTCCCACGTCCCCTAAAAACAAAAGGCTACGATGAAGTGTATAAGCCGTGACTACAAACGAACCGGTGATGGAGTGAGGAGACCGATACTTGGCATGGAAACACGGCCGGCCGGCGTGTTCGCAGCCGTATCGACATCTCTGACCTCCACCCAATTCATGCACACCTGAGCCGACACTTTCAAAATTGCCTTCCCCTTTATTTTAAAACTATTATTATTATTATTATTATTATTATTATTATTATTATTATTATTATTATTATCCTATTATTATTATTATTACTATTATTATTCTTATTATTATCATTAAAATTATTATTATTTTTATATTAATTCATTTTCATGTTTCTTGCGAGGTGCAGCGTGATTAAGTCACGAACGGACAACGCATTTGCAAAAGGAAAAATTTATTTATAATCATTTGACTTTACTTAAATTTATTTTATTCAATTCTTTACTAACTTGTTTGCTTATTTTGCAAGACACATTGAAACGAAGATTAGGAAAGAGAAGAAATGAATATTTGTTTACTATTATTTGCCTTCAAATTTACATACCTAGTTCAATATTTAAATATTTTTAGTATCTAGTTAGTTTAATTATTTGCTCTAGAATCCTAATTATAAAGCTCGGCCGGTAACCACATTTGTGGAACTCGAGAGGTGCCTAACCCCTTCCTCTCGAGTTAACTTGAACCTCTTACCCAAATCTCTGACTCGTAGACTAACCCAGAGTTAATTATTTAAGTGGAATCAGAAGCTAATAGGTGACCTAATACGGCTAGGAAATTTATTAGGTGGCGACTCCAAAACCTTAACCCAAACGAGTTCACCCAGTCAAATCCGAAACCTGACTCGCCTCGAGTTGAGTCCAAAATCGGGTATGACAGAATGGCGACTCAGCTGAGGATATCAAGGTTCACACCATAACGGACTTTAAATTGGGATTCTTTATTTGCTTTATTTTCTTTTCATTTATTTCAATACTAACTTTTCTTCTTTTTCTTTTCGCAGGAGTAAGGTTTCTATTTTAGTTTTATGTGTTTTATTCCTTAATTGTTTGATTATATTTTCTTTATTATTATTCCTATCACTCACACTTCCCCCACTCCTGGGAAACGATACTTTACACACACACGGCGATTACGTGGATCCCACGGTCGCTTCACCAAAAAAAAAATTTAGGAGGACATTTTGGAATATAGTTGGTCCGTGGTACAGCCAACAATTTCAAATGATCCCACTCCTTGGCCGTCCGCCTTGGAGAACCGTGTCTAGAATTACCCAGCTCTTAGTGGAGACTCTTATCTAGGACCATGCATCATGTCATGATTAGGAAAATTTTGACTTCGGCTCATGTCTAAGTCTATTAGTTCACCATATTTGAATGAACCAAATAGGTTTTCGACCCTAAGGGATATTTAAATATGTTATGTGTGCATTTATTTAAAGTTGAACGTGTCTAATGTAGACCATTTGTTCACATAAAAGTGGGTTCTCGTAATAAAATCAATTATTTATTCAAACGAACCCAATTATTTTATAAAATTATTTTTGGGTTATGAACGAAATTAATTTTTTCTATTTTTATGAAAATAAAATCATAGATTTTATGATTTTAAATTAATTTCTTCTACTTTTTATGTAGCAAGATCAATTATTATTTCTATTTACCTAAAGCAAAATGTTATGCAATAAAATTCTTATTTTCTGTTAATTTTGGGTTATGAGAACAATTGGGATGATACAAAATGCACGTTCAATACCATAATCAAATTAGGAAGGCTTAACATCCTTGGTATGTTAAAGTCCATTAGCCAACCCTGTCCAAAAGCGTCATCGTATGACGCCTATCATGCATATTATGTGTATTGATCTGCTATGCATATAAAATTATTATCTGACTTGTTGTCTTATGTGTTAGTGTTACTCCCACTCCTGAGGTTGACTTGTGCATTTGTTTCAAGACTCATACATTTTTAACTTGTGTATATCATGCATATATTCCGCCACTCCTGGCAACTTTTTAAAATCGTGCGTTGAAAACACGGTGGTTACAACCACATCTCCCTCACATAAAAATTCCTTTAGGGGGAACGACTTGGAATCTATTTGGTCCGAGACGTTCCTGCTCCCAAGCCGTCCGTTTGGGAGGATAATAACACCCGGTCTAGCTAACTCCATTCCTTAGTAGCGGTGCTAGGAATCATGCATCATGACTAGTCGACTTGTTCTCAAGTCCAATAGGCCAACTTGTTCGAACAATCCGAACGGGGTTTTAACCCCCAAAGAGCGTTGAACATGATTTATTTGCATTTACTTAAAGGATTAAACGTGCAAATGTAGACCGTTAATTAACATTGTTATGCATTCAGTGCCATTCAAAGGCACAAAGGTTACCTAAGAGGCTTTAAAAGCCCAAAGTGAATCAGAAATGATTGTCTATTCCTACGCGGTCGGAGTTACTCTGTATTCAATGCCATTCAAAGGCACAAAGGTTACCCAAGAGGTGTCAAAAGCCCAAATTGAATCAGAAATGATTGCTTAAACAGTCATAATTATTCTGTATTCAATGCCGTTCGAAGGCACGAAGGTAACCGATGAGGCGTCAAAAGCCCGAATTGAATCAGAAATTGTTGCTTAAACAATCAGAGGTACTCTGTATTCAATGCCATTCAAAGGCACAAAGGTTACTCAAGAGGCGTCAAAAGCCCGAATTGAATCAGAAATAATTGCTTAAACAGTCATAATTATTCTGTATTCAATGTCGTTCGAAGGCGTGAAGGTAACCCAAGAGGCGTCAAAAGCCCGAATTGAATCAGAAATGGTTGCTTAAACAATCAGAGGTACTCTATATTCAATGCCATTCAAAGGCACAAAGGTTACTCAAGAGGCGTCAAAAGCCCGAATTGAATCAGAAACGACCGTTTATTTCTTAAACAATTGGAATCCTTCTGTATTCAATGCTATTCAAAGGCATTAAATGGTAACCAAAGAGACATTAAAGGCCCAATTTGAAGCAGAAACAACCACTTGATGGACGGGATGACACGTAACGCACGTTTATCTTTTATGCATTATTTAAAGACTTGACATCCTTGGCATGTCACAAGTCCATTAGTAATTTCCTTCTAAAGTTTCTAAAGGGTTCTCAACTCACAACGACACATCTCCTCATATCCTCTGTCGCATTATTTTCAAAAACTTGTGCCACACGTGGATCATTTTGCTCACAATAAAGCAAATCGTAGGCGTTTTTCTCCCTTTTTCTATCATCCTTCACCTTTTCCAAAAGATCATGCCCACTAGAACATTTGACACGGTTGTTGAAACCCCTCAGTTGCTCAGAGATTGGTGGGGAAACCTAAATATAGATCAACAAGGCCGAGTCAAAATGGTGCTGGGGAACCCTATATCATTAATGGAGCACACTGCTGTGGAAGGGATGATAGAAGCAGCAGTACATTATTGGAATGCAGACCGAGTAGTTTTCCACTTAGGAGTGTAGAGTTGACACAACTAATGGAAGAAATAGGCTGGTCAACTCAATTGCCATTTGAAAGTGAAGAAGTCCTGATACCTAAGAACACTACAGCTGAGGAGTTCTTCGAAATGGTAAGGTTTAAGCCCGAATTATGCACAGACAGTATACGGCTGTCGGGAATTTCTCTAACTTCCCTCTATATCAAATTTGGGTATGGAGAAGCATTTCAAGAATTCGAAGATTATTTTAGCATTAACCAGGCAGATTGGCAAGAGCGGAGAGTACTTGCTTTTGTCACCAGCTTTCTAGGGACTGTCGTCTTTCCACAACACAAAGGACGAGTTGATGTTTGCATGGTCACAATTGCTGATGTCTTACTTAAAGACACTAACAAGAACTACGCTTTGGTACCAATGATTGTTGCAGAGATGTACCGAGCTTTAGAAAGATGCAAGAAGGGCGCAGGTTTCTTTGAAAGTTGCAATTTGCTTTTACAAATTTGGCTGATGGAGTATTTTCAAAGGATGGCTAGCACAGACCAAGCTTTCTATTCCATACCAAGAGAAAACTACCTCTTGACCCATACAGCCCGCATGGACAATGCTTTCGGGAAATGGGACCAACCAACAACCGCCAACGGTTGGCACCACATGTTCTGTCAAATGACACCTGGGAACATTCAATGGATGTTTGATTACTTTCCCAGCGCAACAGTAATCACACGGTCCGAAAAAGACTCATTTCTCATCTTAGTGGGCTTTAGAGGAGTTTGTCCATATACTCCTTTAAGGACACTTAGACAAGCAGGGAGAAAACAGACTGTACCCCAAATTGCAGACATCAGAAATTTCAAAGCAAATATTCTCGGAGGAGTGATCCCATTTAAAGACAAAATAGTAAAACTTTGGAAAGAAAGGCAACGAATAGGAATCGAGACCATTGGACGAGACAGGTTTGACGCTGGCTATGACGAAGACTATCCAGACTGGCTTAGGAGAGACATAGCAAGGGCAATTCAACCAAGTGCAACAACAAAAAGGAAAAGGAATGCTGATGAGTTAGAATCTGGGTATAAAAGGTTACGCAAACAAATGGCAAGGGCACAAGGGAAAATAGCAAAGAAGCAAAGTTTGGTCGAAGCAAAGAACGAAGAAAAAGGAAAATGGCGTAGTAAGGAAGAACTCCTGACAGAATGCATAGATTCTATCGGCGTATGGGCTAGCGAGGGGATGAACTCTGTGACAAACAAAGGAATGGAGTAGAAAGGAAGAAAGGCTTGGGAAATGTTGAAGAACTTCTCATTTGACATATCCCGGCTCTTAATTAATGCAGACAGTATCATCTTCCAAGGATACTCATCAGAAGCAAGCTAGTCCGAGCAAGACTCGACCGAGGAATAAGAAGAAGAATCTTCTGGGGAAGGATCAGCATAGAAGATGTTCACCTGGCCATGATCTAAACCTCTAGCAATGTTTCTTTTCTCTTACACTGTTTCAATATCAGCCAATGTAACAAAAGTCCAATAAATGCAATATTATTTTTTAAACTCCGCATTTTGTTAGCAAAACGAAATGATACATGTGGCACGAAGCATTTTTCAAAATCATCGTGCATAAAACGATCCTTCATATTATAGGGTGCATTTTTTATTTGATATATGTGCATTGCATGAATGTGTATGTTGCTTTAGGTCTCTAAAGGAATTCTCTCTCCAAATCTAATCGCTTATCGAGGCACCTCCTCTCCCTACTCCATGATCAAATCCTGGAATCTAAAATCTTTCGCATGTCCAAACTGTCTCTAATTCATTCAAAAGTCTGTTACCAAAAGGTTGGCTCAAGTTGAATACCAAGGCAAAGGACATGTTTAAGTGAGTGCACTTGTCAGGATTTTCTGACATAAGGAAGTTTTCACAGCAGTTCCCACCAGCCCTCTCCCATCTCTACATTGTCCCTACTGCAATACAAACTACCAATAAGGCTAGCCAGTCTGAAAATACGAGCCTTTTCAAAAGAGGAAAGATGAAGTCTCTGTTGTCACAACCATCCAAGACTCTACCTTCAACTACTATTATCAAACAACACCACCATTTTATCCCTACCCTCATATACTACTTAAATATCCCATTTACAACAATCGACCCACTCGACTTATATTCCACATCCCAGCACTAAACCATCCACCATACCAGCAAAACACTCAATTCAACTACAAAAAATACACTACCATATCCTCCTAAAGCCTCGTCCTGATGCAAACCAAAGTCCGAAAAAAAAACTACACTCCACTGGCCAAATCCCGTACTCAATTGTTCGAGAAATGAAAAACTGTCAGGCCTATTGCCCCAAGCACCTCAATTGTTCCATCGAGCAATAAGAAAATTGAGAAGGCAAAGAAAATGGTGGTCAGACTTCAAGGAACCTTAAGACCTTTTGACACCAACATCCAAAGATCATTTTTGTTGCACCTGTCTACACAGTCACACCACCCGCGATACATGACTGTGATTCAAAGCACTCTCCAACTTATTCCCATCATGATCGAAATAGCAGTCAAAGGGCCAGTGAAATACAATATTGAAAAAACAGAGGTGTAACAAATACTTGTGCACAACAACCAAAACAAGCGAGCCGATTCAACTTGCAAAAGAGAGACAAAACACAATTACAAAGTCATCATCATATAACCAACCTAGAGACCCCTGGAGCATTTGGAAGCATATCCCTATCCACTAGCAAAGATAAAGCAAGACAATGAGGTTATTCGACACCCTTACTGTAGCAAGGGTTGAGCTGATACAAAAGCACATACGAATAGACTTCTTGGAGCAACCTTGGTCGAAGGCCTTACTGGAGTGGTATGAAGTCCATGATGACCACTAAAAGAGGACGTAGCAATCCGAGAATGAACATGATACGTAGCAAACCTACATCGAGTTCAACGGCTCAGCAATAAGATATTATCCAACAAGGGAAGTTAGTGCATGGTCTATATTACAGCAATTGGTTGACAAGTATGAAAGACGCCACGTAACTCTTCGAGGGCACATAGCCATCATGACAGACAGGAAAGATGACAAATGCACTCAAGGTCTTGGTATTCGACAAAAGCCAACATCCTTTTCTGTTACACAACACAATCTATTCCTTACACACAATCTCTATCACTTTTCAGTGAAACTCAACCCCTTGCTTCCCATTTAAACAAGTGTCGGTCGTTTGGCCAAAATCCTTACCTTGACTGCTACATAAGGCACTTAGGCAATCCCTTGTGATGGCTATACGATCTATCACAACCTCCAAATTCAAGCGCTCATCTGTCATCCGCGGTCTAGGTATTCTATTAAGCTCATGTGTCATTTTTTGCTCCAAGTCTTTGCTAACACGCCCACACTCTTTTGTGCATTTCACCACTTTGTTAGGGTTACCTTGCGCTTCGAACACTGAAATCGGCCAAGAATCTGCATTCGAAAAAGCCAAAATGGCAAGCCCGCCTAAAAACACTTCCCTCTGCAACAAAATCTTTTTAACCACCAGCATATAACACCAAGAGCATTCAGACAATCTCAATACCGTACAGCCTGCATTATACTCGCGCAATAGTCACAACAAAAAAATCCGATCATTATACGACCAAGCTCACAAACTTCACATCTTTATTCCTTTGGCTCAGTCGGACGACACCGCACCCAACTTACACAATAAACAACCTTCTCTCTGTCAAGACTTCCAATCACAGCCCCATCAGGCTCAACACAATCAAAGACATACAAAAGACAAAGTCTCACGCCTTTGTTCCTTTAGCCCAATCAAATGACATTGCAACCAGCAGACAAAACTACCCCCTGGATGCCCATTCCTAAATTCGATCCAACAAGATTTACACTCAAATATTTCATACCATGACACCGCAAAAACATCCAAGTCTGATTGACCAAAGCAAAAAAATGGTACAACAACAACCAACAAAAGGGAAACTCTAACTCCCTAACCACGAACACACTTTCAACAAAGGCCTATCCACCAAAAGTTTGCTCCATACTTTCGAAAGCACGACCCAAGACAAATACAATTCTAGACAATCTCCAAATTCAGCAAAATCCAAATATCAAACCTCGGTCTAAGTATGCAAAGTATCCATATATTCATAGTCATCGATACATCCGTTCATCACACTAAAGGACGAATGCAGACTCTAGCCAATACTTTGGTGATCAGCGCAACTCTCTCTCTCGGTGATCTGTCATAGACAATAAACTGGGGCAGAATTTTTGAGGATCCTCTCAAATATTCCCAAAAGATGCAAATTTGACACTGGGGCAGAAATTTTTGAGATCCCCTAAAAAATTTCACCAAAAGTCCTTACAACAGCGACATGATAGTCTCCTTAGCACATCGCATGATATAACAATAGCATTCTACTTGTTGCACATTACTTTACTCTTGATGCATCGACCGAGGGTACACAGCCCGACGACGAATCTTATTCATGTCGACAGATATGCTTCAACAAAAGGTTTGTCTTTTAAATTAGCTGAGGGCATACAACCCGAAGTATCGATTGAGGGTACACAACGCGATATCTATTTGTCATTTAAATTAGCTGAGGGTACACAGCCCAAAGCGTTGGTTGAGGGTACACAGCCCGATATCGATTTGTCATTTAAATTAGCTGAGGGCACACAACCCGAAGCATCAGTTGAGGGTACACAGCCCGATACCGATTTGTCATTTAAATTAGCTGAGGGTGCACAACCCGAAGCGTCGATTGAGGGTACACAGCCCGATATCGATTTGTCATTTAAATTAGCTCAGGGTACACAGCCCGAAGCGTCGGTTGAGGGTACACAGCCCGATATCGATTATTCATTTAAATTAGCTGAGGGCACACAACCCGAGGCATTGATTGAGGGTACACAACCCGATATCGATTTGTCATTTTAAATTAGCTGAGGGTACACAGCCCGAAGCGTCGGTTGAGGGTACACAGCCCGATACCGATTTGTCATTTAAATTAGCTGAGGGCACACAGCTTGAAGCGTCGGTTGAGGGTACACGGCCCGAAGCGTCGGTTGAGGGTACACAGCCTGATATCGATTTGTTATATAAATTAGCTGAGGGCACACAACCCGAGGCGTCGATTGAGGGTACACAGTACGATATCGATTTGTCATTTTAAATTAGCTGAGGGTACACAGCCCGAAGCGTCGGTTGAGGGTACACAGCCCGATACCGATTTGTCATTTAAATTAGATGAGGGCACACAACTCGAAGCGTCGATTGAGGGTACACAACCCGATACCGATTTGTCATTTAAATTAGTTGAGGGTACACAGCCCGAAGCGTCGGTTGAGGGTACACATCCCGATATCGATTCGCATTTTAAATTAGCTGAGGGTACACAGCCCGAAGCACCGACAGAGGGTACACAGCCCGATGTCGAAAACTGACACCGCGGAGGGTACACGGCCCGATGCAAATTTTGACATTGTAACAGGAAGACAGCCTGGAGGGTAGATAGCCCGTTGAAAGGACAACATGACAAAAGGTGTGCAACCAAAATGAAATAACGATAGGCAACCCTGCATGGAGAGATACACAACTCAATACAAAAGGAGTATATAGCCCGACGTGACAAACACCCGTTTAAAGGACGAAAAGCAATGGACAAACAATCCGGCGTCACAACTAGCAAGATGCTCCAACAACAGATCAGCACGACAAAGCAACTAACTCCAGACGAGAAGCACTTAGCAAATTGGTATTCCCCCAGAGGAGAGGCACACATTCCCTAGCACTAAGCACCTGAAAGCGGACCAGACAAAGGAGAGTTCAACTCAACAGGGAAGTTTACTTTATCTCTATTTTTATCTCAAATTTCATTTATCATAATCTTACTGTAGGGACTCCCCGATCTCCCGACAAACCCATGCGGCCTACTCTCACACCTGTTCCCAAAATCACTGCTGATTATGCAACCGCAAAGCCTCAAACATACCTCAAAGTATCATCCCGAGACCCAATTCAAAAGGCCTAATCCTACAGACAATGCTTTTGCTGCACCCGCAAGCCACCTCTTTCGGCCGAGTTCCATAGAGCTCAAAGCCGCAATCATATGCCCGCACCAGTGATCTGCCTAATCATTCCTCGCTGATTGGGTACCAACTCCGTATTCCTTCCTATTCGTGCCTATCTGTTTGAACCGTGCATATTCATCGTGCTTTATTCCTCAATATTCCTCAGTTCACGCAAGACAATGTTGAGGCCAAGATGACTTCTCTATCGAGTTATAGTAGAAAGTGTGCCCATGTAGACCCCTCTTTATGGGTGTGTCGTGCACCACATCTCATAACTAGGACGTTTACAAGCCTATTTCACCACACTCGGTTTATCGATGTTATCTCGACTTCGACAACGCTTTTGTCTTACCTGCAAAATACCTATTATGTCGAATTCAAACATGCCCAAAAGCAGATCATTTCACGCCCTCACAAGCAATCTACCTAATCTTTCATTGTGAATTGGGATGTTATTTGGCATTTCCTTCCAACTAATGCATACTTCGCCTATTCAAGCCTATCTGCGTCAATCGTGCGTATTTTCGTGCCTAATCGTGCCCATCTATTTGAATCGTGCGTATTTATAAAACTCGCTCCTCAAAATTCTTCCCAGCCCAGTCAAGGCAACATCGGAGACGGGCTTACTCAGTTGTCAAGATGAAGTGGAAACTAGGTACATATAAACTCCTCTTTATGGGTGTGTAGCGCGCCACATTTTCATAACTAGGACAATTATAAGCTTTTTTTCCCATGCTCCACCTACTGATGTTATCTCATCTTCGATAGTACCCTTACTTTATTCATCATTTATTCCGCCGAAAAGGCAAAGCATACACGAACCTAAACTTTACATACTTGGATAAGTTTAGTCTTTACATCCAAAATCGTGCGTCATAAATCTCTCACACAAGAAAACGCCATTCTAGAACTACACACGGCCTGATTTTCGTGAAACCCGAGATATGTAGGCAACTCAGAGACTAGGGTTCGGCCAAAAAATACCAAAAAACTTCCATTTTCCCTTTAATCATTTTGCCTTTCAGTCGTGACAAAATTGGCTGCACTGTCAACGTCTTTGCACGAAGACTCTTTCATCATCCCCGGGCAAAGAGGGGCAGGTGTTGACACCCAATTTTGTCCCTCTTTTTTTTTCTAAAATTGGCTATAATTGAACTTATAGGTGCAATTTGGCTATTTATACATAATGTGCATTAGAAGCATGCATTTACGTGTGTTATCCCCTACTTACATATTACATATTTAAATGTGACTATGTTACGTAATTTTACATCATTTAGGCTATTCGTCAAAACGTGATTATGTGTGCAATTTTAGTGCATTCATAGCGTTTAGCAAATATTTGTGGCTATTTATACTTAAGTAGTTAAATTTGCATTCCAATTTGCTTTACGTTGTACATTTTACTACGTTGTTTGTATATTTTATACAATAGGTATATATATAATCGCATATATATTTTTTAAAGCACCTTTAAGTTAAATATTGGCCAATAAAAGTGTCCAAATTCCTTTTATTATTAATTCTTTCTTATTTCAAAATTACTACCCAAAATTCTTTATTTATCTTTATTTATTTATATTTTTTACTCTGAACCTAGCCACATTTCCTAATCAAATACATCCTTTACAAAAACCATGTCCAAGTTCGTCTCCCCATGTCACTATCCTAATCCCCTAAAATAATTCCCTAAAATCCCTCCTCAATCTCCTAATCTCTCCAAAATTCCCTAATATCTCCTAAATCCCAAAATTACCTCCCCAAATCCCCAACAATGATTTTTCTTCCCTAACCTATATTACCATCATCATTTTATTTCACCCAACACTACTACATATCGGCACACTCCTACACACTACATAGATACACACTACTCGGCATACCCCACACCTACTTTGTCTTCTTCCCTATCATCTCCTCCAACAGAAAAACACACCAACAAGAGGATAAATTATTCACACACTTCACACCATTACACACGACAGATCACACACACTCATTCATCCATTTTCTCCACTTCATCTTCCTCACAAGACCTCTCCTTTCTCCAAAAACGCACTGTACTCAGCCTCACCTCTCTTCTCCATTGATAACAACATCAACATAGGCACACACCACCACATATACAAAAACATCAGCGACAACCCGTACCCATCACTCCATTCTTCTCTCATCATCAATACACACATACACTGATCTTCTTCCTCACACCCTTTTTTCCTCTTTACACCAAAAATCCAATCCAAACACAGATCACACATAAAATAAACCGAAATAGAGGGAGATTGGGGGTGGGGATACAGATCGGAAACATACAAGGTGAAGCCACCATTAATTCCGAAGGAAAATGTCAGAAACATGGAGTAGTACCAAAATGGAATACGGATTGGGAATCCCATCGTTGATTTCTTTATTTCCATTCGATTATTTCGTCTCGTTTTGACATTTTGTTACTGAGTATTCTTGACAGGAAAAGGAAGAAGTGAAATCTGAGGCGGAGTAAAACTGGGGGTGGAAACGGCATCACCACCACCGGAGTAGCAGTGACGCTGCTGGTATCCCCTCACCGGAGAGGCCGAGCCGGCTATCGCTCCTCTTTCCCTGACCTTTCGCCGCTGTCTTGACGTTTCCCACGCTTTCGTGGGGATATCTGCCACTATGATGGCTTTGGGGATTTTTCCCTTTTACCGAATCGAGGAGTTTCACTGTGAAATTTTGGGAGGGGGCCCACATCCCTATGTATTTCAATTGATATAATGTTTTGTTCCTTTTCTATTGCTTTTAATGAGTTACTACTGTACTGACCGTGTTTTTTTAAGATTTTGCAAGAACTGCAAGGACCTCAATTGGCACTGTCACTGATTCAGCGGTTACTAGTCAGAATAAGGCCAATGAAAAAATATATTTTACATATATTGAGGCCTACACAAGGAATTGACGGAAATACAATGAATTGACAGGCTAATCACGGTCAAGGAAAATAATTATTTATTTGAGGCCTATTGATAAACAATCTCATTCCCACGTCCCCTAAAAACAAAAGGCTACGATGAAGTGTATAAGCCGTGACTACAAACGAACCGGTGATGGAGTGAGGAGACCGATACTTGGCATGGAAACACGGCCGGCCGGCGTGTTCGCAGCCGTATCGACATCTCTGACCTCCACCCAATTCATGCACACCTGAGCCGACACTTTCAAAATTCCCTTCCCCTTTATTTTAAAACTATTATTATTATTATTATTATTATTATTATTATTATTATTATTATTATTATTATTATTATTATTATTATTATTATTATTATTACTATTATTATTCTTATTATTATCATTAAAATTATTATTATTTTTATATTAATTCATTTTCATCTTTCTTGCGAGGTGCAGCGTGATTAAGTCACGAACGGACAACACATTTGCAAAAGGACAAATTTATTTATAATCATTTGACTTTACTTAAATTTATTTTATTCTATTCTTTACTAACTTGTTTGCTTATTTTGCAAGGCACATTGAAATGAAGATTAGGAAAGAGAAGAAATGAATATTTATTTACTATTATTTGCCTTCAAATTTACATACCTAGTTCAATATTTAAATATTTTTAGTGTCTAATTAGTTTAATTATTTGCTCTAGAATCCATATTATAAAGTTCGGCCGGCAACCACATTTGTGGAGCTCGAGAGGTGCCTAACCCCTTCCTCTCGAGTTAACATGAACCTCTTACCCGAATCTCTGACTCGTAGACTAACCCAGAGTTAATTATTTAAATAGAATCAGAAATTAATAGGTGACCTAATACGGCTAGGAAATTTATTAGGTGGCGACTCCAAAATCTTAACCCAAACGAGTTCACCCAGTCAAATCTGAAACCCGACTCGCCTCGAGTTGAGTCCAAAATCGGGTATGGCAACTGGGTATCACAACTATAAATACCTCTCCTTACATTATATTGTAGATAACTCTGGATTCGCCATCAAACTCGGCTACTCTCAAGGAATATGATTTACTTTGCTTTCTTCATTATTTCTCGTTTATTTACTTGTCTTTATTTTCATCATATTTACTTACTTTTTCATCTTAATTTACCATATTTCTTGTGACCTCATTCATAGTTAATTGTTTAACCTAGATGTACAAATTTAGGCATAAACACTCCCCTTTATGGGCCTTGGTTAACAATAGGTGATTTTGAAGATACCTGTTAGGTCTCGAAGTGTATGTCGACACTAGTCCGTCTACTCAAGGCTTTTATTTATCTTCAATACGTTGAAAAACTGACAGCATCATTTCGAGGACCAATAAATGAACATGCTTAGTGCGACTATGCGGCTGTTGAGCCTTTTCACCTATGTCTTTTCTTTAGCACCTCCGGTATATCAATAGAGTTAATCTTTATAGGGTTAGCTTCGATCCCTCGATTCAAGACGATGAAGTTGAGGAACATGCCTGAAGATACCCCGAAGGCGCACTTCTGGATTAAGCTTCATGCAAAACTTATCCAATATATCGAATGTTATTCTATGTACTTGATATGGTCCTTTCTGAAATCTAACTTTACTAGCATGTCATCGATGTATACCTCCATGGTCTTCCAAATTTGATCCTTGAACATCAAATTCACCCGCCGTACATACGTTGCTCCAGCATTTTTCAACTCGAACAAAATTATGCGATAATACTAAGTCCCCTTATCCGTTATGAGAGAAGTCTTCTCTTGATCATCCAGGTTCATAAGGATCTGGTTATGCCCTAAGTATGTGTCTAGGAAGCTAAGCGTTTCATTCCCTACCGTTGAATCAATGAGTTGGTCAATGTTAGGTAATGGAAGTAAGTCCTTCGGGCATGCCTTGTTCAGGCCAGTGAAATCTGTGCACCTTCTCCATTTTCCATTCTTCTTTGGAACTGCCACCACGTTCGAGAGCCAATCTAGGTAGTAAGCTTCTCGAATGTATCCGTTGTTCAACAACTTCTATACTTCCTCATGAACTTCTTGTCCCTTTTTGAGACTGATTGGTCGTTTCTTCTGTTTGACAGCTTTAAAGGACATATCTACGTTCATTTAATGTGTCATCACCTGGGGGCATATGCTCAACATGTCTGTATACGTCCAAGCCAAAGTCATTGCTTAGGAGCGTAGAAGATCGACAAATTCTAATCAAGCTTCAGCCGTCAATTTTGAACCTAGGTAGATATTCTTTTCTGGTGTCGTCTCGTCAAAGATCAATGTGTACAGACCATCCACCATGGCCTAGAGACTTCTTCCTCTTCGTCTGAATCACAAATGATAGCGGACATTTCTTAAGGGTCCTTCTCTTCCAACTCCTCTGGGTCGATCGCTATATTCGCCACCAAGAAAGGTCCTAACAACTTTCCTAGTTTATTCTGCTGATACTTTGTCTCTGCCCTTGTTGCGCGTACGACCGCCGTCATATAACAGCTTTTGGTTAATTTTTGTTCACCCCTAATTTCTTTTACCCCCAACAAAGTTGGTTACTTGAGTATCTAATAAAGTGTTGAGGGTACCGCCCTTACTTCATGTATCTAGGGTCGTCCCAGTAAGATATTAAATGAAAGATCGCATACAATCACCTAGAATGATGTCAATTTAGACAACCCGGTACGAGGACTAGAAGGATTATCTCCAATTTACTTCTCGCTCGAATTGTTGATGCTGGTCAGTGTATATGAACTAAGGACTATCTGTCCTAGCAGCTCTATGTCGTGGACAGCTTCCTAACCGATTATGTTGACGGCTCTTCTCAGGTCCACGAGTACTCGTCTTATTTGCGCGTCACTTACCCTGAGGGTAATGACTAGAGCATCGTGGTGCAGAAAAAGAAGGCATTTCTCATTTGTCTGTTGAATTCAATTGCTTTTACATATTGCCTTTTTCTTCCATGATACGGATCAAAAATAAAGACAAGAAAAATGATAGGAGCGAGACTCGTCTCGAACTCCCTACAAGGTATCCATAGAGAACTTATTCCGTGAAATCCTCGTATCGTGTCAAGATTTGCCTAACGCTAAGAAACTACCCTCGAGTCACACTCGGGACTTAGCAAATAGAATGACCGGACATTGGTTCGAAGATCAACTAGTACCACTAGAAGAATCAAGCCAACAAAGGGTTCTTTCATTAACTCAAGAGATTCCACTCTTCAAAGGTTTTCATCATTCATCAAAGCTAACTAAGTAAAATGAAAGACTAATGGCCCTTTTATAGGTGCCTTACACATTAATATAAAGTCTAAAAGACCCCTAAAGTGGGCTAAAAGGATAGAAGCCACGTAGGGCTAGAATAGAAATTACATAGCATTAAAAATAGAATTCCCGTCAAATAAAGGGGAACTGGGTGGTCCGCTCATTGTGCCAGGCGCTACGCCTCTTCTGAGCAACATTGGACCACACTATGAAGTGGGCGGTCTGCCTTGTAACAGGGGTGGTCCGCCCCTTCCAGATATAGAGAACCTCCCATTTTATACTTAGCCAAATTTCGGCTATTTTCAAGTAGGCGGTCCACCCCTTTTTGTAGGCGGTCTGCCTCATCCTGGAAGGTCTTGAGACAGCTCAAAATGGTCTTGAAATGCTCTTACTTGGCCTTGGATGGTTGCTCAATTTTCCCCGCATCATCCTCCCCTTCTTGAGAAGATTTCGTCCTCGAAATCAAGGCGTTGTCTCTCATGGCGTCATCAACTTCTCGGGGTGTCCAATGCTCTCCTCCTTTGTCCCTTTTGAACGTCACTTTGATATAGGCTTCTTCCAAGATCTCCCTTGCCTTATCATGATGCTTAGGACCTACAAGCAATGACAAGCAAACACAAAACTTCATACTTCGAAAGTAGGTTAGCGCAAGAAGTGTGGAAAACACACTCTTGTGGTATTACCAAGCATCAATAATAAGCATAAATATCAAGTCTACAAGGAGACCATCAAGTACTTTGTTCAATGAAAACATGCACTCAACACAAGAATGAGCGAATAGGTCATGGGGACATGGGAAATGCAAGATCAAGCTATCAAAATCCCCTTGCAACTTAAGCTCACGACCAACACACCAATCCCTCCTCAAAGTGTGATCAACATGTGGAGTGGAGTAAGTCAAATAACCCAACCTACAAGTAGCATCAAGTACTCCACTCCCCTTCTTTAGAGCATACTTACTCACACTAAGGGATTCCTTTTCACCTCAAATCGCTTCACCTAAGAAACCCTTCTCAAAAGACAAGCTCTCAAGGAAGGTATTGATAATGGCCTCTTCTTCATCATAACCCCCAACAAGAAATAGTAGCTCGAAGAGTCATCTACCTCACACAAGTTCTCACATAATGTGTTGCCTAAGGAGTCAAACCGTTCACACCATGGAGGTTCCATTTTACTACCAACCCTAGTCCGATTAAGTATAGGTAAGATATCAAGACTAGGTTCATTACTCTCACTTGAGGAGTCATCATAGACAACCTTGCCCAATTCATGCAATTTGGACTCCTCAAGGCCATTACCATCCTCACCATAACACATAGGCCCACCAAATAAAAGCATATCAATAAGGGTATTATCAACTATCTCATCTTCCCCTTTGTCAAAGATTGGTGGTGTGTCATAGCAAAGGTCACATTCAAAGTCAACTTTCACATCTACACTAGAGAGAGATTCACAAAACATTGAGCTCACATCATGATGTGGCTTAGCATTTCTCTCAACTAGTGATACACAATCACACACAAGTTGACTACTAGACTCTTCACTAGTGGCATATAAAATTGATGCATCACAAACGTCAACTAGTGTTGAGTCATCACAAGACAAGTAACTAGCAGGCTCATGAAAAGATGAAGCAACACTTACATTTAAATTACTTCCTTGATCACTCACAAGGCTTGAAGTGTCATATGCAACTCCTCCTTCATGAAGCTTACATTGAAGATTTTCCTCCTCTTGTCTTTCCTTCCAAGCACATGGTTGAGGCTCCAATGGCTTGTCTTCAAATGTACCTACACAAGAGCTATCACAAGAGAAAGTAGAAGATGAAGAATAGTTAAAACAATGGGTGCCCTCACACTCAATTTTTCTTTCCTCACCTCTCCTTTCCTTCATTTTTCCCTCAAGGTCAAGTGTAGTTTGTGGTGACAATCCACTCACATCACTCCTCAAATTCTCTTCTTTTTCCTCTCTTAGATTGTCACCGTTCACTCCCTCACTTCTCTCTTTCTTTTGTCTCTCAATTCTAGTACAATGGGATAAGACTCAAGATTATCATCATTTGAAGTAGAGTGACTCTCACTTTCATTATGCAATGGTAAAACAATAAGATTTTTTGCTTCGGGCTCAAGTACAATAGGTGACTTTGCTTTGGCTGCTTCCCTCAACTCCCTCATACGCTTGTAGTCTTCCCTTACTTGCCTTGGGATCAAAGGTTTAAGAACATACTTCCTTCCATCTTGCTTGACCTTATAGGAGTTGGTCCGGCCATCATGTACCACACACCTATCATATTTCCATGGTCTCCCAAACAAAAGATGGCAATCTTGCATCTGGACCACATCAAACATGATTTTATCTTTATAGTTCCAATGCTAAACTCTATCAACACTTGTTTCACCACCTTTAATTCACCACACTCACTAAGCCATTGTAAACGATATAGTTTTGGATACTTTAGAGTGGGTAATTTCAATTGGGAAATCAATGTTTGGCTCACTATGTTGGCACAACTTCCCGAATCAACAACCATTGAGCACATTTGCCCCATAACACGACGTCTAGCATAAAAAAGGTTTTCTCTTTGATCAGTTTCCACCTCATCTTCTATGAATATGGTGCTCAAACTCCTCCTAACTACCAAGAACAATTGAGGATCTTCTCCTTCTTCGGTAGCCTCTTCACAAGCAATTTCTTCATCTCCCTCTACTCCTTCACCCTCAGGTTCACTATCTTGCTCATACACCAAATTACCTATCACAACCATGGTCTTTCGAGTAGGACAATCTCTAGCAAAATGACCATAGCCCTTGCACTTATAGCATTGAGTAGAAGTAGAAGAAGGATTTCTCAAGCGAGTTTTAGAATTATCTTCCACATGTGGTGTAAACTTCTCATACGACTTCTTCACTTCTTTGATAACACTTGCGCCACTCGCACTTGGAAAGTTTGCATTTGGAGTCTTCCACTCCTTTGGCTTGCTCACGGGAGTAGGAGTGTTGCTCTTGGACTTCTCTCCCTTAAGCCAATTCTCGGCTTCAATTGCAGCTTCAAAGATATCTTGAAGTGAGAGATAGGCATGCAACCTCAATTGAGAAGCTATACCATAGCTCAAGCTATTCTTGAAACGGATCACGGCTTATTCTTCACCTTCGGTATCCATATCCAAAGCCATCCGGATCTTTTCAAATTCATCATAGTACTCATGAACCGTCTTGACACCTTGCTTTAGCTCATAAAGCTTCTTAAGTTGCTTTTAACGATACCTTGGAGTCATATACTTGGTATTCATGAGAGCTTTCAATTCATCCCAAGTCACAATCACATGTACTCCCATCCTCCTTCTTGACCTCTTCATGGATTCCCACCAAGTAGAAGCATAGGTCTCAAAGGTTGAAAGAGCATAGGCGCCATTCTTCTCCTCGGTCATCTCATTTGTGTCAAACACTCTCTCCATGAGTAGTACGCATTCCATGTAGGCTTCCGGATCACAAGTTCCCTTAAAGGTTGGAAGATTGAGCTTAACACTATTGAGGTTATTGTTGTCACGAACTCCACTGTGAGGCTCCGGTTGGGCTCCATAATGGTCATCATAAGCAACATAATCCCTCCTAGCATTCCCTCCAACATAACCCATGGGTGGCCCTCGACCTCGGCCTCTACTCCTATCCACATTATGACCCTAATTCATACCTCGCCTAGCTTGATAGTGAGCATCATACCTATAGGCCTCATCACCATACTCGGCTTCCTCCCCTTCTTGAGCTTCAACAACTTGCTCAAGAGTTGGAACAAATCTAACGGGTCTTGGAAGTGGAGCATTTCCTTGGGGATTGCCCAAGTTGTGGGGAATGCCCACTTGTTGGGGATTGCCCAACACACGCTCTTGTGGAGCCACATCATTCTTTAGCTCAAACTTCTTGCCTATCTCCGCAAAGTGTCCGGGAGTCATAGTAGAACCTCGGCTTGTCGCTTCTCCGGATTCAATTTGGACGCTCGGGGTCCTCCTTTCAACGTTCTCAAGCCTCAAGGTTATGTCCTCCAACTTGGATATGATAGTTTCCAAGGCTTTCTTCATGGGATCATCTCCCTCATTTGCCATTGTACCTACAAAATGAACAAACGCTAGTGAAAACACCTCACTCACACCCTCACGTGTATGACACTCGGTTCACTCATTTTAGTGGTGGTCGATATTTTACTCAAGCTTGAATCTAGAAGCTTCACGTAGTTGATCTAAAAACCTCAACTCAATCAAACTATCCACAAGTTAAGTGTACTCCGGGGTGAGTGGAGTTTATGTGACTCTATTGGACGATAAGCTCTTTAAAGTGAGGACTTGAGTATACCGGTTAAATGCACCTTTCCGAGAACTGCCATTAACTGCTCCGAATCATTTCATATCTTCAGCAATAATTACGCTTGACCATTACATATGCCATCCTTATCTCTTTTTTCTGCCTATAAATAGGGACTTTGTGACAGTAGAAAAATCTAAAACTCTTCTTCAGAAAACACCTCACTTCTTCAGTAATTTCTTATGATAGTGAAAAACTTTCTTAAAAAATGTTTGCCTTCGATCCTGCTTTGATATTCCTATAAACCCTTCTTCGTTCCGAATGGCCATTGCATGAGGAGACTATAGAAGGAAATTCATCTACAGTTGCCTCCTTTTCTTTCTTCGTCCGTGAGGAAACGGATAATGTCCCCCGAGTCATGAAGATTGATCGGGATTCTAACGACGCCCTATGGGATGTCTTCATTGTGTCATATGCACTGATTGCGGTGCGTTCATCTTCTAACACAGCGGTTGTTGTGATATTCTTCTTGTCATGCAGGGTCAGGCCGCTTAGCCCTTTTAGTTTCTGTGTGGCTTCTCTGCCAGGATTTTTCAGGCGCTTATACTGCCTTTTTGACGGAGTAGGTTTAAAGCCTACTTGCCTGACTCTGTTTCATGAAAGGCAAGAGGAGAGAGCTCTAGTTTGTGAGCAGATTAGCGAGTCACCAAGCTCTAACTCTGCCTACGGCTCTAGGCTGTCTCTTGGTTCTGCTGGTTCGATCGTGTCGGTGTTGCAACACTCTGTGGGATACCCAAGGAAAGCGGTTTCCTTGTAGTAGGTTCCAAGCTCAAGCCTCTCTGTTCCTGGTGAGCACCTATTTGTGCTTGAAGATCTGCGGGGCCGTAGACTCTGGTTTGACCAATTGAGGTTGACTCAGATGGTCAAGTTTTCTTTGTAAGCTCTGCAACAAGTCTTTAAGTTTCTCTTTAAGTTCAGTGGGCAAGATAGAGGAGGTTAGGCCTGTACTCAAATGATTCCGAGGTCCCTTGCTTTGATCAAGCAGATGGGCTTTGATTGCACCAACGACCGAGTGCCTTGAAAGAATGCTCGGGCCGACATATCTCTAGCTATCAGAAGAAATGATGAACTCTGTAGTGTATAAGGCTTGTAGCTACAATCCTGATGGAGGCCATGTTAATCCTGAGGAGCTCTTTGTTTTTAGTCTTCCCTTACCTTTTTTTTTTCTACAATTGTTATGAATAAATTTGTTGTATTCAGGAAGAACTAATTGTATATTATGAGCCTACATGCTTTTTATTAAGAAACGGTCATTCATCATTAATTTAATTCGTACTTGTGTAATTACTTGTTGCGTAATGTGTAATCAAGCAGTATGTTTTGTGTTTCTTTCTAGGCTGGTGTCTTCAAGAGACGGTGTGCGCACTGAAGGGTGCTTCATTTGCATCAGTAGGTGGCGGCAAAAGTTGCGCCCATAATGGGACGAATTTAGTCCGTGTGAAAACGAGCCCTTTTACATCCGACTTCAAACGTCTCTGCTTAGTGACTCGAGTATTTAAGACTTTCTGGCACTATGCGAACGGGCGTCCCCATCGGTATGTAGGTGAAATTGTTGAATTAACGAGTTCCAGTAATGTCTGGTGGCTGTCTAACTCTAAGTGAGTAGTGTACCCTACTTTTTGTAACAAAAAATGAGTGTATTACTTCAACTTACGTTTAGCCGGGGCTATGAATAGTTAGATCATAGATGTATCTGAATAAAAAAATAAAACTGACTAAGTAAAAATAGTAGTTTTATTGATAAAGGGGCGCTAAGCCTGAGATGCTGTGGGTGAAAATCCGTAACATGATTGATGAATATGAAAATACTGTGATCAAAGTTAAAAGAGCTAAATATAAAAATAAATGCTTTTAAAGCTTCGAAAGATACTTTATGCTTGATCCTCAAAAGGTTCGGGAGCATGTGCTTGGGCTTCCCTGTTCGACGGGTTTTGAGCCTGGAGATGTTACCTCTGGGCCGCTAACAACCCGATGGTACAACTTTGCGCTTATCAAACAATAATGAACGACTTGCTTTCGCAGTTGTCTGCTTTCTGAGTTGTATTAACGGAGGATTCCTTTGCTTTGGTCGTTGATTAGTGCGTGACGATGCCCCGTGACGGATCTTGTGTCTGGAACTTCAAGGTTCATTAGGTCCACAAGGGTTAACTTAACCACTATCTGCCGATTGTACGAATCTTCGGATGCTTGGCCATCGCTCGAGCTTCCTTCCCGATAGACAAACTCCCATGCCTGAAAATTTTTCAAGAGTGCTTTCAATCTTTCCAGCCGATCTAGCATGCAGATGCCTTCTATGGCGAGAACTTCCTTCACTTGACCGACGATTAGTTGGGAGCTGCTGAAGAGGGTGACCTTCCTGGAACCCAGTATGTAGGCTAAGTCAAGAGCTTGAATTATTGCTTCATGCTCTGCTTCGTCACTTTGAGCTCTAGCAGTCTTGTGGAAGACCATCCCAGTGGGTGTCCTGGCCTACAGATCAAGGTCAGCTTCTTCCCTTTTCAGGTCGACTTCAATGCTAATCTCCCAACGTCCAGGCTCGATCATTTCTTCGTTTCTGATTGACTCCTCCGCCTTTGACTTTAGCTTCTCCATTAAGTCTAAGGTAAATCTCTCCAGTTCCTGTGACTCGATAGCTGTTCGGGGTTGGTAGATAATGTCATACTCACCCAGTATCTCTGCCTATTTTTCCATCTCCTATCAGAGTCTGAGTTTAGACAATATGGTCTGTACTGGTGTGGAGGAGACTATGCTGATTGTATGGTCAAGAAAATACGAGCACAGCTCCTGGGTCGCCATGATTACGGCCGCAATAAACTGAAAAGGTAAAGGCAAAAACTTGTCTCAACACGAAGGTCTTTTGCTGGCGTACTTCATGGGAAATTGCCTCTCATTCTCTTCTTGTACAAGGACTGCATTCCATGTTATTTCTGAGATTGAGACATACAATAATAGATGCTTACTTGGCTTTGGCTCAGTTATCACCGGAAGCTATAGGAGCTGCATATTTGTCTGGGCTACGGTTACGTAACTCTATATCAGCCATAGGGCCCCCCTTGTCTCCGCAGCACCTCAGAGAGCTGACATACAAATTCTGTGGCTTTGGGGACTAGCTGATCCATCACCACCAACCGATCTCGTAGTTCACTGATCTCTTCTATGACTTCTCGTTCCATGGCCTCGAACTCGATGGAGTCCTCTTTGGTCATATTTATTTTGGCTACTGGTCGTACATCAAGATCCTCGCCAGAAATAGGATAATGTTCTCCAAGTGAAAACCGCTCACCCCGTAAGTCGTTAACTCGGTGAGAAATCGGGTATTTGAAGACCTGACGGAGTGTTGAGGGTATTCCGTTACCTCAATATATCCCAGGCCATCCCAAGATGACGTCATAAGACAAGTCACAATCCAACATCTAGAAGAGAGTAATCCTCATCACGCCAGGTATATGGATCGGTAGAGCTAGTTCCCCGACAGGCTTTTCCCAACTGCCATTGAAACTAACTACGCTCTGAGGACATGAATTTAATGGTGGCGTTAGTGTGAATTTTGCAGCATCTGCATCTGAATAATGTTCACGCTACTCCCTAGATCAATCAGAACTTGCTGGATGCCCAGGTCGGATACGCCTATAAAAATGATGAGGTTGCTTTGGTGCTGTCCATCCTCCTTTGGGCTGAACGGAATAAGACCGAGCGATTCTCCTGACTTCAAAGTCCCCCAGGTTGTGGCTGGTTCCGGGATCATGAAGATTGCATTGATGGTCCTCAGGTTTTCAGAATCCGACGCTCTAAAACGATGTGGTCCTCCTTCAATCAAGTCCTTGAGATGTCCTTCTCTCAATAGATGCTCGATCTCGATCATCAGGGCCTTGCAATCGACCATTGCATGGCCACCGCTGTGATAAAAATAACAATAGGGGATTGTGTTTCTCCCCATTGCTCTTTTTTATGGTAGGGGGCCATCAGACCCTAGGACCTAGTTTTCCAAAGTGATTGGCAAATAAATCCATAGCATTGGCTCGCAAGCCAAAATCTCTGAAGCTACGGGACTCTGCCCATTTTTCTTTGGATCCAGGTCCCTAGGAATTGCTCTGCGTGGTGCTTCCTGCCTGGTTCTGGATCTTTTCATTTGTTCTTCTTCCGTCCCCCTCTCTTTCCAGAGAAGGACTCCCTGCTCTCTTTCTTCGCTCTGCTTTAAGGTTCTGGGAATGATCCGGCTCCAAGCGAAGTTTTTCAGTGTACCTCTGATACAATGCGCTCCATGTTGTCACAGGATGCTGAGCCAAACTCCACTGTAATTCCTTGGTAGCTAACGACCCTTTTGAGTTCAGACTTTTGCCGAAAGCTACCACAACAATATTATCGAGAACTGGAGGAAGCTCCATGCATTCCCGCTGGAATCTATCAAGGTAGTCCTTTAGCAATTCATCATCATGCCGACGAATCTCGATGATGTCCTCCATGCGCTTCTCCCACTTGCAGACACAATACTGCACTTTCTTGAATAGATCCTGCATTTGAGTGAATGATTCGATGGAGCCCATTAGTAGCTAAGTGTACCAAGCAAAGGCGCCTTTTGTCAGAGTTCAGCCAAACCTCTTCATAGAGCAGACTGAATCTCTTCCTTGGTGATCTCGTTGCTCTTTGCAACCGTGTAATATGCGGCAATATGCTCATCCAGATCAGTTGTTCCATCAGACTTCAAGTTATCCAATAGACGGAAGTACTTTGGTATGCGGACAGTTACAACGCTTGCTTTGTAGGCATGCTTGTAAAACTTTTGCTCATCTACCGTGGTGACCCGGGGTGGAGCACCCGACACATTACCAATCCGATCATGGATGGCCTTCATCTCTTTTATAAGGTCCTAGATGACAAGCGCTCCTTTATGGTATTGATTGTTGATTGTTGATGATCCTTCAGGAGTGCCATCTATTTTTAGCCTGCGGTTACGGACGGATGCTGGCGAATGGTTCATGGGTGCTGGTCCTCACAGGAATGCTGGCCTCTGAGACGATCCAGAAAATATCGCCCCTAACTTTTGGGATATTCCCTCGACCATGTTGTTCGAGTTCCGCTGTTGTTGCTCTGACATAGTGTTGAGGAGATTAACAAGAAAACCTTGGAATTCAGTATTACCTTCATGCGGTTGGTCGCCTTCCCCATCGCTGGCAACATGGATCGAATTTAGGAAGTGTTCTTTGGTTACTCAATGTGATCCTTAGGCTGAATGCTTGGATCACTGGGATCCTTCACGGATTCATCTACCGCGTCTGTAGTGTTCTTCGGAACGCTGCTGCTATCATCAGACATGATTGCGGCTTTTTCTTCGTAGAATACATACAATTTCCTGAGCCCCACGGTGGGCGCAAACTGTTTATGGCTAAAATCAGTCACTTAGGTTAAATAATTAATTAAGAATGAGGTCACAAGCAATACAGTAAAATACGATGGAAAAGTAAATAAGTAAAACAGAGAAATAATGAGCAAGAAAAATAATGTAGTCTTAATCCTTGACAATAGCCAGACTATGTGGTGAATCGCGATGATGTACAATACAATATAAGGAGGGGTATTTATAGTAGTGGATACTTTGTCCTAATTAAGTTAAAACATAAAGACTAATAAGGCTATGGGCATATAACTCAAGGTGGTGGTACATACAAAACCTAACTAGGAGACTGTAACCCTAAGGCGGTAGGATATATACCCTTTGTCCTACGCTCGTACGGCCTAAACGATCGTAACTCATAACACGGGCATATATCCTTTGCGCCTGGTGACTTGTAGGATAAGTATAGTCTCGCCAGCTGGACTCGTATCCCAGTAATAGTAGGTGGCGTATTTTTGCCCACACAAAGAGTCCCTCCAAATGTTTAGCTAGTGCCTCCTCTACCATTGTTGAGTTCTGGACTAATTGCTGCTGCAAAACTTTGAGAAACTTGTTGAAAGCTTTCTGAAATTTGTCTTCGGGCCTGATGGGGCTTCCATGTCGTGACTTGTTGTGGTCACTTATTCTCTTAAGTAGATTGGATCCTTTGGCGGGTCTTCTCCATGGCTAGCGAGATTGATGGGATCCTTTGTTCCATCACCTACTTCCTGAGCAGTGTTTTGTGGGAGTCTGTCATTGCCGTTTAGTCTTTCATTGTCGTGCGACATGATCGTGCATTTTCTTCGCGAAAACAAACAATTATCTGGGTCCCACAGTGGACGCCAAACTATTTATGCCTAAAAATTGCCGAATAGATTAAATGGATAGTTTAGAAAGAGTCACAAGCAATAAAAGTAAATTACGATGAAATAATAGAAAAGCAGATAAATAAGAGTTGTATTCTTTGAGAATAGAGAGGATTCGTAGTAATATTTCTTGTATAATTTACGTAACGGAGAGGGATATTTATAACCTTTGGTTTACTACAATCCTAATTTGGTAAAATACAAAGTTTATAGGCCTTGGGCCTATTACAATAGATGGTGATACTAAGAAAAATCTAACTAGGGACTAATTCTGTTGAGGCGGTTGGATGTGTACCCTTCGACTCTTGGCCCGTACCTGATGAGCAGTCGTGGCTGTGGAGCATGCATATACTTTTGGCGACCAATAGTTTGTATAGTAAGTTTAGCCTTCGCCAGCTAAGCTCATATCTCCGTAATTATAGGTGGCGTATTTTTACCACGCATGATTCATCTCTTTTATTCTTTTTTTTTTTAATATTTCGAATCACTTGCTATCATTTTTTTGGATATTCACTATATAGTCGGCATGTTTGAATGAGTTGGTTGCATATATGGCCATTTAAAATGTGATAATTGGCCATTATAGTCCCTTATCTTTGTTTTATGTTTCTATGATCACTCTACTTTACTCAATTTACTCTTATGATCATCCTAAATAAAATCACAATTTTCTTTAGTTTTTTTGTGTCATGGCAGCTATAGTTTTTAGGGGGAAAAAAGTCTATATATACCGTGTCTTTTTTTAAAAGAAGCATGTGGCTATGTGACCTTAATGAATTAGCTGCATTGATGCTTTATAAACAGTATATTTCATTTAAGTTGTGCTAGTTTTTGCTTAATTATAAAGGTGTTTGACATAAGCAAGTTTTTGATTTAGCTGCATTTTTTGAGTCCATTAAACTATAACCAAACTTTAAAGACGAAGAATCAGTAGTAGATATACTCAAAATGCGTGAACTTTTGTGCCTACCAAGAGCTTGCGCTGACCAAAATATTTTCCCACAAAGTGGACATTCATGCCTCTTTGGCTCCAGACTCAGTTGTCTTTATTTTTCTTGTAATGATTCCTTCACAATTTCGAATCAATTTATGACTGCCCAATGCTTGTGAACATTTGAATACTTTTTCACATAATATTTTTATTTTTTCCTAATTTCTGATTCTTTTTTTGTATCATTTCTCCAAATATCCCTAGATAACATCATTGGACACATAGCAATGTCTTCATCGGAGAAATTGGTATATGACAATGAACCATTTTTTGCTAGTATTTTCTTTTTGTATTGTACCATGTTAAAAAAAATGAATGAAAATTTTTGTTTTTGTTTAGGATGAGCACAGAAGTTAATCAGGTAAAGTAGAGTGACCATAGAAAGACAAAATAAAAATAAGTGATTATGGTGGCCAATTACTACAAGTTCAGTATTATACAGACAATCAACTCACATTTGAATTATCTTTTGAAAGTATTTTATGGAGAATGAACATAACTATGTTTATATAATTATATTGTTGTTGTTTAGAGTTCTGTTCTATTCTCAGAGTACGGATTGAGAAAATTTAACAGTTCTAGGTAAGTAAGTAATTTCCTAAAAAGATAAAGAAAAGTAAAACATGTAAAGTGAGAAGTAGGAAATGGGGATAAGGAGTTTGGATCCTCTTCATTAGTTTTTTGTCCATTATTTCTCAATGCCATCAAGATTAATGCCATGTGTCCACCTTTAATTTAAATGGTGAGTTTGCTTTCTATACTAGACAATTAATATGAAACGAAAATTTTAAATTTTTTTTTAAAAATGTCAAAAGTAACGATTTATTTTTGATAATTATAATTTTATTAATCATCAACTGTAAACGTTTTACACCACATCAGACTCATACTCTGCCTTACTGTCTTAACATTTGACTCCCTAAATCATACACAAATTAAGCCTAGCTGATACAGTATACTTTATCTATCTAATATTTATACTTAGCTAACTGTTGGACCATTTTGCCTAATGCTCTAAAAAAGCACACGATTGCAATGTTCTTTACAACACTCTCTATATCTCTGGCAGTTTTCCCAAAGATTCTCAGATTCCTTTCTATCCAGATTGCATGGATCAATTCTATATAAATCATTTTGAAAACTTGATCCCTTGAAGATTTCTCTTTTGCATTCTTAACTATCCGCTGCACATGATGCTCCTAGTTTTGCATTTGGCAGCTCTGCCGCTGCATGCACGCACCTATTCTGCTCTATAATGCCTTTGCAAAGTTACACTCTATGAATAAATGATCTCTTGTTTCATTGGCTCTTACACAGGCTGCATTGTTGTTCTATTGTCATACCCCATTTGATCAACCTATTGGCTGTTAGAAGCTTTCCTTGAAGGCAAAACCATATGATAAACCTTTCCTTAGGCCTTGCCTCATATTTGAACATGATATACTTCCAATCCACCCTACCTATATCTTCCGATAGATGGTAATAGAATTGCCTGATTATGCTTTTATTCGCTTTAAAACCTACTTGCCTAGTACTATAATCATTTCTTGCTCCCAGTATTTGCCTCACCATCCAAGAAGCATGTTTAGGAATTCTGGATCTCTCCACTATTTGATTCTTTATATAGTACTCATGGATCCATTTGATCCATAGTTTATTCCATTTCTAGCTAATTTCGCAGCATTGTTTAGCTATAGCAAATCTATTCCGCACTCTTAGGTTAGTCAAGTTTAGCCCCCAGATGCTCTTGGTGTACACAATTTTGTCCCAAGCTACTAAAGTTTTTTTTGGTCATTGTGTTAGCTCGTGACAGTAACGGCCCAAGCCCGCTAGTGATACTATGTGCTTTCAGCCTAGGCACGCATGGTTTTAAAATGCGCCACTAGGGTCTAAGGCATGATTACTTAAATATCCAAGATCTCTCCTGTGTTATGCCGATGTGGGATACTCCTTAGCTGGGGTATCACATACGTCCCCTCTTTATGGACTTAGCATCCTCGCTGAGGTTTGCTCCGTGCCTAGACTCAGTCTTGAACTCTGTCCCACAATGATAAGGCTGACACGAATTGGCTCTGATACCATCTCTAACAGTCCAAGCCTGCTAGTGATACTGTGTGCTTTGGAACTAGGCCCGCACGGCTTTAAAATGTGTCACTAGAGTTTAAGGCATGCGTACTTAAATATCCAGGATCTCTCCTGAGTTATGCCGATGTAGGATACTCCTTAACTTGGGTATCACAGTGACCATACATAGCTTCAGCAATAATCTTCAATCATCTTGATCACTTTTACAGGTAGCACAAACAATTGGTGCCCAGTAAGCATGAATACCAAACAACACAATCAGGACTAGGGGTGTGCACTCGGTTTATCAGTTCGATTTTGAATGTTATGAGGGAGCTAGCTCATAATCTATTAGTCTTAGATTGAATAAAAACGAGTTCTACGAGTTGTTCGTATATTCCTAAGTGTAAGGTTGTAAGGATTGACTTAACTACGAATACGACAAACAATTAACAACAAAAGCATAAAATCAACCTTGCACTTTTAATACTTGTAAAATATGGATAATGAGCTAGGGGTTTACCCATTTCGACGAGATTTCATTAACTTAATAGTTTCTTTAACCTTACAAATCATATGGGTAACGTAAATGGTTGGACCACAATTGTAACTCTCAAAACCTGTTAGGGATAGAGAGGATCTACCTCGTTAAGCCCATTGGGATCAATAATAAGGCGCATAATACCCTAGTCCAAAGATCCGAGCGGGAATGACCTTATTAGGTCTTTCCCTTTAGATGGGGTAGGCTCGTAAACACATATAACCCAAATGCTCGCTAGTTCCTATAAACCTACACCTTCAATCCCGTTAGGGTGATGAAAGCAAAGTAGGATTAGATTCAAGTACGGCCGTGCCTTAAACCCTGGTCATAAAAAGTATGATAGAGAGCTAGATTCACCTTAACCCATAGATTTTATAAGTTTAAAAATAAGTTTTAAGTTAAAACAATCAAGTCATCATGAATAAATCCCTAATATGAGTTTAGCTACTCATATTAGGGTCCAACATAATCATAGTAAGAATGGAATGGCAAGAAATATGTAATGATATAAATAGAAGATGGAATCCTTACAAAAATCAATGTTAGAAACCCTTGCTTGCCTCCAAGAATATTCAAAAGTACAAAAGTAATATTCTAAGCTGAAAATATGTATGTTTGCCTTGGAGGCATAATGGTCAATTTATAAGCATGGGTTTGAAAGTTAATCTAATAATTATAAGTTTTCCATTTTCGCTCTATTTTCATCAGGCAGCAGGTTATTCGGCGAACCGCCTATAGAAGCGTGTGGCCGCCGAAGACAGTTGCAGGTCCGGAAGGAATATTTCAAGCGATGGAAATCTTCAACTTCCCCGCCGATTTCCCGAGCTCACTATGAGTACCGGCGGGTTCGGTGCTACTTCTGTAGAGCCGCCGAATGCTTTCAGAAAATGATTCGGTGATCCGCCCCTTTGGTTCGGTGGACTTGCCTTGAGCTGTTGAACTCGCTCCACCTCAGGCGGATGGCTTCGTCACTTCAGCCAATGATTTGGCGAGACATACACGACCCGGAATCCGGCTAGGCCGTGCGGGCACCCGACATCCTCCCCTAGACCTGTCGGGCGAACCCTTACCAATTAAATTAGAAAAATAAATATAATTCAATTCATAAATAAGAATAAGACTTAGAAAAAGCACAGACATACTTATACCTTTAAGCTGTACAAAAGAAATTACAGCTAACTACCCAACATACTAGGTTTAGGGCTATCCAGACTAGACATCTAAGAGTACAAAAGAAGACAGATACCTCCTGAAGGGAGCAAAATACAACTAAAATAGTAAACATAAACTGGTGGCCATACGGAATAAAAGCTGGCTCACCCTGACAACTGAAGTCGTCTTCGCTCCTTCACAACATGGCGAACTCAATCCTGGAGCGAACCTGCCGAAACGAAATAGATAGACAAAAACAAACAACAAACAAGGGTGAGTCAAAAGGACTCAATAAGTGGGGTAGACTAGCCACCTCAAAGAATATAATAGCTAGCCAGGGAGAAAATAAACAGGTAAACTAAATCCATCTTATTTAAATTATAAAAAGGCAGAGCCAGATAATAACTAGAAATACGTACGGAATCATAAACAACCAGGGGCATAAGATAGAGAGAACATATAGGTTTTTAAGTATCCCGAACATATCAACAATCAGAAATGCATACTGTTGCGGCGTGCAACCTAATCCGTATATTCATACTGTTGCGGCGTGTAATCCGATCCGTATGTTTAAATTGTTGCGGCGTGCAACCCGATCCGTATATTTATACTATTGCGGCGTGAAACCCGATCCATGTATTTATATTGTCGCGGCGTGCAACCCAGGATACAAGCCAGAAATATATAGGCAAAGTTAGATATGTCCACAACATGGTATACATACCGCATACAAAAAATACAACACAATACACACAATAGTCAGTATGCGGTGCAATGAGATGGGATGAATGCGGTACGATGCAATGCAGTCACATATGCCCAATACCTATCTCCGGCACGGGACTCTCATCGTCTACCGGGAGATATATGCAATAATGACCCTTCACCGGCTCGGGACTCTCATCGATTACCGGGAAGTATATGCAATGATGACCCTTCACCGGCTCGGGACTCTCATCGATTATCGGGAAGTATATGCAATGATGACCCTTCACCAGCTCGGGACACTCATCGATTACCGGGAAGTATATGCGATAATGACCCTTCACCGGCTCGGGACTCTCATCGATTATCGGGAAGTATATGCAATGATGAGCCTTCACCAGCTCGGGACTCTCATCGATTACCGGGAAGTATATGCGATAATGACCCTTCACCGGCTCGGGACTCTCATCGATTACCGGGAAGTATATGCGATAATGACAGCCAGAGTACAATGCTCAGATAGTCAATGCAATACCAGCAACAGGACATAACATATAATATACAACGTAAATTCAAAGCTAAGGCGTAATGAGTACGCCTATCGGCAGCTACACACGTAAAGAACACGTGGTAGAAAATCAACGAGGCCAAATGCCTCCAAAGAAATAGATATAATCACTTACCTTATGTCAAAGTGCTACTCAACAACCGCTTTATCCTTTGGATTCAGTGCCAACTGATCCTGCTTATTCAATAAGCAGAAAATATATCAAATTAGGCTAAAGGCTTCATTCTCTACATCTTAGGGCAATCCGGTTAGGAACCTGATACCCTGTTCGCATACACAATATGCAGGCTAGGCCTATGTACAGGGTTCAAAGTCACATAACCAAACTTTAAATAAATTACATTTATATGTTGCCCATAACTCACTGAGTACGAATATATAATCAATTTCATTATCGGGGTCCAATTGACCATTTAAACTATCAATTTAACTTGTTCAAATGATGTTTAATATCCCAATTTCTACCGTTAAAATATATTCAAACATGCGTAATAAACTAAAATAATACATTAAGATCATTACCTGAATGTTCCGGGGTTAAAATTGTATCTTTCTTCGGCTCTTTTCTCATTTTCAGGCATTTCCTTTCCTCCCCCGTCTATCTCATTTTCTTTCTGTTTCGTTTTTTGATCCTGTTTCTCTTCTTAGTTCGTCCTTAGCTTAACTAAGGACCCACCACCTTAATTTTTTTCTTTTCCTTTTTTTTTCTTTCTTTTTTTGTTTTCTTTTCTTTTATTTAATTTTCTTTTCTTTTCGTTTTCGTGGCGACAATTAAAACGGAACCGTACGAAATTCGAAATAACTCCAAATTTCTCAAGTAAGTTATACAAAATCTATGTAACATACTTGGTAAGGCGGATCTCAAATCGGACTTCCGAAACACAATATGCAAATTTAATGGAAAAAGGGTAAATTATTTAACTTTCGGCATTTTATCGAAAATTAGATGAACAATCTCGAAATTTACTTTCAAAAGTTCACCAAAGTCACAAATAATCATACAAACCTAACGGCGCTTTCGGATTTTGAATAGGAGTTCATTCGCCAAAATCGAGCTCGAAAATCTCTTTTTAATATTTATCGACAATAAAAATTGAAATCTTCTTCCGATACCGTACCAAACGATGTCTGATTTAGCTCAAATTTATCAGACAGGTCCTAGTAGACCTTACGAAGATTTTAAAACTATCGGCACACCAATCGGAGTCCTAACTCCCGAAACGACTACCTAAGGTCGTTTCATTCTCCTACACTTAGACTCTCGTTCGTCCTCGAACGAGCCTAATTTTAAAGAAAAATTTACACAGATAACAAAAGAACTTGAACAACCTTCATAAAATATTCCACAGATATTATCTCATGATTACAAAATTAGAATTATAACACGCACATTGAACTCGTAGAATAAAACATATCTGGATGATATGATAACACCATTGCACAGCTTATTTTGACTAAGTTGATCCTTCATCGATCACGAGAGGAGAGTTCTACATTTTTAGAACAAAGATAAACAAAACTTTGGATTGATTAACGTGATTCCGTCGACGAATCACCTAGTCGATATACTTTTCAATATAGAACAGGTCGATGAAACAAAGAATTAGCTTATGCTTTAACAATGCCTTAGAGATTTAATATTTGGATTCAGTATTGGAGGAAGACTCCTCCACTTAGAGCATAAACTCATACCAATAATTTGAATAGGAATAGCTATCTTAGCACAACCTGTTGGATTAAGGAAGACATAGCTAAAACATAACGCGGCTCAGACCTTAGCTACCAAATTACCCTCTTGAGTTGCCAAACAGCTGCAGCTCTCGAGTTCAAAACTCCATACCTTTGCCATAAGCAGCACCGCTTGATGGCTCAATTCACGGGTCAGATGACACTCTCCATTACCCTTAGTGGCCTTGAAACACAATAATGTGCTTATCCGGCTACCTTGACACGTACTTTAGCTCAACAAAGGGAATATCACAAGCGGCTACTAACCGCCCAAGCTCACTAGTGCCGGACGAAGAAGAGATGGCAATGGACTGAGGATAGGAATAATTAGAACTTCAGGAAGCTCATCTTCTTATTGCTTGGCTACCAGAGCTAGACTATTTTCGAGTCAGGCTAGCCAAAGAATCGCAATTGAAGAAATAGACATTAAATAAGCTTTATGGAATGACATCTATGCCAATTTAACCTCCCAATAAGAAGGAAACTCTGACAATTTTTCAGAAAACCCTTTAATAACCAAGACAAGCTCATAGAATAACATGACTCTACTAGCGCCTCAAACTAAGGGGAGACACGTAGATCGAGTGTTACTTACTAATCACTTTACACCGAAAGAAACAATGACACATTCTGATGGTGACGAGTAAGAATCCCATCATCCTACCAACAATGAATTCCAAAAAGAGAGATAGAATGACTTGACATAATAATAGAAAGTGGCACAACAGGATGCCAAGTAGACAATACTGACACTCTCTTCCAAATTTCTCATATTTAAACAAGATAAACTAGTAGGGTCTCACAAGTGCCAGGAATACATCATACAAGAAGCCCACCCATCTATCACAACCGATTCTTAATAAAAACACATCCAAGGAGACCATGGAAATATGATAAGACAAACCATTTCCAGATCGATTGGAAGAATCAAATCTTATTCACATATAAGGGAAGAAGAAATCCCTGGGTTTGCTATATCATATGCCTCAGCATCTTGTCAGACTGGCAGTTCATAGAACTGCCTCTACAGCTGAGCTGAGCCACTACCCTAATAATTACCTCTGAAAAAACCACTGCCACCACTGATGCAACCCGACGCTCATCCAAGCCCTTCACAAGGAGCCAAGCTAGGGAGTTGCATGACACAACCTGAATTCTCGGTTAGGCCGTGCGGGCAACCGACCACCTCCCCTAAACCTGTCGGCCGAACCCTATTGACTGAATCGATATGAATTGTGAAGAATTACCTTGAAATGAAAATGAACCAAACTTTAACAACATAAGATAACTCTCAAGGATAGACAAACATACAAGCTGTCTGAATAATACAACTAACTACCCAGAATACACAGGTTTAAATGTTTCCAGATCAGACATCTAAGAAGGCCAAAAGATATACACACCTCCCGAAGGGAGCGAAAGTAAGGAAAACTGTAATATCTGAAGTTTGTGGCCGCAATGAACAGGATGGCTCACCGTAGATAGCTGAGAACGTACTACTCCTCAATCACGGCGCGACTGGCTGGGTCCTGGAGCAGAATCTGCCGAACGAAAAGAAAACACAAGGACAAATAGGGGGTGAGTCATAAGGACTCAATAAGTGTGAACAAACTAGCAACCTCAAAAAATAGATACGCTAGTCAGGGAAACGGAACCAGACAACAATCAACAAATAAGCAATGCACATATAAGCAGAACAGTAGTCATGTATAGAAAATCTACACAATAGTATGAAATGAAATGGAATGAGATGAAATGAAATGAGATGCAAAGGGTCCATGTGCCAAATGAATGAAGCGGAATCCTCCCGCTCCGAGGGCGGAATCCTCCTACCCCCAATATGATGCGATGGAGCGAAATCCTCCTGCTCCGAGGGCGGAATCCTCCTACCCTTAATATGATGCAATGGAGCAGAATCCTCCTGCTCCGAGGGCAGAATCCTCCTACCCTCAATATGATGCAATGATAACCCTTCACCGGCGCGGGACTCTCATCGACTGCTGGGAAGTATATGTCAACTCACAGCCAGAGTACAATGCTCAGATCCTCAATGTAATACCAACAACAAGACATAACATATAATATAGAATATAAATCCAAAGCTAAGGCGTAATGAGTACGCCTATCGGCAGCTACAACGTATGGAACACGTGGTAGAAAATCCACGAGGCCAAGTGCCTCCAAAGAAATGGATATAAACACTTACCGTATTCCGAAGCTAGCCCTGCTACTCAACAACTGCTCTTTCCTTTGGATTAACTGCCAAACGATTCCGCTCTATTCAATAAGCAGAAAAATTATATCAAATAAAGCTAAAGGCTTCATTCCTTATGTCTTAGGGCAATCCAGTTAGGAACCTGATACCCTATTCGCATACGCAATACGCAGGCCAGGCCTGTGTACAGGGTTCAAAGTCCCATAACCAAACCCTAAATAGTACGAATATATAATCATTTCCATCATCGGGGTCCAATTGACCCTTTAAACAATCAATTTAAGTCATTAGGGCGATGTCTAATATCCCTATTTTTACCGTAAAAATATATTCAAACACACGTAATAAGCTAAGATAATGAGTTAACATCATTACCTGGAGATTTGGGGTAGAAATTTCACTATTTTTCCACCTCTTTTTCCCTTTTTTCCTCTTTCTTTTCTAATCTTTCTTTCCTCTGTTTTAGTTCGTATGTTTCTGCTCTATATCATAGCTACTGCTTGTTGCTCCCAACGCACACGCAAGTATACGTGGTCGACAAGTAATAAAGTGATAAGTAGAGTATCGTTCCCACGAGGACTATTCAGACTGACACTTAACAAACAATTTCTAACTAACTATCCAGGGATCTTTTCCAATGGTTGACTAAATGTAGTAATTAAAACAAGTAACTGAAATCAAGTATTAGAGAGCAGACTATAGTTGTTATCAGTAATAAGGAGACGGTCCAGGGTCAGAGTTACGAACAATCCAGTTGAGTTTTCCAGTTGATTCTACTTCTTGATTTCCTAGATTGCTAACTACAGGCTAAATGTACCCGTAAAAACCTTTCGATTCTTCACGGTCTATGCAGGCTACTCCAATCCCTATATGTCTATGGGTTGAATCACGTGCACGCATTAACGAATTCTGTAATGAGTTAAACTAGGCGAGCAAGTATATGTCTATCCTACTCACAAATTGGTTCCCCGATGCCCGGGTTCACAAACTAGTCCTATTCTTTCTTATTGCGTTAATAAATTCCCTCTTTCGAGTTCAATCTAAAAACCATAGATAGTGTTCAATTATCAGGCCTCAATAATCAAACAATTAGGATCAAGAAAGAATAAACAATCCGTAATGGTAAATAAATATATAGAAATCAACTTTCAAACATCAACCTTTATGTATTTACTCTAACCCTAGAACGAACAAACTATAGAATTAAAGAGAAGAATAAGAGAAAAAGAGAAAGAACTTGATTAGAAGACATCTAGGGCTCCTCCCCTCTCCTCCAAAACTTGCTCCAAGGTCTCCCCTCTATCAAAAACTAAGTAAAAGAGTATTTATAGGGTTTACAAACACCTAGCAATAAGTTAGACCCAATCCTAGACGAAATAGGACATAAAAACGCGCACAAGGGGCGCTATAACGGGCGCCCCGCGCCTCGGAACGCGTGACAACAACCAGAACCCGCCACAGATTGCACGCCTTGGCTCCGCGGCGCATGGGTAACCGTGCCCACCAGGCTGGCGCTTTTCCTGGCGCGGCGCGCCCCTGGTAGCGCCCAACCATTTTTCTGTTTTCTTGCTCCTTTGCTCGCTCGTTTCGTGCCTTCGTGTGCTCGATCCAATCCTCAATCAAAATCCAATCTTTTCTTGCTCAATCATGTTCTTTAAAGCTCCAATTACACTGCACAACAACCTACACACGCACGACATAAAATCAGTGTAAAACTACATTCATAAACCATAGAACGAGCGAATAACAAGCTCAAACGTGCGGAAATATTAAGGAAATATAGGCATAAAATGCCAAACATCACTGCTTCCAAGGGATTAAATCCCTTACTAACCGACTTTGAAAATTTTAATTTTTTTAATAAATTTGCTACGATGATTAAAATTAAAATGGAACCCCAGAGAAGTCGAAATGATCCCAAATTTTTCAAGTAAGTTATACAAAATATATGTAACATACTCGGGAATACGGATCTCAAATCGAACTCCCCAAACTCAAGATGCAAATTTAAAGGAAAAAGGTCAAATTATTTAACTTTCAGCATTTTAGTGGAAACTGGCCGAACAACATCGAAATTCACTTTCGAAAAATTACAAAAGTCACAAATAATCATACGAACCTAACGGCGCTTTCGGATTTCGAATCGGAGCTCATTCGCCAAAACCGAGCTCGAAAATCTCTTTTTAATATTTATCGACAATAAAAACTGAAACCTTCTTCCGATGCCTACCAAACGAGGTTTGATTTAGCTCAAATTTTACAGACAGGTCCTAATGGACCTTACGAATATTTTAAAATTATTGGCACGCCAATCGGAGTCCTAACTTCCGAAACGACTGACCGAGGTCGTTTCATTGCAACAGCTACAGGCAATGTTCAAACAGCTGGAGCTAATTGGGCAAATATTGGAGGTTCAGGGTAGTTTTGCATGCTTACTGCCTCTGGAACTGAAAATGTTCATCGCAATCGCGTGTGCACCGATGCGATCGCGGAAGGAAAAGGAGAAGAACTACGCGATCGCGAGAATCAGACGCGATCGCGGGGGAATGAAAATGTAGAGCTGCGCAATCACGCGTCCACAGATGCGATCGCGCAAGAGGCGGGTTGAAGGCTTGCATGCACGATCACGTGACAATAGCCGCGATCGCGTGGACATGAATTAAAGCTCAGCGCGATAGCGACCATCATTGCGCGATCGCGCTGAGTCGAGGATCAGAAAGCCCACCCGTGGCTAATGACTTGAAGGCCCAATGTTAAGAGTTAATTAAGGCATTTTTCCAATGTATAAATACTCCCAAAGTCATTAACAAACCTAGTTTTGATGAATATTGATAATTGTGAGGATTTGGCTAAGCTTGCTTTCTTGAGCTCATTAATTTCCTTGATTTGCAATTAGCTTAGCTAATTGAGTATCAAATAGTAGTGGTTCTTTTGTTTAGGTGATTAATGGGGTAATTAGGTTAATCTTTCCCTAATTAACTTCCTTAATTCTTCTCTAAATCAATTGGGTCTTACTTTTAATTCTTTTCTTTCTATTTGTGTCTTTAATTTTCATATCATTTGGTATCAGAGCTGCATTAGTGTTTGTTTTAACAATCACTAAGCCAATTCTTGTTCATCAAGTCAAAAAAAAAAAAAAGAGTCAAAAACCCAGAAATATGAGTCTTAGGATTAGGATTCTATTGAGTGAAATTTTTGGTAGCATTTGAAGACTGTAATGCCTAGAAACTAATTCCAAAAGGAATTAGACAAACAACAACATATTGGTGCTGAATTGAAGAAATCAAAAGTTAGGGTTCCTCATCAAGAATTTGGGGTTTTTGGATTTGGTTGTTGAAATCAAAGAATCAATTACTAGGGTTTGTTCACGGATCAACAAGGAGTATACATCTCAAATTTGGAGCAAAAACACGGTGATTTGTGAAGATTCAAGTTGCAAAGTGAGCTTCAAAATCCGGTTCTGCTTCAAACCCAAAAGCTTACGCGATCGCGCCAGCTCCAGTGCTATCGCGCAGGCCACCAATAAAAAGGCCTACGCGATCGCGACCGTCATACGCGATCGCGCAAGTATCTCCAGCAAAGCTTCGCGAACGCGACCCTAGCTCGCGATCGCGCTGAACATCAATTTCCCAGAAAAATAGATTCTTAGACAGATTGTTCGCAAAAGCCCCATAACAGTTTCCAATCAATCAGAACCCAATTTCAGCATCAAGAACAGTGAGTTTATAGATCACAAACCAAATTTCATCCAATTCTGAATCCGATTCGTGCCAATTCGATTCGTGCCTTTCTTTCTTCCCTTTCTTTAAACTTTCCTAAAGTGCTTTTGTCAGTTTCAATTGTCCGTGTCTTGTCACAACAATTCCTTCCGATCCCCAATTAGTTGAGCTTGATTGTCAAGTTGGATTTAGTGTGCGGAGAACAAACTTTCAATAGCCAAAGAGTGAAAAAAGGTAAGTGAGGAGAGAGCATTAGAGTGAGTAAAAGCCGAACGTTGAGTGCAAACACGAGTGAATTGAGTGACATCAATTTGAGTGTAAACACTTAGGGAGCGACTCAGTGAGGACTCTTTTTTACTAACATTGTTTGTTTACTTGTTTGTAGGTACAATAGCTCAAGAGGGGGACGAAGTGAACATGGAACTTAAAACCATGATGAAAGCCATGATGGCTAATATGAGCTTCTTGGAAAATAAGATTGATGGGTTGGATGGGACGGTGAAGGAGCTAACAACAAAGGAAGAGCTTCGGGAAAAGGGAAAGCAAGTGGTTGGCACACCTACAACTGTGGGGGTGTGGGGTGATGGATCAAGACAAATCTGCCGGGCCAATGACCGCTACTCTCAAAAGGTGGTCCAAGATACCTATTCACCGAATGTCACTCCACAAGCGAGGGATCCTACTCTTGATCTCCCAAGAAATGAGCAACCAAGGAATAATACTCCAAGGCCACTTGATGTTGAGGGTCTTCATGAGGATGAGAACTATGACAATGAACCATTTCGTTATCCGAGTGAACTCCAACGAGGGGGAATTCCTTTTGGTGGAGCTAGAGGTGGTCGATTTGGGGGAGGTTACCAAGGGAGAGTGGATCGTGATGGAGACTACTATGACCAGGGGGGTTATGGTGGGCAACGGAGGTATCATGATGAAGATAGGAGGTTGAACATTATCAAGGTCAACCTACCTACCTTCCTTGGTGAAAGTGATCCGGATAAGTATATGGAGTGGGTGGTCTCGATGGAGAGAATGTTTCAAATCAACAACGTCCAAGATGCTACAAGGCTGAAGTATGCTATCTCCCAATTTGAAAGCTATGCTTCTACTTGGTGGGAGTCCAAGAGAAGATAAAGGGAAACACAAGTGCTCATTGCCAATGGGGGTTGGGAGGCTTTGAAAGCCATGATGGAGGCTCGGTTTCTACCTCCAAACTATGAGGATGAATTGCTCAAAAGATTCTACAATTTGAGGCAAGGAAACAAGAGCGTGGCAGAGTATTTTGATGAATTTGAGAGGACTAGGATAAGGGCTAATGTGCTAGATGATGACCGGTCATTCATACCAAAGTTTCGTGGTGGTTTGAATAGGGTGATCTCCTCCCCAATGGAATTGCACCGGTTTGAAAGCTTGATTAAGGCCTTCCAAGTGGCTCAAAAGATGGAGAACGAGATCAAGCTAGACAAGTCTTACAAAGCCAAAAACATTCCATCCACTTGGAACAAAGGAAAGGATAATGTGAAGGCTTATACCCCATGGGATAAAGCTAAGGAGCCCAAGCATGACTTCAAAGGCAACTTTGAAAGAACCAAGCCCAAGGAGGAGCCCAAGGTGGGAGGTAATAAAGCTAAACTTGAAAACTTATCTAACATTCAATGCTACAAGTGTAATGGCCGTGGCCACATGATGCGAGATTGTCCCAATAGGAGGACTATCATTGCTTTAGGTGATGGGGGCTATGAAATGGGTGGCAGTGATGATGATGAGATAGATAGGGGTATGCCATGTGACGATGATTATGATGAGTAGGCGATGGGAGATGGGCAACTAGAGGAAAACTATCTTACTGATAAGAAGAATAATGGGGGCACAAGTAAAGGAGGAGTTGGAGTCGAATCAAAGGGAGAGTTTATTCCATGCCTATTGTAAGGTTCAAGGTGCTACATGTTCTTTGATTATTGATAGTGGTAGTTGCGTTAATGTGGTGAGCACCACCTTGATTGAGCAACTTAAACTACCCACTAGAAAGCGCCCACAATCTTATAAACTCCAATGGTTGAACGATTGTGGTGAACTTAAGGTGACCTAGCAAGCCTTGATTAAATTCAAGATTGGAGATTACCATGATAAGCTTTTGTTTGACGTTGTTCCTATACAAGCTTGTCATACCTTGCTTGGTAAGCCTTGGCAATATGACCGCTTGGCAAACCATGATGGCAAGACTAATAGATAAGCCTTGGAAGTGGGGGGTCAAAATTTTTTTCTTAATCCATTGACCCCAGCGCAAGTGAGTGAGGGATATAGGAAGATGAGGGAGTTGAAGTTGAAAAGAGAGAAAGAAAAGAAAAAGGGAGTTGTGGAGGAAGGGAGAGTGGAAGTTGTTATTCAAAAGAGTGAGGAACCAAAAGAGGGAGTGAACTTGTTCTTGTCTAGGAAGGAATGTTTTTGAGAGATGTGGAGGAAGGAGTACCCATGATTCTCCTCCAACACAAGGAACATGTTTTGTTTACTAATGAACTAACCCCTTCTTTGCCTAGCTCTATTTCTTCTCTTTTGCAAGGTTATGAAGACATCTTCCCCGAGGAGTTGCCTAGTGGATTGCCACCACTAAGAGGCATTGAGTATCAAATAGACCTTGTTACGGGTTCTCAATTGCCCAACAAGGCCGCTTATAGAAGCAACGCGGAAGCTACCAAAGAACTCCAAAAGCAAGTGGAGGAGTTGCTTGGGAGAGGACTTGTGCAAGAAAGATTGAGCCTATGTGCGGTCTCGGTCATCCTAGTGCCAAAGAAAGATGGGACTTGGTGCATGTGTGTGGATTGTAGAGCCATCAACAAGATCACGGTTAAGTATCGTCACCCTATTCCTAGGTTAAATGATATGCTTGATGAATTATGTGGATCTTGTGTGTTTTCTAAAATTGATTTGAGGAGTGGATACCACCGAATCCGGATGAAACCGGGGTGATGAGTGGAAGACGCCTTTAAGACCAACTTTGGTCTTTATGAGTGGCTTGTCATGCCTTTTGGCTTGTCCAATGCTCCTTCGACCTTCATGAGGTTGATAAACCATGTGCTCAAATCCTTCATTGGAAAATTTATTGTGGTTTATTTTGATGACATCCTTATCTATAGTAAATCCATTGATGAGCATGCTAATCATTCGAAACAAGTGTTTGATGTCTTGAGAAAGGAACAACTATTTGCTAATTTGAAAAAGTGTTCTTTTTGTGTTGAAAAAGTTGTTTTCCTTGGTTTTGTGGTGAGTGAAAATAGTGTGGAAGTAGATGAGGCTAAGGTGGAGGCCATTAGGGATTGGCCCACTCCTAAAAGCATTGGTGATGTGATAAGGAGGTTTTCATGGGTTGGCTAGCTTTTATAGGAGGTTTGTGAGAGGATTTAGCACTATAGCCGCACCATTGACCGAAGTGATAAAGAAGGATAAGGTGTTTGTGTGGGGGGAAAGAGCAAGAAGAGGCTTTTGTGAAATTGAAGGAAGTCCTTAGTTCCACACCTCTTCTCCAATTGCCAAACTTTGATAAGACCTTTGAGATTGAATGTGATGCTAGTGGGGTAGGCATTGGAGCCGTGTTGATGCAAGAACAAAAGCCTATTGCCTATTTTAGTGAGAAACTCAAGGGAGCAACCACTAAATATTCCACCTATGACAAAGAGTTGTATGCCTTGGTGAGGGCATTGGCTCATTGGCAATATTACCTTTGGTCCAAAGAATTTGTCATTAGAACCGACCACCAATCGTTAAAACACCTCAAATCCCAAGAAAAATTGAATGTGAGACATGCCAAATGGGTGGAGTATCTTGAGACCTTTCCCTATGTCATCCATTACAAAAAGGGAAAAGAGAATGTGGTGGCGGATGCCTTGTCAAGAAAGTTTGTGCTTCAATCAAGAAGGCACTTGTTGTTGAATACTTTGGGGTCCAAACTCATGGGCTTTGAGAGTATGAATGAGATGTATGTTAATGATCCGGATTTTGGAGAACTTTATGCTAATTGTGAAGTGGAGGAAAGGGGAAGAAGAGTCAATCGATTGTGTGTTGAGGAGGAACTTAGTGGTGATGTGGAGAAGAAGAGGTTTCACAAGTTTGATGGCTTCTTGTTTAGGAATGGGAAGTTATGTGTGCCTAGTTCATCTTGGAGGGAATTGCTAGTGAGAGAGGCCCATAGTGGGGGATTAATGTGGCATTTTGGTGTGGACAAGACAATGGAGATTCTTAAGGAGCAATTCTACTGGCCCAAAATGAGGGTGGATGTTGTGAGGGTGTGTGGCCAATGCTTGGAGTGTAGGCAAGCCAAGTCAAAGTTACTTCCACATGGTTTGTACTCAGCCCTCCCCATCCCCTTAGGTCCTTGGCTTGATATTTCTATGGATTTTGTCCTTGGATTGCCTAGGACCAAAAGGGGAAAAGATGCATTTTTGTGGTTGTGGATAGATTCTCTAAAATGGCTCATTTCATTCCATGCCACAAGGTTGATGATGCATCTCACATAGCTAACTTGTTTGTTGACAATGTGCTTAAATTGCATGGGGTCCCAAAAACTATTGTTAGTGATAGGGATCCCAAGTTCCTTAGTCATTTTTGGAAGGAGCTTTGGGGAAGGCTTGGCACAAAGTTGTTGTTTTCCACTTCTTGCCACCCCCAAACCGATGGCCAACCGAGGTAGTTAATAGAACCTTGGGTGCCATGCTTAGAGCTATGGTTAAGGGGAAACTAGCTTCTTGGGAAGAACATCTATCTTTGATTGAATTTGCTTATAATAGGACCATGCATGCGTGACATCTTTTGAAGTTGTGTATGGCTTTAACCCCCTTACCCCCTTGGATCTTACGCCTTTGTCTAGTGATGTTGTCTTAAGTTTAGATGCCAAGGTGAGAGCTCAAGAGATGAAGCAACTTCATGAGCAAGTAAGGAAACAACTTGAGAAAAAAAATCAAGAAGTTGCCAAGAAGGCAAACAAAGGAAGGAAGAAGATCATCTTTGAGCCCGGTGATTGGGTTTGGGTTCATTTCCGGAAGGATAGGTTCCCAAACAAGAGGACGAGCAAATTGATGCCTAGAGGCGTTGGCCTATTCCAAGTCCTTGAACGCCTTAATGACAACGCGTACAAGGTGGACTTGCCTAGTGATTACCAAGTGCACAACACGTTCAATGTGTGTGACTTGTCTCCCTTCGAAGTCAAAGATCAAGTGAATCTGTGGACGGATTCTTCTCAAGATGGGGAGAATGATAAAATCCGACGCTCATCCAAGCCGTTCACAAGGAGCCAAGCTAGGGAGTTGCAATAGCTACAAGCAATGTTCACACAGCTAGAGCTAATTGGGCAAGTATTGGAGGTTCCAGGGCAGTTTTGCATGCTTACTGCCTCTGGAACTGAAAATGTTCATCGCGATCGCGTGTGCATAGACGCGATCGCGGAAGGCAAAGGAGAAGAACTACGCGATCTCAAGAGTCAGACGCGATCGCGGGGCAATAGAAATGTAGAGCTGCGCGATCGAACGTCCACAGATGCGATAGCTACAGGCAATGTTCAAACAGCTCGAGCTAATTGGGCAAGTATTGGAGGTTCAGGGTAGTTTTGCATGCTTACTGCCTTTGGAACTGAAAATGTTCATCGCAATCGCGTGTGCACAGATGCGATCGCGGAAGGCAAAGGAGAAGAACTACGCGATCGCGAGAATCAGATGGGATCGCGGGGGAATGAAAATGTAGAGCTGCGCGATCGCGCGTCCACAGACGCGATCGCGCAAGAGGCGTGTTGAAGGCTTGCATGCACGATCGCGTGACAATAGCTGCGATCGCGTGGACATGAATTAAAGCTCAGCGCGATAGCGACCATCATTGCGCGATCGCGCTGAGTCGAGGATCAGAAAGCCCACCAGTGGCTAATGACTTGAAGGCCCAATGTTAAGGGTTAGTTAAGGCATTTTGCCAATGTATAAATACTCCCAAAGTCATTAGCAAACCTAGTTTTGATGAATATTGATAATTGTGAGGATTTGACTAAGCTTGTTTGCTTGAGCTCATTAATTTCCTTGATTTGCAATTAGCTTAGCTAATTGAGGATCAAATAGTAGTGGTTCTTTTGTTTACGTGATTAAGGGGGTAATTAGGTTAATCTTTTTCTAATTAACTTTGTTAATTCTTCTCTAAATCAATTGGGCCGTACTTTTAATTCTTTTCTTTCCATTTGTGTCTTTAATTTTCATATCAACCATACTCTGAACCTCTACCGGATGGTGGCAAATTTCCTGATGATTAAGGTTTAAATGAAATCCTCTGCGACTGTGTAGATGCCTGATGACGAGAGAAAGGATAACTGCCTACTTACTTGCCAGAGTAAGTGAAAACTCCTCAAAGGATAACCAGACTCATGACAATGATAACACTTTTTCGCTGAAAATAGAAGCTGCACAGATTGTTGATAGCTACAAGGAGAAAACCGAGTCTAATCTTGATGAACTACTCGCGCACTCTGAGAATCCCGCTCTACAAGCTGAGATAACCCGGCAGGTGACCTCCAAAAATAATCAGAATGCTTACCTCCAAATAAGGTACCATGGTGCCCACCAGGGCCGAAGGATCTCTTGCTCTCCCACTCTAACTTTTCCCACTCTAACTTATGGTATACCTAATACCTCTGAGCAATACCAACAACAACATCAAATAAAGTCCCAACCTTAATTTCTGGAGCCATCTGGGATCTCAAGGAAGGAGAAAGGTCACCAATAAATCTTCGAACCTTCTCAGAAGGTTCATGGACTAGTTCCAATGCATATCCAGCCATCCTAAAGAATTTAATCTCATATTCTAAAATCCGACAAGCTACCCTATCCAATCCACTCAAATTGGGGAACTTTTCCACGAATCTAGAAGAAAAATCGAACCAAGTTAGCTAATAAGAGAGCGGTCCACCAATTCAAGGCTGGACCCCTGAAACTGGAAAGCAGAATAATCAACACCATACCGCTCGAGATAGTCAGAAGCCTGAAGGATACGCTAACATCATTTTATTTAGAAAAACTTATATAGGGATTATATAATGCATGGCTTGAGAATATCAGAAGGTTAAACCGGATAAAATAATACAGCCCCCTCAGCACTCGGACCGAACTATTACCTGGGCTAGCTAACAAGCCAGAAAAACTACAGCCACAACACATGCTGCCTCCGAACTCCTGAGACCGAACGCCTGCATCTGCGGTAAGATTCTAAAAAAGCACCATAGAGAGCCAGGGGAACCGCAAGGCCCTGCTCCCTTGCCCATCGTGAGCTCGTATAGTTGAGGCCTCCGCAATTGGATTGTTAGCACGATACACAACTCTTGGGGCTTAGGCAGCGCTAAACCCAAGCTAGACTGCTTCGTCCTCAACTCCTACCCTTTGCCGATTTGTCGCACGAGGGTTCATAATTACAACGAAGGAATTAACGAAAATATTTCTGCATCCCAAACTAACGCACGATTAGAAAAGAAGGAAGAGAAACTTCCTAAATACCATCATAGCCTCACGTATATAAGTACGGACGTCTACGTACCCATAAGCGAGACTCTACTAGACACTTTCTTAGTCTGGATAGGCTCTAAACCGGGCTCTGATACCAACTGACACGACCCGGAATCTGGCTAGGTCGAGCGGGCACCCGACATCCTCCCCTAGACCTGTCGGGCGAACCCTTACCAATTAACTTAGGAAAATAAATATAATTCAATTCATAAAAAAGAACAAGACTTAGAAAAAGCACAGACATACTGATACCTTTAAGCTGTACAAAAGAAATTACAACTGACTACCCAACATACTAGGTTTAGGGCTATCCAGACCAGACATTTAAGACTACAAAAGAAGACAGATACCTCCTGAAAGGAGCAAAATACAATTGAAATAGTAAACATAAGCTGGTGGCCATCGGAAATAAAAGCTGGCTCACCCTGACAGCTGAAGTCATCTTCGCTTCTTCACAACGTGGCAAACTCAATCCTGGAGCGAACCTGCCGAAACGAAATAGATAGAAAAAAGCAAACAACAAACAAGGGTGAGTCAAAAGGACTCAATAAGTGGGGAAGACTAGCCACCTCAAAGAATAGGATAGCAAGCCAGGGAAAAGATAAACAGGTAAACCAAATCCATCTTATTTAAACTATAAAAAGGCAGAGCCAGATAATAACTGGAAACACGTACGGGATCATAAACAACCAGGGACATAAGATAAAGAGAACATATAGGTTTTTGAGTATCCCGAACATATCAACAATCAGAAATATATACTGTTGCGGCGTGCAACCCGATCCATATATTCATACTGTTGCGGCGTGTAACCCGATCCGTATATTTATACTGTTACGGAGTGCAACCCGATCCGTATATTTATACTGTTGCGGCGTGCAACCCGATCAATATATTTATACTGTTGCGGTGTGCAACCTGATCCGTATATTTATACTGTTGTGGCGTGCAACCCGATCCGTATATTTATACTGTTGCGGCGTGCAACCCGATCCCTATATTTTTACTGTCGCGGCAATACGAGCCAGAAATATATAGGCAAACTGAGATATGTCCACAACATGGTATACATACCGCATACATAAAATACAACACAATGCACACGGTAGTCAGTATGCGGTGCAATGAGATGGGATGAATGCGGTACGATGCAATGCAGTCACATAAGCCCGATACCTATCTCCGGCGCAAGACTCTCATCGTCTACCGGGAGATATATGCAATAATGACCCTTCACCAGCTCGGAACTCTCATCAATTACCGGAAAGTATATGCAATGATGACACTTCACCGGCTCGGAACTCTCATCGATTACCGGGAAGTATATGCAATGATGACCCTTCACCGGCTCGGGACTCTCATCGATTACCGAGAAGTATATGCAATGATAACCCTTCACCGGCTCGTGACCCTTCACCAGTTCGGGACTCTCATCGATTACCGGGAAGTATATGCGATAATGACCCTCCACCAACTCGGGACTCTCATCGATTACTGGGAAGTATATGCGATAATGACAGCCGGAGTACAATGCTCAAATACTCAATGCAATACCAGTAATAGGACATAACATATAATATACAACGTAAATTCAAAGCTAAGGCGTAATGAGTACGCCTATCGGCAGCTACACACGTAAAGAACACGTGGTAGAAAATCCACGAGGCCAAATGCCTCCCAAGAAATGGATATAATCACTTACCTTTTTTCAAAGTGCCACTCAAAAACCGCTTTATCCTTTGGATTCACTGCAAAACGATCCTGCTTATTCAATAAGCAGAAAATATATCAAATTAGGCTAAAGGCTTCATTCCCTACATCTTAGGGCAACCCGGTTAGGAACCTGATACCCTATTCGCATACGCAATACGCAGGCTCGGCCTATGTATAGGGTTCAAAGTCACATAACCAAACCCTTAATAAATTACATTTATATGTTGCCCATAACTCACTGAGTACGAATATATAATCACTTTCATTATCGGGGTCCAATTTACCATTTAAACTATCAATTTTTAACTTTCTAAAACGATGTCTAATATCCCAATTTCTACCGTTAGTATATATATTCAAACACGCATAATAAACTAAAATAATATATTAAGATCATTACCTGAATGTTCTGCGGTAAAAATTCTATCTTTCTTCTCTTTTCTCATTTTCTGGCATTTCCTTTCCTCCCCCGTCTATCTCATTTTCTTTCTGTTTTGTTTTTTGATCATGTTTCTCTTCTTAGTTTGTCCTTAGCTTAACTAAGGACCCACCGCCTTAATTTCTTTCTTTTCTTTTTTTTTTTTTTGCTTTTTTTTTCTTTAATTTAATTTTATTTTCTTTTCGTTTTCGTGGCGACAATTAAAACGGAACCGTACGAAATTCGAAATAACCTCAAATTTCTCAAGTAAGTTATACAAAATATATGTAACATACTTCCTAAGGCGGATCTTAAATCAGACTTCCGAAACTCAATATGTAAATTAAATGGAAAAAGGGTAAATTATTTAACTTTCGGTATTTTAGCAGAAACTAGTCGAACAACCTCGAAATTCACTTTCAACAGTCTACAAAAGTAAAAAATAATCATACAAGCCTAACAGAGCTTTCGGATTTCGAATCGGAGTTCATTCGCCATAATCGAGCTCGAAAATCTCTTTTTAATATTTATCGACAATAAAAACTGAAATCTTCTTCCGATACGTACCAAACGACGTCTGATTTACCTCAAATTTCACAGACAGGCCTAATAGACCTTACGAAGATTTTAAAACTCTCGGCACTTCAATCGGAGTCCTAACTCACGAAACGACTACCTAAAGTCGTTTCAGAGACGCCGATCCTCATGCTGCCTCTTCTCCATGTTCTTCATTTGTAGCCAATTTGCAATTGTTTTTTATCTTTTCTTTTTTCTTTTTGGCTTTGTAACATGAATCTCACTAAATTTCTTAAATATGGAGATAAGCATAAGATTTATACAAATAATAAGGCTAAAGGACATAAAACTAGTCTAAGAGAGTTTTATTTAAGCGCAAAATACCAACATATCATTTAACCAATAAAAAAATTGACCACTAAAATTAATTAACAGATTAATCAATAAGAAAATAGACCTTAGAAGATTTTCAAAGAAGCCAAGTACCTGGAACAAAAAGGGATGATGGAACAGGTACTATGAAACATGAGTAGCTTTCCTATTAAACTAATGCACAACAAGATGCTATGAGAATTTCCAAAAGTGACTAGGAGAAGATCTACCTATAATAACTCCGAACATCCCAAATGTATATTCATTTTATTCCTAGCATAAAAAGAAAGACTCTATAGACAGATCAAATTGGTGATGCTAGTGGAACCAAAGTGTACACTATGTAACAGTGTGCCTGAGAGTATTTAGCAACACTTGATCTTCAAGTGCCCAAATGCAGCAAAACAAAATTTTCTCGCCAAAATAGAATTTTCACAACAGAATTTCACGCCAAAAAAGTCCAGAATTTTCAGGCCAAAAATGCCCAGAATTTTCAAGGTTAGCAGCATTATCGCAGCAGCTAAATCGCAGCAGCAGTAGCTGTTTTAACATAGCAGAAGCAGCAGCTGCTACTAAAAATTATCTCATCAACAATAGCAGCTAAATCGCAGCAGCAGTTGCTACTTAAAACTAGCAGGCAGCACTGTTTAACAGAGGAAAAGCAGGACAACAACAACAACAACAACATAACAGAGCAAATACAGGCCAACAACAACACCATAACTTTTAACCATAGTTCAGAAAAGGCGCCACAGGCAGCCATATATTAATAATTTGGCAACAACAGTCACACCATAACAAGTAACAACATAGCAGTTTAGCAATAATTAAAAATCAGGCAAGCAGCCATAAAATCCAAATTAAACATCAATTACTACATAAAGTCAAATAGCATGTCCAATCCTCCTAGCATGCTCCATGTACTCCAAACAACGTATAACATGACGCAATAAAGCACTTGTGCCAGTCTACGGATCTTGATAATAAACCTTGCCACAATAGATGCATTTCACCTCCGACCAGTCAACTGCACCTTGTTTAGTTATTTCAATATAAAGCCAATCATGTGAGCGACGAGCTCTACAACGATGAACAACAAGTCTAGGCATGGCTAAACCTAATTAACATAACAAGAATAAATGTTAGTTCAAGTTCGGATTACATGAAAGACATAACAAATCACTTTAAATCTTGAAACTTGGAAGATTAGCATGCAAATCTAATAAGGACAGCCATTATACTCAAATAAAATCAAATTTGATACCATTTTTCCCAAGGTTCGAACTCACAACAATCTACAATTCTACACTTCATCAATGCAAGGTTCTTTCCCAATTTTGGCAAATTCTAATAAGAACGTATAATAAGTATTAACTATTCAAGCAACAAATATATTAAAAATATTTGAAACCACAATATACAACAAAAATAATTTTCATACCTTCTTCAAGTTTCTCGAGATAATCTAAACCTTCCTCAACACTTGAATGTAGTGATTCACTCCAAAGCCAATCTTGAAGGCACACTAGAGCTTCAACCAATTTATGAGTCAATGAACTCCTAAATGAATCAAGAATACGCCCTCCGGTACTAAATGCATATTAGGATGCCACACTTGAAATAGGAAAAGCAAGCACATCTCGAGCCATCTCAGCAAGAATAGAAAATCTAGGTGAGTTTGCTTTTCACCAAAATAATATATTAAAGTCTGCTCTTACCTTTTCAACACCTTCTATTAGATACTTTTCCAATTCTAATTTAGAGTCTATACTTCCACTCCCAACGTTATGTCTCATTTATTCTTCCAACAATGAAGGCATGTCGGAACTAGAAGTTTCCATTGTGTCTAATGAAGAGTTAGACACTGTTGAACAAACTTGACTACCTTTACCATTTGGATGTGACTTTTGATACTCATCAGATAATGAAGTCATGTATGTATGCCCAATTTTTTCTATAGTTGGCCCTTTATCCCCAAATATCTTCCCTAGTGGAAAACTAGCAGTATCAAACTTATGGAAAGGATCTAAAATACATGAAATAAAATCATCTTATTCATTCTTTCTGGTTCACCCCAATACTTATCAAATTTTTCCTTCATAGTTTTTTCCATTAAACCCAAAGTTTATCTTCATTTGATATCTATCGTTTCAAGCAAACAGCAACTTCAGCCATTTCAAGAAAATAAGAGTTTGATGTTACATAAAGTGATCCACATATCCTTAAAGTAAGCTTAAAAAATATTTCAAGAAATTTTGAAATTCTCTTTACTTGCTCCCAATCACTAGACAAAAGTTTACCTGTAGCATCTCCATAAACCTCATCAACTAAAAACAAAAGATGATTTTCAAAGCCAATATCACGATCATCTTAATCAGTAAATGCACTATCATATTCAATAGCTCTACTTAACATCAAGTAGGTAGAATTCCACCTTGTAGGAACATCTAAGCATAAAGACTTCTTAACGGGATTTTCATCGTCACAACATTCCTGAAACTTCTTCCACCTAGCAGGAGATTGCCTAATGTATCTCGCTGCTTGCCTAACACATTCAACAGACACATTTGAAGCTTTTAAACCATCTTGTACAATAAGATTAATAATGTGAGACATATATCTCATATGAAGGTGCTGACCATTTAGTTAATTGCTTAGAAAACTCTCTCCCTGTCACATCATTTGAACCAGCATTATCAACTGTGATGATGAAAATATTTTGTAGCCCCCACTCAAGCAAACACTTACCAGTAGCCTTTGCCATATTTTCACCTACATGACTAGAAATTGGACAAAAATTGATAATCCTTTTATGCATAGTCCATTATTATCAATCCAATGGGCTATACACATATAATTAATTCTTTGTATGGAGGTCCATGTATCAATGGTAATACAAACTCTTTGTTGTGTGTCTTTAAAAAATGTTATCAAGTTCTTTTTTTCCTTATCGAAAAGACTAAAACAATCTTGAGTCACAGTACTACGGGAAGGAATACAGAAAAAAGGTTGTGCCACTGTCATAAACATTCTAAAACCTTTCTTTTCAACAAAACTGAAGTGAAGTTCATCAACAATCGCCATTTGACATAATGTTCTCCTACATTGTTATTGATCAAATTTCCAATTAGCAACAATCATATCACCCTTATTACCCCCTTGAACAGGTTGAAAGACTAATTTTGCTTGATTGGTTTCAAATTTAAAAGGTATTTTCTTACACTTGGGCAAATGAGTGAGCATTGGTTTTGTACCATGACCTTTTGTGTCAGCAAAATATTCTATTTGACAGTGTCTGCACTTACCTTTAGTATTTCCTTTTGAATCAACAAACTCGTCAAAATGATCCCACGAAATAGACCTCTTTTTCCTTGTTTTTCTTAAATTTGACTCAGCTGTTTGCATAGTCGCATTTGAATTAGAAGCCCCACTTTCACCAATCACTTCATCACTTACAATATTTTGTTCCATTGATTTGTGTAACTGTGTTGTAAATTAAAGAAAAATTTAGCGAACAAAGTGTTCTTAGTTCTTACAAAAAGAATTAGCAAACACAGACTCACACAACAACAAATACACAGCAAACAGATCAATAAGAAAGAAAAAACAAGTTGTGATGGCAACTAGCAAACATAAGCAAAAAGAAAGAGAAGAAGTGGCTACTAGCTAACCTGGGATGGCAACTGGCGAAGAGCAGGAGAACCAAACAAAGGAGGAGAAGAGCTGAAGAGTGGACTGGACAGTGAAGTTGAGAAAAGCTGTGCATAAGCCTGTGGAATGTGAAGTTAGGGTTTATATTTTGTAAAATATAAAGATATTATCACTAAAGGTGTAAGGGTACACTAGTAATTAAAGCATTCTTATCGGGTTATCGGGTTACCCAATAAAAATTTAGGCAAAAAACTGAACCATTAACCCACTAAGAAAAAAAATTCAAACCGTTAAAAAATCATTAACCCAATAACCTGATACCAATAACCTAATAAGTTTTTATCGGTTCGGGATAACTGTTAAAACCCAATAATGCACAACCCTCATCTGGACCAGCTGGATCCTGCCTGCATAGGACAGTTTTTTTGGCAGTCCATGATGAGATTCTGGCCACTCTCTTTGCAATAAGAGGCTGCCATTGCACCAAAGTAAGCTTCTTTGTTGATAATGGGATACCTAAACACTTGAAAGGAAATTCACCCACTGTGTATCCCAGAATCTGCAGGATTTTGCTTCTTTTCTGCATCCTTCACTCGTCCAAAGTACACAACACTCTTTCAAAAGTTTCTTACAAATCAGATGCTTTAGAAAACTGTAGGAATCCATTGTGCAAGCTAGAAACAATAGCAACCTCTCCTTTGGCAAATAACAGTATGTCATCTTCAAAGCTTAGATGGGTAATTCTCAACATTGCACATCTGGGGTGGCACTTGAACTGTTTATCCCTTTTCAGCTTGTGCAATATTCTGTTCAAGCATTCCATTGCCACAACAAATAGGAATGGTAACATAGGGTCACCTTGCCTGCGACCTCTTGCAGCTTCAAAAGGTACAATAGGTTCTCCATTTACCAAGACAATGTAGCTCACTGTTTTACTGCATTGCAACACCCACTCTATGAGTTTGCTTGAAACTTGAGCCCTTCCATAACCTACTCTAGGTACACTCATTCCACAGAATTTTATGCTTTTTGCATATCAACTTTTATCATGAACCTAGGAGAAATGTGCTTTCTAGTATAAGACTTCACTAGCTCATGTGCAAGGATCACATTATCTCCTATCTTTCTGCCAGGAATAAAACCAACCTGAGCCTCATTGATAATAGAGGCTATTACTTTTTGTGTTCTAGCTGCTTGTACTTTAGAGATGAGCTTGTATAGAACAATACAATATGATATTAGTCTAAAGTCCTTGACAGTTTCTAGACAAATAATTTTTGGCAATAGAGTAATGGATATACAATTTATAACTTTTGTCAGTTTCTGTGTTACAAAGAATTCCTTCACTGCTCTTATCACCTCATCTTTGATCACATGCCAGTCATTCTTAAAAAACTCTGCATTGTATCCATCTATGCCTAGTGCCTTGATATCCCCAATAGCAGCCAACCCTTCTTAAATTTCTGCATCTGTCACTTCATCACGTAATTGGATCTGTTGCTGATATTTAAAGTTGGCCCTTGCTTCATGATTTCCCTGACAACTGTTGGTAGTCTATTAGCAGCAGACCCTATCAGTGATTTATAAAACTGTACTATTTCAGTTTTTATTTCATCAGGATCTGTTAGTTTCTTTCCATCAAGTGCTACAAGTTCAGCAATCTGGTTCCTATGTTTTCTCTCCTGGATGAGTGTTGTGAAGTACTTGGAATTTAAATCACCAAGTTTAATCAATTTGCTTCTTGCCTTCTATTGCAAGGTATTTTCTTCTATTAAACTCCATTTTTCAGCTTCAACAAAGTGTTCTTCTCCTGCTCATGGAGTGCCACTGAGTACTATTGTTTCATTGATCCTTGAATTGCTTTTAGTTCTTCTCTAGACATTGCTATTTTCTGTGATATCCCGTAAAACTCCTATTTGTTCAACTTTCTAAAGCCCCCCTTGAGGCCTTTCAATTTCTTCCATAAATTTGCCATTGTGCCATGATCCAGTCTTTGAGCCTATCCCGCATTCATTATTTTTAGAAATAACTCACGCTCAGCCCATGTATTGAAGAAACTGAATGGTACTTTAATACTTTGGTTGGAAAGTTTAACAGTTAATAGCATAGGAGCATGGTCAGATATTTAGGGAACATCATACTCTAGAGTAAGGTGACCCTATTTAAGCATTCACTCATCATCTCCAAAAGCTCTATCAATCATGCTATAAATTCTATTATCACCACTTTGGTTGTTGGTCCATTTATAGAATTACCCTTTCCGGGTCAGTTCGCACAGGAAAAGCTGTTGTACATAGTCACCAGATTCTTTTATCTCTGCACTAGTCACTGGAATACCATGGAACCTGTCGTGAGGGGAAAGTATAGCATTGAAGTCTCCACATACAATCAATGGACTAGTCACTCTTCTGCTCACATCTTGGAATTGCTTCTATAGGCTTCTTCTTTGCTCAACAGTATTATATCCATACACTAATGTCACCTCATATTCTGCATTATCACTTCTAATTTGTAACAGCTGCTCTTACTTCACAACCCTTTGTACTTTATACACTTTATCATCCTATATGCATCATATTCTCCCATTCATAGCACACTCATAGTTGTTCTACCACAAGTATCCAGGGGCCACTCTTCTTAAGATTCCTAGAGCTTTATGTTCTTTTACTCTTGTTTCAATTAGGTCTGCAAAACTGAATATGCTTTTGTATATAGTTCTTCAGCTCCTTTGGTTTGTATATCTTGTTGAGGATCCTGACATTTTTTAGAACCCTGACATTCCAGAATAACCAAGTCATTTAGTTAGTGAAACAGTCCCTCCCCTGTCATGAGGGAGGTCCTTTTCACTCACCGACTCATTAATTCTCAAGGCATTTAAAAAATTCTTGGTTTTAATGTTGCTCAAATCTACGTATTCCACCATGTTGAAATCAGGTGTAGTACGGATTTCTTTGCCTTTATCTCTCTTCCTGTTCTGGTGTGGACTTGGTGATCTGCATAGTAGAGTAACATGCTCAGGTTTTGGTGTCTTCTTTCCTGCTTCAGTCTACTGAGGGTTAACAGCATTTACCATCTTCTCAGTTTGTGTGCTTTCACTCTACACCTTTCCATCCCGCTTCTATGTCTTAGCATTATCATTAGTCACCTACTTCTCCTGTTTCTCATTATTACTGTTTACATGCCCTTTGTATTGCCATTGTTGTAGTTGCCTAGCTCTTCTTATCCTTCTTGGTTGTATATACTGCACTTCCCTATTCTGTGGTGGCCTTGTTGGAGCTTGTTGCTGCTCACAAATGTGCCCTACTTTCATACACTTCCCATAAAAATTAGGTTTCTATTCATAGTGCACTGCCTGGGCAAACTCTCTCCCACTAGGATCAATAATGATCACTTCCTCAACTAGAGGTTTAGTCACATTCACTTCTATTAACATCCTTGCATAAGATATCCTACTTTGTTTGGCTGTGCATTCATCAGCATACATAGGTGTTCCAATTGCACTTCCAATTCTACTAAGCGAATCAGAGCTCCAATAACTCATAGGCAATTTTGGGAAGTTAACTAACAATAGAATGTCAACAGGGTATTCAACACTAAATTCAAATTCAGGATCCAGGCTTTCATGATCATAGGCCTATTGTTAATTGTGTATGGTCCAGCATATAAGATCTCATATATATCTTGCCTAGATTGAAACCTAATTACATATTATCCTTTTGAGTGTATGAAACTCTCAGGTGGGGCAACCATTGACCATTTTTTAGCAATATACCTTGACATGTAGTTAAATCCTGGTGTTTCCCCAATTACATAAGCAATTAATGTTGCTTTCCATTTTTTGCTTTCCTGTTCCACCTCATTTAGATCCAGTTGCACTTTTACTCTTCTATCTACTATTTAGGGTGGTATGTATTTTAGATTAAGGCCATCTGCAGAGCTCCTAATACCTGTAATTAGATTTGTCCATGGTGACTCTGGCAACTCAGGCAGATCCCCCTATGTGCTTCTTAGCTAACCTTGTTGTACTTTTTTTTTCAGATCCATTTAACATAGCCTTCTGCACTGATTCCATCTTCTTTTCCTCTGCTACCACTTGTTTTTTTTCGCATCACGTCACCTAGCTGAAGTTTTAGCTTCTCCCAAAGTTCCCTTTGATGAACTCGCTCCAGCTGAGTAACAGGTTTGTTGGGTTGGAGTTACCTCTATTTGTTCACTTTCTTCTTCGGGTTCATGCGATCTAGTCCCTATTGTGCTCCCTAGCATTGTTATCATAATTTTCGGCGGTTGACTATACTCAACACACACCTCAAATTGAGATATGAACGGTCGTCGCAATAATAATACCCAACTAGAAATTGGGGTTGAATCCACAAGGAATAATGTGATGCGATTAAGGTAGTGGAGGAACTAAACCAATTGAACTAAGCCAAACTAGTGTAATAAACTGATGGGTAACAATACTAACACATACTAACTACACTAAGAAAGTAAGTAAAAGTGATCAATAGCATTTTCACAAACAAGGGAAGACAAGTTCGGAGCCTAGGTTGCAAATATGGCACGAGGTTTATGTATTATGGTCTAACCACACATTTATCCCTCTAAAACCGTTAGGTATAGAGAGGGTCTACAAGGTTAAGCCCGTTAGGGTCAATAACCAAGCGCATAAAGATCTAGTTCAAAGACCGAGTAGAAAAAGCTATTTTTAGCTACTTCTTTTAGATGGGGTAGGCTCGTGAGCCAATATAACCCAAATCCTCGCTAGTTCTTATAAACCCACGCCTTCAACCCCATTAGGGTGATGAAAGCAAAGTGGGGTTTAGTCTAAGTGTTGCTACACCTTAAAATTAAATATGAAATATAATAAGAACTAGATAAACATTAATCTATTAATATGATAACCTAGTCATGAGATATATATTCATACAATCATGTACTCAATAACATCAATAACACCAAATATATTTAATACAAAACATAAAAATGAAGAAATAAGCAAAAAGGATTAAGAAATTCTCATTGGGTTGCTTCAAATCTTCACTCTCTTAGTGTTTCGAAGTGGTTTTTTGCTCCCTAATCTTGGAAAATAATAAAAAATAATGGCCCAATGACCTTAAGAAACTATTTATACTATCTTACAATTGAATAAAATAAGTTGTCAAAAATACCCTTCGTGCTGATTTCGGCTGGCAGCCGATGCAAATGCAAACAGCCGAATCCAATCGGTGGGGAGCCGATTCCATTTGGCGGGAGCCGATTGAAACAGCCGAAAGAGGCTATTACTTTTTGTGTTCTAGCTGCTAGTACTTTAGAGATGAGCTTGTATAAAACAATACAATATGATATTAGTCTAAAGTCCTTGACAGTTTCTAGACAAACAATTTTTGGCAACAAAGTAATGGATATACAATTTATAACTTTTGTCAGTTTCTGTGTTACAAAGAATTCCTTCACTGCTCTTATCACCTCATCTTTGATCACATGCCAGTCATTCTTAAAAAACTCTGCATTGTATCCATCTATGCCTAGTGCCTTGACATCCCTAATAGCAGCCAACCCTTCTTAAATTTCTGCATCTGTCACTTCATCACGTAATTGGATCTGTTGCTGATATTTAAAGTTGGCCCTTGCTTCATGATTTCCCTGACAACTGTTGGTAGTCTATTAGCAGCAAACCCTATCAGTGATTTATAAAACTGTACTATTTCAGTTTTTATTTCATCAGGATCTGTTAGCTTCTTTCCATCAAGTGCTACAAGCTCAGCAATCTGGTTCCTATGTTTTCTCTCCTGGATGAGTGTTGTGAAGTACTTGGAATTTAAATCACCAAGTTTAATCAATTTGCTTCTTGCCTTCTATTGCAAGGTATTTTCTTCTATTAAACTCCATTTTTCAGCTTCAACAAAGTGTTCTTCTCCTGCTCATGGAGTGCCACTGAGTACTATTGTTTCATTGATCCTTGAATTGCTTTTAGTTCTTCTCTAGACATTGCTATTTTCTGTGGTATCCCGTAAAACTCCTATTTGTTCAACTTTCTAAAGCCCCCCTTGAGGCCTTTCAATTTCTTCCATAAATTTGCCATTGTGCCATGATCCAGTCTTTGAGCCTATCCCGCATTCATTATTTTTAGAAATAACTCACGCTCAGCCCATGTATTGAAGAAACTGAATGGTACTTTAATACTTTGGTTGGAAAGTTTAACAGTTAATAGCATAGGAGCATGGTCAGATATTTAGGGAACATCATACTCTAGAGTAAGGTGTCCCTATTTAAGCATTCACTCATCATCTCCAAAAGCTCTATCAATCATGCTATATTGGCTCTGCCTCCATCGGCTGAATAGCCGATGATTCTGCTGCCCCACCGATTCATTTAGCTGATAGTTCGCGGGCGCCGATTGAAATAGGCGGTGGCCAATCATTTCTGCCTTGCTTTTTCTCAAGTTTCTTAAATTGAGTCCAAAGCTTTATTTTTACTATTTCTTAAGTCTTTATAGCTTCCTTTAGCTCCTTAGCTCATAGTATCACCAATTTCCTGAAACAAAGAGAACTTTCATAAGATTCGTTCACCAATAATAGCTAAACGACAATAAAAGTCTCATAAAGAGCTCAATATGAAGGTAAAATACCAACACATTAGCGGCCTTCCACGGTCGTAGTCTTTTCGTCGTCTTTTTCCCATCACCAGTCGTACCTGTGCAAGTTAGCTAACATGCGCCGACAAAAAATTTTGAGGACATAGATAATTGAACACTTTTACTTGATAAAAATAGTAATGGTTTCGTTTCCCACAAACGTCCATTTTCATTACCTCCTTCTAAATGCAACCATTATGATTAAGAAGCAACCATGAAAATATATCGCCTCCTAATTTCCATGACAAACTTAACATCACTTTTAGATAATGTACCTTTTACTTTAAACAAAATAGGATGCTATTTCTTCCATCAAGAGAGAGAGAGAGAGAGAGATCCAAGAAGGAGCTTAATTGATTAGCAATATGTTCCATATAATGCTTCATGCCTATTATAGAAATTGTATTAGAAAGTACAAAATTGAAACACAACATGGAATAAGATTAAGAACAGTGAATCTTGGATATCAACCCATTAAACGTTCTAGAAATTTTTTCCTGCCTATTATAGAAGTTGATCTTGAAACATAGGATAGACAAAATTTGTCGAACATTTGACCTGAAACAATGAAGTCGAACAAAGGTAACTAGATTTTCACAGCTTCAACTTAAATATTGGATAATGACCCAATTGATCATTTGAAAACATCGTCATTGCATCCAGGGGCGGTCTTAGGTGGGTGCAAGTGGGTTCACTGAATCCCATTCGTCAAAAAATTATACTGCAAAAATAAGGTAAAATTGCATTTCTGTTGTTGTATATACATTATTGAACCCTTTTGACAGAAGGAAATATGTTAGCTCAGTGGTAAAGGGGGGTTCTATAATTGCTTTAGGTCACAAGTTCAAATCTCAAGCGTGACAAACGAATATTTTTTGAACCCTCTCTCGCCCCTGGTTGCATCAATACACTGTCCTGCTTATTATTTCCAAGCTCACATATTAAGCAAGCAATATGTGCCGACTCCAAGCCTCATCCACAACCTAATTTGGGAACCATTATTTTTGGTAATTTTTAATTATTATTGTTTAAAATTTTCAGTACTTTCGATTTTTTAAAATTTTGGTTTGTGTATTCAGTTCTTTAGAAGTGCAGGGAAAATCATACTTTTTAAACTTCGGTTTGGTTTGGTTCGGTTTATTTTAGTACGGTTTCAGTTCGGTTTACCCATTTTTTCAGTTTAGACCGAAGTTTCAAGCCGGGAAAAAAAAATGGCAGTTGCAGTAGCGTCTAGTAGTTGCAAAACAGCACCGTTAGTAGCTGCGTAACAGCAACAATAGTAGCTTTATAACAACAGCAGCAGGAGCTACGTATTAGTAGCAGTATCGTAACCGCCGCAGTAGTTGCATAACAACAGCAACAGTAAATGTTATAAAAGTTCGGTTAAACGGAACTATCGAAGTACAAATATTCAAAAATCGAGAATCGAATCAAAGTACCGAATTCTATAAAATATAAAATCGAAAACCAAACAGAAATACTGAATCACCAAAATCAAATTACCGAACTAGTTCGATTTATTTCAATTTTTGATTTTTTTAATTTTGTGTCCATCCCTAAATTATTAATTACCTAATACGCAGAAAGTAATTTCAGCCATTTAAATTTATGGTGGACACATCAATGATGAGTTGAGTAATAAGGGAGAAATAAATAGAATTTTTGGTTTGCATACACATACATGCAAGATAATCGATGTCTAATGTCTTAGAATTTAATACTCTTGCACGTAAAAAATTTCTAATTCTTTCTCCCATGAATTTCCTCATTTACAGATTCCTATTTCAGGAATTGAAGATTTTACATTAAGACGTTACTTTGTACCGGTGTCTAATATCTTTTGATTTTTCACGTAGGTATTTTGCCATAACTGTTAAGCTGTACTGGCAACCATTATTAACAAGGGGAGTGAAGACAAAACGGAAAAACTCCAAGTACTCCTTTGGCATATTCTAATGATATGTTGTACACACATTCTCGCACCCCGCCACAAAAGGGAGTCTCCCCACCCCCTCTCATCTTTATTCTGTTTCATTTTTGTTATCTGGCGAAATAAATTCAAAGTAGCACCGAAATAAGACTGCAGTATATTTGGAGATTTTAATTGGCTAATTTTGGTTCTCATTTATAACTATTTATTTCTTTGTTTAGGGTATTTGTCATAAAAAACTAAGTAACATTGACATGATATAATAAAAATAAACTCTGTACACTCTAATAAGTTAAAATATTTTCTCCATTCCACTTTATGTGTCATAGCTTGATTCGGCACAAAGTTTAAAAAATAAAGGAAGACTTTTGAAACTTGTGATGTAAAATAAATAAAAGGTGTTTGTGTGGTTGTAAATCATTTTAGTAATGACAAAACTGTAATTTTGAAGTTAAATTGTTACCAAATTTAGAATGCTGCAATTCTTTTTGGAACAGACCAATAAGAAAATGTTGTTGCATAAATTGGAACGGAGGGAGTAATTTTTTTTAAAGGTAAAATAACATGAAACTTATTGCATAATATTTTGCAAAGTACTGTCCAAACATGTTAGTACCATCTAAAAGTTCATGAATTAATAACAGTTTGTAGTAAACAGAAACCAAGGATAATGGAAGTATGAAACGTAGAATAGCTAGTCCATCAAAATTCCAATATATCAAGAAAGGGGACATCAAAATTTACATGGAGTTGTTAAAGCATAAGAATATGAAGAAAGATACTTGGGTAGTTAATTAGTAGTACTTCAAAACAAAATCTAAAAACAAATACTATCAATTGTCACAACTCACAAGACTGCAGCTAGCTTAAAATAGACTAAACTCACATTAAAATACACATAACATCTTTAAATCTCTGAACACATTTATTTTCCATCAGGCTGCGCAATAATTAAACTGGCTAGTGGATAATATTGTCAGTATTGGTCTTCAACAAATATCACCAACAGACCTGGAAAAGCAAAAGAGCCAAGTGGTCTCAGGAACTTAAGAGCAAATTGATGTAGTAGAAAAAATGAACTGTAAAATGTTTATTGGATGATTACCTGGAATGTAAAACTAATCCTTCTAACAATTCAATGGTGATGAGAATAGGGAGAGCCAGAAGATGTCTTAACGCAAACCACTCCATTCTCCACTTCACCATGAATTCTAGCAGGAAATTGGAAACTTTCATTGAAAATAGATGATTGATGGTGTGCACCTGCCATTGGCCGTTGTTCGCAAGCATGAATCAATTGTGAAAAATTGGACTGAAGGGGTTCCCTATGAGAAAATAATGCACCCCCTTGAGAGAACAATTGTTGATGGGGTAGTATCCAATTTGTCATTCTTGGATAAGTTGCTTCAAAGCTCATTGGATTTGGATTTGAAAAAGGGGATTGGTCAGTATTGGAAGTCCTATGGTTTGAGTTCTGGTCATGTGAATTACTATGAAGTGATAACCCAAGATCTTCAATTTGGATTGACTCTCTTGACATTACTTCATGTGGAAAGCTTAGGAAATTCATTAAAGATGTCCCAGAATTCATTGGGAAGAATAATTTCGAGGTATCCGGGACAGATTGCGTCTCAGCTGCAGGGGCTAGCATCATGTATGAAGAACTTATACTACTTGGGTTTTCTGCCAATTGTCTTTGGAACAAGAATCTGTTGAACATATAAATAAATAAACAAATAAATATATAAAAGTGCATTTTCGAACCGTTTAAACTTTTAAATAGATAAATTTTATGTTTTGACACTATTGGTACCTAGAGGAAGAATCTGATGGTGGTTGCGGTTCTAAGGCATACACACTTGAATTCACATCAGCTTCTGCACTTGTGGGCATGTTGTTTACTACTCCATCATCATTTGGGTTCCAGGGAGGTAATTCAGCTAGTTTATCAATAGCATTTTTAGCCTTATTGATTAGCCAATCAACAGCTTTGCTTGCCCGGTCATAGCCTAGCCGATCCTGCATGCAGAGTCAGATAATGTAATTATTTAAACATGTTCACCTGAAGTGAATATTTTTTTATATGAAAAAAGATAATAGAATAAAAGATTACTAATATTTTAATTAATACTAAGTTCAAAACTCATACTTGCAATAACACAAAGGATTTAGTGCGGAGAAAATATTATATTCATCAAATTTAAATTTTTGATCCACGGTATAAGATACCTGCATATCATAGAATTGAATAGCTGTGTGAGCGGATAGTCGAACCCTGCGATCTCTTGGACCTTTTGCAGTATAGACTTTGCTATGCCGATCTTTACGGCTAGTCGATCGGAGGATGTGGCCTCCTTCAACTTGCACTATTTCTTCTCCCGTTGCTCTCTTCATTACAAATCTTTTGGCAGTGCTTTTAACTGCATATTCAGTGTATTCATACAATTTTCTTGGCTGGGCTCTTGTGGTTTATTTCTCTATCAGTACCTTTTCGCCTTAAAATGGAGTAGCTCTTTAATTTGCGTGACCCAATCTTGTCAAAGTGTCTTCTATAAACAGTTTATCGCCTGAAAATCTGATTAAGCTTTGGTTAATGTTGATGATGATCCCAAAAAACACCCAGCCATAGTATGCTACAAACTGAAAAGCAGGATTATTTTTAATGTAATTGGAAAATAAGCAGAGGGTTGGGCTCCTAAAGAAGAAAGAAAGCTACTCAGAGAAATTCTAATTGGTTGGCTGGAATAATGAAATCTTTTAGTATGTGACTTTTGGTGGGATTCGACAGCACTAGATGTCTACTCTAGCTAGCCTTATGGTTAACAAGAGAATTAGAAGTAAAAGAAAGGAATAGAGCAAAGGGTTTTAGAGAACGACTTGTCTTTTGCCTCTCAGTTGATATTGATGAGATATATATACGTACACCAAGTCATTCTTATAATTGATCAATATGCTTTTCAGTCGATATCATTCCGTATTCTTCTTTTTCATATTTTCTTTTCTGGAGATATTCACATTTGGAATATTTAAGAAAATCTTTCCATTTACGACAAGACGAGGACGGAACATATCTCGGTGACAAACAGCACATGGAATTAGGGAATAGGAAATGTATCATAAATGTGGCTGTATATGTGCTTTAGATGTTTCAATATCACAGTTGAGAAACTTGGTTAACTTGTCTAATACTGATCACTTTTAAATTTTTAATTGGATGAAGATCATCTCGTTTAGCATATAAATAGGATATCATGCCAGTTAATTCTTCACACACTCGAATTATAAACTTAATTTTCGGTTGGATGAAAACATTAGAGCATTTCATATACTCCTATATAAAAATTTCGAGTATCATGGCCGTTCATAATATACTGAATGATGAAGTTCGTGGATACATGTCTTATAAAATATACACGAAAATTCATCAACAGATTCTCGATTTAAATATACATGATGTTAGATTTTAACCCAGACTACTTATACTTCTGAACAAAGAACCCGATAACAAAGTCAGTACTCAGTAGTATTAGTTACCATTTCTTCAATAAGTAATATATACAGGGAACGATTCATTAAGGGAACCTATATGCTTTTAGTCTATTCTACAATAACGTAGTACTGTAGCTTTATCAAAAGGCCTTACAAGCAGTTTCTCTAGCAGAACAGTAAAGTAAAACCTACAGGTGGATTATATTATGCCTAACTAATTCTATGTTAAATATTCTGCACCTATATCCAAGCTAAGGGACCAAATTTTAGATGGATGACAACCCTGGAGATTATTTGTGGCAGGTCCACTTGGAAATGTAATACTACAAAGATTCACCATTCATTTAATGATTGATCTGAAGTTAAATGCACGGAAATCTAAATAGTCATTCTATTTGTAATGGACTAAAAGAAAATTGGATTGTATAAATTAAAAGGTAGGGAGTATTATATTATATATACTTGACTTACTGTGATTTTTTAACATTATGAGTGTATATTAATTTATTGTAGTATGTAATTTATCATATTATGGCAAGAGTAATAGTTAAGTTTTTAAAAGAAGTTAACCTAGTATTATAGTATGTTACACTATCAATATATAAACATTAAACCCATTATAATTAAGTAGTATATAAAAGAATTAACCTACCGTTCTAGGAGGGGAAAATCTTTGTAGTTGCGTGTGATGGAGGATGATACAATTCAACACATGCAACTGGCAGAGGCTACCCCCCAAAGAAGAGACAAAAGCGTGACACTCGTTCATACAATGCAATTATGTATTTTTATTGTACATTAAAAAGGAGAAGGAGATGGTTGATTGTTGCCCACAAACTCCAAAGGACAAGGAGTGCGTTAGGAAAAGCATCTGCCAATTGGAAACCCAATAAATCAAAGAGAGCTAGTTTGATCGTGCTCTCTTTTTCTCTCTTTATTCCTAGTTGAAAGACTTGCGTTCATTTTCATTGCATTAGTTTTTCAGTCCATTTTTTCTTTCACAATAATCTCTCCACCGCCCTTTACTTCTTCTTTGGACACTTGGAATTCTCATCAAATTGAAAAGATGATAATTATCAGTTGTGTTATCGCATTACCCGGATTACTTACAAAATCAGGTTTGAAAAGAAGGTCTAGTGGTTAGGGTTCCACCATCAAATTGGATTACTATAATTGCTAGTAGTTTAAAGTACCATGCATATAGCAAATCAATTAGTTCAATGACACGTGAGAACACATTTTTGTTCGCGTAAACTATATTCTAGTGGAAAATTTTCATGTTTCTGATAAATGTATGCCACATATCTGTGGTATCAAATGAAAAAAAAAAAATTGAACGCCTATTTACATAACTTTTTACATATGATTCAATTATAATAAGGAGAGTGTTTCAAGATCAATATTGATATTAGTGCATAACAGTTGAGATGGAAAATAAGAAAGCGAAAAACGGCAATATCAAGGGAATTATTGGCAGATATTTGAAATTGGTTGGGATCCCCTCCACTACTATTCTATTAGTTATTAGTACTTGAATGGATTTTATTCTTACTCTTCTAGCCCTTATCAAGTCTTGAAATCAACTTCTTTTCGTTCCTCTAAACTCTAAAGCCAAAGTTTCTTTCTGATCAACAGTAATTATGGTCTTGAGCTTGGTCCTATTCCAATCCCCTTATTTCTTCTCAATTAAGTTTCTAATTCGTGTAATTTGATCTTACTGCAATTTCCACTTCTTTTTCTGGCCACTAGATGGATTTGCACTTTACAGTCACATACAAGCATGTTTCATATTTGAAAGTCGTGACCCTGTATATGCAAAATTCTTTTCCTTTTTCTTAGACACATTCAATATTCAAAAATCACTATGCAAATAATTTGTATTTGTATTAAAAGTTAAAGCGTTCCAAATCAACAGATTCCATAGACCTAGGCTCAAAGTAGGATTTCAATCATCCCATTGCATCTTTCGATTGTATGCATGCACAATTATCATAATTATCTGCACCATATCTCGTATTATGTTACAACAAGATTAATGAGATTATGAAATTAAATTGTTCTTAAACAAACTTTGTAGAATAATATATCAGCAATGCCTGAAATGAGAATGAAAGAGCCTAAGCAGTGAGTTGTCACATGCATGTGAAAAAATCCAAAAGAGGAAAAGGAAATATGCTTGAGAGCTAAAGATGAGGCTCTGAAAGCAACGTTGCTTCAATCCATTTTGTGAAAAACGTGATGTCGTTGTTGAAGGAAAGCGCGTGATCCAAGAAGCAGAGACGAAAGCTGACCTACTACTTAATTATCTTCATCAACTGCTAAAGAAAACTCTGAAATCTGGGGGTATATATAGCCCGAGAGGCATAGAGTACTTTGAGTTTATGGATTAAGTGAATTTCCACACAAATATAAGATTCGAATTTGAAGTTACTAAGTTTTGTCGAGCCGCGTGATTCTTAGCTCTGCCGGTGGGATACACACGAAATACATGCAAGATCATCATTTGGACCGTCATACTACACTGCAAAAGGGCCACAAAGAAGAAAGATATATATGGGAAATATTAAACTTTAAACAAAGTAACAATAGAGCAAAGACAAAGTATTGTTTCTTGCAATTTATGACTTGAGTCACTCCTAAACAAGAAATGCCAATATGTCACTGTCCTCCAGCGGTACAACTTGCATTCATATTCATGGGAGATTTTTAGAAATAGGATCATTCAAACATTTGCAGAGATGGATGTAAGATTTTAAAGAGGATGGGTTCAGTACAATAAAGAAGGGAGCTATAGTGTCCTAAGTGAGGTCGCAAATAATCTTAGCTGTAAAATTATGTTGTGTACAACATAATTTTACAGCTAAGATTATTTGCGACCTCACTTAGGACACTATAGCTCCCTTCTATATTGTGTGTGTCTATATATATATATACACATATATATTGAACATCTATATACAACCAACAGTGATAGCCTAGTGGCCAAGGGCAGAAATTGATTTCTGCTTCCATGTGCAAGTGAATCAAAGCCTAACGACGACGTATATCATTCTAACTTTTAGAGCATGAGTTCCCGAACATCATATTTGATATATTTTGACAAATTTGTACATGATATGCCTAATTTTTCGAGCAAAGCATGGGTTCACGTGAATCATTTTTTCCATTATAAATCCGCTCCCGAGCGCTAGTTTTGCTCTCTTTAGAAAACGTTGATCCCTCAGTCCCACTTAGTTTGTCATAGTTTGTCTTGGCACAAAGTTTAGTAGTAGAAGGAAGACTTTTGAAACTTGTGACCTAAAATAATTCACAGATATTTTTGCAATTGTAAGTGAGTAAATTGAGAAGGTTGCAATTAAATTGTTTCTAAGTTTACAAATATGACATTCTTTTTGGGACGGACTAATAAGGAAAGTACAACAAACAAAGTGGGATGGATGGAGTAACTTTTAACCCTCATTGTCAATTTGCAAAGCATTTCCTGGCGAGTCGATAAAGATTTTGTTCTAAATATTTCCTAAGGGGTCCTGACGGATCACCATAAAGCACTAAAACTTTAACACTTCCTCTGTTAGAACTAAAAACTAAATAAATTGCTAGAGATACTCAGCAAAACTTCTGCATACTTACAACTCAAGACATTCATATATTTCAATCTTAGAGAATGATGTTCCACCAAGTTTTCACATATTAAGTAGGCGTTTGGCCATAGATACCGTATGGGTAAACATATGTCACCTACAATTACGGGAGTATGAGGTCGGCTGGCGAAAATCAGGCTTGTTCTAGAAGTAAACGGGTGCTGAGGACATACGCCAGCTTCATTAGTCACGACCGCGCATCAGGCACGGGCCCAGAGTCAACGGGTTCACTCCTAGCCGCCTTGTAAATATTAGTCTCATAGTTAGGTTTTACTTTGTGTAACTGCATGCCTCTTGTAATGGGCCAAAAGCCATTAGAACAAGTATTTTACCCTAATTAGGATTGGGATAAACCTAAGCAAATATATACACCTCTCCATCATTGTAATTCATCATCGAAATTCGACTAGAATCCTTCCTTATTCAATGAATAAAACTCTTATTTTCTTGCTTTATTCTACATGTTTTTTTATACTTCATTATTGCATATGGTCTAATACAAAGTTAATTGTTTTACCTGGTATGCAAGTTTCAGGCATAAATAGTTTGGCGCCCACCGTAGGACCCAGGCAATTTTTTGTTATTCTGAAGAATCAAAGTCACCATGTCTCAAGACAACGAAGGAAATACACGAAATATCGCACAGGTATCAGACGATACAACAAAGGATCCCAGTGATCCCAATAAGAATGGGGTTAATCCGGCCAAGGACGCGATTAACCTAGAAGACGATGATGACCACAGTGAGTCACGATCCTAGGAAAGAGACCTGGCTCGAGAAGGAAGCCCAGTTAGGGCCAAAACGCATTCAAAAAGGCATTGGACAAGCTCCTCGAAGCACAGTAGTAGCAATCGCTACAACAATCGCTACTGATTGCTGACACAATAGTCAAGCACCTGGAGGAAGTTTTTGCGAAATCAGCACCACGACCAGAATCTCCTCGCGGATCAAGGCCCTCGAGAAATACCCCAGCCACAGTAGCATGATAAATTAACATGAATGCAGCCTCCAGAAGCTCTGATGCAGACCCGAGAAGCTCCAACACACCAACATTCTGACTTCCGCAATATCTGATGACGTGTCGGAGTTGCACGGGGAGTTGAAGGAACCCAACAAGCGGATAAACTAGATGCTAGAAAATTCACCAGTAATAACAAAGGTTGATGAGGACACGTTCTCTCAACACCCCTACAAGCCGCTGGCTATTCCCAAGACTTTTAAGTTGCCCGACATATCTAGATACGACAGCATGACTGACCCTCAAGATCATGTATCTGTCTACGTCACGGAAACCAAAAATAATGATCTGATCGAGGAAAAGATCCAGTCGGCGTTAGTAAAGAAGTTCGGCTCTACTCTATCTAAAGGAGCTCTGACCCCTGTACACCAAGTTGACTGAGGGGTCCATAGAGTCTTTTGAACAGATGCAGGACCAGTTCATAAAAACACATACACGCCTGAAATTTGGCCCAGATCGAGTTCTACACGGATTTTAAAAGGTTGTTTTGGTCCTATGTCAATTCCTACACTATAAATACATCCTAAAACCCTCTAGTACGGAACTTTTGGATCAACTAACATCCAAATGAAGAGAGGAAGAGAGAAAATCAAGATTCAAGACTCTGCTTCATCCTTTAATCCATATTCTTGTGGTTGTGTATACATATAATTATTTCTTGTCTTGGAACATGACTATGAGTGGATAAATTACCAATTCTAGGGTTGATTGAACCACTCTACATGCTTGTGTGATGATAATTATTGAGTTGTGAATGAACCTTGTTAATTTTTCTTATATATGTTGTTTACGAATTTCATGTTATTAATTGGTATGATCCCCAATTAATTTATCTCCTTTATTCTTGTGATTAATAGGAACATATTCATGAGTTAGGGTTAAACACATAGCAGTATTTCACCCTAAAATAGAGACTTTGCTTAGATTGTCAAAACGGTGAATTATGACTATTGATCCTTACTGTGAACCATAAGTGTAGTCTTATCTATCAGCTAATTCGAATAATAGATTAGTGAAAGTTATAATTACTTAGCGGAAGAAGGTAGTTGTGAAGTTGAGAATCAAGGGGACTTAATGGCATAATACTTTGGCACAAGTTAGGAGTTGGGCAAATATCCTAGGTTTCACATCTCTTGAATTAAATCTATCTTTGTTTACTTGTTATTTAATCTTTTGTTAAGTAATCGTTAGTATAAACCACATCAAAGATATAAGACTCTTGAAGTTTATTGGATAGATAATTTGGCTAGAATAACGGCTATGATTCGTATTCTCTGTTAAATTTGACCTCGGGACCTTAAGTACCGCGCTATATTTGTTGTAACTGCTTAGTTCCTATTATAGGGCGTAGTTGGGCATGATCAAATTCTAGCGTCATTGTCGGGGAATACGGTGTATTTTTAGTTGTTAGGTTAGCTGAGTTTTTAGTTCAATTAACTTCGCTTTTGTACATATTTGTATAGTTTATATAATTTTTTTTTAAAAATATATGGCATTGGGAAATTATATGTGGCTAGGTGACGGTTCATCTTATGTCCACCATTATGTTCTAATTATGGAGGAAAACACTCGTGGCAACGTTGTCAAAATTATATTATGTATAATATGTGTAGTGGTCAAGGTGGTCATTATTATGGTTATGTTCATGCATCTTGTTCTTCCCTGGACCCCTATTATGATGGTTCTTCTTTCTCTCGTAATGACAATAGGTGTAATCAAGTGGAAGATACCGAGAGAAAATATAAAGTTGACCTAAAGAACATTCGAGAAAGATGTAGAGCACAAATATGCCACTTGGAAGCTCAAGTGATGACCTGAAGATGAATCGAGAAAGGCATCAAGCCTTTATTCGACATATGGACGTTCAAGTAAATCAATTGGCTGCATTCTTTGAATTCAACAACTTAATAATGTGGTTAGCAACCAAGAAGACATTGAATTAGAAGAAGAAATTAATTGTATAATTGAAGAACTAAAGCTTGAATTTCCATTGGAGGAGACAAAATTTGAAAGACGACTATCTAGCCATATGGTATAGGAAGATGCCGAGGATGAAGATGTGGTGTTAGAGTCAGACGCGAACATTGAAGCTAAAATTCTAGTTGACTCTAAGTCGTGCTAGAAAGAAGATGTCCGTAATGAATTGAAGTGTATGTGGGTTGCACTATATTCTAGACACTTCTCCACATTGTGTTTATAGGGATACATGGAAATTGAACCTTCTTAGCCAATTGAAGAGCTGAAGGATAAGGCATATGATTCTTACACTCGAGAGTTTTCATTTCTATCCAGGCAAGATGATAATTTGTGTTGGTAAAAATATGCCATCTATGATTATGGGGATACGAGTCCAGCCGGCGAATATTAGACTCAGCCTACAAGTCACAGGACACTAAGGATACATGCCTGCTCCACGAGCCACGGCCGCTCAAGCAGCCACGAGCCTTAGGATGCAAGGTATACATCCCGCTGCCTTAGGGTTTACAGTCTCTTAGTTAGGGCTAATTTGTATCACCACCTAGAGTAAACAGACCCACAGCCTATAGTCTTTGCATTTTACCATAATTAGGACTGGGGTGAATCACAACTATAAATGCCCCATTTCCCATTGTGTTATACATCAAGCGATTCTCCAAGAATTCGGCTATTCTCAAGGAATAAGATATTTTTATTTTTTACTTTTATTTACATTTTCTTAATATTTATCGTATTGCTTGTGACCCTATATAAATTTTATATGTTTAACCTATTGAGCAATTTTTAGGCATAAACAATTTGGCACCTACCGTAGGGCCCAAGCAATTGCAGGCTTTTACCAAGAAGAAGCACGACCATCTCAAATGGCAAAGATGATGTCCCTAAGAATGCCACTAATGTGGTAGACGACTCATCAAAAGATTCCAGTGATCTTGATGGACAGCCTAAGGACACCCCTAGGGGTTCGATCTCTGCAGATAGCGATGGTGATGACCACCAACCACGCGGAAGCAACTCTAAGCTCGAAGACGTCCTTGCCAATATTCTCAAAGCTCAGGAGGAGCGAGCGGAACAGAACTCGTCCAACATGGTGAAAAGCTTGAAGCAATCTTCACTAGTTCTTTCCCAAGGCCAGCATCCCCATGAGGACCCGAGCCTGTAAACGATTCACCAGCTTCCGTTCCCAGATAAATGATCAACATGGAGACCGCCTTAGGAAGCTCTATTGCGGCCAGAAATCAAGGCATCGAAGGAACATCTGTCATCTAGGACATCCTTAAGGAGTTAAAGGTAATCCACAACCGAATTGGTAACGTGTCGGATGCTCCACCCCAAGCTACGGCCAAGGATGAGCAGAAGTTCTTCAAGCATGCATACAAAATGAGCGGTGCACCAGTCCGTGTACCTAAGCACTTCCGCCTGTCAAATAACCTTAAGTAGGATGGAACCACCGATCCGGACGAGTACATTATTGCATACTATACAGCTATCAAGAGCAATGACATCACAAAAAAAGTAACTCACTCTACTCTGTTGAAAAGGTTCGGTTCAACCCTAACCAAAGTGGCCCTTATATGATACACTCAGCTGCCTTTGGGATCAATCGAATCATTCACCGAGATGCAGGATCTCTTCAAAAAGGCGCACTCAGGTGCCCGCAAGCGAGAAAAATGTACGGAGGATATCTTTGAGATCTGCCAACATGATGGAGAGCTATTGATAGATTATCTGGAAAGATTTCATAGAGAGGGCATGGAGCTTCCCCCAGTTCCCGATAGCATCACTGTGTTAGCCTTTGGCAAGAGTCTCAACTCTTGAGGTTCACTGGCCACGCGAGAGCTGCATTGGAGTCTAACTCAACATCCGATAACAACGTGGGATGCCCTACATCAATGGTATAATGAAAAGATTTGTCTAGAGCCCGAACCATCCCTAGCGCCTGATGATGGCACATGAAAGAAGCCCTATTTTAGGGACAAAACTTGGCAGAAGGAGAACAAGAGGAAGAATGCAGTACCAAGATGACCCTATAAAACTACCCAAGAAGCAGGGCAGCGCAAGAGGAATGGGCCTTCACAAGAAAAGTTCTGAGCAGCGCAACTTCAAAGATTTCGGGTTACGGGTGAGTGCGGTAGAGCTAGTCACCAATCACTTTGGAAATCTAGCCTCACAGGTGCACTGGCCACCCACCATGAAGAACGCCTCCAGAAAAAAACTCATCGGCCTACTGCGAGTTTCATCAAAATAACGGCTGCAATACAGTTGATTGCAAAACTCTTATACTCGAGATCGACCACCTGCTGAAAGAAGGACACCTCAAAGATTTGCTCGCAGAAGGAGGAAAATGGCCAAAGGTTTCCGACACTAAGGACAAGCGGGGCATTAAAACTATTTTTTGAGGGGCCAAGGCCTGAAGAGGTTCATGAAACATCCAAACAAAGACCTCACATCAACACGATAAGTTTAACCGGTAAAGTGGGAGAGAACCCCGCGATTCATGCCAAGATGCTTTTACCATTACTATCAGGATGCTTGACACTCAGATCAAGTGAGCACTAGTGGGTCCAGGAAGCAGAGTAAACATTGTTCGATGGGAAGTTATTCGGGGAATGGAGCTTCAGCAACGGAGAGCCCTGAGCTCATGCATAGTAACTAGCTTCAACTGTACGAGTGAAAAGCCGGTTGGAGAAATAGTCTTGCCAGTTTTCATCCCAAGCGTGATGAAGCAAACATCTTTCTAAGTAATGACCTATGATCTCTTGTATGATGTCATCTTGGGAAGACCCTGGATACACGGAGTGATGGGAGTACTCTCAACGCTTCATCAAGTACTTAGATACCCGACCGCGATCGGAATAAGTGAAGTTCAATGTGAGCAGCTTTTGGGGGCCAAGGCTATACATCTGATGCAGACACGTGCACGAGCCTAAAACCAAAAGTAAATGCCATCAAAATTGAGGCAACAAGGGATGTGTCAGATGAACGCAGTGTCAGAGTGGAAATGAAGCTCAGAGACCGGATCTCCAAAATAAGAGACTTGATCCCGTGATTGACGGAACGATGGTATCAACTTTCTGAAGTATTGGTGAAGCATGAAGATCCTGAATAGCCAAAACTCTATAGCCAGACACTTGGAGAATTGATGAAATACCTTATGAAACTCCCGACAATAACCGGATAGCGTCTCTTGCTATATGTCACGATTTCAACAGTGGCTGTAAGCGCGGTCCTTACGCGAGACGAAGGTGGAGTACAACTTTCCATAATATACACTAGTAAGGTACTCTTAGGTGCAGAGGCACATCTCCAGCTTTCAGATCAGCTCGTGTCAGCGGTGGTCATGGCCTCCTGGAAATTACAGTCATATTTTCGAAACCACGCGGCCATTATGGTCTGTTCCTTCCTATTACAGGCCATTCTACACAAGCATGGATTCTCGAAGAGGTTGATAAAATGGGTCGCTAAATTGGGGTAGTATGACATTATTTATCATCCGCGCACGGCCATCAAGTCGCAAGTTCTCGTAGATTTTATTATTGATTTTAGTATTAAGATGATGCCGAAAGTTGAAGAAGAGCTCAAGACCATTGAGGCAATCAACCCCGGAGAATGGATAATCTAAACGGATATGACACCGAACATCGGAGGGGTTGACCTCAACCTGATGATTAAGTCACCAGCTGGGAAGACTATTCGAAAGGTCGTCAGCTGCCCGTTAACAACGAGTAACGAGGCAGAATATGAAGTTGTAACTCCCAGCTGGGGGGCCAGGGAGATCGGTCTATACAGCAACTCCCAGCTGGTGGTCAATCAAGTGAACGGCATTTGCGTAGCCAAAGACGCTTGCATGCAGTACTTAGCCGAAATAGAGTCATGTTTAAAAAAATTTCTCAAGTGGAAGCTCGTTCAAAAAGAAGAGAGCACAGAGGCCAGCGTGCTAGCCAGCTTAGTGTGTGGGCAAAAATATGGCACCTACTATTACAGGAATACGAGTCCAACTAGAGAGATTAGACTTAGCATACAAGTCACCGGGCGTGTAGCTTGGTGCAGAGGATCCACGCCCGCTCCTTAAGACATGGTCGCTCAGCCGGCACTAGAAATGAGCCACTATATTTGTTAGAGTGACAAATGACGATCACTATCACTATAAATAACCAACTATACTTGTTCTAGGGAGAAATAATGATCCATACATATAGTCTTGTTTCGAACATCAACTAGAAGTTTGTCGAATTATTGTGATGTTCCGCGCGCAACGTTCTATTGTTGCTATCTTCATCATACTCTTCACAGTTAGAGTAGTTAGAGTGACAAATGGCCAAGTAGAGTTGTTAGAGTGGCAAATGATGATCATTATCACTAGGTAATTAAACTGAGATGATCAGTATCACTCTAAATTACCAAGTATACTTGTTAGAGTGACAAATGACTACACATCCATCTAAGTGGTTTCGAACATGCTGATTATGTTTCTCATATGAACAACATGTTCGGAGCGCTATATTCCGATGTTGCTATCTTCATCGTACTGTTTTTGTAAATGTTCAGATCAGATCGCGATATGATTGAAACATGAAGTGTGTCGTGCGGAACGACTTAGGGTACAATGGTAATTTACAGGACAAAATAACAATTTCAAATGAAATTTCTTGATCATTACTACACAAAAGGATATAGGGCATGCGTCCCGCCGCCTTAGGATTTACAGTATCCTAGTTAGGGTTTGGTATATACCACCGCCTTGAGTGTAGGTCCATGGCCTTTATTAGTCTTCTCAGGGAATAAGACTATCACTTTCTTGCTTATTACTTTTCTCTCAACTTTATTTACTTTTCCTGCGTATTTTACCGTATTGCTTGTGACCCTCTAACAAATTTAATTGTTTTACCTAAATGACCAAATTTAGTCATAAATAGTTTGGTGCCCACTGTGGGGCCCACGCAATTGTAGGTTTCTATGAAGGAAGAGGCGCAGCAATCCAAGCAGTGGCGACAATGCTTCACAAAATACTGCCATCAAGATGAGGTGGAGAACACATAACTTGGCCGACATGGCCAAAACTAGGGGCGGATATAGAAGAACAGCAACTGGAGGCCAAGGTACCCTAAAAACCATCGACACGATCTCAAGGGGGCCCAGGGTCGATAGCGATAGGGCTAAAACAGTCATGGTTTGCGAAGCTCACTAGGAGGTGATCAAAAAGTCTCACATCAACACCATCAAATTCAATAACAAAGATATACAACAAGTCTTCTATCCGCACCACGATGCCCTGATCATCACTTTACAAGTGCATGATGCCCTAGTCAAATGTGTGTTGGTGGATGCAGGCAGCGCTGTGAACATTATCCACTGGGGAGCCGTCTGCCAAATGGGGGTACAACATCAAATAATCCCCAGCCCATACACCATAACCAGCTTCAACAGCTCCAGTGAGAAGTCTGTAGGAAAAGTGCTCCTGACAGTCCACCTCCCCGGAGTGACGAAGGTAACGTCTTTTCAAGTGATGACATGCGATGATCTCTCGTATAATATTATCTTGGGAAGACTATCGATTCACGAAGTTTGCCTAGTGTCATCTAAACTTCATCAAGTCCTTAAGTACCCTACTCCTCGGGGGATGAGAGAAGTCAAGGGGAGCAGAAATTATCCAAAAGTTGCTTCATAACCGCCGTCACATGTGCAGTCAAGAAGGAGGTTCAAAACCAGCAGAAGGTGTTGGAAAAATTACTCAGCCCCTGTCTGGTTTCCAGCATAGCGTTTGGGCCACAAGGACACAACGCGACCGTGTTGACACCCAATTTTGTCCCAAAAATTTCAATTAAAGTATAATTATTTTAAAATTAAAATCAATTTTGAAAAGTTAAAAGTAATTGAGTAAATTCAAAGAAAAAAGGGCTAAATATGTAAAAATGCGGCCTTAATTTGAGCCTACACGTGCAATTACTCTATTTCCCTAATTTATTTTAAAAGGAGGTTAAAATTGTTTTAGGTCTAAATATCAGCCTACTTACACAAATATACATATATACCCATTTCCCCTAAATCATAATTTCCCTTACCCAAACCCGATTCCCCCTTTCCCAAACCTGCACCTCAAAAATCCTAGAACCCGATCCCCATTTCAACTTCCCCCAAAATCAACCAAATCAGTCCAAGAACAAATGTCAGCTGGTTCCCCCCCCCCCCCCACCACCACATTATCCATCTTCTTTTCGTACAAAAGCAAGTGTTAGGATTGATCTTGTCCGTTTATTTTGAACAGGAATTAAATCCAAGCCCTTAAGCCAATCTAACGTCATTTTCTTAAAGATAAGGACGAGAAGGGTATGATTTTTTACCCTTCTCACCCTTATCCCACATAAAATATGACTAAAATTAAAGGAGTTGTTTTGAAAATTTGAGGCAGAGCTTGAAACCCTAAAATTCGAGGTATTTATACCTTCCTTATTCTCATTTTTTAGGGTAAGAAGTTGGATAGAGGGATACACATAAAACGGAAGCAGCTAAAATATTATTACAAATTTTACTGATCGTTTCCTTTAACAAAATTATTATTAAGTTCATATAGTTTAGAGGGTGATTCTACTCCTGGAAGTGCTTCCCTGGTCTTGTGTTTGTTATCGTCGCTTTGTTTCGACTCGATTGCTTCATTTGCTCGCATTAGTTCACTGTACCTAGCAAGGTCAGTCTTCTCTTTCCATTTTATGAACTTCTTCCTTGATGATTTGTATATGTGTATGGCATGAAGTTAGTATTCACTGAAATATGCATTTTTCTCATTGATAAACTATTATAAGTTGGTTTTAAATTCCTGAATTTGTTTTAAGCTTGTTTTGGTGATGTTGTGGAGGTTAGGGAGTTTGTTTGGAGAGGTATTGAAGGGTATGAGTTGGAGTGCAGGTTGTTAAAGACGGCTATAGGTTCTGGTGTGGCCTTTTCCTGTTCTGTTAGTTGAATAGGAGTTCCTGTTTCAGTTTCTTCTTCTAGCTTAGGTGTTCAATCCTTCCCTTTCCTTTCCTTGATATTTGTTCTCTTTGGTTCTGGAATAGTGAGGAGTGTAGTAGGCTTGGAGAGGGGTTCAAGAGATAATCTATTTTGCTGCAGGTTCAGGGTTATTTCAGGAGGGTCTGGTGGTCTGTTGTGCATTTGCGAGGTTCTGGAGAAATTTGTGAGGATGTGCAGACCTCCAGTAATATGTTTGTGCATCCCGTATGTGTGTGTGTGCAAGCAGAGGTGTGTGAGTTTGTGGATGCAGAAGTGTGTTTGTATGTTCAGCAGGTGTATGAGTGTGTGTGTGTGTGTGAGTGTAAAGAAAGTGTAGGTTGTTGATATTGTTTGTAGGATGTTGCTGGAAATGAGAAGTGAAAGCAGGGGGCTAGTTAGGGGTGTTTCAGGCTCTTGGGTTGGTTTTAGGGCAGTGTTCAGGATGGTCTTTGTCTGTGTGTCTGTTGGTGTGTGTGACTGGTCTCTGAAGCAAGGTAGTGTGTGTAGGGTGATGTGTTTGTTGACCCCCAATTTAGTCCCTCCTATTTTCAAAATCAACAGTTTTCAAACTTTATACACAATTGTGTATCCAGTCTTGCCCAGTCCACTTCTTTCAAATTATGTCCTCATAATAGTCTGACAATCAAGGTCATTTTCAAAAGCATCGTCTCAAACCGTAGCTGTTTTTACAATTTTTGCAATTACTTCTATTTTGATAAAATTATTCAAGTTGTTTAAAATCCAAAAAAATTACAATTTTTTTACATTTTCTTAGCCATCACAAATTTTAATTAATTTCCTAATTTTTCTATATTTTTACACCCATTTTATACAATTTTTACACCTATTTTATGCCTAATATACACTAGATATACAACATATATACATAAATACGTATATATATACATTACACTTCGCACCCCTACACATCAGCCTATTTTTTCCACCTCTGCGCCTATGTGGCTAAATCCTGGCCATCCACGTAGTGGATCCAACGGCCAGGATATAATTTTCCTATTTTAACCATACCACACCCCTAAACCCCATCTCCCTATCCTATTTCCCTTACCCACACTCAGCCGCGATTCTCTCTCTCTCTCATGGCGAAACCTAATCGCCACTGTCAAGGGCCGTTTTTCGGCCAACTCCACCGGCGAAACAACTAACAAATTGCACCTCGACGATCCCCTCACTCTCCTCTACAAAACCCCTATGGGTTTGTAATTGTTTGAGGAGAGTTTGAAGTTGACCCTTCGTCGATTTCATCAAAGTCACCGGAGCTCTGGCAAAACTTGGTAAGAACTGGACGATGTGACTTAATAGAGGGGAAAACCCTCATGTTTTCACGATTAAAAGACGGGTCAAAACTGACCCGACTCGAATTCTAAACGAGTAATCCCTAATTCCTTTTTTATTCTTTTTTGGTTATTTTTGAATCGATGTGATACCATACCTAAAATTTGCCTGGATTCTTTGTAAATTAACATGATTTATTTGTTATGTGATCAATTAGCCAGATTTTAAACCTCTATGATTATTGATTTCTCGCTTAATACATTGAACAGTCGCTTTGAACCCTCGCATGCCTAAATATAATGTTATCATAGTTTGAACCCTATGTTTTCATTAACTAAACCCCAATGAATCTGTTTGTTCACTTATTGTTGTTCTACACACTTTTAATGAATCTGGTCATCTATCCTGTTTAAACGCATGATTCCCACGGCTGAGCAACTTCACTTATGCTAAAATATTTTTTTTAGAATCTTGAATTGATCCAACTTGAATTCCTTATTGAAATTTTGAGTATCTGATTCATTTAGTGTCAGTTAGGGATTTTTGTGAAGTCTACCAAGGGATTTTCGAGCCTAAATTGATTTGAAACGCTTTTGTATGTTAATTTTGAATCTGGATGGGTTACTGATCAAAGGGGGGGATTGTACTTGCCATAGGGTCTGATTTGCCTTGATTTTAGGGATTGGGTGATTTAAATTTGGTAAGTCTTCCTAATGGGATCCTCTTAATTTTGGGGAAACAATTTTCCCTTGCCATTCTTGGCTTTTACCCGTTCGACCTCTAATTCCCACCCCTCACTATATAACTGGCTGTTCTTATTCACTCAAAGACACGGCTTAGATACTACAAAAACATAAAAAGGGGCAATTTAGAATTACTGCAGGCAGTGCTCTCTCTCTCTCCCTTTCTGGAAAATTCTTGCTTGAAACAGAGGGCCTCTCACCCCATTGTTACAAGTTCTTCCTGGATGTCTTCTCTTGTTTACCTTCTGTTTGTTTGATTTGTGCCAAGGTATGAAATTTTCTGCCTAAACTTATGATGTTATTTGTTTAAGACAGTTTCCCCTCATCTCATCTTTTCACTGTTCCCTGATCCTATATCACTACTGGTCTGAATTTTACTAAGACTGCAAACCTGCTCATCATATATGACTTGGTACTTGCTCTATGTGTGATCTGAGGAGGAGGTTATGCCTTCCCCTGTTTCCATTCTCTAAAAATTTGAAATCCATGTTGACATTGCTTTGTTACAGTGATTGTTTAGGCCTTTATTTTGCCCCTGTCTAACCCCTAAATGTAGCTTTGAATGGATGGCCTTAGAGGCCATACCAGGTCTGTGTAAGTGCAGGTTTGAGATCTTGAGGGATCCACCAATTGTGCTATGCAAACATTGTTGTTTGACATCCTTGCCCTGTTTGAATTCATTAAAAGCAGCCTACCTGTTTGTGTACACTTCTCTCTTTAGGAACAACCCTCTATTTGTGTAATATTCATTAGGTTTTCCCGTTTATACTTCTATAATACAGGCCACACAGCTAGGAGGCTGTGTACACAGGCTACCCAGGAGCCTCTTCTTCCCTCTTCTTCTTATATGCTGCATCATTCATGCCCATGATTCTTTCCTTTGAAAACTGAGTAGTACGACGAGTTATAACACACTTTTAAAGCCTGCATGGTTCCTGAACATTGACATTACTATATATGATATGCCTCACAAGTCTCAACTATTTGAAAAATATATTTTGTGACGGTAAGACTAGAATTCTGTTTAAAATTGAGGCTACTTGTGCAAAATACTGAAAACTGGTTCGCTTCGGTTAAGATTAAAACTATTGGTTTTTGCAAAAATGATCCAGGCCCATAAACCTTTTCAAAAATGGCTTATATATATATGAAAAATGGTTTTTAACGCTCCTATACACTAAGATAATAGTGTATAGGGGTGTATAAAGCCTTGGGGTCGTTTATACACTTTAAAAAGTATTTCTTAAAGTTATAAGTATAATATGGATCATGTATTTGCGTGTTTATATCTATATATATATATATTCTTAAATGTGACAGCTCCTTGTTTGTATTTATGTGCTTTTGTGAACCCGTTTTCAAAAAACAGCCTCTTCGCCTATATATATTTCTAAAATTCGACCCCTACACAAAAAAGACCATTAAGGTTAGGGCTCGACAATTAATGACGAGTAACACCGACCCTAAATGGCCAATATTTTGTTTTCAAAACAAACCCCCTTTGGTTTCTTGTTAAATCTGAATTTATTTACCAAATAGACTATTTGTGCAAATCTTTTCGAATGTGTGAATTGCATTGAACACCATCTTGTATGTTAACACCCGTCTACGATTAGGCGTTTGATATTAGAGGCCGTGAATGCGATTAGGCTTAAATATAGGTCGAATGTGAAAGCTATTTGTGTGTGTGTAAATATGTTATACCTTTTAGTTAAAGTGCTAAATTAACCTTCCAAGTTGGTATGTATGATGATATACACTTTCTTTATCCCAAAACTTAGACTCGGACAGTAACCACATTTCGTGGGACTCGGGGAAGTGCCTAATACCTTCTTCCCCGAGTCATTTGGACTTCTTACCCTTATAGAATCTCTGGAATTGACTAGTTGACCTTTTAAACTTTGTTTTAGACATTTAGGTGACCTAATATGCCTTAGAAATTATATTAGGTGGCGACTCCAATATCTAAACTCAAACGAGTTCACCCAGTCAAATCCGAAACCCGACTCGCCTCGAGTTTAGTCCAAAATTGGGTATGACAGAATGGCGACTCCGCTGGAGATACTCAAAGTCCTAACCACAGCGAGTCTTTACTTTTGGGATTTATTTGATTATTTTCTTGCTATTCATTATTATTATCACCGTACTAACTTGGTTTCTTCTTTTTTGTTTTTCTTTTTACTTTATTTATTTATCGTATTGTAATGTGACATTTTTGCATATTTCACTCATACTCCCCCCACTCCTGAGAAACGGCACTTCACACACACGGTGATTACGTGGATCCCACGGTCGCTTCACCACCAAAACACCTTTTAAGAGGGACATGTTGGAATATAGTTGGTCCGTGGTATAACCAACAATTTCAAATGATCCCACTCCTTGGCCGTCCGCCCTGGGGAACCGTGTCTAGAATTACACCACTTTTCTAATGTAATGAGCATGCATCATGCCGTAGGAAGGGCTCCCCGTGAGCCGACTAGTTTTCATCTTTTTCAAACTACCTAAACGGGTTTCCAACCCCAAAAGGATGTTTGGACATGATTATGTGCATTTGAGAGAAAAGAAAAGAAAAGATAGAGAAAAAAAATGAGACAAGAATGAAAACGCATTTTGATTTGTTCAATTATTCACAAAGGGGACGGGGTTTTTTAATTTTATTTCTTCTTTATTTTTTAGGTCACAATAAATCAAAAATTTCATCGTTTTGGAATGACTATGGGCGCACCTCCTTTGTTAACTAGTTGGTGGAGCAACTTGTCACTGGGAGAACAAACCGAAGTACATCAAACACTTGGGTCATTTGGTTTCACTACTAGAAATGGAACCGTGTAGGGAGATGCTCGAAGCATCAGTGTCGTTTTGGGATGAAAAATTGAACGTGTTCAGATTCAGGGATGTCGAGTTAACACCTTTGCTGGAAGAAATGGGGGGGGGGGGGGTTGTCACACTCGGGGTTAGACAAACACCATTGGCAAGGGGGTCGCATACTAGCACCTAGCGTCTCTACAGCTGACGAGTTTCGTAAAACGTTAGGGATGGTAGCAAGTGTGGACGTGGGATTTTTACAACAAAAGAAGATACCCTTTTCTTATTTCTACACTCGGTTTGGGCATTTGAGGACGTATGATAATCATAAGAAAGAGTTCGAGTCCTACGATGATTGGAGGAGAGCTAGACCACTTGCATTTGCCATTTGTTTCTTAGGGGTAATGGTTTTCCCCAAGAGTTCAAATCACGACATATGTTCAAGACTTGTCATGGTTGCCGATGAAGTGTTCAATGGAATTGATGGTTATCGTTATACCATAGTTCTGATGATAGTAGCAGACATTTATCGAGCTTTGGGTTGTTGCAAGAGAAGAGCGAAATACTTCCAAGAGTGTAATCTTCTACTACAAGCATCGTTCAAAGAACTTTTAAGGAAAGCAAGAGGTGTGCAAGCATTGTACAAACCAGCTGGTTACAACTACTTGATTGGGGAACAATATGGGTTTCAAAACTCAAGCAGCCAAGTAGCATAGAGAAGTGGGTAAAATTGTTCGAAAACATAACGGATGACTAAATTCAGTGGATGTTCACTTGGTTTCCTTCATCAGATTTCATCATTATTTCTGAGAAGGCATCCTTTGTGATACTTATGGGGTTAAGAGGTCTCCAACCTTACCAACCATTGAGAGTAATGAGGCAAGCAGGGAGGAAGCAAATCATACCATTGATACCAGACACGAAAGATTATCAGTTTGACTATACTGAAGATGTTGTTCCAAGGGTCAAGAGCATTAGGAAGCATGGGTAGGAAGACAAGTCATGGAAGAAGCATCTCTAGCACCTGATAGATACAACGCTGGACGCGAACCAAACTACAAAAGCTGGTTACACTTTAATATAAAAGGAAATGTGGTAGTAGGGCCAAGTCGTGGAAATAACATAAGAGATCGTGAAACAGAGGCTCAAATCAGGTACCGAGAGTTCATGTTGAAAGTTGTCAAGATGGATAAGGAAAACAAAGAAGAGATCGAAGTATGGAAGAAGCGTACATTAGAACTAGAGGAAAAAATAGACGCATTGGAAACAAAACTTGAGCAATGGAATTCAGAGTGTGCAGAGGTAGACATCTTACACTTGGTAGCAGCCAAAGGATACTTAACCAAAGCTATGGAAGAAGTCAAGGAGATTACACGTGAAGCAAAGAGGGCCAAGATGGAAAGGGAGTTTGCTTCCTAGTCAAAGTGTCATTTTCATTTTTTCTCTCTTGTACTTTACTTTTTCAAAAGTTATCATGTACTGATTTTCAATTTTGGGGAATTTATGAGAATAATTGGCGACAAAATGTGTATTCATTTTCTTTGCATAACGACAAACCTAGGAAGGCTGTACGTCCTTGGCACGTAATTGTCCATTAGTAAACCTACGCCAAATGTCAAAAGGGTTTTTAACCCGAAAAGTGACAAATTGCATCTCTGCATTGATTCGAAGAAACGTTTGCACAAAACGTTGATTGCTGTTTAAGCATGATCAAAACTATCAGAATGTTTTGGTCTTTACCTTTCTTGTTTTGTTTTCAGACTATGGCTGCAAAGGGTACTCTCCAATTTGAGATCGTTTCCCGACCTCCTCACTTGATCAGACTTTGGTGGGAAGATTTGGTCGTTGTCAGCAAAGCTCATGTTCAAAAGATGTTGGGAGAGCTGGTAGCTCTCAAGAACTACACTGCCATGACTGGTTTAGTTGAAGCTGCTACACATTTCTGGGACTACAAAAGGGCTGTGTTTCATTTCAATGGTTTCGAGTTGGCACCGATGTTGAAATAATTTGGAGGGCTAGCAGGGTTAGAGCCTGGACCCGAGACTATGATTTACCCCCGAGAATAAGGAGTTCATTGAACTGTTGGGAGCCCCTTATGATCCATACGTCGAGGGAGTGCAAGATGGGAAGGTCATGTTGGAATACTTGCATTCTAGATTTGGAGATCCAACACTTAGACGTGAATGGGCTGGGGCGTGGGAGATTCAAGATTGGGAATGGGCTGAATCCAATGCTTTCATCATTGCTTTTCTGGGAAGCATGGTTTTCCTCGAGAAAGGAGGCAAGATCGACATAAGGCTAGGGAGAGTAGTAGGGGGGCTGCGCAAAGGGGCTTTCAAACGTCAAGTGAGTTTGGTCCCCATGATTTTGGGAGAAGTTTATAGGGTTTTAACTAAATGTAGGAGGGGAGGAGATTTCTTTGAAGGATGTAACCTGTTGCTACAAATATGGTTGATAAAACACTTGCACAGTGTCCCCGTCAGTCCGGTGGCACCAAAACCCTCTTGGAAAGGAGGGATTCGCTCACATAGCACCCGTATGGCTGGAACAGTGGCATGGGAATACCCCACAAATATAGAAGGTTGGTACACCAAGCTCGAGGAACTGCAAGAGGTGCAATGGGTGATTGAAAATTGTGCTGGCTTCGTTGTCCCCATACAAGGTCAAGATATCACTTTCTTGACATTGATTGGATTTCGAGGAACTCATCACTATGTTCCTCTAAGGATCCTTCGACAAGTGGGCATGACACAACAAACTCCGTAGTTGACTGAGGGGAGAAGCTTCAACGTCGATATAAAGGACATTCAGCACCCGATGGTTCTCACCATATTGACAATGTGGGAGAAAAGTCTTACTATGCAGTTTTGCTGTGGTCGAGACGGTAGGGTGAACCCCACAGCTACCCTGGCCTACTCTCAATGGCTCGGCGAAGATAAGGGAAGGTATCGGTCTAAGACTACATTAAAAAGAAAAACCAAAGCTCTAAATACTGCTGAAAAATACAAGAAGCTGAAACACGAGTTTGACCAAAGCAAGGAGGAGTTAAGGGTGACACAAGAGAGGGAGATGAGGAGACAATACAAAGATAAGATCAAAAGGGACGAACTCAAGTATTGGACCGGCAAGGTCATGACTGCTAGGCAAGCTGCTGGGAATTTACAAGATTTGCTCAAAGGATGGGGAGAGTATTTTAAGTCAGTACCCTTAGAAGAGAAGGAAGCAAAGGAATTAGAAATCTGCGAGTTCTTCGTAAAAGCTTTGGGTGACATGGAGGCTGGGAAAGACCTGCTGGAAATATTTGCTGATCCTCCGCTCATTAGTTTGGCTCACAAACCCAAGGAGGAAGCCAAAGAGGAGAAGGAAAAGGAAGATGCTGGAGCTGATGTTTGGACCTGAAGTCTCTTTGCTTGGTGCCTAGTCTAGTCGTATCGAGTCGAGTCGTCTTGTCCTTTCTTTGTTGTCGTTTTCATCTTAATCGAGTCATTAGTGGTTGTAATAAATCCAAGAAAATTAAATAAAATTTCGTTATTTTTGGGTTTTTAGACTGGTGATGATCATGTTTATTCACACAAAATAATGTGTTTGGTGCAAACGTTACTTCGAATCCGCGATAGGCCCACCTCTGGCACAAAAGAGGTCCCATGCATGATAGGACGCGATTTTATTCAAACTAACGTATACTCACATTTTCTCTTCTTATTTTTGATGTGTCAGTTCCTGAGTCCCTGATAGTTTGGTTTGTGCATTCTGGCCACGCCGCAATACCGGTTGAGGTCCAAAGGATCGATCCCAACACCTCCCCCTTTACCTACAGGGACAAGGACGAGACGAAATATCATGGTTGAGTTCGACAAGGTTTGAACTCCTGAGAAACAGGGCATGGTCGCCTATAAAAACTATGCTAAGCTGGAGCAGAGGCTGCTTGAATTGGAAAATAGGATCCCTCTGGCCCGTACTGATGAGATCACTGAACCAAACCAAACTGCTCGCCCTCACGACAAAGATCCACTTTACCCTAAAAAAGAAATTCCTTATCCTACCTACACTGCACCACCAAAAGCATTATAAAACAACTTACCCTCCTTCATCGTTGAAACCAAAACCATCGCATCACCCACCAAAAATCATGAGATGTACGCATGGACTAAGGAAGACCCAGACAGCACCAAAGAGCAAGTCCAATGGCTGGTTGAGAAGTTCAAACAACTTCAAGACACTAAGGGAACCCGAGGGTTAGCTTATGAGGATCTCTGCTTGTATCCTGACTTGAAACTACCTGAAGGCTACAAGACACCCAAGTTCAACATGTTCGACGGTAGTGGAGATCTAATGGCTCATTTAAGATCTTACTGTGACAAGTTGATTGGAGTTGGACACAACGAAAAGATCCGCATGCAGTTGTTCAACCGCAGTCTAACATGAGATGCGCTAGTATGGTACTCTAAGCAACAAACAAAGAAGTGGACAAGCTGGGAAGCAATGGCTGGAAACTTCCTCGACAGTTTTGGCCACAACACTGATGCTATGCCTGACTGATTTTACTTAGAGAAATTGAAGAAGAAGCCCACTAAGACTTTTAGAGAGTTCGCAACTAGATGGAGGGCTGTAGCCGCCAAAGTCCAACCTCCCATGGAAGACGCCGAGATAGTGCTCACCTTCATTTGCATACAAGAAGATGTCTATTTTGACAAAATGTTGAATATGCAAGATATGAAGTTTGGAGAGTTGATCAAGATTAGTGATATGGTCGAAGATGGACTGAAGACTGGAAGGATTGTTAGTCTAGCCGCACTACAAGCCGCTAATAAAGCCTTAAAAGCTGGTAGCACTACCACCTCAAGAAAGAAGAAGGACGACATCTCCTTCGTGGCCGCATCACTTGACCACTCCCCTACTCACAACCACTACTACCAAACAGCTCCTCCCTCTTACCCATACATACCACCCACATCCACCTACCCGGTCTATAACACCCAGTCCATGTATCAAAACCCACCACCATAAAGACCAACCTACCCAAAAAGTCCCAACGACCGAAATACCAATACCTATTCACCAAGGCCTCACACCAATAACAACCAAAGACCCAAAAGAAACTACACCCCATTGGCTGAATCTCGCACTCAGTTGTTCGAGAGACTCAAAGCAGCTGGTTATATACAACCCATGTCGTTCAAAATGCCTGATAGGATGACACCCTATTTTGATCAAACCAAAACCTGTGCCTATCACTCTGGAGGACCTGGTCACGATACTGAAAAGTGCTACGCCTTGAGGGAAAAAATACAAGACTTGATCGATCAAAAGGGATACACTTGAAGACTCCGAATGTGCACAGCAATCCTTTGCCTAATCATGGAGACGGTAGGGTGAACCTGATCGAGTTGGATGAGGAATGAAACTTAGAAGGGTCTATCATTAGGGCAAAAGAAAAGGTACCATCAACCGCTTCAGTTGCTCAAGCCGCTACAGCACCAGAGCCCATTGAGGTAGAAGTGGCTCCCAAATTCTATGTTGATGTGGTTCCCCCATACAGTGACAAGGCGGTGCCATGGGATTATGAAAGGGAGAAGAAGAACAAGTCTGTAGTTGAGACTATGGCCGCACAAGGGATGACTAGGAGTGGGAAGATTTATTCTCCTGAGCATCTTGTTCAAGATAGACGAGGCATTAGCGAGGAAGAGTCCGAGGGACTGTGGAAGAAAGTACAAGCAAAGGAGTACTCCGTAGTTGAGCACTTGAGCAGAACTCCAGCACAAATCTCTGTTTTGGCTCTGCTCCTCAAGTCGGAGAGTCACCGAAGTACTTTGATGAAGGTGTTGGACGAAGCATATGTTCTGATGGACACTTCAGTTGAAAACCTGGCTAGCATATTGGACAAGTCATGGAGGCCAACCGAATTGCTTTTCATGGGGATGAGCTGCCACCTGAAGGGTTGAATCACAACAAAGCTTTGCACGTCACTGTCAAATGAAAAGACTGGTTCGTGGGAAGAGTTCTGATCGATGGAGGTTCCGGTCTGAACATATGCCCGTTCATCACTCTAAAAAGATGGGAATTGACCAAAGCAAGATAAGGGAGAGCGACATGAAGGTGAAGGCGTTCGATGGGTCACATAGAATCACCATTGGGGAGATTGACCTAACTATCATGGTCGGTCACGTGGAGTTCACTGCTGAGTTCCATGTCATGGACATCTCTGCTTCCTATAATCTGCTACTGGGGAGGCCCTGGATCCATATGGCTGGTGCGGTGCCTTCTATATTGCACCAAACCGTGAAGTTCGAATGGGATCACAAAGAGGTAGTAGTGTACTGAGGGGAACAATTCTATCTACAATGAGCAAACCATACCAACAATTTAAGGGAATACTCCTGATGGGCAGACATTCTATACTGTAGAACTTGTGGGAGCAGTACAAGGCACTCGAGGATGCGCCGCATGAACTACAATTTAAGTTGGAATCCCACAGACATGGTCCAAGGAGGTTACACTGCACACTTTGCTCCCAAGTTGGTCAACACACCGCCTGGGGTTGAAGAAAGAAAGAGAAACTTTTACAGCGGTTATTGGGATAGCCGAGGCAAAGGCTACGTAGGCAGGAACTTGGTCTGGGAGCCAGTCATGTGGGGAGTGCCCTCACGCGAATTTCGTGAGACCCTACCAGCTAAGACCGAGAAGAGACCAATGTACTCACCCAATGCTCGTCCCAACTGGAAACACATCTCTGAAGAAACAAAGGGAAAGCAAGTGTGGATACCCAAAGCACCCGAACCTATGGAAGTAGTGATCGAAGAGCCATATGTACTCCCACAGCCTGCAAAGTGGCCCGAAGACTGGGTCATAGGCATCATGATCAAGCAAGGCTATGAACTGAGCAAAGGTTTGGGCAAGAACTTGGATGGTATGGTCGAGCCAATCAAAATTGTGATGAGGCCCGACAACGAAAAGGCTGGGATATGATACATTGTGACCTACAAAAAGAGCATGGAAGAAGCGTCACTGGATTTCAAGTTCTATAAGAAAAGCACCAAGACTCTCTTGCATATCTTCGTCTCGTCTGGATACTTGGATGGCCGAAAAGGGGAGGTGTCCGTAGCACAAGGAGTGGAGCCGAAAATAGCTGATGCTGAAGAGGATCTACTGGCAGGAATGCAAAATGTATTCATAGCTGATGAAGACTGCTGTGTGATCCTGGAAGAACAGATTGAACCTCCTAGACTGACAAAGGCTGGATATGGAGCAGCACTGAACAAATGGATCAGCAACCGGGCCCGCGCTTACCGTGGACCTTGGTAGAGCTGAGGGGATAAAATTTATTTTTATGCTTTATAAAATAAAATCCGACTCCGAGTCGTGGAGTTTGCATTTTTCCTTTCCTATTGCACATGTCTCCCTACAAACTTTGTTTTGCAAGGATTCATAAATAAAATATCGCACCATTTCCTGTTTAATTTTTTGCTTTAATCTTTTAATTTTGCAATATTCTACTTGTTTCAGCATTCATACTAATAATCCCATTGAGTCCACAATCGCAACATGTAATGAAACAATGGAGCTTGGGGAAGCTAGAGCTGATTATGGTGATTTTGATGAATCTGCACAAGAAGAATTTGAAAGATTCGAAAACAAACCTAAGCCAAACCTTAAGGAGCCCGAGGTGATAAACTTAGGAGATGAGAAAGTTGTGAAAGAGACAAGTTTCAGTGTGCATCTCAATGCCGAGGATAAAAAGCGATATACTGAGTTTCTTAAAGAATATGAGGATGTATTCGCCTGGTCGTACGATGACATGACTAGCATAAGCACGGATGTGGTAGCTCACAAATTACCTATCAATCCAGGCTTTCCTCCAGTCAAACAAAAAGCCCGAACTTTCAAGTCATCAGTTCTGTTCAAAATTGGGGAGAAAGTGACCAAGCAGCTCAATGCAGGGATTCTGAGAACAGTCAAGTATCCAACTTGGTTGGCTAATATCATCCCAGTGCCGAAGAAAGATGGAAAACTCTGAGTTTGTGTGGATTATAGAGATCTGAATAGTGCAAGTCTGAAGGATGATTTTCCACTACCAAACATACATACCCTGATTAACAATCGCGCGAAACATGAACTGCAATCCTTCGTAGACTATTTCGTCGGTTATCATCAAGTGCTCATGGACGAGGAGTATGCCGAGAAGACAGCTTTCACTACATCTTGGGGGACTTATTGCTACAAGGGTATGCCATTTGGGTTAAAGAATGCTGGGGCAACTTACATGAGGGCTATGACAACTATGTTCCATGATCTAATGCACAAAGAGATTGAAGTCTACGTAGACAATGTGATCATCAAATCAAAGAAGAGTTCAGAGTACATTGACAACTTACGCAAGTTCTTCAACCGCTTGCGAAAGTACAATCTGAAGCTAAATCCGGCAAAGTGTGCTTTTGGTGTTCCAGCAGAAATGCTCTTGGGTTTCATTTTCAGTCGAAGGGGCATCGAGCTGGACCCGTCTAAGATTAATGCCATCAAAGAATTGCCACCGCCAAAAAGCAAGAAAGAAGTCATGAGTTTCTTGGGGAGGCTCAATTACATCAGCCGTTTTATAGCACAATCCACCATCATCTGTGAGCCAATCATCAAGTTGCAGAAGAAAGACGCAGTGATCGAGTGGACAGATGATTGCCAAAAAGCATTTGATCGGATAAAGGAATACTTATCTTGCCCGCCTGTGCTGGTCCCACCTGAGCCTGGGCGACCTTTGATCTTGTACCTGTCCGTGGTAGATTCGGCCTTTGGTTGTGTATTGGGGCAACATGATTCAACTGGGAGGAAGGAGCAAGCAATATACTATCTAAGCAAGAAGTTCACTCCTTATGAAGCCAAGTACACATTGCTGGAGCGCACGTGCTGCGCACTGACTTGGATAGCACAGAAGCTGAGACACTACCTAACATCTTACTCAACATTGCTGATATCAATGATGGATCCTCTTAAATACATCTTCCAAAAACCAATGCCTACCGAAAAGCTGGCTAAATGGCAAATGCTGCTCAGCGAATTCGACATCACTTTTGTCACTCAAAAGGCGGTGAAAGATCAAGCCTTGGCTGATCATATGGCTAAGAATCCGGTGGGGGATGACTATGAACCTTTGCACACCTACTTCCCTGACGAAGAAGTCATGTTCGTTGGAGAAGATATCACCGAAGAGTATGATGGTTGGAGGTTATTCTTCGATGGAGCGGTCAATTTCAAAAGAGTCAGCATTGGAGCGGTATTAGTTTCCGAGACTTGACAACACTATCCTGTCAGGGCAACCTAAGGTTTCCTTGCAACAACAACATGGCAGAGTATGAAGCTTGTATTTTGGATCTTAGATTGGCAGTGGACATGAACATACAAGAGCTATTAGCAATCGGGGAGTCTGACTTATTGATTCACCAAGTTCGAGGAGAATGGATGGCAAAGAACCTGAACATATTGCCATACTTGGAGTGCATAAAGGAGTTGAACCAAAGATTCACCAAGATAGAGTTCCGGCATGTACCCAGACTGCAAAATGAGTTCGCAGACGCTTTGGCTACCATATCTGCCACGATCAAGCATCCCGACAAGAACTATATTGATCTAATACCCGTGACAGTGAGGAAGCAACCAGCCTACTACTATCACGTGGAAGAAGAGTCAGACGGACAGCCTTGGTTCTACGACATCAAAGGGTTCCTCAAGGATGGAAATTACCCTAAGAATGCAAAAAGTCTCCAAAAGAAGACATTGAGAAGGTTAGCAAATGGTTTCTTTCTGAACAGAGAAGTTTTGTACAAAAGGACACCCGATCTAGGTTTGCTGAGGTGTGTGGACGCAAAAAAAGCTGCTAAATTGTTAGAAGAGGTACACTTTGGGGCGTGTGGCCCACACATGAATGGTTTCGTGCTTGCAAAGAAGATTTTGAGAGCTGGCTATTTCTGGATGACAATGGAACACGACTGCATAAAGCACGCAAAGAAATGCTATCAATGCCAAGTTCACGGAGATATGATTCGAGTGCCTCCCAATGAATTGAACATTATGGGATCGCCTTGGCCTTTTGCCGCCTGGGGAATGGATGTCATAGGACCTATCGAGCCAGCCGCTTCCAATGGACATCGTTTCATATTAGTAGCCATTGATTGTTTTACCAAATGGGTAGAAGTGGCATCATACAAATCAGTAACAAAGAAGGTGGTGTCGAAATTTGTTCGTGATAAGATGATCTGCCGATTTGGCATCCCTGAATCCATCATCACTGACAATGGGTCCAATCTCAACAGTGACCTAATGAGAGCAACCTGTGAGATTTTCAAAATCAAGCATCGCAACTCCACTGCATACAGATCTCAAATGAATGGTACGGTCGAGGCGGCTAATAAGAACATCAAGAGGATATTGCGCAAGATGACAGACAATTTAAAGAAATAGCACGAGAACCTACCTTATGCTCTGTTAGGGTACCGCACCACAATGAGAACATCAACGGGGGCTACTACGTATTTGTTGGTGTATGGCACCGAAGCAGTGATACCCGCGGAGGTCGAAATACCATCTTTGAGAATCATCCAAGAGATACAATTAGAAGATGCTGAACGGATCAAAGGAAGAATAGAGCAATTGGCCCTCATCGATGGCAAGAGATTGAATGCAATATGTCATGGGCAATTATATCAGAGGAGGATGGCTAAAGCATTCAGCAAGAAAGTTCGAGAGAGGCTTTTTGAACCTGGGCAATTAGTACTGAAGAAGATATTTCTAAATCAAGAAGAAGAAAAAGGCAAGTTTGCACAAAACTGGCAAGGGCCGTACATGGTTCACCGAGTTCTGAATGGAGGAGCATTAATATTGGCAGAGATGGACGGAGAAGTTTGGCCAAAACCAATCAACTCAGATGCTGTCAAAAGATACTATGTATAGAGATTTGTACTGATTAGTGATTTCCCCATCCTGCAATACATTATGTAATCTGAGCTACGTCACGACCTGATTCCCTAAGTAAGATATGTAGGCAACCTATTCAAGGTTCGGTCGCATAAATACAAAAAAATTTCATTTTCCCACAAAGCGAAACTGGGGCAGAATTTTTGAGGAACACTCAAAAATTCCCAAAGGACTAACATAGTTGACACTGGGGCAGAAATTTTTGAGGACCTCTCAAAAATCTCAAATACAAATAGGGGCAGAACTTTAAAATAGTTGACACTGGGGTTTGGAACAACATGAAGGACGACGATTTTGGCTTTACACAACGCGACTTGCGGCTCAATGGGACAAAATATTTCATTGCATTTCCTTTTTATAAAAGTTTTTCAAAATCATTTGCATTATTTACTACTTTATGCATATCCCTATCAGCTCGGCCAAGATCCCGGCACTAGTGGACAGCGAACGCGAAGCAAGCCGAAAATGAACAAACCAAACCACCCCGTACAACTCACCAATCTTTATTTGGATGTAGGCACGAGAGACCTAACTGGGCAATACACGACAGAGATTCTTCAACGAAAAGGTTTGTCATTTACATTAGCCGAGGGTACACAGCCCGAGGCATCAGTTGAGGGTACACAACCCAATATCGATTTGTCATTTACATTTAGCTGAAGGTATACAGCCCGAAGTGTCGGTTGAGGGTACACAGCCCGAGGTCGATTCGTATTTATATTTAGCTGAGGGCACACAACCCGAACTGTCGGTTGAGGGTACACAGCTCGATATCGATTTGCATTTTTAAATTAGCTGAGGGCACACAACCCGAAGCATCGGTTGAGGGTACACAGCCCGATATCGATTTGCATTTTAAATTAGCTGAGGGCACATAACCCAAAGCGTTGGTTGAGGGTACACAACCCGATATCGATTTATCATTTAAATTAGCTGAGGGCACACAACCCGAAGCGTCGGTTGATGGTACACAACTCGATATCGATTTGTCATTTACATTAGCTGAGGGCACACAACCCGATGCGTCGGTTGAGGGTACACAGCCCGATATCAATTTACATTTTAAATTAGGTGAGGGCACACAACCCGAAGCGTCGGTTGAGGGCACACAGCCCGATATCGATTTAAATTTTAAATTAGTTGAGGGCACACAACCTGAAGCGTCGGTAGAGGGTACACAGCCCGATATTGATTTGTCATTTACATTAGCTGATGGCACACAACCCGAAGCATCGGTTGAGGGTACACAGCCCGATATCGATTTGTCTTTTAAATTAGCTGAGGGTAGAGGCTACACAGCCCTATATCGATTTGTCATTTACATTAGCTGAGGTTACACAGCCCGAAGCATCGGTTGAGGGTACACAGCCCGATACCGATTTGTCATTTTATTTCCTTGCGGAGGGTATACAGCCCAATGTACCGACAGAGGGCATACAACTCGATGTCGAATCTAACATTTGACAGCAAAAAACACACAACTATGGCATAGCAGACACAATCACATACTGCAAGAATGCTGGGAGGACAATCCAGCCCGGCAGGGAGGTATGTTTTATGTATATATTATGTTGCAAACACATTTTCATTGCAGGATATACAACCCGAGCAAAGAAAGCATCTCATCCTGCTACCTACATTCTCTTAAGCCATAGGCTCCTCTATAGTCATGAAAAAATTGGCCGCACTGTCAACGTCTTTGCCCGAAGACTCTTTCATCATCCCCGGGCAAAGAGGGGCAGCTGTTGACACCCAATTTTGTCCCTCCTATTTTCAAAATCAACAGTTTTCAAACTTTACACACAATCATATATCCACTCTTACCCTATCCACTTCTTTCAAATTATGTCCTCATAATAGTCTGACAATCAAGGTCATTTTCAAAAGCATCGTCTCAAACCATAGTTGTTTTTACAATTTTTGCAATTACTTCTATTTTGATAAAATTATTCAAATTGTTTTAAATCCAAAAAAAAAACTTAGCCATCCCAACATTTTAATTAATTTCCTAATTTTTCTATATTTTTACACCCATTTTATACAATTTTTACACCTATTTTATGCCTAATATACACTAGATATACAACATATATACATAAATACGTGTATATATACATTACAGTTCGCACCCCTACACATCAATCTATTTTTGCCACCTCTGCGCCTATGTGGCTAAATTCTGGCCGTCCACGTAGTGGATCCAACGGCCAGGATATAATTTTCCTATTTTAACCATACCACACCCCTAAAACCCATCTCCATATCCCATTTCCCTTACCCACACTCAGCCGCGACTCTCTCTCTCTCTCTCTCTCTCTCTCTCTCTCTCTCTCATGGCGAAACCTAATCACCACTGTCAAGGGCCGTTTTCCAGCCAACTCCACCGGCGAAACAACGAACAAATTACACCTCGACGATCCCCTCACTCTCCTCTACAAAACCCCCATGGGTTTGTCATTGTTTGAGGAGAGTTTGAAGTTGACCCTTCTTCGATTTCATGAAAGTCACTAGAGCTCCGGCAAAACTTGGTAAGAACTGGACGATATGACTTAATAGAGGGGAAAACCCTCATGTTAGCGCGATTAAAAGACGGGTCAAAACTGACCCGACTCGAATTCTAAACGGGTAATCCCTAATTCCTTTTTTATTCTTTTCTGGTTATTTTTGAATCGATGTGATACCATACCTAAAATTTTCCTGGATTCTTTGTAAATTAACATGATCTATTTGTTATGTGATCAATTAGCCTGATTTTCAGCCTCTATGATTATTGATTTCTCGCTTAATACATTGAACAGTCGCTTTGAACCCTCGCATGCCTAAATGTAATGTTATCATAGTTTGAACCCTATGTTTTCATTAACTAAACCCCAATGAATCTGTTTGTTCACTTATGGTTTTTCTACACACTTTCAATGAATCTGGTCATCTATCCTGTTTAAACGCATGATTCCCACGGTTGAGCAACTTCACTTATGCTAAAATACTTTTTTTAGAATCTTGAATTGATCTAACTTGAATTCCTGATTGAAATTTTGAGTATCTGATTGATTTAGTGTCAGTTAGGGATTTTTGTGAAGTCTGCCGAGGGATTTTCGAGGCTAAATTGATTTGAAACACTTTTGTATGTTAATTTTGAATCTGGATGGGTTACTGATCAAAGGGGGGGATTGTACTTGCCATAGGGTCTGAATTGCCTTGATTTTAGGGATTGGGTGATTTAAATTTGGTAAGTCTTCCTAATGGGATCCTCTTAATTTTATGGAAACAATATTCCCTTGCCATTCTTGGCTTTCACCCGTCGGACCTCTAATTCCCACCCCTTACTATATAACTGGCTGTTCTTATTCACTCAAGGACACGGCTTAGACACTACAAAAACATAAAAAGGGGTAATTTAGAACTACTGCAGGCAGTGCTCTTTCTCTCTCCCTTTCTGGAAAATTCTTGCTTGAAACAGAGGGCTTCTCACCCCATTGTTACAAGTTCTTCCTGGATGTCTTCTCTTGTTTACCTTCTGTCTGTTTGATTTGTGACAAGGTATGAAATTTCCTGCCTAAACTTATGGTGCTATTTTTTTAAGACTGTTTCCCCCCATCTCATCTTTTCACTGTTCCCTGATCCTATATCACTACTGGTCTGAATTTTACTAAGTCTGCAAACCTGCTCATCATATATGACTTGGTACTTGCTCTATGTGTGATCTGAGGAGGAGGTTATGCCTTCCCCTGTTTCCATTCTCTGAAAATTTGAAATCCATGTTGACATAGCTTTGTTACAGTGATTGTTTAGGCCTTTATTTTGCCCCTGTCTAACTCCTGAATGCAGCTTTGAATGGATGGCCTTAGAGGCCATACCAGGTCTGTGTAAGTGCAGGTTTGAGATCTTGAGGGATCCACCAATTTTGCTATGCAAACATTGTTGTTTGACATCCTTGCCCTGTTTGAATTCATTAAAAGCAGCCTACCTGTTTGTTTACACTTCTCTCTTTAGGAACGACCCTCTATTTGTGTAATATTAATTAGGTCTCCCCGTTTATACTTGTATAATAAAGGCCACACAGCTACGAGGTTGTGTACACAGGCTACCCAGGAGCCTCTTCTTCCCTCTTCTTCTTATATGCTGCATCATTCATGCCCATGATTCTTTCCTTTGAAAACTGAGTAGTACGACGAGTTATAACACACTTTAAAGCCTGCATGCTTCCTGAACATTGACATTACTGTATATGACATGCCTCACAAGTCTCAACTGTTTGAAAAATGTATTTTGTGATGGTAAGACTAGAATTCTGTTTAAAATTGAGGCTACTTGTGCAAAATACTGAAAACTGGTTCGCTTCGGTTAAGATTAAAACTATTACTGTTTGAAAAAATTATCCAGGCCCATAAACCTTTTCAAAAATGGCTTGTATATATATGAAAAATATTTTTTAACGCTCCTATACACTAAGATAATAGTGTATAGGGGTGTATAAAGCCTTGGGGTCGTTTATACACTTTAAAAAGTATTTCTTAAGGTTATAAGTATAATATGGATCATGTATTTGCGTGTTTATATCTATATATATATATATATATTCTTACGTTTGACAGCCCCTTGTTTGCATTTATGTGCTTTTGTGAACCCATTTTCAAAAAAGGCCATTAAGGTTAGGGCTCGACAATTGACGAGTCACATCGACCTTAAATGGCCAACATTTTGTTTTCAAAACAAACCCCCTTTGGTTTCTTGTTAAATCTGAATTTATTTACAAAATAGACTATTTGTGCAAATCTTTTCGAATGTGTGAATTGCATTGAACACCATCTTGTATGTTAACACCCGTCTACGATTAGGCGTTTTATATTTGAGGTCGTGAATGCGATTAGGCTTAAATATAGGTCGAATGTGAAAGCTATTTGTGTGTGGGTAAATATGTTATACCTTTTAGTTAAAGTTCTAAATTAAACTTCCAAGTTGGTATGTATGATGATATACACGTTCTTTATCCCAAAACTTAGACTCGGACGGTAACCACTTTTCGTGGGACTCGGGAAAGTGCCTAACACCTTCTTCCCCGAGTCATTTGGACTTCTTACCCTTATAGAATCTCTGGAATTGACTAGTTGACCTTTTAAACTTGGCTTTAGACATTTAGGTGACCTAATACGCCTTAGAAATTATATTAGGTGGCGACTCCAACATCTAAACTTAAACGAGTTCACCCAGTCAAATCCGAAATCCGACTCGCCTTGAGTTGAGTCCAAAATCGGGTATGACAGTATTCTTGTTCTTAGTGGCCTAGGTGTGTGCCTAGTTGGTTGGTTCTTGTTCTCTAATTATAGCAGCACCTAGGAAAAGGAGTTGCAGCCTGGGTTTTCTATAGAATGTTTCTAGTATAAGGTTTATGGTGTGTGAGGAGTCAGGCGGCAGTGGGATGTTTCAGGGGTTCTTTTTGGGATTCCTGATAGTTCCATGATCAGGTAGTAGTTTGTAGCAGTCAGGTGTGATTCTCGTTTTCTTTGCTTGTGTTTTAGAGCTTAGGATGTCTGCTCATTTGTTTTCCTTTTTGGGAAGTGTTCATCAGTAGTCAAGCTATTCCTAGAAGTCAATTTATAATGAAGTTTACTTAGTTTAAGTTTTGGTTGAAATGAAAATCAGGATCTACTGATAGCAATGAGCTTTTGTTAAATATCATTTAGTAAATTGTTAATGTACATCTAAGGAATGGATAATTTAGCTTGAATGAATCACTGTATGCATTTTCTAGTCTTCTGCAGATAAGTTCCATTAATAGAATTGAGTGAGATAACTTGGTTAAACTAAATTAGCTCTTTTACGAGAGTCTGATGTGCACCTGTTTGATTTCATAAGCTCCTTTATTTGTATAGATACTAATCCTTATCTTCCTTTATTTTCTTTGCATCCACTCCTTGGGACCGAGTTGGTAAACACTCAAAAATTGGGATGGCTATTTGCATTTGGAGTTATTTGGATCCGCAATGCATTTTCGGGCTTAGGTTCCCCGAAAGAAATGAAAATTTAGAAATTCAAGGCTCCTACGAGTTTTGTCAATTTTTTGGTTTCTATCTTCAACTTTGTCTCCCTTTTCTTTTGGATATTTATGTACATAAATTTGTAAAATATTTCATTTATTAATAATATTTGATTGTTTGTATATTGCTTCACTTTTATGTTCATTACCTTTAGTTTTGAAGTTGCTATTTATTTATTGCAAATTGGGGTCATTTGAGCAAATGCGGACAAATTAAATATTTTTCACTAACAAGTTTTATTTCAATTAATTATTCTTAAAAAACAATTGCTAGAAAAGCATACTTGCAAATATTTGGAAACCTTTCGGATTAACCGTAATTTATGGAGTTTTGAAAGTGTCTTAAAAACCTTCTTTCAAAACTAATAAAACCTTTTACTCTAGAATCTCTGAAATATTGCATTTTTTTTTCTAAAAATGGATTTTTGCACGCATTTACTTTTGGTTCCCTGTTTTCCTTAAATTGGGTGGCGACTCCAAAAACTCCAAAAGAGTTAGTCCATTCAGTTGATATTCCTAAATTTAGTTTTTTGGGGTTATTTTTTGGGGCTAATCAGCATGGGGACTTCGCTGGGGATCAATAAAGGTTTTGACCATAAATGTTTTCAATTATTTGCAACTAGCATGATTAATTTGTTTGCTTTATTATATCTGTTTGTTTGTTTGCCTTAGAAAGTATGTATTACACTTTATTTGTGCATAAAGTCCGCATTCCGCTCATATTTCTTCCCTCATGGAAACTTGTCAATTCTTTTCACCTCCTCGATTTCATCACGGGGTACCCGCTTGACGGGTAGTTATGCAAGAAGGGCATTGCCCTTACCTCACTCTTTGAAATTTCTTTCGTATCACCAAAAGTTAGTTCGGGATATGGATGCTTTGCCTGGTTTTGTCATGGCCGGTTTTACCGGTTTAAGAGGCCAGGTTTATCCCGCATAGGTCGAGTCTGCCCCAACCATTAGCCCACTCTTAGAAGGAGCTTTTAGGACATGCATTCATATACACCTTAGTTTGGACCCGGTCCTCGGCACCGTTTCCAGGAATTAAGAAACCGCTCTTTTGTCGACAGGTTATTGAAACCCAACGACACTGCATATTATGTGATCGTGTGGATATTATAACGAACTCCAAGCCATTTGCCATATCAAATTTGAGAAGTTGACAACTATGGCAGTTTATTCATATCTCAATTTTGTATTGACAAACGGCATGCGTCATTATAATAACCACATGTGTTTACAATTTATCGATTAGGCCTACCTCTGGCACAAAGAGGCACCTTACAATGTAGGACGCACTTGCATTACGCTCAACTACTTGTGATTGCCACATGGTAATTAGTTGCCTTACTTTATTTGATCAAAATGCGTTAAATACTATGTGTTATGTGCTTGTGTGCAATCTTAATAATGACATGCAAACTAACATAGTTACCCTTTGAGGTCTTTTTTGTTTTGTTTATTTCTCTAATAGAAGTTTGATTTGTAAAGTGGTTGACCATTCACATCACGCAAGACTCAAGATCTGATTGATGACAGACACTCCAGCTTGTGAATGATGCAGCACCAGAGGCTTAATAGCATTGTTTGAAAGAACTTGGCGATTGAACTTAGTAGCATTATTTTCAATTTTAGTTCAGATTGAGGCCCTGAATTGCATTATACTTTAAAGCTTATGTTAATTTGAATTAACTCTTTTAAATTTTATGAAAGTTGAAATAAAATGCATCACATTCTTATTATATTATTTCCGCTTTCGTAGTATTTCTGTTTTAAATTTTGAAATTAACAAACCTGCCGAAACTTTACTTGTGACATAACGAAACAACTGAACAATTTGAGAATGATACAGTGAAAAGTTATTGTCTGCGATCTTTGGATATTGCATTATTGTCAAAACTTCAACTGGGGCAGCTTTGTTTTTCTAGTATATGGCGTTGGAGCAGTGTTATTCGCATAAATGAAGTTCCTTCTTTGAGAATCCCTCAAAAAGAAGATTGAAAAGATGCAGAATGCGTAAAGAGTTGTTAATGCTTGCTGATAAGACACAATTCATAGGAAATTGTATCAGAATATAATTATCAATGCATTCAAGTTAAGAGAGTTTTAAACCGGGGAAAATCTGCATTGAAGAAGATTTTTCTAGTTGAGAAGAAGCAAGGGGCAAAATTCGCACAAAATTGGCAAGGTCCCGGTGTGGTTATTATCTGGAGGACCATTGATTTTTTGCAGAAATGGATGTAGAACTACGCACAGTCTGATTCCCGTGAAGGGATACGTAGGCGCCCTTATCACGCTCGACCCTTTAATATTAAAATTTTCATTTCCCTCAAGAAGGACAACTGGGAAAATTCTTGTAAAATGAGTTGAAGATGTGAAAGATAATAACTGGGGCAAAAATTTGCAAGAAACACCTTTGATTATCAAAAGATGAATTGACAAGATCTCAAGAATTAGCTAAGCGAACAGTGCAAAGTCTAAGACAAAGGTCGTTTAGTTTGTTTTAAGATATGTTAAAAGTTTAAGTCAAGGCAAAAATTTTCAAAATGCATTTTTTGACTTCATTTGCATGCTTGTTTTACTTGCTATATTGCATTAAATTATTTTACATTGCCTCTATTTTTCAAAACATCTAGCTATTGAGTTAATGAGCAGAGTTTCTGAATATGATCCACAAATCCAAGTCCGTTTAAGATGAGGAAGCAGCAGAAGCAACAAGATCAAGATGAAGTCAGCACAAAACAAACGCTCCCCCCCCCAAAACTAACAAATTTTTCTTTGAGAGCAGGAATAGGAAAGCTTGCAATGAAAGGATCATTCACACTATGGATGAACAATTATTTGAACGTGCATCCAAAGTTGACTTGTAGATTACGTCGCATTTCCCTTTTCATGACTTAAAGCATTATGCTTTGTCATGAGTTATTGCCGAACAGGCGGCATTCCTACCTCTATGATTTTCATTCCTAATAGGCGATAAAGTCGAGGCTTGTTTTGTGCTTTCAAAACTAAGCCAAAATAAGTATTGCCTTATTTTTAGTGGACAATCTGCCCAAGGTTGTCCTTGCCGGATTGTCTAGCCAGTTGATTTATCAAACGGCTCCCGCACTGATTATATTTTTGTACTGTCTTGCTTTGTACTTGCTTTAAATTATGCTTTTGCACTTGCTTTAAATTAATGCCTTGCTTTACTTTTTCAAGGTGACCATCAGCTTCGAGGCTTCCCTTTTGTTGGACTGTCTCGATGATTCGCCATATTGCTCTTGCGTTGCTTTACATTTCTCGCCAATAATTGATTTGCACTTGCTTTAGATTATGCCTTTGTACTTGCTTTAAATTAATGCCTTGCTTTACTTTTTCATGCTAATAGGTCAGCCCCGAGACCCTCCTTGCTTTGTGTCGGACCGGCCCGCCAGCTGATTTATCGACAATCAACCCCAAGACCCTCCTTGCTTCGTGCCGGACCTGCTTGCTAGTTGATTTTTCAAAATTATTCAAATTGCTTTGCGCTTGCTTTAAATTATACCTTTGCACTTGCTTTGTATTATATCTTGTTTTACTTTTCAGGCTAACAGGTCAGCCCCGAGTGATGTAGGCACAAAGTGGGTCCACCCCGAAGAAAGGGATATGTCTCGGGTTGGCCTTGGTGGGGGCGTGGACTGGGTTCGATCCAGCACACGGTCCGTGTTAAGCCATGCCTGCTGAAAGAGGGCTATATAAGAATTGGGTTGCGCCTCTACTATCAGCTTAAGCTTTTGGTAGAAATGGTTGCAGTTTGCTCTTAAGGTTTGCTATCAGAGCTGGTCCCAGGTTTGAATCCCGCTTACACCATGCGTAGGTTCGAGGACGAACCTTTCCAAAAGAAAGAGGGAATGATGTAGGCCCAAAGTGGGTCCACCCCCCGGAAAAGGGATATGTCTCGGGTTAGCCGTGGTGGGGGCATGGACCGGGTTCGATCCAGCACACGGCCCGTACCAAGTCGTGCCTACTGAAAAAGGGCTATATAAGAATTAGGTTGCGCCTCTACTATCACCTTAAGCTTTTGGTAGTAATAGTTGCAGTTCACTCAGATACCAAGATGATACGGGAAATACACGGAAGCAATAAAACTAGATAGGAGCAAGACGGATCTTGAACTCCCTACGAGGTAGCTAAAATGATCGAGTCTCGTAACACCCTCGATTTGGGTGAAGAAAAACCTAGGCTATGCGGATAGTCCTCAAGAGCACTCAACCCTTGCAAATAGCCCGGTCGGGTTTGGATCAAGGTTCAATTAGTGCAACCAATTGATTCAAGTCAAAGGTAAAAGGTTTCATTTAACCAAGAGATCAAGTCTCAATTTGTTCTTCATTGTTCAAAATCTAGCTAATGATAAAATAAGCCAAAGTGAAGTATTTATAGGCTTCATCTAAACATAATGGAAGCCCTAAAGTGCCCCCAAAGTGGACTAGAAGGTCATAAGCCACGTAGGGCTAAAATAGGAATTACATAGCAACTTACATAGAAATCCCGTCAAACAAAGAGTGCATTGGGCGGTCCGCCCATTGGACCAAGCGGTCTGCCTCTGCAGAGTCTTCACTGGCCACACTGTCTAGTGGGTGGTCCGCCTCCTAAAAGGAGCAGTCTTCCTCCTAGAAATCAAGAGAGCAGTCATTTTGACACTTAGCCGTATTTTGCCAATTTTCAACTGGGCGGTCCGCCCCTTCTTGTAGGCGGTCCGCCTCATCCTGGGAGGTCTTGAGATGGCTCTAAATGGTCTTGAGATGCTCTTCCTTGGCTTTGGATGGTTGCTCGATTTTCCCCGCATCATCAGATGATACGGGAAATGCACGGAAGCGATAAAACTAGATAGGAGCAAGACGGATCTTGAACTCCCTACGAGGTAGCTACGAGGAACGAGTCTCGTAACACCCTCGATTCGGGTCAAGAACAACCTACGCTATGCGGATAGTTATCAAGAGCACTCGACCCTTGGAAATAGCCCGGTCGAGTTTGGATCGAAGTTCAATTAGTGCCACCAATTGATTCAAGCCACAGGTAAAAGGTTTCATTCAACCAAGAGACCAAGTCTCAATTTGTTCTTCATTGTTCAAAATCTAGCTAATGATAAAATAAGCTTAAGTGATGTATTTATAGGCTTCATCTAAATATAATGAAAGCCCTAAAGTGCCCCCAAAGTGGGCTAGAAAGTCATAAGCCTGGTAGGGCTAAAATAGGAATTACATAGCAACTTAAATAGAATTCCCATCAAACAAAGAGGGCACTGGGCGGTCCGCCCATTGGACCAAGCGGTCCGCCTCTGCAGAGTCTTCCTTGGCCACACTGTGTAGTGGGCTGTCCGCCTCCTAAAAGGGGCATTACGCCTACTAGAAATCCAAAGAGCAGTCATTTAGGCACTTAGCCGTATTTTGCGAATTTTCAATTGGGCGGTCCGCCCCTTCTTGTAGGCGGTCCGCCTCATCCTGGAAGGTCTTGAGACGGCTTAAAATGGTCTTGAGATACTCTTCCTTTGCCTTGGATGGTTGCTCGATTTTCCCCGCATCATCCTCCACTTCTTGAGAATATTTCGCCCTTGAAATCAAGGCGTTCTCTCCGGTCTTGAAAACATAAGCACTTTCACATTAAATGAAGCTGAAAGCACAGAAATATCCTTACTAATAGAGAACTTCTCGTAATTACAAAAATATCACCGACCATTTTTTAAAGTCGTATTTATAAAAATACCACCACACCTTTTTACATCTGAAATTACAAAAAATGCCACAACTTCCTACATAGCAGAAAAATATGCCAACCTGATTGTGTTTCACGTCCATTTTATAAATAAATAACATCAAATCATCATCGTTTCGCTCATATATAAGTCAGCCAAACTGTCTGTGTTTCACATCTATTTTGTGAATAAATAAAGTCAAATCGGCATTATTTCGCTCACATAAAAAAATAAAATAAAATAAAATATAAGACCGATGTTGACACCCAATTTTGTCCCTTCTATTTTTAAAATCACAGATTTTAAATTTTACACACAATTGTGTATCCATTCTTGTCTCGTCCATTCTTTTTAAATTACCTTCTCATAATAGCCTGGCAATTGAGGCCATTTTTAAAAGTGTCGTCTCAAATCGTAGCTATTTTTACAATCGTTTCAAATACTTCTATTTTTGACGAAATTATCCAAATTTTTTAAAATCCCAAAATTATAATTTTTATGCATTTCTTAGCCTTCCTAACATTTTAAAATTAATTCCCTAATTTTTCTATATTTTAATCCATTTTATACTATTTTTATACCTTTTTATACACTGTATATACATAAATACGTATATATACATATTACACCTCATATTTTACACATCACCTACATATTTACACCTAAGCACTGACGTGGCTCAACCTAACCCTCCGTTTGATTTGATCCAATGATTGAAAGCTTAAATTCCTAATCTACCCCACACAACCCCTAAACCCCTCGTCTATCCTCATTTCCTCACCTCACCCCCTATAATGACTCCTCTCTCTCTCTCTCTCATTGGCGACTTAAATCGCCACCAATATCAATGAACTTTTTCGGCCATTTTAGCCAGAGAAAATTAGGAAAAATGGTGTCATCGTGTTCCCCTCGACGTCCGCTACAAAACCCATTCGGTTTTGATGACGTTTAGGCAAGGGCGAGATTTGACCTTTGATAAGTGTGACACCACCGCCGGGAGACGCCTCCGGCGGGGCTCAGGTCGTCAATTTAGAGGTGTTATTGCCTAAACGGGGTAAGAAACCCCATGCGAAGTTAAATCGACAATGGGTCGCGATTTACCCGATTCTGGTAAAAGGGTAATCTCATCTTCTTTTGATTTTTGTGGAATCCTTGTGACACTATGCCTAAAATCTCGTATGTCTCTCTGTGAATTAGCATGATTATTGTTTTCACTTGTTAATTAATTGATTCGCATGACTTAGGATCTCTATGAACTGTTGATTCGTTTGAACATCGTAGTGAGCATGTTTTACACTTTGGTCTTGACACGTTAAGGCTAAATTCTCTGTTATTCACTTTGAACTTGAAGCTTAGAAATTGCCATGGCTTGCTTAAGTTGTTTGAATCATCCTACTGTGCATTGCTTTTGTAAATTCATGACGTATCTAATTAAAATCTGAACTGGTGGATTAATTTACACGATTCAAGGGATTTTGATTAGTGTTGATTTGAATCTGTGAGTAGAATTTAGAAGGAAATTAGCATGATCATTGATATTTGTCAAGGTTCAAACCTATTTAGGATGGGATTAGTGAACCTAGACTATGTTAAGCTTGAGGGGAGGGGTTGCAAACCAATTTAGGATTGATTTGCTTTAGAATTGGGGACTGATTGTTCTATTTTTGGAAGGGTACTCAAATTTGTCCCCTGTTATTTTTGGAAGAATATATTTCATTGCCTTATAAGAACTTTACCCGTTGGTTTTCAAACCCCTACTCCCCACCTATATAAACTCTTTTCTTTTTCGACAAAGGACACAAGTTCTGGACATTAAAAATTCAGAAACATACTAGTACACTTAGCAAAAAATCTGCATAGCTTTCTAGCATCCCATTCTCCCTGCTTACTTGCTTTTTTTGAAGGATCATTGCTTACAATAAGTTCAGTAGTTGAGTTTTTTAAACTAGTTCTTCTGGAATCAGGATTTCTTGGCTATTGATAGAATACTTCTGAAAACAAGGACTTCTTTTGATTAGTACGCTCTCCCTTATGTTTTCCCTTAGGAATTGTCCCCCAAATTTGTATATTTGCTAGGTGCCCTGCTTGTATCTTCTAAAACAGGGGTACAACAATGGTATTGTACAAATTGGCTACTCAGAAGCCATTCTCTTACCCCTTTCCCCCTTATGTGCAAATGCATCATGCCTAGGCTAAAGAAAATGGTTCTGAAATGTTTTCTTCTATGAAACTGATTGTTTTTGAAAATATGTTTGAAATCCTACCTTTTCACTGAAATTTTTCGCACCTAAGGTGCATCAGAAGCAGGTTTAATTTGCATCCTAAGTTGAGATTTAAAACAGGGGCTATATGTGTTATGTTTGCCTAGATGAGACTATTTCTGAAAATTGAACTCGCCCTTCCTTTGCATAAACAGTCTGGGCCCAAAAGGGCCCCTTACATGCTTAAACTGATTTCGACCATTACTATGGCCCTTATACACTAATCTAATAGTGTATAGGGGTGTATAAAGTATTTGGGGTCGTTTATACGCTTTAAACTATATATTTTGAAGTATAACTATCATTTGGATCATGTATTTGCATGTTTATATCTATGTATATATACTATTACGTGTGAGAACCCTTTTGTTTGCATTTGTGTGCTTTTCTGAACCCGTTTTCAACAGCCCCTCTACCTATCTATATTTCCAAAACCCGACCCAACAACAAAAAAAAGGCCATTAAGGTTAAGGCTCGACAATTAATGACGAGTCACACCGACCCTAAATGACCAATATTTTGTTTTAAAACAAACTCCCTTTTTGTTTTTTGCTAAAATCCAAATTCTATTTGCAAAATGGACTATTTATGTAAATCTTTTTCAAGTATGTTAATTACATATGTAAGTTGAAATTAAGCACCATTTTGTATGTTGTTTACGATTAGGCGTTTAATATTAGAGGCCGTAATTATGATTAGGCTTAAGTATAGGCCGAATTTGAAAACTATTTGTATGTGTATAGATATGTTACATCTTTTAGCTAAAGTGTCAAACTAAATTTCCAAGTTACTATGCCTAATGATATATACTCTTTTTATCCCAAAATTTAGACTCGGACGGTAACCACTTTTCGTGGAACTCGGAAAAGTACCTAACACCTTCTTCCCCGAGTCATTTGGACTTCTTACCCATATAGAATTTCTGAAATTGACTAGTAGACCTTTTGAACTTGACCTTAGACACATAGGTGACCTAATACGCCTTAGAAATTATATTAGGTGGGGACTCCAACATCTAAACTCAAACGAGTTCACCCAGTCAAATCCGAAACCCGACTCGCCTCGAGTTGAGTCCAAAATCGGGTATGACAGAATGGCGACTCCGCTGGGGATACTCAAAGTCCTAACCACAACGTGTCTTTGCTTTTGGGATTTGTTTAATTGTTATTTTGTTATCCATTATTATTATTGTCGTACTAACTTGGTTTCCTTTTTTGTTTTTCTTTTTTTACTTTATTAGTTTATTTTATTAAATTCTTTATGTGACATTTTGCATATTTCACTCATACTCCCCCACTCCTGGGAAACGACACTTCACACACACATGGCAATTATGTGGATCCCACGGTCGCTTCACCACCAAATCATCTTTTAAGAGGGACATGTTGGAATATAGTTGGTCCGTGGTACAACCAACAATTTCAAATGATCCCACTCCTTGGCCGTCCGCCTTGGGGAACCGTGTCTAGAATTACACCACTCTTCTATTGTAATGAGCATGCATCATGCCGTAGGAGGGGCTCCTCGTGAGCCGACTAGTTTTCAACTTGTCCAAACTACCTAAACGGATTTCCGACCCCAAAGGGACGTTTGGACATGCTTATGTGAATTTGAGAGAAAAGAAAAGAAAAAGGAGAAAAAAAAAGTGAGACAAGAATGAAAACGCATTTTGATTTGACCAATTATTCTCAAAGGGGACGGGGTTTCTAAATCTCATTTTTCTTTATTTTTTTAGGTCACAATGATTAAAAAAATCTCATCGTTTTGGAATGACTATGGGCGCACCTCCTTTGTTAACTAATTTTTGGAGTAATTTGTCACTGTGAGAGCAAACCGAAGTACGTCAACACTTGGGTCATTTGGTTTCACTATTAGAAATGTAGCCATGCAGGGAGATGATTGAAGCATCAGTGTCATTTTGGGGTGAAGAATTGAACGTGTTTAGGTTTGGGGATATCGAATTAACACCTTTGTTGGAAGAAATAGGGGGGTTTGCATCACATTCGGGGTCGGACAAACATCGTTGGCAAGGGGGTCGCATACTAGCACCTAGCATCCCCACAGCTGACGAGTTTCGTAAAAAGTTAGGAATGGTAGCAAGTGAGGACGTGGAATTTTTACAACAAAAGAGGATACCCTTTTCCTATTTCTACACTCGGTTTGGGCATTTGAGGGCGTACGATGGTCATAAGAAAGAGTTCGAGTCCTACAGTGATTGGAGGAGAGCTGGACCACTTGCATTTGCTATTTGTTTCTTAGGAGTGATGGTTTTTCCCGAGAGTTCAAATCACGACATATGTTCAAGACTTGTCATGGTTGCCGATGCAGTGTTCAACGGAATTGATGGTTATCGTTATACCATAGTTCCTATGATAGTAACGGACATTTATCGAGCTTTAGGTTGTTGCAAGAAGGGAGCAAAATATTTTCAAGGGTGTAATCTTTTACTACAAGCATGGTTCAAAGAACATTTAAGGAAGGCAAGAGGTGTGCAAGCATTGTCCAAACCGGCCGGTTGCAACTATTTGATTGGGGAACGATACGGAGATTCAAGATTCAAACAACCAAGCAGCACAGAGAAATGGGTAAGATTATTTGAAAACAGAACGGAGGACTTAATTCAGTGGATGTTCACTTGGTTTCCTCCATCGGATTTCATCATTAGTTCTGAGAAGGCATCCTTTGTGATACTTATGGGGTTAAGAGGCCTTCAACCTTACCAACCATTAAGAGTAATGAGGCAAGCAGGGAGGAAGCAAATCATACCGTTGATACAAAACACGAAAGATTATCAGTTTGACTACACTGAATATGTTGTTCCAAGGGTCAAGAGCATTAGGAAGTCATGGGCAGGAAGACAAGTCATAGAAGAAGCATCGCTAGCACCTGATAGATACAACGCTGGATGCGAACCAAACTACAAAAGCTTGTTACGCTTTAGTATAAAGGGAAATGTGGTAGTGGGGCCAAGTCGAGGGAATAACATAAGAGATCGTGAGGCGGAAGCTCAAATTTGATACCGAGAGTTCATGTTGAAAGCTGTCAAAATGGATAAGGAAAACAAAGAAGAGATCGAAGTATGGAAGAAATGTACATTAGAGCTAGAGGAAAAGATAGAGGTGTTGGAGACAAAACTTGAACAATTGAACTCAGAGTGTGCGGAGATAGACATTTTGCATTTGGTAGCGGCTAAGGGGTACTTAACCAAGGCTATGGAATAAGTTAAGGGGATTACACGAGAAGCAAAGAGAGCCAAGCTGGAGGAGGAGCGTGCTGCCTAGTCAAAGTGTCATTTTCATTTTTTCTTTTGTATTTTACTTTTTCAAAAGTTATCATGTACTGATTTTCAAATTTTGGGGAATTTATGAGAATAATTGGCTACAAAATGTGTATTCATTTTCTTTGCATAATGACAAACCTAGGAAGGCTATACGTCCTTGGCACGTAATAGTCCATTAGTTAACCTACGTCAAAAGTCAAAACGGTTTTTTAACCCGAAAAATGACAAATTGCATCTCTGTATTGATTCGAAGAAACGTTTGCACAAAACATTGATTGTCTGTTTAAAGATGATCAAAACTATAAGGATGTTTTGGTCTTTACCTTTCTTATTTTGTTTTCAAACTATGGCTGCAAAGGGTACTCTCCAATTTGAGATCGTTTCCCGACCTCCTCACTTGATCAGACTTTGGTGGGAAGATTTGGCCTTTGTCAGCAAAGCTCATGTTCAATAGATGTTGGGAGAGTTGGTAACTCTCAAGAACTACACCGTTGTGACTGGTTTGGTTGAAGCTGCTACGTATTTTTGGGACTACAAAAGGGCTGTGTTTCATTTCAATAGTTTCGAGTTGGCACCGATGTTTGAAGAATTTAGAGGGCTAGCAGGGTTAGAAACTGGACCCGAGACTATGATTTACCCCCGAGACGTGGAGCCTAAGGAGTTCATTGAATTGTTGGGAGCCCCTTATGATCCATACGTCGAGGGAGTGCAGAATGGGAAGGGCACGTTGGAATACTTGCATTCTAGATTTGGAGATCCAACTCTTAGACATGAATGGGCAGGGGCGTGGGAGATTTAAGATTGGGAATAGACTGAATCCAATACTTTTATCATTGTTTTTCTGGGAAGCACGGTTTTCCCCGAGAAAGGAGGCAATATCGACATAAGGCTGGGAAGAGTGGTAGAGGGGTTGCGCAGAGTTGCCTTCCAACATCAGGTAAGCTTGGTTCCTATGATTTTGGGAGAAGTTTATAGAACTTTAACCAAATGTAGGAGGGGAGGAGACTTTTTCGAGGGTTGCAACCTGTTGCTGCAAATATGGTTGACAGAACACTTGCATAGCGTCCCCATCAGTCCGGTGGCACCAAAAACATTTTGGCAAGGAGGAATCCGCTCGGATAGCACCCATATTGCTGGAACAGTAGCATGGAAATACCCCCGCAAACATGGAAGGTTGGTACACCAAGCTTGAAGAACTGCAAGAGGTGCAATGGGTGATTGAAAATTGTGCTGGCTTCGTTGTTTCCATACAAGGTCAAGACATCACTTTCTTGAAATTGATTATATTCCGAGGAACTCATCACTATGTTCCTCTAAGGATCCTTCGACAAGTGGGAATGACATAGCAAACCCCGCAGTTGACCGAGGAAAGGAGTTTCAACGTTGACATAAAAGACATCGAGCATCCGATGGTTCTCACCATATTGACAATGTGGGAGAAAAGGCTTACTATGCAGTTTTGCCATGGTCGAGACAGTAGGGTGAACCCCACAGCTACCCTGGCCTACCCTCAATGGCTCGGCAAAGATAAGGCAAGGTATCGGTCTAGGACTACATTAAAAAGGAAAGCCAAAGCTCTAAATGGTGCCGAAAAATACAAGAAGCTGAAACACGAGTTTGACCAAAGAAAGAAGGAGTTAAGGGTGACACAAGAGAGGGAGATGAGGAGACAATACAAAGATAAGATCAAAGGGGACGAACTCAAGTATTGGACAGGCAAAGTCATGACTGCAAGGCAGGCTGCTGGGAATTTACAAGATTTGCTCAACGGATGGGGAGAGTATTTTATCAGTACCGCTGGAAGAAAAGGAAGCAAGGGGATTAGAAATCTGCGAGTTCCTCATAAAAGTTCTGGGTGACATGGAGGCTGGAAAAGACCTGCTGGAAACATTTGCAGATCCTCCGCTCATTAGTCTGGCTCACAAACCCAAGGAAGAAGCCAAAGAGGAGAAGGAAAAGGAAGGCGCTGGAGCTGATGTTTGAACCTGAAGTCTCTTTGCTTGGCACATAGTCTAATCGCATCGAGTCAAGTCGTCTTGTCCTTTCTTTGTTGTCGTTTTCATCTTAATCGAGTCATTAGTGGTTGTAATAAAGCCAAGCAAACTAAATAAAATTTTGTTATTTTTTTGGTTTTAGACTGGTGATGATCATGTTTATTCAAATAAAATGATGTGTTTGGTGCAAACGTTACTTCGAATCCGCGATAGGCCCACCTCTGGCACAAAAGAGGTCCCATGCATGATAGAACATGATTTTATTCAAACTAACGTATGCTCACATTTTCTCTTCTTATTTTTGATGTGTCAGTTCCCAAGTTCCCGAAAGTTTGGTTTGTGCATTCTGGTCGCGCCGCAATACTGGTTGAGGTCCAAAGGATCAATCCCAACACCTCCCCCTTTGCCTACAAGGACAAGGACGAGACGAAATATCATGGCTGAGTTCGACAAGGTTGGAACTCCTGAGAAAAAAGGCATGGTTGCCTATGAAACTACGCTAAGCTGGAGCAGAGGCTGCTTGAATTGGAAAATAGGATCCCTCTGGCCCGTACTGATGAGATCACTGAACCAAACCAAACTGCTCGTCTTCACGGCAAAGATCCACTTTACCCCGAAAGAGACATCCCTTACCCTACCCACACTGCACTACCAAAAGCACCACAAAACAACTTACCCGCCTTCACCGTTGAAACCAAAACCATCGCATCACCCACCAAGGACCATGAGATGTACGCATGGACTAAGGAAGACCCAGACAGCACCAAAGAGCAAGTCCAATGGCTGGTTGAGAAGTTCAAGCAACTCCAAGATACTAAGGGAACCCGAGGGCTAGCTTATGAGGATCTCTGCTTGTATCCTCACTTGAAACTACCTGAAGGCTACAAGACACCCAAATTCAACATGTTCGATGGCAGTGGAGACCCAATGGCCCATTTAAGATCTTACTGTGACAAGCTGATTGGGGTTGGACATGACGAAAAGATCCGCATGCAGCTGTTCAACCGCAGTCTAACTGTAGATGCACTAGTATGGTACTCTAAGCAACAAACAAAGAAGTGGACGAGCTGGGAAGCAATGGCTGGAGACTTCATCGACAGTTTTGGGCATAACAGTGATGCTATGTCTGATCGGTTCTACCTAAAGAAACTGAAGAAGAAGCCCACTGAGACTTTTAGAGAGTTTACAACTAGATCGAGGGCCGAAGCTGCCAAAGTCCAACCTCCCATGGAAGACGCTGAGATAGTGGCAACTTTCATACACATACAAGAAGATGTCTACTTTGAAAAAATATTGAATCTGCAAGACAAGAAGTTTGGAGAGTTGATTAAGATTGGGGATATGGTCGAAGATGGATTGAAGACTGGAAGGATTGTTAGCCTGGCCGCACTACAGGCCGCTAACAAAGCCCTACAAGCTGGCAGCACTAACGCCTCAAGAAAGAAGAAGGACGATGTCTCCTTTGTGGCCGCATCACATGACCATTCCCCTACTCACAACTACTATTACCAAACACCTCCTCCCTCCTACCAATACATACCACCCACATCTACCTACCCAGTCTATAACACCCAGTCCATGTACCAAAACCCACCACCACAAAGGCCAACCTACCCACAAAGTCCCAACTACCGAAATACCAACACCTATTCACCAAGGCCTCACGCCAATAACAACCAAAGACCCAAAAGAAACTACACCCCGTTGGCCTAATCTCACACTCAGTTGTTCGAGAGACTCAAAGCAGCCGGTCACATACAACCCGTGCCATTCAAAATTCCCAATAGAATGACACCCTATTTTGACCAAACCAAAACTTGTGCCTATCACTCTGGAGGATCTGGTCACGATACTGAAAAGTGCTACGCCTTGAGGGACAAAATACAAGACTTGATCGACCAAAAGGTGATACACTTGAAGACTCCGAATGTGCACAACAATCCTTTGCCTAATCATGGAGACAGTAGGGTGAACCTGATCGAGTTGGATGTGGAATGCAACTTAGAAGGGACTATCGTTAAGGCAAAAGAATAGGTACCATCCACCGCTTCAGTCGCTCAAGCCGCCACAACACCAGAGCCCATTGAGGTAGAAGTGGCTTCTAAATTCTATGTCGATGTGGTTCCACCATACAGCGACAAGGTGGTACCTTGGGACTATGAAAGGGAGAAGAAGAACAAGTCTATAGTTTAGACTGTTTCCACGCAAGGGATGATTAGGAGTGGGAGGATTTACACTCCCGAGCATCTTGTTCAAGATAGAAGAGTCATCAGCGAGGAGGAGTCCGAGGGACTGTGGAAGAAGGTGCAAGAAAAGGAGTACTCCATACTTGAGCACTTGGGCAAAACTCTAGCACAAATCTTTGTTTTGGCTCTGCTCCTCAAATCGGAGAGTCATCGAAGCTCGTTGATGAGGTGTTGGACAAAGCACACGTCCCGGTGGATACTTTAGTTGAAAACCTGGCTAACATGGTTGCACAAGTCATGGAGACCAACCGAATCGCTTTTCATGGAGATGAGTTGCTACCCGAATGGTTGAATCACAACAAAGCTTTGCACGTCACTGTCAAATGCAAAGATTGGATCCTGGGAAGAGTTCTGATCGACGGAGATTCCGGTCTGAATATATGCCCGTTCATCACTCTGAAAAGAATGGGGATTTACCAAAGCAAGATAAGGGAGAGTGACATGAAGGTGAAGGCGTTTGATGGGTCACAAAGAAGCACCATTTGGGAGATTGACCTGACTATCACGGTTGGTCCCGTGGAGTTCACTACTGAGTTCCATGTCATGGACATCTCTGCTTCCTACAGTCTGCTACTAGGGAGGCCTTGGATCCATATGGCTGGTGCGATACCTTCTACATTGCACCAAACCGTGAAGTTCGAATGAGATCACAAAGAGGTAGTAGTGTTCGGTAAGGGGAACAATTCTATCTACAATGAGCAAACCATACCAGCAATTGAAGGGAATACTCCTGATGGGCAGACATTCTATACTGTGGAACTCGTGGGAGCAGTGCAAGGCACCCGAAGAGGATGCCGCAAAAATTACAATTCAAGTTGGAATCCCATAGGCACGGTCCAAGGAGGTTACACTGCACACTTTGCTCCCAAGTTGGTCAACACACCGCCTGGGGCTGAAGAAAGAAAGAGGAACTTTTACAGTGCTTATTGGGATAGCCGAGGCAAAGGCTACGAAGGAAGAAACTTGGTCTGGGAGCCAGTCATGTCTGATTGGGGAGTGCCCTCACGCGAATTTCGTGAGACCCTACCAGCTAAGACCGAGAAGCGACCAATGTACTCACCCAATGCTCGTCCCAATTGGAAACGCATCTCTAAAGAAACAAAGGGAAAGCAAGTGTGGATACCCAAAGCGCATGAACCTGTGGAGGTGGTGATCGAAGAGCCATATGTACTCCCACAGCCTGCAAAGTGGCCCGGAGACTGGGTCATAGGCATCATGATCAAGATAGGCTATGAACCGGGCAAGGGTTTGGGCAAGAACTTGGATGGATGATCGAGCCAATCAGAATTGTGATGAGGCCCGACAACGAGAAGGCTGGCATAGGGTACATTGTGACCTATAAAAAGAGCATGGAAGAAGCTTCACTGGATTTCAAGTTCTATAAGAAAAGCACCAAGACTCTCTTGCATATCTTTGTCTCGTCTGGATACTTGGATGGTCGAAAAGGGGAGGTGTCCGCAGCACAAGGAGTGGAACCGAAAATAGCTGATGCTGAAGAGGATCTACTGGCAGGAATGCAAAATCTATTCATAGCTAATGAAGACTGTTGCGTAATCCTAGAAGAACATGTTGAACCTCCTGGACTGAAAAAGGCTGGATCTGGGGCAGCACTGAACAACTGGATCAGCAACCAGGCCCGAGCTTACCGTGGACCTTGGTAGAGCTGGGGGAATAAAATTTATTTTATGCTTTCGAAAATAAAACCCGACTCTGAGTCGTGAAGTTTGCATTTTTCTTTTCTTACTGCACATGTCTCCCTACAAACTTTCTTTTGAAAGGGTTCATAAATAAAATATCGCACCATTTCCTGTTTAATTTTTTTAATTTTGCAATATTTTACTTGTTTCAGCATTCATACTAATAATCCCATTGAGTCCACAATCGCAACGTGTTATGAAACAATGGAGCTTGGGGAAGCTAGAGCTGATTATGATGATTTTGATGAAACTACACAAGAAGAATTTGAAAGATTCGAAAACAAACCTAAGCCAAACCTTGATGAGACTGAGGTGATAAACTTAGGAGATGAGGGAATTGCGAAAGAGACAAGGATCAGTGTGCATCTCAATGCCGAGGATAAAAAGCGATATACTGAGTTTCTTAAAGAATATGGGGACATATTCGCCTGGTCGTACGATGACATGACTGGCATAAGCACGGATGTGCTAGCTCACAAATTACCTATCAATCTGGGCTTTCCGCCAGTCAAACAAAAGGCCCGAACTTTCAAGTCATCAGTTCTGTTGAAAATTGGTGAAGAAGTAACTAAGCAGCTCAATGCAGGGATTCTGAAAATAGTCAAATATCCAACTTGGTTGGCTAACATCGTCCCAGTGCCGAAGAAAGATGGGAAACTCCGAGTTTGTGTGGATTATAGAGATCTGAATAGAGCAAGTCCGAAGGATGATTTTCCACTGCCAAACATACGTATCCTCATTGGCAACTGCACAAAACATGAGCTGTAATCCTTCATGGACTGTTTTGCTGGTTATTATCAAGTTCTCATGGATGAAGAGGATGCCAAGAAGACAGCCTTCACCATATCTTGGGGGACTTATTGCTACAAGGTTATGCCATTTGGTTTAAAGAATGTTGGGGCAACTTACATGAGAGCAATGAAAACTATGTTCCATGACCTGATGCACAAAGAGATTGAAGTCTATGTGGACGACGTGATCATCAAATCAAAGAAGAGTTCGGAGCATCTTGACAACTTGCGCAAGTTTTTCAACTGCTTGCGAAAGTACAATCTGAAGCTAAATCCAGCAAAGTGTGCTTTTGGTGTTCCAGCGGGAAAGCTCTTGAGTTTCATTGTCAGTAGAAGGGGCATCGAGCTGGATCCGTCCAAGATTAAAGCCATCAAAGAATTGCCACCACCAAAAAGCAAGAAAGAGGTTATGATTTTCCTGGGAAGGCTCAATTACATCAGCCGTTTCATAGCACAATCTACTGTCATCTGTGAACCAATCATCAAGTTGCTGAAGAAAGATGCAGTGATCGAGTGGACGGAGGATTGCGAAAAAGCATTTGATCGGATAAAGGAGTACTTGTCCTGCTCGCCTGTGCTGGTCCCACCTGAGCCGGGTCGTCCTTTGATTTTGTACCTGTCCGTGGTAGATTCAGCCTTTGGTTGTGTATTGGGACAATATGATTCAACTGGGAGAAAAGAGCAAGCAATATACTATCTAAGCAAGAAATTTACTCCTTACGAGGTCAAATACACATTGTTGGAACGCACGTGCTGCGCACTGACATGGATAGCACAGAAGTTGAGACACCACTTGACATCCTACTCAACATTGCTGATATCAAGAATGGACCCTCTCAAGTACATTTTCCAAAAACCAATGCCTACTGGAAAGCTGGCTAAATGGCATATACTGCTCAGCGAATTCGACATCACTTTTGTCACTGAAAAGGCGGTAAAAGCTTAAGCCTTCGCTGATCATATGGCCGAGAATCCGGTAAGAGATGACTATGAACCTTTGCACACCTATTTTCCTGACGAAGAAGTCATGTTCGTAGGAGAAAACATCACCGAGGAATATGACGGTTGGAGGTTATTCTTTGATGGAGCAGTCAATTTCAAAGGAGTCGGTATTGGTGCAGTATTAGTTTCCGAGACTAGACAACACTATCCTGTCACGGCCAAACTAAGGTTCCCTTGCACTAACAACATGGCAGAGTATGAAGCTTCTATTTTGGGTCTTAGATTGGTAGTGGACATGAATATACATTAGCTATTAGCAATCGGGAATTCCGACTTGTTGATTCACCAAGTTCGAGGAGAATGGACAGCAAAGAATCTGAAGATATTGCCATACCTGGAGTGCATAAAAGAGTTGAAGCAAAGATTCACCAAGATAGAGTTCCGGCATGTACCTAGATTGCAAAATGAGTTCGCGGACGCTTTGGCTACCATATCTGCCATGATCAAGCATCCCGATAAGAACTACCTTGACCCAATACCCGTGACAGTAAGGAAGCAACCAGCCTACTGCTATCACGTGGAAGAAGAGTCAGACGGACAGCCTTGGTTCTACGACATCAAAGGGCTCCTCAAAGATGGAAATTATCCAAAGAATGCAACAAGTCTCCAAAAGAAGACACTGAGGAGGTTAGCAAATGGTTTCTTTCTGAACGGAGAAGTGTTGTACAAGAGGACACCCGATCTAGGGCTATTGAGATTCGTGGACGCAAAAGAAGCCGCTAAATTATTGGAAGAGATACACTCTGTGACGTGTGGCCCACACATGAACGGTTTCGTACTTGCCAAGAAGATTTTGAGGGCTGGTTACATCTGGATGACAATGGAGCACGATTGCATAAAGCACGCAAAGAAATGCCATCAATGCCAAGTCCACGGAGATATGATTCGAGTGCCTCCCAATGAATTGAACATTATGGGATCGCCTTGGCCTTTTACTACATGGGGGATGGATGTCATAGGACCTATCGAGCCAGCCGCTTCCAATGGGCATCGCTTCATACTGGCGGCCATTAATTATTTTACCAAATGGGTAGAAGCTGCATCATACAAATCAGTAACAAAGAAGGTGGTGTCGAACTTTGTTCGTGATAAGATGATCTGCCGATTTGGCATACTTGAATCCATCATCACCGACAATGGGTCCAATCTCAACAGTGACCTAATGAAAGCAACCTGTGAGGTTTTCAAGATCAAGCATCGCAACTCCACTGCATACAGACCTCAAATGAATGGTGCGGTCGAGGAGGCCAATTAGAGCATCAAGAGGATGTTGCGCAAAATGACAAGCACTTTAAAGCAATGGCATGAGAATCTGCCCTATGCCCTGTTAGGGTACCACACCAAAATGAGAACATCAATAGGGGCTACTCCTTATTTGTTGGTGTATGGCACCGAAGTAGTGATACCCGCAGAGGTTGAGATACCAATCATTGAGATTGAATGCAATATGTCATGGGCAATTATATCAGAGGAGGATGGCCAAAGCATTCATCAAGAAAGTTTGAAAGAGATTCTTTGAACCTGGGAAGTTAGTTTTGAAGAAAATATTTCCGAATCAAGAAGAAGCAAAAGGTAAGTTTGCACCAAATTGGCAAGGACCGTACATGGTTCATCGAGTTTTGAATGGAGGAGCATTGATATTGGCAGAGATGGATGGAGAAGTCTGGCCAAAACCTATCAACTCAGATGCTGTTAAAAGATGCTATATATAGGGATTTGTACTGATTAGTGATTTCACCATTTTGTAATACATTGTGTAATGTGAACCACGTCACGACCTGATTCCCCAAGTGGGATACGTAGGCAACCAATTCAAGGTTCGGTCGCATACATAAAAAAATTTCATTTTCCCCACAAAGCGAACACTGGGGCAAAAATTTTGAGGAACTCTAAAAAATTCCTAAAGGACAAACATAGTTGACACTGGGGCAGAAATTTTGGAGGACCTCTCAAAAATTTCAAATGCAAACTATGGCAGAATTTTGAGTGCGCCCTCAAAATTCGTTCGGAAGAGCATCAAGGACGACAACTTTGGCTTTACACAACGCGACTTGTGACTCAATGGGATAAAATATTTTATTTCATTTTCTTTCTTATAAAAATTTTTCAAAATCATTTGCATTACATACTATTTTATGCATATCCCTATCAGCTCGGCCAAAATCTCAGCACTCGTGGACAGCGAACGCGAAACAAGCCAAGAATGCACAAACCAAACCACCCCGTACAACTCACCAATTTTTCTTTAGATGCAGGAACGAAAGATACCCAAATCAACAATGCACGACAGAAGTGCTTCAACAAAAGGTTTGTCATTTACATTAGCTGAGGACACACAACCCGAACCGTCGATTAAGGGTACACAGCCCAATATCAATTTGTCATTTACATTAGCTGAGGACACACAACCAGAAGCGTCGATTGAGGGTACACAGTCCGATATCGATTTGTCATTTACATTAGCTGAGGGCATACAACCCGAAGCGTCGATTGAGGGTACACAGCCCGATATCGATTTGTCATTTACATTAGCTGAGGGCACACAACCCAAAACGTCAGTTGAGGGTACACAGCCCGATATCAATTTGTCATTTAAATTAGCTGAGGGCGCACAACCCGAAGCGTCGATTGAGGGCACACAGCCCGATATCGATTTGTCATTTAAATTAGCTGAGGGCACACAACCCGAAATGTCAGTTGAGGGTACACAGCCCGATATCGATTTGTCATTTAAATTAGCTGAGGGCACACAACCCAAAACGTCAGTTGAGGGTACACAGCCCGATATCAATTTGTCATTTAAATTAGCTGAGGGCGCACAACCCGAAGCGTCGATTGAGGGCACACAGCCCGATATCAATTTGCATTTTACATTAGCCGAGGGCATACAACCCGAGGCGTCGATTGAGGTACACAGCCCGATATCGATTTGTATTTTAAATTAGCTGAGGGCATACAACCCGAGGCGTCGATTGAGGGTACACAGCCTGATATCGATTCACATTTTTACATTAGCAGAGGGCATACACCCCGAGGCATCGATTGAGGGTACACAGCCTGATATCGATTTACATTATAAATTAGCTGAGGGCACACAACCTGAAGCGTCGATTGAGGGTACACAGCCCGATATCGATTTGCATTTTATTTCTTTGCGGAGGGTACACAACCCAATGTACCGACAGAGGGCATACAACCCGATGTCGAACCTAACACTTGACAGCAAAAGACGCACAATTATGGCATAGCAGACACAATCACATACTGCAAGAATCCTTGAAAGACAATCCAGTCCAGCGGGAAGGTATGTTTTATATATACGTTATATTGTAAACACATTTTCACTGCAGGAAATACACCCCGAGCAAAGAAAGCATTTCAGCCTGACACCCTACACTCTCCTAAGCCATAGGCTCCTCTAGAGTCATGACAAAATTGGTCGCACTATCAACGTCTTTGCCCGAAGACTCTTTCATCATCCCCGGGCAAAGAGGGGCAGCTGTTGACACCCAATTTTGTCCCTCCTATTTTCAAAATCAACAGTTTTCAAATTTTAAACACAATTGTGTATCCATTCTTGCCTCGTCCATTCTTTTCAAATTACCTTCTCAGGCTAGGCTTCTTTTCAAGCTAAGTGTATACGAGTTTCAGTTGAGTCATATCCAACAGCAGCTTAGCTTAGTAGCAACAGTCTTTCTACTGGCGTGGCGCTGCTGGATGCTTCTGATCAATAGAACACGAAGAGGAGGAAAAAAAAGCAGTGCGGGAGACTGGGGAATGGGTCGAATAAACTCCCCTGGGGCCGGAAAAATAACGAATTGGACTAGACCGAAAGATAAATGAGTGGCCATTTTCAAAAGTGTCGTCTCAAATCACAGCTATTTTTACAATCGTTTCAATTACTTCTATTTTTGACAAAATTATCGAAATTGTTTAAAATCCCAAAATTACAATTTTTACGCATTTCTTAGCCTTCCTAACATTTTAAAATTAATTCCCTAATTTTTCTATATTTTAAATCCATTTTATACTATTTTTATACTTATTTATACACTATATATACCCTATATATACATAAATACGTATATACACATATTACACCTCATATTTTACACATCACCTACATTTTTACACCTAAGCACTGACGTGGCTCAATCCTAACCCTCCGTTTGATTTGATCCAACGACTGAAAGCTAAAATACCTAATCTACCCCACACAACCCCTAAACCCCTCGTCTATCCTCATTTCCTCACCTCACCCCTGATATTGACTCCTCTCTCTGTCTCCTTGGCGACTTAAATCGCCACCACTATCAATGGACTTTTTCGGCCATTTTAGCCGGAGAAAATTAGGGAAAATGGTGTCATCGTGTTCCCCTTAATGTCCGCTACAAAACCCATACAGTTTTGAGGACGTTTAGGCAAGGGCAAGATTTGACCTTTGATAAGTGTGACACCACCGCTAGGAGACGCCTCCGGCAGGGCTCAGGTCGTCAATTTAGAGGTGTTATTGCCAAAACGGGGTAAGAAACCCCATGCGAAGTTAAATCTACAACGGGTCCCGATTGACCCGATTATGGTAAAAGGGTAATCTCATCTTCTTTTGATTTTTGTGGAATCCTTGTGACACTATGCCTAAAATCTCCTATGTATCTCTGTGAATTAGCATGATTATTGTTTTCACTTGTTAATTAATTGATTCGCATGACTTAGGACCTCTATGAACTGTTGATTTGTTTGAACATCGTAGTGAGCATGTTTTACACTTTGGTCTTGACACGTTAAGGCTAAATTCTCTGTTATTTCCTTTGAACTTGAAGCTTAGAAATTGCCATGGCTTGCTTAAGTTGTTTGAATCATCCTACAGTGCATTGCTTGTGTAAATTCATGACTTATCTAATTAAAATCTGAACTGGTGGATTAATTTACACGATTCAAGGGATTTTGATTAGTGTTGATTTGAATCTGTGAGTAGAATTTAGAAGGAAATTAGCATGATCATTGATATCTGTCAAGGTTCAAACCTATTTAGGATGGGATTAGTGAACCTAGACTATGTTAAGCTTTAGGGGAGGGGTTGCAAATCAATTTAGGATTGATTTGCTTTAGAATTGGAGACTGATTGTTCTATTTTTGGAAGGGTACTCAAATTTGTCCCCTGTTATTTTTGGAAGAATATATTTCATTGCCTTATAAGAACTTTACCCGTTGGTTTTCAAACCCCTACTCCCCACCTATATAAACTCTTTTCTTTTTCGACAAAGGACACAAGTTCTGGACATTAAAAATTCAGAAACATACTAGTACACTTAGCAAAAAATCTGCATAGCTTTCTAGCATCCCATTCTCCCTGCTTACTTGCTTTTTTGAAGGATCATTGCTTACTGCTTGTGTGCTGGTTTTTGCATCTCTTCTCCTTTGTCTGCATTCAATCTCATAGTACCTAAAGGTATGCTTTGCCTTCTTTTGGGTGTCCTGCCCATCTGTAAATCATAGTAACATTACAAGAGGTACACTGACTGCACCTGTTCCTGGCAGATCTCCTTTTAATTCAGGCCTTTCCCTTTCCCTATTTCCCTCTGATAACTCTATTTGTTTGCAGCTGGTGCCTGGTTTCATGTGAACCATGTGCCTACAAGAGAACCCTGAGGGTACAATAAGTTCAGCAGTTGAGTTCTTTAAACTGGTTCATCTGGAATCAGGAGTCCTTGGCTATTGATAGAATACTTCTGAAAATAAGGACTTCTTTTGATCAGTACTCTCTCCCTTATGTTTTCCCTTAGGAACTGTCCCCCAAATTTGTACATTTGTTAGGTGCCCTGCCTGTATCTTCTAAAACAGGGGTACAACAATGGTGTTGTACGAATTGGCTACTCAGGAGTCATTCTTTTACCCCTTTCTCCCTTATGTGCAAATGCATCATGCCTAGGCTAAAGAAAATGGTTCTGAAATGTTTTCTTCTATGAAACTGATTGTTTTTGACAATATTTTTGAAATCCTACCTTTTCACTGAATGTTTTCACACCTAAGGTGCATCAGAAGCAGGTTTAATTTGCATCCTAAGTTGAGATTTAAAACAGGGGCTATATGTGTTATGTTTGCCTAGATGAGACTATTTCTGAAAATTGAACTCGCCCTTCCTTTGCATAAACAGTCTGGGCCCAAAAATATTTTTAAAAAAGGGCCCCTTACACGCTTAAATTGATTTCAACCATTACTATGGCCCTTATATACTAATCTAATAGTGTATAGGGGTGTATAAAGTATTTGGGGTCATTTATACGCTTTAAACTATATATTTTGAAGTATAACTATCATTTGGATCATGTATTTGCATGTTTATATCTATGTATATATATTATTACGTGTGACAGCCCTTTTTTTTGCATTTGTCTGCTTTTGTGAACCCATTTTCAAAAATAGCCCCTCTACCTATCTATATTTCTAAAATCCGACCCCAACACAAAAAAGGCCATTAAGGTTAGGGCTCGATTATTAATGACGAGTCACACCGACCCTAAATGGCCAACATTTTGTTTTAAAACAAACTCCCTTTTGGTTTTTTGCTAAAATCCGAATTCTATTTGCAAAATGGACTATTTATGTAAATATTTTTCAAGTATGTTAATTACATATGTAAGTTGAAATTAAGCACCATTTTGTATGTTGTTGACGATTAGACGTTTATTATTAGAGGCCATTACTACGATTAGGCTTAAGTATAGGCCGAATTTGAAAACTATTTATATGTGTATAGATATGTTACATCTTTTAGTTTAAGTGTCAAACTAAATTTCCAAGTTAGTATGCCTAATGATATATACTCTTTTTATCCCAAAACGTAGATTCGGACGGCAACCACTTTTCGTGGAACTCGGGAAAGTGCCTAACATCTTCTTCCCCGAGTCATTTGGACTTCTTGCCTATATAGAATCTCTGAAATTGACTAGTAGACCTTTTGAACTTGACCTTACACACTTAGGTGACCTAATACGCCTTTAGAAATTATATTAGGTGGCGACTCCAGCATCTAAACTCAAACGAGTTCACCCAGTCAAATTCGAAACCCGACTCGCCTCGAGTTAAGTCCAAAATCGGGTATGACAACCAATCGGCATCATTTCTTCATACAATAAGCAAAAACTCATGTTCGTTTTGTGAAGAAATGATGTCAAATCGGCCTTACTTTATTCATCACCTTCATGTGCTTATATATTTCAAAATAATGACAATCTATCATCATATATTCATAATGTGATACTACAAAAAAAAAAAAACCGGCTTTTAACCACGAAAAAAATGGTGGCTAAATTCCCCAAAAACCGTGGCTAAGCTTTTGTTACCACGATTGGTTACCCACGGTTAAAACCGTAGCAGAACGGGGCGTCGCAACCATTTTTGCCACAATTTTTCTGTACGTAGTAACATTTTGTTAGCCACGGTTGAAGTTCCCTTTAGCAACGGGCATTCGTGGCTAATTATTTATTGAGGCAAAGAAAAATTATACCGAACTTTTAGTTTTGCCACGACCCGATCGTGGCTATTATGTTTTTTGTATTTACTGTTTTGCTAAATATTATCATCATTTAAAAAAAAAAAACTGCTAGCGTTATTTGCTTAATGCCATGACACATTGAGATCCCAATTCATCAAAATATTTTCTATAATATTCAACATCACATAGATATGTTACTGCAAATAGGGCTTCAAATATTTAAGAAGCGTAAAGGTAACTATGCCATCTATCTATAGATATAAAATATAAGCACCTATTACAATTACGAAAACCAAACATGATTGGAGGTGCATAACCTTATGGGTCTCTGGTCGTACATCATGCGCAACTGCAGAAAAGATAAAATGATGTTTAGTAAAGATAACCGTAGCTAATAAGCATTTTTTTTTAGTGTGAGCTATATATTAAGTACATTTTGCAAACAAATGAGTCCAACTCGTCATCACTTAATTCATCCATAAAAATACATGTAAAAATATAAAATGAAGACAATATGACAGTATTTATTCATAACTACGCAAAATGACTATTTTTATTTTATAAGCAAATGACACCAAATCATCATCACTTTGCCCATATACAAAAATTCAAAGTAAAAATAAAACAGAGCCAACTTGGCATAATTTACTTACAAGTGAGTCAAACTACTATGTCAATTTTACAAGCAAATGATACCAAATCATCATTATTTTGCCCAAATACAAAAATTCCAGTAAAAATAAAACAAGACCAATCCGACATCATTCGTTAATAATGTGACTCATATCTCTCTCCAGACATTACATCAAACACTTTACGAGCTACCAAACTACATGAATTTCTAGTCAGATTTAGTCCTTCTATTGTTTCCGGTGCTAACACCACTTCTAAATCCATGCTGCCACCTCCTTTTCTTCCCAGAAACGCAAAAAGAGGAAGAAAAGTTAAGCACATTCATGTAAAAATCACCGAAAAAGAATAAAATATCGCACAAAAAAAGTTTGTTCGAATTTTCAAACTTAGATATACGCTACATTAGTATGATTTTCAGAAAACCAAAGGTAGAAACGGAAAAGAGAGACCAAGACGAAGCTAGGGATGTAATTTTTGCAACATTTTGGCGGCGGCCGGTAGTGGCCTGGCGGCGGTCAAGGACGGTAAACTAGAGAGGAGGATGAGAAGTGGGAGATGAGTTTTCTAGAGAGAGAAAGTGTGAGTGTCAAATAATTGTAGATAAGTGCTTGAAGGATAGAAGTACAAATATTTTTAAAAGTGCTCAAAAGTACTTATACTTTAAAGACCACCAAAAAATAGCTCACCAAATAAAGACCATGCACAAAAGTTCTCATTCCACATAAAAAAATGTATATTAGTATACACATTTATCTAAGGGTGATTTGCATAAATACGACACATTTATCTAAGGGTGATTTAGCCCGCATAAGGAAAGTCTTACTAATTTGGCTCACATAAGAAAGTTCCTAGCGATCGATAAATATTTTTGTTAGGGGATACATGGGGATTGCCAGGAATTTCTCCCTGGCGGTCACCGACAACTTTTTCCTTATGGAGTCATTTTTGTAAGAATATTTTACGCAGGTCAAAATTGTAATATCTACGCCACAAATATGTCTTATAGCGCAAAAATTTCTTTGTGTAAATATGAGTTAGAATGTTGATTTGGCATGAAAAGAATATTGAGCCACCAGAATTATATATATTTCCTACCATTGTAACTTTTTTATTATAATGGTCGGAAGTATTGTAACCTTTGATTGAGAAAAATAAGTTAAAGTGACTCTTTTGCAGAAAAAACTGTAGTTATGTAATTATTTGCGAATATTATTCATTCTAGTGAGCATATGAGTGAAAAGAGATCCATTCCCCATGAATTGAATTTATGGTAGTAAAATTGACCCAAATCTATTTATCTCGCCCAATCCGACTAAGTTTGATGGGTCTAGGTTAAACTATTTTTAAGATTGAGCTAATTAGGCTATGCCCATGTTAACCCACAAAAAATTAACAACCCAAGTTGAATCATGGTCATGCGCAATCTTGACTCGTGAGATATTCCATATTAACCTATGTCATCTTACTATTGGTTCAATACACGAAAGTCATTTACCTTTATTTAGTTACCCAAAAATCACTCAACTTTGCACCGGCTATCACCAAAGTCACTCTCGCCGAAAGTTATAGAAAAATTTACCCAAAAAAACACTAATAAACTGCTAATAACAAATTAATCTAGGTATTTTTGGTGAAACAGTACACATAAAAATGAAATTTAATTACCGAAGATATATCGCAACATTAACAGATATTTAACAAAGAATCTGGTGATCGAAATATAAAATCTATATATCTCTAGTTCTTTTTTTTTTTTTTGCTACGTACAAACATAATATTTGATAAATATTTTCATAATATTGTCGTTTCAATTTCTTGACCAGGTTCAACGATTGCTTCCAATGATATGTATTTATTTGGTCAATTCAAAATGGTAATTAAGTTGATACCTAGAAATTCAACAGGCACCATTGTGGCATTTTATGTGTGGATTAAAATTATTTAAAAAAAAATTAAATAGATTTTGGAACAATGCCTTTGGATCAACCAAATCATGATGGGGTAAGACTTTGAGTTTTTCGGCAATGTGCATGGAAAATCTTTTACTATTCAAAAAATAATTTATTGATGGATTAGTTAATTAGGAGTTAATTGGTGAGCTTCCGATGAGTTTTTCAATAGTTTATTGCAAGAGTGACTTTGGTGATAATCGAAGCAAAGTTGAGTGAATTTTGGATGACAAAACAAAGGTAAATGACTTTTGCGCAATGAATGAAAAATTGGATGACCATCGGTAAAATTTATTTTTATTTTATTTATGTTATAAGCCTCCTTGTATTATATAGAATGATAGGATGTAAATTTAAAATTATAGTAAGATACAAGAAGAACAAGAAATAAAGTGCATAAAATTATGATATTTTTTTTACGCTCTCCAAGCTCATGATAGGGTAAAAGTGCTATCCTGCGCACTACCTGGAGATGCCTCACGGACGACCACCAAAAGGGAGAAAAAAGCCAACAAAGATGACCAAAACTAGATTAGTAAAGAAAGTAGTTCAGAAGTCCGTCACGCCACCTAGCGCAGGAAAGAGAGAAACGGTGGAGCTCAGCTTGAACAATGGAGGAATACCTCAAGCCACCCACCAAGCTCAATTGGGACCAAGTCGAAGCTCAGTCCAGATTCATAAACAACAGGAAAGCGAACCAGTGGAGATAGGGCCAAGCCCACCACCGGCAGTGGAGACTAAACAGAAGAACGCAGAAGAAATTGGGGCTAAGAGGAAACTTCACATTGAATCTGTCAGTGAGGAGAAGATATGGGTCGGTCTGTTCAATGGAAATAAGCTAGCAGCTCGAAGTATGAATTTGACTATCATTGAACCAGTAATAATCGAAGGTGAAAGAGTTAGTCAAGTGCAGAAGGAAGAAATTGAGCACGAGACACTCAAATGGAGGCAAGCAGTGATTTTATATGTGGTAGGTGATTCTCCCACAATAAGTGCTATAGATAGATTCATAGCTAGGACATGGAATTTTACTTCAAAACCTAAAATCTACTACCATAACGACATATACTTTGTAGTTATATTCAAAACTGAAGAGGATAGGTGAAACGATCTTAGGTAGTCGTTTCGGGAGTTAAGACTCCGATTGGTGTGCCGATAATTTTAAAAATTTTGTAAGGTCCATTAGGACTTTTCTGTAAAATTTGAGCAAAATCGGACTCTGTTTGGCAGGTATCGGAAGAAGTTTTCAGTTTTTATTGTCGGTAAATCTTAAAAAGAGGTTTTCGAGCTCGATTTTGGCGAATGAGCTCCGATTCGAAATCAGAAAACGTTTCGTATTGTTATTTTTGACTTGTGTGAACTTTCAGAACTGAATTCTGAGGTCGTTCGGATAGTTTCCGCTAAAATGCTGAAAATTAATAATTTGATTTCTTTCGGTTTAATTCATATTTCAAGTTTCGAGAATCGAATTCAAGGTCCATCTTAGCAAGTACGTCACATAAATTTTTTATAATTTGCTTGAGAAATTTGAGATTATTCTGAATTTTGTAAGATTTTGTTTTAATTTTCGTTATGGTAGCAAATTTTTTTTATAATAAAAGAAAAGAAAGATTAAGAAAAAATAGAAAGAAAATAAAGAAAAATAGAAGAGAGGCGGTGCTGAGGGAAGCTCCCTTAGCTTAAAAGGTAAAAAATGCAACTGAAATAGAAACAAGAAATGAAACAGAAGAATGCAAAAAAAGGTAGAAAAGAGAGAAAAGAAAGGAAAAGGAGAAGGAAAAAATAAATAAATTTTCACCGCAAGACATTCAGGTAATTATGTTAATTCATTATTTTAATTTATTACGTGTGTTTGAATATATTTTAACTATACAAATAGGGATAGTAGACATCGTTCTAATAAGTTAAATTGACAGTTGAAAGTGTTAATTGGACCCCGATAATAGAATTGATATATATTCAAATTCAGGGAGTTATAGGCAACCCATATATGTAATTTATTTAGGGTTTGGTTATGTGATTTTGAACCATGTACATAGGCCTGGACTGCATATTGCCTGTGCGAATCGGGTGTTGGGTTCCTGATCGAATTGTTCTAAGATATAAGGAATGAAGCCTTTAGCCTCATTTGATATATTTTTTTGCTTATTGAATAGAGATGGATCTTTTGGAAATAAATCCAAAAGATATAGCAGTTGTTGAGTAGCAGTGCTAACATTGGAACAAGGTAAGTGATTATATCCATTTCTTTGGTGGCTTTTGGCCTTCTGGATATTCTACCACGTGTTCCTTATGTGTGTAGCTGCCGACAGGCATACTTATTATGCTTTAGCTTTGGATTTACATTGTATATTATATGTTATGACATGTTGTTGGTATTGTACTATGGTTTTGAGCTTCATATATACTTCTCGGTAGTCGATGAGAGTCCCGCTCCGGCGAAGGGTCATTATTGCATTGCATATACTTCCGGGTAGTCTATGAGAGTCCTGCGCCGGTGAAGGGTCATTATTGCATTGCATATACTTCTCGGTAGTCGATGAGAGTCCCGCGCCTGTGAAGGGTGTTTTTTGCATCATATTGAGGGTAGGAGGATTCCGCTCCTTGCATCATATTGAGATTAGGAGGATTCCGCCCCAAAGTAGGAGGATTCCGCTCCATTTATTTGGCACATGTTACCCCATTGCATCATACTGCATTCATTCCATTTGATTACACCGGTTGATGTGCATTGTGTGACTATTGTGCGATATTTTGTGTATGTGTCATGTATTCTTGATTGCTGGTATGTTCGGAATACCTTTATGTTCTGTCTATCTTATGTCCCTGGTTGTTTATGAGTTTATGGTACCATACGTATTTCCAGTTATTATCTGGCTCTGCCTTTTTATAGTTGAAACAAGGTGAATTTGGTTTATCTTATTTTCTGCTCCGTGGCTAGCATATCTGCTTGTTTGAGGTGGCTAGCCAGCCCTCACTTACTGAGTCCTTTTGACTCACCCTTTTATTGTTGTCTATTTATTTCATTTCGGCAGCTTCTCTCCAGGATTGAGCTCGCCGCTTGATTAAAGAGGAAGACGATTTCAGCTTTCAGGGTAAGCCAGCTTTTGTTCAGAATGGCCACTAGTTTTATGTCTATTATCTCAGTTGTATTTTGCTCCCTTCAGGAGATGTTTATACTTCATTTATATTTTTAGATGTCTGTCGGGATAGCCTTAAACCTAGTACATTGGGTAGTCAGCTGTAACTTCTTCTGTACAGCTTATGTATAGCTATGTTCGTGTCTCTTTAGGTCTTATTTCTTATCTTAAAGTTTATTTTATATTTATTTTTGTGAATTCAAATTAAAAGGGTTCGTTCGACGGGACTAGGGGACGATGTCGGGTGCCCGCACGGCCTAACTGAAATTTGGGTCCTGTCAGTAGGGATCTTGTAATTTATTCAGGCTACTGTACAAATTAAACAGTAGACCAATAATTGTGATTGCTTGGTGCCCTGAGTTCAATTTTAATGAGGAGATGCTGCGAACTATTCCCATCTGCGCAAGGTTGCCAAATCTCCCTCTCAACTACTGGGGGAATGACTACCTGAGCAGGATAGGCAGTCTTTTAGAGTGCCCATTGAACGCAGATGAGTGCCCCACAAGTATAGAACGAATATCATATGCTAGGATCCTGGTGGAGATGGATGTCTGATGTTGGGCATAAATCTTGTATTTTAGAATTAATTTCTTATCATGTTTGGCTTTATTTTGAGGATATTATGTGCTCAACAATAATTGAATTGAGATATATTGCTAATTTGATGTGTTTGAAGGTTGAAAGAATGAAATGAAGGAAACTAGATCTTAATTGGGACAAAACCAAGGAAGGAGCATTGCAAACAGCCGTCCATGCTTCGCATGGATCAGTGTCTCACCTGGGAAAAGAGAGAATTGAAGAAAACAAAGGAGCAGCAGTGCAAACAGCGGTTGGCGCGGGGCATGAGCCAGTGTTTGCGCTGGAAAGTTGTCCTAGACGACTTGGAAGAGGCCAAAAACGTTTCCTACTTATTGTATTCCATATATAAGCCCTTGTAATCATGTTCTTAGAGCTACTTACGTACTTGTGAGGCAAGAAACATACAAGGAGGCTAGAGCTTTGGAGATTTGAAGAAACAAGAGTTTTTCCTAAAATTCTTTCTTCCTCTTTGTAATTTATTCATTCATGAATTATATTGATATGATTGTCAAGAACATGAGTGGCTAAGTTACCCATTCTAGGGTAAACCACTCCTTTACATATGTGTTAGGGATATTCATTTTAATGAATGAAAACTTGATAATTCTTCCTATCTAAGTGTGTACGTTTTATTTGCTATTGATTGGAAGGGCCCTCAATTGATTGTCACCTTTATTCTTGTGTGTCTAGGGATAGATTCATAAGTTAGTGTTAAACATTTAGCAATATTTCAACCTAAAACCAAGGCAGTACTTAGGTTGTCAATAAGGTGATTTGTGACCATTTACCCTGATTGTGAATAATACTTGTAGTTCTATCTATCTTTATTCGTTAATTGGAAAATTAGTTAGTGAAAGTTACAGTTATTACACAGAAGTGAATAATTGTGAATTTAGAGCAAGTGTTCAATAGGAAAAACCAAGTTGAATTCATTAAATCATTATTCTAATACATAGGTAGGAGTTGGGTAGATCAATCCTAGGCTTTACATCCTTGAATCAATTTTATTCTCTATTAATTGCTGTTTACTCTATTGTTAATTTTTATTACTTAGTTGTTACTACACAATCAACCTTAAATCAAATGCCCTTACAAGTTAGTTGATAGGTAAATTAGTTAGAATAACAACTAGATTTCGAGTGTTCTCTTTGGGATTCGACCTTTTTAAGTACCGAGCTATATTTGCTGCGACCGCTTAGTCCCTTTTATGGGGCGTAGTTGGGCATGATCAAATTTTGGCGCCGTTGCCGGGGAACACGATGTTATTTTAGTTGTTGGAATAGCTAGTTTTATTTTTCAATTGACTTCACTTTTGTCATCTTGAACTAACTCTTTGGAATTTGTGTGTTTCAGGTTTATGCGTAAGACAAGATCTCAGTCTACAGAGTTGAAACCGTTTGACCCAGAGATTGAGAGGACATTCCACGCCTTGAGAAGGGCAAATACTGTTAGCAATACACTTAGAAAATCAAATACCCAAGAAATTGAGATGGTTGATGATTTGGCACTTGACGCTTTTGCACAGCCTGTGGCTGGAAAGTTTGCTTCTGCTATTCGGCTTCCGGACGTTGAAGCTGAGAGTTTTTACATCACCCAAACCACAGTTAGTCTGTTGTCTAATGCTGGATTGTTCGCGGGTAAATCCACTTATGATCCTCAGAAGCATTTGATAAAGTTTATGAGGGTGTGTGAAACTCAGAAGCATGCTCTAGTTCCGGCAGAGGACGTGCGACTGATGTTATTTCCGTTCTCTTTGACGGATGATGCTAGTGACTGGTTTGATTCTTTACCAGTCAATTCTATCACTTCGTGAGATGAGCTGGTGATCAAGTTCATGAAGAAATTTTTCTCACCAAACAAAACTGCGAAGATAGTTGATGAGATACTCATGTTCAGGCAGAACCCACTCGAGACTTTGCCAGAGGCTTGGGAGAGGTTCAAAAGTTGCTTGTGAAAGTGTCCCCATCATGGAATTCCTGATCAGATGTTGGGACAAAGAATTTATATGGGCATGAATGATCATATCAAGGGTAATCTGGATCCAGCAGCCGGAGGAGCATTCTTGAGAATAACATTTACTGAAGCGAAAGCACTGCTCGATGTGATGGCTCAAAATTCAGGCTGGTTGACTAGAGATGTATCTGCTGGCTCAGGCCCAAAGGTTTTAGCTGCTGGAATTGATCATGGGGTTGAATAACAAATGTCAAAGCTGCAAACTACACTGGATGTGGCCCTAAAACTATTTAATGAAAATATGTTGAAACCTGTTAACCAAGTGGAGACACCTGACCCTGGTAACTTTGCTGACTCTGATTTATTGGGTTATACTGCAGATTTGAATTTTCTGAATTATGGGCAGAGGCAGTAATACAATCAGCAGGCTCTAGTTAGGCAGGCTCAGCAACCAGCTCCATACAACACTGCCAGACAGCAGGGACAACAAGTTCCTTACTAGAGACAAGCACCTTATAATAACCAGCAGCAAATGGTATTACCTACACAGCAAGCTAATGACATAGATGGCATTAAAAGTATGGTGCAGTCCATGGTGGGAGTACACAAGAAGTTGCAAGATCAAGTTACAGCCCATGACACTGCCATTAAGGGGATAGAGACGCAGTTGAGACAACTAGCCATTGCTCTGAACAATAGACCTCAGGGTACCTTGCCAGGAGACAGAATGGTAAATCCAAAGGATGCAAATCCTAACCAAGTGATGGCAGTTAGCTTGAGGAATGGTAAAGATTTAGACAAAGAGCAAGAATTGACTAAGGAAGAGGTGCCTAGTATGCCAAAAGCTAATCCTGTGGATGTTCCAGCTAAAGTTGCAGAAAAAGGTGGAGCTGAAAAGGAGATTACACATGAAGCTGTGACTAAGACGACTGACAAGGTAAGTGTAAAGCGTAAGACACCACCACCCCCTTATCCCCAAAGGTTCATAAAACAGCAAAAAGAGAGTCAGTACAAAAAATTCATTGATATGCTTAAGCAATAACATGTTAACATTCCTTTACTTGAAGCAATTAGAGATGTGCACGGTTATGCTAAAATGATGAAAGATCTTTTGTCTAGAAAGTTTGATTTTTAGGATTTGGCTACAGCTATCTTGACTCACACTTGCAGTGTTGCGGTGACTAAGCCTGTGGCTCAAAAGCTGGCAGGCCCGGGTAGTTTACTATACCTTGCACGATTGGTAAGCACACTTTTGCTAGAGCCTACTCGATTTAAGAGCTAGTATAAATTTGATGCCTTTGTCTATTTCTAAAATCTTAGTATTGGTAGAGCTAGATCCACCTCTATGAGTCTTCAATTAGCTGATAGGAGTGTTAAGAGACCTGCAAGGATTTTAGATGATGTGCTAGTGCAAGTAGATAAATTTGTGTTTCCTGCAGACTTTGTAATTCTTGATTGTGTAGTTGATGAGGATACCCCTATTATTTTAGGGAGGCCTTTCCTTGCTACGGGGAAGGCTATTATAGACTGTGAGGCTGGTGAGATGAAGATGAGGTTGAATGATGAAGAGGTAACCTTTAGTGTCCACAAATCTATGAAGAGACCTAGTGAGTTAGCTAATTGTTCCATGGCTAATGTCTTAGAGGTGGATGACTTTGATGAGGATGAATCCTACTATCCCAATGATCTATTGGAGGCTTGTCTAATGAATATGGACACCCTTGATGGAGAGGAATGGGAGGAGACTGTATTGACCCTAGAAGGGCGCGGGTTTTGGCATAGAGAACCACGATTTGAGCCACTTTATTTGGCTAATAAGGTACCGCCACCCGCAAAACCATCTATAGAGGAGCCCCCTCAGTTGGAGCTCAAGCCATTGCCTCCGCACTTGAAATATCTTCTCTTGGGACCGAACTCTACTTTGCCTATTATTATTTCATATAGTTTGTCAGATGTGCAGGTAGAAAGGTTAACGCAGGTTTTGAAGGAGTGCAAGCAGGCAATTGGATGGACTATTGCTGACATCAAGGGAATAAGCCCAGCTTTCTGTATGCACAAAATTCTGTTGGAGAAGGGTGCCAAACCTTCAATAGAGCATCAAAAAAGGCTAGTCCCGAACATGAAAGAGGTAGTCAAGAAGGAAATAATAAAGTGGCTGGATGCAGGTATTATCTTTTCAATCTTTGATAGTCAATGAGTAAGTCCAGTCCAGTGTGTGCCAAAGAAAGGTGGGATGACTGTGGTTAGAAATGAGAATAATGATCTAATCCCCACTAGAACTGTAACTGGCTGGCAAATTTGTATGGACTATAAGAAGTTGAATAAAGCTACAAGGAAAGATCTCTTCCCCCTTCCCTTTATTGATCAGATGCTTGACAGATTGGCAGAGAGGTCCCATTTTTTCTTTTTAGATGGTTACTCGGGGTATAACCAAATTCACATTGCCCCTGAGGACCAAGAGAAAACTACCTTCACATGTTCCTATGGCACCTTTGCTTTTCGAAGGATGCCCTTTAGTCTATGTAATGCGCCTGCCACCTTCCAAAGGTGTACGATGGCTATCTTTACGAACATGGTAGAGAATATTATGGAAGTATTTATGGATGACTTCTCTGTAGTAGGTAACTCTTTTGATGAATGTCTGACTAATCCTGAGAGAGTATTGAAAAGGTGTATTGAAACTAATCTTGTGCTTAACTGGAAAAAGTGCAATTTTATGGTACAAGGGGGGATAGTCTTAGGGCACCAAGTGTAAAGTAGAGGGATTGAGGTTGATAAAGATAAAGTAGAGGTAATTAAGGAGTTGCCTGAATCCACCTCGGTGAGGGCGATTCGTAGATTTTTAGGCCATGCTGGTTTCTATAGGAGGTTCATTAAGGACTTCTCTAAAATTTCTCATCTCTTGTGTAAATTGCTTGAAAAGGATCACCCATTTTTTTTTTTCTGATGAGTGCAGGTTAGCTTTCAAGGAGCTAAAGGAGAGGTTGGTGTCAGCACCAATCATTGTAGCACCTAATTAGGAGGACCCCTTTAAGTTGATGTGTGACGCAAGTGACTATGCTGTGGGTCCCGTGCTTGGGCAAAGAAAAGATAAAATAATGCACCCAATCTACTATGCCAGTCGCACAATGAATGGAGCACAATTGAGTTACACCACTACTGAGAAGGAGATGCTAGCTGTAGTATCGCCTTTGACAAGTTCCGTTGTTACCTACTTGGTTCGAAGGTGGTGGTTTAGGCAGACCTTGGTGCAATCCGGTACTTGGTAGAGAAAAAGGACTCCAACCCCCATTTGATACGGTGGGTGTTGCTGTTACAAGAGTTTGATTTGGAGATCCGTGATCGTAAAGGTACTGAGAACCAGGTTGCAGACCATTTGTCTAGACTTGAAGGAGCTGAGAAGCGAGTTGAGGAAGGTGAGATTTGGGAAAACTTTCCATATGAACAATTATTGGCCACTACATTAGAAGAAATTCCATGGTACACTGATATTGCAAATTATCTGGTAAGTGAAATAATTCCTCGTGATTTGGACTCGGCGAAAAAGAAAAGGTTCTTGTATGAATGTAGATCTTATTTTTGGGATGAAGCTTATTTGTTTAAGATATGTGTTGATAACATAATCCGGAGATGTGCCCCCGAGATAGAGAAATCTTCCATTTTGCAGGCATGTCATTCTTCACCTTATGGAGGACATTTTAGAGGGACCCGAACAGCTGCTAAGGTATTGGAAGCGGGCTTCTTTTGGCCTACTTTGTTCAAGGATGCTAACATTTGGGTCCGGGCTTGTGATGAGTGTCAGAGGACCAGCAATATCTCTCGTCGTTATGAGATGCCTATGAAACCAATCTTGGAGGTTCAGGTGTTTGACGTATAGGGGATAGATTTTATGGGTCCATTTGTTAGCTCCTATGGGAACAAGTACATACTTGTAGCGATGGATTACGTCTCAAAGTGGGTCGAGGCTATCGCTCTCCCCACTAATGATGCAAAAGGTGTTACTCAAATCCTCAAAAAGAATATCTTCTCTGGATTTGGTACTCCTCGGGCTATCATTAGTGATGGGGGAAGTCATTTTTGCAACCAAGTATTCAAGAGGTTACTGCAGAAGAATGGAGTTCATCATAAAGTTTTCACACCTTACCACCCGCAGACCAGTGGGCCGGTTGAGGTCTCGAATAGTGAGATTAAAAGTGTGCTTCAAAAGACTGTAAATACGACAAGGACTAATTGGGCAAGGAAGCTGGATAACGCTTTATGGGCGTACAAAACTGCTTACAAGACGCCCATAGGCATGACTCCCTACATGATGGTGTTTGGGAAGGCATGTCACTTGCCTCTGGAGTTAGAGCATAGAGCTCTATGGGCTCTTAGGAGAGTAAGTTTGGATTATGACTCTGCAGTATCTGGCAGGATCAATGAGTTGCATGAACTTTAGGAGAGATGCTTTCAAGCCTATGAGAGTGCGAGATTATACAAAGAGAGGATGAAAAACTTGCATGACAAAAAGATAATAGATAGGAGCTTTGAACCGGGCGAACAAGTATTGCTTTATAATTCTAGACTTCGTTTGTTCCCTGGTAAGCTCAAGTCGAGGTGGTCTGGACCGTTTAAAGTTGTACAAGTAGCACCTCCTGGAGCTGGGAAGTGGAGACTGAGGATGGTTCAAGGTGATTTAAGGTGAATGGGCAAAGGTTGAAAAGCTATTATGGAATGGAAGAAGAGCTCAAGGTGATCTCTGCCTTGTATTTTCACGAGTGATTGAAGCTTGCATAATGTCGTGCCACGACTATAACTAAGGCGCTTCTAGGGAGGCAACCCGTGTTTGTAATTGTATAAATATAATTAAAAAAAACATAAAAAGAGTCGTGCCACGACGTTAAATCAAGCGCTTCATGGGAGGCAACCCATGTTATTGCTTTCGTAGTTAGTCTAATAGTTAGCATAAAATAAAAGAAGGAAAATAATTGATTATTATGAGTATTGATGTGTTTGTGTAGTGTGTTTATATAGGTGTGGAGGACCAATACATGAGATGAATGAGAAGTGGGTGACCAAAAATTTAATGGAAGAAAAAGTTGCACCAGAAAAATGACATTTTGGATGTTTCAGGAAAAGTTATCAGGTGAAACACCCTCCATGAGTCGCATGGAGGGCTGTTTCGGCCAATTGGATTTGAAGACTTCTATAATTTCGATCAGTGTCCAGTTGGTGTAGTATGCACGGGTGTTTCAATTATTTTTGACAGCAAAAAGTTCCAAACAGCAGCTGAGGCCTCGCGCCAACAGCTGTGTCAACTAAAGTTCCGAAATTAAGCAAAAAAGGAGGCGAAACACCCGCTCACGCGACGCGCGGAACGCTGTTTCAAATTAATTCGAAATAGCACAAGTCGTCCAGTGTCAAAAATCAAAAGCATCCATCAGTGTTTCAAAGGTAAGTATATACCTAAGTTGAATTAAACACAACACACACACTTCACCAAAACATACACAAACCAGTAACAAAACAGAGCAAAATCATTCACTGCCTCATTCGGCTCTTTCTCATCTCTTTTCTTTCTCATCTTTTGATTCTTGATCAACTCCTCAGCAATTCCAGGTATGCTTCTCGTCCCCTTTTCTTTCTCTCACTGTCTCTTCTTAGTATTCTCTCATTACAATGTGTTTTTGTTTACCCATCCTTTTTCCCCTTAGTTTAAACTATAAGTTCATATGTTTACCATGAGTTTTTGGTGAAGTTATACATTGACTTAACTGGTATTTGAGAGTGGGGAGTGTGGTGATACACTGTTAATATTGAAACATGAACGCTCCCGGAGTTGGGAGGCTAAAACACGACCAAAACTCTCATATACAAGCTGTCCAGAACAGAGCATATAATGTGTTCGATGAAATTCCCCAATGAATGTTTGAGATGTTTGGCCAACTTTGAGTAATCCAATCTGTTATGGGACGAATGTTAAACATAATTTGGCTAAAATCATGGTCTGGGAGCAGTGTTTAGGGCACATTAGCTTTAGAAATATTCATTGCACGTCGCACGTGCAATAGGAGTGTCGCTTTGCATTCTAGCTACATGGGTGGCTGTCCCATTGTACAATTTAAGGGCTGCTCTCGTTGTCTTGATTAACTGATGATTTTTCATGTTTTTGTGATAGATATTTGCATAAGTATGGGGTGTAGGAACCCCATTTTGCACACTTTAGAAATTTTAATTGCATGAATTGTTTGAAACAAAGAGGTGCATGTGAGCGAAGTCAGAGTACCTTGTGATCGACTTGTTGAGTTTACAAGGCGCTTAACGTGCTTAAATGTGTAATATCCTTGATCTCAAGTGTGGGGTGCGTGTGCACAGAGTGAGCTACAACCAAAGTGCGAAAAGAACTAGTTTTTAGCTATTTCGATAGACTCGGTTGCAATCCATGAGCTAACTGTACATTGTCTTTGGTGCAGCTATTTAATTGTAAAATGATCGACACAAAGCAAACATCCAAGAGCGGTGGAGGTGGGGCCGGAAACCAACCACCAAGGAAAATAACTGATGCAAGCTAGATCCGAAGACAAGCAAGCAATCGGAACCAACAAGAACACGACGCAGAAACGATAAAGATAGAGATGCGGAAGCAATAAAGTAACCAGGATATCAAGAAATAAGGGATGGGGGAGAACAGAGATAGAAGAAAGAATGGATAATCCGAATCAAGACGTGATTGATTATCCAAGGGAGAAAATGAAACTTCAACCTAACAAGGATTCATACTAGGGATGAAATCTATTCGGTTCCAAGCCAAAGAAGGCATACGCGAAGCCTCGGGCTTCCACAAGAATGGCTCGGCCAATTCTATCTCTATCCTCTCAATTCAATATCAACTAAAAACTATCCCCTAATGAACTATGCTAGGAGTTTATATAGACAACAATAAAAGGGCAAAATAGTAAAATGGTGACAGGCGACCAATGAGATAAAGCCACGCAGGGCTGGAGCAGTTTTATGTGTTCGGCAGCTCAACTCAAACACATTGGATTCGGACGCTTGTTTGCCTCGGTCACATTTGGAATCGAACGCTCTCCTGCCTCAGGCACATTTGTAGCCCTTTGATCGATTCTTTGTCCGGAGTCGTTCTTCCATGGTTCGGTTGCCTTCAGCTTCGGGCTCGAGTTTGATCGTTGAGCTTTCATAAGTTGTGCTCGGTCTCATAGCTTCCGAAGTTAGTGTCAGCATCGGGCACTTGTTGTCTGCTTGGTGGATTTCCATCGTTGTTGGTCGGCGAGGCAGTCTTCGACATCTTTCATTTTGGCCATACTTTGATCGTGGGCGTCATGTGACTCCTCGGTGGACTAGCTTGATGAATCGAACAGGGCCTGGTTCGTATTGCATCATCGTCCCTTTCTTGAAAGGATTTCGTCCTCGAAATCAAACCGACAAGACCTGCAACAAGGCAAAGACAAACAAAGCTTCCTACTTCGAAAGTAGGTTAGAGTTTAAGAGTGTGGAAAACACTCTTATGATAGAGCCAAGCATCAATAATGATCAAACAGCCTATGTCTCCGAAGGAAACAACAAGTTCTTGGCTCAAATAGGAACTGTAACGAACACACGAGTACACGAAGAGATCAATAGGACACTTTATATGCAAGATGTAACGATCAAAGGCCCTATCACCCCTAACCTCGTAGTCAACATACCGAGCCCTTAATTCACTTTTATCACCATGGGGCTCATGGACTTCGGTATGCACTATACTCGAGGTGTGATCAACATGTGGAATGGAATAAGTAAAATGATTGACTCGACAACTAACATCGAATACTCCACTCCCCTTCTTAAAAGCAATCTTATTCACATCAGGAGATAGCTTTTCACCTCAAAAATCTCCTTCAAGGCAATCCTTCTCATTAGACAAGCTTCCGAAGAAGGTCTCAAATAATGGATTGTCTACGGGGTTAAGCTTTTCAAACCGAGGAGGTTCATATTCTCCTCGAGTCAGATGCACATCAACTTCTCCTTCGAACAAAGAATTAGTAAAAAGAAGTTTACCCATAAAAGGTGCATCCGAACCCAGGTCAACGTCCACACTTGAGGAGTCATCGAATATGATCTGATCCAACTCATCCACTAAGGACTTCTCAAGGGCGTCATCATCCTCACTACAACACATAGTTCCACTATAAGCAATAATTTCGACAAGGGTATGATCAAACAACTCATTTTTCCCTTTATCAATGATTGGTGGTGTGTCATAACAAGGATCACAAGTAAGATCAACTACAACTTCATCACTAAAGAGAGGTTCGGTAAAGATCGAGCTCACACCATGATGTGGCTTATCACTCCTCTCAACTAGTGGCTCACATTCACTCACAAGTTGACCATTCGACTCTACACTAGTTGCAAATACATTGTAATCATATAGATCATCAACTAGCATAGAGGTTTCTCCAGCAATTTCATAAGACAAGGAAGTATCATGCTCACGGGAAGGAAATCGAACACTTACCTCGGAACGGCCTTCGGTTTCCCTTACTGCCTTCGAAGTGTCATTAGTGGTTTCGTCACCGTGGAGCGCACATGAAAGATCTTCTTCACCTTGCCTATCTACTTCGGAACAGAGGGGAGGCTCCTTCGGTTTGCCTCCAAGAGTACCAACACAAGAATTCAAACAAGTAGAAAAAAAAGATAAAAGGTTAAGGTTAGAATAAGGGGTGTCCTCACTCTCAATGATTCTTTTTCCCTCTTTCTTTTCCCTCATTTTCTTTTCAAGGTCAGGTGTGGGTTTGGGTGGTGACAACTCACTCACATCACTCATCACAGCCTCTCCTTTTTCCTCTCGAGAGTTGTCACCGGTCACTCCCTTACTCCTCTCGATCTTTTGTCTCTCATATTCGGGTGAGTTGGGTCGGGGCCCAAGGATACCCATAGCTGGAGTAGGTGGACTTTTAACATCGACTAGAAATTTAGGACTCGAAGACTCATCAACCGAGGTCTCCTCTCTTGTTGTCAGTGAACCACTTGGCTTTGAAGCTTGTGGCTTCGAGTTCAATGTATTGAGTTCGGTCGACTCTTTTCTTGCACTTTTCCCACTGCTCCTTGTGTTCGTAGGACTCCTCGATGGCACTCTTTCGATCCTGGATTGGAGTTCTCGTTCTTTTCTCATCTGTAAAACCGAAGTATATGCACTAATGGACATCTTTCCCTTCACCCCATGAGGCGTAAACTCATAAAGCAGTTGCAACTCTTCATTGTACACAAGGTATACATCCCTTTCATCCACATATAGCACCTGTTTTTTGTGCAACCATGGGTCTCCTAGCCAAACATCAAAATCGGGCATGGAATACACGTCACACCAAGCATATTCGCTATAATCCCTACGAGATATGAGTACTCGAGCTTCATATGAAACCCTCACTCCCTTATACGTATAAGGATGTTTCAATTTATAGCATGGTATTTTTAGGGTCCGTACCAAAGAAGCGCTAATGCAATTGACATCGGTATCTCCAATCTTGAGCAAATTTCCTCCATAACCATTCACCTCAACAGGGAACCTGCTTCTACTCAAGTTTCGTATAGGAAAATCCAAGTAAGAACTTGAGTGTCCCAATCCATCAAGACCAACAACTTGGGTCCTCCTTATTCCTCTACTAATGGTAACACCACTAGAATAACTTCCACTTCCTTTCACTCTTCCAACATTATAAGTAGTATTGAAAGTCGAGGAAGGAGTTCGAGTATGGAACCCGTAAGAACTTCTCCTCGGAGAAGGAGTTCGGTAGAAACCTCCTCTACCCTCCTCGGGTCCACAACCACCATTGCTCCTCGAGCCACCCTTCCCATAGGAATTGGAAGCATTGAATCGTGTGTCACGACTCAGAGTTTCAAGTCTTCCTCCTCTCATGAAGCAACCTCCACCACCTCCTCCCAACCCGATGGAAGGAGTTCTACTACTCCCTTGTGCTCCATACGAGACACCAAAGGAAGACGACATCGAATAGTTCACTCGGTCAACTTCGTCATCGATTTCCCCGATGTCACATTCATCGCATTCAAGATCATCACAATGAGAGTGAGTAGAGTCATCATACCTAGAAGCGTCACTACCTTCGTATTCTTGACCCGAAGCATAAGATTCTTCTCGTTCATCTTCACAGGCTTCGTAGTCTTCTTCGTCTTCGTATTCACCATAGTGACCTGCTTCGTTCTCGTAAGAGCCATAGTCCCCGGTGTCGTTATAGCAAACATCACCATCGTAGGAACCATAGTCTCCATCATCTCCACACGAATTATACCCTCCGTAGCTACCATCATCCGACGACATAGCTGCACAAATAAACTAAAGGACCTCACAAGTTCACTCCCTCACGTGTATCACTCGAGTAATGTTCGCTCAAGTTTCTTTCCACTCATGTTTATACTCAAGGTCGTTGGCTTTTGTGACCTCACTCTATTGTTCTCACCACTTAGCCTTTTTCTACTCAGGTTGGCCTTGCCTTCTTGTTAGGAAACCGAAGTGATAAGTCACAACTAGTACTTTCCAAGCTCAGGTTCGGAAGGAGTTTATATGACTCGATGGAACGGTAGCTATTTTAGCTACGCACGGGGAGTCAAAGAATTATCTACGAAATTGGACTTCGGTCACCCCACGCACGAGTCCCTATTAAGCTCAAATTCGATAGTACGACCTCGAGTAGAAAGAATTACTCTAGAGATCCACTATCGATAATTTTCGGACACACGAAAAGTGAAAACCTAAGAGAATCTACCTCCTCCTCGGTTCCGCTTCGGAATTTTCCGAACACGTGACCTTGGTACAAGTGTTTCCTCCTCGGTACAGATAGGGTTTAACCCTTTTCCGCTTTCCCCTTTCCAGCCGACAACTTTTCACCTAGGGTTTTTAGATTTTTACTGCTTACCCCTTTCTTCTTTAATGGAACAGTGAACCTTTACTCCGGCGTACGGAATCAACACATATTTTTGAGTTTTCTTCTTTTCACCTTTTTTTTTTTTTTTTTTTTTTTGTAAAATAAGAACACCAACAGTAAAGTAAAGATAGAATGAACAAGGAACGTGGATTCGTAAGAACGAATTCCAATCCTTGCTCTGATACCAAACTGATGCAAGCTAGATCCGAAGACAAGCAAGCAATCGGAACCAACAAGAACACGACGCAGAAACGGTAAAGATAGAGATGCGGAAGCAATAAAGTAACCAGGATATCAAGAAATAAGGGATGGGGGCGAACAGAAATAGAAGAAAGAATGGATAATCCGAATCAAGACGTGATTGATTATCCAAGGGAGAAAATGAAACTTGAACCTAACAAGGATTCATACTAGGATGAAATCCATTCGGTTCAAGCCAAAGAAGGCATACACGAAGCCTCGGGCTTCCACAAGAATGGCTCCGCCAATTCTATCTCTATTCTCTCAATTCAATATCAACTAAAAACTATCCCCTAATGAACTATGCTAAGAGTTTATATAGACAACAATAAAAGGGCAAAATAGTAAAATTGTCACAGGCGACCAATGAGATAAAGCCACGCAGGGCTGGAGTAGTTTTATGTGTTCGGCAGCTCAGCTCGAACACATTAGATTCGGACGCTTGTTTGCCTCGGTCACATTTAGAATCGAACGCTCTCCTGCCTCGGGCACATTTGTAGCCCTTCGATCGATTCTTTGTCCGGAGTCGTTCTTCCATGGTTCGGTTGCCTTTAGCTTCGGGCTCGAGCTTGATCGTTGAACTTTCATAAGTTGTGCTCGGTCTCATAGCTTCCGAAGTTAGTGTCAGCATCGGGCACTTGTTGTCTGCTTGGTGGATTTCCATCGTTGTTGGTCGGCGAGGCAGTCTTCGACATCTTTCATTCTGGCCATACTTTGATCGTGGGCGTCATGTGACTCCTCGGTGGACTAGCTTGATGAATCTAACAGGTGATCCTGGTTCGTATTGCATCAACAACATTCAAAGAAAAGACAAGATAAATCTGCCCAAGACTTGGAGAATACTTGTGAGGAACTTGAAGTTATTCCAGTGGCAAAGAAGAGGTTGGCACATGATGCTCAAGCCACCTCCACTCCTCAGGAAACCAAGGGGAAAAGAAAAGCCACGAGCGGGCCAGAAAAACCAGTCGTTATCAAAGAGGGTGGCACTTCTAAACCATCAAACAAGAAGCGAAAGACAGTGACAGTGAAAGAAAAAGGCAAAACTCCGGTTCAACCTGAAGAAGATAGTTCAAATGAAGAAGATGAATCTGATGATAATGAGACCCCTCTACCCTTGGATATACCTTCCACCAGTGCTCCTATTGATAGACCACTTTGGGAGGGCAAGTTTGTTAGTGAGGCCGCTTACATTGCTTATCAATGGATTAGTAGAAAGAGAATTACTTGAGGAAAAAAATTAAACTTCCATACATGTGAACAAGAGTGTCCGGAGATCATTACAAAGGTGAAGGAGAGAAATGGGAGCGATTTATGAAAGGGCCTACGGGTAAAGCCAATGTGACTGCTGTGAAAGAACTCTATGCTAATTGGGACCCTGAAAAGACTAACATAGTGCGGATTCGTGAGGTTGATGTTGATTTGTCCGCTCGTGCTATAAATGCTTACTACAGGGCCAACAATGCAGCAATGGAAGATTTCCACAGGTTAACTGCCACCCCAGATTATGAGGCTATCAAGTGTTATGTGAGCAACTTGTTGAAGAAGGAGAAAAAATTGAGTGGGTTAGTAACATTTCGAGGGACCACGCCACTTTAGCGAAGAGGTTCATGTATAGAGAAGTGTGGGCGTAGCACAACTGGGTTACTAACCGTCTTATGCCAGTTGGGCATCAGACCAATGTTCTTATGGTGAGGGTGTTAATCTTGTACGCTGTTATGACTGGCAAGTTCTTGAATCTGGGTGAGATTATGTATGAGCAAATGGTGTGCACACGCACTAACAAGAGGCTGAAATAGTATTTTCTGCACACTTTGACGGCCTTAATGAAAAAGCATAAAGTTTCATTTTACGATGGAGATGAGTATATTGGGGAACCAAAGTCACATGACATGACATCAGTTCTGGACCCTTCGGCTAAGAAGAAGGACATGAGATCTATGCCTATGCGAGTTAAGGCAATTGAGGCCGAGTTAGCCAAATAAAGGCAGGAGCAGGAAGCACGGGATAGGTTGTTGATGATTCAGTTGGAGGCCCGAGATACATTGATGATGACTAGATTGGATGAGATCTTGGCCTCTGTGCAGGGTGCTAGAGCGACCCGCTCTATATATACCCAGACTGATGCAGAGCCTACACCAGAGGTTGTAGAGTTGAGTGCTACTGATGGCACTACTGTAGAGTTAGCTCCTGGAACCACCACTGAGGAGGGTTCGTTGATTGAGGCTATGGATGTAGTTGGCACTACATTGTTAGATCCCTCCACCGCTCAGACCGCGGATTCAGACCGGCTTGCAGCAGCTCTAGACTCTACAGCTTGAAGGAGTTTTCTTAATACCCACTCTTGTTATTTTTTTTTGTGCAATGGAGACCATGCAATGTTTTAAGTGTGGGGTGGGATATCATGAATTATAATTGTACCTTTACTGCTTTTATTGTTATATATTTTTAGATTAGTGGCATAATCCTTTGGTTTTCTTCAAGCCACAGTTCTTTCCCGAGGATGCCTTTTGTAGGGTGTTTTTAATAAAAAATATCAAAAAAATCAAAAATACAAAAAAAAAATAATTAGGAAATAAGAGCAGATAAGTGGTGAAGGACTTGTGCTCTCTTTGTAGCTTGTTTGATACTAGCATATTTAGTCCCTTGCATGCAAGTTGAACTTTCCTAGATACTTTTGGTGTGAGTTTTAAATTGGATTGATTGATGATCTTGTTAGTGACTCTTCGGCTCAGGTTTCTGACTTTACTTGTTGACTGAATATTATGACTTTGTCTTGCTTGCTCTTGTTAGGAGTTGGAATTATTCTGTCTTGAGTAGTTCATGTGCCATGTGTTGTGAGGTATTAGTATTGTTTATGGTGCTTGCATAATTGGTCTAGAACTTGCCCTGATTGTTTTCGAGACGAAATTCTAGGATGTGCTCGGCTTAGGAAATGATAGTCGGCCTTCTTTGGCCTGTCTGAAATCTTTTCTAGACTTCCCTTGATGATATTACCCTAGTCAACCCCTTTGAGCCTTTAGCCTATTTATTGGTAGCCATATTACAAGCCTTGATATGTTTGATTCGAATTTCTTATCTTTTGAATACCTTATCTCCTTAAGCACTTATATGCACAATGAGCTGAAGAGCTAAAGTTGCAGAAAAAGGTTGGTTGGTTTGTGAAGTAGTGTCAAGTGTCATGTAAAAGGAGTTCTTGTGAAAAGAAAAAAAAAAGAAAATTGTTTGTCTTGTGTTTGTCTTGAAAAGAAAAAAAAATGCGAAGTTGAAAAAAAAAAAGAGCATTCTTGTTGAGTTGGAAAAAATATTCATTGGCGTAAATAAAAAGGGAATGACTTTGGTGTTGGTTGAAATTGAAAAGGGAAGAATTCTATGAAAGAAAAAAGTGGTGATTGAGGTTTAAATATATTTTGTAAGTGCTTAGGGAAGTGAAGTCACTGTTATCCATATAATTATCCTACCCGTCCCCTAGCCAACATTACAACCTTGATAAAGTCTTATTTGATTCTAGGCCGACTGTACCTATATTAGTGGAGAATTACAAGATGGGCAAGCCTATGGTACCGTTGTGTAGCACTTGAAGTTCTTTGTGAGTGTGAGCGAATTCTTTCTATCTTAGAGTCCCTTAAAAATAAATTGATCTATTTGAGTGAGGTTGGGACTAGTCTTTGATTGGTGAGGGCACTTGAATTATGAGAGATAGGAGCTTTTATTAGGCTCCCTAATCTTGAGCGAGTGAGCATGTCTTGAGTAAGTTGGTGAGTGGAGTCGATTATTGAGATTTGGATGTCACTACTTGATTGTTTTGATAATTCTATGTTTTCAAATGAATAATGTGTAAATATGGGAAGTTGTGTGCTTGTATATTTGGTTATTAATTGTTGGTATCAACCAAAGTCATAGGTATGCGCTTCCTTGAATTTCTTGATTTGGTTGGATTGTGTTGGGTTTGTTTGTTCGAGGACGAACAAGGTCTAAGTGTGGGGTGTTGATGTTGGGCATAAATCTTGTATTTTGGCATTAATTTCTGATCATGTTTGGCTTTATTTTGAGGATATTATGCGCCCAACAATGATCGAATTGAGATATATTGCTAACTTGTTGTATTTGAAGGTTGAAAGAATGAAATGAAGGAAACTAAAGCTTAATTGGGACAAAAACAAGGAAGGAGCATCACAAACAGCTGTCCATGCTTCGCATGGATCAGTGTCTCGCCTAGGAAAAGCAAGAATTGAAGAAAACAAAGGAGTAGCAGTGCAAACAATGGTTGGCGCGGGGCATGAGCCAGTGTTTGCGCTGAAAAGTTGTCCTAGACGACTTGGGAGAGGCCAAAAACATTTCCTACTTATTGTATTCCATATATAAGCCCTTGTAATCATATTCTTAGAGCTACTTACGTACTTTTGAGGCAAGAAATATACAAGGAGGCTAGAGCTTTGGAGATTTGAAGAAACAAGAGTTTTTCCTAAAATTCTTTCTTCCACTTTGTAATTTATTCATTCATGAATTATATTGATATGATTGTCAAGAACATGAGTGGCTAAGTTACCCATTCTAGAATTGATTAAACCACTCCTTTACATATGTGTTACGGATATTCATTTTAATGAATGAAAACTTGATACTTCTTCCTATCTAAATGTGTACGTTTTATTTGCTATTGATTTGAAGGGCCCCCAATTGATTGTTCCCTTTATTCTTGTGTGTCTAAGGATAGATTCATAAGTTAGGGTTAAATATTTAGCAATATTTCAACCTAAAACCAAGGCATTACTTAGGTTTTCAATAAGGTGATTTGAGACCATTGACCCTGATTGTGAACAATACTTGTAGTCCTATCTATCTTTATTAGGTAATTGGAAAATTAGTTAGTGAAAGTTACAGTTATTACACAGAATTGAATACTTGTGAATTTGGAGCAAGTGCTCAATAGGAAGAACCAAGTTGAATTCGTTAAATCATTATTCTAATACATAGGTAGGAGTTGAGTAGATCAATCCTAGGCTTTACATCCTTGAATCAATTTTATTCTCTATTAATTGCTGTTTACTCTATTGTTAATTTTTATTACTTAGTTGTTACTACACAATCAACCTTAAATCAAACACCCTTAGAAGTTAGTTGATAGGTAAATTAGTTAGAACAACAACTAGATTTCGAGTGTTCTCTGTGGGATTCGACCTCGGAACTTTAAGTACCGAGCTATATTTGTTGCGACCGCTTAGTCCCTTTTATAGGGTGTAGTTGGGCGTGATCAATGTCACACGTGAACTACCCAGCAAAATTAAAATTCAAGATCCACAAGGAAGGGTGTTTGAACAAGTTGTGGAGTATGATTGGAAACCAGTCTACTGGAAAACCTGTCTGCAGATTGGTCACATATGCCAGGAGGAATCAAAGAGAGCTACTAACCCAATCCAAAACAAGCAGATTTATCCTAACAAACCTAAGACCCAGTGGCAAGCAAGGACAATACAGAGAAGCAGGCAATAGAAGTGAAAGAAATTCCATCCAAGAGGAATGAACAAGGCCCAAAAACCAGCTCTACTGTGATTCAGATTTAGAAGCAGGAGACCAATAACCAGTAGGTCCCTCAGCAAGCACCTCAGCATGACATCAAGAAAGCTGGACGTATGAGCAAGCAGCCTGAGACACCTAAGGTAAATACATGAGAGTGGCAAGCTGGTAAAGGGGCAAGAGGTGGTCAGGCACCTCCTCAAATTAATCAAGGCAGTATCATTGATGAGAACTCATTTACACCCTTGATTACAAAGAAGAAACATGGGAAGCAGAAATGGGGAGAGCAGGAGGAGGGAGATGAGAAGTGGGAGAACTAATTTCCAGCTTTATCCAGATGAAAGTTGTAGCGTGGAATGTTAGGGGGATGAATAAAAGGTTTAAACAAAGAGAATTAAAAAAATTTCTCAGTGAAAATAAAGTAGGAATAGTAGGAATAATGGAACACAAGGTCCTTCAACAACAAACAGCTAGCCAAATTGTCACTAAAGTGGCCCCAGGATGGAGGTGGTGCTCAAACTACCTCAAGGAGACTAAAGGCATGATATGGGTCTTGTGGAACCAAGCTTGGTGTGATTTCAACTTGTTATTGCAGCATGAAAAACTCATACATGGCATAGTGCATATCAGACAAGTTGCAATGAGGTTTTATATAATATTTGTGTATCGACTGCATACCATCCAGGATAGAGTTGCAATGTGGAATGAACTGCACAAATTGGCATGTATAACAACTGATCCCTAGCTGATCTTGGGAGATTTTAACACTGTCCTCAGTATAGAGGACAAAAGGAATGGCTCTCAGGTTCAAGAAGCAGAACTTGGAGACTTTGCTAACTTTATGCAGATCACAGGAGTGGTGGAACTTAAACCAGTGGGAAGGACCTTTACATGGACAAATAACCTGTCTATAGCAGGATAGACAAGCTTTAGCTAATGTAAAATGGGTACACATGTGGCCCCAACTAGATGTCGTAATTCAGGAACCTGGCTGTTCTGACCACTCTCCTATCAGCATCAACATGGAAGGAAAGAAGGAAAAGAGGGCTAAACTTTTTAGATTCCTTAATGTACTTGCTGATCACCCCCAATTTAAGCAGATATTGGAGGAAGCTTAGAGCTCATCTAGTCAGCTGGAACCCTTGAGAAGTGTTTGGAGGAATTTCAATATGATGAAGCAAGGCTTGAAACACCAAAACAAAGAGGAATTCCAAGGGGTTGAAAAGAAAATTAAGAAGTCCAGAGAAATGCTGCAGCAAGTTCAAGAGCAAATGAATCAGATAAACAAACATCAGGAACTGCAAGCAGAAGAAGCAACCTTGAGAGCAGAGTTACTGAAATGGCATGATGTAGAGGAAAGCATAGCAAAACAAAAAGCTAGAGTCAAATGGCTAAGACTAGGAGACTCAAATACTAACTACTTTCATGCATGCCAGAAAAGCATAATAAACAAGAATTAGATCAAAAGTTTGGTTGCACTAGATGGAGCATTACCGCAGAATGAAGATGGTATTAAACATGAGGTCTTGGGTTTCTATAAATCCTTACTCGGGTCCTCAGAAACCAGCTGCCTTGTGTTAGGCGTAGCATTATGGGGAATGGGCCAACTCTTACCAGAGCACAACAATTGCATCTAATTGAGCCTATCACAGGAGACGAGATAGAAACAGCACTAAGAGGAATTGAAAAAAATAAAGCCCCAAGATGTGATGGATATAATGCTTTCTTTTATAAGAAAACCTGGGATATCATTGGGCATGAAGTAATAGAGGCAGTTCAGGACTATTTCAACATAAGTACAATGTATAAGCCAGTCAACTGCACCTAAGTGACCCTAATCCCAAAAGTGAAGCACCCAAACACCATAAAGGACTATAGGCTTGTCTCTTGCTGCAGAACTCTATATAAAATCATATCAAAGGTGCTCACTAGTCGACTAATCAAGGTTATTGAAGACCTAGTTGATGATACTCAAGCTGTATTTGCCCCAGGAAGGTTGATATCAGACAATATAATCCTGAGTAATGAACTAATTAAAGGCTACACTAGAATGGGATTTCACCTAGGTGTATGCTAAAAGTAGACCTCTAGAAGGCCTATGACTCTATAGAGTGGGCTTATTTGGAGCAGATACTAGTGCACCTTCAGTTCCCTGAGAAGTTTGTGAGGTGGAATATATGTTGTGTGAAGACAGTTTCATATACCATATTAATCAATGGAAGCCCAACCCAAACATTTGAAGCCAATAGAGGATTGAGGCAAGGTGATCATCTCTCACCCTTTTTATTTGTCTTGGCAATGGAGTATCTAAGCAGACTACTCAGAACACTAAGAGAGGAACCAGAATTCAACTTCCACCCCAAGTGTGCAAAACTCAAGATCATCCAAATAAGCTTTGTAGATGATCTTCTACTCTTCACTAGAGGGGATGTGAAATCTGTGCAAATGATGTTTGACTGCTTTACCAAATTCTCCCAAGCATCTGGGCTGAAGGCTAATCTCCAAAAAAGCTGTATGTACTTTGGGGGAGTTAGTAGAGCAGTTCAGGAACAGATACTTGCAATTCTTGGAGTAACCAAAGGGGAACTTTCTGTCAGATACCTAGGAGTCCCTTTGAGTACTAAAAGGCTATCAGTTGTGCAATGTCAACCTCTGATTGAGAAGATGTTGGCCAAGATCACATCATGGATAGTAAAATTCCTATCCTATGCAGGCAGGTTGCAGCTACTACAATTAGTCCTATTCTATATTCAAACATATTGGTCCTAGCTGTTCTTGATACCTAAGACGGTGATGACAGTATGCAGACCATTCTTGTGGACCGGGGGCTGAGCTATCCAAAAAATCTCTCATAGCCTTTGATTAGCTTTGCTTGCCCAGAACAGAGGGTGGATTGAATATGATAAATCTGCAGTTATGGAACAAAGCTGCCCTACGCAAGCTGTTGTGGAATCTTAACAGTAAAAAGGATAGCCTATGGGTTAAATGGGTCTATGCTTACTATGTGAAGAGCAGAGATGTCTGAGAAGTTGAACATAAACAAGCTTGTTGTATGATTCAGAAGATATTAAAGCTAAGAAATATATCATGGAAGCAGGGCTGAGCAAACAAGAACTGGAAAGCATAACCAGGTTCTCAATTAAAAGAATGTACAGCAGCATGAGAGATGAGAATCCAAAGGTGCCCTAGAGGAGGATGATGTGGAATGATCGAGGAGCTCCTAAATGGCTATTCATACTATTCCTGGTGGCCAATGGAAGAATCTATACAAGGGACAGATTGAGTAAATAGGGTATAATTTAAGATCAGGAATGTCCACTATGCACAACTAAACTGGAACGTATAGAACACCTCTTCTTCAAATGTCCAGTAGCAGCCCGTATATGGGAAAAACTCCTTCATTGGCAAGGGATAGCAACGAATAGCATGGAATGGGCGGAGAAACTACAATGGTATCTAGAGAATCACAATGGCAATAATGCAACATCAACAGTCTGCATAATGGTCCTGAGTGCAGCCATATACTACATATGGCAGGAAAGGAACCAAGTGGTGTTTCAACAGAGGAGGAGACGACCGGAGGAGATTGTGCGAAGAATAATCTAAGAGACCTTCCAGAGAGGTGCGAGTATACCCAAGCTACAGCAAGCCCTGATCAAGATAAACTTCAACCTTGAGTAGTTAATAGTGTTTAGTTAGGTTGATATGTTGTTGAGGAGCAAATTAGTGTTTCATTAGGAGTATGTACTATTGTTTTCTTTTATTTTGAGCTGTAACAGATTTTGGTATATAAAATATTTATTTACCAAAAAAATTTTAAAATTGTAAAACTGATGAGTCAAGTTAAGTCGCTTGGCCTATGACCCTTTGTTTAGCCTATCTTGACTAAACCTATCTTAGCCTAAGCAAACTTTGACCAGGATTGAACATTGACAATTTGACCCATTCAACTTTAGCGCAACCTGCACATTTGACCTTCTTTAGTTGTATCACAAAAAATATTTTGCGTTTCTCAATAACTTAAGATTGTTATTTTTATTTGTTTCCTAATATCTATTGCGGTTCTGAAGTTAAATCTTGCATACACATTGCTAAAACGTTGATTACAAATATGAATTCTAGAGAGAAGATTTGTGAGAATTGAGAGAAGATATTTTGGGGGCAAATGAGCAACTTATCTTCCCATTATGCTTTCTGTCACAGGGGCGGATTTTGACACTTAAAACCTGCCGAGGTTTGCCCCTGCGAGGCAGCCAAGTCTCACTTGGTTCAGCCGACGTTCAACACTTAGCCAAATTTCAGTCTTTGGCTTAAACATTTTTGAAATTGTAAGGCAGCAATGAAATAAAACGAGACAAGCAGATTTACGGGAGAAAACTCCCAACCAATGTATTAATATATCAAGTCTAATACAATGGAACGACTTCGACTTCGTCCTAAGCCAAGAACACAAGTCGTTCAATGGCTTCTATGAATAAAATCACTCTTTACAAACCCTCACGTTTGCTTCTAAGTAATTCGACTTCCACTTGTATTTACAATGACTGAAAATACATAATATAGACAAAGGGGGACTGCTTAGGCAGTTTACAAAGGGTTGGGGCGTGCCTGGCACATGCCAAGGCCACTCAGCCCACGTTTTGGTCCATGATGCCCACGTTTCTGCCCCATTTTAGGCGCCCAAGCCAACTCAGCGCCTGCTCACGTGCCGCTCATGCCTGTGCGCGCCTAGCTGCACGTTTGCCCACAGCTGTACGCCTACGTTTGGTCTTGACATCAATTCTGCGCCCATGACTTTGCCTTGGCGCTGCCTACGTGCGCCCAATGCCAATGTCATGACAATGTCCAAGCCTTTGTCAATTGCCTTGCCATCTTTCCTTAGCTCACATGCCTTGGCCTTGCCTTAGTCGTTTGACACCCATGCCGTGTCATGGCGTGTCTTAACTCAGCTCACCTTTTGCCGTATTAATCAGCCACACATAAGCCAAACACAAATGCTGCCACCCGCACCGTTTCATGCACAATGTCTCCCACGCTTAGGCCAATAGCAAGGCCATCGAGCCAAATCCTTGCCATTGCCGTTTTATGCCGAGTTTCAAAATCAGACGGCTAACAAACCACCCGCACCCTTTGAAACTCGACGTCCTTGTCGAGACATCACTTAATCAAGCCCAAGGGGCTTTTTATATAAGCTGCCCCAAGGTCTTCTTCCGTTCCAGCAACCAAATTGTTAACACCCGCAACTTGATTCTTTTCAGCCACCTCCTCAGCCAAAATTGTATTCACCCACTGTTGTACCGGGCAGTCACGTTTCAAGTGCCCACCACATGTAAAACAACCACTAAACTTGCCGCTTTTCTCTTTTCCCTTGGAAGATTCTGCATATCTCCCACACTTTGCACCACTTTCGTCTTCCACACTTTGAGCATTTCCCCTCGTTCCATCCCTGCCTTTGTCTTTCTTGCCACTAGCCTTAGACGTTTCAGCAAGGTCATCGTTCAGGTTGAAATCACCCAAAGCATCAGCCGCTGCAATGGCCGTTGAAAGGCTTTGCACATTCTGCCTTCTCAACTCCAATTGTACCCAATTTTTCAGTCCACTAATGAAATAATGGAGCTTATCTTCTTCAGCCATGTTGCCAACGTTCAGCAACAATGAAGAGAATTCTTTCACAGATTCTCTTACCGTTCCACTTTGCTTTAACTTACGTAGCCCGTTCCTAGCAACCCAAGATGAGTTTGTAGGAAGAAACTGCCCCTTCAATTCTTTCTTCAATTCGTCCCACGAATCAATCCTAGCCAAGCCTACATTTTCCACTTCTACTACTTGTGTTCGCCACCAAACTTTAGCATCATCACACAAGTACATTGTCGTGATCTTAACTTTTTCATTGTTTGGAACATGAGCAGCTTCGAAGTATTGTTCCATATCCCAAAGAAAATTTTCCAAATTCTTGGCATTTCGAGTACCATTATAAGCCTTTGGTTTTGGAATTTTTACCTTGGCACGATCATCGTTTCGTTGGACAGTTCCACTTAAAGCTCTACGTAGCAGCAACACCTCTGAACGTAGATCTTCCTTCTCCTTGCGGATTGTTTCAATTTCAGACGCAGCAACGTCCTTGAAGGCTTGACTTTCTGCCTCAAGACGTTCACAATGGGCTTTAAGACGACCCAATTGTGTCAACACATCAACCAGATCGACACCATCATCCGTTATGCCCACCAACGCCTCAAGTTTAGCCAATCGTTCCCTCATTTCTGCGCTACTAGTTCAACCAGCCATCTTGTTTTTTCCGCTACCGTTCCCTTCGTGCTATGATACCAGTTGTCAGAGGGGCGGATTTTGACACTTAAAACCTGCCAAGCTTTGCCCCTGCGAGGCAGCCAAGTCTCACTTGGTTCAGCCGACATTTTACACTTAGCCAAATTTCAGTCTTTGGCTTAAACATTTTTGAAATTGTAAGGCAGCAATGAAATAAAACGAGACAAGCAGATTTACGGGAGAAAACTCCCAACCAATATATTAATATATCAAGTCTAATACAATGGAACGACTTCGACTTCGTCCTAAGCCAAGAACACAAGTCGTTCAATGGCTTCTATGAATAAAATCACTCTTTACAAACCCTCACCTTTGCTTCTAAGTAATTCGACTTCCACTTGTGTTTACAATGACTGAAAATACATAATATAGACAAAGGGGGACCGCCTAGGCAGTTTACAAAGGGTTGGGGTGTGCCTGGCACATGCCAAGGCCACTCAGCCCACGTTTTGGTCCATGATGCCCACGTTTCTGCCCCATTTTAGGCGCCCAAGCCAACTCAGCGCCTGCTCACGTGCCGCTCATGCCTGTGCCCGCCTAGCTGCGCGTTTGCCCACAGCTGCACGCCTACGTTTGGTCTTGACATCAATTCTGCGCCCATGACTTGTCCTTGGCGCTGCCTACGTGCGCCCAATGCCAATGTCCAAGCCTTTGTCAGTTGCCTTGCCGTCTTTCCTTAGCTCACATGCCTTCGCCTTGCCTTAGTCGTTTGACACCCATGCCGTGTCATGGCGTGTCTTAACTCAGCTCACCCTTTTCCGTATTAATCAGCCACACATAAGCCAAACACAAATACTGCCCCCCGCACCGTTTCATGTACAATGTCTCCCACGCTTAGGCCAATAGCAAGGCCATCGAGCCAAATCCTTGCCATTGCCTTTTCATGCCGAGTTTCAAAATCAGACGGCTAACACTTTCCTCATATATATGTACTAGAAGGTGAAAGCCCGTGCTCAGCGAGGCCAGACATAAAATGTGAACATTTTTCTCTTATCGCCTGTGATTTTAAATTTTTCCACATTTTTGTACTGTTTTATTTTCACACGTTAATGAAATGAAATAGATAGCCACATAAGCAAAAGACCTTTCTGTGCAATATGCGCACATTACGTTGTGAGTATCTAGAAGGTGGATAGGATTAAAGAGGGCTGGGAGGGGAGGACCCAAAATATGCACACTTCATACATCGGATACACTTTTACTCAATGTATTCATTTTCATTTACTTGTTTTATTTAATCTGGCTGGGAAACTTCAGCAAAGGTGGAATTTCTTCTTCGATAATAGCAAAATATACTGCTTCTCCTAATTCCTTTAGAACATCCATTTGTTCCAATACCTGAGAAAGGAAGAAGAAACTAAATAACACTCAATATTTAAAGAAAGAACTATCCTAATTTTGTCTGTTGCCTATTTTGAATTAAGTGAGCTACAACTTAAAACCCATATCATTTCTTAAAATTGTTACCTTCTAATGCTCACATCTTTTCCGTTCTTTGTTCAGAACTGCTGCTGATGAATAAATAAATACTCCTATAAGTACAATGTTGTAAGCTCACTTTAAATAAATAAATACTGAAAAAAAAAATTTGTTGCATTCTCATATCCATTTCTTCTTAAATTAAAGATTTTGTTATCATTTTTCCCGCACAAATATACATCTTTTTAAGTAGCCACCAAATCTTTTTATAGAAATGACTATCAAGTTATGATTCTTTAATTGGGACTGCCATTGTCTATCTTCTTTGTCACCTATGAATCAAAAGATTGTAAGATCTTAAAAATCCGAAAAAGAACAACAAAGTGGAAGAAGTTCTGCAATAACTTCATATAAGGAAATAAAACCCAACAACAGCAATATTATTTTGTGCAGATATCTCTATGAGGGATAATTTTCAGTCACACCCACACACTTATTGGTATGCTGATAAAATTCAAGCTTTGCACTTCGTCTAAATATTGAAAGCATGGTTTATTGAAACTCCTTATAGCAATTAAAGAAATATGATGGCATGAATATATAACTAATAGAATAACAGTTGTAAAAGTAGATAATCATTAAGATTCAGATGTTTGCAAACATCTTTAATATATGTAGCACTGAAAGTAGTATTTTGTGGCTCCTTAAATAGTCTATATCGATAATCCACATAAAAACAACTAACCATGACCTTATAGAAAAATGATAAATGAAGACCTCAATTTCTTAATAATTTAAATTTATATGCACCGAGTGATAGGCATGTTCAATCAACTTTAATCTTCTAATAAAGGTTCTTACACTGAAAAAAATACTCCCGACAGTTATTATTTCTTCTAATTAGATGCTAACAATACATGTTTTACAAAATTCTTGATGTTCTCAATGATGTTAGTTCCTCCTAATAAAAGTTATTACCCTGTACAATTCACTCTTGGCAATCCTCTAATTTAGAAGCTAACAAAGCATCTTCTATAAATTTTTCGATGTTTCCAATGATGCTATAGTTTTACGCTTGGTTTATTTAGGGATAAGGTATATTACTTGTAGAAGGAACAACGATAAGTTAAATTAGAATTGTTTTCACCTCTGTGAGTAGAAAACCAGGCTTGAGGTACTGCTTAAATATTAAAAAATTGAATCCCGCGGAGGATTGTTCCATACCAAGCAAACCATTAGCAATTCTAGTGAATACCTGGTATATTCATGTATTTTCCCTATGAAACTACCTCTTTACCTTGCAACACAAGATTCTGGAGATTCTTTTCCCACCACTTTCTTGTTCTCCACTTTTGTCTAAACTTATTTACACGTCCAATCAAGTTTGACTGGTATTATTTGGCTGGTATTTGGCTGTTTGCTTCTCTGTTTCATGATATTACGTTACTTGCATATACCTATAGTGCATTCGATAATCATGAATTTTGGTCGATCAATGAAGAGAAAACTTCAACGGCATACTCTAGATCACAATATGTTGCATAAAAATTAAAACACTCTTAATTTGTTGCCCAAGTGAACTTATTAAGCCTAACACCTTCTCCCTTATACCACGAATGATGAAATAAACAAATCCCCTAGCTGCCACATCCTTGAGGCATAAACCCTGCTATCATTGTTATCGAAGAGTACACAACATCTCTTTAAGGAATTAAAATCGAGAAACTTGTCTGCCAAATTAAAAGCCCACATTTCAAATCAAAGACCCATAAATACTATTGCAGACTATGGGTCAGTCAGTTAGTTAGTCGTATAGTCAGTTAGTTTAGTTAGTAGTTTATTATTGTAGTGCCACGTGTACATGACTAATTAATAGTGAGCTGTCCATTAGTTGTTAGGTAGTTATAGTCGACTAGTTAGTGCTTTCTATATAGCGTGTACTCTATTCATTTTACAGTTAATGAGAATCAGTTTTCTTCTCCAAAAGCTCTCATTCCTCTGTTCCAGATCTAAGAATTGTTCACAGTATCAGAGCTTCTAGAATCTTCTAGATTTTTCTACAACGACCACTGAAACAATCTCGTGTGCTACAAGCATGATCTTATACAGCTCCCATGGCGAATGCACCAGCTCAAGCTGCAACAATGGAGAATCCAGAATTCATTGATGAAAAGCAGAATCATCCCCTGTATCTACATCCATCAGACACTCCAGGTTCAATCCTAACCTCGATTCAACTCACAGGTACTGAGAATTATTCTCTTTGGAGTAGAGCGATGTTAATATCTCTGCGAGCTAAGAGTAAATTAGGGTTTGTATTAGGAAACTGTAAAAGGGGGTGATTACGATGTTAAATATGAATAACAATGGGAGAAATGTAATGCTTCTGTCTTATCCTGGATTATGAACACAGTTTCTAATGATTTGCTTAGTGGAATTGTATATGCAACTAATGCTGCTGATGTTTGGGGAGACCTGAAAGAGCGATTTGATAAAATTAATGGATCAAGGATCTACCAGATTCTTCGAGAAATATGCACAATCAATCAAGGCACTACGTCTGTTTCTGCATATTTTTCAAAACTGAGACTGTTGTGGGATGAATTTGATACTATCATACCCCCACCAAGCTGTGGTTGTGAGAAATCTATGATTTATGCAGATCATATTCAGTATCTCAGACTTTTTGCCTTCTTGATGGGTCTGAATGAGACATATGGACAGGCTAGTGGTCAGATTCTGATGATGAATCCTTTGCCCAATGTGAATAAGGCATATTCAATGATTATCTCAGATGAATGTCAAAAAATGACTGTAGGAACACATAGTAATAATGATCTGAATGATTCTACTGCTCTTTATGCTGGAAAAGCAAATTACAAACCATATGATAAGAAGACCACTAGAGGTGGCTACAATCAAGATAATATAAGAGGATCTGGCTATAAGCCAAAAGGAAGGAACCATAATCTCTGGTGTGACATATGTCACATTAAAGGTCATGACAAGAAGGGATGTTGGAAGGTGATTGGTTAGCCTGATAATTACAGGCCTAGAGGAAGAAGTAACTATGGAGGTGCAGGTACACGACAAGTTAATGCCAATCAGTCATTGGTGGAAAATGCTTCTGGCAATTCACAGCAGTACAATACAGGAAATAGTTCTTATACTGGGAACAATGTTTACAATGCAGGAAATAACTCCTATGTAGGGAACAGTTCTCACAATGCAGACAACATATACAAGAGGACTCCAATTCAAGGTGTCCAGATGATGCCACTACAAATTTTTACCACAGAACAGTACAATCAGCTGATGAGATTGCTTCAAAAGGTGGACAATAATGATAATACAACATATATGGCAGGTATATTAGTTGATATTATTCATTGTGATGCTTTTCTGATAAATAATGACAGAGTGAGGAAGAGTAAATGGATCATAGACTCAGGGGCTTCTAGTCATATGACCTCACATATAGGAGCTTTTAGAAACGTAACATCACCGGATAATGTTGAACAAAAAAGGTTCATCTTCCAAATGGACATACAACTTCAATCACACACAGTGGTACCTATAAGCTTAATGAGGGAGAGTCATTGAAGGATGTGTTAGTAGTACTAGAATTCAAATATGATCTACTCTCAGTGTCACAACTAACAAAGCAATTGAAGTGCTCAGTTACCTTTTTCCCTGAGTTATGTATATTTCAGGACCTCTCAAATGGGAAGGTGAAAGGGATTGGTAAGGAGAGAAATGGCTTATATTTCTTGCATGAAGGATTGGGTGAGAGCAGAAGAAATAAAGAAGAAGGATTGTTGACAGCAAGAACAAATCAAGCAGACACAGTACTTTGGCACAGAAGACTGGGGCACCCTTCTACAAATGTCTTAAAGAAGCTGTTAGGAAATAAAGGAATTAACATTGAGAATAATTGTACAGTTTGTCCTTTAGCTAAGCAAACTAGGATTCCTTTCCCATTAAGTACGTCTAGAAATGATGCAATATTTGAACTGATACACATGGATGTATGGAGGGGACCTTACAGAAATTCTACTCATAATGGAAACATATTTTTCTTGACATTGGTTGATGATTGTTCGAGGATGACTTAGGTATATTTGATCAGAATGAAGAATGATGTGTTCACTGTGCTAAAGAACTACTTTACTCTAGTTAAAACTCAATTTAACTGTCATGTAAAGAAGGTTAGATCAGACAATGGAGGTGAATTCTTCAATCAGGAATGCAAAACATTGTTTGAATCACTGGGTATAGTTCATCAAAGTAGTTGTCCACACACTCCACAGTAGAATGAAGTGGTGGAAAGGAAACATAGGCATATTTTAGAGGTTGCAAGGTCATTGAGGTTTCAAGGAAACATCCCCATCAGGTTTAGGGGTGAATACATACTGATAGCAGTTTATCTGATTAATTGACTGCCCACTGTGGTTCTAGATGGGAAATCACCTTATGAGGTTTTTCATAAAGAAAAGCCATCACTAGGAACATTTGAGAACTATAGGATGCTTGGGCTATGTCACAATTCTGCCAAAAGGCAACAAGTTTTCTCCAAGGGCAAGTGCTTGTGTGTTGCTAAGATATCCAGCAACTCAGAAAGGTTATCTCCTGTATGATTTAAGCAACAGGATATTGATAGTAAGCATAGATGTGATGTTTAAGGAAAGTGTATTTCCTTTCAGAACACATAAAGAGAGGAAGTTCATTATTGTTTCCCACACCATCATTTCAAACCAACATGAACTCAGGCTATGAACTGCAGGAGGAGCACAATATTCAAGAAGTACAAAGTGACTTTGAAATGCAGATGATAGAACAAGATGGTCATTATCAAGGACAAATGCAAAATGTTGAAGAACATCAATATGATATAGAGTTGAATGATCATGTCATTGATGAGGTTCAACATGAAGAGGCAGTTCCTGATCAAGTACCAGCTCAAGCAGCTCCACATCAAGAGCCAAGGAAATCTTCAAGAGTTTCTAATCCACCCATATGGTTACAGGATTATGTGACAAATGCCGCAAATTCACAAGCACCATACTCTCTGGCTAACTATGTGACTTATGACCATATTTCACCAACATACAAGGAATATCTTGGAAAATTCTCTATTGACACTGAGCCCAGGTGCTATGAGGATGCTATAAAAGATCCAAGATGGATAGAGGCAATGAAGCAGAAGGTGCAAGAACTAGAGGATAATGGCACATGGAGGCTGGTGCAACTCCCAAGAGGAAAGTCAGCCATTGGATGCAAATGGGTATACAAGATTAAGTATCAAGCTGATGGTCAAGTTGAAAGGTTTAAGGCAAGATTAGTGGCAAAGGGATACAGTCAGACTGAAGGAATAGATTACCAGGAAACCTTCTCTCCTGTGGTGAAGATGGTAATAGTGAGAGCTGTAATTTCTCTTGCAGCATCTGAGCATTGGAATATATTTCAAATGAATGTGTTTAATGCCTTCTTGCCGGGAGACTTATATGAGGAAGCATATATGGAACTTCCAAAGAGGTTCTATCACCATAAAGGAAATGTTGTAATAAACTGATAAAATCACTCTATGGTCTTAAACAGGCATCAAGGCAATGGAATCACAGACTGACAGAAGCTCTACAGAGTTCAGGATATCAGCAAAGTTACCTGGATTATTCTCTATTTACCAAGAGACAGGGAGAGAAGTTGGTTATCATATTAGTGTATGTAGATGATCTGCTCATTATAGGGAATGATGATAGATTAATTCAAGAGACAAAAGAAGTACTTCATCAGCACTTTAAGATAAAAGACTTGGGAAAGCTCAAATATTTCCTTGGCATAGAGTTCAACAGATTAGAGAAGGGTATACCCATGAATCAGAGGAAGTATGCTCTTGAGTTGATTTCTGAGGCAGGTCTAGGAGCAGCTAAGCCAGCTATGACTCCAATGGAAAGTAATGTGAAGCTGACTACTGCGGAGTATGACAATTGTGCCAATGATGAAGTGTTTCATGATGTGAATAAATATAAGAGAATGGTAGGAAAACTATTGTATTTGACAATCACAAGATCAGACATAGCATTCACTGTCCAGACTCTCAGTCAGTTTATGCAGAAACCTAGGAGATCGCACTAGAATGCTGCTATGAGAGTAATCAGATACATAAAGGGACAACCAGGTCTAGGGTTGTTGATGTCTTCTGAAGGAAGTAAAAAAGTGGTAGGATTTTGTGATGCAGACTGGGCTGCTTGCCCAAACACAAGGAGATCAGTAACTGGTTACATATTGAAGCTTGGGAAGTCATTGATTTCTTTTAGATCAATGAAGTAGGACACAGTTTCAAGGAGTTCTGCTGAAGCAGAGTATAGAAGCTTAGCATCAGTGACTGCTGAAGTGGTATGGGTCACAGGTTTTGAAAGAGCTTGGAATAAGGAACACTGGTGCAGTAACAATATATTGTGATAGCAAAGCTGCTATTCAAATTGCAGCCAATCCTGTATATCATGAAAGGACAAAATACATTGAAATTGATTGCCACTTGATTAGAGAAAATATACAAAGGGGAATGATCAAGACTGAATATGTGAACACCAAGGATCAGGAAGCTGATATATTGACAAAAGGATTAGGGAAGGCACAACATGAATTTCTATTGTCCAAGCTAGGAGTTTTGAATGTTTTCAATACACCTAGCTTGAGGAGAAGTATTGCAGACTATGGATCAGTCAGTTAGTTCGTCGTATAGTCAGTTAGTTAGTTTAGTTAGTAGTTTATTATTGTAGTGTCAGCTGTACATGACTAATTAATAGTGAGCTGTCCATTAGTTGTTAGGTAGTTATAGTCAACTAGTTAGTGATTTCTATATATAGCGTGTACTCTACTCATTTTACAGTTAATGAGAATCAGTTTTCTTCTCCAAAAGCTCTCATTCCTCTGTTCCAAATCTAAGAATTGTTCAAATACAAATCTGATTCCCTTCTAATAACTTCACTATGCAGAGCTTTACCTTGTGAGCATTTAAAATACAATTCGATCCTCTTTCTCGTCCAAAAATTATTATCTTTACCCCATTCATTAATATCTTGTTGGCACCAGATTTCAACTTGCTGCTCAACCTTCTAGACCAAAAAAACTAAAGAAATACTAGTAAATAAAATGAATACAGAATGTAATCTACGCTTCATCTTAGCAATTTATTATAAAAATACAACATATTTACAATCACCACCAGTGCAAACACAAAAAATTCATATAATTTGCTCAACATTTAAAAAGTTCTTATCTTACCTATCCAATATGAGCCACCCAAACGATCAGTATCCGAGTAGTTTCTACGTTAGAATTGTTGCATCTTTCTTTTTCTTGATTTCAAAAGAACCCCCATTTGCATATATGCAATAAGAAGTTATAGTTTCAAACCTAGGTTAAGATCTCAAATTACTCACTAAAAATAGGTATTAAAAGAATTTACTTATACACTAAACTTGAGTAAGCTATAAGATACCAGAAATAACCAAGAACAAGAAAAGAAAGCGATGAACGTAGTAGTAGTATTAAAAGAAAAAAGAAGTAGATAAACATCAGCCAAAGTGAGAATGGGAACAGAAGTTTTGGAACAGGCTCATTCCAAAGAAGAAGAAAAGGTCACATGAGAGAACTTATAAACTGAGGGACACGTACACCACAGGTGTTCAGTAGAAATGCAAAGAGGACCCAAATTTATTGTACACTTCACATAACATAGGGTACAACATTTTCATGTTGTGTTCGTACACACAAACTCTGTAGGATTAAATTAACCAATATAACTAGTTAACTGACTATCCTAGACAAAGCCGGCAGCTCTAATTGACTAACTGACTGCCACAACAGTGACACAGCTTGACCTATTACAGACTGACACATGGACTCACTAGCTTCCCTAACTGCTAACTACTATGAGCTGACTGCTTTAACTTCTTTATAATACTCCCCCTCAAATTGGAGGGTGCAGAATATTAAACACTCTCAACTTGCTCTTGAGGTATACATGTTGTTGTCTAGTTAATGCCTTTGTTAAATGATCAGCTCGATGCTCCTTAATGTTCACATGTATGGGCTTCACAAAACCAAGCTTAATCTTGTATGTAATGAAGTGGAAATCTATATCTATGTGCTTAGTACGTTCATGAAAGATAGAATTGGATACAATCTCTATTGTTGATCTACTATCACTGATGATATATGCTACCTCTCAACTGTCACTCTCGATTCATCGAACGATCGCAGTAGCCATTTGACCTCTATAACAGCGGAAGCCATGCTCCTATACTCAGTTTTACTTGAGCTTCTGGACAATGTCGGTTGTTTCTTGGACTTTCAAGATATTAAAAAATATCCAAACTTGATTCTATATCCGGTCACTAATCTTCTAGTACTGGGATGGGCTCCCCAATCTGAATCACAACCGAATCTAAGGCTATTGACTATTCCTAACTTCAATAAAACTCCCCGACAAGGTGCACTTTTCAATTATTTAACTACTCTAATTGCAACTCCTCAATGGGATCTCTTTAGAGCCTGCATGAACTGGCTCAATATCTGAACAACATAATTAATACCAAGCCTTGATATTATGACATACAATAGTTTCTAATTACTCTTTCATATGCACTAATATTCTTAAGAACAAGATCTCTTCTTACTCCCGCATTAAAGTCATATTCTGTGGTGGTAATTATATTCATCTCCATTGGTGTGTCTTGATTACACACCACTTAAATTCATGTCATCAATTAGGTCGAACGCATATTACCTTTGATTCAATAGTATACCATCATCTGATCTGAGAACTTCAATTCCAAGGAAATACTTATGCTTACCCAAGTCCTTGATTTTGAATTTCTAATGCAGATTCTTCTTAGATTCTTCAGTAAATGTGCTACTTCTATTAGTTATCAGTAGATCATGAGGATAATCACGATGTGCTCATGTCTCTTCCTGTGAACATTGAATAATCATAGTTGTTTTTCTTGACTCATGCACTTGTTAGTGCTCCAGTTAATTTGTTGTCGAATTATCCAGATGCCTGCTTAAGTCAATAAAGAGACTTTAGTAGTCTACATGCTTTTCTCTCCTTAAGATCCTCGCAAACAACAAAGGAGTTTGTTGCAATACACATTATCCCCTGTTCATTATCCACTGATCGTGTAACACTTCATCAAATGACTCTTTCTCACATGTGCTTTCTACAAACCCTAGCTTGTTGATAGCTCTTAGTGTAGTTCGCATTGATTTACTCTATAAACTATAGTTTTCTGATCCTGTAAGCTTGATAGAAATCAAAGTTGAACACGGTGTATCTGAAGGATGAATGTATAATAGATGGTTGTGAGCAATCGCCACAATATCTTGTTTTCTTAGTCTTTGCCATTGTTGGCCGAGCTTCAATTGCCATTGATGCAGTGAAAGAACTTCATGTTTTGAAGAAAAAATTTCTGAAAGATGTATCTAGCCCAGCAGCGAGTGCTTTGACACCATGCTAAAATGCTTATTACATATGAGAATTCTAAAGAGGAGATTTGTGAGGAATGAGAGAAGATACTTTGGGCGACGAATAAACTATTGCTATTCCTACTATGCTTGTATTATATATATAATATGAATGAGGTTAAACAATTAATTGTGAATGAGGTCACAAGAAATACGGTAAATTACGATGGAAAAAGTAAGTAAATATGATGAAACTAGAGACACGTAATTAAGCAAGAAATAATAGAGAAAATAAAGTAATTCTTATTCCTTGAGAGTAGCCGACTTCGGTGACAAATTGTGTCTTGTGTACAATACAATGTAAGGAGGAGTATTTATAATAGTGGTACTCAGTCCTTTATAAGATAAAATACAAATACTAATAAGGCCATGGGCCTATAACTCAAGGCGGTGGTATACTAAACCCTAGCTAGAAGACTATAAACCCTAGGCGGCGGGATGTGTGCCCTCCGCCCTGTGACCAAACTGCCTAACGGTCGTTGGCTTCAGGAGCGGGCGTATATCCTCAGTGCCCGGTGACTTGTAAGATAAGTCTAGTCTCTCCAGATGGACTCGTATCCCCGTAACAATAGGTGGCGTATTTTTTCCCACACAGTCAGTCCACCCCACTTGTTGAGTGCTGATGCAAGCAGTCAGGAAGTAAAAAAAGTGTGATAGCAGATTTAAAGGTGTGAAGATACTGATGCTCGCCTCCTTGCCACTTTGCGTGCGTCATATTAAATGCAAATTCCTCAGCACAACGACATGTCCCCTAATGATTGAAGGTTCCGCGTATCTTCCTAATACTGCTGCTGCTCTTTTCACATCCCGTAATTATGGGGTTACATATCACTTAAACTGCATAAATCATAATTACGATCCCACGTGATTGAGATTATTCCACTTCTTCTTTACATTTCCAGCCCAGATGTGTATATATACGTCGTAAGTGAGAAAGTTTATTCACAACCTTCCAAAGATTTTTTAAACTCTTCTTCAAAAGATAATCTTTTTTCCAATCCCGCTAATATCATCATCATGGCACAAGGTCCAAGCTTTCTCACAGTGAACTTCATAGTCCAAGGTTACCTCACCAATTCTTTCAATTTTGAAAATGATGGTCGCATGTTGGGCCAAACACCAAAACAAGGGGGTGAAAACAACAATCTCTCCATCGAATTCTACCCTTCCGTAGTCGCAGAGAGTGATATTATGCACATTAGGCATGAATGCAAATGGCCTGATTTCGTAGTCGTTCTTGCTTCAGGTGCAGAGGAAAGAATTTCTTCCCATTGGGCTGGTTTTTCAATGGTTTACACGTATCCTTTCACTCTTCATCTCAACAATCACGTCCACTCGATCATAGAGGACATATGCCGCCGTTACGATATTTGTTTGGGCTAGATCAGCCCATACGTGTGACGACTAGTGGCCGTGCTTGATCACCTGGCTAACTATGCCCAGGTTGCATTTTCCTTTGATCATCTTCTAGCCCTCTACTCCCCTCGTCTTCATAAAGCTGGGATGTTGATGTTCATAAAATGGGGAAAGAAAGGTATAGTCCCCAATAGTGAAGATTCCAAAGACCATAGTTGGGTGTACAAGAACGTGGCAGTGTGAACGGCCGATTTAGTATCCTTTCTTCCCTTTCCAGAGGTCTTCAACAGAAAGCGTAAGTCCACGGAAACTTATCCCCTTGCTTTCAACTGTGGTTGCTTCAAACTGATTTCTTTCTTCTATGAAGTGAACATCGTGTCCACCATTTCATTGAGCCACAATGAACTAATGATGTGGGTCACCACCATCTCCTCTTGAATCGCTGACTTTCTCGGTCCTGGCGAATGCGAATGGCTGGCGGGCAAAAGACCATGGTAAGTAATTATTGAGTCATTTTTTTTACCTGAAATTTCTTCAATATTCTGATTTACCGCTGCTTCCAAGGTTCTCTCGTAGTGATATGCCCCCACTGGTGGAGATTTAGATCCCTGCCCCGTATATTTCTTCCTTACTCGATGTGCATGCATCCGATGGAAGAATTTTGGAGAGGGCGAGCAGATCTCGTTCCTCGAAGAGGAGGAGGTCCTCTAGGCCGACCAACGTGTCCATTACTAGTGAAACCCTTGTGATTTCTGATGGTGAGGGAGAAGTCTCCCGAGTCCCTGTGTGCGAAGCTATTGAAACAACCCCGTCTACTGCTGTTGAAGCTGGTCCTTCTTCACGAAAACGTAGACATCTGATCGAAGAGACTCCCATAGCCGAGGAAGAAGCTAATGTGGAGAATGATGTCTTGCTTCCTGCCATACCTTCTGATCCAAAATTTCCAGGTTTGGGCTTCATTTTTTTGAAATAACACTCTGTCTTTATTGACTTCAAAGGCTGACATCATCCATTTATGCTTAGAACCTATTGCCGCTGCTCAGACTCCTGAGAGATCTGACTCCTTTCAGTGGTGCCCTGGCAAAGATGTGGCCGTAGAGGCCGTGTAACAACCCGTAGGTGGAGCTCAGGAGGTTGTAATCCCTATTGTTGTGGGGGTTAACCTGATGAAGACTCTAAGGGTTGTAACAGACCATACCGCTAAACTAATCAGCCCTGTAGAACAAGAGCACCTCTCTGGCTACAGCAGTCACGAGTTGCTTGAGGTCTCCACCGGATGCTCCCTTCACGTAAGTTCCCTGCCACCGCCATGTCAAGTTCAACATTATTTTTCCTTTACCAAACTCCTGTTTCTACCATTACCCCATGGATTGATGGTGTATGATGAGATACTCTACCGGGGAGGCTTAGAAGGCAATCTGGTCGAGGGGATCGTGAGAGATCTGCGACAGAAACTACCCGGTATGGACGAAAGAATGAATGCCGCTGAGAAGTACGTCTAAGATGCTTAGGGTCTCTATGCATTCCTTTAAGACGAGAATGAAAGGCTGAAAGGTAAAGTGGCGTCACTTGAACGAATTCGTGACGACCGTACTTTTGACCTGGCCGCTGAGATTGCCTCGTATATTAGCCTTGTTGCCAAGGTAGATGCTCAGCTTGGTCCAGACCTTGAGGAAGGCTCTGAAGTGATGAACGGAGAAAGAGGGGAGACGCCGACTTGGGAACCTACAGCTGGTGAAGCTGGACATTCATGGAGTGTCGATGAAGGAAGTCCCCCGAGAGAGGAATGAAATTCCCCCTCCCCCCCCCCCCCCCCCCCCCCGTTTGATGCTATTTTTTGTACGCATCTGGTGATTAGACATTTATCCGCGTATGCAGATGTTTAATGTAGTATTTAGGCCCTTTGTTTGTGACATTTTTTAATTTTTGCCATAAACAATAAGTAATGCTAAGTTATGCTTCTCTAGGCGTTTGCACCTAAGAACTAGATGGCTTCCGGTCGTCCTGACTGCTCTAGTTATTTAAAAACATGTGTCAGTATGCCTGCCTTGAGCAATTACGTCTGTTGTGCACCGATACACAGTGGCTAGGTTGCATCCATAGCAGATGGCTGTTTGCGCCCACAAAGTGACGACTATAGCCCGTGTGGTAACTGTGCTTTTGCATTTTGAGACAGAACGTCTTCGCTTAGTTACTCAAGTTTTTAAGACTTTCTAGCACTACGCAGACAGGCGTCCCCATCGGCGTGTAGGTGCAATTGTTGATTTAGCGAGTTCAACCCTTAATTAATGCATGGTGGCTGAGTTAGACGTGGTCTAGCTCTAAGCAAGTGTTGACACCTAATTTTGTCCCTCCCGTCCAATAACCTCTTATTCATAAAAATTGCACTGATCGCCGCACGAGTATCATACACTCACTCATATTCGAAAGTCACTACTTCGCACACACACATTAATTAGGCTATTTTTCACAACATCGGCACAAGCTACGACTATTTCCAAAAACTGCACGTCCAATTACAATTTTTGTATTTATTCCCATTTTAGAAATTTCAGCAAATTACTTTAAAATTTAAAGTAATAGGTCCTCATTAGCCCTTTGGCCTTCAAAATTAATTTCTTATTTTTTCTATAATTTTATAGGGATTTTATATAATTGTCTACACATTTTATAAGCTTTTATACACTATTATGCACATTATATACACTATATATACGTGTATATATATACACATTACACCTCACACTTATACACATTAGCTCTGATTTTTACACCTCATCGCCAACGTGGCTTCATCTCAGCCGTTCACGTGTACAATCCAACGGCTGAAATCCGAGTTTCCATTTTTATTACACACACAACCCCCAAACCCTATTTTCCCTTTTCATTTCCACTTTCAACACTCAGCCGACTCCTCTTCTCTCTCTCTCTCTCTCTCTCTCGTCTCAACTCAACCTCGCTACTGTCGTTGCTGGATTTCGGCCATTTCAACCGGTGAAATGTAAAACAAATTACATCCTCGAGTTCCTCTCACTCTCCGCTACAAAACCCCTATGGTTTATTGCCGTTTTGACGAAGGTTGAAATCGACCCCTCGTCGAGGAAGCTGCCATCGCCGGAAAACTCTCTGGTCATGCCTGAACGGTAACCCTTCCCATCCTTTTATTTATTTTTGTGCATTACTCCTACATTTGCCTAAACCTTTTGTTCATGTATTGGTACGCCTAATCCGTCTATGAATCGGCATGTTTTCTGGTATTATTTGCTAATTAATTAAATTGAAATTTCTCATGACCAATTGGTTATCACTTTGTACGCTGATTTAAACCCTAGCATGCCCGTGTGTAATGCTTTTGTAATTCATGAGTCGTCGCTGTCAATTTTAGATGTAGGGTAAGTAATAGCTTAGGCTTTGATCAAGATCACTCATGTTTCGTAACATGCTTGCCTTTTTGTTCTGTCAAGACACATGATTCCCTTTTTCTTCTGTGTTTACTTGTTTAAAATTTTAATTGGCATAACCTAGACTCCTGGACTGAAAACTTTAATAGAAATTTGTTTTAGTAATTGACATAGCCTCAATTAGAGCCTGCTGGAAATCGGTTAAGCTAATCAAGATGTTCTTGGATTTGGTTATTGTGGAACACCCTGTTTGACATGTAAATTGGAAACCTGTGCAGTCTATTCAAATTACCATGCTTGTTGTTATGTACCCAGCCTGTTCCTATGCCTGAGTGCCTAATTTTCATAACTACATTGAATGAGTAGCTTGTCCTACATGATTAGAAGAATCTGATTTGATTGGGGAGGGATTCTGATTGATGCTTCAAAGAGTAATGGTTTATTTGATTGATTCGAGATTTAACGGGGAGTGTTAACTGATTCTGATCTCAAAATAGGCTTAATTGTCTGATTTTGAACCCAGACTATGATAAAGTTAAAGGGAGGGAATCCAAATTATTTTAGGATAGGTTTTACTTCAATTTTGGGGCTGATTGGCTTATTTTGGAAAATACACCTAAGTATGTCTCCTTGATTCTTAGAAGATATTGCCCTGCCTTTTTAGGTGGCTACCCCTTTAATTCTAACCCCATCCCTCATTCCTATATAAGGTCGACTGATTCTCTTCTCCAACACACGGGGATTGGTATAATAAAAAGACAACAACACACAAATGTCATACTCTACTTTTTTTTCTTCTGATTACTTCTCACAACTAGAAAAATTCTTGCCTCTTATTCTGTGTTTGCAAGCTGCATTGCTCCAGTGTTACTCTTTCTTTGTTATACTTCCTGACAAGATATAATTTATCACTGCATCCTTTTATCTTCTCTGCACTTAATATGCATGTGTGTCCACTCTTCATATGTGATCATTGTCTATATGTGTGACTTGTTTGGAGGGCTCTATACCCTCCCCTGCTAACCCTTTTCTTGCAGTCTGTGAGGATGGCCTTAGGGGCTATACCAGGTCTCAAATTGCAGGTTTCTAAATGCCCTATGAGGGCTTCCCCCATTCTTGATAATCTGGGCCTAAACAGGTCCTACTTGGGGCATACACAGGGCATTATCCAGCCATTACTTCTTCTCTGTTCTTTCCCCTTAGAAACTGTCCCTATTTGTTTATATTTGCTAGGACTCCTGCTTGTACTTGTTTTAAAACAGGGTATGCAGCCATTAAGACTGCAAACATGGCTATCCAGGAGCCACATCTAACCTTATTCTCCTATATGCTGCATCAACCATCCTAAAATCATGACTTTTGTTGCCTAAAATTCGCATGACAATTACCAGATGAGAAGTGAAATCTTACGTCCAAATTCTAGGTTTACTTGTCTTAATTAGAGTCTGGACATTGCTAGCATGCACAGGTTTTAATGTTTTAAACCACAACATTCGAAATTCTTTTGTGTAAATTTGGAATTTTTAAATAGGGGGCTAATTGTGCTATGACTGCTTAAAACTGAACAGTTTCTGTAAATTTAAGACTGCCCCTCTTTGCATAAATGATCCAGGCCCGAAAATATTTTCAAATCTGGCCTTTGTGTATAAAATTAATTTTAAAACGTACTTCAACCTCTTAAGTTAGTGTATAAGGGAGTATAAGTATTTGGGTCGACTATACGAGTATACAAATATTTTCTAAAGCCCAATACTATTGATTACTCATGTATTTGCATGCTTATACCTATATCTATGTGTGGCAGCCCTTTGTTTGCATTTATGTGCTTAAGTGAAACCTATTTTTGAAAACAGCCCCACTTACCGATGTCTATTTTCAAAAACAGACCACCACACCAAAATAGCCATTAAGGTTAGGGCTCGACAATTAATGACGAGTCACACCGACCCTAAATGGCTAACATTTTATTTTAAAAACAACACCCATTTGGTTTTGACCAAAACCTGAAATTATTTTACAAAAAGTGTCTATTTTTGCAAAACTGTTTATCTCTGCAAAATTGGTTAAAAGGCTGAAATTACGCGAATAAGCTGAATTGTGATATCATTTGCAGATTTAACCCTATTGGCGATTAGGCATTTATGTTAGAGGCCTTAAAACGTGATTAGGCATGAAATATAGGCCGTATGTGTAAAACTTTAAGCTCACTTGTGTATGTGTTATCTAAACTTGCATAGATAGATTTACTTTCATAAATTGAATACGAAATTGACCTTTCCAAGTTAGTATTGCATATAATAATATTCACATCCCAAAATATAGACTCGGGGGGAACCACCTTTCGTGGGACTCGGGGGAGTGCCTAGCACCTACTCCCCCGAGTCATTTGGACTTCTTACCCATTGAATCTCTGAAACCAGACTAGTATGATAGTTAACTCGACTTTAGACGCTTAGGTGGTCTAATACACTTTAGAAAAATATATTAGGTGGCGACTCCAACTCTTGAACTCACACGAGTTACCTAGTCAAATCTGAAACCCGACTCGCCCCGAGTTGAGTATAAAATCGGATATGACAGAATGGCGACTCCGCTGGGGATATTCAAAGTCCTAACCATAACGAGTCTTTAATTTTTGGATTTATTTGATTATTATCTTGTTATTCATATTATTATGATTTTACTAACTTGGTTCCTTTTTTTGTTTTTCTTTTTCCCTTTTATTTATTTGTATGGATTTGAATTTGATGTAACCTGGCATATTTCACTCATACTCTCCTACTCCTGGGAAATAACACTTTGCACACACACGGGCGATTACGTGGATCCCACGGTCGCTTCACCACAAAAAAACCTTTTAGGAGAGACATTTTGGAATATAGTTGGTCCGTGGTACAACAAATAATTTTAAATGGTCCCACTCCTTGGCCGTCTGCCTTGGGGAACCGTGTCTAGAATTACACCACTCTTTGAATGTAATGAGCATGCGCCATGCCATAGGAAGGGCTCCCCGTGAGCCGGCTAGTTTTCAACTTGTCCAAATTACTTGACGGGTTTTTGACCCCGAAGGGACGTTTGGACACGCTTATGTGCATTTGAGAGGAAAAAAAAGAGTGAAAAGAAAGTTAGACGAGAATAAAAACGCATTTTGATTTGCCCTATTATTCTCAAAAAGGTAGGGGGTTTTAATCCTTTACTTTTTCTTTTTCTGTTTAGGTCACAATGAGTCAAAAGTTTCACCATTTTAGAATGACTATGGGCGCACCTCCTTTGTTAACTCGTTGGTGGAATAATTTGTCATTGGGTGAGCAAATCGAAGTACGTCAACATTTGGGTCATTTGGTTTCTCTATTGAAAATGGAGCCATGTAGAGAGATGATTGAAGCATCGGTGTCGTATTGGGATGAAGAACTGAATGTGTTTAGATTTGGGGAAGTTGAGTTAACACTTTTGTTGGAAGAAATAGGAGGGCTCGTGTCACACTCGGGGTTAGACAAACATCGTTTGCAAGGGAGTCCCATGCTAGCACCTAGTGTCCCCACAGCTGAGGAATTTTGTAAAAAAATAGGGATGGTGGCAAGTGTGAATGTATAATTTTTACAACAAAATAAAATACCTTTTTCCTACTTCTACAATTGATTTGGGTATTTGAGTGCATTCGACGACCGTAAAAAAGAGTTCAAGTCCTGCACTGATTGGAGGAGAGCTAGACCACTTGCATTCATCATTTGTTTCTCAGGAGTAATGGTATTCCCTGAAAGCTCGAGCCACGACATATGTTCGAGACATGTCATGGTTGCCGATGCAGTATTCAATGGAATTGATGGTTATCGTTATACTATAGTTCCTAAGATAGTAGCGGACATTTATCGGGCTATAGGTTGTTGCGAGAGAGGAGCAAAATATTTCCAAGATTGCAATCTTCTACTACAAGCATGGTTCAAGGAGCATTTGAGGAAAACGAGAGGTGTACAAGAGTTGTCTAAGCCAACTGGTTCCAACTACTTGGTTGGAGAGCGATACGGGGTTCCAAAATTCAAGCAGCCAAGCAGCACAGAAAAATAGATAAAGTTGTTTGAAAACATAACGGAGGACTCAATTCAGTGGATGTTCACTTGGTTTCCTTCATCAGACTTCATCATTAGCTCTGAGAAGGCCCCCTTTGTGATACTTATGGGATTGAGAGGTATCCAACCCTACCAACCATCGAGGGTCATGAGACACGCAGGGAGGAAGCGAATCATACCATTGATATCAGACACGAAGGACTATCAGTTTGATTATACTGGAGAAGTTGTTCCGACAGTTAAGAGCATTAGAAAATCCAGGGTAGGAAGAAACGTTATGGGAGAAGAATCTCTAGCATCAGACAGATACAACGCTGGATACGAACCAAACTACAAAAGTTAGTTACGCTCTAGCATAAAAGGAAATGTGGTAGTAGGGCCTAGTTGAGGGAATGACATAATAGATCGTGAGGCGGAGGCTCAAATCCTATACCGAAAATTCATATTGAATGCTGTTAAGATAGACAAAGAAAACAAAGAAGAGATTGAAGTATGGAGAAAACGTATGTTAGAGCTAGAGGAAAAGATAGAGGCGTTGGAGATGAAGCTTGAACGATGGAATTCGGAGTGTGCAGAGATAGACATTTTACGCTTAGTTGCGGCCTAGGGATACTTAACCAAAGCTATGGAAGAAGTCAAGGAGATTATACGAGAAGCAAAGAAGGCCATGCTGGAGTAGGAGCGTGCTGCCCAGTCAGAGTGTCATTTTCATTTCTTTTGTATTTTATTTCTAAAAGGTCATCATGTACTGAATTTTAAAATAGATCTGGGAATTTATAAGAATAATTGGCAACAAAATGCGTATTTATTTTCTTTGCATCATGACAAACATAGGAAGGCTATACGTCCTTGGTACGTAATAGTCCATGAGTAAGCCCACGTCCAAATGTCGAAAGGGTTCTTAACTCGAAATATGAAAAAATTGCATCTCTGCATGGATTCGAAGAAACATTTGCACAAGATATTGATCGTTTGCATAAACATGATCGAGACTATAAAAATGTTTGATCTTTACTTTTCCTTGTTTTGTTTTCAGACTATCACTGCGAGAGGTACACTTCAATTCGAGATTGTTTCCCGACCTCCTCACCTGATCAGACTTTGGTGGGAAGATCTGGCCGTTGTTAGTAAGGCTCACATTCAAAAGGTGTTGGGAGAACTGGTGGCTCTCAAGGCCTACACTGCCATGCCTGGTTTGGTCGAAGCTGCTACACATTTCTGGGACTACAAGAGGATTGTGTTTTATTTCAATGGTTTGGAGTTGGCACCGATGTTGGAGGAATTTGGAGGACTAGCAGGGTTGGAGCCTGGACCCGAGACTATGATTTATCCCCGAGACGTGGATCGTAAGGCGTTTATTAAACTATTGGGGGCTCCTTATGATCCATACGTCGAGGGAGTGGATGATGGAAAAGTCACTTTGGAGTACTTGCATTCTAGATTTGGAGATCCAACGCTTAGGCATGAGTGGACTGGGGCATGGGAAATTCATGATTGGGAGTGGACTGAATCAAATGCTTTCATCGTTGCTTTTCTGGGAAGCATGGTTTTTCCCCGAGAAGGAAGGAAAGATCGACATAAGGTTGGGAAGACTAGTAGAGGGATTACGCAAGGGGGCTCACGAGCGTCAAGTAAGCTTGGTTCCAATGATTTTGGGGGAAGTTTATAGGGCTCTAACCAAATGTAGAAGAGGAGGAGACTTTTTCGAAGGATGCAATCTTTTGCTGCAAATATGGTTGATATAGCATTTGCACAGTGTCCCTATCAGCCCAGTAGCACCAAAACCGTCATGGAAAGGAGGGATCCGCTCACATAGCACCCGCATGGCTGGAACGACTGTATGGAAGGACCCCGCAAACATGTAAAGATGGTATACCAAGCTTGAGGAGTTGCAAGGGGTACAATGGGTGATTGAAAATTGTGCTGGCTTCATTGTTTCCATACAAGGTCAAGACATCCTTTCTTGACATTGATTGGATTCCGAGGAACTCATCACTATGTTCCTCTAAGAATCCTTCGATAAGTGGGAATGACACAGCAAACTCTACAGTTGACTGAGGGGAGAAGTTTCCACGTAGACATAAAGGACATTGAGCATCCGATGGTTGGTACTATATTGACAATGTGGGAAAAGAGGCTCACTATGTAATTTTGTCGTGGCCGAGACAGTAGAGTGAACCCCGTGGCTACTCTAGCTTATCCTCAATGGCTCAGTGAAGATAGGGAGAGGTTCCGATCAAAGACTACACTGAAAAGGAAAACCAAGGCTCCGAGTGTCACTGAAAAATACAAAAAGCTGTGACACGAGTTCGACCAAGGTAAGAAGGAGTTAAGGGTAACACAAGAGAGGGAGATGAGGAGACAATACAAGGATAAGATTAAGGGGGATGAACTCAAGTATCTGCGAGGCAAGCTGCTGGGAATCTACAAGATTTGCTCAAGGGATAGGGAGAGTATTTTAAGGCAGTGCCACTGGAAGAAAAGAAAGCAATGGGGATAGAAATCTGTGAATTCTTCACAAAAGCTCTGGGAGACATGCAAGCTGGGAAGGATCAGATGGAGATGTTTGCCGCTCCTCCACCTATGAGCCTGGTTCACAAGCCTAAGGAAGAAGCTAAAGAGAAGAAAGAGAAAGAAGGTGCTGGAACTGATGCTTGATTCAAAACCTCTTTGCTTGGCACATTAGTCTGGTCGTCCTAAGTCAAGTCGTCTTTTCTTTTTGTCTTTGTTTCCATTAGTGGTTGTAATAAAGCCAAACAAATCAAATAAAATTTCATTATTTTGGGTTTTAGACTTGTGTTGATTATGTTTATGCAAATGAAATGACCTGTTTTGCGCAAAAATTACTTCGAATCTTTGATAGGCCTACCTCTGGTACAAAAGAGGTCCCTTGCATGATAGGACGCGATTTTATCAAAACTAAAGTATACTCACGTTTCTTTCCTTTGTTTTTGATGTGTCAGTCCCCGAGTCCCTGAAATTTTGGTTTGTGCATTCTGGCCGCGCCGTAATACCGGTTGAGATCTAGAGGATCAATCCCAACACCTCCCTCTTTACCTACGAGGACAAGGACGAGACGTAATATCATGGCTGAGTTCGACAAAGTCGGAAATGGAACTCCTGAAAAGCAAGGTGTGGTCGCCTAGGAAGACTATGCTAAGTTGGAACAGAGGCTGTTTGAGTTGGAGAATAGGGTCCCTCTTGCCCGTGCTGATGAGATCCTTGAACCAAACAAAACCACCCGCCCTCACGGCAAAGATCCACTATTCCCTGATAAAGACATTCCTTACCCTGCCTACACTGCACCACCAAAAGCACCGCAAAACAACTTACCCCCCTTCACTGTTGAAACAAAAACCATTCCATCACCCACCAAAGATCATGACATGTACGCATGGACAAAAGAAGACTTAGACAATACCAAGGAGCAAGTCCAATGGTTGGTAGAGAAGTTCAAGCAAGGCACCAAAGGAACCCAAGGGTTAGCTTATGAGGATCTCTTCATGTACCCTGACTTGAAGCTGCCCGAAGGCTATAAGACGCCCAAGTTCAATATGTTCGATAGCAGTTGTGACCCGATGGCTCATTTGAGATCTTATTGTGACAAGTTGGCTGGGGTTGGACACGATGAAAAGATCCGCATGCAATTGTTCAACCGCAGTCTGACTGGAGATGCGCTGGTATGGTACTCAAAGCAACCAACAAAGAAGTGGACGAGCTGGGAAGCAATGGCTGGGGACTTCGTCGATAGTTTTGGGCACAATACTAATGCCATGCCCGATCGGTTCTACTTAGAGAAACTTAAAAAGAAGCCCACCGAGACCTTTAGAGAATTCACAACTAGGTGGAGAGCTGAAGCAGCTAAAGTCCAACCTCCTATGGAAGACGCTGAGATAGTGGCAACCTTCGTCCCCATACAGGAAGACGTCTACTTCGACAAGATGCTAAATCTGCAAGACAAGAAGTTTGGAGACTTGATCAAGATAGGAGATATGGTTGAAGATGGATAGAAGACTGGTAGGATCGTTAGCTTGGCTACACTACAAGCCACTAACAAAGCCATACAAATTGGAAACACCACTACATCGAGAAAGAAGAAGGACGATGTCTCCTTCGTGGCTGCATCACTCGACAACTCTCCCACCCACAATCTCTACTACCAAACACCTCCTCTATCATACCCATACATTCCACCCACATCCACCTACCCAGTCTACAATACTCAGCCCATGTTCCAAAACCCACCACCATAAAGACCACCATATCCACAAAGCCCTAACTACCGAAACAACAATGCCTATCCACCAAGGCCTCGTGCCAACAACAACCCAAGACCCAAAAAAAACTATACCCTGTTGGCCAAATCCCACACTCAGTTGTTCGAGAGACTCAAAGCAGCTGGCCATATACAACCTGTACCATTTAAAATGCCTGATAGGATGACACCCTACTTTGACCAAACCAAAACCTGTGCCTATCACTCTAGAAGACCTGGTCACGAAACTAAAAAGTGTTATGCCCTGAGAGACAAGATACAAAACTTGATCGAACAAAAGGTGATCCACTTGAAAACTCCAAATGTGCACAACAATCCCCTGCTCTGATCGAGCTAGATAAAGAATGCTATCTGGAAGGAACCATTGTCAAAGCAAAGGGAGACATACCAGCACTTGCCTCAGTTGCTCAATCCGCTACAGTGCCAGAGCACATTGAGGTAGAAGTGGCTCCAAAGTTTTACGTTGATGTAGTCTCCCCGTACAGCGATAAGGTGGCACCATGGGACTATGAAATGGAGAAGAAGCACAAATCAACAGCTGAGACTGTTGCTGCACAAGGAATGACTAGAAGTGGGAGGATTTATACTCCCGAGCATCTTGTTTAAGGAAGACGAGACATCAGCGAGGAGGAGTCCGAGGAATTGTGGAAGAAAGTACAAGCAAAAGAATACTCTGTGGTTGAACATTTGGGCAAAACTCCCGCACAAATCTCTGTCTTAGCTCTACTCCTCAAGTCGGAGAGCCACCGAAATGCTTTGATGAAAGTGTTGGATGAAGCACATGTTCTGGTGGATACCTTAGTGGAAAACCTGGCTAGCATGATCGGACAAGTCATGGAGGCCAACCGAATCACTTTTCATGAAGATGAGCTGCCACCTGAAGGATTGAGCCACAACAAGGCTTTGCACGTCACTATCAAATGCAAAGACTGGTTCGTAGGAAGAGTTTTGATCGATGGAGGTTCTGGCTTGAACATATGTCCATTCATCACTCTGAAAAGAACGGGAATTGATCAAAGCAAGATTAGAAAAAGCGACACGAAGGTCAAAGCATTTGGTGGATCGCAAAGGAGGACCATTGGGGAAATCGACTTAACTATCATGGTCGGTCCCGTGGAGTTCACTGCTGAATTTCATGTCATGGACATCTCCGCTTCTTATAACCTACTGCTGGGAAGACCTTGGATTCATATGGCAAGAGCAGTGCCTTCTACATTGCACCAAATAGTGAAGTTCGAGTGGGACCACAAAGAGGTGTGGTGTTCGGTGAAGGGAACAATTCCATTTACAATGAACAAACCATACCAGCAATTGAAGGGAATGCTCCCGACGGGTAGACTTTCTATACTATAGAGCTCGTGGGAGCAGTGCAAGGTACTCGAGGGGGACGTCAAAAAAACTACAACAAGGGTTGGAACATCACAGACGCGGTCCAACGGGGTTATACTGCACATTTCGCTCCCAAACTGGTCAACACACCGCCTGGGATTGAAGAAAGGAAGAGAAGCTTTTATAGTGCCTACTGGGATGGCCGAGGCAAAGGCTATGAAGGAAGGAACTTAGTATGGGAACCAGTCATATCTAATTGGGGTGTGTCGTCACGTCAATTTCGTGAGACCTTACCGGCTAAGATAGAGAAGCGACCAATGTACTCACCTGAAGCGCATCTCTGAAGAAACAAAGGGGAAGCAAGTGTGGCTACCTAAAGCACCTGAACCTATGGAGGTGGTGATTGAAGAGCCATATGTACTCCCACAACCTGCAAAATGGCCTGGAGACTGGGTTGTAGGCATCATAATAAAGCAAGGATATGAACCTGGCAAAGGTTTGGGCAAGAACCTGGATGGCATGATCAAGCCAATTCAAATTGTGATGAGCCCCGACAATGAGAAAGCTGGCGTAGGGTACATTGTGACTTATGAGAAGAGCATGGAAGAAGCATCACTGGACTTCAAATTCTACAAGAAAAGCACCAAGACTCTCCTACATATTTTCGTCTCGTCTGGATATTTGGATGGCCGAAAAGGGGAGGTATCTGCTGCACAAGAAGTGGAGCAAAAGATTGCCGGATGCTGAAGAGGACCTGCTAGCAGGAGTGCAAAATCTGTTGTTGCTCCAAAACACACACGCAAGTATACGTGGTCGACAAGTAATAAAGTAATAAGATCAAGAATCGTTCCACAGAGACTTGTGATTAACTATTAACTAAATCAAACAATTACGAATTATCTAAACAAGAAAAGATTGTCATAGTTTATGAAAATTAATCTAAACTAAAATTAACTAATAAAATAAAGTAATTATCTAGCGAATATAACAAGTAGAAAGTCGAGTTTAATAAGATATAATGTTCTAGGGTTATGGGAAATCTACCAATCCTGTTGAATTCTTTAGTTAATTCGACTAACTAGTTTATCTGGGTTACTAATCGACAGGGTTAATATTGCTCACAAGACTCTTTCGATATCTTGCTTGCGTATTCAAGTTATTCCAACGCCTATATTCCTATGGAATCAGTAGTTAACAAAAACGCATTAATAATTCCTGTATAATGACTAAGCAAATAGAATAGGTATTTCATATCCTTATCCGCGAATCTAGATGCCCAGGTTCAAGAACAAGCTCTATAAATCCTATTGCAATCAAGAATTCCCTTTCCCAAGTTCAATTCAAGATTCGTAAATAGTATTCAATTGGTGATCAAGCAATCAAATAATTAAGTATAGGATTTAATAAATAACCCAAGATGATAAACTAATAAAATCAAATTAACATTCGAATATCATCATTCATGGAGATCCCACAACCCTAGAACTAACAAACGAGAATTAAAGAGAATGAGAGAAATAGAACTCGGCTGCCGAAGTACTCCAGAGCTGCTACATTTCTTGGCTTGTTTTACGTGACAAAAGTCTCCCCCAAAATGTGTACTAACGATCCTTTTTATTTTCACACAAAATCAAGCTCATAATCCCTTCCTTTTACTTGGTGTAGGATTTGTTCAATTGTCCTTTTCCTGCTAACACTGCGAATGTCTTTCCTAGCTGCTCATTGTATTCTCGTTTCCAAGAGTCCTAACTTGAGACAATTTGATCTTGTATTTGCATTGTTACTCCGTCCTTTTTGCTAACTTCTTTTCTGACTATACCATGGTACGCAAAACACTTTGCTTCAAACTTTAGCACTCTTTATTTCACTCTTATTGGCTGCGATGTAAGAAGTGAGCAGTGAGTTCATCTTTAATTTGTCAAAGTCGCCCAAACTTGTTCCTAAACAGTAAACTAACACCAAGTCAATATAAATCTAATCAAGTTGGGCATATTATTTAATAAAAGTACTCAAAAGACGGTAAAATTAAGAGTGAATTAATATCAAAACATCTACAAATATGATGAACATCAACACCCCACACTTAACCTCTTGCTCGCCCTCGAGCAATCCAAACTCAATAACTCAATTAAACACAAGGGACTTCAACAATATTGCTACACCACAGAGTTCTCATTTAAGCTCACAATACTAGAGTTCTTTTCTTTTTCTCAATCACTTCACCTAACTCAAAATACCAAAGCCTTCCACAATATCAAGATCACAACCCATTAAGCACCTTTGGGAAATAAGATTGATGCATTAACTTAACTCTCATGCAAGTACCATAAATTCAAGGGTCCAAAGTATGTGTGTGATTGTTTTCCCTACGACTTCGATAATGAAACAATGAACCAAAGCGGCAAGACTTCCGAGAATTCACATAATATCAAATAATTAACTGATAGATATCATAATTAACTTCATCTTCAATAATCAAGCCTCAAGGGTCAACAACGGGGTATATTCCATTATTTGCATAACACTTGGATGATTGGGGACCTAGGAAATCAACAGACACGTCAACCTCACTAGGGTGCCTTTGGTGTGTTCATACTCGAGGCTTTTATCACCCTTAACCGAGCATAGGAACATTGCCCCCATCCGTTTTCTCTTTTTCTTTTTTCCTTTTCTTATGCTTTGCACATTTTTTCTTTTTCCAGTTACCCTTCTTGCTTCATCCCCTTTCATATGCTCTCAAATGATTTTAATTCATATCTTTTCATTCTTTTTTTTTCATGTTCATTCTCTTTATCATTGCTAATCAAAGGCCAAGTTCACAATTATTTAAGTACATAGGAAAAAATAAAGTGCTCAAAGTGTAGTGGACACCATAGAACTTAGGCAAATGCACTTGAATTAAAGCTAAGAATCATGCCTTTCCCTACTCTCCTAACGGTTTATTTTTCCATAATAAAATGTGTCATCAGGCTCTAGTTATAATGAATTAAGCTAAGAAATTTTTTTCGTCTCTTTTCTCTTACTACTACAACTAAAGACTATTTAAAAAGAATAAAAAGTACCCGGTTCAAGTGTACATCCCATGGAAAAGAACCGGTGCCCAAAGAAAAACCACAGGGACTATTATCTACTACTACTACAACTACGAAATATAAATTAAACTAACAAAAGACTAACTAAAAAAAAAACTCTATTTTTGGTATTTTCATGTTTTCTAATTTTTTTGCCTTTCTTTTTTTTTTTAATTGGCTACAATCTAACTAGAAAGCAAGAAATAAACTAAAAAACGTCTATTGCCAACCTAAAAGAAAAAATTATACTTACAAGAAATATTATGAATCTCCCACCCCACACTTAAAATTGTGCAAAGTCCTCAATTCACATAACAAAAAGAAAACAAGTAAGGTGGGTATAAGAAAACTCCCCTCAATCCGGTGTCTATGGCTCGGAAACAGTGGTGGTAGAAGCCGAGGTACTTGTAGGAGCATGCGTTCCATCACTAGCACTATCAGTAGCTGGAAAAGAATCAACATCGCCAGGCGGTGCAAGTGGGAGCCGAACTCCCTGATGTAGTAGCCGGGGTAGACGTAGGTGCAACAACCGAGTGAGTGGTTGAAGCGTCTAATGCATCAATCGAACAGCCCTCTAACACAGCAGTAGAACCAATGGGAGCGCGCTCAGGGTCAGACCTTTCACCTCCATATGGAGCAGTAACCTCAGTAGGCAGCTTACAGGACGTAGTAGCAGCAGAATGTGTCCCTGGTTCTCTCTAATTACTATCCCAGGCTGAGAGGTTTTCTTTGAATATTCAGCCTGCTTTGCTTTTGCTTTGCCCTTGTCTGCAGCCGGCTTATCTTGCTTCTGCTTCTTCCTTTGTTCCCTGTGATCATTATTATCCGATGGTCGGTTGGAAGGCTGGCCGTTGTCGCTGCTTCTCAAGGCTCTCGCCATTTTTCTTTGTTAGTAAAAGAACCTGCAAGCCAGAGAATTAACTGAATATTAATGGCAGAGTCGCACAGTTTCATATACAAGCTACTGTTACAAGCAGCCATCAGTACGGTTGCTTCACACAATTTTCTGCACATGAAAAAAAAAACATATGCAGCTACTAGTAATCAAGCGCATATTTAGTCTATACATGTACTCTTGAGTTCGACATAGTCTTACACGACCATTGTACCTATACTCATGCACAATCATTTCATTTCAGTAAAGAACCTGTGCACACTAGAACTCAACCTGCTAGTGTAGTTACAATGTCAAGATAACAGCTCATGTACAAACCGACGCCATAGACACTTGGCTCTAACCAGCCCTGTGGAATCAAATTTAATTTATATGACGATCGGGCCAGTATTCATCACAATTCTAGCATGTAGCAGCTCGCAAAGGACCCTGCACTTAAGCCTTTTATATGTAGTTACTTTCTTAACTTCGCATCAGTCCAATAAGCCCAGAAAGTTCTGCTAAGCATTCTGTTGAACACCTAGTGAGCGCTGCTTTACTTAACAAGTTTCTTTAACACCTAGACAGTGTGACTTTCCCAAAATTAGCTGCTGGGAATTGTAGTTTAGCAGCCCTTATAGAGTACATTCCATAATAATAGACCATTGTTATCTCAATAGGATCAAAGGGAGCAGAAATCCGCATAAATTTCACACCAAAATCAGTCCGTGTGGGCTAGGGAAACAGGTCTCGATGTAGCATATTGAGTGAGAATAAGAGGAAGAGTCGTACATGGAAGCTTTATCTAGTAGCGGGTGGTTATTTCTGGTTGATCACAGAAGCAGAGGTGAGTGTTTGTGTGTGATCGTGATTCAGACTTTGAAAGATGGAGTTCAACACTTAGAATAAATATGAGCAGTGTTCTAAATATTTGGGTGTTAAACCTTCAGTTCTTTGAACTTACCTGCACGCATTATGAGGAAGCGATGCATTCTGAAAATTTCACAGTTAAAATTGGACGTTGAGTTGTGCGCCTTCACCAAGAGTTCACTGCCTAGATTTGTAAAAAAAATTAATTCATAGGCTAAGTGCAAGTGTCACCTCCCTCTGTATTTTCCAGAATTTTTCTCTTTACCTGAATATTAGACATGTGTAATATCATACCCCAGAAACTAGTCACTCTCTTGTGCTTCATGAAACTATTTTCCACTGCTTCCTTTGATTCAATGACCTTGCTTAACTAGCTCTATGGCTGCCAATTATCGATAACACCCTAAACTATTCTATACTAGACAAAAATTTAGCAGCCAAGGACAACTAGAAAAATTTAATGACTAAGAAAAATTTAATGATTAAGAAAACGAAAGCGATAAAACTTGGGTTGCCTCTCAAGAAGAGCTTAATTTAACGTCGCGGCACGACGATCCCCTTTTTGTCTCCACTTCGAACTTATGAATCGACTCCCCAATTCGGAATCAAGCTTGCGACTATGGTTCTGAGGGGGTGATACAAATCCAAAATTGCCAAACACTTGATGTCGCATCTTGCACCTCTTGGCTTTTAAATAAGGAATGTCATTTTGTCTCCTTGACATCACAAATTTTAGAATATAGGCACCTTGTTCCTCTTCCCTAGACTCCTCTACTAGCTCGGATGGCTCGATTCCCATGTCACCACCCAAACACAGTGTTGAAAAGTGCCTAGGATGAGGTACTATGCGCTCCAACTCTAAAATTGTAGTATTTTTGACTTCCTCACTTTTAAGCGCACTAGAATCTTCAAAATTTATATTTGTCACTTTCTCACTTGACTCTAGTGCAACTTTCTCAACATTGGCATCATTATTTTCATAAGATCGAATGGATGGAATTCCAAAACTTGCTCAAATTGGCTCCTAAACTCTTCGTCAATCTCAAACCTACTATTCACAATTATTGGTTGTTGAGACGTAGACGCCTCAACCATATATCTTAAATTCGCTTCCAAATCATGAATAGCCAAGCCAAATTGGTCGATCTCTTGTCCGAGCTCCACTCTTTCTTCCATAAATTGCCTCGTCATATTTGTAAGTTCACTCCTGAAATCCCCATAAGCTTCTAAGAATTTGGCTTGCTCCACTAGCCAAGTTTCGCTAACAACCTGTACTTTATCGCTCCTGTCAAACTCACAAACATCATTAGAATCATCACAAAAATTATTGGGGGAAGGAGTATGACACTTAGGACAATCATTCCACCGACCACCATATAATTTACGAAAGTTTCAATCAAAGATGGTAGAAAATTCACATAACCAGTCTCGTAGGGTTGAAAGAGTTGGACAATCTTCCCACAAGTGGGTTCCTCCGCAAAGTAGACAGAGATCATCAAAATTTGAGCAATCATCATTTGACCGATTTTCATTCAAAGATGTTGTGATAACAAGTAACACAATAATACTAAACTAAAATAAACTAAAACTAAATAAATAAGAAAAACTGGAATAGATAAAAAGTAAAAGTCTAATCCGGAAAAATAGTTAATATCTAAGTCCCCGGCAACGGCGCCAAAAACTTGTTGCTCCCAAACGCACACGCAAGTATACGTGGTCGACAAGTAATAAAGTGATAAGATCAAGTATCGTCCCACAGAGATTTGTGATTAACTATTAACTAAATCAAACAATTACGAATTATCTAAACAAGAAAAGATTGTCATAGTTTATGAAAATTAATCTAAACTAAAATTAACTTATAAAATTAAGTAATTATCTAGCGAATATAACAAGTAGGAAGTCGATTTTAATAAGATATAATGTTCCAGGGTTATGGAAAATCTACCAATCCTGTTGAATTCATCAGTTAGTTCGACTAACTAGTTTATCTGATTTACTAATCGACAGGGTTAATATTGCTCACAGGACTCTTCCGATATCTTGCTCGCCTATTCAAGTTAATCCAACGCCTATATTTCTATAGAATCAGTAGTTAACAAGAACGCATTAATAACTCCTGTATAATGACTAAGCAAGGCGAATAGGCCAATCCTTATCCGTGAATCTATTCCCCGATGCCCAGGTTCAAGAACAAGCTCTATTAAATCCTATTGCAATCAAGAATTCCCTTTCCCAAGTTCAATTCAAGATTCATAAAGGTAATCTGGTCGAGGGGATCGTGAGAGATCTGCAACAGCAACTATCCGACATGGAGGAAAGAATGAATGCCGCTTAGAAGTACGTCTCAGATGCTCAGGGCCTCTCTGCATTCCTTTAAGACGAGAATGAAAGGCTGAAAGGTAAAGTGGCGTCACTTGAACGAATTAGTGACGACCCTAGTTTTGACCTGGCCGCTGAGATTGGCTCGTATACTGGTCTTGTTGCCAAGATAGATGCTCAGCTTGGTCCAGACCTTCAGGAAGGCTCTGAAGTGATGAACGGAGAAAGAGGGGAGACGCCGACTTGGGAACCTGCAGCTAGTGAAGCAGGACATTCACGAAGTGTTGTCGATGAAGGAAGTCCCCCGAGAGAGGAATGAAAATCCACTCCCCCCCACCCCCCCGTTTGATGCTATTTTTTGTACGCATCTGGTGATTAGACATTTTATTTATCCGCGTATGCAGATGTTTAATGTAGTATTTGGGCCCATTTTTGGCGTGTTTACTTAAATTACTTGTGCCTTTGTTTGTGATATTTTTTAATTTTTTCCATAAACAATAAGTAATGCTAAGTTATGCCTCTGTAGGCGTTTGCACCTACGAATTAGATGGCTTCCGGTAGTCCTGACTGCTCTAGTTATTTAAAAATGTGTGTCAGTGTGCCTGCCTTGAGCAATTATGTTTGTTGTGTACCGATAAACGGCGGCTAGGTTGCATCTGTAGCAGATGGCTGTTTATGCCCACAAAGGGACGACTATAGCCCGTGTGGTAACTGTCCTTTTGCATTTTGAGACAGAATGTCTTCGCTTAGTTACTCGAGTTTTTAAGACTTTCTGGCACTACGCAGACAGGCGTCCCCATCGGCGTATAGGTGCAATTGTTGATTTAGCGAGTTCAACCCTTAATTAATGCCTAGTGGCTGAGTTAGACGTGGTCTAGCTCTAAGCAAGTGTTGACACCTAATTTTGTCCCTCCCATTCCGGTAACCTCTAATTCATAAAAATTGCATTGATAGCCGCACGAGTATCATACACTCACTCATATTCGAAAGTCACTACTTCGCACACATACATTAATTAGGTCATTTTTCAAAACATCGGCACAAGCCACAGTTATTTCCAATTTCTGCACGTCCAATTACAGTTTTTGTATTTATTCCCATTTTAGAAATTTCACAAAATTACTTTAAAATTTAAAGTAATAGATCCTCACTAGCCCTTTGGCCTTCAAAATTAATTTTCTAATTTTTCTATAATTTTATAGGGATTTTATACAATTTTCTACACATTTTATAAGCTTTTATACACTATTATACACATTATATACACTATACATACGTGTATATATATACACATTACACCTCACACTTATACACATCAGCTCTAATTTTTACACCTCATCGCCAATGTGGCTTCATCTCAGCCGTCCACGTGTACAGTCCAACTGCTGAGATTCGAGTTTCCATTTTTATTACACACACACCCCCCAAACCCTAATTCCCTTTTTCATTTCCTCTTTCCATACTCAGCCGACTCCTCTTCTCTATCTCTTTCATCTCAACTCGACCTCTCTTTTGTCGTCGCCGGATTCCGGTCATTTCAACCGGTGAAATGCAAAACAAATTACATCCTCGAGTTCCTCTCACTCTCCGCTACAAAACCCCTATGGTTTATTTCCGTTTTGAAGAGGGTCGAAATCGACCCCTCGTCGGGGAAGCTGCCAGTGCTGAAAAACTCTCTGGTCGTGCCTGAACGGTAACCCTTCCCATCATTTTGTTTTTTTTTTTGTGCATTACTCCTACATTTGCCTAAACCTTTTGTTCATGCATTGGTACGCCTAATCCATCTATGAATCGGCATGTTTTCTGGTATTATTTGCTAATTAATTAAATTAAATTTCTCATGATCAATTGATTATCACTTTGTACACTGATTTATACCCTTGCATGCCCCCTGTGTAATGCTTTTGTAATTCATGAGTCGTCGCTGTTAATTTTAGATGTAGGGTAAGTAATAGCTTAGGATTTGATCAAGATCACTCATATTTCGTTACATGCTTGCCTTTTTGTTCTGTCAAGATGCATGATTCCTTTTTTCTTCTGTGTTTGTTTGTTTAAAATTTTAATTGGCATAAGCTAGACCCCTGGACCGAAAACTTTAATAGAAATTTGTTTTAGTAATTGACATAGCCTAAATTAGAGCCAGCTGGAAATCTATTAAACTAATCAAGATGTTCTTGGATTGGGTTATTGTGGAACACCCTGTTTGACATGTAAATTGGAAACATGTGCAGTCTATTGAAATTACCATGTTTGTTGTGATGTACCTAGCCTATTCCTATGCCTGAGTGCCTAATTTTCTTAACTACATTGAATGAGTAGCTTGTCCTACATGATTAGAAGAATCTGATTTTATTTGGGGGGGGGGGGATTCTGATTTATGATTGAGAGTAATGGTTTATTTGATTGATCCGAGATTTAATGGGGAACGTTAATTGATTTTGAGCTCAAAATAGGCTTAATTGTCTGATTTTGAACCCAGACTATGATAAAGTTAAAGGGAGGGAATCCAAATTGTTTTAGGATTGGTTTTATTTCAATTTTGGGGCTGATTGGCTTATTTTTTGAAAATACACCTAAGTATGTCCCCTTTATTCTTGGAAGATATTGCCCTGCCTTTTTAGGTGACTACCCCCTTTAATTCTAATCCCATCCCTCATTCCTATATAAGGTCGACTGATTCTCTTCTCCAACACACGGGGATTGGTATAATAAAAAGACAACAACACACAAATGTCATACTCTACTTTTTTTTCTTCTGATTACTTCTCACAACTGGAAAAATTCTTGCTTCTGATTCTGTGTTTGCAAGCTGCATTGCTCCAGTGATACTCTTTATTTGTTACACTTCCTGACAAGGTATAATTTATCACTGCATCCCTTTATCTTCTTTGCACTTAATCTGCCTGTGTGTCTACTCTTCATATGTGATCATTGTTTGTATGTGTGACTTGTTTGGAGGGCTCTATACTCTCCCCTCCTAACCCTTTTCTTGCAATATGTGAGGATGGCCTTAGGGGCTATACTAGGTCTCAAATTGCAGGTTTCTAAATGCCCTATAAGGGCTTTCCCCATTCTAGATAATCTGGGCCTAAACAGGTCCTACTTGGGGCATACACAAGGCATTATCCAGCCACTACTTCTTCTCTGTTCTTTCCTCTTGGAAAATGTCCCTATTTGTATTTTTTTGTCTAGGACTTCTGCTTGTACTTGTTTTGAAATCGGGTATGAAGTCATTAAGACTGCATACATGGCAATCCAGGAGCCACTTCTAACCTTATTCTCCTATATGCTGCATCAACCATCCTAAAATCATGACTTTTGTTGCCTAAAATTTGTATGACAATCACCCGATGAGAAGTGAAATCTTATGTCCAAATTCTGGGTTTACTTGTCTTAATTAGAATCTGGACATTGCTAGCTTGAACAGGTTTTAATATTTTAAACCATAACATTCGTAATTCTTTTGTGTAAATCTGGAATTTTTAAACAGGGGGCTAATTGTGCTATGACTGCTTAAAACTGAACTATTTCTATAAATTTAAGACTGCCCCTCTTTGCATAAATGATCCAGGCCCGAAAATATTTTCAAATCTGGCCTTTGTGTGTAAAATTAATTTTAAAACGTACTTCAACCTCTTATACACTAATCTAATAGTGTATAAGGGGGTATAAGTATTTGGTTCGACTATACGAGTATACAAATGTTTTCTAAAGCCCAATACTATTGATTACTCATGTATTTGCATGCTTATACCTATATCTATGTGTGGCAGCCCTTTGTTTGCATTTATGTGCTTCTGTGAAACCCATTTTTTAAAACAGCCCCACTTACCGATGTCTATTTCCAAAAACAGACCACCACACCAAAATAGCCATTAAGGTTAGGGCTCGACAATTAATGACGAGTCACACCGACCCTAAATGGCTAACATTTTATTTTAAAAACAACACCCATTTGGTTTTGACCAAAACCTGAAATTATTTTACAAAAAGTGTCTATTTTTGCAAAACTGCTTATCTCTGCAAAATTGGTTAAAAGGCTGAAATTACGCGAATAAGCTGAATTGTGATATCATTTGCAGATTTAACCCTATTGGCGATTAGGAATTTATGTTAGAGGCCTTAAAATGCGATTAGTCGTGAAATATAGGCCGTATGTGTAAAACTTGAAGCCTACTTGTGTATGTGTTATCTAAACTTGCATAGATAGATTTACTTTCATAAATTGAATACAAAATTGACCTTTCCAAGTTAGTATTGCATATAATAATGTTCACATCCCAAAATATAGACTCGGGCGGGAACAACCTTTCGTGGGACTCGGGGAAGTACCTAACACCTTCTCCCCCGAGTCATTTGGACTTCTTACCCATTGAATCTCTGAAACCAGAATAGTATGATAATTAACTCGACTTTAGACGCTTAGGTGGCCTAATAAACTTTAGAAAACTATATTAGATGGCGACTCCAACTCTTGAACTCAAACGAGTTACCCAGTCAAATCCGAAACCCGACTCGCCCCGAGTTGAATCTAAATTCGGGTATGACAACAACTAGTGTACCCTACTTTTGTCACGGAAAGTGGGTGTATTACTTCAAGTTGTATGTGGCTTGAGCTATGAATATTTGGATCATGGATGGATCGGAATTTGTGAAAAACTGACTATAATAGTAGTTTATTAGTAAAGGCAGAGAGCCTAGAATGTTGTGGGTGAAAACTTGGAACATGTCCAAAAAGTATGAAAATACTGTAATCTAGGAGCAAGACCAATGTGCTAAGTAAATTTCTGAAAAGAAAAGTACTTCCAATTATCCCTACTCCTTCTCCCCCCTCCTGAAAGACGTCAATCAATCATACCGTCTGAATCGCAGTCTTGGTTGATTGCGGCTTCGAGGTCTTCGGGATCTCCTTGAATATTTACCTCAGGCACTTGTTCGGGGACAACTGCTCCAAGGATTGCGGTTGTATAGTATTCCCTTGTTGCCTCCTGATCACCATTCACTTCTTTTATCCCCCATTGAGTAGGATACTTCAGTTTCTGATGCCAGGTGGGATATTGCTTTGACTTGATGAATCCAAGGTCACTCGACAAATGCATTGTATGGAACACCTCCCTTGATTACTTGAAAAAATGAAACATGATCTATCCCCGGCAAGCGGGTGGTCAGGTTAATTTCTTCTATAGCTTTCTCACAAGAATTGTTGAAGCCTGTAAGCGTGTAAACGCATGGCATAATTCGATCCTCAATACCATCGCCTCAGTGCATCCCATCTGATGAGGTTCACGGTGCTACCGGCGTCGACCAATAAATGTTTCACGTCTGTGTCCTCCATCCTAAGTGTTATGACCAGGGCGTCATGGTGCGGGGTGCTGCAGATGATGTTGTCCTCCGTGCTGAATAGGATCGTCTCATCTCGGCCAAGACCTTGGTTGGGCGCCGCCGAGATATCCTCTGACCCACATTGATGGATCTCGTAGGATCGGGCAGACTTTGCGGTGCATCTTAGTTCTCTCTTCTAGTAAAGGTCTGCTTTCCTTTTTAGGAGAGCAGGTCCTTGAGCTAACATTTATTCAACAAACTTATGACCACAAAAATCAAAGCTCTGCACCCGGCTATGTCATGTCCGTGGTCCCTATGAAATTGGCAGTAAAGGTCATTTTTTCTTCTGCCAGGTTCTGCTCTGAGGTTACATGGCCAACAGATTTCTGTGTTCTTAATACGATCTCTTACGAATTTCACGGTGTTGACTCGCATACCCAATTCTTCGAATCAGTTAGGAACCCACTCTACATTGAGTGATCCCTTGGACAATAACCCTGACGTTCCCTGACCGTCTTACCGCTTCGGAAAATCATCCCTACAATCTTTTCTGTTTCACTTGCCTTTGTCCCCCATTCGAGGTTCCTCTACGTATCCCCATTTCTGTCCTTGGCGGATGACATCTTGGATAGTTGGTCAGACTTTCACGGGAGCAGAAGACTCCACGGGCTCTAGGCAAAGCTTCTCGGTGTACCTCTGGTGCAGGGCGTTCCATGCTGACACATGGTGCTGAGTCAGACTCCACTGCAACTCTCTGGTGACTAGGGATCCCTTTGAATTAAAACTTTTGCCTAAGGCTACCATAAAAATATTATCGGGAACTGGAAGGAGCTCCATGTGTTCTCTCTGGAACCTCTCGAGGTAATTTTTCAGCAGCTCGTTGTCTCGCTGACGAATCTCAAAGATATCTTCCATGCACTTTTCTCGCTTGCGGGCATCGAAATGCACTTTCTTGAGTAAATCCTGCATCTAAGTGAATGATTCGATCAAACCGATTTGTAGCTAAGTGTACCAAGCAAGGGATCCTTTGGTCCGAGTGGAGCCAAACTTCTTCACTAGAGCAGACTGGATTTCTTCCTCTGTAATCTCGTTACTCTTCCAAGCTGTATAGTACGCAACAATATGCTCATTCGGATCAGTCGTTCCGTAATACTTCAAGTTATCCGGCAAGCGAAAGTGCTTTAGTATGTGAACCGGTGCAGCATTTGCCTTGTCCGGATGCTTGTAAAACTTCTGCTCATCTAACGTGGTAACTTGGGGTAGAGATCCCGACACATTACCAATCCGGTCATGGATGGCCTTCATCTCCTTTATGAGATCCTGAATGACAGGGGCTCTCTTAAGTTGGTTGTTGATTGTTGATGAACCTCCTGGAGCAGAATCCATGTTAAGCCTTCGGCTAGGCATAGATGCTGGTGAATCATTCACATGCACTGGTCCTCGTAGAGACGCTGGCCTTTGAAACAATCTTTTAAACATCGTGCCTAGTTTGTGAGATACCCCCTCGGTCACGTTGTTAGAGTTTTGTTCCGCCTGTTCCATCATAGTTTTGAAGAGATCAGTGATGAATGTTCTGAATTCATGATTACTTTCCAATGGGCGGTTCATCCCCCATTACTGGCGACAGGGGTCGGTTCATAAGAAGAATCTTTTGGCTGCTCAGCTGAATCCTTTTTTTGAACGCTGGGATCGCCAAGATGCTTTGCAGACTCGTCCACTCCATCTGCGATGTTCTTTGGAATGTTGTTGTCGTCGTACAACATGATTGCGCCTTTTTCTTCATAGAATACCTACAATTGCCTGGACCCCACGATAGGCGCCAAACTGTTTATGCCTAAATTTGTACGTCTAGGTTAAAAAATTAATTATGAATGAGTTCACAAACAATAGGTAAATTACGATGGAAAAGGTAAGTAAATATGATGTAAGTAAAGACAAGTAATTAAGCAAGAAATAATAGAGAAAGCAAAGTAATTCTTATTCCTTGAGAGTAGCCGACTTCGGTGGCAAATTGTGTCTTGTGTACAATACAATGTAAGGAGGGATATTTATAGTAGTGATACCCAGTCCTAAATAAGGTAAAATAAAAATACTAATAAGGTCATGGGCCTACAACTGAAGGCGGTGGTATACTAAACCCTAGCTAGGAGACTGTAAACCCTAGGCGGCGGGATGTGTGTCGCCCTGTGACCAAACCGCCTAAACGGTCGTTGGCTTCAGGAGCGGGCGTATATCCTCAGCACCCGGTGACTTCTAGGATAAGTATAGTTCCCCAGATGGACTCGTATCCCCGTAATAATAGGTGGCGTATTTTTACCCACACAATATATATATGCGTGTGTGTACGTGTATGTATATATATATATATATATATATATATATATATATATATATATACACGCACACACATATCAAGTAACTACTAACTAACTGCAAGATTAAATTAACCAATATAACTAGTTAGCTGACTATCGTAGACACAGCTGAAAACTCTAACTGACTAACTAATTGCCACAACAATGACACAACATGACCTATTACTGATTGACACATGGATTCACTAACTAACTTGCCTAACAAATAACTACTATGAGCTGAGTGCTCTAACTTCCTGAAAATACACATACATATACAATTTCACGTTTAAATGTCACCCATTTGTTAATTTGCACTTCTTAACAGTTTGTAAGGGATGAATTGGTGTTTATCATCTCAATGAAATAGAAATTCAAAACATTTTAAAATCAAATAAGTTCAAGTTCCCTTGATGTTTGGCATACTTTCCTGTATTTTGATGTAAATTTCCTATGATTTTTATTGTATTTAAAGCTATTGAAGTGATTCATTGTGCCCAACATCATTTATTATGGAGATTTAGCTAATTGGGTAATCTGTTGATTGATTAGGACATTTGTGGAGTGGAACAAAGAAAATTTGTGTGGAATCTAAAGAAAGCACTTTTGGTGCATCATTGCATCTTAAGTTGGGTGTTTAAGATTTGTGGCTAATATTCACTTGGTAGTGCAGAAGTCCGTGTGCATCTCTAGAAGCAAATATGATTCGGACAAGGGAATTTCATGAAGCAAAACCAACATCGAAAAACACTTCTCCTAAAGCAACTTGACATTGGAGAGTGCCTTCTCCATCTTCTTATTTAAAGCAACTTAGGAAAAGTGTTACTAAAATCCTACATATTTTGTAATCTTTATAAATAGATAACGTGCATAAGTTTTAAGGGAGACACACTTTGGCAGCAAATGAAGCAAGGCAATAGCCACATAAGCTGGGAGTTCTTCACAAGAGTTCTTCTTCTTTTTCTTTTCTTAAGTTCTAGTTTGTTAGTCCTAGGGTTGTGGGATCTTCATGAATGTTGACATTCAGATGTTGATTTGATTTTATTAGTTTATTGTATTGGATTATTTATTAAATACGGGCTTAATTATTTGATTTCTTGATCACAAATAAAATACTATTTACGAATCTTGAATTGAACATGGGAAAGCGAATTCTTGACTGCAATAGGATTTAATAGAGCTTGCTCTTGAACCTGAGCATCGGGAAATAGATTCGCGGATAAGGATAGGAATATACCTATTCACCTTGCTTAATCACTTTTACATGAATTATTAATGTGTTCTTGTTAACTTCTAATTCCATAGGAATATAGGTGTCTGATTAACTTGAATAGGCAAGCAGGATATCGGAAGAGTCTTGTAAGCAAAATTAACCATGTCGATTAGTTTCCCAGATAAATTAATTTGTCAAATTAACTGAAGAATTCAACAGGATTGGTAGATTTCTCATAACCCTGGAACATTATCTCTTATTAAACTCGACTTCCTGCTTGTCCTAGTTTATTAGTTATCCCGTAGTTTTATTAGTTAATTTTAGTTAGTTGTTCTCAATACACTATCACAATCTTTTCTTGTTTAGATAATAGAAATTGTCTGATTTAGTTAATAGTTAATCACAAGTCTCTATAGGATGATACTTGATTTTATCACTTTATTACTTGTCGACCACGTATACTTTTGTGTGCATTTGGGAGCAACAAGTTTTTGACACCGTTGCCGGGGACTTAGAAATTAGCTATTTTCCTAGATTAGACTTTTACTTTTTATTTATTCAAGTTTTCGTTTCTAGTTTAGTTTATTATTGTGCTATTTGTTATCATGGTATCTTTGAATAAAAAGTGGTCGAATGATAGTTGCTCAAAATTTGATGATATCTATCTACTTTGTGGAGGACTTCACTAGTGGAAAAATGATCCAAGTCGTTCAACCCTACAGGGTTGGTTATTTGAATTTTCTACCACCTTTGATTGAAACTTTTGAAAATTATTTGGTGGTCGATGGAATGATTTTCCTATATGTCATACTCCTTCCCCCAATAATTTTTGTGATGATTCTAATAATGTTTGTAAGTTTGATAGGAGCGATAAAGTGCAAGTTGTGAGCCAAACTTGGCTAACAGAGCAAGTCAAACTCTTAGAAGCTTATGGGGATTTTCGGAATGAACTTACAAATATGATGAGACAGTTTAAGAAAGAAAGACTTGAGCTCAGATAAGAGATCGACCAATTTGGCTTGACTATTCATGACGTGGAGCCGAATTTGCGTGATGCAATTGAGGCGTTTAAGTTTCAACAACCAATTGCTGGGGATAGTAGATTTGAGGTTTGTGAGATACAAGAAGAGGTTGAAAGCCAAGTTGAGGAGCTAAATATAAAAATTCAACAACTCGATCATAGAGTAGTCGATGGTGCTGATGATAGGAAATTGGCACTAGAGTCGAGTGAGGAAGTGAAAACTACAATTTTTAAAGGTTCCACCGTGCTTAAGAATGAGGATGTCAAAACTGATACAATTTTGGAGTTTGAGCGCACAGGACCTCATTCTAAATACTTTTCCACATTATGTTTGGTTGGCGACATGGAAATAGAGCCATCCGAACCAATTGATGAGGAAATGAAGGAGGAACAAGATGCTTGTATTCTAAAATTTGTCATGCCTAAGAGACAAAACGACATTCCTCATTTAAATGCTACGAAGTGCAAGATGCGACGGTGGTTACGTGTTTCTTATGGATTTGTATTACTATGTTTAAAGCACAGTTGTAGGCTTTAATCCAAATTTGGGAGAAAATTCATTAATTCAAAGTGGAGACAAAAATTGAGACAGGGTATCATCGTGCCGCGACGTTTAATCAAGCGCTTCTTGGGAGTCAACCCAAGTTTTATCACATTAGTTGGCTGTCATGTGATCTGGTCAGCAAGGTCATTCAAAACAATGGAAAATTGTAGAAAAAGAAGTAAGGAGAGTGTCTAATATTCAGGGATATAATACTAGTGATACATAGCTGCAAAGAGAAAAAATTTCAAGGAAATAAAGGAGCAGGCATCGCATCCTTTAGCATAGAAAAAAAAAATCTAGTTTGAGGCAGTGAAGTATTGGGTAAAGCCACAACTCAGCATCCTATTAAAACTGGGAAAGTTTGCTTAGACGCATCGCTTCTAAGCTAGCGCACAAAAAGGTGAAGCTTTAACACCCAACTCTTTAAAGTCGTTCTCTTAATTTTTCCAAGTCTTCTCGCATCCTCCTCTGTCGAACTCTATTTCATTATTGCACACACCCACTTTTGCTGTTGTAATCCACTGTAAACCACCACCAAGAGTTAGCTAAGGCTGCCAGGAACTTCTATAGCAGATGGATAATTTGCAGGAAAGGCAAGGGTGCGAACAATCCATCTGATGCTTCACCTGCTGTGGTGGAGCCCCTATAGGCCTACATGAGGGAAGTTTCTTATCACCCTACTTGTTTTTTTAATTTGCATTGAAGACATTGCACTATTTAAGTATGGGGTGGGGGATTCATAATAGTTCTTGTATTTTTTTTTTTAGTTTTTTAATTGACGTCTTTGTTTGTTTCTTGCTTTCTAGTTTCGTTTTTAACAATAAAAAATATAAAAATTAGAAAATAAGAAAAATTAACAAAAACGAGTTAGTTTTTTAATTAGTTTTTGTAGTTTCTTTTAATATTGTTAGAGTAGATAATAATCTCTCGTGATTTTTCTTTAGGTATCAGTTCTTTTCCATGGGATGTACACTTGAACCAGGTACTGTTTATGCCTAAAATTGGACGTCTAGGTTAAAAACTTAAATTTACGAATGGGTAACAAGCAATACAGTGAAATACGTCAGAAAATTAAGTAAATAGAGAGGAACATAATCGACAAAAAAGTAAAGAGTGTTATTCTTAGAGAATAGCCGGATTCAGTGGTGAATCGCTTGATGTACAATACAATGCAAGGAGAGGTATTTATAGTCGTGATTATCCAGTCTTAATTATGATAAAATACAAAGACTAATGAGGCTCATGGGCCTATAAACTCAAGACGGTGGTATATATGAAATCCTAACTAGGAAACTGTAACCCTAAGGCGGTAGGATGTATGTCTTGCGTCCTACGCCCGTACCGCCTGAACGATCATAACTGGTAGAGCAGGCGTATATCCTCTGTGCCTGGTGATTTCTTGGATAAGTCTAGTCTTGGAAGCTAGACTCGTATCCCTGTAATAGTAGGTGGCGTATTTTTTGCCCACATAGTCAGTCCCCCACTAGGTGAGTACTAACGCAAGGAGTCAGGAAGTGAAAGAAGTGTGATAGAAGACGTAAAGGTGTGACTGTACCGATTCTCATCCTCTGTCTCTTCGCATGCGTTGTATTATGCAAATTCTTTAGTATGATGACGTGTTCCTTCACGATTGGAGGGGTTTTCCGCGTATCTTTCCAATGTTGCCATTGCTCTGTTCATATCCTGTAATTATGGGGATACTCATCACATAATATGCAATAATCACAATTTCTTATAATTACGATACCACATGACCAAGATTGTTCAGCTTCTCATTCAAGAATCCCCTTAGGCGTGTGTATATATATGTCGTAAGTATAAAGGCTTTTTATCGATCTTCAAATAGTTTTGAGAGTTTTCCTCCAAAAAACAAACCTTATTCCAGCCTTAACAATAATTCCATCTTTAATCATGGCACAAGGACCAATTTCCTCCCCACAAACTTCAGAGCCCTAGACTATCTTCCTGCAACCTTTAACTTTGAAGGTGATGGCCGACGGCAGGGTGAAACACCCAAGCAGGAAGGTGAAAATAGCAACCTTTCCATTGAATTTTATTCGCCTGCGATTGCAAGGGACGACATAAATCGTATCAGGCTAGATTGTAAGTGGCCTGAAGTAATTGACATTATTGTGCCTTCTACGAAGAGAGAATTTCCTCTCATCGTGTTGGTTACTCGATGGTCCATACATACCCTTTCACTCTGCATCTCAACGAGCGTGTTCATTTGGTCGTTAAAGAGATATATCACCGATACAAAATCTGCCTAGGTCAAGTAGGCCCCTCTGTATGGCGATTAGTTGATCTACTAGATCACTTGGCGAACCATGCTAGGGTAAAGTTTTCCTTTTGGAACATCCTTGCTTTCTAATCTCCCTGTATCCATAAGGCGGGTATGTTGATGTTCATCAAATGAGGGAAGAAAGGCGTGGTTCCCAATAGTGAAGATTCCAAGGATCGCAGCTGGGTCCACCGGTATGTGGCGGTGTGGACGCTGGGTATTGTTTCCTCTCTTCCTTTTCCAGAGGTCTTTAATAGAAGATGTAAGTTCCTGCGCTCTTATTTTATACATTCCATGTCCGTTTCTTTTCTGAACTGACTTTGCATCTTCCTAAGTGAATTCTGTGACTGTTGACACCTAATTTTGTCCCTCCTATTTCAACAGCCGTTATTCGTACAAAATTGCACTGGTAACCACATGATTACCATACGCTCACTCCTATTCTAAGTCATTACTTCACACACACACACACACTAATTAGGCTATTTTTAAAAAGGAATTTACGCAAGCGATTGCTATTTTACAAAATTTGCATGTTTCGTTACAATTTCTTGTAATTATTTGCATTTTTGGAAAAATTACCTAAATTATTTTAAAATATAAAATAATAGGTTTTCTTAATTGTTTAACTCTCATAATTATTTTTAATATAATTTTATAAGTATTTTTAACATATTTTATACGCATTTATACGTATTTTATACTATTTTATACACTAAATATACACCTCACACTCTCCCCACTTATACACGTAATTTCCACCTCAGCACCACATCAGATCCTAGTCACGCCCACGTTGCTTAATCCCAACCATCCATTTGTTCCATCCAACGGCCAGAATACCCATTTCCATTTTTAATTACATGCGGACCCCCAAACCCTACCTCTCTCTCTCATTTCCTCACTTCCTCACGCCGCCACTCTCCTCTCCACTCTCTCTCGTGAAACCCTAATGGCATCACTTTTTGCATCATTTTTCAGTCAACTTATCCGGCCAAATCTAAAACAAATTACATCATCATGTTCCTCTGTTTGTCCGCTACAAGACCCCTATGCTTTTTTATTTTTTCGACGGAGGTCAAAATTGGCCTCTCTTCGACAGAGGTTTCCGTCGCTACAAAATGTCTCCGGCCATGCCTAAATGAATCCTATGGCATTACTACCACCAAAAGAGGCAGGAAATCCTTCATGCGAACGCATTTGAGACGGGTTAAGACTAACCCGACTCCGTATACGGGTAACCCTAATCCCTTTATCCGTTTTCCATTTTTTCTGTCCTTCCTGAAACCTGTGTGATGTTAAACCTAAGATTTGCCTGAGTTTATGTGATTAAGCTTGATTTGTTACTTGCTAATTAATTAGGTTAAAAAAATTCACATGATTGTTAGTTTTTGTTCACACTGTCAAACTTAATTGTTGGTTGAAACTTCGTGTGCCTGATTGCAATGCATTTTGTCACTTATCTAGTTAAATGCTAAATTTCTATGATCACTTGAGTCCTACATTGTATTTGCCCTGTTGTTATGGCTAGATACATGATTTTCATGATTGAATGCCTAAAACTGACGTAGTAATCTGATTAGAAGGATTTTAGACTGATTAAAATTAGAATTCTTGAATGAAAACATAAAAGGGAAATTAGTAAATAGATTTAGAGACTGATGGGAATCTATTCTGTTATTCAAGGTGATTTTCGAACCTAAGGCAAGTTAGCATAATTGATTTTGAACCTAGACTATTGTAAGGTTAAAGAGAGGGAATCCAAATTAGTTCAGGACTGGTTTTACTTTAATTTTGGGGGATTGATTGGCTTATTTTTGGAAGATACACCTAAGATTGTCTCCCTTATTCTTGGAGACAATATTCTCTTACCTTGTATGACATACCCATTTGAATTTGAAATCCCCCAACCCCACAACTATATAAACTAGTCTGCTTCTCACATTTCCACACAGTTTTCTACACAGAAACATATAGAACACTTCACAGGCATACACTTTACTCTCTTCTGATTGTCTTTCAAAGTCATTGGAATACCCCTGCTCTGTTTGCTTTCTGGTTCTGCTTTTTTTGCAAGTATTAAGCATCACCTGCACTCTGTTTACTTGTTCCATACTGTTGAAGGTATTTCTCTATTCCTGACTACTTGTTGCATCTATTTTTAAACCTGCTTATGCCTGGTTGCTTTGTTTGCCTCTTTTTTGTCTGTGTTTGCCTCACCTAAGTTACCTATGCTTATCTTGCACTTCATAGTTTGGTCCTGGGTTTCTTGTTGGTTTTGTTAACTTTTATACAGTTGTTAGGATGATCTAAAAAGATCATACCAGTGTTACTAAGTGCAGGATATTGAATGAACATGTCCTTCAGAAATTACACCCTACTCCTATGTATTTTTGAAGTGTAACCACTGTAATCATGGGCTACTGGGACAGTGCTAACTTAATAGAGCTTTAATACATGTTTTCCCTCTCTAGTATCCCTTTTTCTGTGTATATTTGCTAGGATTTGCCCTGTTGTATATGACTAAAACAGGTTACACAGTTACAAGGCTGTGTAATTGGCTATCCAGGGGCCCTCCCTTACTCCTTCCTATTTATGTGATTGCATTATATATTAGAAATAGAAATTCTTGCTTTCAACTGATAAATTAACACTTATCGCATGGTAGTTAAAGGTTTAGATTTGGCCTGACAGTGACCTTTACAATTTCGATAACAAGTTTACCTTTTAGTCGACTAAAATCTAAAATGCAAAATGCTTTCTCACGCTTAAACTGTTAAAATACATAATTTGTCAAACAGGGGATGATTGCATGATTAATTGCTTAAACTAGATCAATTTTCTTAAAAATGAGACTGCCCCTTTGCATAATTAAGCTGGGCCCAAAACCTTTTTAAAAATCTGGCCCTATTTGTATGTTTAGACTAATTTTACAACTCCTAAGCTCTTATACACTAACCTCATAGTGTATAGGGGTGTATGGGTTATTAGGATCAATCATACTACACTTATATGTATTTTCTAAAGCTTGAACAAATACTATCATGTACTTTGCATGCCTGTACTTATATATTACGTCTGATAACCCTTATGTGCATTTGTGTGTTTCGTGACCCCTCTTTCCAAAACAGCCCCTCTATACGTATATATTTTCAAAGTGATCCCAAAAATAAAATAGCCATTAAGGTTAGGGCTCGACAACTAATGTCAAGTCACACCGAGGACCCTAAATAGCTAACATTTTATTTCAAAAACAATCCCTATTTGGTTTTTAACAAAATTTGAAAACTACTTTTGAAATCTGCCTACTTTCACAAAACTAATTCAGTTATTAAAATTGCGTAAATATGCTGATTGTTAACGTCTCTTATAAATATTAACCACATTCCGATTGGGAATTTGTAACTGAGGGCCAAACGTGCGATTAGGCATCGGGCTTAGGCCGTTTCTGTAAAATTCCAATGGCGTGATTCTTAGACTTGACTGTCATTTAGACTGATTTGCACAAATGACCTGAATTACCTAGCTGCTTGCATTTTTAGCCACCCAAGTTAGTAAAATAGTTTGTAAACGTAACCTATAATTGTCCATAGCCTTTAAACATCCCAAAAGTAAAAGTTCGGGCGGGAACCCTTGAATCTCTGAAACTAAACCTGTTTAATAAAAGACCCGTCCTTAGACGTTTAGGTGACCTAATACACCTTAAAAATTTATATTAGGTGGCGACTCCAATATTTAAACTCAAACGAGTTACTCAGTCAAACCCGAATCTTGACTCGCTCCGAGTTGAGTTAAATATGGGGTATGACAGTGACTGGTATACGATTAACTCATGATGATTTAACCATGTGGGTTACTGCAATCTTTGCGAGTAACCCCCTTACTTCAATGACTTTCACATCTTTAGCCAACGCGAATGGTTTACATGCAAAGGACCATGGTAAGTCATCTCATCCAAATTTCTCTTTTGATCCTTGGCTTCTATTATCTCATTACCTCCTCTTTTTAGGGTTCTCTTGCCGTGAGATGCCCTCAATGAAGGAGATAAAAATCATTGCCCCGTATATTGCTCCCTTGCCCGATGTTCGAGCATTTGGATGGAGAATCATTTAGAGGGCGAGCAATTCCCGCTCTTCAAAGAGAAAAAGGTCTTCTAAGCTTGACAATGTAGCGATTGCTAGTGAACCCTTCGTGATTTCTGATAGTGAGGGTGAAGTCCCATGAGTTCATGAGCCTGTTGAGACCCCCTCTTCTGCTGCTGCTGAGTCTGGTCCGTCTATATGGAAGCGCAGACACCCGATAGATGAGTCTCCTGAGGCCGGTGAAGAAACCGTCGTGGAAGATGAAGTGGTGATTCCTATCATTCACCTTGAGCCTTAATTATCAGGTCTGTTCTTCATTCCAAGCGTCACTGGTACAATTTTCCTTTTGCACCTTATAAGCAAATATCATTTGAATACATGTAGAGCCTATTGTTCTGGCTTTGGACCCTGAGGTAACCGACTCTTTCCAATGCTGTCCTAATAAGGAGGTGGCAACGGATGCGGATGTTGTGGCTAAACCTGTGGATGGCACCCGTGAGGTTGTTATTCCCATTGCTGTGGAAGTTAACCTGTTTGAGACCCCGAGGGTTGTGGCAGACCATACTGCTGAGTTGATTGGCCCTAACAAATAAAAATATCTTGTTGGTCACAGTCACCAGAAAATGCTTGAGGTCGCCGTTGGTTTCTCTCTACGGGTAAACTTCATTTTTCCGTTTTTCAGCATCTTACGAGTTGAATCCTCACTTTTCCTCTGCTAGATATTTACTTAAATCATTCGTCCAGGGGTAATGGTTTCTCATGAGATATTCCATCGAGGTGGCTCAGATGAGAACCTAAAGGAGGAGAACGAAGCCTTACTAGGACAAGTAGCTAGCCTGCAGCCCTTCGTGGAGAAAGCTGAACGACTGAGATGGAAGCTTTATACTATGCGCAGAGCTTATCAAATGGAGTCCTTGAGAGGAAAGAACCTTGATGAGGCTTTGAGCAATGAGATCCGCAGGCAAAACAGACTGTGGAGACCCTCCAATTTTCTCTTACGAAGGCTAAGCTTTTAGAACACCTTCAGCGTAAGAATGTGGCCCGCATGGAAGCAGCTATGGAGGCTCTCCAACAAAGGTTGTCTAGGGTAGACGGGAGGATTGAAGCTGCTAAAAATAGTGTCTCTGATGCTAGGGGCCTTTCCGCCATCCTTCAAGATGAGAACGATAGGCTGAAAAGCAAAGTGGCGTCCCTGGAGAAGGTTCGCGACAAACTTTGCAATGACACTCATCTCAAGGAGGAACGGATAAATGAAAAAATGAATGCCCTGAATGCTCGTCGCATAACTGGAGTGAATCGTGCTAACATCGCAGCTGCCCTCACCACCTTTCTCTAGGTTCGTGACGACCCTAGTGTGGACCTAGAGGCTGAGATTGTTTGGTTGACCGAGCTTGTGGCCCAAGCAGATGCTCAGATGGGGTTGACCTTGAAGAAGGTTCTGATGAGGCTAGTAGCAAGATAGGAGACATAGCGTTTGCTGGGGGACCTGCAACTTGTGAAGCAGGACCTACGTAGAGTGTTGCCGCTAAAAGTAGTCCCCCGAGAAAGGAATAGAAATTACCCCCCCCCCCCCCAACTTTGATGCTTAAGATTTTTTTTGCATCTATGTATTGAACAATAGCCCATATTTGGCGGGCATGATAATATGTTTTGGCCCGTTTTGAGGCTTTTAACTTGAATTACTTGTTAATTTATTTGTGACGATTTCAGTTTCCGCCGTAAACAATTAAGTAATTTCCTTGCTAAATTGACCCCTCATGAGCATGTGCGCTTAAAGGTTAAGCGGCTTTCAGACGTCCTGCATGTTCTAATATTTAGAATATTTATCAGTGAGCCTGCTCGAGCAATTACATCCATTGTGTGTGCCAGTGCTGGGCGGCTTGCATTGCGTCCGTGATAGACGGTTGTTTTGCACCCATAATGGGACGACTTTAGCCCTTGTAGAAATGATGCACTTTTGTGTTCTGATATGTAACGTCTTTGCTTGTTCCCCACTGGCATGTATGTAGAAATTTGTTGAATCGACGAGTTCAACTTACTAATAATGCCTGGTGGCTGAGTTAGACGCGGTCTAGCTCCAAGCGAGTAGTTTACCCTACTTTTATCACGAAAAGTGAGTGTATTACTTCAACTTGAGTGTAGCCGGGGCTATGAATATTTGGATCGTAGATGGATCTGAATTGTAATTGTAAAACTAACTAAGTAAAATAGCAGTTTAATTGATAAATAGGGGCGCATGGCCTAAACTGTTGTTGGTGAAAACCTGTAACATAGTTGACAGGTATGTAAATACTGTGATCAAAATTAAAAAGAAGCTGAAGACTTAATTAAAGTAAATACTGAGAAGGATTGTACTTCCATCGTTGAACAAAGGTATCTGCCAGAGCTCCCTCGTTGGAGGTGCTGCGCCTCAAGATGTAACCTGTGGACCGCTGACAAGCCGATGGTATAAATCCCTGTTGATTAAATAGTATTGAATTGCCTGCTTCCGCAGTTGTCTGCTTTCTAACTTGTCTTTGGAGAGTATTCTCTTGTCCAGGTAGTTAATCAATGTGTGATGCTGTTTTGAAGCGGAACTGTGCTTGGAACTTCAAGGTTCATCATGTTCGCGGGGGTCAGTTCGATTACTATCTGCTGGTTGTCTGAATCAGTGTGTGAATCCTCGGGGACTTCACCCTCGTTTGAGCTTTCCTCCTTATAGACAAACTCCTATTAGTGGAAATTTTTCAAAAGTGCTTTAATTTTCTTTTGCCGATCTGGCGCACGGATGCTCTCCATGGTAAAAACCTCATTTGCTTGACTGACCACCAACTTGGAATGACTGAAGAGGCTAGCTTCCTTGGCCCCCAATATGTAGGCTAAGTCAATAGCTTGAATTATGGCCTTATATTCTACTTCGATGCGTGGAAGTTTTATGGCCTTATAAAAGACCTTCTCGGTGGGTGTCCTAATCCATAAATCAAGGGTGGCTTCTTCTCCTTCGAAATCCCTATCTGTGCGGATTCCCTAGTGCTCGGGCTCGATTGTCCCTGCATGTTAGATTGATTCCTCCGCCTTCGCTTCTAATTCTTCCACGCCAACCCTTTTGAGAGCCTAGGTCGGGACAAAATAGCCCGTAATGGTACTGAAGAAACTAAATTGACCGTTTGGCTGAGATAATATGAACGTAACTCCTAGGTTGCCATGACCACGACCGCAATAAACAGGACGAGCAGAGGTAGAAGCCCATCCGGGTACGAGAGCCTTTTGCTGGCATATTTTATGGAAAGCTGTCTCCCATCTTCTTCTCGTACGAGCACTGTATTCCATGCTACTTCTCAAATTGAAATATATAGCATTAGCTGTTCTCCCTAGGCCGGCTCGGTGATTGTCAGAAGCTGCAAGAGTTGCACCTTGACCCAGGCCAATACCAAGTAGCAGTGTATTACCCATGATGGCTCTTCGTGCTTTACCAATACCTCGGTGAGCTGGTACCATAGCTCTGCTGCCTTGGGGATTAACTGGCTCATCTCTGATAGCCGCTCCCTCAGCATATCAGTTTCTATCCTAGCATTACGCTTAATCATTTTGTACCAGAGGGATTCCTCATCGATCATATTTACCTTGGCTATCGGCCCTTTGTCGTGTCCTCTGTCAGATATTAGATAGTCTCCAGTCGAAGGCCGCTTACTCCATAAGTCGTTAATCCCGTGTAAGGTCAGGTATCTAAAAACTTGGTGAAGTGATGAGGGTACTCCCTCTATGCTGTGTATCCAGGGCCGTCCCAGGATGATATCATATGACATATCACAGGTGAGCACCTGAAAGGAGGTTATGCTCGTCGCGCCTGGGATATAAACCGGTAGAGCTAGTTCTCCAACAGGTTCTTCGAAGAGGCCGTTGAAGCCGATTATCCTGTGAAGGCTCGGGATCATCCAATTGTCATGGCCTAACTTCTTTAGCGCTTCTCTCCGAATAATGTTCACACTACTTCCTGGGTCAACCAAACCCTACTTGATCTGAAAATTTGATACCCTTATAGGGATAGTGAAAGCGTCTTGATGGTCTCTTTCGTCATCCGGTTTGAACGCAATAGGGCTAGTGAACGATCCTAACTTTTCATTCCCAATGGGCGTGATGGGTTCCGAGGTCGCAAAGATAGTGTTGATGTGCTGCAAGAGTCCGGTGCTCTCGACCACCTTGGTCCTTCTTCAATCAAATACTTAAGGTGTCCCTCCTTTAATAGATGCTCAATTTCTAACATTAGGGCCTTGTAATCGACTATGGCATGGTCGTTGCTAAGATGGAAGTCACAGTAGGCCGTTGTATTCCTCCCGGTTGCTCCTTTTATGGTGGGAGGCCACCGTACTTTTGGACCTAGTTTGCCGAAGTGATTGGCAACCAGTTCCACGGTGTTGACTCGCTAACCAAAATTTCAAAAATTTTGGGGCTCAGTTCGTTTCTCCTAGGACCCAGGCCCCCAGCTGTTTCCCTGCTTTACCGTTCATGTCTGCCTCTTTGTCTTTCCTTTTACTCTTCTACCGTCCCCCTCTCCCTCCATGGGTGGACTTCCAGCTTATTTTCTTTGTTCAACCTCAGGTTTCTGAGAGTGTTCTGGCTCAAGGTGGAACTTTTCAGTGTATCTTTGATGTAAGGCACTCCATGTTGACATAGGATGTTGAGTGAGGCTCTACTATAATTCCCTAGTAGCTAGCGACACTTTGGAATTTAGGCTCTTGCCAAAAGCCACCACAAAAATATTTTTGGGGACTGGAGGAATGCGTTCCCTCTAGAACCTTTCAAGGTAGTCTTCCAACAGCTCGTCGTCGCGCTGCCGAATCTCAAAGATGTCCACCATACGCTTCTCCCATATACGGGTGCCAGAATGTGCTTTCTTGAACAAATCTTACATCTGGGTGAATAACGCATTGAGCCCATTGGTAGCTCAGTGTACCAAGCAAGGGCACCCTTTGTCAAAGTTGAGCTGAATCTTTTCATTAGAGCAGACTGGATTTCCTCTTCTGAGATTTCATCGCTCTTGACAGTTGTATAATACGCAGCACTATGCTCGTCCGCAATGTTGTTCCGTCGTATTTCAAGTTATCCGACAAGTGGAAGTGCTTTGGTACGCAGATCGGTGCAGCACTTGCTTTGTATGCATGCTTATACAACTTTTGCTCATCTACGGTGGTAACCTGAGGTGGTGCACCCGGTACGTTACCGATCCGATTGTGGATGGCCTTCATCTCCTTTAGGATGTCCTGAGTGACTGGTGTTCCTTTGAGGTCTTGATTATTGACTGTCGTTGAGCCTCAAGAAGCGGTGTCCATGTTGAGTCTACGGTTAGGGGTGGACGCTGGTGTATCATTCATGGGCGCTGGTCCTCGAGGGGATGCTGGCCTCTAAGATGATCCAGCGAATATTGTTCCTAGCTTTTGAGATATGCCCTAGACCATATTGACCGAGTTCAGCTCTGCCCGTTCTGACAGAGTTTTGAGGAGATTTGATGCAGCCCAACTCCGTGCTGATCAGACATTCACTCCATCGAGGCCAGTAACACGAAGCCAAGCCAAACTCATGCACGATGTGCACATTCAGCTGCCGTGGTCGGGAGGAAGCCCTCGTTTCGAAGGTGATTGGCCAGGCTCAAGATTCAAAGGCTTCATCTACAAGCTTGAGCCCGAAGAAGGGAGCAACCGAACACCCAACATCGACGCTGAACAGTAAAGAAAACAACCAACCAAAGGAAGAGCGTCCGAGCTCAAGTGTTCAAATTCAAGTGGTCGACTAAATGAGTGCCCGAACACTTAATTTACTCAGCCCTCCGTGGCTTATTTTTATTGGTCGTCTCTGACCGTTTTACTAATTTGCCCTTAGTATTGTCTATATAAACCTCCTTCCATTTCATTTTGTAGACACCTAGTTTTTGATGAATATTATACATAGCTGCTGCTATTTGAGTTTATGTTGAGAGCCGAACCCCGTCATGGGAATTTAAAGAACTCGTGTCATTCGGTATAATCGTTTGAACAAATTCTTCTTTGGTCATTCAATTTGCAAGAAGCATGAGTTCTTCTTGAAGATTGTTGCTTAGCATAGGTGTGTCTCTTTGATTTTCGTTGTTTGGACCGAGACTAGTTCCTCGAATTCATTCTAACGAAGCAAGAGATTTGTATTGCTTCTATCTTTGTTTATTTTTTTCCGCTGTTACTTCGGTTGCTCAGCTTCTTCTCATTAATCCTGCACCATCTTAGTATCAGAGCACAGTTTGGGTTTGTTCTTACAACCCCAATCCTATTCTTAATCTTATTTTTCATGCGATTGTGTCTTTTGTTTCAGTTTCGTGTTCTTATTATTGTTCGTGTGTTGTTTTTACTTTTGGTGTTCCTCATCTTACAAAAAAAAAGGTGAAAAGAAGAAAAATTCAAAAATTTGTGTTTGTTGTTGGTTGTTTGGATTAAACAACCATTGATGTATTCACCATCATCTCAAGAATCGAACAAGTATCTGTCGTACATCATCAGTCGACTAGGGTTTCTTGGTGATTTTTGGGTTGTTTTATCGTGGTGGTGTTGATGCAAACCCCAATCGTGTTTTGGTTGTTGTTTGTCGAAGACTGGTGGGTTTAGTTGATTTGGGTCGAAGTTTGGTGTTTAAATTTAAAAGTTCCGTCGATTAGCCATCGTCCGTACACCGAAAAATAGTTACATTGTAACAGTGTACGGACAAGTACAGCTGCTTTCTTAGCTCAACTGGAAATTTAAATCTCTCCGACGTTGAGTTACCGGAGACGACCTAAATCTTGAGCTGAATCTTGTGTATCGTGGACTGTGAACAATAATTGAAAGTTGTCCGTACACTGGAGTAAGAAATTTACTGTTCCATTGAAGGAGAAAGGGGTAAAGTGTTAAATTCAAAACCCAGGTAAAATTGTTGTCCGCAAGAAAAGCGAAAGTGGATAAGGTTAAACCCTAATCCGTACCAAGGAGGGACCACTTTTGTCCGTATAAAGGTTGTTGTGTCCGAAGTTTCCAAAAGAGGAAACGAAGGCTAGATTCTCCTAGGATTTCCTTTCTTGTGATCGATAATTCTCGTTAGTGGATCTCTAGAGTAAATCTTCCTACTCGAAATAGTACTAATTTGCTTGAGCTTATAGGAACTCGTGCGTGGGATGACCAAAGTCCAAATTTTGTAAAAAATTCTTTGAGTTCCCGTGCACAGTTAAATAGCGTCCGTTCCATCGAGCCAACATCAATTCACTCTTCCCGAATGAGACAATGTGACTTGTCAAATTCGAAGGAACTTAGAGAAATTGATCAACCGAGGAAGCCATTGGCTATAAGTTCTTGAGTGACTGAGCCTACAAATTGAGTGGACCCGAGTGCCATCCAATAGAAGTGAGGGAGTGTGTGAGGTAATTTCTAACCTTAACATTTTCTTAGTCTTTGAATTGTGCAGGTACCATGGCTGGGAATGGAGGCGATGGGAAGGGCATTGAGACGCCCAAGGTGTCATTAGCCGATCTCATGGCTGCGATACAAGGCATCAGTTTCTAGGTAAGAGGAGTGAGTGCTCGAATAGCTAACCTCGAGCAAGGGAGTGTGTCTGTGGCCTTGCCTGGGTCCAGCGCTGGAACTAGCAACTCAACTCCTATGAAACCAGAGAAATTTGATGAGCTGGTTAGACAACAATGGTTGAAGAACGGCTTTCGAAATGAAGCTATGGGAAATCCCCGAGCTGAACAATACTTGGGCAATCTCCAAGCGGAACAACAAAACTTGGGCAATCCCCAAGCTGATCATCGAAACTTGGGCATTCCCCAAGATGAAAGACTACTGCTTCCAAGGGCCCGAATACAAGTCGTGGTCGTTGATGAAGGGGTCGATGAAGGAGAATTTCCAGAGGTCGAAGCTGAGTATGAGCCACCGTTCGTTCAACGAAGGCAGGTTCAACGAGGTCGTGGAAATTTTTGAGGACGAGGCCGAGGTGCAAATGTCGATCGATATTTTGAGCGTGAGGGTGATGACTATTATGATGAGTATCCGGAACTGATCCGAGGTGCTCGAGACTCAAACTTGAACAGTGTCAAGATCACTATTCAACCCTTCAGAGGAACTAGTGATCCGGACCAATATCTTGATTGGAAGATTAAGTTGGAACGAATCTTTGAAACAAATGAGATGACCGAAGATAGGAAAGCTGCACATGCTATTGCTTCGTTCGAGGCATATGCATCAATGTGGTGGGAAGCTGACAAAAGATTGAGGTGAAGGAATGCTTAACCTGAGGTCACCATTTGCAGTTGAAGAGAGCAATGGATGCTAAGTATGTGACTGCCAAATATCGGAGGAACAACTTCGAAAGCTCTTCGAGTTGAAACAAGGGTCCAAATCGGTTGAAGAATACTACGATGAATTCGAGAGAATTCGATTGGCTCTTGATATGGAAGAAGATGATGAGCAACACATCATTCGATTCAAAAATGCCTTGGCTCGAGATGTGGCGTCTCAATTGAGGCTGCATGTATATCAAACTTTGAAAGATGTGTTTCATGCAGCCATCGAAGCTGAAAAATAGGTGAAAGACGACAAAGCAAACCAGTACTGGGGAGTCACTACTTCAACTCCTTTGAACAGAAGTAGAGATTGGAAGAGTCCGAATCGAGCAATTGCCAATACTGGCCGAGATCAGAAGAAACCTTTTGAAAGAAGAATGACCATTAGCAACTCCAAGGAAGTAGGAGATAAAGTTCAACTCAGTACTTCTAGTGCTTCAAACATTTTGTGTCATAAATGTAGGGGTTATGGTCACATAGCAAAAGAGTGTCCAACTCGCAAAGTTATACTTTTGCTCAAAGATGGAACCGTCCAAGAGCAAGCGAGTGAAACCGAGGAAGAAAATGTCGAGGAGATTGACCGAGCTGAAAATGATGATGGTCGTGAAGCAGCCGAAGCTGATCATCCGGAAATATTTCTTGTGGTTAAAAGAAATTTGAGCTGCATGACTCTTGAAGAAGAGGACAACCAAAGAGAGAATCTTTTCCATGCAAGGTGTCGAGTGAGATGAAAAGTTTGTTCGATGATCATTGATTCGGGTAGCTGTGCAAATGTGCTGAGCAAAACCTTGGTTTCACAATTGGGATTACATACCTCAAAGCATCCTCATCCTTACGGATTGCAATGGTTAAATGAATGTGGAGATTTGAAGGTTGTCAAGCAAGTGTGGATCAAGTTCAAAGTGGGAGATTATCAAGATGAGATGATGTTCGATGTGATACCGGTGCAAGCTTGTCATTTGCTATTGGGTCGACCATGGCAATATGATCGGTCGGTTATACATAACGGACAATCCAACACTTACACTGGTAAGCTCGGATGTGAGATTTTCATACTCAAACCACTGTCTCTGAAATAAGTCAGCGGGGACTATAAAAGAATGAAGGAGCTGAAAGAAGTGGCCAAAGCTAAGAATTCGGTTGGGTCAAAAATTATGGTTAAAGACAGAAATTCACCGCCCGAGGTAAACAATATTTGTGCAATCATGCAACCGGGTTAGTATCTACGAGGCAACGACAATGGTCAGTTGATAATTTGCCTCGTGCACAAGGGTATCTTTCTAAACCCTAATGATGATTTTCCTAACGATAACATTTTTCCTAGTGCTGTTCAAAGTATTTTACAGAACTTCGGAGACATGTTTCCAGAAGAAATGCCAGGTGGATTGCCTCCGGTGAGAGGAATCGAGCACCAAATTGAGTTCATTCCGGGGTCTCAAATCCCCAACAAGCCTACATACCGGTGTAATTCTAAAGACACCAAAGAGCTCCAAAGGCAGGTGGATGAATTGCTGAACAAGGGACTTGTTCGAGAGAGCTTGAGTCCTTGCGTCGTTCCTGTTATCCTTGTCCCGAAGAAAGATGGAACATGGAGAATATGTGTTGATTGCCGAGCAGTCAAAAAAATCACGGTAAAGTAACGTCATCCTGTCCCTCGATTATATGACATGCTAGATGAGTTGAGTCGTTCTTCATACTTTTCGAAGATAGATCTCAGGTCTGATTACCACCAAATCTGAATGAAACCCGGAGATGAGTGGAAAACCACATTCAAAACCAAATTCGGTCTCTGTGAATAGTTAGTGATGCCTTTTGGCCTCTCTAACGCACCGAGCACATTCATGCGATTGATGAACCACGTGCTAAAACCGTTCATATATAAGTTTGTTGTCCTTTACTTCGATGACATACTTGTTTATAATAAATCTGTGGATGAACATGTCGAACACTTAAGGCTAGTGCTTGAAACCCTTAGAGAAGAGAAGTTATATGTTAACTTCAAGAAGTGTGCCTTTTGTGTTGAGCGTGTAGTCTTTCTAGGATTTGTTGTGAGTGCTAATGGTGTTGAAGTCGATGAGTCAAAAGTCGAGACTATCAAAGATTGGCCGATTCCAACCTCGGTACTTCAAGTTCGTAGCTTCCATGGATTAGCTAGCTTCTACCAAAGGTTTGTTCGAGATTTTAGCACCGTGGCAGCTCCTTTAACCGAGCTGGTAAAAAAAGACCATCCATTTGTGTGGGGAGAGTCCTAAGAGAGGGCTTTCTAAGAGTTGAAATGGAGACTTAGCTCTGCCCCGTTGTTACAACTCCCTGACTTCGGTAAAGCGTTCGAGGTTGAATGTGATGCGTCCGGAGTTGGGATCGGAGGAGTGCTTATGCAAGAATCGAAGCCGATCGCTTACTTCAGCAAAAAGCTTAAGGGTGCAACCTTGAATTACTCTACGTATGACAAGGAATTGTATGCCTTCGTTCGAGCACTCGCCCATTGACAACATTATTTGTGGCCAAGAGAGTTTATGATTAAAAGTGATCATGAGTCCTTAAAACATCTCCGAGACCTAGAGAAATTAAACCGAAGACATGCCAAGTGGGTGGAATTCATTGAGAGTTTTCCCTATGTAATTCATTACAAAAAGGGAAAAGACAATGTTGTGGCCGATGCGCTATTGAGGAAATTTGCGTTAGCGACCACTCTTGCCTCGACGCTCATGGGATTCGAAAGCATCAAGTTGATGTATGAAGATGATCCCAAACTGAAAAGCATCCGTGACGCAATCTTGAGTGGCCGAAGGGTTGAGAAATATTAGTGGCACGATGGCTACCTCTTCAGGAATGGGAGGGTTTGTGTGCCAGTGTCATCATGAAGAGAGCTTTTGGTTCGAGAAGCTCACTCCGGAGGCTTGATGGGACACTTCGGTGTCGACAAAACTCTTGGAATCTTGACCGAGCAGTTCCATTGGCGAAAAATGCGAAGAGATGTGGAAAGCATTGCAATGCTTGTATAGATTGCAAGAAAGCTAAATCGAGGTCCAACCCTCATGGATTTTACATTTCATTACCTGTTCCTAATCAACCGTGGGTTGATATATCCATGGATTTTATTATGGGGTTACCGAGGTCGGAAGGCGGACATGATAGCATCTTTGTCGTAATCGACCGTTTTTCTAATTCACAGCATGTAGCTACTTTGTTTGTTTCTAATGTATTGAAATTGCATGGCGTGCCTCGTACTATTGTGAGTGATCGAGACTCAAAATTCTTGACTCATTTTTGGAAATGTCTATGGGGTGCCCTCGGCACCAAATTACTAATCTCGACGTCTCACTATCCTCAGACTGATGGACATACCGAGGTAGTCAACCGAACCTTGGGAGCTCTACTTCGAGCTATGACCAAAGGTAAGGTCTGAAACTGGGCTGATCGTTTGCCCATGATTGAATTTGCATATAATCAAACAGTGCATCGAATGATTGGACTGACTCCGTTCGAATGTGTGTATGGCTTTAACCCTTTAATTCCACTTGATTTAACCCCATTTCCTCGAGGTTCTATTATTGATTTTGAAGGTACTCGCCGAGCCACTTCCTTGATCGAGTTGCATGCCAAGGTGAAGAAGAACCTCGAGGATGCTTATGCCAAAGTGGCATTGAAGAAAAACAAGGGGCGCAAGAAGTTGGAGTTAAAGAGGGGAGATTCGGTTTGGGTTCACTTCCGAAAGGAACGATTTCCAAACCGAAGGAAAGCAAAAGTTGGTTCCTCGAGGGGATGGTCCGTTTCAACTGCTGAGCAAGATAAAAAGCAATGCTTATGTGATTGACCTCCCTGGTGAGTGTAACGTGTCCAACACCTTTAGTGTACTTTACATAACTCTTTGTGTTGTAGGCCAAGAATCGGAGACTAAAGAGGGTTCGATTTCGAGGACGAAATCTTCTCAAGAAGGAGAGAATGATGCAGCCAACCTCCGTGCTGATCAGACATTCACTCCATCGAGGCTAGTGACACGAAGCCAAGCAAAACTCATGCACGATGTGCTCATTCAGCTGGTGTGGTCGGGAGGAAGCCCTCGTTCCGAAGTTGATTGGTCGGGGTCAGGATTCGAAGGCTTCATCTACAAGCTTGAGCTCGAAGAAGGGAGCAACCGAACACCCAACCGAATACTCAACATCGACGCTGAACAATAAAGCAAACAACCAACCGAAGGAAGAGCGTCCGAGCTCAAGTGTTCGAATTCAAGTGTTCGACTAAAGGAATGTCTGAACACTTAATTTACTCAGCCGTGCGTGGCTTATTTTTATTGGTCGTCCGTGACCGTTTTACTAATTTGCCTTTAGTATTGTCTATATAAACCTCCTTCCATTTTATTTTGTAGACACCTAGTTACCGTTTTACTAATTTGCCCTTAGTATTGTCTATATAAACCTCCTTCCATTTTATTTTGTAGACACCTAGTTTTTGATGAATATTATACATAGTTGTTGCTCTTTGAGTCTCCATTGAGAGCCGACCCCCGTCATGGGAATTTAAAGAACTTGTGTCATTCAGTGTAATCGTTTGAACAAATTCTTCTTTGGTCATTCAATTGCAAGAAGCATGAGTTCTTCTTGAAGATTGTTGCTTAGCATAGGTGTGCCTCTTTGATTTCCGTTGTTTATATCGAGACTAGTTCCTCGGATTCATTCCAATGAAGCAAGATATTTGTCTTGCTTCTATCTTTGTTTATTGTTTCTGTTGTTACTTCGGTTACTTAGCTTCTTCTCCGATTAATCTTGCACCAAGATTAACAAGGAAACCTCTGAGATTAGAATTACCTTCGCGGGACTGATCGCCTTCACCATTGCTTGGCACAGGGATCGGCTCCTTGGTGGGATCTTTTAGCTGCACGCTGGGATCCCCAGGTTCTTGTGCAGACTCGTCTACTACGTCAGCAGTATTCTTTGGGGTGTTGTCGTTATCGTCTGACATGATTGCGCCCTTTCCTCGTAGAATACCTATAATTTATGGGCCCCATAGTGGGCGCCAAACTACTTATGCCTAAAACTGGACGTTTAGGTTAAACAGTTAAACTTATGAACGGGTCACAAGCAATACAATAAAATATGACGGAAAAGTAAGTAAATAGAGAGGAAAATAATAGACAAGAAAGGAAAGAGTTTTATTCCTTGAGAATAGCCGGATTCAGTGGTGAATCGCTTGATGTACAATACAATGTAGGGAGGGGTATTTATGATAGTGATTGCCCAGTCCTAATTATGGTAAAACAAAAAGACTAATGAGGCTCATGGGCCTATAAACTCAAGGCGGTGGTATATACGAAACCCTAACTAGAAAACTGTAACCCTAAGGCGGTAGGATGTATGCCTTGTTTCCTGCACGCGTACTGCCTGAACGGTTGTAACTCATAGAGCATGCGTGTATCCTCTGTACCCGGTGACTTGTAGGATAAGTCTATTCTCGTCAACTAGACTCGTATCTCCATAATAATAGGTGGTTCTTTTTTTCCCACACGGGTAGTTTTTATTCTTTTTAGATAGTCTTTAGTTGTTGTAGTAGAAAAAGAGAAGCATAAATTGCTTAGCTTAATTCATTTAACTGGAGCCTGATGGCACACTGTATCATAGAAAGTGAACCATTATGAGAGTAGGAAAGGACCTGATTCTTAACTTTAATTCAAGTGCATTTGCCTATGTCTTATGGTGTCCACTACACTTTGTTTTCCCTATGTACTTAAATAATTTTGAATATGGCCTTTGATTAGCAGTGATGAAGAGAATGAACATAATAAAAATGAAAGAAAAGAGCTGGAAAAAAAAAGGGAATGAAAAAAATGATTGAAACAACCGTTTGAGAGCCTATGAAGGGGTATGAAGTAGGGAAGCTAAATGAAAAAAAAAAAACATATGCAAAGCACAAGAAAAGAGAAAATAAGAAATAAAGGATAGGAGCAATGTTCCTATGCTTGTTTAAGGGTGATAAAAGCCTTGAGTATGAACACGCCAAAGGCGCCCTAGTGAGGATTTATGTGTCTCATAGAACTCTAGGTCCCCAATCATCCAAGTGCTGTGAAAATCATGCAAAATAGCCAGTTGTTGACCCTCGAGGTTTGAAAATAGAAGTTGAAGTTAGTTGTGATATCTATTAGTTAGTTATTTGAAATTAAGTGAATTCTCTGAAGTCTTGCCACTTAGGTCCATTATTTCATTATAAAAGTCGTAAGGGGAAATAATCACACACACTATGGACCCTTGAGTTTATGGTACTTGCATGAGATTAAGTTAATGCATCAATCTTATTTCTCCAATGTACTTAATGGGTTTTGATCTTGATATTGTAGAAGGCTTTGGTATTTTGAGTTAGGTGAAGCGATAGAGAAAAAAAAAAGAACTCTAGCTTTCTGAGCTTAAACGAGAACTTTGTGGTGTAGCAATAGTGTTGAAGTCCCTTGAGTTTAATTGTTGAGCTGTCTAAGTGAGTTGTTGAGTTTGAATTGCTCGAGGACAAGCAAGAGTTTAAGTGTGGGATATTGATGTTGGGCATACTTTCCTGTACTTTGATGTCAATTTCCTATGATTTTTATTGTATTTAAAGCTATCTAAGTGATTCATTGTGCCTAACATCATTTATTATGGAGATTTTGCTAATTGGGTAATATTTTGATTAATTAGGACATTTGTGGAGTGGAACAAAGAAAAGTACGGGGAATCTAAAGGAAGCACTTTTGGTGCGCCATTGCATCTTAAGTTGGGTGTTTAATATTTGAGGCTGATATTCACTTGGTAGCATAGAAGTCTGTGTGCAACTCCAGAAGCATATATAAGGGGAATTTACACTCCATGCCCACAAAAATAAATTATTTACGTGTTTGTGCCCAAAAAAAATTAGTTTACATGGAATACCCATGCACCTCATTTTATTTGCAAAAATGCCCATCTAGCATGTTTTATTTACACTATGTGCCCACCCTCCCAATTTTAATTGTATACCATTGCATTATATTGTATACCTTTTTAGTATACCAAATTAAGTATACTTCTTTTATGGATCTGAGAGTATAGTGTAACAAGTATATCATGGAAGTATACTGTATACTAGATAGGTATACAGAAGAATTTGACAGTATAGTGTAACAAGTATACCATGGGAGTATACTGTATACTAGATAGGTATACAGAAGGATGGGTATACAGTGTAAATAAGTTTGTGGGTAAAAATATAATGGGTATGGAGATGTAAATAAGTAGGGTTTGACGGGCATTTTTGTAAATCCCCCCAAATATAATTCGGACGAGGGAATTTCATAAAGCAAATGCAACATGGAAAAAAACTTCTCTTAAAGCAACATGACATTGGAGAGTGCCTTGTGCATCTTCTTATTCAAAGCAAGTTAGGAGAAGTGTTGCTAAAATCCTACATAATTTGTAATCTCTATAAATAGATAACGTGCATAAGTTTTAAGGGAGACATCACGTTGGCAGTAAAAGAAGCAAGGGAGCACACACACACGCTGGGAGTTCTTCAGAAGAGTTATTCTTCATTTTCTTTTCTTAAATTCTAGTTTGTTAGTTCTAGGGCTGTGAGATCTCCATGATTGTTGATATTCTGATGTTGATTTGATTTTATTAATTTATTATATTGATTTATTTATTAAATCCTGGGCTTAATTATTTGGCTGCTTCATCACCAATTGAAAACTATTGACGATTCTTGAATTGAACTTGGAAAAGAGAATTCTTGATTGCAGTAGGATTTAATAGAGCTTGTTCTTGAACCTGGGCATCAAAGAATAGATTTATGGATAAGGATAGAAATATACCTATTCAACTTGCTTAATCACTCTTGGAGGAATTATTAATGCGTTCTTGTTAACTTTTGATTCCATAGGAATATAGGCATTGGATTAACTTGAATAGGCAAGAAGGATATCGAAAGATTCTTGTGAGCAATGTTAACCCTGTCAATTAGTAAACCAGATAAATTAATTTTTCAAATTAACTGAAGAATTCAACAGTATTGGTAGATTTCTCATAACTCTGGAACATTAACTCTTATTAAACTCGACTTCCTTCTTGTTCTAGTTTATTAGTTAATCCCTTAATTTTATTAGTTAATTTTAGTTAGCTTATTTCTCAATACACTATATGTTGTAATCTAAGCACCTCCTATTGACACTAGAAGGGGGGGATTGAATACTGTCAACCAATTTTTATGTGAGACCCAGATTCTTTCCATCAAAAACCTTGTTCTTGATTCAATCAGTTTTCCTCTGCAAACACCACAACACACCACAAATAGCAAACTCATGGAACACGATATTTTTTACGTGGAAAATTCCTTGCTCAAGGGAGAAAATTCACGACCCACACTCTGAAATTTTCGAACCAATCCACTAACACAAAGAGCAAGTTTTAGATTACAAAACTCTGTAACCAAGGGACTACACTCTAGATCCTAATCACTCAACAAAGCTAAACTCTAGCTTTACAAAGTAATCTCTCAAAGGTTCACCTAATACAATTGCTTCTAACGTAAGGAGATAGGTAACAACAATGATAGTATCAAACTAAGACAACTTACAAATCAAGCACCTAGACAGAATATCTAGATTTAACTAATTTGACTCCAACAGTTGTCTTCTTCAATTAAGTCACTTTGAAAGTTGCTGGATTGCCTGTGTATGCTCTCAACTCTCTGTTTCTGAATAACTGAGTTTCGGCTGCATCAACTACTGGCTTTTATATCGGCTTCATAACCCTAGTTGAATTTCACAAGGAAACCTTGTAACTATGGCAAGACAAGATTTCATGTTACTCTTTCCTTGTTTAGTTCCAACTCTTATTCGTACTCCGAAGATACAGCCACGACACAATCTCTTTTAGCTGACTAGGATGCATACTCGCGCACGCGCCACTTTTCCTAGTTCTGTAAGGATTTACAATCCTTAATCTTTTCGATCAGTCGTGCCCTTCTCTACAAGAATCAGGTTCTCACCCAGAACCACTTGGTCCTTCTCGTTTGATATTCTTCAAAACATTTACCTCAACAAATTCCCCTTTTTTTATGATGACAAACAAATGTTGCCAAAGAACCTGAATAGACAAAATTTACCAAGAACACAAAAACAGAAATACAATTGAAAAGTTCAAAACAGATGAGTCAGGTCACAAACACCCGAACATTTCCTTTCTTCCCCCTTTTAGCATCATCGAAAAGATTCAAAATCATGCAAGAACAAGTTAGTAATATCCAGTCTAGAGCAAAAGGAAATCAAGTCAACTGAATAAGGTACACAAGAATAAGGCTAAGGGCCCAATTAGAACCAGATATATTAAGAACAGACCTAATTCAAGCAAAAGAAATTTAAAACCAGTTATCCAGGGCGTGACAACCACACAGCCCAATTAAGTACACAACTTTAAAAGATTATCTTAAAAACACAAATCAAGGAAGGACACATGGAGAGATAAAGGAGGGGTTAGGAAAAGGGCAGGAAGGAAAGTAGGTAGGACTCAGGTCTTCAAGTTGAAGTGCTTGACAAGTGCCTCAATATTCTTGGTATTCTTGGCCCTTTCCATCACCAGCTCAGCCTCATACTTGTGGCACTCGATCTTCAAGCGATCAATTTCTTGATCCTTCAACTCCAGCTTCTTCTGTAATTCATCATTTTCTGCATTCACTTCCAGAACATGCTGCTCCAGTTCCTTCACAGCTGCAATTGATTCATCTGGTCTAATGTCCTCGCTTTCCTCAGGCTGCTCTTCCTTGACCTGCACTGCCTCTTGGAAGCTCTCTTCTCTTTGAAGAAGTCACAATTTTTCAGCACATTTTGGCCAAACATCTAATGAATGGTTGGCTTCTTTCCAGCTTCTAAAGGTACCCCAAAGTGCTCAAGAACCTACTGCAAGATGTAGGAATGCATCAAAGAGTGTGGCTTTTGATCAGTGTCAGCAATCCTTTTTATGTGTCCGATGATCAGACCAGGTAGATTAATCCTTATTCCTCTGTCCAGCGGGTCCATATAAGTCAAGTCAAGTGCACAGGCCTCACTGTTCCTTTTCCCCCTAGGCAACAAGAACCTATGAACAAACTCAAAAAGCAACTGATGTGCAGGCTCTATTTTTTTCTTCTCGACTTTTCTCTCTTTTCTAAGCTTGGTCTTTCCAGAGAATTTTTTCACCACTTAGAGGTGTTACCCCATCAGTTCTTTTTGGCCACTTCAGCTTGATGTACCTGCAATAACCTTTAGACGGAACTTCAAGCAATACTCCCAGTTCTGTCCTTCCAAACTCTATTTCCACTCCTTTGACAACTGAAAACACTATTCTTGCAGCTTCTCTACAATTAGAGTAAAACTTCCTGATCTCCTATGTGTACAGAAACCTATCCTCCTTAGCAAAGAGATTTAACCAGCCTTGATCCTTCACCTTCCTTAGCAGAGGTTTCATGTTGTGCTCATTTAGGTCACTCAAGATGCTTCCAGCCAATACTTGGTGCATTGCAAAGAAGGCTGCTCTGTCAACCTCCTCATCACTATCCTTCCTCTTCTTCTTGCTTTCTACCTCACTATCTATATCTGAATCACTGGGCTCAACATAACTCCCTGCCTCATCACTCTCCTCCTATGCTTCAACAACATTTTTCTTCTCCTGTTTCTCACCACTCACTTGCTTACCCTTCTTCTTTTCAAGCTTTTCCATCTTCTCTACCTGTTGCTTCAGGGCAGACCTGGTAGCCACCCTTCTAGGTGATGTCTGAGCAGCAGGCTTATCATCACTCCCATTCTCATCCTGAGAGTTCTCATCAATCTCATCCACTAACCTGCTTTTAGACACAGCTTTTCCCCCCTTTCAGTAGCCTTTTCCTCTTATCTGTTTCTGGCTTTGTTTCACTCACAAATACAACCTCCTCTTCTTCCTCCTCTCCCATCAGTTTCTCATCTTCTTCACCAAACATTCTTTTCACCCTCTTCTTTTTCTTTTCCTCAACTTTCTTCTCAGCTTTTACATTTTCACCATCTCCATCCTGAATTTCCTCATCTTTCTCTCCCTCAGATTCAGTCCAATCTAGTTCTGCATCCTCAGCCACTATAGGAACTGAGCAAGAACTCAGTTCTTGACTCAAATCCTTTGCAGCTTCAACAGAACTGGGTCCTTCACCCACTGGACCTTCTAACACAGACATCACATGAACTTGCTCAACAGGAGCAGCCTCCAAACTAGGTTCGTTGGCTGGGTCCTTTTGGGACTCAGCAGAATCCTCTTCTCTGAATCTTTCCAACAAATTTTCAACTATATTAACCTCCACTACTTTGTCAGTCACTAAGGGAACATGAAAACTAATCTTAGGCACAAATTCCTCCTGAACAACCTGTAAGTTCTCCCCACTAGTATTCCCCCTATCAGACATTCCACTATGCTCTACTTTTTCTACAATTTCATCTAGCCCTTTGACCAAAGTTTCAGTACTCAACTTCCCAGGGCATTCTACAGAGTCTAAATAGTAGAACCAGTTAGGGTTGAGTCATACCTTACCTCGACCGGTTTTTCATTGGAAACTGGTATTGCCGGCGTCGGAGATGAAGGTTTCGTAACGACCTTCTTTAAACCCTTCTTTCCCATCTTCTTGTGAAATTTTAACCTTGCTCTGGCAATTCTCTCAGCAAGAGTAGAAGCAGGTGGCTTAAGTGAAGATTCTTTGGATGTGTGGGTTTCAGAGGTCTTTGTAGGAGAGGCGGATAAAGATAGTGCTTGTGACATGGTGATTTTGGTTAGGGTTTTTGAAAGAGGATTTCTAGTTTTGAATTTTAAAGAGAGAGAGATGACAAAGTGGAGATAAATTTTGCAAGTGTTTTTTTTCTCTTCCTTTCGATTGTGAGAAGAAGTAATGGGGAATTAGGGTTTCTCTAGGGAATAGGTGATAATAATGGCGATGAGAAGAGAAGCAGCTTTTTGAAGTTTTTGAAAACCGGGAAAAGTGCAGGATTTGACAGTTACGGAAACTTACCCAATTAAGGCTTTTCGAATAGGTGGGGTCAAGTTGAGTCTAGTAGAGGTATAACCCCATAAGGAATTATTCCTATAATTTTAGACAGTTACACAAACATGGAAAGGTATCCTTGATACACGTATATTGGACAATCAATTTCAGTTATAGCACTTAACATAAATAGCTGTGTAGATGTACCTGGACATGGTTCCTCATGCTTGCCTTGGTTCCTTCTAAGCACCATGTAGGTTCTTTCATGGGAGAATATTAGCCCAACCTGGTGGTACACAGTTGAACAAGTATACTTAAATAAACTACAGAAATTAGACTGGACAATAACAGCTTTAGTTACAAGCAAGTTAATGAACACTTGACTAACCAATCCTTGGGGAACAAATGCTGAGTCATCTGTGTATTTTGGTCATCCCTAACTCCAACCTGTTCCTCTCAAATTGAACTTTTTTCAGTGCTTTGGTAAAGATGTCAGTAATTTGGTCTTCAGTCCTGCAAGAATTCATAGTAATCAGACCCTTTTCCACATTATCTCTAAGAAAATGGTGTCTAATATCAATATGCTTTGTTCTTTTATGGTGGACTGGGTTCTTGGCAATGTTCACTGCACTTGTGTTATCACAGAAGATGGGTACAGCTCCACATTTTATTCCAAAGTCTTCCAACTGCTGTTTGATCCATAGCAATTGTGAGTAGCATGATGCAGCTGCTACATACTCTGCTTCTACAGTAAACAAGGCTAAAGAGTTCTGCTTCTTTGTAGCCCAAGAAACTAAGCAAGGACCAAGAAAATGTGCCATCCCTACAGTGCTCTTCCTGTCCACCAGATGACCTACATAATCAGCATCAGCAAAACCAATTAGTTCAAAAGTACCTCCCCTTGGGTACCATAGGCATAGATCTTGAGTTCCCTTCAAATATCTCAAGATTCTCTTCACAGCTGTCAAATGTGATTCCTTAGGCTCGGACTGAAATCTAGCACACAGTCCCACACTGTATACGATATCAGGTCGACTGGTTGTGAGATAGAGAAGTGAACCTATGATTTCTCTGTATTTTGTCTCATTTGTAAAAGGACCTAGTTCGTCCATGTCCAGCTTGGTTTCTGGAGCAATAGGTGTAGACATTTCTTTTGCTCCTTCCATGTCGAACTTCTTTAGGAGCTCCTTGACATATTTTTGTTGGTGGATCATAGTCCCTGCAGGGGTCTACTTGATCTGCAATCTTAGGAAGAAAATGAGTTCTCCCATCATGCTCATTTCGAATTCACTACCCATCAACTCAGCATATCCCTTGCATAATTCCTCATTAGTGGCACCAAATATGATGTCATCAACATATACCTGAACCACCAATAGATCCTTTTCTTTCTTCTTTAAGAACAATGTGTTATCAATCTTTCCTCTTGAAAAAACGTTCTTCAGCAAAAATCCTGATAGTCATTCATACTAGGCTCAGGGAGCTTGCTTCAATCCATAAATTGCCTTATCAAGTTTGTAAACGTGATCAGAAAATTCACTTTTCACAAAACCTGGTGGTTGTATTACATAAACTTCTTCATTAAGGTAACTATTCAGGAAGGTACTCTTCACATCCATCTGATACAGTGTAAACTCCATCTATGTGGCAAAGGCAATCAACATTCTTATGGCTTCCATCCTAGCTACTGGTGCAATGGTCTCATCATAGTCAATTCCTTCCTCTTGACTGTATCCTTGAACTACCAATCTAGCTTTGTTTCTTGTCACTATACCATGCTCATCCAATTTGTTTCTGAGCACCCACTTTGTTCCAATGATTGATCTGTCCTTTGGCTTAGGAACCAGATGCCAGACTTTTCTTCTTTCAAACGGATGTAGTTCATCCTGCATGGCTAGCACCCAATCTGGATCTTCCAAGGCTTCTTTTACATTCTTTGGTTCCATAGATGATAGGAAGGCAAAGAATGCACAGAAGTTCTTCAAGGCAGATCTGGTCATAATTCCAGTATCCAATTCAGATAGCACATTCTCCAGAGGATGGGAACTTTGATGTTTCCATGGTCTGGGTTGTATATGACGAGAAGAACCTTCAGTAGCACCTTGAGTGGGTTCTTCCTGATTTGTTGAATCATCAACTTCATCTGTTGTTCCCCCTGACATGTTGACTCCTTGTTCTCTTGGAGCTGAGTCCTCACTTTCCTCACATGATTCCTCATTTTCTTCTGGATTTTCAGAGTTAGATGTACCATTATCTCGAGTAAGACCAATGGCCTGATCATCTACTTCTTTTTCATCAATTTCCTTATCAGATTCAGCAAATACCATATGCATACTTTCCTCTACTGTTTGTGTTCTTTTGTTAAACACTTTGTATTCCTTGCTTTGAGTAGAGTACCCAAGGAATATTGCCTCATTACTTCTGCATCAAATTTCTCCCAATGGTTCCTTACCGTTGTTGTGGACAAAACATTTACACCCAAAGGGCCTCAGATGAGCTATATTTTATTTCCTTCCTCTGAAGCAATAACATGCAGTGTTTATTGCTTCAGCCCAGAAGTTTCTTGCAAGACCACTTGATAATAACATGGTTCTTGCCATATCCTCTAGAGACCTGTTCTTCCTTTCAACTACTCCATTCTGCTGTGGAGTTCTTGGTGCAGAAAAGTTATGATCAATGCTGTGTTTTGCACAATACTCAGAAAATTTTAAGTTTTCGAACTCTGTGCCATGGTCAGATCTGATGCTGACCAGTTCCAGGCTCAACTTTTTCTGCACAACACCAGCCCAATCTTTGAAGCTATCAAAGGCTTCATCTTTGGATGCCAAAAACAGGGTCGATGTATACCTTGAATGGTCATCAACAATTACAAACATGAACCTCTTTCCTCCTCTGCTCCTGACTCTCATGGGTCCACACAGATCCAAATGTATCAATTCCAATGGCTTTGATGTGTTCACCACCTTTTTGGATTTAAAGGATGATCTCACATGTTTTCCCTTAACACTAGCATCACACATTTTTATGTTTTCAAATTTCTTATTTTGCAATCCACTGACCAGCTCCTTCGATACCAGCTTGTTGAGTTATGACAGACTAGCATGTCCCATTCTTTTGTGCCACAATTGAGAATCACTTTCTTGAACATTCAGGCATTTTAAGTTGTTTTCAGGCAGTGATCACAGTGATGCTTTGTATACATTGTTCACCCTTTTTTCTTCCATAACAATTTCTCCACTCTGTAGGTTCTTCACTATACAACCTACAAAGGAGAAACTCACTTCGTTTCCTCTATCACACAGTTGAGAGATACTCATCATGTTGTGTCTGAGACCATCAACATAGTATATATTTTCAATGGCATGATCCAGAGTTTTCCCAACTTTTCCAATTCCCACAATCTGACCACTTTTTCCTCCTCCGAAGGCTACGCTGCCTCCTTGAAATGCTGCGAGTGAGAGAACATTTTTTCTATCTCCTATCATATGTCTTGAACAACCACTGTCAAAAATCCAGCTTGGATTGTTCACTCTCACTCCAGCCTGCAAAATAAATCAAGGGTTAGCTTTACGAACCCAGACAAGCTTGGGTCCCTTCTTATGAGAAAATAGATAAATCAAATCTTTCTTAGCCCATTTAGGTAGAACACTCCTTTTATTTTTGGTATTTGCCTTACTTGCATTTATGCACCTTTGTCTGTAATGCCTAGTTTCTCCACAGAAGGTACACAACATGTTGCAAGGCAAGCCCACATATTTACTTTTAGGATTGTATGGGGGTAATGGTTTCTTGAATCCTAGCCCTTGTTTTCCTTTGTTCTGGTTTTCAAGAACCCATTGCTTCAGAGGATTTGCTCCATTTTGTTAATCTGGTAAGCTCATAGTCAGATTTTTCAACCTTTTGTTTTAGGATCCTGTTTTTCTCAGTTTCCTGATACATGATCTCATTTATTCTTTTAAGCAGTTTCCTGATACATGATTTCATTTGTTCTTTTAAGCTCATTTTCAAGAAAGGTTTGAACTTCACTTATTACTTACTTACCATTTACACTTTCCTTCAACTGATTCAATTACAATTCTAATTCTGAGATCTTAAAGTTTGACACAAGTGTCTGCCCTTTCAAAACAGCATTGACTTCTTCCAGCTCAATATTTTGTTCTTGGAGACTCTTCTGTTTTGTTCTAAGATCACTCATGTCTTTAGTCAATTTATCTTTCTCAGTTTTTACCTTTTCATAACCCTCAATTAAAGTGGCAGTTATTAGAATCAAGTTTTCAGTAGAGCATGTGTGCAAATTTTCTTTTAGGTCAGAAAGACATACCTCTGCTGAATGAGCAGCTTCTTCTCCATCAGTTGCCATAAGGGCTGAGTCCTTCCTCTGGTCATCTTCTGTGTACATCTCTTTCAGCTTCTCCCAAATTTCTTTGGCAGACTTATATTCGAGTACCCTTGCTAACACATCAGTGGTCAGCCCTTTTCTCAAGTATAACACAGCTTTGGCATTTGCCTGCAACCAGTCTAAGTCTTGAGGATCAAGTTCTTCTACCAGCTTTGGAACTAGAACTCCGTTTGCTGCTCTCTTGACAAGAACATGAGGTCCTCTTTTTACAATCAACCGGAGACTATAATCCATCGCTTGAAGAAAGTTTTTCATTTGTTTCTTCCACCACTTGTAGCTTATCCCATTAAACACAGGTGGCTTTGACGGATCTCTTCCTCCTCTGAACTCCCGAGGATCCTCCTCGTCTGAACTTTCACTTGACAATCCCATCAGTGCTAGTGGAAAATCATCCTCAGATTCCTTTTCTTGGTCAGATTCACTGTCAGTAGGTCCCCATGTAGCATAAAAGGCTTCCTTCCTCTTTCTTCTTTATGCTCTGAAGTTTGGAGGTCGTCTAAACTTCTCCTTGTCTTTGTCATTCTCTTTTGATGCTTCCTTCTCCTTTGTTGCTCTATTCTTCATCCACTCGACTTCCCACATTAGACAATCCACAACTGCATGGTCCTTCTTGAAATACTTAAAGCATCATGAGTAATTTGTATTGCCAACAATGTTCTTTCTTCCAGAGCTTTCCTTGTTGTTTCGTTTAAATCCTTTGAACTTTCCCAGGTTGAACTTCTGTCTCGGAGCACTGACCATTGCAGCTTCAATTGATTTCAAATCAACAAACTCCTAAGTTTCATCAGTTGCTTCATGTGCAAGAGTCTTGTCCTTCTTGGGTACTGGTTTACTTTTTGAATCCTTCATCATCTCATGTGTTTTCAAGCTTCCAACCAGTTCCTCAAGTTTGATGGATCTAAGAGGTTTGGACTCAATGATAGCAGTCATCTTGGGTTCCCAGGCATCAGGCAGTACATTCAGAACCTTTTCCACCATCTCTACTTCTAGCAGCTCCATATCCAGAGATCTTATCTCATTTGTGATGATGGTCAACCTTGTCATCATATCTAGTATTGATTCCTTCTCTCCCATAGTGAACAACTCAAATTGTCTTTTCAGCATTCTTCTCTTAGAGTCCGTCACTTCAATGGTTCCTTCATGCGCGACTTCCATGGCATCCAAGATTTCCTTGGCAATCTTATAAAATGATACTCTATTGAACTCCTTAGGACCAAGACCACAAATTACCAAACGTTTGGCTTTGTGATTCTTTTCAATCATCTTATAGTCAGCCTCTTTGAACTCCTCTTTTGACTTAGGTTCTTCTTTAGCAGCAGCTCCTTCTCCAACTACTTTGGTAGGAATTAAGTTCCCTTCAGATACTATAAGCCAGAGTTTGGAATCCTCAGCACAGATGTAATTTTCTATTCTGTTCTTCCACCAAGCATAGTACTACTCATTGAACTGTGGCGGTCTCAGAACTGACTGTCCTTCAGTGATAGTAGGTGGTGCACTCATGATTTCGATCCTTCTCAAGATGTTAACCTAGCACGAGAAGACCTGTTCTGATATCATTTGTTGTAATCTAAGCACCTCCTATTGACACTAGATGGGGGGGTTGAATCGTGTTAACCAATTTTTATGTGAGACCCAGATTCTTTCCATCAAGAACCTTGTTCTTGATTCAATCAGTTTTCCTCTGCAAACACCACAACACACACAAATAGCAAACTCAAGGAACACGATGTTTTTTACGTGGAAAACTCCTTGCCCAAGGGAGAAACACCACGACCCACACTCTGGGATTTTCGAACCAATCCACTAACACAAAGAGCAAGTTTTAGATTACAAAATACTATAACCAAGGGGCTACACTCTAGACCCTAACCACTCAACAAAGCTAAACTTTAGCTTTACAAAGTAATCTCTCAAAGGTTCACCTAATACAATTGCTTCTAACGTAAGCAGATAGGTAACAACAATGATAGTATCAAACTAAGACAACTTACAAATCAAGAACCTAGACAGAATATCTAGATTTAACTAATTTTACTCAACATTTGTCTTCTTCAGTTAAGTCACTTTGAAAGTTGCTGGATTGCCTGTGTATGCTCTCAACTCCCTGTTTCTGAATAACTGAGTTTCGGCTGCATCAACTACTGGCTTTTATATGGGCTTCATAACCCTAGTTGAGTTTCACAAGGAAACCTTGTAATTATGGCAAGACAAGATTTCCAGTTACTCTTTTCTTGTTTAGTTCCAACTCTTTTTCGTACTCCGAAGACACAGCCACGGCACAACTTCTTTTAGCTAACTAGGATGCATACTCGCACACGCGCCACTTTTCCTAGTTCTGTAAGGATTTACAATCCTTAATCTTTTTGATCAGTCGTGCCTTTCTCTATAAGAATCAGGTTCTCACCCAGAACCACTTGGTCCTTCTCGTTTGACATTCTTCAAAACATCTACCTCAACACTATCGTAATTTTTTCTTGTTTAGATAATTAAAAATTATTTGATTTAGTTAATAACTACACATAAGTCTCTGTGGGATGATACTTGATCTTATCACTTTATTACATGTCGCCCATGTATACTTGTGTGTACGTTTGGGAGCAACAATTCTTTTTTTTTCCTTTTTGAAGAAAACAAAATGCTACATCCATCAAATCTAAATGACCTGCTTAAATTTGGTTGTGAGTTTGAATAATTATTCAAATTGGGTAGAAAATTGTGAACTTATATATCTAAATACATTTTTTTTACGTCTGAGAATTGTATGGGAGATTTTGATCAGTAGACACTTTATCATCGGCTTTGGCACCACTGGTGAAAAATATTTGCATCTAATTAAACTTAAGCGCCGCCAGTAAAAAGTACAAACCTTAATGCTCAAGATACAACTAATGAAGCTTAGGTGACAACAAATAAAGTTTAGACGCGACCAATAAAAAGTACAAATTAATAAATCTTTAAGCATGACCTCCAATTCTTTTCTTGGAATTGGATTGACAAAGTTCATTCCTCATAGAGTTTTTCCTAAAATTTTAACTGTCACAACAATTCAATGCTCTAGGAAAATATTTCAAACTTTGAATTGAACTCACAACTAAGGAAGTCGTATTTACGCCTAAAATTTTTCGTATAGGTTAAGCAATAAAATTTGTAAAAAGGTCATAAGCAATACAGTAAATACGAAGAAAGTAAATAAAACCTGAGAGAGAAGTATATAAGCAGGAAAGTAAATAATTTTATTCCTTGAGAATAGTTGGATTCTGTGTCAATCACTTTGTTGTACAATACAAGGTTTAGGAGGGGTATTTATAGCTATGATTTATCCAGTCCTAATTATGGTAAACTACAAAGACTAATAAAGTTGTGGGTCTGTTTACTCAAAGCAGTGGTATATACTAACATTAACGAGGAGACTACAAACCCTAAGGCGGCGGGATGTAGCCTTGCATCATATAGCCCGCTCCGGCTGAGCGGTCATGGCTCGAGGAGCAGGCGTGTATCCTTTACACCCGGTGACTTGTATGTTAATTCTAGTCTCTCCAGCTGGACTCGTATCCCCGTAATCATAGGTGGCGTATCTTTACCCACACAGTCAGTCCCCCTACTTGTTGAGTGATTTCGTAAGCAGCTAGAAGGTGAAAGAGGTATGCAGAGAAAATGTGGAAGGATATCTTTTTGACTCCTTGAAACTCCCAGTCTCTTTGACCGAGACAGATGCTTAATTTCTTCTATAATTTCATGCGTCTTTATCTGATTGGTTGTTGCCAATTCCATGTGCCTTTCCCATGATCCCTTTTTACTGGGCCAAATCATTTTATATCTCCAGGCCATAATTACATAGACCGTTTCGTACTCCATCCTTATCCCATTCTGACTATAAATAGACCGTTTCGTACTCCATCCTTATCCCATTCTGACTATAAATAGGGGCTTCATTGTAGGTGAAATCCATAAACTTCTTCAGAAAATATATTATCCCTCTCAAAACTTCCTCGTGAAAGAATAATCCCTCTTTTTCAAAAATATTTATCTTTGATCCTGGTTTGATACCCCGAGAACAACTCCTTCATTTGGAATAGATGATATTTGAGAAAACCGTAAATAAAGAAACTCTCACAGTTTTCTTTCTTTAATTCTCCATCCTTGGCCGGATGAACAGAGTCCCCCGAGTCATGAAGTTTGATCAGGATCCTAATGATGTTCTTCGAAATGTCTCTTTTATGGAATATGCACTGATTATAGTGCGCTCATTTTCTAACACAATGGTTGTTGTGATATTTCTCTTGTCATGCGGGGTCAGGATGCTTAGCCCTTTCAGTTGTCATGAGGCTTCTTTTCCAGGATGTCTTCGGCGTACTGGTGGTTTCTTTGACAATGTCGGGTTGATGCTCCAATGCCTGGCTCCATTCCTTGACTGGCAAGGGTATTAGCCTTACACCATCAGCAGATTCAGGCATCACCAACCTCCAAATCTATGTGTGACTCAAGGTTGTCACCTTGTTTGGCTTGTTTGGCTGAATTGCTATTGCGACGTCTCCTCGGCTGCTAGCTGTGGAATACCCAGGGAGGAACTCCTCTCTTGTGGAGGTTCCTAGCTCAACCCCTCTTCTCTTCAATGAGGGTGGTTGGGGTTCTGCACTCCTGCTCTACGTCTCCTCGGCTGCTAGTTGGGGTCATGCACTCCTGTTTGACCAGTTGAGGTGGAATCAGATCTTCATGCTCTTTCCTCATGATAAGAGAAGGGCTCGCCCGTACTCTGACCTTATTGAAGTCCTCTGCTTAGGTAGAGACATAGGGGCGTTGGTTATACCAGTGGCCATGCACTGAAGAATGCTCGCGCCGACATATCTCTCCAGATAGGAGTTTTAGTCTTTGCCGAGATGCTTGGAAATCCTGCTTTCTGGACCCCAAGAAGTACTCTACAATCCAGATGAAGAATCTTGGCCACTCTACATTTAAAGGACCTTGCAGTCTTTTAGTCTTTCGAGACCTTTTAGTTTCCTAGGAGTACTTGTAACGAACAGTATTGTATTCGAAAGAACCTGATTGTATATTGTAAACCTACGGGCCTTTGATATTGATGAAAATAAATGTTCATCAATATTTTGTGTGTACTTCTGTAGTTACTTGTAGTATAGTCAAGCAGCATTATTTGTGTGGCTTTCTGAGCTTTTATCTTTTAGAAATGGGTGTGCGCTTGTTGGACGTAGTTTTGTGCATCAGAAAGTGATGGCTTACATTGCGTCTGCGATAGACATCTTTTAGGGAAAGGTCTGTGCTAACAACAGGACGTCTTTAGCCCATAGTATGTAACAGGGCATTTTTGCGTTCAAGCTAGAATGGTTGTGCTTGTCCACTCCAGTTCTTAAGTTTTAAACGGCACGATGTGGGCGGGCGTCGGCATATTGGTGCAAGTGTTGAATTGATGATTTCATATTACGAATAATGTCTGGTAGCTTAACGAGAAGTGACCTAGCTTTAAGCTAGTAGTTTACTCTACTTTTGTAATAAAAAAGTGAGTATATTACTTCAACTTAAATATGTCAGGGCTATGAATATTTAGATCATAGATGGATCTGAATGTAAAAATAAATAAATAAAATAGTAGTTTTACTGATAGGGGGCACGGAGCCGATAAAAGTTTAGCAAACTAAGAACTACGGGCCTAAGTGCCTGTTAAAAGTAATAATAAAAATAAAGAGCGAGAAGGGAGAAAATACATATCTTGAGTATATCGACCTAGTTGACCGTTCAAGAGTAGTATTTCCTAAGCCAAGTGATAGTTGTTCCTTCCGTGTCCTTGGATGCGTTTATCTTCCTGTTAGCGCTACTCCGTTCTTGATGAAGGATTGGCTTTCGGGAGGCTCGGAGGTGCTCTCCGAGGATCCTTCATCGACTGGTGCTGGACCCGGGTACATGACCTGTGCGCCGTTAACCACGCGATAGTACAACTCTCCATTAATCAGACAGTGTTTAGATACCTGCCTTCGCAGCTGCCTGCTTTATGTCTTGTCCTCAAGGAGTATTCTCATGCCCAAGTACTTAATTAATGCATGATGCTATTCTGAAACTGATCATGTGTTTAGAACTTCAAGGTTCATCAGGTCCGCATGGGTTAGCTCAATCACATTCAATAGGCTGCCCAAATTGGTAATTGTATCCTCAGCTGAACTAGTTGGCACATCGGCCTCTGTGTTTTCCTTCCGATGAATAAACTTTCAATGGTGAAATTTTTTTAGAAGGGCCCTTATTTTGCCTAGAATTTTCGGCACGTAGATGTTTTCAACTGCGAATATTTCATTCATCAGATTGACGACCAATCAGGAGCCACTGTAGAGACTGATCTCCCTAGATCAATAAGATCTTGCTTGATTGGAGAATCAAGCACCTTGATTAGGATGGTGAGGGCTTCTTGGTGGTTTCCCACTTCATTTTCCAAACTAAACATGATTGGACTGATAGATGGTTCTGGTACCAAAGTCTTCCAAGTTTTATCAAACTCGGGTGTAGCAAAGATTGCGTTGACACTCCGCTTGTCCTTTCAATCAGGCGCTCTAGATCATTTTGCCACTGGTTTGATCAGGTCCTTGAGGTCTCCTTCCATTAACAAGAATCTGATCTCGAGAATTAAAGCTTTACAGTCGATTGTGCCTTGGTCGTTACTCCGATGAAAATTGCAATAGATCGTTGAATTCTTCGCAGTCGCACTTTTATTGGTGGGCGGCCAGTGTGAGCCTAGTTTTCCAAAGTGATTGATGACTAGTTCTACTGCATTCACCTGTAGCTCGAAGTCAAAGTTGCGTTTTTCTGAACCTTTCTCATGTGATCCGGTTCCTTAGGAACTATTTTGCTATTATAGTGTCTTCCCAGAATCCGCTTGATACTGAGTCCTTCCTTTTGTTCTTCTTCCGCGGCCTTCTCCTTCCAGAGATGGGCTACTTGCTCGCTTTCTCCGTAGTTCTTCGTCGGGCTCTAGGGGTGGCTCAGGTTTGAGGCGGAGTTTCTCATTGTATCGCTGGTGTAGAATATTCCATGTTATCACCAGGTGTTGAGTAAGACTCCATTGCAGTTTTCAAGTGTCGAGTGAACCTCTGGAATTCAGGATTTTGCGAGATAAAATCTCAAATGGTTACTCAACTTTGGGAAATTAACCACCAAAGTCACTTTGCTTTGGTTGGTCCCAAAAGGGTCACTCAACTTAGTAAAAATATCTCCAAAAATAATTCTTACCGGTTTTTGTACCGTCACCCACCGAAAATTTGACGTGGCTTTATAAAATATTTTTATATAATCGTAGGTCCTACTTTCTTTGCCATGTAGGACTTTTTTAATAGTTACTTACTAGTTTTCTTACAAGTGCAATTCACGTGTATTCTTAATAAGTAGTACAAAAATTATACAGTAAATATTTAGTAATAAGTGTGTATAATTAGTAGTAAATTAAAGGAAAAAATATAAATTAAAAGTACTGATATATCGAATCTTTCACAATTAATATTTTTTATTTTCGCAATACATAATCATACTAATTAAACATTACTATTGTATGAAGGCCAGTAATTAATATTTGAACAATTTTAATCATGCAAATTTTATAATATCAAGTATTTAGTTTGATATCAATACTTTTTCTTGGTTTTTATTTTTTTGTGCTAATGGCAAACTGTTATTATGCACTGAGAATTACGAGTACGACAAACAATTATTTGGCCTTCGAACTTGATATATTATAAAATTTGTATGATTATAATTGTTCAAATATTAATTAATGGCCTTTGTACAATAGTAATTTTTAGTAGGATTATGTATTACGATAACAAAAAATAAACGGAAAGTATTCGATATATCAGTACTTTGAATTTATATTTTTTTCTTTAATTTACTAGCAACAATACACGCTTATTAAACAATATTTATAATTTTTGTACTGGTTATTAGGAATACACGTGCATTGCACTTGTCAGAAAATTAGTAAGTAACTATTAAAAAAGTCTTACATGGCAAAGAAAGTGGGACGTACGATTATATAAAAATATTTTAAAAAGTCATGTCGGGTTTTCGGTGGGTGGCGGTGCAAAAATTGGCAAAAATTATTTTTGGAGATATTTTCCCTAAGTTGAGTGACCTTTTTGGGACCAACCAAAGCAAAGTGACTTTGGTGGTTAATTTCTCAAAGTTGAGTGACCATTTGAGATTTTAACTCGGATTTTGCCGAAGGCTACTACAACAATATCAGGAACTGGAGGGAGCTCCATGTGGTCCCTTTGGAATCTCTCCAAGTAGTCTTTCATCATCTCATCATCGCATTGCCGGATCTCGAAGATATCTTCCATGCGCTTCTCTCAATTGCGGGCTCCGGAATGGACCGTCTTGAAAAGATTTTGCATCTGAGTGAATGATTCAACTGATCCCAATGGTAGTTGGGTAAACCATACAAGGGCACCTTTAGTTAAGGTCGAGGCGAACTTCTTCACTGGAGCAGATTGAGTCTCTTCTTCATTTATCTCGTTGCTCTTGACTTGTGTGTAATAGGCAGCGATGTGCTCGTCCGGGTCAATGGTTCTGTCATACTTAAGATTGTCCGGAAGGCGGAAGTGCTTAGGTACACGGACAAGTGCAGCACTCGATTTATATGCATGTTTCAAGAACTTTTTCTCATCTACGGTGGTAATCTGGGGCGGAGCACCCGGTACTTTACCGATTCGGTCTTGGATGACTTTCAGTTCCTTCAGGATGTCTTGAATGACAGGTGTCTTGGCTTCCATGTTGACTCCTTGATTGGGAATGGAGGCTAGTAACTGATTAACAGGCACGGGTCCTCGCGGGGATGTTAGTCTCTAGGACGAACCAGCGAAGATCGCTCCAAATTTTTAGGACATGCTCTCGACCAAGTTGGTCAAGTTTTTCTCTGCTCATTCTGCCTGGGTTTTGAAGAGATAAGCGAGGAAATATTCGAGCTTGGAGTTGCTACCTCGTGGTTGATCATCATCGCCATCACTACCCAAAGAGATTTGGGTCCTCGGGATGTCTTTAGGCTGTCCGTTGGGATCGTTGGGATCCTTTGAGGAACTATCAACCGTATCAGCAGTGTTCTTTAGAACATTATTGTTATCATCCGACATGTTCATGTTTTTCCTTCATAAAAACCTTCAATTGTCTGGGCCCCACGGTGGCTCCAAACTGTTTATACCTAAAATTTTCCGTATAGGTTAAACAATTAAATTTGTAGAAGGGTCACAAGAAATACATTAAATACAAAAAAAAGTAAATAAAGGCTGAGAGAAAAGTAAATAAGCAGAAGTAATTCCTTGAGAATAACCGAATTATGTTTGAATCACTTCATTGTATAATACAATGTTTAGGATGGGTATTTATAGCTATTAATTACTCAGTCCTAACTATGGTAAAATACAAAGACTACTAAGCCCGTAGGCCTGTTTATTCAAAGAGGTGGTATATACTAACCCTAACTAGGAGACTGTAACCCCTAATGCGGCGGGATGTAAACCTTGCATCCTCTGGCCCGCACCGACTGAGCAGTCGTAGCTTGAGGATCAGGTGTGTATCCTCTATGCCTAGTGACTTGTAAGTTAAGTCTAGTCTCGCCAGCTGAACTCGTATCCCTGGAATCATAGGTGACGTATTTTTACCCACACAAGTTGTACAACTAATAAAGCTTAGGTGCCACCAGTAAAAAAGGTAAACCTCAAAGATCAAGATGCAACTAATAAAGCTTAGGTGACAATATAAAAGAAATATGTATAGCTCTTTTAACATAACTTATAGACAAGTTAGCTATACTTCATCTTTTAGAAGTTATAAACACTATCAAAGCATTGCAAAATTGCGACAATTTCATTAAACATAGAAGTGCGGATACCATAGAAAATTAGCTCTGAAGTATGGTGGAACAAGAACTCAAAAACTCAACTTGGATCAATCTCTGGTAATTTTTTCTTGTTCTTGTTTCTCATACCTATCCTATTAAGCAAAATATAGCTCAAAAGCAGTATAACTTATCGAACATCAGACGATGAGTCTGAAGCTCAAAATCAAAGTTTAAAAATCAGAATCTTCGGTCTTAACTTTTGAGCGCACATGGCTAAATTTAAATGTACTATATTGGTAGTACGGGTAAAAATACACCACTTATAATTATGGGGATACAAATCCAACTGTCGGACACTAAACTTACTCTACAAGCTAACGGGTGTTAAGGATATATGCTTGCTCCATAAGCCATGGACGCTCATCAGGTCAGAGCCGAAGGGCACATACCCAGCTGCCTTGAGATTATTACTCTCCTAGTTAAGTTTTACTTTGTATAACTGCCTCTTGAAATAGGCCCAAGGCCTACAAAGTTAGCATTTTTACCATAATTAGAATTGGAGTAAACCTAAGCCTATGAATACCCCTCTCTCTTTCTCATTGTAATTTATCATCAAGATTCTACCATGAATCCTCTCTTATTCAAAGAATACAACTCCTATTTTCTTGTTTTAATTCCTTTATTCTTCGTAATTTACATTATTGCTTGTGACCCCCTGTATATTTATCTGTTTAACCTAGCGAGCAAGTCTTAGGTAAAAATAGTTTGGTGGCCACCGTGGGGCCCATGCAATTTCTTGTTTACACGAAGAAAACGTATGAATTTATGTCGCAAGACAACGAAAAATACCAAAAAACCTTATTGAGACCGTACGGCATGTCGAATGATCCTAGAGATACTGTTGGTTGAGAACTAGATACCCCCACGGATCCAATCAACTTGGAAGATTATGGTGACCATATCGAGTCACAGCTATGAGGACAAATACGTGAGGGCTTTCAAAAAGCTCCTAAAAATCAAACACCAACAATCATTTCAGAACTCAATAATGGTGGCTGAAACATTAGCCAAACACCTATAGGAAGCTTTCGCCAAGTCATCCCCAAGGCCGAAATTCCCTCGTGGATCTAGGCCCTTAGGGAACACCTCAACTTCAGTTGCCAAGAAGATTAACTTGGATACAGCCTAGGAAGATTCGTAGCAGCCAACGATCCAGCATCGATAGAATCTTCTGCCATACAGGCACTACGTCAGGAATTAAGAGAAGTCCATGAGTGAATGAGTTACATATCGTGTGCTCCGCCCTTGATAACAAAGCTGCACAAGCAAAACTTCTCCAAACAGCCTGACAAGGCATGTACCATGCCGCTTAAAATTCTGAAGACCTCCATCTGCCGGAAATACTATTTTATGATGGCACCACAGATCCCGAGAATCACATAGCTGCCTAAATCACGATAGTCAAGAATAATGATATGACCAAAGAAGAGATTCAGTCAGCATTGGTAAAAAGTTTTGGCTCTATCTTGGCTAAAGGGGCCCGAACATGGTCACCCAGCTACCTCTGAGGTCGATAGAATTCTTTGCCTAGATGCAGGACCAGTTCAAGAAGGCGCGTTCCAATGCCTAAAAACGTGAGAAGAGATGGAAGATATTTTTGAGATCCGAAGAGATGGAAGATATTTTTGAGATCCGACAGCAGGATGAAAATTGCTGATGGACTACCTGGGAAGATTCCAGAGGGAGCAGATGATACTTCTACCAGAGCCGGACAGCATAGCTTCGGTGGCTTTCGTAAAAAGTATGAACCAACGAGGTTCGATTGCCACATAAAAGCTTCAAGGAGCCTAAAAGAACACCCAGCAGAGACTTAGGATGCACTACACCAGCGATACAGTCACAAGCTCATAATCAACTTAGACATAAGTAGGAAAATTGAAGAAAGAAGTAACCGGAGTTGAAGGCATAGTCCCATAGGCGAAGAAGAATCAGACGGCTGCAGAATGAAGCGTAGAACATAATTCCGTATAGATCCCTCGAGATCTTCTAATAGACGGCCAGTGCCTTAGGAGCGGTCCCTTAGGAAATGGGCTCTAAGCCGTGAAGGTTCAAAGATTTTGGATTGCAAATCAATGCAATTTACTTGGTGAAGAATCACTTTTGAAGATTGGGTCCACGAGTGCACTGGCCCACGGATAAAAGAAATAGTACAAAAAAGACTCTTCAACTTATATTACGAGTTCCACCAGGGAAATGGTCATGACACCATTAATTGCAGAGCCCTTATGCTCGGGGTAGCTCATCTACTAAATGAAGGACACCTCAAAGAGCTACTAACTGATAAAGGAAGAAAATCCCATGCATTGGGCCAGGAAGACAAGCGAGCTATCAATACGATATTCGGCGGACCCAAAATCGAAACCGAGATAACCAGGGCCGTGATGAGTTGCGAGGCCCGTGAAGAAAGAAGGAAGAGGCCACGTACCAATTCGATCAAATTCAATAAAGATGACGAGAAAAATCTTCTTTTTCCACATCACGATGCTTTCATCATTACCCTTAGAACTCGTTTGCTATGAAGGATTGCATAAAGTAATCCATGTATTGACTATGGCATTGAGTTATTCAATGTTTGCTTGGTTTTTCGAACCATGTATAACTAATCCTTGTATAAAATAATACACCAATTGGTACATTAATTTATTCCATCACCAACATGGAATAACCAATCCATGTATTGGTTATTCGTGGATAAAGAATCAAAAGGATAAAACTATCCTTCTTTTTTCCGTAAGAGCCATTGAAAGCCAATCATCAAAGGATATTGTAAATTTATTTCTTTTCTTTTTTATTTTTAAAATAAAGATTCAACTAGGCGTGGTGTCTACCGACCATTTTTATTAATAACCAAAACACAAAATATTATCTTTACAAATTAAATGACATAAAAACTTGACAAAATTAAATATGAATGGCTAGCTAGGGATAAAATAGCAATATGTCTAAGTGTCACACCTATCTAATGGAATGAGCATCGAATGTTAATACCACCAATTAAAATAAGTGTAACACCTCAACACAACACAAAACAATCCCATCTAACTAGCAATAATAATAGTCTATAATTAACTAAGAAATTATAACTAAAAATTGTCTTGATCTTGTAGTCAAATGAAGGTGCAAGCTGCTCCTCTTTGTTATTGATGTGATCATCAGGCATAACTTGGTGAAAAAAGCTCCATGGTTGTGAGAAGCGTACATAACACGACCTGAATTTCTGGATAGACCGTGCGGGCACCCGACAACCTCTCCTCGACCTGTCAGGCGAACCCTATAAATATTAACTTAGCATAAAGAGATAGAAGAAACTTAAAACAAGACAAAGAGGAACAAGCTGAGGGTCTGGACGTTCCCAGATCAGACATCTACGAAGCAAAAAATGTATACATTTATTGAAGGAGACAAAATGAGACATAACAATAACATCTATAGTAGGTCCCCTCAACGAACAAACTGGCTAACTCGTGATGCTGGCTGCATCCTGGAGCGGAATCTGTCGAACGAAAAGACAACACAAGAACAGATAGGGAGTGAGTCATAAGGACCTAGTAAGTGAGGAATAACTAGCGACCTTAAGGGATAGGTACGCTAGCCAAGAGAAAATAGAATCACAACAGCCAATCAACTAAGTCAATCACAAATAAATAATGCAACAAACCCGTACAGTTAACAAAACACACATAAAGATATGAAATGAATGTATCATGATGCAATGGGGTCACATGTGCACGAAACCTATCTCCGACGTGGGACTCTCATTGTCTACCAGGAGATATATATAATAATAACCCTTCACCGGTGCGGGACTCTCATCGACTGCCGGAAAGTACATATCAAACCCATAACTAGAGTATAACACTCCTATTCTCAATGCAATACCAATAACCAGTTATAAGATATGAAGTCTAATGTAAACCTGAAGCTAAGGCATAGAAAATACGCCTATCGGCAGCTGCACAAGTAACCACATAGTAGAATATCCACAAGTCCAAAGGCCGTCAAAGAAATGGATACTATCACTTACCTTAAGTCCTGAGTCAAAATAGGTGCTGAACAAAATTCCTTTCCTACCCGACGTCCCTCAAAATATTCCCTTTCTGAGCCAAAGAAACATATTTACATTTATAAGTGCCCAAAGAAAGAGTATATAACCTTTAGATGGTGAAAGAAGAAAATTACCAAAATACCCCTAGACGGGACTTAGCCGAAAATCCATAAACTACACATTTATGGTCTCTTCATAATCCCACGAGTCCAAGGATATTATTAGTTTTTATATCCGAATTCAATTTCATCAAATTTACCAATTTCGTAATTATTAGGGTCCTAATCCAATTTTTCAATTCGATTTCAAGAAATTCTAGCTATGAATCATGAATTAAAGAAATAGATTAGCTTAGGATCAAAACATGATGATTTTTGATGGATTTGGCAATGAAATTTCATCTTAAACAGAGATAGAAAAGTATAGTTTGAGAGTTAGAAGGAAATGAGCCAAAAAAGAAGCTCTTATACGGTGAATAAAGCTGCTACAGTGCAGTTTTAGCACAAGCAACAATTGGTCAAATATTTGGGTCCAAACAGGACACTAAAAGTCTTGGAATGACTCTAGATTTTTAACAAAAGTCATAAAAGGCTTGTGTTACATGCTCACGAAGACGGAACTCGAATCGGATCTTCGAAACTCTGGATACGGCTCCCATTGAAAGAGGTCGATTTCTTAACTTTCAAAATTTTAGAAAAACTGTCCTAACGACCTCGGAATTCAGTTTTGAAAGTTCCCACAGTTACAAATGACCATACAAACCTAACTCAACTTTCGAATTTCGAACCAGGGCTCATGTACTCAAATCGAACTCGAAAATCTCTTTTAAGCTTTACCGACTACTGAAACGGAAACCTTCTCAAAAAACCTACCAACGTGGTCCGAATCAGCTCAAATTTTACAAAAATGTCCTAACGGACCTTACGGAGCTTTTGAGATTGTTGGTACACAATAAGAGTTCTAACTTCTTAAATAATTAACCAATGTCGTTTTAATACAAAAGGTATATAGCAGCATTGCTTCTCTATTAAATCGACATAGCAGGCCCAAAGACATGGTCCTCTGAACAAGCATAATTTGAAAAAATGCTCGGCCAGCAAATGCATCTCCTGAAGAGCAGGTCCATGAGCACTGCTACCAAAAATAGAAAGAATGTCACTACAGCGTGCGACATCGCGAGCTGCAATACATTGGCCACCAGAAAACTTGTTGCCTCAACATGCGAGTCAGCGAGCTTCCTCGCCAAATCACTACCAAAACAGAAATAGCGTCGCATCAAAGTGCAGTCAACGAGCAACTTCACTTCACCTAAAAATTGCTCAACCTTTAATAAAGTCGCCTAAACAATCGTATTCCCAAGCACCATCCTAAAGCAAACCCCTCCAAATTGATTCCATAATCCCCAAATGATGATAGTAGATAAAACCAATCAGCATTTTGGTTGAATTATACACCTAATACCCATCTATCCAATGTGCATATTCAATAAGCAGCTGGCCAAAAGTTTGAAAAGCAAAAAAAAATGCTCGACTTACCGAGCTGATAGGCGACCCAAAATTGCTGGCCAATCAGAAAAGTACTCGCGCCAGCATGCGCCAGATACTTTTTTGCCAAAACAGAGAACCAGACAAGTCAATAAGCGAGTCTGCAAGCCAAGAATGCTGCCAAAACTATAAGGTCATTGCCTCAACAAGCACCTCCAAAATGCTGCCCAACAGAAAATCTATCTCAATATGCGCCTTAGTGTGACGCCTCCTCCTTCCCAATATGATGTCGTCTTTCTAGATCAATCCATCAAGAATCAAATAGCTTTGCTTATCTCTTCTTGTCCAATGGACAAACATAAAAACTTGAATGTACTACTTTGTAAGTAGCATTTATAACACTACCAAAATAAAATGAGCTCCCAGCTTTTTGTATGAGTGACCACAAATGAACATTCCAACATGTACCTACAAATAAAGAAAACTTGTTAGTAGTAAAGCTCTTTATACTCTCCTCCTCAAGGACTTGAGTATATTGAGCAAGCAGCGGTATTCTTATTTCAGCTTCCGTATTGGTCGCACCCTCATATTAACTCCTTACGTTTTATCATGCTCCAAGATCACTTTCCCACAATGAGGTAGATGTTGAGACGAAGAGAACTTGATACAAGATGTTGTATAAGCAAGATTTGCCAAATTATCAAACATCTCATTCCCTTTTCTAAAAGTGTGTATAAATTCAAAGCTCCCCAATTGTTTCAACCGTATAATCTCATCAACTATTGATGCAATAGACCACAACACTGCCCACCTGCCTTCAGTGATATTTTTCATGAGCAAAGAGTCTGTTTCCACAATCACTAGCCCCAAATTATGCCGCACACAATACTTCATAGATTAAAGGATCACCATCACCTCTGCAACATTATTAGTATGCTCACTATGACCCTTGCCACAGCAAATTCTAATTCTCCAGCCTCATCCCTTATAAACAAAACCAATAGTACTAACTCCTAGGTTTCCTTTAGAAGAGGCATCAGTGTTAGCATTTTAATTGTCTCCCGGTGGGTTTTTCTATGCTATTGGAACATAACTAAAGCGTGGAAGGTAATTCTCCAGGGAAGCAATAATTTGAAACCATGAATCGGCCCTAATAATAGTATGTGAAAACCTTAAACAAAACAATTAACATTTCTCAGGACTTCATATACCATCCTCAAAAAAGAAACCTTCCCTCTATGAAGTATGATATTCCTCATCTTCCAATGCCCACACTATAAACGATGGTATTGTGTAAAACACTTATTTGATCCATAGTTTAGGCCATTGTCTCCACCATTTTAAACATGTCTGGCGAAGGTTGCACCCTTGTAGATGAATACCTGCGCCAAAAGCAAAAAAAAATTCTTAGCCTAAACACCACTAGACTAGTTAGAAATAAATGCTCTCTGATCTCTACATCAGGCCTTGCGCAACACACACACCTTGATTGAAAATTATAGCCCATCTTATGCAATTTTCAATCCAATGAAAGCTTAAACTTCCACATCCTCCACACCATAAAGGAAATCTTAATTGGCATTCCTTTAACCCACATATACTTGGCAAAACTAAAATGTGTACCCTTACCATACAAGTTTTCCCACACACTTGACAATATAAACTCGCCATTTGAAGTTAGGCTCCGCCATGCTTTATCCCAACCATTTTCTTGCCTACCCATTCTAACATTATCCACTACATGAGATGAAATATCATTTGGGTGAAACTGTTGAAGAAGATCAACGCCCCATTAGCCATCAACAACTACATCTTTTACCCAATTATGCCAAAGAGCACATTCAAACCACCTAGGTACAATAAAGTACAAAGGACTTAACCCTATCCAATTACCATACCAAAAATGAGCACTACCTTGCCTAGGTTGTCAAAAAATTTCATGATCTATGGCATCTCTAGCTTGCAATATTTTTCTCCACACATAAGCACCTTTTTTAAATGGCATAATTGAAGTATGTAATTTCTTACAATACTTGTTAGCCATGAATGTCCCCCAAAGAGAAGTCTTGGTTCTAAAATTCCACCATAATTTAGCAAATAACGCACTAGAAGTATCAAATAAAGATCTAAAGTTCATACCTCCTTCCTCCGATGGTCTACACAAATTTTTCCAAGACGCTAAATACGTACAAGAACCTTCTTGCTAGTTATCCTAAAAGAACTTAGAAAACTATCTATGGAGTTGATGAAGGACACTATCAAGTGGATTCTAGGCTGATAACATATGAATTGGGATACTTTGAAGCACATGCTTGATAAGAATAGCTCGCCCTCCAAATGAAAGAAGTCTAGCGCTCCAACTATGAATTCTAAATGCAATTTTTCCAACCAAATTCTCATAGTAGATCTTCTTCCTTCTTCCATAAAAGATAGGGTAGCCTAGGCATGTACAAGGAAACTCATTTTTATGAATATGGGTTATCCTCTCCACCTTTTGAACAACATCTATAGAGGCTGAATCATGAAGGTATACTGCACTCTTATCTTTATTTATATTCTTTCCAGATGCCTCCTCATAAGCTTGCAATACTCCCATAAACAAGTGCAAGGAGCCATCATCCAATGAAGTGAATAAGATAGTTTAATCTCTATAAGACAAATGGTTCATGTACGGACTCCATTTAGGCATTGCAAAGTACTTATATAAACCATGACTATGCAAAAAATTTAAACCCCTTGAAAAAACCTCTACCGTAATAATAAAAAGCATTGGAGAAAGAATATCTCCTTGCTTAAGACCCCTTGTAGAGTGGAAAAAACCATGACTTTTCCCATTAAAAAGAACGTAATACTAATTAGAAGATACTAATTGATAAACAATATCCACAGACTCATGGAAAAAGCCAAACTTCCTCAAAACCATAGTTAAAAATAACCATGACACTTTATCACATGCTTTCATCATATCAAGTTTTAAGACCACATTAGGATCATAGCCCCTATCAATTATGTCATGAATTATTTCTTGAGCCAACAACACATTTTATACAATGCTTTTCCCTTTTAACAGAACCTACTTGGTTTGGATAAATCAATGTATGAAGCAAGCCAGTGAGGCGATCATGAACAACTCTGGATAAAATCTTGTTAATAAAATTACTCAGGCTGATAGGTCTCAAGTCATTAAAGGTGGAAACATTTGGTTTCTTTGGAAGTAGAACAAGGTTGGTATGAGTAATATATTTTGGTAGCACCCTACCACAGAAAATGCTCTGACCACCGTAAAGAGATCCTCCTTAATCAAATCCCAACAAACCTGGAAAAGATTACCCGTAAATCCACCAAGACCACTCGCACTATCTCCACTCAACTCGTAGATTGCTACTGTAACATCATTTTCACATGGAAGCTTGGCCAACTCCCCATCTTGCTCCTCCGAAATCAAACTTGGAAAATTCATAAGAAAATCAAAATTATGATTATGAGGCTCCTTAGAAAATTACCTCTCATAATAACAAGCAACCTCCCTAGCCATTGCTTCTTGTGAATTAATCCAAACACCATCTCTATTTTGATTTCTATGCACATGATGCCTCTTCCTCCTACTATTAACTTGAGCATGAAAAAAAATTAAAATTTGAGCCACCATCCTTAAACCATTGCATTCCAGCTATTTGTTTCAAAAATTCAGCCTCCAAGTAAAGAAGTCTCTTCAATTCTGCCTCTGCCCTTTTCAAAGTTGCTCAATTTTCAGGAGTAGGGGCTGACTCTAGCTGAAACTCATGTGCTATTATGATATCCTCAAGTGAAGAGATTATCTAAAAAATATTACCATATGTGTTTCTTTGCTCCATTTTGACAAAACCTTCTTAAGTGCCTTCAATTTTGTAATAAAAACAACAAAAGGATCTCCATCAACTGGCATAGCCCAATTTTCTTGAACAACATCCAAAAAATTGTCATGAGTCATTTAAAAATTTAAACAACTAGATAATAGGAGTAGCATCATCCAAGCATCTCACAAATAATAGGCACTGATCAGACCCAACCCTTGGTAAATGATCAACTTGTATCCTAGAATACAAGTCCAAGAGTTGTTGATTACCCAAGCAGCGATCCAACCTTTTCAAAATGAAGTATTCTTCAACACGACCATTACACCAAGTGAAAATACTCCCAAACGAGAAACTCAGGTCCATGAGATGACAATTAGCAATAATCGCTGCAAATTCTTCATATTCTGGTATAAAAACTGGACGGTCACCATATTTTTCATCCTCCGAAAAAAATAACATTAAAATCATCAGTGACTAGCCAAGGTGTAATATTATCAGATGCTTTGCAAAGCCTCCCATAGGAAAAATGTTATGATCTAGGCACCTCCTAAAGACACTAGAAGGGGGGTTGAATAGTGTCTACCGATTTTTCTTTGCAAGACCTCGATTCTTCTATGTCAAGAACCTTGTTCTTGACTTGACTGTTTGTAATTAGACACTACAACACACACAAACAAAAAACACAAGGAACACGGGATTTTTACTGGAAAACTCCTTGCTCAAGGGAGAAAAACCACGACCCACACTCTGGAATTTTAGAACTCAATCCACTAACACAAAGAGCAAGTTTCTGACTACAAGACTCTGTAACCAAGGGGCTACACTCTAGACCCTAATTACTCGACAAAGCTAAACTCTAGCTTTACAAAGTAATCTCTCAAAAGTTCACCTAACACAATTGCTTCTAAGATAAGCTGATAGGTAATAACAATGATCGCTTAAAACAAGACAACTTACAACCAAGAACCTAGACAAAATATCTAGACTCAATCTTATTAACTCCACCAGTTGTCTTCCTCAGTTATGTCACATTGAAAATTGATGAATCGCCTTTGTATGCTCTCAACTCTCTATTTGTGAAATAACTAAGTTACGGCTGCATCAACTACTTGTATTTATATGGGCATCAGAACCCTAGTTGAGTTCCACAAGGAAACCTTGTAATTATGGTAAGACAAGATTCCTTGTGACTCTTTCCTTGTTTAACTCCAACTCTTATTCGTACTTCGAAGACACAGCTTGGGCACCGTCTCTTTTAGTCTGACTAGGATGCATACTCGTTCACGCACCACTACTCCTAGTTCTGTAAAGGTTTGCAGCCCACAATCTTTTCGATCAGTCGTGCCCTTCTATACAAGGACCAGGTTCTCCTCCGGAACCACTGGGTCCTTCTCGTTTGTCATTCTTCAAAACCTTTTCCCAATAAATTCCCCCTTTTTTATGATGACAAACAAATATTGCCAAGGAACCTAATAGACAAAATTACCAAATACACAAAAACAAAAGATATAATAGTTTGAAATTGAAAACAGATGACTTAGGTCATAAGCACCTCAACATTTTCTTCTTTCCCTTCCCCTTTTCGCATCATCGAAAAGATTCAAACACCTGCAAGAACCAGTTAGTACTATCAATTCTAGAGCACAAGTCAACAAGTCAGCTAAAATTTAAACACACAGAAATAAGGCTAAGGGCCCAAATAGAACCAGATATAACAGAGAAGACCCAAAGCAAGAAAAAGAAATTTAAAACCATTCATCCAGGGTGTGACAACTGCACAACCCTATTAAGTACACAACATAAAACTGATTGTCTTAAAGTCACATATCAAGGAAGGACAGGGAGAGATAAGGAATGGTTATAGTTAAGGACAGGGAGGAAGAAAGGTAGAACTCAGGGCTTTAAGTTGAAGTGCTTGACAAGTGCCTCAAGGTTCTTCGTATTCTTGGCCATCTCCATCACCGGCTCGGCCTCATACTTGTGGCACTCAATTTTCAAGCGATCAATATCTTGATCCTTCAACTCAAGCTTCCTCTACAGCTCAGCATTCTCAATATTGACTTCAAGAACATGATGCTCCAGTTCTTTGACTGATGCTATTGCTTCCTCTAGTCCATAGTCCTCACTTTCTTCTGACTGCTCCTGCTTAACCTGCACTGGTTTCTTGGAAGCTCTCTGCTCTTTGAAGAAATCACAGCTTTTCAGAACATTATGCCCAAACATTTGATGAATGGTGGGCTTTTTCCCTGCTTCCAAAGGAAATCCAAAGTGCTCAAGAACCTGCTGTAGGATGTAGGAATGCACCAAGGAATGTGGCTTCTGATCAGTATCTACAATTCTTTTTATATTCTAATTATCAGACCAGGTAGATTTATCCTCACTCCTCTGTCCAGCAGGTCCATGTAGGTCAAGTCAAGGGCACTGACCTCACTATTCCTCTCTCTCCTTAGCAGTAGAAACCGATGAACAAACTCAAACAACAACTGATGAGCCGACTCCATTTCCTTCTTGTCGACCTTCCTCTCTTTCCTGAGCTTTGTTTTCCCTGAGAATTTCTTCACAACACTTAGGGGAGTCACTCCATCTGTTCTTTTTGGCCATTTTAACTTGACATACCTGCAATAACCCTCAGCAGGCACATCAAGTATCACTCCCAGCTTTGTCCTTCCAAATTCAATCTCAACTCCCTTCACAACAGAAAATACTCTCCGAGCAGCAACCTTGCAATTTGTGTAAAACTCCCTGATTTCATCACAATACAGCAGCCTGTCTCTGTTGCCAAATAGACCTAACCACCCTTGATCCCCTACCTTCCTGCGTAAGGGTTTCATGTGGTGCTCCTTCACATCACTCAGGATGCTCCCAGCCAATACCTGGTGTTTTGCAAAGAAGGTTGTTCTGTCGACCTCCTCAGAGTCTCTTCTCTTCTTTTTCCTTTCCAACTCACTGTCTGTATCTAAGTCACTGGGTTCCACATAACTTCCAGCTTCATCACTTTCTTCTTTGGCTTCAACCTCTTTTTTCTCATTCTTCTTCTTTTCCTCTAGTTTTCCATCCCTCACATTCTTGACTGTCTTTTCCAGCTTATCAACCTTTGCTAGCTGCTGCTTCAAGGATGACCTTGTAGCCACCCTTCTTAAGGAAGGAGTTGGCTGAGCAGCACTTTTGTCATCACTCTCAGTCCTCTCCTCCTGAGAGTCCTCACTAGATTCATCCACAAGTCTGCTTTTAGGCACAGACTTTCCCCATTTCAACAATCTCCTTCTCTTATCAACTTCTACTTTTGTCTCACTTACAAAAACAACCTCCTCCTCTTCATCACCCTCTTTCAAATACTTCTCATCTTCCACCCCAAATTTTCGTTTTACACTCTTCTTTTTCGTTTCTTCAACTTCCTCTACAACTTTCTCACTTTCACCATTTCCCTCCAGAATTTTCTCATCCTTTTCCTTATCAGAATCAGTCCAATTGAGTTCTGCATCATCAGCCACAATAGGATCTGAGCGAGAACCAGGTTCTTCACTCAGACCCTTTGCAGCCTCAACAGAACTAGGTCCTCCAACTACAGGACCCTCTAACACAGACAACCCATGACCTTTTTTAAGAGGAACAGTCTCCAAACTAGGTTCGTTGACATGTTCCTTTTGCGTTTCAGCAGAAACCTCTTCTCTCACTCTTTCCACCACGTTTTCAGCTACATTAACCTCCACCGTTTCCTCAGTCACTAAGGGCACATGAAAACTAGACTTATGCATAGTTTCCTCATGAATAACCTTCAAGTTCTCCTCAACGACATTCCCCTATCAGACATTCCACAGGGCTCTATCTTTTCAACAGTATCATCTAGTCCCTTCACCAATGTTTCAGTGCTCAATTTTCCAGGACTTTTTACAACTTCTAAAGCAATAGAATCAGATAGAGTAGATTCATGTGTTACTTCAACTGGTTTTTCAGAGGAAACTGGTTCTGCCGACATAGGAGACGAGGATCTCACAACTGTTTTCCTGACACCTTTTTTCCCTGTTTTTTTGAAAAATTTTACCCTAACTTTGATGATTCTCTCCGCAAGAGTAGATGGGGGAGGCTTTGGAGTAGATTTCTTGGACGTTAGGGTTTCTGAGGTCTTAGCAGGCGAAGCAGAGGATGATTATGCTTGAGATATGGCAAATTTTGATTAGGGTTTCTGAAAGAGAATGAAGGCAATTTTTTTCCAACTTTACAGAGAGAATGGAGGATAGTGTAAGGAGGGATTTTGCAAGTATGTGTTTCTATCTCTATTAATTATGTAAATGAGAAGAAGTAATGGGTTCAGAAGTTTTTACTAGGGAGAGGTGCTAATAATGACTAAAAGGCAGAAAGCAGCTTTTTGAAGTTTTGAAAACCGGAAAAAGTGACTGATTTGACGGTTACATAGGCTTACCCAAAAAAGGTCTTTTTAAGTGAGTGGGGTCCGGTTAAGTCTAGTAGAAGTCTAACCACAAAAGGAATTTTTTTCGATGATCACGGACTGTTACAAGAACATGGGAAGCCTTCCTTGACACACATATAATTGACAATCAATTTCAGTTATGACACTTACCATAAATAGCTGTGTAGCTGTACCTGGACATGGTTCCTCATGCTTGCCTTGGTTCCTTCTACGTACCTTATAGGTTCTTTCATGGGAGAATATTAGCCCAACCTGGTGGTACACAGTTGAACAAGTATACTTAAATAAAGTACAGAAATTAGACTGGACAATAATAACAACAGTTACAAACAAGTTGTTGAACACTTAACTAACAATCATTGGGGAAAAAATGCTGAGTCATCCGTGTATTTTGGTCATCCCTAACTCCAACCTGTTTCTCTCAAACTGAACCTAGTTCAGTGCTTTGGTAAAGATGTCAGCAGTCTGATCTTCAGTCCTGTACGAATTCATAGTAATCAGACCCTTTTCTACATTATCTCTAAGAAAATGGTGTCTTATATCAATATGCTTTGTTCTTTTATGTTGGACTGGGTTCTTAGCAATGTTCACTGCACTGGTGTTATCACAAAAAATGGGCACAGCTCCACATTTAATCCCAAAGTCCTCCAACTGTTGTTTGATCCATAGCAATTGTGAGCAGCAAGATGCAGCTGCTACATACTCAGCTTCAGCAGTAGATAAGGCAACTGAGTTCTGCTTCTTTGTTGCCCAAGAAACTAAGCAGGGACCAAGAAAATGTGCCATTCCTGAAGTGCTCTTCCTGTCCACCAAGTGACCTGCATAATCTGCATCAGAAAACCAATTAGTTCAAAAGTACCTCCCCTTGGGTACCATAGACATAGATCCTGAGTTCCTTTCAAGTATCTCAAGATCCTCTTCAAAGCTGTCAAATGTGATTCCTTAGGCTTGGACTGAGATCTGGCACACAGTCCCACACAGTATACGATATCAGGTCGATTGGTTGTGAGATAGAGGAGTGAACCTATAATTCCTCTATATTTTGTCTCATTTGTAGAAGGACCTAGTTCATTTCTTTTGCTCCTTCCATGTCAAATTTCTTCAGAAGTTCCTTGACATATTTTTGTTGATGAATCATGGTTCCTTCAGGCGTCTGTTTTATCTTCAATTCTAGGAAGAAATTGAGTTCTCCCATCATGGTCATTTCAAATTCACTGCCCATCAATTCTGCAAATCCCTTGCATAGCTCCTCATCAGTGGCTCCGAAAATGATATCATCAACATATACCTTAACCACCAATAGATCCTTTCCTTTCTTCTTCAAGAATAGTGTGTTATCAATCTTTCCTCTTGTAAAACAATTCTTCAATAAGAACCCTGATAGTCTCTCATACTAGGCTCTTGGAGCTTGCTTCAGTCCATAGAGTGCCTTATCCAGTTTGTAAACATGATCAGGAAATTCGCTGTTCACAAAACTTGGTGGCTGTATTACATAGACTTCTTCATTCAGATACCCATTTAAGAAGGCAATCTTCACATCCATCTGATAAAGTGTAAATTCCATGTATATACCAAAGGTAATCCACATTCTAATGGCTTCCATCCTTGCTACTAGTGCAAAAGTCTCATCATAGTCAATTCCTTCTTCCTGACTGTAACCTTGGACCACCAATCTAGCCTTGTACCTTGTTACTATACCATGCTCATCCAGTTTATTTCTGAACACCTACTTTGTTCCAATTATTGATCTGTCCTTTGGCTTAGGAACCAGGTGCCACACTTTGCTTCTTTCAAACTGGTGAAGCTCATCCTGCATGGCTAGAACCCAATCTGGATCCTCTAGGGCTTCTTTTACATTCTTTGGTTCCAAAGATGATAGGAAAGCAAAGAATGCACAAAAGTTCTTCAAGGCCAATCTGGTCATAATTCTAGTGTCCAATTCAGATAATACATTCTCCAAGGGATGAGAACTTTGGTGCTTCAATGGCCTGGGTTGGATATGACGAGAAGAACCTTCAGCATCACTTTGGGTAGGTTCTTCCTGACTTGTTGAGTCATCAACTTCATCTGATGTTCCCCCTGTCATCTTGACTCCTTGTTCTCGTGAAGTTGAATCCTCACATGACTCTTCCTTCTTTTCTGGATCTCAGAGCTAGCTGGACCATCTTCTCGAGTAAGGCCAATGGCTTGATCATCTACTTCATTTTCATCTACTTCCTTATCGGATTCATCAAATACCACATGCATACTTTCCTCCACTGTTTGTGTTCTATTATTAAACACTTTGTATGATTTGCTTTGAGTACAATAGCCAAGGAATATTGCCTCATCACTTCTAGCATCAAATTTCTCCAATGGTTCCTTTCCATTGTTGTGGACAAAACATTTACAACCAAAGGGTCTCAGGTGTGCAATATTGGATTTTCTTCCTCTAAGTAGCTCATATGGGGTCTTGTCAAGAATAGCTCATATGGAGCATCTGTTAAGCAAATAGCATGCAGTGTTTATTGCTTCAGCCCAGAAGTTTCTTGCAAGACCACTTGACAGCAGCATAGTCCTTGCCATATCCTCCAGTGACTTGTTCTTCCTTTCAACTACTCCATTCTGCTCTGGAGGTCTTGGTGTGGAGAAGTTATGATCAATGCTGTACTTTGCACAATAATCAGAAAATTTTGAGTTTTCAAACTCTGTTCCATGATCAGATCTAATGCTAACAAGTTCCAGGCTCAACCTTTTCTGCACAATACCAGCCCAATATTTGAAGCTATCAAAGGCTTCATCTTTGGATGCCAAGAACAGGGTCCATATATACCTAGAGTAGTAATCCACTATTACGAACACGAACATTTTTCCTCCTCTGCTCCTGACTCTCATAGGTCCACACAGATCCATATGAATCATTTTCAGTGGTTTTGATGTACTCACCACTTTCTTTGATTTAAAGGATGATCTCATATGCTTCCCTCTAATACAAGCATCACACATTTTTATGTTTTCAAATTTCTTACTAGGCAGTCCACGAACCAGCTCCTTTGATACTAGCTTGTTGAGCTGTGGGAGACTAGCATGACCCATTCTTTTGTGCCACAACTGAAAATCACTTTCTTGCACATTCAAGCATGTTAAGTTGTTTTCAGGTAGTGATTTCAGTGATGCTTTGTATACATTGTTCACCCTTTTTCCTTCCATAACAACTTCTCCACTCTGTAGGTTCTTCACAATACACCCTACAGAGGAGAAACTTACTTCATTTCCTCTATCACACAGTTGAGAGATACTCAGTAAGTTGTGTCTGAGACCATTGACACAGTATACGTTTTCAATTGCATGATCCAGAGTTCTCCCAACTTTTCCAATTCCTACAATCTGACCACTTTTTCCTCCTCCGAAGGCTACACTGCCTCCTTGAAATGCTGCGAGTGAGAGAAAGTTTCTTCTATCTCCTGTCATGTGCCTTGAACAACCGCTATCAAGAATCCAGCTTGGGTTGTTCTCCCTCAGTCCAGCCTGCAAAACAGATTAAGGGTTAGCTTTAGGAACCCAGACAAGCTTGGGTCCCTTCTTATGAGAAAATGGATAAATCAAAACCTTTTTAGCCCATTTAGATTGAACACTTCTTTTATTCTTGGTCTTTGCCTTGCTTGCATTTATGCACCTTTGTCTGTAATGTCCAGTTTCACCATAGAAGGTACACAACATGTTACAAGGCAAACCCACATACTTGCTTTTAGGATTATATGGAGGAAGTGGTTTCTTGAATCCTAGCCCTTGTTTTCCCTTGTTCTGATTTTCAAGGACCCAGTTCATTGCCTCATAAGACTTATTCCATTATGTTAATCTGGTAAGCTCATAGTCAGATTTTTCAACCTTTTGATTCAAAATCCTATTCTTTTTAGTTTCCTGGTACAGGATCTCATTTGTTCTTTTAAGTTCATTTTCAAGAAAGGATTGAACTTCTCTTATTACTTGCTTACCATTGACACTCTCCTTTAATTGATTTAGTTCCAATTCCAGTTCTGTGATCTTAGAGTTTGACACAAGAGTCTGCCCTTTCAAAATGGAATTGATTTCTTCCAGTTCAATGTTCTGTTCTTGAAGACTCTTGTGCTTAGTTCTAAGATCACTTATATCTTCAGTTAATTTATCTTTCTCAAATTTCTCCTTTTCGTAACCCTCAATCAAGGTGGCAGTGATTAAGATCAAATTTTCAGTAGAGTATGTATGCAAATTTTCTTTGAGATCAGATAGACATACCTCTGCTGAATGAGCAGCTTCTTCTCCATCAATTGCCATAAGAGCAGAGTCCTTCTTTTGGTCATCTTCTGTGTACATCTCTTTCAGCTTTTCCCATACTTCTTTGGCAGACTTGTATTCAAGTATCCTTGCTAACACATCAGTAGTCAGCCCTTTCCTCAGGTACAGTTCAGTTTTGGAGTTTGCCTGCAACCAGTCTAGGTCTTGAGGATCTAGTTCTTCTACCATCTTTGGAACCAGAACCCCGTTTGCTACTCTCTTTATAGGAACATGAGGTCCTATTTTCACAATCAACCAGAGACTGTAATCCGTTGCTTGAAGGAAGTTTTTCATCTATTTCTTCTAACACTTGTAGTTTATCCCGTTGAGGGATCTCTTCCTCCTCTAAACTCCCTAGGATCTTCCTCCTCTGAACTCCCTAGGATCTTCCTCATCTGAGCCGACATCTGACAACCCCATCAGTGCTAGTGGAGATTCATCTCCTGATTCCTTTTCATGATCATATTCACTGTCAGTAGGTCCCTATGTAGCATAGAAAGCTTCCTTTCTCTTTCTTCTTTCTGCTCTGAAGTTTGGAGGTCGTCTCACCTTCTTCTTATCTTTGTCATTCTCCTTTGACGCCTCCTTTTCCTTCTCCTTTGTTACTCTATTTTTCATCCATTCTACTTCCCACATTGGACAATCCATAACAGCATGATCCTTCTTGAAGCACTTGAAGCATCCTGAATAATCCGGGCTGTCAACTATGTTCTTCCTTCCAGAGTTCTCCTTGTTATTTCTTTTGAAACCTTTGAACTTTCCCAAGTTAAACTTCTGTCTCAGGGCACTAACCATTGCTGCTTCAATTGATTGCAAATCAACATAATCATCTATTTCATCAGTTGCTTCGAGTGCAAGGGTCTTGTCCTTCTTGAGAGCTGGTTTGGTTTTTGAATCTTTCATCATCTCATGGTTTTCAAACTTCCAACCAGTTCTTCAAGTTTGTTGGATCTGAGAGGTTTGGACTCAATAATAGCAGTTATCTTGGGTTCCCAAGCTTCAGGTAATACATTCAGAATTTTATCCACCATCTGTACTTCAGGCAACTCCATATCCAGGGATCTCATCTCATTTGTAATACTGGTCAATCTGGTCATCATATCCTGGATTGATTCCTTCTCTCCCATAGAGAAAAACTCAAATTATCTTTTCAGCATTCTTCTCTTGGAGTCTTTCACTTCAGTAGTTCTTTCATGTGCAACTTGCAGGGCATCCCAGATTTCCTTAGCAGTCTTTTAAGATGATACTCTATTAAACTCCTCAGGGCCAAGACCACAAATTACCAGACGTTTAGCTTTGTGGTTCTTTTCAATCATCTTATAGTCCGCCTCATTGAACTCCTCTTTTGACTTAGGTGCTTATTTGGCAGTAGCTCCTTCACCAACTATTTTGATAGGGGTCAAGTTTCCTTCAGATACTATAAGCCATAGTTAGTAGTCTTCAGCACATATGTAATTTTCCATCATGTTCTTCCACCAAGCATAGTACTGCCCATTGAACTGTGGGGCCTTTGAACTGACTGTCCTTCAGTGATAGTAGGTGGGGTACTCAGGATTCTGATCCTTCTCAAGGTGTTAACCTAACATGAGAAGACCTGCTCTAATACCACTTGTTATAATCTAGGCACCTCCTAAAGACACTAGAAGGGGGGTTGAATAGTGTCTACCGATTTTTCGTTGCAAGGACTCGATTCTCCTGTTTGCACTTAGACACTACAACACACACAAACAAAAAACACAAGGAACACGGGGTTTTTACATGGAAAACTCCTTGCTCAAGGGAGAAAAACCACGACCCATACTCTGGGATTTTAGAACTCAATCCACTAACACAAAGAGCAAGTTTCTGATTACAAGACTCTGTAACCAAGGGGCTAAACTCTAGACCCTAATTACTCGACAAAGCTAAACTCTAGCTTTATAAAGTAATCTCAAAAGTTCACCTAACACAATTGCTTCTAAGATAAGCTGATAGGTAATAACAATGATCACTTAAAATAAGACAACTTAAACCAAGAACCTAGACAAAATATCTAGACTCAATCTTATTAACTCCACCAGTTGTCTTCCTCAGTTATCTCACGTTGAAAGTTGATGAATCGCCTTTGTATGCTCTCAACTCTCTATTTGGGAAATAACTAAGTTACGGCTGCATCAACTAGTTGTATTTATATGGGCATCAGAACCCTAGTTGAGTTCGACAAGGAAACCTTGTAATTATGGTAAGACAAGATTCCTTGCGACTCTTTCCTTGTTTAAGTCCAACTCTTATTCGTACTTCGAAGACACAGCTTGGGCACCGCCTCTTTTAGTCTGACTAGGATGCATACTCATTCACGCACCACTACTCCTAGTTCCGCAGGGATTTGCAACCCACAATCTTTTCGATTAGTCGTGCCCTTCTATGCAAGGACCAGGTTCTCCTCCGGAACCACTGGGTCCTTCTCATTTGTCATTCTTCAAAACCTTTCCTCAACAAAAAAACTCTATCCTGGATTAGTTTTTGCATACACAAAATTTATGACCACATCAAAAGAAAATTGTTGATGATAAATGTTATTTCTGCTAGCAACCAGCTTCGGATTCTCCTTAAGTCACCGTGTTGAGTAGGAATTTGAATAGAAAGTCTATTTTAGGGCTCAATATTGCTGGACTCTACTCCTCTCCCTGGGATCGCTCCGCTCTATGCCCAAAGCTTCAACTCAATCACTTGGGCAAGCTCGTAAACTTGTAATTGACTCCAAAATCATTGTTGATTGCTTCAATGAAAATAAAGCAGCCCCTAAAATTACCCATACCTAGACTCATGGAGCTTCATTTCATCCAAACTTCAATGTCGATTGTTGGGCATTATTAATCATCTCTGTCACCACATAATCATCAATACAAAATACTCATATTTTACCATTATCATTGAAAAACCACTACTCCATCCCCAATCTTCTCCTATCTCCATCAATTTGTTTGCTCACTTTGGAATGGTTCCAAAGGCCTTTAACTTGAAAATGGTTCCTTTGATAAAAGAGTAATTAATCTATCAAAGGCTTCTTGAGCATTAACCGATCTAACATTCCAGATTAGAAATTTATCCATAGATCAATTATTTTTAGTTGAGTTAGACCTCAGTGATCGAGCTTGTTGAGGCTATTGCTGCCCATCTACAATTTTAGTACAATGTACCAAACAACAATAAAAAATCATGTATTATTAATCCCCGTATTACTAATCCCTGCACTACTATTTCATGTATTACGATCCATCTATAACTTTTCTTCATACTAAAGGGCCCCTTAGAGTAGGCAACACATAGCTGAAGGGAGTGCTCATAGACCCCGAAAGTGTCGTCAATATAATTCGATCGAGGTAGTTCACAATATGGAATTGTTGGGCCAGATAGTCCCGAGCCCGTATATGTTGACTACCTTCAATAACTCGAGCGAAAGATCAATGGGAGAAATAGTCTTGCTTGTCTTCATACTAGGAGTACCTCAGTTGACACCCTTCCAAGTGATGATGTGCGATCTCTCTATAACATCATAATGAGGAGACCCGGGATACACGAGATTAGAGCGGTACCCTCGACACTTCATCAAGTGCTCAAGTATCCGACTCCGTGGGGAGTAAGGGACATCTAGGGGGAGTAAAAAATTGTCCAGTAGTCGTTATATGACAGCCATTTCGCAAGCATCAAAAAAGGAGGCGGAGAATCGACAAATCACAGGGACCACTCCTTGTGGTAGATATTGCTACCGAATCAGAAGAGCTGGGAGGGGAGGACCCCCAGGAAATATGTACTGTTATCCGCGACCCAAAGTGGGTAGTGTACACAAATGGAGCATCGAATGTCAACGGAGCCGAGCTCGATCTACTGCTGAAGTCCCCTTCCAAAAGGCTGTAAGCTGCCCATCCATCACAAATAAAAAGGCAGAGTATGAAGTTGTCATTCAAGGCCTCGAATTAGCTTACATATTGGGGGCTACAGAAGTCTATCTTAAGAGTGATTCGCAAGTGGTAGTCAATTAGGTAAAAAGAGTATTCTCAGCTAAAGATGCCCGTATGTAGGGGTATTTTGCATGAATGGAAGCCCTCCTAAAGCACTTCCAAAAGTGGGAGATCACCTAGGTACTGAGGGAGAAGAACACATAAGCTAATGCATTGGCTAGTCAAGCAGCCGTTGCAGACATGAGTCATGATTGTTCGGACGTGATAATAGAGTTGACTCACTCAGACCTGAAGCGTCTAGAAATCAATGTGGCCAACCTTGTGTGGGATTGGCGCAATTCGGTGATTAGTTACTTAGATAAAGGGATGCTCCTTGATGACAAGAAGATGAGCAAGCGACTAAGGATGAAGGCAGCCCGATATTGTTTGATCCGAGGAGAATTGTATCGAAGGATGTTTAGTGGCCCGTTAGCTAAATTCTTAGGCCCGACACAAACTAATTATGTACTGAGATAAATCCACGGGGGACACTGTGGAAATCACTTGAGAGGAAGGGCTTTGGCCCAGAGAGTAATTAGGGCAGGCTATTACAGGCCCCAAATCGAGAGTTATCCGGACAAGCTCGTTTAAACATGCGATAGTTTTCAACGTTTCTCCCATGAACTTTATCAGCTGGCAGAGCCACTACATTTACTGCCATGGCCTTTCATAAAATAGGGGATGGACATCGCAGGTTCGTTGCCCAAAGCGGCCAGATGTGTCAAATTCTTACTCATGAGGACTTATTACTTCACCAAATGGGTTGGGCCTGCACATTATGCAAAGATTTGAGAACAAGAGGTAATGCAGTTCATCTAGAAGAACGTCATGTGTCGGTTTGGAGTCCCACCAAGATTTCCTGTGATAATGGACCTCGGTTTGTAAGGGCCAAGATCACAGAATTCTTGAAAGAGTGGAAAATAAAAAATATGACCTCGACACCTTACACTCCCCCCCCCCCCGGGGCGAATGGCTAGGCAGAATCTTAAAATAAGATAATCATGAAATGTCTTAAGAAGTGGCTCGAAGAATCCAAAGGCAAGTGGCTAGAAGAATTATCGGGAGTCCAACGAGAATATCGAACTACATCAAAGGTAGGCACAGGGGAAACTCCCTTCTCAGTGGAGTACAGTGTCGAGGCCATGTTTTCTGTTCAAATAGGAAAGCCTAACTTGCGAAGATCATTTGCCAAGGAGGGGTCCAACAACGATTCCCTGGAAGTAGACTTGTTGGACGGGCATCGAGACTAGAAGCATTTCATTTAGCAGCTCAAAAGAAACGGGTGGAGAAGTAGTACTACTTCTTGAAGACCAGCTTATGGTCCTTCAAGGTAGGTGAGCTGGTCCTCAAGAAGGTATCCTAAAGCACTAGAGAAATCAACGCAGGCAAGTCAGCCCCGAATTGGGAAGGGCCTAATAAAATCAGAGGGGTTGCTGGAAAAGGAGCCAACACCCTCGAGGACATGGAAGGAGTTACAATCCCAAACAACTGGAATGTGACATGGCTCAAGAAATATTATCCTTGATAGGCGTAAAGACCTGATAAATTAGGAGGAATATTTCAGTGTTTAGTTGCTTTACTTTATCTTTGTGGAAGGGTATCTAGCCCCAATTAAGATCTGTTGAAGTCCGTTCGACTCTTATTATTCGGCCATTGAGCCCTCACTATTTTATAAAACAACTATCTCGACTTTAGTCAGTTTTTACGACCATCTAGATCTTTTTTCAGCCCTTGGCCATATTTTGAGTTGAAGTCATCAACTCAGCCATCTAGGTCAACTCTAGTTAAGCCAAAGGCAATACGTAAGTTGCAATCATCAATTCAATAATTGCACCTATGTGAGGCTGGGATGCTCACCTGCACAGTACCGAAAAAGACAAGCACTCGAGTGGACAAGCACAGTTGTCCTCTATGGGCTTAAAAATGTGTTGTTATCGACAACTGACTAAAGACGTCCCCTTGTGGGCGCTGGCTATGCGCTATTTAAAGACGTCGTCTACTTGCGTAACTTCAAATTTGCCCTTCATAGGTGCAAACAAGTCTTCAATAGACAAACTAAACACACGTAGAGGTGTAGAAACACTATTGAATACACATACATTCAAGTAAGAAGCATCGAAACATAAAATCATAAAAACAAACTTGATGAATAATTGTTTCATTAAGGCAAAAGGACTGAAGGCCACAATATAAAACCATACTCCAAGTATGAATCATTACAAGAGTTATCTCAAACTAACTATGGGTCCCGGGCAACATAATTTGAAAATCTTATGGTCCACACATGGCCGCAAGCTCCATTCCGAGCATCAACCAACACATGCACGATACAGAGATTTTAGTACTCCTTCCACTATAGAACTCTCATCACTTCTAACTCTCTAGCAGAAACATTAGTACTGCACCCGTAGCATAATTGTCGGGAATCTCAGTATAACTGTGGAGCCTTTGGTGAACGAAGGACAGGAGTGGCAACATTTTCAGCAGCCGTAGATAAATCTGAATGGTCAGCATGCAGAAGAAACTCGCTCTCGATGTGGAGCATGATCAGTTGCTGGAGAAATATTAAAATAGCCATTGGCATATAATGGTAAAGAAAAGGGATGACCTCCGAGCCGCAGACAAGAACAGAGGTACATCCCTATACGCACCAATGGCTCTGAAGAGGAAGTGTCAAGCACTCACAAAGAGGAAAGAAAAATAGGGGAGAAGAGGAAGGCAAAGAGCCTTATTGCATCAACACGTCTCGTTAAGAAGGGGAGACGAGTAGACTCCGAGGCCTTACAAAACGGTGGAACACGAGCAGGTGAGCTCTTCGTGGCAAGAAACATATCATGAAAATCACCGCATTAGAGTATGAATACACCATAATTATCACACATTCCATGGTAAAATCTTTTCGAAAAATGCCATTAGAATTTTGGCTAAGGGTCAAGAAACGGAAGTGTTCCTTTCTGTTAGTACGAACAGAAGAAAGGAATAAGAGTAGGCCCTCCATTTCCAAGTTTTCAGTTTTCTCACACGCCATCTAATCAGAGAATAAGTGGTGTTTTGGAGAGCTTGGGAGCCCAAGATCAAAGATAATCATCTATAAAAATAAAAAAGGGGGTTGGATCTGGCGAAAGAGAGAGTTTGTTTCAGAAGAACAAGATATTCAAGAATGAAGAAGTGATGAAGAGAAGGTTAGCCAGAAGAACCTTTATATAGGAAGCAAGAGGATTATAAGGGATGTTAAGCGGTCAAGACACAATTATGGCAGCAGATACGAAAGGATTCGGCGCCGTAATGGCAGGAAGAATAACAGTCATTGGGAAGATACGGAAGACTAAGGAAACCAATCAGGCGCGAGCACGTGTAACCTGGAAAAGGATGAAGCGTTTAAATAGAAAAAAGAATTCCAAGAGTTGTAAGGGTGCTGCAGATAGTCAAAGAAACGTCTCTTCATTTCGTTCACACTTCCTAACTACTCACGGCAGCACTCAATAAGTGGGAGGACTGACTGTATGGATAAAAATACGCCACCTATAACTATGTGGATATGGATACGACCAACGAAGACTAAAAATACTCTACAAGCTAACGGGTGCTGAGGACATACGCCTGCTCCATAAGCCACGACTACTCATCAGGCACGGGCCCCAGATCCGAAGGGCGCACACCCAGCCGCCTTGAGAGTATTACTCTCCTAATTAGGTTTACTTTATATACCGCCTTTTGTAACAGACCCAAAGCCTATAAAGTTAGTATTTTACCATAATTATGATTGGGGTAAATCTAAGCCTATAAATGCCCCTCTCACTCATTGCAATCGATCATCGAGATTCTACTATGAATCCTCTCTTATTCAAGGAATACAACTCCTATTTTCTTGTTTTAATTCCATAATTCTTCACTATTTACATTATTGCTTGTGACCCCTATAAATTTATCCGTTTAACCTAGCGGGCAAGTTTTAGGCATAGACATTGGCTACTTTAATTGAAACGGCCTTAGCTAGTTGTTTCGGGAGTTAGCGTGCCGACAGTCTTAAAAATTCCATAAGGTCCATTAGGACCTGTCTGTTAAATTTCAGCTAATTCAGACCTCGTTTTTAGGCTTTTTTAGAAAAAAAAAAATTGTTTCAGTCGTTGGTAAAGCTTAAAAGAGGTTTTGGAGCTCAATTTGAGTAAATGAGCTCCAATTCAAAATCTGAAAGTTGTGTTAGGTTCATATAGTCATTTGTAACCTATGGAAACTTTCAGAAATGAATTCTGAGGTTGTTTGATCAGTTTTGCTAAAATTCCGAAAGTTAAGAAATTGACCTCTTTCCGTGAGAGCAGTATCTTGAGTTCTGGAGATTTGATTCGAGTTCCATTTTCACGAGCATGTCTCACAATTCTTGTACCACTTGTGTACTAAATTTGGAGTCATTTCGAGCCCTATAAGGTCCAGTATGTATCCAAATTGCAGACGAGTTGCTGCTTGTGCAATTCTTTCACTGTACCAGCTTTGAAAAATAACAGTATAAAAAGAGTTTTTGGCTTCATTTTGGTTTTAACTAAAGTTCACTCGATCCAAGTCGGTTCCAAGGCTAATTCTAAGTATTAATTCATTCAAAATCATCAGGTATCAATTCTATAATATTCAATTGCATTAATTCATGATTCTTAGCTAGAATTTCTAGAAATTAAATTGGAAAATTGGGTTAGAACCCTAAAAATTATGAAATTTGATGAAATTAAATTCGAATATGAAAAATAATGATACCATTGGACTCGTGGAAGTATGAGGAGTCTGAAAATATATAGTTTATGGGTTTTCGACTAAACCCAGTTAAATACTCTTTCTTCTGGCACTTATAAGTGTGAATATATTTCTTTGGCTCAGAAAGGAATTATTTTGAGGGACGCCGGACTAGAAAAGAAACCGTTCAGTAGCTGTTTTGACCCATGACTTAAGGTAGGCGATTTTATCTGCTTTTTTGATGGCCTTTGGCCTTTTGGATGATCTATTCACGTATTCTTTACGTGAATAGCTGCCGACATGGTGTACTTACTACGCCACAGCCTTGTTATATATTTTCTAGTTATATTTTTTATTTCTAGGTTGTTATGTCATTTGAGGGCAGGAGGATTCCACCTTAAGAGCACGAGGATTCCGCTCCTTGCATCATATTGAGGATAGGAGAATTCCGCCCCGTAGTAGGAGGATTCCACTCCATTCATTAGCCACATGTGACCTCATTGCCTTATGTTGTGTTCACTACCTGTAAAAGACTGCTAATCGCCTATTTGTGCATTGTTTATCTGTTATAGGCCGTTACTTTCTATTTTCCTAGCTCATTTGACTATTCTTTTGAGTTAAATAGCTATTCCTCGCCTACTGAGTCCTTATGACCCACTCCCTACCCGTTTCTTGTGTTGTATTCGTTTCTGCAGATTCCGTTCCCGGACCCAGTCAGATGCAGCGCAATTGAGAAGCAGGACCCTTTCTTGCTGTCTACGGTGAGCCAACTTGTTCATTGAGGCCACCGGTTGCAGGTATTCTAGTTTTATCTTATTTTGCTTCCTTCGGGAGATGTACTTATCTTTTGGGCTTCTTAGATGTCATATCTAGGAACCTCTAGACTTATGTATTTTGGGTAGTAGTTGTATTTATTCAGGCAGCTTGTAAATATGTTAGTTTATATATAATATGTGTCTCATATGCATTTTATGTTATATAAATTGATTCTCTAATATTTTCAAGTAAAGTTTGAGTTATCTAAGTCGTTTCATACCGTTTTTCTTGGCTTAAGATTATAGGATTCCCCCGACGGTTCTAGGGAGGTATTCGGGTGCCAGTACGGTCTAGTCAAAATTTTGGGTCGTGTCAATAATAGCCCCAAAAAAATAATATTCCTACGCTCCGATTATTTTAAAAAAAAAAACTCGTGTGTTTTACTCAAAGTTAAGATAGCTGAACCACAGCAATAAAATTTGTAAGAAAAAGATATAAAGTGTTAAATGCATAAGAAATATGCTTGATTTACTAAACTCAATTAGCGTTTAATATCATTATTGCCGCAACATAAAAGGAAATTCGAGGTGATAATTTTCATCTCTTCATACCGTTGCTTCATATATTCTCTACTCAACACTAAAATTAAATTATTAATAGCTTGTTTGGCCAAGTTTCTCAGAAGCCAAAAGTACTTTTTTTTCAAGAAAAAAGCATTTTTGAAAAATTTTGAGGTGTTTGACCAAAAGAAAAAAGTACTTTTGAGAAGAAGCAGAAATAGTTTTTCTGCTGTTGAGGAAAGCTACAAATTTCTGCTTCTCCCCAGAAGCAGAAACAGAAGCAGTGTATTAATTTTTTAAGACAAAAATATCCTTACCAAAAATATTTATTTACCATACTATATTTAATTATTATATATATATATATATATATATATATATATATATATATATATATATATATATATATATATATATATATATATATATATATATATATATATATTGGTTTAACCTTATTTCTATTGATTAAATTTTATTGAAAAAAAATTTAAATCTTTGATACGTTTAAATAATTTTAGTCGCATAATGAATGTTAGTAATGCACTTTTTTGTAATTCGACACTCAAAAGTACTTTTGTAAAGATTATCCAAACACAAACTGTTTAGAAAAACACTTCTCAAATGAGTTGACCAAACACAAACTGCTTATTTTTCAAAAGTACTTATCTGAAAAGTACTTCTGATAAAAGTACTTTTCAAAATAAGCCATTTTTGGCAGCTTGGCTAAACAAGCTTTAAAACTGAAAAACATACTTCCCAACTAGGGCTGTTCATTTTTCAGTTTAAACCGATAAAAAGTAAATGGTTTATAAATATTGAGTTATCGGTTATTTAACGGTTTGCAAAAAAAATTTATTGGGTTATCGGTTCAGTTGTCGGTTTTGTACATTTTCTTATTGGTTAAACCGATAACCCAATAAGATTTTCAAATTTACTATGTTGCGCTTATGTGCATAAAAGTAGTATACTTAATTATTATTAGTTGGAACTTGGAAACCTCAAACCCTAGTCTTCTTTTAATTACTTGTGTAGCTTTCAAGTCGCCTCATCCATTTCAACCACCGATTTACTATTTCATTCATTGCCTCCTCCATTAGTTTATAGAATAATGAAGTATATTTGAATCTATTGTTGGTTGCTTTTTTGTATACGACGAATGCTATAAGTGGCATTTGAATTCGCTGTGAAAATAAAGCCGATTTTGTATTGGATGCAATCATTTAAGAGGTTTTTTTTTACACTTGTTAGGCCTAAGTTTCTTAATAGTTAAACCGAAAACCGAACCGATAAGAACCTAAAACCGTGAACCCGAAAACCGATAACCAATAGCTTATTGGTTCGGTTATTGGTTTAGCACTTTTAAAAACCAAAAACCGATAGTCCAAACCGATAAGGTGCAAAATCGAACCGAACCGACCGATAAACACCCCTATTCCCAACTGAATAGCTCACAGCCAAAAGGAGACCTATAAGCGTGATTGAGACACTACTTAGTTTTATTATTCATTTAATTCAATTCATAAGCGGTTTGGATATTTTTGTTCAATTCCTACTTAAAGATTGTGTTTCCATATCTACGGCTTAAATTAATTATTATTACATATATGATTTCAACTTTCAAGCGGGTAACACATTTGTTAATTTCTATATGTCGTCCTCCACCTCCCTGAAATAAATATAAGAAAATTCAAAGAAAAAAAAATAACATTTAAAAAAATAAATACTATTTCTATACACAATTTGAATGGCCTAACTGAAATTTTGTAGCGGTCTGATTGTTCAAAATTAGCCAGAATATCAGATTAACTTTTTGAAACTTTTAAAATTTATTTAATTGGTCAAAGTCAATTGTCTGTAGACAGTTATATTTGGTAGTGAATCAGATTGTTCAAATTGGATAGAAAATCTGACTGAGGTTGGAGATTTAGGCCTCATTTGTTTGCACTTAATGGAGGTCTTAATCTAAATGATTAAGATTTCAGTCCATTAAGTGCATTTGTTTTTTCTAACCTCTAATCACTTATTACCTATTAAAAACGTCTGGCCGAATCAGATCTCTCACGGGCTCTTTATAAAATTTAGTTCTTCTTAGAATTACGACACTTTTCTCGGAGCTATTACTTCCACTTTCAGACTTCGTTTCTCTTTCTTTTTAGCAAAAATTTTCTCACCTCTCTCTCTCTGTTCATCTATCAAAAGCACATAAGACAAGCTAACTTTTTCATCTTTAACATGTAATATTTTCAAAACTTAATAAGAATCTTTACCCTCTTCAACTATTACAGTTAATTAAGCCATCCCGGAGAGAGTAATGTATAGTTCAATCTTTCTTACATATTACTAACTTAAGTCATTCTGGAGAGTTTTATGTAATACTCTCATCATTCAATTAACAATAATATACATTTTGTTACTACAATTGTGGTGGTATATAATTTTTTTTAGAATTTCAAATACCCCCAGAAGTTTATCCAATAAAATAAATATTAATTTATATCTCTAAATATATCATTTTTAATAAATAATAATTTTATTTTGCTTAAATTAGATTTTTCCTAGTATTTTATTGATATGATGTTTAATTACTATTTTATTTGAATTGTGCATTTACTATATTTAAATATAGATAAACGGTGCATATTCAGATGTTAAAAAATAAACAGTCTCAATGTTTCAATGTTCAGATCCAGTGACAGAATCTTAATATTCAGATGTGTATTCAGATTCATACGTCTTAATCTTAATAAAAACAAATGACCCCTTATTTAAATTCATTTGATCAAACTCTAGCAATAGTAGAAACTTCGAAATTGCAGTGAATCTCAAATTAGATAGAAAAACTGATTAACTTTTGGAGATTTATTTTTATTTGGTCAAACTCTAGAAACTGTAGACACTTATTGAATTAATTAGCATAAGTATGCTACCAAATGATTTAATTATTTTTGTAAAGAATAATTCATAAAGAGAACAACAACAACAACAACAACAACATACTCAGTGTAGTTCCATAAGTGGAATCTGGAAAGAGTGAGGTGTACGCGGACCTTACCTCCACCAAAATGGAGAGACTGTTTCTGATAGACCCTCGGCTCAAGAAAAAATAGAAAACATGCAATAATTCATAAAGAGAATGCGAAATAAAATTTCGCAACAAAAATAGTCAAATTAAAACAAGCATAAAAAGAGTTGTCACGTATTTTATTCTTAACACATGAATCACCATAAAAATTTTAAAATAAGACATACATGCAAATGATAAGAATTAAAGGGTTGATTTTACTAATTTTAATTTCTCAATTAGCATTAAATATTATTATAAAAAATTTCGTTCTTTCATACCATCACACTATTAAAAGCTCTTCTCACTATTGTACAACAATCACTTTGATTATTGAAACTGAATGCTCGTAGTTTTCAAGGGACAACTCAGCATCTAAGAGGAGATAAATATATGCGACAGATGCGATACTGATTTACTTCTTCATTTAGTTCTAGTTTTCAAGAGAATAACTCAGCGTCGAAAGGAGAGATATAAACACGACAGAGACCACACTGATTTGTTCTTCATATAATTTAATCTATTTTTGCTCATTATTTTCTTACAATGAAGAACCGTGATTATATCACGGTGAGTTTGATTCTTTTTTCGTTTTCAATTCTCATTTTGTCATTTAGTTTTTCTTTTCTTTTTTTTTTCCCTTCTATTTACCACCTACACCTATATATAATGGTTCGATTTAGCAAGTGTTACTGCTCCGCGTACATGGAGAGATACTTAGCTGAGGTCTGTAATTCTTTTGTTAGTTTCTTTTTACTTGGTTGTTAATTCATGGGTCATCTTACCATCTCTAATAAATTTCGGAAGACTCGTAACATGAGTGAAGGAAGCTTGTTTTTTCTTTTCTAGTATAAAAATTGATTTGGTCCCACTTTTGGCCTTCTTGCCTTTCTAGTATAGAAATTGATTTTTTAATGTTCAGTTCTAGATTTTGACTTACTTCCACACTTATCAATGTTACTTTTTGGTTCCGAAATCTTTTATGAATATAAGCTCGATCTAGGTTTGACATGGGCAAATTAAAACAGGATTGATTGTTAAGCAGATTTTATTTTACCACCAACGAAGATGAGGATGAATAAAATCTATTAATCTTTAATCGGAGGTTTAAGTTTGAGATTTTAAAAAGAAGAAGCCTCTTACGGGAATAAGCCCTTCGCTTTAATGGACCTTTGTTGCGTGAGTCTATATTGGTATAGGATACCAAAAATCCAATCCAGACTAGGGAAATACATGATTACATTTTGTAAAACTTCTAAAATAAAAAGAAAAAAACAAGGCAAAGTTTTCTTTTTTGCACATTTCTATAAGGTCAAAAACAATTTGATTCATGATTATATATGATAAGTTTCAATTTTCTTTATTAGTAGAAAGCTTCACGTAGTGGTTTGCTCCCCAATTAATTAAACTTTATATTTTGTTTTTAAACTTTGAATGCATTAGTATTGGTCTAATCTTTACTCTGTACGAGTATAAATTGTTAATATTCATTCACCTTGTTCTTTTTAAATGCACTTTGCAGTATGTGTTGTATCTTAAAGAACTTGAGAAAAAGAAAAATGATACTTCTGAGAATAAAATAATTGATCAGAAACAGAGATCTAAAGTACAAAAGGAACGCAAATCAGGAGACGACCAAGAGGGGTCTCCCGAGAAGAACAAACAACCACAAAAAACCATTGATGGTATTTAATCAATTCTACGTCTTACTTGACTTCAATTATTTAAATATAAAGAGTATTTTTTTTGGTAAATAGTAATTTTATTTCACTAAAGTAGCTTTACAAAACAGTCAAGTGCTGACCACTTGATTCTCCTATCAACTGACCTTACAAGACTAACAAGACATGTAGCTCCTACTAACTAAACTGTGACTACTCATAGTTACAATGTCCTAGTACATTCCACTTCCAACTAAGGAAAGGAGTTCAGTGCTTCTAATGGCTTCTTCCATTGTTGCAGTTTGCAACTCTTGATGTGCACATGAAGTGCTATCTCCTTGCACAACTTGTCTTCATTGTAAGCAGCTGCCTGAAATCTGATTTGATTTCTCTCTCTCCATATGCTGTGAATTATCATGGCAAACACACAGGTTATGATAGGGCCTGTTCCTTTTCTTTTCTTTGCAATCTTAGTGATCCATGCTAGTTCCTCCTGCCAGGATTGGAAGTTGTTGTTAATACCCAGCCAATTGTACAGTCTCTTCTTTAATGCACATGTTACCTTACAGTAGAAGAATAAGTGCTCAAATGTTTCATCAGCACTGCTACATAGAGCACAGTTTGCAGGTATCTGAATGCCAAATTTCTGTAGCCTGTCAACAGTTGCAAGTCTTTGCTGTACAGCAAGCCACATAGTAAATTTGTGCCTGGGGTGGATACTGCTATGCATTGCCAAGCTCTTCCATGGGACTTTAGGATGTTGGGGTAATAAAGTGAGATATGCCTTCCTGATTGAGAACATCCCCTCTTTGGTCTTCAGTGTGTCCAATCTCATGGTTAGGTCTCCCTGTAGTGCACTAAGTGTCATAATCACTTTTTTTACCTCCAGTATCTTCCTGGTTACCCAAGCTGCTGTCTTAGGTGTGCTTCAGGCTTCCAGTGTCTGCTGCTTGATGTAAAAGTTGTGTATCCATCTGATCCATAGGCTGTCTTTCTTGCAGTTTACAGCCCATAACTGCTTCATTAGTGCAGCTTTGTTCCAGATGCAGAGGTTCAGGATATTCAGTCCTCCTGCAGCTGTTGGCAAGCAAACTCTTTCCCATGCAACTAAGGCCTTCTTTGAGATAGTTACAGCCCCTGTCCATAGAAATGTCCTGCAGGCTGCTTCTATGGCTTTGATTACCTTCTTTAGTAGTAGGAATATTTGTGCCCAGTAGGTCTGTATCCCAAAAATGACTGACTTTATCAGTTGTAACCTGCCAGCATAAGACAACAAGTTTGTTGACCAGCACTTCATCCTAGCAGTTATCTTCTCAATTAGGGGGGAGCATTGGGCTACTGACAGCTTCTTTGTGGACATTGGTACTCCTAGGTATTTGAAAGGCAATTGCCCTTCCTCAAACCCTAGGTAGTCCAATATTTTGTGCTTATCATCATTAGTCACTCCAGTTAAGTATGCTGAACTCTTATCAGGATTACCTTGAAGTTCTGATGCTTTAGAGAAAATCTGGAAGGCAGCATGTAATAGCTTGACAGATTCCAGGTCTGCTCTACTGAACATGAGCAGATCATCAGCAAAGCAGATGTGTGTGTCTCCAAACTTTCTGCATCTAGGGTGGAAATTGAAATCACCATTTTTCTGAAGCTGGTTCATTTCCCTTTGCAGATACTCCATTGCAATGACAAACAAGTAAGGGGACATAGGGTCTCCTTGTCTGAGGCCTCTTCTTGCTTTAAATGGTCTAGTGAGTCCCCCATTCAATACTAAAGAATAGGTGACAGTTGTCACACACTCTATTACACATTGTATAAATTTATGAGGAAAACAAAGATCAATCAGGACTCTGTATAGGAAACTCCACTCCAGTGTGTCATATGCTTTCCTAAGGTCAACTTTAAGGACACACCTAGGTGACATACCTGTCCTTCCATATCCTTTGAATAGTTCATGGCTGAAAAGTATGTTGTCAAGTATGCTTCTGCCCTTGATGAAGGCAGACTGTGATGAGCTTACAATAGCATTAGCAACTCCACTCACTCTGTTTGTCAATATTCTAGCAATAATCTTGTACAATGTTGTGCAGCATTCTATTGGCCTATAGTCCTTTACTGTGGTAGGGGATGGGACTTTAGGCACCAAAGTGATAGCTGTACAGTTCATCTTGGCAAGAAGCTTACCAGTCCTAAAGAACTGATGAATTGCTTCTGTGACATCTCCTTTAAGTAGCTCCCAGTTCTTCAGGTAGAATTCTATGGGGTAGCCATCTACTCCTGGGGCTTTGTCCTTAGGCATACCATTAATTGCCTTCACCACTTCATCATCAGTAAGTTCCTGAATTAGTTGGCATTGTTGAGCATAAGTCAGACATGCACCTTGTTTGATGACTTCAGAATTAGGACATGGTAGTTCCTCTGTATTATTTCCCATGAGGCTGGTGAAGAAGGAAAGGAACTCATGTTCCACCATTTTGGGGTCTGTGAGTTTGATTCCTTGCTCAGTATAGACAGAGGTGATTGCATTTCTTGCAGTTCTGATTCTCCATTGTGCATGAAAATACTTTGTGTTTGCATCCCCTAGATTAATCCAGATAGCTCTAGATTTCTGTCTCATTGCTTGTTCCTCTATTAAGCTCCAGTGTTCTATCTCAGTCATCAGCTCTTTCTCTCTGTCAATCAGCTGCTGATCTACTGGTGTTACCTTGAGACTGTCCTGCACTATACCTAGCTTCTCTCTTGCTTGAATTAGCTTCTGCTTATAGGATGCTAAGTAGGTGGAGATGCCCTTGAGTTCTTCTGCAAGAATCATCTGTTTCTCCCATACTCTGAGCATTGCATTGCCTCTAATATTCTGGTGCCATGTCATACTAACTTTAGCCTCAAACTCTGGATGGTTCATTGCATTAGTATAGAGCTTAAATGGCTTAGGGTGTAAGCTGGTTCTTCTACCATATTTTATCAAAATGGGAGAATGGTCTGACACTTGTGGATTCATGAAGTCTGCTTCTATGTGTCCATATTACTGCAACCATTGATAGTTCCCCAATGCCCAATCTATCTTGCTGTAAACTCTGTTGTTGCCTTGCTGCTTGTTGCACCAAGTGAAGTGCCAACCTATTGCCTTCAGGGGTGTCAGTTGTAGGTTATCAATACAGTTCTGAAAGCCTTGTGTTTCCTGCATTGTCACTGGTGCCCCAATCTTATCCTCAGAGGTAAGGACATTGTTAAAGTCCCCACATAGTAGCCATTCAGCTTGTGTTTGCATACCAATAAGCTGCAATTCATTCCATCGTGCTTCCCTTTGCCTTACTTCATTCTTACCATATATAACAGTTAGGTAAGTGTTGAAGTGTGTGGCAGTGTCCTCAACATGACAGTGGATTAGTTGCTCAGCCTCTGTCAACACATGGACTTTGATGTGTGATTTCCAGAGAAGCCAAATCCTACCATTACTTGCCTGCACATAGTTAGAGCAGGTATTCCATCCTTTAGCTATCTTTGTCATTATTTTTTTGGATTTTCTTTGTTTGACCCTGGTCTCAATACAGCTGATGAGATCCACTTTATTCTTTGTCAAAAAGAGCTTCAACTCTTTTTGTTTGAGGGCTTTGTTTAGCCCTCTAATGTTCCATGGTGCAATAATCATGGAGGCTGGTGGGTGCCAGCTTCAGCAGGGTCTATAGCTTCAACAACCAGTGCTGCATATTTATTCATAGTGGCTATTGCCCTAGTATGGCTTGCTTGTGGGCTGTCCTGCTGTGTGTTCTTACTTTGATGTCCCTCATGTTGAGTGCTAAGGTTATTGTGCTTCCCAGTCTTTTCTTGTAGCTCCTGTGGTACTGGGTCTCCTTGGTTGACATGTTTTTCATGTTGATCAATTTGTCGTTGCTCACCCTGCACTGTTTCTTTAGCTTGCCATTCCAGTTTAGTAGGCTTCTTATTTCTCTTCTTTCTCTTTCTAGGCACTTTCTGCTGTTGTTGTTCTTCTTGCTGTTCATTTTTGCAGCAGGTATCAGCTGTGTGGCCAAACCTCATACAGTCAGTGCAGAATTTGGGAATCCAATCATACCCCACAGGCTGGTATATCACTCTTGTAGGCGTGTCAATCTCTATACAATCCAGTAAGGGCTGTGACACATCAACTTCAATCAGGATTCTAGCATAAGAGATTTTTCCTATATTAGCAGTGAATCTATCTGTGTACATTGGCTTCCCTATGGCACTTGCCACCTTGCTTAAAGCTTCAGCTGACCAGTAGCCTACTGGGAGTCCAGGAAGGTTACCCAAAGTGGGATAACTGTGATGCACTCTGGATTGAAGCTGAAGTCTATGGACCATTGGTGTAGGATCAAAGGCTTGTTATGGAAGGTATATGGGCCTGATTGAAGTACCAGGTCACATTCATCAATGGTTCTGAACTTAAACAAAAAGTACCCTTCATCATGCATTAAGATCTGGGGTTTTGTGACAAAATTCCAGACATTAACAGCATAGTTCTCCAGTGAATTAACATGTGGTGTATCCCCAATTACATACCCTATAAGAGCAGTTTTCCAGTAATCTTCCTGGGGTTTGACATCCTCTTGTTCAATTTTCACTACTAGCTTACCATTTCTAGTAACTGGTGGGATATAAGAGAGTAGAGCTCCTGTTGTTCTTATCATTTGGTGTTGGTTGTGTCGATGAAGTTGTATCTGAATATTGCAGTCGGCGGCCTGCTAGCTCCTCTTTGATTGTTGTAGCTATTCCTTGTAGCTGTGTTTCAGGCTTATCTTCTAGTGGTAGTTCATCATCTTCAGATTCCTCTCTAATTGAAAACATAGGTGGTAAAAAACTCCCAGATGTTAAGGGAGTGCGCTTATAGACTTGATCTTCAGGTGTCACTGTGTTTTCCGGTTGGATTGGTAGTTTTCCGGTGGGTTTACGTAGCTGAGTCATAGCTTTAGGCATAGGTTAGCACTTCCAACTTATCCTGCGCCGAGAGCATTCCTGTAGCTTATCGTGCGCCCCCTAGTCAATGGCATAAATATAAAGAGTATTAATATTTATATATTAAACTTATGTGAGTGATTTTCAGGTGAGTTTAAGAGCAATACCGTCCTAGGTGAAAGTAGCTCGGCAAATAATTTTAATCATACCTCAACAGACCATAACGTTGATAATAAATTGAAACATCCAATGGAAGACGGGAAAGATAATGCAGATGTCAAGCAAGGAATGGCAGAGAATAATACAATGCTACGTTCTAATATTATCGACCTCTGCAAGGTAATTAATGTGTGATGTTTTATATAATTGTGTCAACACGACACCACAACAAACTTTTCACTAAGAATTTTAAACGGCCATGATTTCTTTCATTAACCTATGGTGATTCGATCTAGCAATTGATTTATGAATTTTTGAATCTAAATAATTTGTTGATCATGCTCTTTGTATTACACAATATATTTCATATATCCAGTACTCGCCCAACAAAAATAAAGAGGAAACCCGCAAGAAGGTGATACAGAATGAGAAACCTGAAGAACCAATAAATGAAAGCGAAAAGAGTAAGGAGGAAGATGGCTCATCTGAGAAGGAAATTCCTGACCAACAACAGCACAAATACATCAATGGTATTTAAGCAACTTTTCATGACTTGTAACTAATTCTTATACATCCTCTATCATATATTAATTAAATAATTGGATCTAGAGTGTTAATGCTCCATAACCCATATGGTAGTGTACATACATATATGTACAGACAGTACAAGTATGAATATATCATGCATGTCTTTGTTTATATACCCTCTCTTTTGGATATGCATGTTTTTCAGGTGATGTGAGGTCAATAAAATTGCTGCCAGTGACGATACTCTCACGGATGATATTAACTCTTCTTTGTATGTGAATAACCTTAGTGGCTCACAATTTCTAGTCACAGACAAAAAAAATCAAAAGTACCATCTCACGCAAGGAATATCAAGGAGTATAAAGTTTCATGCAATCACTAATCTCTATAAGGTAATCATTCATATATATCTTCTGTCTATTTTCTTATGTCAACATCACCACAAGTTAACCTACACTTTAATTAATAGAACTCTAATGCACAAATAATTTTGTTAATATTAGTATTTCTTTCCAAAAATTGGAGCTAAGTTGCACACCGTTATTAGCGAGTATTCAGTTTTTTGCCTTAGAAATTTGATGGTTAAACTTAATATAAGTTTCTTATTAAATTTTCTTTCATTCCATAGTGTACGAAAAGGCTCTCTTCACTTGAAGATGTATATTGTAACAACAAATTTCGAAGTCTAGAAAATTCAAGACCAGAAATAGTGCAACAAAATTTTGTATTTGATATCAACAGAAGATGCGGGTTACAATCTCTAGAGTGTCACTAATTTTTTAAATGATGTCCTCTGATTCTTCTCCTCACAAACTTTGGTTCAAGGGCTCGGAAGCTTGATCTTGAACTTGATGACCTTCCGTCACGAACGAGATTTGAGATTCAACTGCCACGAACAGATGATTCGAACACGTGCTCGCCGAATCTTGATTTGAACTTTGTTTTTGAACTTGAACAAGGACGAGCATCATGGTCTCCGTTGTTAAACTTGAACAGGTACGTAGATCGTAGTCTCCGTTGTTGAACTTTGAGCAGGGACGTAGATCACAGACGTAGAAGAAGACTTTGAAAGCTTTCCTTCGGAGCTTCTTTGATTGCCCTTTAGTGTGCTTGATGTGCTTCTCCTCCTTTGATGTCCTTCTTGATGATCTCCTCCTTGATCTTCCTTCTCCTTTCTTTCTTCAAGTTCCCCTTTTTTTTCGCTTTAGGTAGCTCCCTATTTATAATGGTGAAATAGGAGAATTGTGATAAAGTCAAACTTACTAGCTTTAATTTAATTGGTCAGTTTGAATTTGCATACCAATCTTGGATAAGCTCCCATTTGAATAGTTAGAAAATATCACTTGTACACTTGGCATACTTCCATTGGTTATTTCATTTGACTTGGCGCCACATAATTTGACATGTGGCATTATGTTTTATATAAATTTAGGTATTAATCCAAATTTCTTATGGAATGAATTCACCAAAATTTAAATGCTTACAAATGCCTCCTACTTCAAGACACGTCGAAGCGTAAACTTATCGAGCTTGAAAGACGAGGCTTGAAGTACACAAATATATGATTGACTTCATTTCGTGCCATTGCCATCTCCAAATCATTCCATTTCTTTGTCAAACTAGAATTTCTGAAGAAAATGACTTTTGGACTAGTACTTGAAGTTGAACATATTGTATTATGCTTCCATTAAGCTCTTTTTATATGACATGCACTTGAATATTGTTCCAACACCAAGCTTAATAACTCTTAAATTTTTTGGAGATTTGGGTTCCACTTGAAATTTTCACGACTTATAATGCTCGTCTCAATACACAAAACAAATATGAATGGTAGGGGCAAATAGATGCGTGGCTTCAAGGTTATTCCCTTTTTGTTTTGGATAGACTTTGAAATTGCACCAAAATTCAAAAATTCAAGATTTTGAATTTTCAATTGGATCAATTGTAATAGATAAGCAATAAAAGCTTGAAATTTAAAGCCTGAAATTAGGATACATTTAATCCACGTATAGGATCATTCCAAGACCAAGTAATTTTCCTTGAAAATGAAGTACATATGTAGATAGATTAAAATCCTTTAAAATCTCCTATCCAGTTACACCTCTACGCCAGCTTGAACTTATCACTTTATTCAAAATTTTGAATCAATCTAAACCAGCTTGAACTTATCTCCTGCGCTTTGTGAAGTTTATACAAAGCACCCTGATTTTTTAGTTTTAGCAGTAGGAGCCTTTCAAAAGAATAAGGTGAAACCAACTCAGTGAAGCGCGCAGACACGTCCAGATTTGTCAAGAGGAGCCAATTAGTCTGCTCTTTAGATGATTTGAGGTCATTTGGCTTTGACAGAAGGAACTTCTACTATAATTAGTACTTTTTATGGCCATGCGGCTTGTTAGAAAGATACGGCAAAGGACGACTTTAAGTCAGTCATCATATGTACCTCCATGTGTCGTCTAACCAAAGCTGTTTCTCCCAACGCACACGCAAGTATACGTGGTCGACAAGTAATAAAGTGATAAGTAAAGTATCGTTCCCACGAGGACTATTCAGACTGGACTCCAAACAAACAATTTCTAACTAACTATCCAGGGATCTTTTCCAATAGTGAGGGTTTTATTAACTAAAGAACAGTAATTTAAATGGTGGAAATTCAGTCAAACAATGGAGCAAACGTTGGTTGTAAACAATATTACGAGACGGTCCAGGGTTACGAACAATCCAGTTGAGTTATCCTGTTAATTCCACTTCTTAAATCCCAAGATTGCTAACTAACAGGTTAAATGTACCCGTGAAAACGTTTTGATTCTTCACGGTCTATGCAGGCTACTCCAATTCCTATATGTCTATGGGTTGAATCACGTGCACGCATTAACGAATTCTGTATTTAGCTAAGCAAGGTGAATAGGTATATGTCTATCCTACCCACAAATTGATTCCCCGATGCCCAGGTTCACAATCAAGCCCTATTCTTTCTTATGTGCGTTCATAAATTCCCTCTGTCGAGTTCAATCTAAGAACCGTAGATAGTGTTCAATTATTCGGCCGTTATAATCAAACAATTATGATCAAGAAAGAATAAACAATCTATATTTGGAATTCAATTCATGGAAATCAATATTCAAACCTCAACCTTCATGAATTCGCTCTAACCCTAGAACGATGGATTTAGCCATGCATACTCATAAAAGAGTATTTACAGTGTTTACAAAAGCCTAGCAATTAGTTACGCCTAAGCCTAGACGAAATAGGAAGTCCAAAAACGCTCCAGGGGCGCTATAGCTGGCGCCCCGCGCCTCCGAACGCGCGCACTAAGGCAGAACCCGTCAAATTCCGCACGTAATAGCCATGCCCCACGCCCCAAAACGCGCCAAGATGCTGGGCGCTTTTGGGGCGCCCCGCGCCAGTAACCGCGCCAGGCCATTTTGGCTGCTTTTGTCGTTCGCAGCTTGCTTCGTTTCGTACCTTCGTGTGCTCGATCCAATCCTCAATCCAAATTCAATCTTTTCTTGCTCGATCATGCTCTTTAAAGCTCCAATTGCACTTCATAACAACCTACAATCATACGACATAAAATCAGTGCAAAATCATATTCATTAACTAGAAAACGTGTGAATAAAGTATCCACACGTGAGGAAATACTAAGGAAATATAGGCATAAAATGCCAAACATCACCACCCCACACTTGAACCTTTGCTCGCCCTCGAGCAATCACAAATAACTTCCCAACCTAGGTAGAATAGGTCTGCCTATGACTATGGTTGATACCGACCATTGAACAAATGCAAACATGACTACTATGGGTCCAACAAACATGCCAACAATTTATCAAACTCACAAATATGAGAACAACCACCCCAAGACAACTCAAATGCACAAACTCGACTCATTGCAACCATGCTCCCACAAAGTCACACCTATCTTCTCAACCAAGAAGCCACGACTTCACCTATTTCATGCAAACCATGTGCCCTCACCAAAATGAAGCAAGAGAGTGTCCCCCAAATATCACACACAAAAATGAATATCAAGAATAGAACGAGGACAATAGCATAGAAATAATTCACTCACTCTCATGAAAGGCTCACATGTCACACACGATGTACCATAGGCTTGTCTGTAGTGTAGGACTCCACTAATGTAGACTCACTCCAATCGGGATTAACTGGGACTTTAAAAAGGTTGTAATGTAGGCTAAGGTGCTGGTAGGATACATATGGGTAATAGTGACTACCTCCCTAAGCACTTTAATACATCACAATCAATTTGAGCACATATCTCATCAAGGCCACCCAATCAACAAATTTCACACACACCTTTTTCAACAAGTAGCAATTTTTTCTTTCAAGAACAACACTAGCAAGGATGGATATTCACTTCTTCTTTTTTTCTTTATTTCTTTTCTCAATTTTTTTTAAAATTCTTTTTTTTTCATTTTCAATTCAATTCACTCCAAACCTTGCCAATGCTCCTTCAACTACTTCTCAAGTTACCACATATCCCCCTCATTGGTTCCACTCAAAAACCTCCTAATATTCAACCACAACTCCACATAATATCAAATTATCACTTAAAGTGCTTAAGGAGTAAAGGGTCAAAAGAAACCAATTTAGAACAAGTGGGTAGGCTTGCTGTGTGGGTGCCAACAAAAAGGTCAAAGAGATCACAACAATCAAGTCCAAGGTGTATATATAAGGGTAGGCAAATCAAGAGAAGGCCTGTATCATTTCCCGACCAGAGCAAACCTAGGATTTCGCTTTGCACACACACGGGGCAAGTTCTAGACACCAATATGCAAACATGGAGTAAAATAAGAATATGCCTCACAACACACATTGCACACAATCTACACAAAAAGGCTCCATCACAACTCTCACTCAAGCAAATAGAGTGCAACTTGTGAAAATTTAAGCACTAATGCACAAAGGTTCACAACAAAGTCAAGTGAGTGGACTCAAGCATCTCAAGGGGGTCATTCCATTTTTTCTAGGCATCTCAATTTAAAACCAAAAGACACCACAAATAGCACATGCAACAAGTCCAAGTCCACCGGTATCAAAAAAGTCACAAGCACCTAGCATTCCACCTATTCCTTTCGTCTAAGGCCATATATAACTAACTACTCTAATCCTAATAAAAATAAAAACTACCCGGTTCAAAGGCCTCCCAGTGGAAAAGAACCGAGGCCATAAGAAAAACCACGGAGTGGATGACATGTACTACTAATAAAGACTAAAAAGAAAATCTTTTTGTAATTTTTCATTGGTTTTCTAATTTTTTTTTTCATTTTTTCATATGTTAAAGCAAGAAACAAATAAAAATAAAGTCAAGTGACAAAAGAAAAATCCCTAACGGTACATGCATCCCTAAGCTCAAAAATAAAGGGGAGTTCCCCCACCCCACACTTAAAACAAGCAGTGTCCTCAGTGCTAAAAATAAAAAGTGCAAGAGGTGAAATAACTTCCCTGAAGGCTCTAGTCCTTGGTGCTAGCATCCTCCAAGCTTCCGTATAGTAAGAGGTACTCAGACTTCCCCCAACAGGTCATCAATATTAGGCAGGGGTGAGGGCACCCCACACTTAAACTCGACATTACATGAACCTGTAATCCAAAGAAAAATAAAACTACGTGACAACATAAATAAAATAATACAAGTACAAACTCGGGTTGCCTCCCGAGAAGCGCCTTAGTTAACGTCGTGGCACGACGACACTTTTAGCTCACTTCCAGCATTTATGTCTTCTCTTCTTATGACGAACCTTTGCTTTCTTCCTTTCCTTGAGACAACCCATCTTCACGTCCTTTGGTTTACTTCTATGTTCTTGTTTGACACATTCGATCATAGAGCACTCTGCAACCTTAATTATGTGCTCCTTCTCATTATACACCTTGAAAGTAACCTTTTGTCCATGCGCTCTAACAGTCATCTCTCCCAGCTCCATGTCAATAATTGCCTTCGATGTGACTAAGAATGGTCTCCCCAAAATGATTGGAGCTTCTCGGTCCTCTTCATAATCTAGTACTACAAAATCAGCAGAGAATGTAAACTTACCAACTTTAAGCAACACATCCTCCAACTTACCATCAGGGTGAGTGAGTGATCCATCCGCCATCTTAAGAGTAACTGAACAGGGCTTGATTGCTCCTAGCCCTAACCTTTTGCAAACAGATAGAGGCATGAGAATTATGCTCTCACCCAGATCACACAATGCACCAGTGATATTATGCCCTCCAATGATGCAAAGAATAGTAAACCTCCCAGGATCTTGAAGTTTTGGAGGTAACTTGCTCAAGATTGTGCTACACTCCTCGACTAACTCAATTGTATCTATCTCTTGAGGCTTTTTCTTCTTGACTAAAATCTCTTTTAAGAACTTCACAAAGGATGGCATCAATTCAAACACATCGGTTAAAGGAATGTTAACTTGAAGCTCTTTCAACATACTCACAAATTTTTGATACTGGGCCAGATCCTTCGATGGTATAAGTCTCTGCGGGAATGGTGGAGGCGGCAGAGGTGCCTCCTTCTTCTCTTCTTTCTTCTTTACCTTCTCCACTCTTTCTACTTTTTCTATTTCAGCTCTCTCCTCAGACTTGGCCATCAGCTCTCCACCTTCAATTATAGTCACTGCAAGACATTGTTCAGGCTCTTTTTTAACAGTACTTACTGCTTCCACCAACTGCCCCAACTGGTGCTCAAGAGTCTTTTGAGCATTGACAAGATTTTGTATGGCATGTGCATTGGCTGCAGTGTCAGCTATCACTCTCTGCTGGCCTGCCATTATCTGCTTTAACATATCTTCAACTGAATTGCTAACCTGCTGTGGTAGAGCTGGAAGTGGTTGGTAATTATTTGGGGCTCTCATGTTGCCTTGATAATAAGCATTACCAAAATGATTTTGACCCTGCGGCCTGTTTTGATTACCCACGTAATAAACTGACTCTGGATTGGAGGAGCAAACCTCTGTAGCATGATCTTGACCACAAACCTCACAAAAACTCTGGAGTTGTTGCACTGGAGCCACTGGTTGCTGAGTCTTTGGCAGAGCTAGCTTGCTAATTTGATTGGAAATAGCATCCATCTTCGCCCTCAGCTCTGAAACTACGTCTAACTGAAGTACCCCAGCAGATTTCTGCGTAATAGCTCTACCATCTCCCTGCCAATCAGGATTGCTCTGCGAAAACTTATCTAGTAATTCATAGATCTGGTCAAAGTTTAAGGCCAGTACTTAACCCCCAGCAGCAGCATCTACCACGATCTTAGTATGCGCAGTCAACCCCTCAACAAACGTATGTGCAAGAACCTCATTGGATTGGTTGTGGTGTGGACAATCTCTCAATAAAGCTTTAAACCGCTCCCAGGCTGAATACAAAGACTCTCCTTCTATCTGTCTGAAGGACATAATTGCACTCCTCACCCGGGCTGTCTTGGCAGATGGATAAAACTTAGCTAAGAATTTCCTAGCCAAATCATCCCAAGTAGTGATAGACCCAGACTTTTCAGCCTTTAACCACCTCTTTGCTGCCCCAATCAGTGAAAACAGGAACAATGTCAAGTGAACATAATCAATAGGAACTCCCGTCGGTGTATAAGTATCACTGATCTCCAAGAAATTCTGGATATGTTGTTGTGGATCCTCACTAAGTAATCCATCAAATTGTCCAGTCGCATGTAATAGTTGTATCATGCCGGACTTAATCTCAAAGTTTCCAGTAATTTCAGGCTTAACTATGCTCGAGGCTACTCCCTCCAGGCTGGGGAGAGCAACATCTCGCACAGCTAAAGCTCGTTCTGCTGCCATTCCTGTAGGTAAAGATCAAGCAGGACCTAATACCTGAAACAGCACAAAACTCAAAACAAAAATTAAACCTGAATAGAAAATAATAAATCGTCTGAAAAGAAAACAGTCAATTGTTTAGTCCCCGGCAACGGCGCCAAAAACTTGTTGCTCCCAACGCACACGCAAGTATACGTGGTCGACAAGTAATAAAGTGATAAGTAAAGTATCGTTCCCACGAGGACTATTCAGACTGGACTCCAAACAAACAATTTCTAACTAACTATCCAGGGATCTTTTCCAATAGTGAGGGTTTTATTAACTAAAGAACAGTAATTTAAATGGTGGAAATTCATTCAAACAATGGAGCAAACGTTGGTTGTAAACAATATTACGAGACGGTCCAGGGTCAGAGTTACGAACAATCCAGTTGAGTTATCCTGTTAATTCCACTTCTTAAATCCCAAGATTGCTAACTAACAGGTTAAATGTACCCGTAAAAACGTTTTGATTCTTCACGGTCTATGCAGGCTACTCCAATCCCTATATGTCTATGGGTTGAATCACGTGCACGCATTAACGAATTCTGTATTTAGCTAAGCAAGGTGAATAGGTATATGTCTATCCTACCCACAAATTGATTCCCCGATGCCCAGGTTCACAATCAAGCCCTATTCTTTCTTATGTGCGTTCATAAATTCCCTCTGTCTAGTTCAATCTAAGAACCGTAGATAGTGTTCAATTATTCGGCCGTTATAATCAAACAATTATGATCAAGAAAGAATAAACAATCTATATTTGAAATTCAATTCATGGAAATCAATATTCAAACCTCAACCTTCATGAATTCGCTCTAACCCTAGAACGATGGATTTAGCCATGCATACTCATAATAACAACACAAGGATTTGATGAAATAATGAAATAATGATGTAATAGATTAATGGAAGGAAGAAAAACCCTTGTTCAAGGTGTTATGAGCTCTCAAATTACTCCAAAGTCTGAACTCCCCTCAAAAACTAAGTAAAAGAGTATTTATAGTGTTTACAAAAGCCTAGCAATTAGTTACGCCTAAGCCTAGACAAAATAGGAAGTCCAAAAACGCTCCAGGGGCGCTATAGCTGGCGCCCCGCGCCTCCGAACGCGCGCACTAAGGCAGAACCCGTCAAATTCCGCACGTAATAGCCATGCCCCCACGCCCCAAAACGCGCCAAGATGCTGGGCGTTTTTGGGGCGCCCCGCGCCAGTAACCGCGCCAGGCCATTTTGGCTGCTTTCGTCGTTCGCAGCTTGCTTCGTTCCGTACCTTCGTGTGCTCGATCCAATCCTCAATCCAAATTCAATCTTTTCTTGCTCGATCATGCTCTTTAAAGCTCCAATTGCACTTCATAACAACCTACAATCATACGACATAAAATCAGTGCAAAATCACATTCATTAACTAGAAAACGTGTGAATAAAGTATCCAAACGTGAGGAAATACTAAGGAAATATAGGCATAAAATGCCAAACATCAAAAGCCATCAACTTTTGTTCTGTACGCATCAATTTTTTTTTTTTGGCGGGTTGCTTTGTGACTTCAACCAGATTTTCGGACAGACGAAATTAGCTCTATTCACATAAGGTGCAAGCCTCTATCATGTTCGAGAAGTTGTATGTAGTAATAAATTCTCCATGTCTTGCAAAAAAGGCAACAATGACGCTTGATTTGGCTAGGGGTGGCGTAGCAGCAAGTCAAAATAAGTTGGCCGAGTTCTAAGAAAGAAGCTTTTTCTGATGTGAATCTCCCATATGCACGACAGAATTTGGCGAGACAGCATTTGCAGCATTTTACTTTGGCCATGTTCATTCAGCGGAACCCACTTGATGCAGTTTCTTTCAAGCTTTGTGCAGCTTGATGAAGAGTACGGGGAGGTGTTCATCGTTCCATTGTTGGCGATAGTACTTGGAGCATCATCATTCCTAGCGGCCTTGGCGAGAGAGACATATGAAGTAGCACTTCTCAACCTTGGCGAGCAAGTGCCTGGTGCATCTCCTGCTCTTCAGTTTTAATGAAGAATCAACAAGAGCACATCATTCTTCAGCGGAGCACGCGAGACACACTAATCTCCTAGTTTGCTGAAGGCGTACATGGGGAGCTTTCGATCCTAACAATGCAGAAACCTTCTTGGCGACCACTTTGAACTCTTCCCTTCTTTACAGGTCAGCGGCTTTAGCAAAGAGCACTTTGAGCTTCTTTGTTCCTTGTGATTTTGCGGCTTCGGCGAGACACACCTTGAGTAGTCTTTTTCAAGCCTTAACAAGGACACAGTGGCGTTCATCATTTCTGCTTGGCGACTGTATATGGAACTTCTCTGGACATGATGAGACAAGCAATGAGAGTACCCCTTTACACCTTTGGTGAGCAAGTACATGGAGATCCTCAATTTGGTGTAGGCGTTCATGACGCATTCTCCGATGTCTCTGATTTGGCGAAGAACTAAATGCATCACTATCTTCTTGTAGTTTGGTGAAGACTCACTTTTGGCGAGACAAGCACATACGGCATCTTCTTCTTACAGGCGTGAAGGAATCTACTTAGGGCGAAAAAAGGTCTGGAGAGTCTTTCTTACAACCAGATTTGACGTGGAACAGCAAAACTTGGCAAAAAAGCTCGTGGTGTGTCCCACCCTGTACAGCTTTGTGAGAATATTAATTTCTTGATGCAGGAGCTACGGAATTGCAAAGCGCTTCAGGTCATGAAAACTAGACTTGCATAGCTTCAACATGTACAAAGCTTGTGGTTCAACTCTTGCTAGATGGGCCGGAATGAACTTTCTTTCAACTAACTAAAAGTTGGTTGCTGATTGTCTTTTAGTTGTACGCGGCTGTGTAAGAAAAATCACTTCATATTATGGGTGTATTGGGTGAAAAATCACCAGGGTCTAGAGGAAGACCTCGGAGTACAACACGAAGACTGCGCCACGAGACAATCTTCCGAAGGAAAGATTGACTGGTCACTCGCCCCGAAAGTCACCTTAGGAAACGAGAGAAGGTGAGCTCGAAGCACTGAGCTCGGGGAAAACCCTATGCAACCTCGGGCGGATGCCACACCTCGGGAGACGAGGGCCAATCTTTGTAACCGTTAACCGTTGCTCTAGCATTTAAGAAAAAGATCATGGGTCAATCAGGATTGAACGCAGAGTAATGGCCATAAAGGCACCATTATGACATTTACAATATCATTCTTTCTCTTGACTATAAATAGGTCTCATTTGCAAACAACGAAAGGAAATGAATATAATACAAACCTCTACTTCCATTTATTGTCTCATTTATCTTATCGCCTCATTATTTTTTCTGAGTTTACATTTAGTCTGAATCCAATTTAGCTCGAATATCACTTCGATACAAGCAAATTACCAGCTAAACCTAATGCAAATTTGATTTGTTGTCCTATCCTGATTTAGGCCAACACAAATTGGCGCCATCTATGGGGATCTGGTAATAACTTTTGTTCCGAAGACTGTAATTTCAACTTTCTACCGAAAACAAAATATCAGACACTGTCAATGACAATATAACTATTCAAGTGCCCGACCAGATAGTGGGCATCACCAAGACCAATGGTGGAATCCCATTACAACCAACTGGCTCGACACCACCCGTTAGCCCCATCCCAACAAACACCTCAGCTCCATTAATTGGGTTGATGCCCCCAAGCGGGTCTACTCTACCGATTGGTCCAATACCTCCTGTAGGAGCATTGGCCGCCGAACCAACATCCTCAAATTCGGGCGACCTCTTCCAACAGTTCATGGTAAACTCGCTACAACAAATGCAAGAGCAGGCCGCCGCTCAAGCCCAATTTAATGAGCAATTTCAGAGTTTTTTGCAAGCCCTTGCTGGGAACGGGAGAGTTCACTCTGCCCTCGGTGATGTCCCCTACGTGATGTTTAATGGAGGAAACAACGCCACTACTCCTGTAAGAATAAATACAGGAGGGCTCCCAAATGGGATTTTGTCTGGGGTCTCGGGGACTATAGCTCCCACAACATCTCTAACGGGCGTCGCATCTGACTTTAAAAAGTGGAAGAAGGGGTTCAAGGCCAACATGGAGAAACGACTCGAGAACGTGTCGGGGTCCGCAAACCCCAACGAGCACTGGACATTGAAAAATGTCGCCAATTACCCTTCAAGCCTGAAGCTGCTCCAGCGCCTGTCCCAAAATATTTCAAATTACAAATTCTGAAGAAGTATAACGGGACGACGGACCCAGTTCACCATATTACAAAATACATGGCTATGGTCAAAAGCAACGACCTAACCCCGATTAAAAAGGAATCCATGTTCTTGAAGAAATTCGCCGACACCCAGGAAAAAGGGGCGTTGTGTTGGTACATGCTCCTCCCTTCTGAGTCACTTTCCAGCTTCAACGAATTGGCAGACATGTTCATTAAGGCTCACACTGGGGCTCAAAAGATCCTCAAAAGAAAGGAAGACATCTTTGACGTAAAACAAGGATACCTCGAGCCCATCAAGGACTACTTTGAGCGCTTTCAAGCCGAGAGGATGGACCTACCAAAAATGGATGACAGCCTGGCAGTCATGGCTTTTGAAAAGAACCTTAATGTAAGCAATTCAGAGGCTGCGGCTGAGTTGAAGAAAGAGCTTCAGCAGTGGCAAGCTCGAACCTGGGACGAATTGCACGACCGAGCCACAGCTAGGATCAGGCTCGAGGAAGCGGAGTGGAGAAGAACGGGATGAGGTCATTCCTACCGAGGTCGATCCGAATCCTCTCGACGCGCCGACGCCCCACGAGAGAATTCAAAAGGACGATATGAGCTATACAACGGAGCTCAAAGGCAACACGTAAGCCAACACCTCGAGGGGCATCAGCACGTGAGCCAAAGGCTCGGAGGGAAAAGCTGGATCATCCTCCAACCAAAAGTCTTCGGGGCCCATCTTTGGTACCCAAGGAGAAAGATCTGCCTCGAATCTCCGAGTAAAATTTCAATATATCCATTTCCGAGCTAGTGAATACGATCAATGGAATGACTGACCAAGGAGTGAGGCTACCCAAAGACATGAGAACGCCCCCGAGCAAGAGGGACCAAACCCAACATTGTGAATTTCACATGGACTACAGGCACACAACTGAAGACCGCAAAGCGTTGCGTCTCGAGGTGGCACACCTGCTCAAGAAATGGGTGTTAGCAGAATACCTAACTGACAAAGGAAAGCACAATTATTCAAAGAACTGAAGAGAAGAACAACCACCTCGGGCACAGTCACTGAAGAGGGTAGTGAATGTCATCACTGGGGGCTCGGAGGTGAATGGAGTAAACTTTGTTGCAGCAAAGAAAATGGCTAAATCATTCATTACAGCGCAGAAAAGAGCAAGAGCTGGTGAGTCGAGCAAGGAGATGGTATTCAGCAAAGAAGATTGCGATAGGATGATGTTCCCCCATCATGACGCGCTAGTGATTACGCGCAGGATCAATGACTGTGATGTCAAACGAGCTCTAGTTGATCTAGGTAGCTCGGAAAACATCATCAACTATGGCGCAATCAAAAAGATGTGGTTAAAGGATCTAGTCGTCCCAAAGGCGCCCATACTGATAGGGTTCAACAACTCCACCGAGAAGATTTTAGGGGAGATAACCCTCACAACTACTGCAGAGGAAGTAACCAAGCAAACTACCTTCCAAGTTATGGTCGAGGACATAGCCTACAACGTCATTCTTGGAAGACCTTGGATCCACGAGATGGAGGCTGTGCCATCCACTTTGCATCAGGTGATCAAGTTCCCAACTCCATGGGGAGTAAGAGCCATCCAAGGAGAACAGCGAATAGCACGAGAGTGTTATTCAATTGCAATGAAGAGTACAGTCGTCCCGATTGAACCAAGAAAATACAGCGATCGGAGATTCAACAACCGGGGACTTCCCCAGGCAAAGCCCTCGGAGCACGAGCAACTAACTCGCCAAAGAATCACCCTTGGGACTTGCTCGAATAAATTCATGCTATTCTAGCTCCTTTCATCTAAGTCCTGTTATAACCAGGCATCTATTGTAATAAAGGGATGCAGATTCGGTCAATGGAATAAACTTCGATTCGTCATCTTTTTATTCTCATTTGAACATGCATAGCTAGTCATAAGTTAAGCCTACGGCTCGAGAGCGAGACGTCATCCTAAGCTAGCTCGAAATAATGAAAAAGTCTTGCAAGCAAATTCATAAAAGGAATTTCCATTAATAAAAAACGCTCGAAGGCCCCAAATATTTACAAGACATACGGCACAGAAGCCTTAACCAAAAAAAAAAACAAAAGCTCTACTCTAAGCCTCCACTTCGGAGTCATCACCTCCCTCATCTGAACTCTCACTGCTCGAACGGAGATTTTCCATCAGCCTCTGGGTCACAGCACTCTTGACTTTGGCAATCTCAGCATTAAGGTCAAGCCCGCTGCGGCACTCCTTCAGAGTCTTCAGCCTCGTCTGAATAACGGCCCAATTCTTATCAACTTTGGCCCGAGTCCTCCTCATTCTCCGCCTCAAGGAGAAAGAATCGGCCTTGCCTCTCAGGAACTTGAGCTCGCTCTCGATCTGACTCTTTTCCTTGACCAACTGCTCTTTCTCTGCGGACATTTCGTTCATCTTAAGCATCTTCTGCTTTAAGTCATCATGAAACTTTTTGGCCCTTTCACTAATAGCTAACTGAGCCTCATTCCTTACTCTCTTCAGCTCAGCGTCACAAAGCTCCTTCAAACTGGCCATCTTCCCCTCAATGTCAGATTTAGTCTCGAGGGCTTTGGTCATCTCAAGGTCAGACTTGTTGGCAGCATTTTTAGCCTGCTCCATCTCGAGCCTTACGTTCAATAATTCCCTCTCGAGACTCCCCATCTGAGCCTCAAGACGCGCCCGATCTCGCCTCCATCCAGCCCTTAATTGCCGAAGCTTCTCGTCTCAACTGCACTCTATCTCGGTAGCCCTGATAGAGTTGATGTAACACTACCAAAAATAATTCTAAAAAATCAGAGAAGGATGCGAAATGACAAATTGAAAAGAGAAAGTTAGAGAAAGCATACATGAATGGCATGTTGAGCACCATCAGCCATCAAATCAGAGATGGGAGACTCCTTAAGACGATCGCGTTCATTAGGACCTAGGAGTCCACGGAGGCTGATCGGGACTTGGATGTCGCCATCAAGAAGGCAAAGCTCGGAAGGAATTTCGATGTAGCAAAATTGCCTCCAAGAAGACGCATCAGGAGCAGGCTCGGAGGTGGCCCGAAGGGCCTTGTCCCCCACTCGAGATGGCCCAGCCTGATCAACTTTCATTTCCGTCGAAGGAGGGGGATAAAATTTCCCCATGTCTTTATCAGCAACCTGAACTGGTTCAGGCTCATGAGTAGAGGGAACTACAACCTCATCTTGTCTTAACTCTGCCTCGCCAATAGGAGTGAGCTTAGGAAACGGGACAGGCTCCGATCTAGCCCGCTTTGCTTTCGGAGCTTCCCCCGAGGACAACTCTTTCTTCCTCAGAACTGAAAGAAGAAGGGAAAGAGATGATAAACATAACAAACAAAAAAATAATGAAAACGAGAGGAGAAATACTCAACCTGTTTTTGCCTCAAGGTCCGATGACCCCTCGGAAGCCGTTTTCTTTTTCTCTTTATCTTTTCCCTTTTCACCCTTTCCTCTCGAAAGGTTCCCAATCAAATCTTCGAGGGCATTCAAGGAATCTCCAACATCGGGAATCTCCAACATCGGGAACCTCCTCTTTCTTGTCCTTCCTCTCTTTCTTTCATTTTTTCTCCTTCAGCGCGGTGATCGCCCTCTTGGGAAGCCCTACAACAGAGAAATGATAGTGAGGCAGCGACGCATAGGGCCTCGGAAAACTATACTAGACTCGAAGGTTCGGTAAAAAATAACTCACCAAGCCGTTTACAAGCCCATTGGTTCTCACCCAAAGCAGCCAAAACCATCCACAACCTCTCTGGCCTAGGTTTGATATCAATAATAGCCTGAACCCATTGAACCAAGTTCTTTGGAAAATCAGGCTTCAAGGAGAGAAGATCGGTAGGCAAGAGGACGAAGTGCTCGTTCCACCTGCAGTCCTCGAGATCCTTACATTTCGTAATCAGCGTGTACGAGCCCCGTTTGTTGAGCTGGACGACCCCATCCTTGTGAAGGGTGGGGGAAAATAGATACAAAAGATTATCGAGGGTGAAAGGCACCCCCGCTAATCTACTCAAAAATTCAAGGCAGTGGATGTGCCTCCATACCCCAGGTCAGGTCCAACCTGGGCTAGGCAAACTTGAAAGATTAGGCAAAAATTATCCAACACTTCGGGGACAGAGAGAGAGAAACCAACCATGAAAGGATAAGTGGAAACAAAGAAATGCCCCTCGACTCGATCACTCACTCGGCTCTCGGGGGCGGGGATACCAACTCTCACCTCGGGTCCCCAGTTACAATCAGAGCGAACCAGATGAATTTTCGCCTGAGTAATCAAGCTCGGCGTATTCCCCATAGGAATGTTCCTTATCCTCCTAGCCTCCGACTCAGTTTGCAGCTGCATAATGAAATCTTTCGAGAGATTGATTTTTGAAAGAATGACGTGGTGGGGTTTAAGTTCCAAGTCATCGAAAAGAAGTTCCTCGTCGCCCACATCATTCATGGCGACCTCCTCCTCTGCCGTAGCTGCTCCGGTGATCCCAGCCATAGCTGAACGGTGTTCTTGATCCACATCGCTAGGAATAGTAAGATCCTCCATGTTGAAGTCAGGAGGAACAATAACGTCTAGCGGTTCAGGGACATTAACCAGTTCCCCACCAACAATCATAGTATCGATAAAGAGAGGTGGAGAACGTGATGAATCTTGTTGAGACATCTTTCTTTCGAAGACCTTTTGGGAAAAAATGCAAAAGTTTTACTGTTGAAGATAAGAAGAAGTAAGAAAAAGAAGGCAGGTTTTGACTATATATAGGTTAAAAAACGCCATGATTACAGCCACATGGGGAAGACAAAACTAGAAAATGTGCCCAATCAGCGATCGCCACGCATGATTGACGGGAATTCAAAGTGACAACCGCCGTTTTAAAAATTTGCGGCGCAATAACAGCCACGTCAATCTCCCGCCTAAAATTCACTCCACTCCTCGACAGATTTGGCAACCTCTCGAGGAGTGGAGGGACTATCTGTATTGGGTGAAAAATCACCGAGGTCTCGAGCAAGACCTCGGAGTGCAACACGAAGACTGTGCCACTAGACAAACTTCCGAAGGAAATATTGCCTAGTCACTCTCTGGAGACGAGGGCCAATCTTTGTAACCGTCGACCGTTGCTCTAGCATTTAAGAAAAAGATCGTGGGTCAATCAGGATTGAACGCAGAGTAATGGACATAAAGGCACCATTATGACATTTACAATGTCATTCTTTCTCTTGACTATAAATATGGCTCATTTGTAAACAACGAAAGGAAATGAATATAATACAAACCTCTACTTTCACTTATTGTCTCGTTTATCTTATCGCCTCGTTATTTTTTCTAAGTTTACATTTAGTCCGATTCAATTTAGCTCGAATATCACTTCGATACAAGCAAATTACCAGTTAAACCCAATACAAATTCGATTTGTTGTCCTATTCTGATTTAGGCCAACACAGTGGGAGAGCTCAAATTAGGAAATTCTTGATTCTGTAGAACCACGACTTCAATAGCTACTACATATCAGAAAAATGAAAGCCAAACACCTTGTGGATCAGCCAGAATAAATTTTTTGAACTTGATGAAGCTGTTTGCCATTCCGCTCTTCAGCTTCGCGCGCCTTAGTAAAAAAGTTCATATCTTGTTGCCATAGCATCCAAACTAGCTGGAGCCACTTGATTCTGAAGAAGCTAGACTTCAAAAGCTGAGAGATATCACAAAATGAAAGTAAAACACCTTATGGATCAGACGAAATAAATTTCTGAACTTGATGAAACTGTTTTTCGTGCTGACTTGACAGCTCTGAGCAATCTTGCCAAAATACTCATATCTTCAGATAGGAGCTCCCAAATCACGAGCCGCTTGATCTCCCAGAAACTAGACTCTTAGAACTATGCTCATGAAAAATATCAGCTCTTAATTCATCATGGATCGACGCAAAAAAATGTTGAAATTTGACTCTACAATCTAGTATATTGTAACTTTTGGCAGCAAGTTTTATAAGTCACTTTTTTTTAACTAGTTTTTGCAGGTCAGTCGAACTTTGGAGAAGCTCGCTACATGTACCCTTGCAGTCATGACCTTTGGAGAGAAGCTACTTGGTGATTAAGTACATGAATCAACCCTTCTTACATCTTTTGAGAGGAAGCACATGAATTACTCAATTTGCAATCTTGGCGAGGAAGTATGTTCAGCTCCATCTTCTGTAAATATGGTGAAGAAGTGTGTGGGCCATCTCAAGCTACGTCAATGAGACTTTTGACACGTTGACGTCCATTTTCTCAAAAAATTTGACGCAAGTAGATCGATCGTCTATGTGAGTCCATCTCCAATGCTACCCCATATTTGCCTCCAAATGCTATAATAGAGTAAAAAATTGAGGAATTTTACTCCAACCCACCTCCATTTTTACCTCCATTATGGAGGGTGAATAGTATCACTCCAAATTTGGAGTGACACTATTCATCTCCCCCATCACTATTCATTATTATTTTACTAGTATTTTTTATCATTTAGCCCTTAGTTTATCATATTAAGTATACTTAATTATGTTTATGAAATATCTTTATAATATTAATTTTATATCTTAATTTTGGCGTATAATTTTGATAAATTAATTTCATATATATTTTTTATGTAAAATTGGTAGTAAATGAAATTGTAGTAAATGAAAATCACCGATTTGAATAATTTTCAATTCGACACAGAAAAATTAAGGACCAAAATGCTCATTTTGCACCTCATAATGCATTAATTGAAATAAGAAAATAAAATTGAGATAAAGATAGTAATATAATATAGAAGAAAGAGAAGAATATAAAAAAGAATATTCTTTTTTGGAGGAAAAAATGGGGGAATGATTGGAGTAAGTTTAGCCCATTTTGGGAATTTCTCCATTTTGGAGGAGAAAATGGGGTTGAGGGTTGGAGATGCCCTGAAAGTCATCCTTCGCAGAAAAATTGTGCATACTTTGAACAAGCATTCAAGAAAATTCAGTACCAATCTTCAAATTTTTTGTAGGATTTAGGCTCCTTGTATAAGATGATGCCTTGTATCAAAATAAGATGATGCATTAGATTGTCGATGTATCAAATTCTTTCAACATTTAAGAAATAAAATATTTTTCCCAGTTTGATGCAAATTGTCTTCTGTTTTCATTTTGGCTTGTATTCATCTGCAATTAAAAGTATCAATGTAGAACCACGAAATCAACTTTAACACTTGGATTTTTTTAAAAAAAAAAAACTCATGCAGCTGAACTCAGAATAGAATTAGTCTTAGCTGCCTACGTACCTCGATAAAGGGGATAGTTGTAATGTAGTTCAAATTAAATGAGTTCTTTTTTTTTTGTCCTAACTTTTCCCTAGGTCGTCTCTTTCAAGATTTTCAACCTAGCAGACAATCTATTTTTTTTTTATTTGGCCGTGCACAGTTTATACTCTTGCGGGTCAGGAGTAACTTGCAGTTTATGCTCGTGCGTCAAGGAGCGTCTTCTTGCATTGGCTATTTGATGGAGACTTCTTCTTCCAACAAGATATCTCATTGACGAGCCAAATCCATGACTTTCTCTTTGAAGATGAAGCACTTTTCGATAGGATGACCAATCAATATGATACTTGCAGTAATTTGGATCATTAGTCTTGGCAGCTTCATTGGGTCGCTTCATCTCAGGAAGTTAAATGATCTTCAACTTGAGGAGTTCATCAAAAATAGCAGGAACATCGAAATCCAAGCACGGATACTCTTTCTCTTGCATTTCTTTCAAAGTCAGATTTCGACTTGACTTGTTTTGTATGGAAGATGTCTTCTCACTCGCTTTCATAGTGACTACCAAGGGAGAAGTATTGAGAAACATGGATTCTTTGATTTCATACTCGAATGAAAACTTGCCCCCTTTCTCGGCTTCGTGCTTGTCTTCACCTTTATGAGGCTTGCAGACAGGTGGCCCTCGGTTTCCACTTGCAGTCATGCTTAATTCCATATCATGCGCACGGGTAGCCAACTCTTCAAATATTTTAGGCTTTATTCCTTGCAAGATGTAGTGGAGGCCCCAATGCATCCCTTGAATGCACATTTCAATGGCAGAAGTTTCACTAAGGCAATCTTTTCAGTTCAGGCTCAAGCTCCTCCAGCGATTGATAAAGTCGATGACTGGATCATTCTTCAATAGGCGAGAATTGGTAAGTTCAACCATGCTAACAATACGCCTTGTGCTACAAAAGCGGTTAAGAAATTCTTGCTCAAGTTGCTCCCAACTATCAATGGAATTAGGCTCAAGATCCGTGTACAGTCGAAAGCATTTCCTTTGAGAGATCTGACGAACTGCTTGACGAGGTGATCACCATAAGTCTCAGCATTGTTGCACGTCTCGACAAAGTGCGCCACATGTTGTTTGGGATTTCCTTTGCCATCAAAGTGCTGAAGCTTTGGAGGTTGATAACCAACAGGCATCTTCAAGTTATCAATTCTTTGCGTGTAAGGTTTTTCATATGTGAGGGAAGATTTGGCTTGCGGCTCCACTTTATCTTTTATTTCCCCCAATATGAAGTCCTTCAATTGATCAATATGAAGTAGACCTTCAGAAGACACTTGGGTCTCCTTAGGCATAATCGCTTGCCTTTTAGAAGATTCTCATTTCTCTTTTGCTTCAGGAAGCTCCGTTGGTGCTTGGCTGGATTCTCCCTCCACTTTGCTGCTAAACTTTTTTTCTAAGTTGGAAATATGAGCATCTTGATCTTTCAACATTTCGTCAGGCCTTCGACTGCTTTAGTCAAGATTGCAAGTTGTTCTTCTATGGATTCCATCTTAGTTTTCTTGAACTTTGAAGAGAAGAGATGAGAGGTAGAGAGGTCCCACTGGGCGTGCCAAATTTGTAACAACAAATTTCGAAGTCTAGAAAATTCAAGACAAGAAATAGTGTAACAAAATTTTGTATTTGATATCAACAGAAGATGTGGGTTACAATCTCTAAAGTGTCACTAATTTTGTAAATGACGTCCTCTAATTCTTCTCCTCACGAACTTTGGTTCAAGGGCTCAAAAGCTTGATCTTGAACTTGATGAACTTTGGATTTGATTCAAGAGCTTGATTTGGATTTGTTGAGCGTCACGAACACTTTGACGTCCGTCACGAACGAGATTTGAGATTCAACTGCCACGAACAGATGATTTGAACACGTGCTCGCCGAATCTTGATTTGAACTTTGTTTTTGAACTTGAACAAGGACGTAGATCGTGGCCTCCATTGTTAAACTTGAATAGGAATGTAGATCGTAGCCTCCGTTGTTGAACTTTGAATAGGGACATAGATCACGGACGTAGAAGAAGACTTTGAAAGCTTTCCTTTGGAGCTTCTTTGATTGTCCTTCAGTGTGCTTGATGTGCTTCTCCTCCTTTGATGTCTTTCTTGATGATCTCCTCCTTGATCTTCCTTCTCCTTTCTTTCTTCAAGTTCCCCTTTTTTTTCGCTTTAGGTAGCTCCCTATTTATAATGGTGAAATAGGAGAATTGTGATAAAGCCAAACTTACTTGCTTTAATTTGATTGGTCGGTTTGAATTTCCAAATCAATCTTGGATAAGCTCCCAATTGAATAGTTAGAACATATCACTTGTACACTTGGCGTACTTCCATTGGTTATTTCATTTGACTTGGCGCCACATAATTTGACATGTGGCATTATGTTTTATTTGAATTTAGAAATTAATCCAAATTTCTTATAGATTGAATTCACCAAAATTTAAATGCTTACAAATATAACTGGAATCGTATTTTAGAGAGTCAGAGATCTAAAGTAACAAATGAAGGCGAAAGGGGAAAGGACATTATTAATGGTAATTAAGGAATTATACATCTTAGAATTAGCTTATTCTTTTATGTATCATTATTCCATAACCTCATTTGATAATGCCTGATTTGCAGGTGAAGATAGTCTGACGAATAATTCTTATCCTACCTTAAGAAACAAAAGTGCTGATAAAAAGTCAAAAAAATCGAAGAAAAATAAAAAAATCAAGACTCCCATGTAAATCATGGAATAATATCGAATAGTATAGAGTACGATTCCCTAATTAACTTCTGCAAGGTAATTCATGTATGAGTCCCATGTTTCGTTTATTATTCAAGTCTCTGTGTGTGTGTGTGTGTGTGTGTGTGTGTGTGTGTGTGTGTGTGTATAAAGCTCAACAAAAACTTCATAAAAGAGGAAAAAATGTGAAGTCTTCCTTTTGTATTAATTAGTTCAAATTAAATTAGTTCTTATAACAGGTGATTGAGAACGAAAGATCCGAAGAACTCAACAAAAACAAAAGAGAAAAAGATTAAGAGGACTCTTTTGAATACGAACCACTTGACCAACAACAACAAGAAGAAAATATCAACGGTATTTAATTTTATATTTCTTGATTATTTCAAAACTAGTGGGTGCAATGTATTACCGCATTTGATAATGTTTGATAATGGGTGCTAACCTAATGTATGGGTATATAACAACAACAACAACAACAACAACAACAACTTACCCAGTATATTTCTATAAGTGTAGTCTGGGAGTGTGTTCACATATATATATATATATATATATATATATATATATATATATATATATATATCTATGTGTGTGTGTGTGTGTGTGTGTGTGTGTGTGTGTGTTCAAAGTATGGGATATATAAGTTCAAAGTATGGGATGCATATAGTTTGAGTCAAGCCAGCGGTAGGTATAAAAGGGTTGATTGTAGCTCCTATATATCCCTTATAATTGATTTCATTTCATTTGGCTATGCATGTTTGTCAGATCAAACTGTGATCAACACTGTCATAGGTAAAGAAAGTCTCTCAGTACTCACAGGCTCACAACTTCAAGTAAAAAATAAAAAATATAAGAAATACCGTCTCACACAAGGAATACCTGGGAGTGTAACATTTCGTTCCACCATTGACTTGTACAAGGTGACTCATACCTACTATCTATTTTGTTATATTACTGAAATATTGATTATTTAAATCTTTTGCCTTTGAAAATTGACAAAATAAAAAATTATATATTATACTTATTTTATTTAACTCATCAAGTTTCCTTGCATTTTCCAGAGTACTAAAAGTCTTTCCGCAGTTGAAGATGAATATAACTGAAATCTTCGCTCAACTGAAAAAAATTCAAATATAAATCTTTCGACCAAAAAAGTAGAATCAAGTATCAAATCTACAAACAAAAAGAATGCCGGTTGTAAGAGAAAAAGGAGAGAAAACCAAAAAGACGGGGGAAAAAGATGCTCAAACTTCTTCCACCTCTAGTATTGCAAAAAGGTAAGTGTAAATGGTATAATATTGTAAATTGTATTTCATGAAATGTATTATCCTAATATTCTTACATTAGAAAACTATTTTAGTTCTCTATATTATATTATTATTATTATATTATATTACTATAAAAATATGTCCTCAAAAAACCTAAAAAAGTTAGATTATCTATTTGTCCTTTTAAATAACTTTCTAAAATATCCTATATGTATATGTAAAAAGTAAAAGCCTAACGCCTAAAACTGAGCATCCTCCCAAAGAGTTGCCACTGTTTTATATTATCCTGTTCAACTTTCAAACGTTGCCACCTTCCCTATATATTAGTTCAAGTTTACAGGTGTTCTGTATTTGGCCTCCTGTACTACTATATTGTTTTGGTTTCGTTTCAAAATCTCTCTACTTATATTGCGCCTGCCCTGGAGTAGAGTGTGTGCTATTCGATATATTTCTTGTGAGTCTTCCTTTAAACATTCTTTGTTTCTATATCTATGTTTTTGTTTTCATTCAAGAGAATATGCTGGAGAAAAACAATTGCATGGAGCACTCTTACATCACTTTTGCTACAGTTAAAATATCTCTTGGCATTGTTTATATTTTGGTTTTCCGTTCTCAAACAATGTTCAATTATGACGGCACTTATTGTAGATATACTCGATATGTGTGGCACAGGTTAACCGAATTATAATATGCCAGGGATGAAGGAATTCAAATGGAATGATGAAATATTGTATTCCAGAGACGATGAAGACATGGCAAAAGGGATGCAAACATGGTTATGTCTTTAAACCCACATCTAAAAGCATCAGACGATTATTTCATGAGAGAAGGATAGTGCCATGGTGGTATAGAAGGAGCCTTTGTTATTCAAAACCAACAGCAAGAATATGTGGGGATAAATTTTGTGAAGTCCACCTTTGGATATAGCTGCTTCCCTTCTCCAACCGATCAACAATTAGTTACTGGTAGATATAATATCTTATGTTGCCTTCGTGTATTTACATATCCGTACAAACATGTGTACTTTCATAAATGACAAAATAAATACAGATTGAAGTATAAATTATTTGTTCTTTGTTTCCCAAAGTGTAACATGAAGTGTATAATATTAGTGTGAAGACCTAATGCATGCTTGGTTGATAAACATTAAAAACATATTCTTTATTTTTTCATAAATTTCTTGATGACACAAAAGTTTTCTCAATTAATAGATATATGCAGTGATATACTTATCTTTTAGGGAACAATGATGGTTTTCTTTAAAAAATTAAACTCTTAGCTATGAATGGGAAAAAAAGGTAATGACAACAAATTAAAGCGGGCTAACTTGGAGCATCTTTTTGATACTACGACATATTGGAAAGCCTAGAAAAGTACTCCCTCCGTTCCAATTTATGTGGCAGCATTTCCTTATTTGTCTGTTCCAAAAAGAATGGCAGCATTCTAAATTTGGTAACAATTTAACTTCAAAATTACAGTTTTGCCATTACTGAAATGATTTACAACCACACAAACATCTTTGCTTCATTTTACACCACAAGTTTCAAAAGTCTTCCTTTATTTCTTAAATTTTGTGCCGAGTCAAACTATGACACATAAAGTGGAACGGAGGGAGTAACTCTTAACGAGCTGTTTGGAAGAAATCAAATAACCGACCTATTGGTAAGCGCTTTAGAAATGAGAGACAATTATGTGAAAAGTCGTGTGCAAATTGCAATAGTTACTGGTGAGTATAATGGTTGATACAATTGTTGTGCCACAGCAGTGATGCCGACCATTCTCATGCAATATGATGCTCCATTAAATATATCAATAATTAAATGTCGGCAGGTCTTCTCATAAGGCCTTCATTAGGTGAGAAGACTATGAAACTCATGGGAACATAGGACTATCAACATGTATTTTTATGACCTTGGTGATGCTCGCATTTGATTAAGAAAGATAAATCAGCGAAGATGCAAATGAGGCCGAAAAAAGGAATACGATCGACGTCCAATAGCTAATAAAAAAAAAGTCCTAAAGATTGACGGTATTTGAAACGACCTCGGTCAGTCGTTTCGGAAGTTAGGACTCCGATTGGCGTGCCGATAATTTTAAAATACTCGTAATGTCCATTAGGACCTGTCTGTAAAATTTGAGCTAAATCAGACCTTGTTTGGTAGGCATCGGAAGAAGATTTCAGTTTTTATTGGCAATAAATATTAAAAAAGAGATTTTCGAGCTCGGTTTTGCCGAATGAGCTCCGATTCGAAATCCGAAAGCGCCGTTGGGTTCGTATGATTATTTGTAATTTTTATAAACTTTTGAAAGTGAATTTCGATGTTGTTCGGCTAGTTTCCGCTAAAATGCCGAAAGTTAAATAATTTGACTTCTTTTCATTTAAATTTGCATCTTGAGTTTCGGGAGTCCAATTTGAGATCCGCCTTCGCGAGTATGTTATATATATTTTGTATAACTGCTATGCAAAAGTTGGAATTATTTCGAATATCATAGGGCACCGTTTTAATTTTCGTCGAGAAAAGAAAAGAAAAGAAAACAAAATAAAAAAAACAAAAAGAAGAAAAAGACAAAACCTTTGAAAGAAAAAGGGTTTGCATGGTGGTGGCCTAACATATATATCTGTATCTTCAGCTTAAGCTTAAAACAAAAAAAACGAGAAACAGGAGACAAGAAAAATGAAAAACGCGCCGAACAAAGATGCCGAAAATGGGAAAAAGGGCCGGAGAAAAGTAGAATTTTCACCCTGAAACATTCAGGTAATGATCCTAATATAGTATTTGAGTTTATTACGTGTGTTTAAATATATTTTTACGGTAAAAATAGGGATATTAGACATCGCCCTAATGACGTAAATTGATAGTTTAAAGGGTCAAATGGACCCCGATAATGAAATTGATTATGTATTCGTGCTCAGTGAGTTATGGGCAACTTATAAATGTAATTTATTTGGGATTTGGTTATGTGGCCTTAAACCCTGTATATAGGCCTGGCCTGCGTATTGCGTACGCGAATAGGGTATCAGGTTCCTACCTGGATTGCCCTAAGATGTGAGGAATGAAGCCTTTAGCCTAATTTGATATATTTTTTTGCTTATTGAATAGAGTGGGATCGTTTGGCAATGAAACCAAAGGACAAGCGGTTATTGAGTGGTTGTACTAACTTTGTAACAAGGTAAGTGTTTATATCCATTTCTTTGGAGGCACCTGGCCTCGTGGATTTTCTACCACGTGTTCCTTACGTGTGTAGCTGCCGATAGGCGTACTCATTACGCCTTAGCTTTGGATTTACATTGTATATTATATGTTATGTCCTGTTGTTGGTAATTGCATTGAGAATCTGAGCATGGTACTCTGGTTGTGAGTTGGCATCTACTTCCCGACTGTCGATGAGAGTCCTGTGCCGGTGAAGGGTTATTATTGCATCACATTGCATTCATATGCATTACATTGCATATCATATTGAGGGCAGGAGTATTCCGCCCCAGGAGCAGGAGTATTCCGCTCCATTGTATCATATTGAGGGCAGGAGTATTCCGCCCCAGGAGCAGGAGTATTCCGCTCCATTGTATTATATCGGGTGCAGGAGTATTCCGCCCCAAGAGAGTGTAGGAGTATTCCGCCTCTGGTTTATATTATATCGGGTGCAGGAGTATTCCGCCCCAGGAGCAGGAGTATTCCGCTCCAGTTGGTTATCAGATTGGGTTCCCCTCGAGTGCAGGAGTATTCCGCTTCGAGATGGGAGGACGGGCACATGTGACCCTTTGCATCATATTTCATTTCATCTCACTTCATTTCATTTCATCTCAATTCATACCATTGTGTAGACTTGCGGTACATGACTACTGTTCTGCTCATACGTGCATTGCTTATTTGTTGATATGTTTCTGGCTCGTATTCCTGGCTGAGTTTAAGGTTTCATACGTGTTTCTAGTTATTATCTGGCTCTGCCTTTTTGTAATTTAAATAAAAGGAATTGGGTTTATCTGTTTCTTTTCACCCTGGCTAGCTATCCTATTCTTTGAGGTGGCTAGTCTGCCCCACTTATTGAGTCCTTTTGACTCACCCTCGTTTGTTGTTTGTTTCTTGTCTATCTATTTCGTTTCGGCAGGTTCGCTCCAGGATTGAGTTCGCCGCGTTGTTCAGGAGCGAAGACGACTTCAGCTGTCAGGGTGAGCCAGATTTATTCCGGATGGCCACCAGTTTATTGTTCATTATTTCAGTTGCATTTTGCTCCCTTCAGGAGGTATCTGTATTCTTTTGTACTCTTAGAGGTCTGGTCTGGATAGCCCTAAACCTAGCATGTTGGGTAGTCAGCTGTAATTTCTTTTGTACAGCTTAGGGGTATCAGTATGTCTGTGTTTTTATTTTAAGTTTTGTCCTTATTTGTAAATTGTTATATTTATTTTCCTGATTTAATTGGTAAGGGTTCGCCCGACGGGTCTAGGGGAGTATGTCGGGTGCCCGCACGGCCTAACCGGATTCCGGGTCGTGTCAGTATTTAATTATACAACTATTTCAAAATAAGATCAAAATAAGTAACAAATCACATCTATCTAATCAAGCTTTAATAGTTCATCTTCATTGGTTCAGATGGTATCTAATCATCTCGACAAATAAGTATTAAATGTAGGCTCCACATTGGTCATTCACAAGACATTTCAATTTATTCCTTCATGTATGATTATATACTCAAAACTTTGTTCTAATAATAGTGATTATTTTACAAAATCATGACTCAGGCATGCGCATACACGTGCCAAGAAACCAATATATATATATATATATATATATATATATATATATATATATAATGACATGTTCCCTATCGATTTCTTTTAGACATTTTTATATATATATATTATTTTACACATTTTTACTTGATTCTCAGAAATTCTACTGATCATAGTAAGAGAGAGGTCAATCGGGCTCAATGAAGTAAAGGATGTTTCGAACGATGGAAGAAGAATTAGCAGTATGGCGATATTTTATTTGATACATGAATATACTACAAATTCATGTATATTAGGAGCTTAATTATATATTAGCCCTAATTATTTGGGTTTATTAATACTAGCGTTCTCAGGTGATGTAGACATACTACTGATAATCACACTTATTGTGTGGGAAAACTCTCTATATCACTAGCTAGACTCAAAGCCTTGGTGGTGGCAAGGTTGCCAGCCTCTTTTGAAGCTTAAAGACTTCTTTTATCTTAGTATTTTCAAAGGAGGAGCCCAACCGATAATCAGAAATATTCCCCCGAGTCAAAGTTATATATCCACAATTAAATGCTAAATATTACGAAATCAAAATCCTAAAATAGATTCTAAAGAAATTGTATCTATGCTTACTAACAGTAATAATAATTGTTACTCGTATATTATTGATGATTGCAAGTTGTTAATGTTTGGGACGGGAAGTCTTTGATTTGAAGCATATCTATAGGGAAAGCAATAAGGTGGTGGACGACTTAGCCAAATATGGATGCAAGTTTTTGAGAGCTTAATGACTTATGACCTACCTCTATCTTTAGTTTCTTCTCTTGAAAATGATTGTCTTGGACTAGGAGTTATGTACCCTAAGATAAATCAAGTTAGTACTAGACTTTAAAAATAAAAATAAAAAAATCCTAAAAGCCATTAACCTTTAGGAACACACCATGTGCAGCCAAAGTATGGGGTAAAATTTTTTGGCAACCAGCAGGTCAAAAGTTCTGCTGATGGTACCAGGCAAATCATTCAGAAGTAAAACCAGCTACAATGGCGATCTCCAAAACTTCCTTTTTGCTCATGTCTGTCCTTGTGCTCCTTTCTGTGCCAATTAATTATTCGTTAACTTCAGATGATTTGGTTTCTGAATTGATCAGCCTGCGTTCTCGATCTCCCAATGGTGTCATTCACCTTTCAAACAAACTACTTAGGCAAATTTTCTTGTTACCTGTCCCTAGACCATTCTCTTTCCTTATATTCTTTGATTCACAGAAGCTACATTCCAATCCAGAACTTTCACTCCCCACTATCAAAAATGAGTTCTTGCTTCTCTCCTCCTCTTTCCTTGCCAACAATCCAGATAATAACAAGCTCTTCTTCTTTGACATTGAGTTCGAAGGATCACAAGCTTCTTTTGCTCTATTTGGGATCAAGTCTCTCCCCTATATATGTTTAGTCCCCCCTACTGCTACTGACCCTAAAAGGAATACTCTCAAAATGGAAGACTCTGGTTTGTCCAGGCTCGCGGAGTCAATGGCTGAATTCGTGGAGGTCAAAACTAAGCTCGCAGTTGGTCCCATTCATCGGCCAGCTCTAATTTCCAAGAAACAAATGATTATTATCATTGCTTTGGGGCTAATCTTGAGTCCATTTCTAGTGAAAAAGATTGTTTCTGGGAACACCCTTCTGCATAATAAGTACATGTGGATGGCAGGGTCAACTTTTGTGTACTTCTTTAGTGTTTCAGGGATAATGTACAACATAATCAATAAGATACCTATGGCTATGGTGGATAGAGATGTTCCAGGTAGGTTGGTTTTCTTTTACGATGGATCTGGGATGCAGTTGGGTGCTGAAGGGTTTGCAGTCGGCTTCTTGTACACAATCGTTGGCCTGTCGTTTGCCTTCATCACTCATGCTCTTGTTCATGTGAAGAATAAGAGTAAACAGAGGTTGATGATGCTTTTAGCCATCTTTATTTCGTTCTGGGCTGTGAAGAAGGTGATAAACCTGTATAATTGGAAGAATGGGTCTGGTTACTGACCCAAGTTGGAAATGAAACGAAGTATTATTGAGTGAAAAGTCTGGCTAATCTACACTTTATAAGAGATCTACACCAGTTAATACTGGTTGCTTCACAACAGCTGACTCATTTTCAAACCTAAGTAGTAACAGAATATTAGCTTCTTTCTAGATGCATAATTATATTTGTGTGGAAGCTACTCTGGTCTAATTGAAGCTCTGAAAAATGATTATGTACAGTTATACTTGAAAAAAGAAAAGTAAAAAAAGATATTTAGAAGTAACAAGGTAAAAGGGATTCATTTTTCCAACTCAATAATGTTAACACCAGGGATGTAAAATAAGGAAGACCTGTTAGAACTGAATTGTAGACTAAACTACATCTACCCAAGACCTATCATGTCAAACCATCAAGATAATAAAATACTAGATGCGGAAGCGTACCTTAATTCATAGAAATTGATGAAGTCCTGCCGTCTCGATGGTTAGGTCTTCCAAACCATTACGTGGGGTGGCTGTCACTCTTCCAACGATGGGATATTAGAAAAGAAAAACCCTACGTCTGGTTTGGGGACCATAACCCTATTTATAGTTGCACATATTTTAGGTAATTCTAATTTAGCCCATCATTAAACTAGAATTACAACCGGGTATCTACACATAAGGATCCATACTTTATGAGGTATCTAATTAGGCCCATCAACTTTAAACTTTAGCTGATCATTTTAATTGGACCAATCTTTAATGATAGCACTTAACATACAATTATTATTGATACATATGTATGTGTAAGTCCATAAATTCTTACAATCTCCCACTTGGACTACACATATATACACATAGCCTTATAATTGTATATCACCTTATGAGCTCCAAATATTTGCTATCATAAACTGAAGTACCTCTAAACAATCTCGTCCATCAATCATGCCAGCATAGAACCAAGGCGGCTTTCGCTACATTTATATCATAACTAAACCTTCCTTGATCACGTATACCAACATAACCAAATGACATAGACCAAGCATGGATGCGTAGCGTGGAAATTACATGTAATGTGATCTAGACATGCCTATTTCCAACTGGTCCAACCGAAAAATAAGTCAGAGTGGAAAATGTACCGAATACTTTATTTCTGCAGAAATATCCTTAAAATATCCTTAAACTTAAACTGTAGGCCTGAAACCATAAATCGAAAACTGAAGTGTGTCTATATTAAAAGAACATTGAAAGGTTACAAACTCCCACTGAAACTGAATATCCTTAACCGACATGCCACCTCTATGAGCATTGCGCTCATGAAAAGCCTTCGGTGGTAGTCCCTTAGTATGTGGATCCACAATATGGAGTTTGTTACATTATGTTCTATAGACACCTGACCACTCTGAACTCTAACTTTAACAACCAGGAACTTTATGTCAATGTGCTTTGACTTTACCGAACTCCTGTTGTTATTGGAATATGAGACTACTAACTTATTGTTACAAAATAACCTTAGTGTCTTTCAACTTTATCCTTAATTTGTAGCCAGTGACAAGATTCTGCAGTCATATTCCATAACTTTGATGCCTTATAATGCACCATAAACTTTACTGTCATGATGAGATGAGCTATGAGTGTCCATATAACACTCTTCCTTATATAGCTCATCCACCAAGTATACAAATAGAGCCTTTGCACTATCTTGGCATCTAGTGAAGTCGGTATCTAAATACTTGATTATCTTTAACTTTTCCGACTTCCTGTATGTGAGCTTAAAAACTTTTGTTCTCTGCAATTACAACATAAACCGTTGGCTACTCCTTAATTCTTAATTTCAACATTACTCAAACATATACCAAACATCCCAATAATGCACGCAATATTTGAACGCATACAAACCTAAGTATGCATTAGACATCTGTATAAAGCACAATAAATCTTTTGCATTTTCTTAATTACAAAATCATTCTTAGAGCACTGTTTGAGACTGAACCTTTCTTCTTTAGCATAGGGGTATCGTCTGATTTGAAATCTTGCATATCAAATCTTTAATACCTTTTCAATATAGGCTTTTGTGATAATCCAAAAGTTCCTCGAGAGTAATCTCGATGTAGCTGAATCCTTATTCAAAACTTGCATCACTAAGATATTTTATCTCTAAATTCTTTATCAAAAATATCTTGGACTTACACAACAAGCCTATATCGTATGGACCAAGAAGTATGTCATAGACATACAAAACCAGAGAAATATGCTTACTCCCACTGACCTTATGGTATACAAAATAATCACCAAGATTTATCTCGAAACCAAATGAGACAATAACTTAATGAAATTTGTGATACCATTGATAAGACGCTTGTTTAAACACATAGATGGATTTCTTTAATTTGCAAATCATTGATTTTGCATTATAAAATACAAAGTTTTGTAGTTTCACATTTCCTCATCAAAATAACCATTGAGAACAATAATATTGTATCCATCTATGTAGCTTAATATCAAAATATTTGATTAATGCCATTATAGTCCTGAAAGAGTCTTTCAATGAAGCCGAAGAGAAAGTCTCTTTATAATTGATGTCTTCTTATTTCTTAGTAAGCTTGTCGCGATAAGACGTACCTTATACCTATCCATGTTGCCTTTCGAATCCCTTTTGGTTATAAATATCCATTTTCAACCAATGAGCTTCGCACCTTCAGCCAACAGGACAAGGTCTCGTACATCATTGTCCTTTATGTGCTTCATCTCTGTATTCATTGTATCAATATACCTCTGAGAGTCGGAACTTTTCATGGCTTGACAGAAGTTGACTAAATCATCTTCCATCATTCCAATGCCAACTTTATGTTCTTAGAGAAATACAATATAATTATTTGAAATTGCACTTCTCCTCTCTCTCTATATATCTTTTTAATGGCATTAATTCTTGAGGTTGTAGAGTTTGGTCTTCATGAATAACTTTTTGAACGTGAAGTTCGAAACGATATTGTCTTGATCCGGAGTTTTTTTTTATTCTTGAACTATCTCAGGTATAGAAAACTGTTCCTAAGCATAGTCAATAGCAATATGAGGAATATCAACATATTCCTTTTCAAGACAATGTTATTCTTTCTTCCCCCCAAACTCAACATCCTCAAAGAGCTGTACATTATTCGTCTCATAGCCGTGGGATCCTAAAACTTGTAACCCCTGAACTTTTCAGAGTATCCAATAACATAGCAGCTGAAAGTTTCTTTTGTCCGGTTTAATTTCTTTTGGCCTATAAGGCCTTGCCTCAGCTGGACATCCCTAAATGTGTAAATACTTTTAACAAGATAAATGCTTATCCAAAACACATAAAGGATATTTTCAATTGCCTTTAGTCGGAACTCTGTTAAGTAATAAGTTGCGGTTTTTTTTTTTTTAATGAATTAAACAAAGAAATCCATATCTTGAAAACTTGTCTATGAACCTTACGATATATAGATGGCAATTCAAAGAAACCGTAGAGAATTGTCCACAAATATCAGTCTGTATGAGTTCTAAGACGTCTATGTTGGCTAAAAAATCTCTTAACATTTGCTTGTTTCCTTTTATGAGATTTATGCTTACATCAAAATCTGGATGAAAATTAACAGGATCGACAATGTTGTCGGACACAAATCTCTTTTTCTCCTTTTGGAGATATGACTTAATATTTTGTGTCATAACGAAACTAAACTCTCACCAGTTATAGTAAACATGCAAGGATTCATTAAACGAAGTAATTTTATTAAGAATTTTAGATTATTGTAACCTCATAAAGAACTCGGACCAATCAATTTTAAATTATGAGAGAGAGACAATACTTTTCATATCAAATGAACAACAATAACCAAACTTGTCCAACCTTGAAATGAAAAATATATTCCGTCTAAAGAAACGGAACAACATAAGTCTCACTCAAATTCAAATATAAACTAGTTCTTAACAATAATCTAAGAGTTTCAATAGCTACAACCTTAACCGAGTTGTCGTTACCACCATAGATGTATCTTTCACCATCATTAGGCTTTCGACAATTCATACATCCTTGCATAGACACACTGATGTGAGGTGTTATACTAGTATCTATCAACCATGTGTGTCTTGATATAAAAGCCAGATTAACCCCATAACAAACAAAGTTCAGAAGAATATCATTATGATTGTAGCCCCACATAAGAAACAACAATCCCAATTAATTCTTTATATTATTGTTTCTTTCGTATTACGGTAACTGCAACTTCCTTATTAGGCATAGTGCCCTACATATTTCTGGAATGACTTACTTCATGATTATCATAGACATGCGATTCGATCTCTCCCACCATTCCATCTCCCTCCTTTTGTAAGAGGTACTCTTATATCTTCAACACAATATCAAGATTCATTACTCTAAGAACTATTAAGGTTCTCTTGATATGATTTTGAAATCAGTTCCATTTAACTTAAGAATTGAGTTGATGTTAGGCAGTAATCTTGTATGAGTAATTTTAGCTTAATCAGAGAACAACCTAATAGCAAAATAAGCTCACATAAGACTTAAACCGTAATGAAAATAAATTTGAATAAAGGTAAACCCCATCTCAAGATACCGGACACTCCATTAATATTTCATCTTTGGATAAAACATTAACTTGTAAGTGATATCTTGACGTAGTAATCAAACACTGATAATAAAGAACATGTCGAATAGTAAATCTTCCTTTGGGCCGATTTATTATTCACACGTAAAACCAAATAATCACCACATGTTTATTACCACAAGAATGCACTTGCAATTCTGTCAAATATTGACCTTCCTTTGGGCCGATCAATATTCACATAAGTTACACGTACACAACCTTTTACATTTTAAGACAAGCAAATCTCCACAAGAGAGGTCACTTTGGCGACATCGAGCTTCAATTTATTCATCTCAAAATATATATATATATATATATAACCTTATCAATATTCAAATCTAATTCACCTAACTACAATCAATAAATTTCCAAGTGAGGACAAATTGTGGTGGGCCCGAACTTTAATTACATAATCTGTAGCCTTGAGTTTTGGAACACTACCAGTATTATACTGTAATTTTGTAATAACTTAAGAGAAAAAGTCCAAACTTTAAATAACTAATCAAGAAGCCTTTCTGTCAACAATACATTGACGAACTGAAATACCCTCTCAAATAGGATACAACCCATTGCCGCCACCAATTTCTTTATGTTGTTTCTTCATTTTTTTTTTTTTTAAAACCAACCAAAATAACTTTAAGCACTTAACAAACTTGAGGTGGCAGATCTAGGGCTAATTATACCAAATCTATAACGCCACATTGCGGCACCCAACAATCCTTCACTTATATCTAAATTTTAAGGTGCATTGGTACTTCACCCTCAGTTTATTACCGTTTATGCTTATCCAAAAAGTAATATTTTAAGCAATAATAATTACTGAAAATAAACCTTAAAGTGGCACACAAAACTTTCTTGCAGCAAACTTTACGCCGTAAATCGACAATTTTGTCTTCTCGTAGACTAGAATAAACCGTCTAATTTCAAGAGGGGGCAGCAAGTGACGAAATATATTTTCTTTAAATTTAAACTAGAGGTGTCAAAACTATTTTTTCTTGAATATTTCATTACTAATCTCAATGATTTAACACGATATAGGCTCTGATACCACTGGTTAGAACTGAATTGTAGACTAAACTACATCTACCCAAGACCTATCATGTCAAACCATCAAGATAATAAAATACTAGATGCGGAAGCGTACCTTAATTCATAGAAATTGATAGAAATTGATGAAGTCCTGCCGTCTCGATGGTTAGGTCTTCCAAACCATTACGTGGGGTGGCTGTCACTCTTCCAACGATGGGATATTAAAAAAGAAAAATCCTACGTCTGGTTTGGGGACCATAACCCTATTTATAGTTGCACATATTTTAGGTAATTCTAATTTAGCCCATCATTAAACTAGAATTACAACCGGGTATCTACACATAAGGATCCATACTTTATGAGGTATCTAATTAGGCCCATCAACTTTAAACTTTAGCTGATCACTTTAATTGGACCAATCTTTAATGATAGCACTTAACATACAATTATTATTGATACATATGTATGTGTAAGTCCATAAATTCTTACAAGACCTACATTTAGAATAGAGAGGGACAATCTAACAAACTGGTCATACCTAGGCTGTTAGAAATAGAACCATCTACGATAACCATTTCGCAACCAAGGAGTAACATTCTTCTCTTCAAAAACACATATAAACAAGACGTAAATGAAAGATGAAGTCAAACCAGCAGCTAGATCATCCAAAATTCATGAACGGAAACAGGTGCCAACTAGACTGTAATATATACCCGAGCATTCGAGCCACATAGCATGAACTGATTACCAAAAATTCAATCTTTTTGCACAAAATTCAGAAACTGTTGGAGCTATCTAGCAGAAGGCATTTTCTGTCAAGATAAATGCTCACTTGAACTATTTCGCCCTATGTCAGATCACTAGTACAAGTCGTCAGCAGCAGTATCTGAAGTATCACAGCCTGATCCTATGCTCAAGAGGTACCAAGGTTGGCTCAAATTCCATGAGCCAAGCATGAAGAAAGATGAACGGGAGATATGCTTTGGGTTTTACCAATCCAACGTCCTCCAATCCCCTCGTACTCTCAAAAACTCAGTGACAGTGCTTTTGCAAACCTGACCAAACCAGGAAGTTTGATCTATTTACCTAGGTAATAAGACACTTGAGCATTGCTGTCAGGCCAGTGCAAAATTAAGGAATTTATGACTACAGAAGAAACCTTCTCCATCTTAGTCTCTTACTTCTACTTGGGAATTCACTGTACCAGCAACGGAGGCATCAACAAGATGAAAACAGGAAAGCTGGAGTCTATCAGAACAAGAACTTGTGGACTGGGATGTATGTCATAAAAAACAAGCAAGGCAAACCAAAGGCGGCATTATAACAGAAAGTGATCGTCCTTACATAGTATTTCAAAGAAAAAGACCTTACAATCAGAATAATTGGCTATAAGTGGTAGTGCACAATGAAGAGGAAGCTATGCAAGCTGCAGCTACCAAACAACTTACATTACAACAACAACATACCCAGCTAATCCCACAAATGGGGTTTGGGGAGGGTCAGATGTACGCAGATCTTACCCCCACCAAGATGGAGAGGCTGTTTCCGATAGACCCTCGGCTAGGAAAAATAACGAAATTTTAGACAATTTTGAAAATCAAGACAACAATACCACAATAGACAACAATACAATGCTAGGGAGGAAGGTAAAACTAACGCTTATCCAAAATAAACATACACATCAGTATATAAAACGGTACAGACTAAGATGAAAATCGGATATATACATATAATACTACCTCCAAAAAGAGAACAAACACTCGTCTAATACCTAACCCTCTACCCTAATCTTCGACCTCCATGCTCCCCTATCTAAGGTCATGTCCTCGGTGATCTGGATCTGGGTAATGTCTTGTCGGATCACCTCGGCTCAGTTTTTCTTCGGTCTACCTCTACCTCTCTGTAGACCCAGCACTGCCAACCTCTCACATCTCCTTACCGGAGCATCAGCACTCCTCCTCCTCACGTGGCCGAACCATCGCAGTCTTGCTTCTCGCATCTTTTCAGCTACCGGGGTCACTCCCACCTTGTCGCGAATGACTTCATTCTTAATTCTATCCATCCTTGTGTGACCACACATCCACCTAAGCATTCTCATTTCTGCCACACTCATCTTCTGAATATGCGAGCTCTTGACTGGCCAGCACTCTGCCCCATACAACATAGCTGGTCTAACGACCACCTTATAGAATTTGCCTTTAAGCCTAGGTGACACTCTCTTATCACACAGGACACCGGATGCGAGTCTCCACTTCATCCATCCTGCTCCAATACGATGGGTGACATCATCATCAATTTCTCCATTACCTTGTAGGATTGAGCCAAGATATCGGAAGCTTCCTTTCTTAGGAATGGCTTGAGAATCAAGCTTCACTACCACACCAAACAACTTACATTGGAGGCCATAAATCAAGTGTTTATGACTTTCAGATATATCCTAAAGGGATCTATTCTGGGTGTTACAGCAATACGAAATCATTCAGCTATATCCTAAAGGGATCTATTCTGGGTGTTACAGCAATACGAAATCATGGAGCAACAGTAGTTGGCTATTTTGTAGACTGAAATTGCTATTATTATTTGGTCTCTGGTAAGAAAATGACTTTATTAAAACTGAAAAAGTACATCAAGCAAACTGATTGTGATAAGTATTGGCCGGTGACATTCATGGAGAACTAGCCGGGTGGAATAACTGACAACAGAGTAGTGTGTATCGTTGTCATGGAAGCTAGCTACCCTCTTATGGAATCCTGGGATACTACTAATGTCTAAGAAGAGCCCCTTGTTGAGTTGTCAATGTTAGCTCTATATAATTGGGGTGTACCCATTTCTGTAAAATAAAAGATTAAAAGACTGGAATACCAACAAAAAAAAGTGAGGTTTAAGAAGGAGAAACAAGTATAAAGGACATGATGTATAATCAAGAGAACTATGACTAGGATTATAAAACAATACAAGGTGTTCAATCTGCATTCACATTAACTAATTGGTAATTGCCCTCGATGATCCATAACATCAAGAAAAATACTCTTGCACCTTCAATTAAAAGGTGGATAGCTTTAAAAAGTAATAGGACAAATCTTGCTAGCTGCAAGGCTCTTTTCTTTTAATATGCATTTGCAGAATATCTTCAAAGCATGATATGCAAATTCAGATTGTGCAAAGTCATAGATAGTTTGTCGGCGCAGACAGCTAGCATAAAAACAAATTTGCCATACATGCCTAGTACAATAATAAGCTCGAAGGAGAAGTACTTACTAGTTACTACCTTAAGATGCAGCTTACTTATCAATTATTTTTTTTAGTAAGGTATCAATTCTATATATCCTCAGCACAAACACTGTCCTGGTAACCAAAAATGTACAAAGATACACATGAGGCAGAACCTGTCAATTCTTAATTATTACAACCAAAATAGTCAAAAGATCATAAGCGCACATAATAACACGATATCGTGAGGCTGATACAGGGCTTAATACTTTGCCTTCACAGTCTCATTGCCAGATGTATATAAGAATCGGAAAAGAACCTCAACAATCAATAAGTTGGAGCTTTAGGTGGCTCATCTCTTAGACGTACATGCTTCAGGAGCACAACTGCACCTCGAAGTTAGGTCATATAATCACAGTTGGGAGACAACGGAAGACAGAGAGGAACAGAGAAATTTTGTGAGAACGTACTCTGATAATTACAGTAATCCTGAGGCCATTTCTCAACGTGAATGTCTTCTTTTAGACCTGGCACGTCGACAAAATTGTCGATAAACCAAAAAAATAATGATAGCAATCACCTGTACAAGAACCAGTACTTTCAGACCTGCAATGACCATCAAATAGTTGTGATATGAGATGGTTAGCAGTTCATTAGAGAGCTTACTGAAAAAGTGGGAAAATAGAATGACCTTGCAGCTTCTGAGCTGAGTCGTCCATATTGACTCTATTAGCATTTTTTCCACCAATTGGATCTAAATGTTTTCTTCTGGAGACATAACTTCTTCTTTGGTAAGAAAACTCCCCACCCATACCCATCACGCAAGTGTTGGGGCAAATGACAATGCCATCATACTCATCACTTCCGTCACAACAATCTGAAAATATCTTGAATCAGAAAGCAAGACCCAAACAGAGTAGATACAGTGAATTAATCATCTATGCACAAAAAGGATACTACATGAAACAGGAAGGAGCAAGAGATACATATATTCTTAAAACAAGAAGTCCTTAAATACAAACTCAGTCATAAGGCGCTCGTAGTGATAGAAAGACTCTGTAGAAGACTTCAAGTGAATGACCAACGTGGATGAACTAATAATTGAGTGCTGAAAAGGAATAACTCTTCGAACATATCCATATTAGACATACTCGGTCGCTTTTCAATCAAATGCACACCATAAATGTTGCTTGCAATTATATGCTTGTCAGTTAAATTGGATGAGAAAAACATAGCCTTAAAAACAAATGAAAATGTGATGAAGCTCACAACAGATAGGCTCTGAAAAGAGGACAGACTTTTCAGTCACGTGAATGGAAGAAAAATTAATTATGTAAATCATTTCTTAGAAAACATAACATATTAGTTGGGAGTGCTTACCACAAATTTCATCATTCACACGAGAAGAGAACAGAAATTTAGGCGTACTGCCCACATTCCTGCAATAAAATTTTCCTGCTGGACAAGCAGCCGTTCCTATCAAAGCAGACAACAATCTAGTTGACAGGAGCACTCAAACAAAATACATGCAAATATTCTATAGGCTTCAAAACCGACAAAACCATCAAAGGAATGGGAAAGATCAATAGGGAATAAAGAAATACAAGAGAAAATGATGAATGATGCAAAAGACACAGCTTTATTTGTAGTGCATCCATCAAAGTACTTTTTGGATAGCTGAGAAATCTCTAAGGGCCACCAGCGCACAATTAGACACTCGGTGGATAATAGACCTTCCTGTCTACCTTCTTCACTTAAATGCTAAGCTCTTGTCACAGAAGGATTCAAACCCATGACGAGCGCCTAACCCACACATCACGCCCTGCACTCTTACCACTAGACCAAAGTCCTGGAGGCTCCAACTGTTCAAAGTACTTTCACCCATCATACCTAATGGAGCAATTGTAAGATAACATTTTGGCATCTAGTGAAATAGTCTTCCTAAATCCCGTGCATCTTAGCATCTTTTATAACCCACCACATATTGAAAATCTTTTGTCTCAACAAAACAATTTAAGGCTAGCATTTATAAAAAAAAAAATGGCATATTCTAATTCTTTCTCCATTTAAATATTGCCCTTGTTGGCATTTTCGGTAGATAATATCAACTATGGATGTTATGCAACCATTTTGCCTCTTAAAATTTACAAACAAGAGAATGTAACACAAATTCTTTCAAAGAGGATGTTACTCAGCATGATAACTCGTTGCAAAACATAACTTCGACAAAAGAATTCTAACGCCTATACAACCAAGACTCTATCATACACAAGTAGTAAACAACTAGATGCTACACACATAGATTAAAGTATTCTCCCTCAAACGGATTAAGCTTTTAGATAAGATAGGTTCAATATGATCGGAGCTGAACAATCAAAAAATAATTCAATATGATTGGAGGTCTGGGCTTAAGACTCACTGTAACACACAAGTTTTTGCTATATACACCGTTTGTGTGCACCATCAAGTCACATTACATGTTATAGCTGGTAACGTGACCTCTCACAAGTTATGGAGGCTTACCTGCAGATATCCCTTAGATGATCTAACAGTGTAAAAATTCTTTCGCACTAACAATGCATATAAATTAAACTCGTAAACACATTAACAATTACATTCCACATGTTTACTCCAAGAAACAATATAAGTAAATAAAAAAGTTACTTCACATAGTTCAATATAAGAAAAAAAATGCTAACCAGGCTCATCAGTTCCATCGGGACAATCGCAAAAATCATCGTTGAGCCGATCTTTGGTGAAAGAATTAGACCCATCTTTACATTTGATCACATCCGAAGCATAGTACTTTTCATCTGCAAATTCATCAGTGACATAACTTGTTTCAAATTCAAGACTTCATAAAAGCTGCATCAAGAAATTTATACCTAGAGGATGAATTCCGGTAGGTACGTCAGTGGAAGAATGAGAGACATGTAAGAAGCAGCAGCTGAGGAGAAGACTTGTAAGCAGACTAGTCTCCATTTGGAATTGGAACGAATTGAGGGTCTTTTGTGTTAATTGAGCACATTTTTTGTTTGTATTTGTAGTATGTTAGTTCTAACTTGTAATTCCCTTAGGTGTGTTTGGTTCGAGGGATAAGGGATTATAATTTCGAGATTAATTTCGGGATTAGTTTATTTCATGTTAGATTGGAGGGATTAGACATATTGGATAAAACTTATCGCACAATTGTAGGATTAATTTATCCCATATAGAGGGTGGGATAAGCAATCCCAAGGTTTAGTTCCACTTTTAGTTCCATAATAAAGCTTATCCCAAATTCATGAGATATCTCACTTTTAATACTCCCTCAAACCAAACAACCTCTTACGGATCCAGAATTTGAAGGCACTATTTGTATTTATCGTTAACCATAAGATCAAATAGAAAAGGCAGGTCGGGCAATGTTTAAAATTTCTTTTTGTTACTGTAAGGTTTATTTAAGCATTTTTCCCCAATACATAAATAATTTAAGTTTAATTTAATTAATTTTTTCACACTTGTTAAATTCTATATTATGGAAGAGCATCGCTATATATTTAAAGAGCGCCTAATTCATATAACAATAGCTTTAATATTGATATAATTTTTGTTAGACTACGTTAAATTGTGTTCAACAACTCTTCATATTAAATGTCACATTTTATGGCAATTCTTTGCAAAAAGAAAAATAAAACAATAATAATAATTATTATTAAATTTTTTAATCTATGAGAATTAAATTAAAATATCTATTAATCAAGCTGCTTAATCTTTTAAAATTCAGTAGAAAATATTGCTCAAATTATTTTTTTATATGTATAGATTAATATGGTATCGTCAAAGGAGAAGCTACGTATATTTAAAATAAATTTAAATTTTTATCAAAAATAAATTTCTCATGAAATAAGAAATAACAATAGAAACAAACTAAAAAGGAAAACCACAACAAAAAGAAAAAAAATTGAGAAGAAAAAGAAGAGAGAATGAGAGATTACAAATAAAAGGGATAGAAAAAAGGGGAAAAAATGAAAGGAAAGGGAAGCCTGCGCTAGGATAATACAAAGTACAAACTGTGTGTATGTGTCATAGTATGTAATTTTTGCAACGGTGAAAGGCTAAAATTGCCACTAAACTATCGAACAAAGTCTAATTATACCACACGTTAAAAACATGGTACTAATATGCCACAACCGTTACACTTTTGGTTTAAAAATGTCATTATGTATAACTTTCGATTCAAAATTGCCATTATTTCTAATAGAGCCCATTTATTCTAATTTTTAATTTTTAAAAAATACTAAAAATTTCCTAAAAAATGCCGCATGGCCATTAAAACCCTCAACCCAAGCTATTTACCGAACCCACCCACCCCTACCCTATTTTTGCTTTTTCTTTTACTTTTTAACACAAGCATTAGTTTCATCTCCAAATTTACAAATATATCCGAAATTTATATTCCAAAATCTGCTCATTCCATGTGGGGAAATAAAAAAAAAAGTACATTCTGAAACTCTATTGAAATAAATTTTTTAAATAATTTGTGAAAATCTAGAAATGCAATATATTGTAGAAAAAGAGAAGAAATAAGTTTTGGATATTCTCATATCCCAGGTCGAGCTATTTTCTTGACAAAATTATGAAGGAGTCTGTGTAAAGAAATATTTAAAGTTAGAGAAATAGAAGGTAAAGTGAGCGATATTGGTGTGGTCCGCTCTAATTAGAGAAGAATGTGAAAAAATGGCCTTTGATTCTTATTCTATTTTCGCCTTTTCAAAAAAAAAAAAAAATATATATATATATATATATATATATATATATATATATATATATATATATAATTTTTTTTAATAATTATGTTGATTGCTAGATAAATAGAAAAATACATTAACAAATACAACTAAGGGGTGGGGGGATAAGGGTCAAAAATGAAGTTGGGCAGGGGTATTAAATGCACATTAGGCATTTTTTATAATTTTATACTCCATCCGTCCCAAAATGAGTGTCTGCCTTTCCTTTTTTGTTTGTCCCAAAATAAGTGCCTCTTTCCTTTTATGGCAACTCATTAAATCTAAGATTTGTTTTGAGCCACAGGATTTGAAGACACTGGCCCACATTACACACATCTTTCATTTTAAACCACGGGATTTAAAAGTCTTCCTTATTTTCTTAAACTCTGTGTCCAGTCAAACCCAGACACTCATTTTGGGACGGAGGGAGTAGTATTTTTCAAAAATTAAAAATTAGATAATGGTATTTTTGAGCCGAAAGTTATACATAATGTCATTTTTTAACCGAAAGTGTAACGGCAATGGCATTTGGCACCATATTTTAACAGGTGGCATAATTAGACCTTTTTCGATAGTCTAGTGGCAATTTTGGCTCTTCACCTTTGTTGTAAAACAACAAAAGTGTTGGAATCTAGATTCAAACTCCTGACATGAGAAAGTATGGACTTTGACCACTGGCACCACGGCGCCTTTTTTTTTAAGCAAAGAGTCAACTAGGCAGTGTGTGTAGAGATGAATTTTATAAATAATAAAAACAAAAGCCTCAATGAGGACAATACAAAGTAAGGAGTGCCAAACCATACCTTAATCATCCTATCGAGGGGAAACCTCGCGCCTAGCACGAATGCAAAAAATAAAAACTCGCTAATACCAAGTACTCTATGATCATCACAGAGTTTATAACACACTCTGTGCTGATATTACAAATGATAATGCTAATATAATGAAAATAAATAAAAACTAGAAGGAAAGTGAAATTATAGAATGTACACTTCCTTTTACAAGTGATCAAACTAAAAATAGTAAATGGCCCTAGGATAGTAATTTGATAAAATGAAACTTGAGGTTCTCTATCTTGATCATATATGCTATCCATCAAGCCTTCAAATTTTTTATTTTCTGATTTTGTACTCCGTGCGGGTTGCACTCTAGTTGGCTCTAGAGGTTGCCTCTCCTTCTTCATTTTTTTCTTTAGAGCTTTGTGTTGAATAGCCCTTGGAGAAAAATCACCCTCTCTAGCCACATGATTAAAACTGTGAGCGGTGGATTCTTCATCAAGCTCCTCTTCTTCAAAAATATCATCGTCACCACGGCGCCTTTGATTACTATCGGTGCGAGATTTAATATATGGACCATTTTGCTGATAAATAAATATATATAAATACAAAGTTCGGTCAAAGCTTGCGGATGTCACTACACCCGGTCCTCCCAACTAAATCCGCCCCTAACCGTTACCCAAATCAACAAGTTATTGAGCCAAATAGACATATCTGACGCCAATGTTACATTTTTGACCCCCAAAAAAAGTCTTACAAAAATAACATCAGTTAGGAAAAGTTGTTGCGGCTTCTAAAGAAAATCTGGTGATTACCAGGTCTTTACTAATAGAAGGATTTGGCGATTGAAAATATTTGTTTACGGGGGATAAATTTATATCTGTAACAGGGTGCCAAAAGTGTCTTATTTCAGTAAGTCATCCCAAAATCAATATATATGCCTAAAGCTGTGAATATGGGTTTCCCCAAACAAATTTAACCGGGTGCCCTTCATAAGCCCCGGTTTAGTAGAAATTCCCCCATTTTGAAATATTTTAGCTAACTACCCTCCACATTATTAGTTAGTATGTGAAAGACTATTTTTCCCTGCCCAAACCTAATTCACATTGAGCCCTTTCCTTCTTCCTTTCTTTCTTCATAACTGCTCTCATGTTTCTTTCCTCCTTCATTTCCTTCTTTCTTCTTTGTGTTATACAGATTCAGGTATGTTTTTCTCTCTTTTCGTGTGTTTATTTTATATTTATATTATTATTATTTATTGAATTTGTGTTATAATGCAATTTCTGTTTCGCCTAATGCTTTATCTATATTTTTTTGTCTATATTTTCTTAGTAATTATTGTTAATATACTTATTTGTTAGTTTTTTTTTATTTGGATTGATTACCGTCGTTTAATTTGAAGTTCATGTGAACTATTTTTGCTTGTTTTGCTTGATTGAGATGATTTTAAGGTTCTTCTTCGTTGTAGCCATTATATCTTCTTGTTACCCATTGCACAGAGCTTAATGTCTTGGCTATTGTCATTACTTGCAGAGACATTCTCTGCAAGTTTCTCATTGCACCATAGCTTAAACTCTTGGCTATTGCCAATACTTGCAGAGACTTTCTCTGCACATTGCCCATTACTAGAGTTTAAAGTCTTGGCTATTGCCAATACTTGTAGAGACCTTTTCTGCATGTTGTTCAATGCACCAGAGCTTAAAGTCTTAGCTATTTTCAATACTTGCAGAGACTTTCCCTGCAAGTTTCCCCTTCCACCAAAGTTCAAAGTCTTGGCTATTGCCAAGAGTTGCAGAGCCTATCGAGTATGAGTTTGTTTATTGTTCAGTAGTAGTTATCGTGCATTTTATTTCTCATTATTTTTGTCATGTTGACTTTGCATTTTGGTGATTGTACAAGAATTTTTCTACATATTAATTGTGAGTTCATTATGGCACGTCGTAACGTATGTCCCCTCGTATTTACTCTTTGTTTTGTTACCATATGATTTTTAAATTTTATTTATCGAATGAGTATAGTTTATTTTTTGTTCTCATAAGAAGAAGATCAAAGTTTAAGTTTAAGTATTGGTTTGATGCCAAAGGTTGTTGGGGTGGTGATGTAAAGTATAGTAGTTTGGTTAGTGCATTTTTGACGGAGTCAAATGATGTTGTTGAAAGGTGGAGTCAATGGCAAATACACCACGTAGAGCAACCAGTAGGCATTCTTGACATGACTTTTAGTAATTAGTGGATTATTTTCGTTCCTGTTTTGTTTTCATTTTTCATATTCAAGTTTTGTATTTTATTCGTATACCGTTGATTGTGGTGCTTATGCGATAAAATTTGTAGACTTGCTAATGAATGAGAAAGAGTTTTCAAAGTATAGGTTTACCCAACTTAGGCAATATCGACTTGATTTGGCCGTCAATATGTGGTGTCATGCGAACTCCAAGACAACTGATGGGAATGAAACTCCTCCAGAGATGATTATCATGAATATAAAGATTTGTCATGTGAACGAGTACTTGGCGTACCATTTGTTGTTGGAGGAAACAACTGAACATGTAGTTTTTGTGAATGAGTGACTGTTTTTTTTTTTTTTTGAAATGTTGATTGTGATGATTACTTCATGTGAATTTGGTAATAGTGTTTTTTGGTTTAGAGTGTATGAATATGTGCAAGAAACTAATGGTATAAGGTGTATTGTTATAACTATTAATATTTTAGCTAATGAATTGTATCTCGTTTTATATGTATGATTGCTTTAATTGTTTCTTAGTGTTGCAGAATACCTTTTTTTTGCTCTTTCATTCACTTAGGCTATTCTGCATTTGTATTTTTAAAAGCGAAAAAATGTCATTTAATTGGTAAGGAAGTGGTCGAGCGCAAATGTCAGTTTTGTCAAGACTTCAAGGCAAGTTAGATGTGTTGGGGGGAGATTGGTGTGAGGAGAGTGTTACCCTTTTGCCAAGTCTTGCAGTCACAGTTGGAGTCACGGTTGAAGGGTTCGAGGGCAAATATTTCCCTACCAACACTTGACGGCATGTTGGCTTGGAGAAAGGGGAAGGGGGTCGAGGAAAGTGTAGTCTGTTTGCCAAGAACTCAAGGCAATTGTTGGATTTCGAGAAGGTAGGATTTGAGGGCAAATGTTGCCCTGGAAGGACTTCAAGGAAATTTAGCCCAAAGAAGGGTGGAGGGGTCGAGGAACGTGTTGGCCGCTTGTCAAGAAGTCGAGGCTAAGCAGTTATGAGTTGTTACGAGTTTAATTGGGTTAATAAAAAGTGAAACACAATCTTTTTTTTAACATAAAGTTCATTAATAGTGCAAATAATAAGTTCATTAACAATTTAAATTCAAGTTCATAAGAGTAACTATAATGAATTATGGGGTAACTTTCTTCTTGTAAAGTCAATCAATTTCCCTTCTTGTTGACACAACACATTGCTATGGTTTGCTTCATTCACAATGAATTCCCTTGTGCTGGCGGTTCTGCGGTTATTTGATGATGAGTTATTCATTTAACAACTTCTACTATGAAATGTGATTTTCTGAAATTCTCATCATTCTTTAGCAAATACATGCAAGTGACAAGTTCTTGATCGTTTGCTACGATCATGCCCTTGCACGTTTCCAGATTGGTATCAAACCATATCTTTACTTCACTCTCATCACTATTGATGCTTAGAGCATTAAAAATTTCTTTTTTAAATGCCTGGTAGGTAATAACAACTTTCACAAGTATCAATGTCATGGTTCTTATATTTATTGCTTGCATCCCATTTTCCGTTGTAAGCGATGTATACGCAATTTGTTGCCATAGTACTAATCCTGCACATAATAAAGACGAACACTATGCTCAGATTTTGATGGATAGATCACCAAGATTGAAGTATTATCTTGATCTATAGGAAGCTAATGTTGGGTAAACTCTTGCCCTTATTGTTGGACCAGATCTTAAAGTATTGGCTATTGCCAAGACTTGCAGAGACTTTTTCTACAAGTTGCCTATTGTACAGAGCCAAAATCTCTACAAGTTTTTCATTGCACGGAGCTTAAAGTCTTGGCTATTGCCAAGAATTGCAGAGACTTTCTTTGCAAGTTGGCTATTGCACTAGAGCTTAAAGTATTGATTATTGCCAAGACTTGCAAAGACTTTCTCTACAAGTTGCCTATTGCAACAAAACTAAGACTTGCAAAGACTTTCAGTACAAGTTGCCCATTGCACCAGAGCTTAAACTCTTGGCAATAGCCAAGACTTGCAGAGACTTTCTCTGCAAATTGCTCATTGCACCAGAGCTTAAAGTCTTGGCTTTGCCAAGAATGACATAGACTTTCTCTGCAAGTTGCCCATTGCACCAGAGTTTAATTTGCCAAGACTTGCAGTAGCTTTCTCTGCAAGTTGCCCATTGTGCAGAGCTTAAATATTTGGCTATTGCCAAGACTTGCAAAGATTTTCTCTGCAAGTTGCCCATTGCAACAGAGCTTAAAGTATTGGCTATTGCCATGACTTGCAGAGACTTTCTCTGTAACTTGCCCATTGCAGCAAAGCATATAGTCTTGGCTATTACTAAGATTCGCAGAGACTTTCTCTGCAAGTTGCCCATTGCACTAGAACTTAGACGCTTAGCAATAGCCAAGACTTGTAGAGACTTTTTTTGCAAGTTGCCATTGCACCAGAGCTTAAAATCTTGGCAATAGCCAAGACTTGCAGAGACTTTTTTTGCAAGTTGCCCATTGCGCTAGAGCAATGAAAAACGTGATGTTCATATTTTTACTACTTGAATATCGATCTAATGTCATTTGATGCCCATACGACAAGTTTTTTTGGATCATTATGAACAAAATTCGTAGCTCATCAGGTAGTATGTAGTTATACAAAATTTTAAGAAAATTAAACAGAAATTATGCAGAATTGAATGCAACATTTAGTAAAACTCGGTAGGAATTTGAAGGAATTTAACCTTGAATCTTCGTTTCAATGGAGGAGTCCGTAAAAGTTGTAGGTTTTTAGGATTTAGAGATTGTTTTAATGGAGAAAAGGAAGGGGAGGATAGTGTGGGTTTTTTTTATTAGTTGTGAGGGGTATTTACGTCCGGAATAAGTTTAATTAAACTAATGGAGGGTATTTATACTAAACCACTATTATTGAGGGCAAAGATGCAAATCATTGCTTACCGTGTCATATTTGTGTAATTCAGGGGTTTTGCCCATTTGGCCTGCCCATTTGCAGAAATATGACACCATGAGCAATGGTTTGCCTTTTTGCCTGTGCTAACAGTGGTTTTGCAAAAATGCCCCCATTAATTTCTTAGGCACGCTGGCGAGTATGTTCCTTTAAACTTGCCCCTTCAAGATGATTAGCTTGCTCGAGATCCTCTAGTGCTTGAGGCCAATGGTGGTTAGGCGTGTGAGATTATGTCTAAAACTTCTCTTGATCTCATGGACCAAGTCAGAGAAGATTGTGTATTGGGGCCTGAAGTGGTAGTGTATCCGGTCGGGCACACCGGTCGTATTATAGATCTACGTACTAGGAAGGTTTGTGTATATACCTACCCCGTAAGCCCAACCTGGCGGAAAATCAATAATGCTAACCATGTTAATAAATATAACAGATCCGTAGGCCCAACTTGGAGCATACCTCTTAACACTAACTAGAATAATAAATATAATTAGCCTGTAGGCCCAAACCTGGCACGGAATCCTTAATGCTAACCAAAAACATGATCAATAACCAGTATGACAGTTCAAAATATCATGTATCAAGCTCAATCAATCAACAATAAAAAAAGTTTTAGTATAAGTATTTTTTTTTTAAAATTACTTGTCATAATAAGCATGCTCTATCAGAAACAGCCTCTTATCCTTGGTAGGGATAAGGTATGTGTACATCTCACCCTTCCCAGGCCCAACTTGTGGGATATGTTGGGTATGTTGTTGTTGTAATAAGCATGCTCATTTAGGTGGTTATGCATGTAAAGTATACATGCACAAATATTCATGTGGCATAAGGCTGCCATACAATTGAACAAGAACCACTTACCTCGATGCAACAATAGCTATCTAGCCCACGATCATCCCTTTCAATTCATTAATCTATCCAAACGAGTTCAGTTTATGCAAAATAATAAATAATATGATCAATATAAGCTAGCCGACTAATTTTCATAACTTTAGGAAAAATGGGCCAAAAAGTCAACCCAAAGGTCGACCTCGAACTCACATACCTGAACACTAGAAGTAAATACATTTATTGGTTACCCATAAGTCTACGAGTTCAAAAGTGAAATTATTTTTCCAATCGGAGTACATTTACATAATCAAATGTCTAATTTATTAATTTTTAGGTTTATGTCAAAATTCAAATGTTTTTCAACACCTCAAATCACAATTCAAATTATATAATCACGTAACCAATTTGAATGCGAGCTCATACATATAAAGTTTGTCCAAATCGAATTCCATTTACCCCATCAAATTCCAAAATACTCCATTTTAGGTTAGGATGTAACATTTCCCAATCAGGCTTTAAATCTCAAGATATGACGGGTGAAATCAATCCGAAATAAGATAGAGAATCATTAATTTGAAACCTATGAATAAATTCTACTCCAAAAGCCAAGTCACAGGAGCTCCTCTCGGCAAAAAATGGTGAAAATGAATGAAAATCGCGAAACTCAGCTGTATATAGAAATTCAACTTTCTCAGTGTTATAGCGGATGAGTTAGTGCTATCGCGATGATTTTTTTTTTTTTTGGGCCATCTACCCATACGATCTCGGAATTCGACGATTATTGCCTCTATTATCACAATTTTTTGATACATATACAATATTGCCTTTGGAATTTATGTTTAATCTTTGAAAAGCAATCAAGGATGTCGATTCCATATGCCTAAAAACTACTCCTTTTGCTCCAAGTTTTGAAATTTGAGTAAACAAACTCTGTCTCCATTACTGAAAGTTTATACAAGTCATAAATGCTCATAAAAATCTATTGTAATTGACATAACTTATCTAAAACAAGGCGTTAAGTTCATATTTGACTTATCGATGACACCAAAAATAACCCCCCAGTAGCTAAGGTAAACAACATAGAAAAAGCACTTATTTTTGTATCGGTTCCGGAAGAGCGCCCGGGTAGTTTCCAAGGTTTGGCACTTTCCATACTTCATGGGTGCAACATCAACAAATTCGCTCATGATCAAGTTACAACCTAAGATCTATGACCATATTATATTAACTGTTCATATTTCGTTCACTCCATAAATATGCATACGGTCTTACCTAGGACGGTCCCCCTCTTTATTGAGCAACTGGTTCGATCGCTGGGTTATTGGGACCCTACGGCGGTCGAACCTCAGAGGGCAAAGGTAGGGCATTGGGCTCCTGCACATTCGAATGACTTCAAATTTTACAGGCAAGTTATTAATGACATTTCCAAATTACCAAAACTTTAGGCATGCAAAACAAAGTGTTGGTTTTCAAGACGGCGTGCTAAGTCAAATTTCTTCTTTAGTCTACGACTAAGCCGAAACCAAAACTTTGTTAAAAAACATATCCAACGACCTCCGAATATTCTCAGATTTTATAACAACAATAACAACATACCCAGTATAATCCTAAAAGTGAGGTATAGGAAGGGTGAGATTTACACAGACCTTACCTCTACTAAGGTGGAGAAGCTGTTTCCGATAGACCCTCGTCTAGTGAAAACATTTAGAAAACACATTTGAAAACAATAGGAAAATATATTTCCTAAAAATTGGTTTCAAGTATTACAATTATGACACGACCCGAATTTCTAGTTAGGCCATGCGGGCACCCGATATCCTCTCCTAGACCCGTCGGGCGAACCCTTACCAACTGAATTAGCAAAATAAATATAAATTCAAAGGCTAAATAAGAATAAGACTTAGAAAAAAAAAACACAGGCATACTGATACCTCTAAGTTGTACAAAAGAAATTACAGCAGACTATCCAACATAATAGGTTTAAGGCTATCCAGACTAGACATCTAAGAGTATAAAAAAATACATACGAATACAACTGAAATAACAAACATAAAACTGATGGCCATCCTGAATAAAAGCTGGCTCACCCTGACAACTGAAGTCGTCTTCACTCCTTAACAACGTGGCGAACTCAATTCTGGAGCGAACCTGCCGAAACGAAATAAATAGATAAGAAACAAACAATAAACAAGGGTGAGTCAAAAGGACTCAATAAGTGGGGCAGACTAGCCACCTCAAAGAATAGGTATGCTAGCCAGGGAGAAGAGCTAAGCAAATACAGACCAGAAACGCATACAACTAAAGCATATAAACCAATTAGGGACACAAGATAGCCAGAAACATATAGGCAAACTGAAATATGTCCACAACATGGTATGCATACCGCATACACAAAACACAACACAATAGTCACCCAATAGTTAGCATGTGGTGCAATGAAATCCGGTGAATGTGGTATGATGCAATGCAGTCGCATGTGCATGATACTCATCTTCGGCGCGGGACTCTCATCGTCTTTCAGGAAGTGTATGCAATAATGACGCTTCACCGGCGCGGGACTCTCGTCAACTACCGGGAAGTATATGCAATAATGACCCTTCACCGGTGAGAGTCCTCATCGACTACCGGGAAGTGTATGCAATAATGACGCTTCACCGGCGCCGGACTCTCATCGACTACCGGGAAGTGTATGTCCAGCTCAAAAACAGAGTAGAATGCTTAGATGCTCAATGCAATACCAAAAAAAATCCAAGCTAAGGCGTAATGAGTACGCCTATTGGCAGCTACACACATAAGGAACACGTGGTAGAATATCCACAAGGCCAAGGGCCTCCAAAGAAATGGATATAATCACTTACCTTGTTCCAAAGTTATCAGTGCTACTCAAAAACTGCTTTGTCCTTTGAATTCATTGCCAAACGATCCCACTGTTTTCAATAAGCAAAAAAATATATCACATAAGGCTAAAGTCTTCATTCCCTACATCTTAGAACAATCCGGTAAGGAACCTGACACCCGATTCGCATAGGCAATACGTAGTCCAGGCCGATGTACATGGTTTAAAATCACATAACCAAACTCTTAATAAATTATATTTATGGATAGCTCATAACTCCCTAAGTACGAGTATATAATCAATTCCACTATCATGGTCCAATTAACCCCTTAAACTATCAATTTAACTAATTAGAACGATGTCTAATATTCCAATTTCTACCGCAAAAATATATTCAAACACACATAATAAACTGAAATAATAAATTAACATCATTACCTGAATGTTTCGGGGTGAAAGTTCTACTTTTTTCCTTCTCCTTTTTCTTTTCTTTCTCTCTTTTTCTGACATTTTTCGCTGCCTTCTCTCTTGTTCTTGATTTTGATATCGTTTCTATTCTGTTTCATTTTGTGTTTTTAAGCTAAGACATAAAGCCAGTAGCCACCGCCTTTCTCTAATTCCTTTTTAATGTTTTCCTTTTTTTTTTTTTTTGAAAACTTGCTGCTTTGACTAAAATTAAAACGGAACCCTACGAAACTCGGAATGATCCCAAATCTCTCAAGTAAGTTATACAAAATTTATGTAACATCCTCAAGGATCTCAAATCGAATTTCCGAAACTCAAGATGCGAATTAAACGGAAAAAGATCAAATTATTAATTTTCAAAATTTTAGCGGAAACTATCTGAACGACCTCGAAATTCACTTTCGAAAGTTCACACATGTCAAAAATGACCATACAAACCTAACGACGTTTTCGGATTTCGAATCGGAGCTCATTCGCCAAAATCGATCTCGAAAGCCTCTTTTAAAAATTTACTGACAACGGAAATTGATACCTTCTTCCGATACCTACCAAATGAAGTCCGATTTAGTTCAAATTTTACAAAATGGTCCTAATGGACCTTATCGGCACGCCAATTGGAGTCCTAACTTTCGAAACGACTCCCTAAGGTCGTTTCTTTCTCCTCCACTTAGACTCTCGTTCGTCCTCGAACGAGCTTGAGTCTAAAGAAAAATTCACACAGATAATAAAAGAACTTGCACAACCTTCATAAACTACTCCGCGGACATTAGATTCCAAAATCAGAATTATAACACGCACACCGAACTCTTCGAATAAAACATATCTGGATAATATGATAACACCATTGCCCAGCTTATTTTGACTAAGCTGACCCTTCCTTGATCAAGAGAGAAGAGTTCAAAATTGTCGGAACAAAGATACATGGGATTCTGGATGGATTAACATGATTCCAGCGACGAACCACCTCGTCGATATACTTTTCGATATAGAACAGGTCAATGAAACAAAGAATTAGCTTATGCTTCAGCAACGCCTTAGAGATAATATTAGCATTCAGTATTGGAGGAAGACCCCTCCACTTAGAGCATAAACTCATACAACTAATTTGAATAGGAATAGTCATCCTCGCACAGTCTGCTAGACTAAGGAACACTTAGCTAAAAACAGAATGCGGCTCAGACCTGAGCTACCAAATTACCCTCTCGAGTTGCCAAACAGCTGCAACTCTCGAGTTCACAACTCGATCTACACCTTTGCCATAAGCACCACCGCCTGATAGATCAACTAAGGAGTCAAATGACGTCTCTCATTACCCTTACTAGCCTTAAAACACAATAATGTGCTTATCCAGCTACCTTGACACGCACTCTGGCTCAACACATGGAACATCACAAGCGGATATTAATTGCCCAAGCTCACTAGTACCGGACGAAGAAGAGATGGCAATGGACTGAGGATAGGAATAATTAGAGCTTCAGGAAGCTCATCTTCTTATTTGCTTGGCTACCAGAGCTAGATTACTTCCGAGTCAGGCTAGCCAAAGAATCGCAATTGAAGAAATAGACATTAAATGAGCTTTATGGAACAACATCCATGCCAATTTAACCTCCCAATAAGAAGGAAACTCTGACAATTTACCAAAAAACTCTTTTATAATTGAAACGAGCTCATAGAATAACATGGCTCTACCAGCATCTTGAACAAAGGGAAGACATATAGATCGAATATTACTTACTAATCACTTTGCACCGGAAGAAACGATGACACTTTCTGATGGTGGCGAATTAGGATCTATCATCCTATCAACACTGAATTCCAAGGAGAGAGGTAAATTGACTTGACATAATAACAAAAGGTAGCACAACAAGATACCAAGCAGGCAATACCGACACTCACTCCAAAATCTCTCTCATTTAAACCAGATAAACTAGTAGGGTCACAAATACCATGAATAAATCACACCAGAAGCTCACCCATCTACCACAACAGATTCTTAATAGAAACAACATCCTAGGAAACCATGGAAACATGATAAGATAAACGAATTCTAGATCGACCGGAAGAATCCAATCTTACTCACATATAACGGAAGACGAAATACCTTGGTCTACTACATCGGATGCCTCAGGACCTTGCCAGACTGGCAGTTCATAGAACTGCCTCTGCGGCTGAGCTGAGCCGCTATCCTGATAATCATTTCCAAAAGAACCACTACCACGACGCTCTCGGCCTCTACCGGATGGTGGCATATCTCTAGCCGATTAAGATCTAAATGAAATTCCTGACGACTAGGCAGGTGCCTGAGGGCGAGAAGAAGGACGATTGTCTTCTTACCAAAGTAAGGGACAGTTCTTCCAAAGATTACGAGGCTCACGACAATGATAATACTTTTTGGGTAAAAATGGATGTTGGACAGACTGCCGATAGCTATAAAGAGAAGATTGTGTCTAATCTTAACATGCTACTGGCGCACTCTAAGAATCACGCACCACAAGCTGAGATAACCTGGCAGGTGACGTCCCACGATAATCAGAACCCTTACCTCACCATAAAAGGTACCATAGTTTCCCACCAGGGGCCACGAGATTTCTTGCTCTCCCGCTCTAACTCTTCCTACTCTAACTTTTGGTATGCTTCATACCTCCGAGCAATATCAACAACATCAGTTGAAATCCCGACCACAATCTCTAGAGTTATCCAGGACCTCCACGAAGGAGAAAGATCATCAATAAATCTTCGAACCTTCTCGGAAGGATCATGGACTAGTTCTAGTGCATATCCAGTCATCCTAGAGAATTCAATCTCATATTCTAAAACCGACAGGCTACTCTGTCTAATCCACTCAAACTGGCAATATTTTCATCTCGCTCACTGATCGAAAGGAACTTTTCCATGAATCTACGAGAAAGTTCACACCAAGTAAGCTTAGGCAAGCTCTTCCTAGCTGATAAAAGAGCGGTCCACCAATCCAAGGTTGGACCCTGAAACTGAAAAGCAATATAATAAACACTATACTACTCGAGATAACCAAGAGCCTGAAGAATACGCTGACATCATTTTATTTTAAAAAATTCATTAGGTTTATCTGATGCATTGCTTGAGAATATCGGAAGGTTCAACCACATAAAATAATGCAACCTCTTTGGGCACTCGGACCGAACTATCACCTTGGCTGGCTAACCAGCCAGAACAATTGGAGGCACAACACATGTTGCCTCTGGAACGTGATTTACTGGGGCAACATCATGAACTGGAACAAGAGCTCCCTGAGTCCGAACATCTGCTTCTGTGGCGACCTGATGAGCTGCCTAGGGAATAAGAGGTTCTTACGGTATCTGCGCCGCAAAGATTCTCGTAAAAGCATCGTAGAGAGCCCAGGAACCACAAGACTATGCTCCCCTTGCCCACCGCGAGCCGGCACAGTTGGGGCTTCTAAAACTGGATCGTCAGCATGATCCACAACTCTTGGGGCTTGGGCAGCGCTAGCCCTAGGCTAGACTGCTTCGTCCTGAACTCCTACCCTTTGCTGATTTTTTGCACAAGGGTTCAGCATTACTACAAAGGAATTAAAGAAAAAAAATTTACATACCGCAAGAAGACCGATGCACGATTAGAAAAGAAGAAGAGAAACTTCCTAAATGCCATCATAGCCTCTCGTAGATAAGTACAAACATCTACGTACCCGTTAGTGAGACTCTACTAGACACTGTCTTAGTGTGGATAGACTCTAAACCGGGCTTTGATACCAACTGACACAACCCAGATTTCTAGCTAGGCCGTGCGGGCACTCGACATCCTCCCCCTAGACCTGTTGGGTGAACCCTTACCAACTGAATTAGTAAAATAAATTAAAATTCAAAGGCTAAATAAGAATAAGACTTCGAAAAAAAAACACAGGCATACTGATAAAAGCTGTACAAAGGAAATTACAGCTGACTACCCAACATATTAGGTTTAGGGCTATCCAGAATAGACATCTAAGAGTACCAAAAAATACATACGCCTCCTGAAGGGAGCAAAATACAACTGAAATAATAAACATAAAACTGGTGGCCATCCTGAATAAAAGCTGGCTCACCCTGACAGCTGAAGTCGTCTTCGCTCCTTAACAACGTGACGAACTCAATCCTGGAGCGAACCTGCCGAAATGAAATAAATAGACAAGAAACAAGAAACAAACAAGGGTGAGTCAAAATGATGCGGGGCAAATCGAGCTAAGATGCCAATCAACGAGTGCCAAGCTTGAAGGATGCAAAGGACGGGAAGCCGAGGGCTTTGGGAACGATCCGGAGAAGCAACAAACGGAGAGGCTCTTAGGCGCACCTCCCAGGCATTCAGGCGGTCCGCCCAAACACCTAGGCGGTCCGCCCAAGGAGCTGCAAAACCAGGCGCTCCGCCCACCAGCTGGGCGCCCCGCCTGCCTCACTTGAAAGCCAGGCGCTCCGCCTCCATTTGGGGCGCTCCGCCTCCCCCACTGGGCTGCCCGAGACGTGCCAAAGCTGAGGTGCTCCGCCCACCCACGCTGAAGACTTGATTTTTGGTTGTGAACTTCCTATTTTGCCCTTAAGTGGCTTGTATGTTTTAACTAGGCCTAGGGGCTTTCTAGTCATTTCACTTTAGTCTTAGAAAGTTCTATAAATAGAACACTTAGCCATTTCATTCATGACACAACTTTGAATATTGTAAGAACGTGAGCGATGCTCTCTTTGAACCCTCGTTGGGAACTTGAATTCAATTGGTGGAATCCAATTTGAACTTCATCCATCTTTGATCACTCTATTTGCAAGAGTCGGGTACCTCTTGAGGATAGTTGCATAGCGTAGGTGATTCCTTGACATTCACCCGAGGTGTAGTGAGACAAGTTCCTCGTTGCTACTTAGGTAATCGTTCGAGTCTTGTCTCGTTTTTATCTTTATCTTTATCGTTTCCGCATTTTCGTATCGTTTGTTGCTTCCGCCTATTTTTCACTGCATCAGTTGGTATCAGAGCACGGCTAGGCTTCGTTCTTACGAATCCTCAGTCTTGTTCTTGTTGTTTCTATCATTGTGTTCTTGAAAATTAAAAAGAAGAAAAAAAAATCCAAAAACTTGAAAATCACAAAAAAATTGCTAGAAATCATTGGTTGTTGCGATTTTGTTGGTTTTAATTATCGGGGATTGTTTGTCTACGTATTCTCGACAATTGGGTACCAACAAAACACATTTTGAAGTTGTGAATCGAAAATCTTCAAAATCAAATCTCAAAGTTGAAAATTCACCAAAATTGCTAGAACTTGTTTGATGTTGTGAATTCTTTGTTGTTTGGTATCGGGGATTGTTCCTTATAGTTACCCCGTCATTTTCATACCCACATAACATCATTTGGAGTAGCGGAATGAAAATCGAAGTTTTGAATCTTGAAAATTTTTGAAAATTCTTGAAGAACTTGCTCCAAATTCTTGAATCAAACTTATTGTTGGTTGTTTGTTGGATTAAACCATTGGGGTTTGTTTGTTATAGCATAAAACAACTTTGGGTATCATCACATATCAAAAACAACTCGAAATCGTTGGAAAAATTGGGTCAAAATCGACCAAAATCGCATTTTGGGAAGCTGAAGCCCCAAGTCTAGGCGGACCGCCCAGACCCAGGCGCTCCGCCCACCCCTGCCCACTGCCCAAACTTGACAAAAACCAGGCGGACCGCCCCACTGATCAGGCGGACCACCCAGTGTACTGAAGGGTTCGGGTTGGTTGTTTTCGTAGGCTTTCGTGTTTGTTTGGTTTCCGTTGCTTCCGGCTAGTACTTTGAGGGCAACACTCCTACTAAATTAGTACTAGTTCATTGAGCGCCTAGGACCTTCGTGCTTAGAGGAGAGTAGAGCTCAAAGAAGACTCGTAGTCCATTCTTTGCTTCAAGTGCTCACTAAATAGCCTAGCGTTCATCGAGTCCCATCAATTCCACTCTTCCCGAAGAGTATTTGGTTCTTGTGAACTTGGTTGGTTATCGAGGAGGTTGTTCAACTACGAGGAAATCATTGAATCAAGTTTGAGTGATAAATCCCCCACCACTAAACGAGTGTACCGAGCGGCATTCCAAAGTGAGGGAGCGAGTGAGGTTTTTACTCTAACTTCTTTCTTGTCTTTGATTGATGTAGGTACATGGCCGGAGACGTGTACGATACCATTAAGGTACCGGTAAGCACTTTGGCCTACCTCTTGGCCGAGGTGAGATCCATAAGTTCGAGGTTTGATCGCCTCAAAGAGGAATGGACCCCAAGTGTCCAAAAGGATGCCGGAGAAGACATTAGTGAGGAAAAGTTGGGCATTCCCCAACCGTTGGGCACTCCCCAACAAGTGGGCATTCCCCACAACTTGGGCATTCCCCAAGGTGAAGGTGAGCAAGACGATGAGCTTAAAATGACACTTGTGGTACGGAGGAGTTTGGGTGGCATGAGTCTTGAAGAGTCGGAGCATGTGCAAAGGGAGAATCTCTTCCATGCTAGGTGTCGTGTGATGGGGCAAGTGTGCTCAATGATCATTGATTCGGGAAGTTGCGCTAACATAGTGAGTGAGACCTTGATTTTCCAATTGCAATTGCCTACTATCAACATCCACATCCCTACCGCTTACAATGGTTGAGTGAGTGTGGAGAGTTGAGGGTGGTGAAGCGAGCTTTGATTGAGTGTAGCATTGGAAATTATCGAGATAAGGTAATGTTCGATGTAGTACCTATGCTAGCTTGCCATCTCTTGTTTGGGAGGCCATGGCAATATGATCGGAGCGTAGTGCATGATGGTAGAACCAACTCTTATACGGTCTTGGATGGTTCTAGAAAATATGTGCTCAAGCCCTTGACACCGAAGCAAGTAAGTAATGACTATAGGATTATGAGGGAGTTGAGGGAAGCGGCTAAAGCCAAGTCACCCATGGTCCTTGAGCCCGGAACCAACAATCTTATGGTCATGCCCTTGCTAGTTGAAAGTGAAAGTCACTCCACTCCACATGATAGACAAAAGGAAGAGAGGAGTGACGTGAGTGAATTGTCACCCGAATCTACACTTGGCCTTGAGAGAAAAATGAAAGAGAGGAGAGGAGAGGAAATACAAAATGGGAGTGAGGACACCCTTTGTTCTAACCATGTTCTATCTTTTTCTCCTTCTATTTGTTTTGGCTTATGTGTAGGTGCTCTCGAAGGCAAGCTATTGGTGCCTCAATCCCTTCAAAGGCAAGCTATTGGTGCCTCAATCGCTTTCCTTGGAAGGGAGACAAGAGAAGGGAGATCTTCATTGTGAGCTTCATGAAGGAGGAATTGAACGCGACACTTCAAGCGATGTGAGTGCTCACGGGAGCAACTCAAATGTAAGTATTACTCCACACCTTCATGAACATGCTAATCCCTTGCCTTGTGAAGACTCAATGCTAGTTGGCACTTGTAATGCATTTAATGAAATTGCAACTAGCATAGAGTCGATTAGTCAACTTGTGTGTGTATGTGAACCACTAGTTGAGAGGATTGATAAGCCACATCATGATGTGAGCTCGATATTCAATGACCTCTCTTTAGTGAGGAAATGGTAGTTGACTATACTTGTGAACCTTGTTATGACACACCACCAATTTTTGATAAAGGGGCGGATGAGATGTGTGATCACACCCTTATTGATTTATTTGCCTTTGGTGGACCTATGTGTTGTATCGGGGAAGGTAGTGAGCTTGAAGAGTCTCTAGAGTATGAGATGGATCGATTTGTTTTCGATGACTCCTCAAGTGCGGATGATGAACCTAGCTTCAATACTATGCCTTTGCTTAACCATGAAATTGAGGTGCATACTTTTACTAATCCTTTGTTGAGAGCATCCTTATTTGTGGTGGTGAGTTGTATCGAGCTAGGGTTGGGAGTGAGTTGGAACCTCCGTGGTGTGAGGGATTTGATCCCATAGACAACTCTTTATTTGAAACTTCGAGTGAGGTAGATGGTTCTTCTAGTGACCCTACTCTTGTTGGTTCGAGTTATGATGATGAAGAGGCCATTAATAATGCCTTCCTTGAGAGTTTACCTTGTGAGGAGGGTTGTCTTGAGGATGAAATTAGAGGTGAGGAAGTATCTCCTAGTGTGAGTATGAGGGCTTTTAAGAAGGGGAGTGGGATATTTGATTCTAATTGTGATGAGCACTACTTTGCCTATCCCATCCCACATATTAACCACACTTTGAGAATTGAGCATGCCAAAACCATTGTGCCACAATGTGAAAGTAATGCATTGAAGGTTTGGTATGTTGATCATGAGCTTAGGGGTCATAGGAGCCTTGATTGCTTAATCTTGAATGTTATATGTCCTATTGGTCTCTTTGCTTGCTATGTTTGTGAGTGCTTGTCACTATGGAGCCAAGAACTTGTTGTTTCCTTTGGGAACATAAACTTTTTGAGTAGTATTGATACTTGACTCTATCACAAGAGTGAATTTTCCACATCGCTTGCTTTCACTCTTGTTGGACTTGCCTACTCGCGTAGTGGAAAGTCTTGGTGCACTAATCTTGAACTTAAGGATCGTAGGGATATTGATAGTTTGATCTTGCATATGCCATGCCCTATTAATCTCTTTGGTTGTTCTTGTGTTGGGTGCACTTCTTTGTTGGACCAAGTAGTTGCTAGTTCCCTTAGGAACATGAACTTTTTCATTGCTATCGATACTTGGTTATACCATAAGAGTGTGTTTTCCCACACTCCTGGGCACTAACCTACTCTTGTAGTAGGAACGTTTTTGTGTTTTGTTGCTTATCTTTGCATGTAGGCGTTGATGGATTAATTTCGAGGACGAAATCCTTATAAGAAGGGGAGGATGATGCGGGGCAAATTGAGCTAAGATGCCAATCAACGAGTGCCAAGCTTGAAGGATGCAAAGGACGGGAAGCCGAGGGCTTTGGAGCGATTCGGAGAAGCAACAAGCGGAGAGGCTCTTAGGCGCACCTCCCAGGCATTCAGGCGGTCCGCCCAAGGAGCTGCAAAACCAGGCGCTCCGCCTCCCCCACTGGGCTGCCCGAGACGTGCCAAAGCTGAGGCGCTCCGCCCACGCACGCTGAAGACTTAATTTTTAGTTGTGAACTTCCTATTTTGCCCTTAAGTGGCTTGTATGTTTTAACTAGGCCTAGGGGCTTTCTAGTCATTTCACTTTAGTCTTAGAAAGTTCTATAAATAGAACACTTAGCCATTTCATTCATGACACAACTTTGAATATTGTAAGAACGTGAGCGATGCTCTCTTTGAACCCTCGTTGGGAACTTGAATTCAATTGGTGGAATCCAATTTGAACTTCATCCATCTTTGATCACTCTATTTGCAAGAGTCGGGTACCTCTTGAGGATAGTTGCATAGCGTAGGTGATTCCTTGACATTCACCCGAGGTGTAGCGAGACAAGTTCCTCGTTGCTACTTAAGTAATCGTTCGAGTCTCGTCTCGTTTTTATCTTTATCTTTATCGTTTCCGCATTTTCGTATCGTTTGTTGCTTCCGCCTATTTTCCGCTGCATCACAAAAGGACTCAATAAGTGGGGGCAGACTAGCCACCTCAAAGAATAGGATAGCTAGCCAGGGAGAAGATCTAAGCAAATACAGAGCGAAAACGCATACAACTAAAGCATATAAACCAATTAGGGACATAAGATAGCCAAAAACATATAGGCAAACTGAAATATGTCCACAACATGGTATGCATACCGCATACACAAAACACAGCACAATAGTCACCCAATAGTCAGCATGCAGTGCAATGAAATGGGGTGAATGTGGTATGATGTAATGCAGTCACATGTGCATGATACCCATCTCCGGTGTGGGACTCTCCTCGTCTACCAGGAGATATATGAAATAATGACCCTTCAGCGGCGCAGGACTCTCATCGACTACTGGAAAGTATATGCAATAATAACCTTCACCGGTGTGGGACTTTCATCAACTACCGGGAAGTGTATGCAATAATGACCCTTCACTGACGCAAGACTCTCATCGACTACCGGGAAGTATATGCAATAATGACCCTCCACCGGCGCGGGACTCTCATCGACTACCGGGAAGTGTATACAATAATGACTCTTCACCAGCGCGAGACTCTCATCGACTATCAGGAATTATATGCAATAATGATCCTTCACCGGCGCGGAACTCTCATCGACTACCGGAAAGTGTATGCAATAATGAACCTTCACCGGCGCGAGACTCTCATCGACTACCGGGAAGTGTATGTCTAGCTCAAAAACATAGTACAATGCTCAGATGCTCAATGCAATACCAACAATAGGACATAACATATAATATACAATGTAAATCCAAGCTAAGGCGTAATGAGTACACCTATCGGCAGCTACACACGTAAGGAACACGTGGTAGAATATCCACAAGGCCAAGGGCCTCCAAAGAAATGGATATAATCACTTACCTTGTTCCAAAGTTATCAGTGCTACTCAAAAACCACTTTATCCTTTGGATTCATTTCCAAACGATCCCACCGTGTTCAATAAGCAAAAAAATATATCACATAAGACTAAAGTCTTCATTCCTTACATCTTAGAACAATCCGGTAAGGAACCTGACACCCGATTCGCATAGGCAATATGTAGTCCAGGCCTATGTACATGGTTTAAAATCACATAACCAAACTCTTAATAAATTATATTTATGGATAGCTCATAACTCCCTAAGTACGAGTATATAATCAATTCCACTATCATGGTCCAATTAACCCCTTAAACTATCAATTTAACTAAGTAGAACTATGTCTAATATCCCAATTTCTACCGCAAAAATATATTCAAATACACATAATAAACTGAAATAATAAACTAACATCATTACCTGAATGTTTCGGGGTGAAAATTCTACTTTTTTCCTTCTTCTTTTCCTTTCCTTTCTCTCTTTTTCTGACATTTTTGCTGCCTTCTCTCTTGTTCTTGATTTTGATATCGTTTCTGTTCTGTTTCATTTTGTGTTTTTAAGCTAAGACATAAAGCCAGTAGCCACCGCCTTTTTTTATTTCCTTTTTAATGTTTTCCTCTTTTCTTTTTTTTTAAACTTGCTGCTTCGACTAAAATTAAAACAGAACCTTATGAAACTCGGAATGATCCCAAATCTCTCAAGTAAGTTATACAAAATTTATGTAACATCCTCACTAAGGCGGATCTCAAATCGGATTCCCGAAACTCAAGATGCGAATTAAACGGAAAAAGATCAAATTATTAATTTTCGGAATTTTAGCGGAAACTATCTGAGCGACCTCGAAATTCACTTTCGAAAGTTCACACAGGTCAAAAATGACCATACAAACCTAATGACGCTTTCGGATTTCGAATCGGAGCTCATTCGCTAAAATCGAGCTCGAAAGTCTCTTTTAAAAATTTACCACCAACGGAAATTGATACCTTCTTCCGATACCTACCAAACGAAGTCAGATTTAGTTCAAATTTTACAGACATGTCCTAATGGGCCTTACGAAGATTTTAAAACTATCAGTAGGCCGATCGGAGTCCTAACTTCCGAAACGACTCCCTAAGGTCGTTTCCGATTAATATTTATATTTAGTTGAGCCACAGGCGACCGTTTAATATCGAAAATTCAGCCGTTGCATCGCTAAGTTTCTATTTTACAGAAAAAATATCTTCGTTCGTTAGAAATATCAAACGGGCGATTAATATTTCGATGATGGACGAGAAAATATGACAAATAATGATAACAAATGCAAATTAAACGAACGATATGCAAATGACCGAGTTATGTAACAGGAAACGAGCAAATAAACAATTTAATTCAACGAACGGTTACAATGGGACTGATTAGTTATACTGATTATTGATGAACAGACTCGTGTGAGTTTAACAAGAATGAAATGATCGAACAGAATAACCTTCAAGTTGACGATTATAACCAAACATATGATCGTTATGAATAGTTGATGGATTAATGCTAACACACTTCGAATTACCGATTTTTGTAATTAATTACTTGAACAGTGATGAGTCAAATAAAGAAATAATATCGAAAGCAGACAAACAAAGGAACAATAATTAAAGCGATAAATGGAAAGAAATAAGCTTATTGTATCGATTGAATGCTCGTGCTCCGGCTGGAAAGGTGAATGCATCCTCCAAGGCAAAGCCAATTTACAAAGAAATGATGGTAATGAACAAGAAATAATGGTGATGGAACGACAGTAATAATGGTGGAATGACAGTAATAATGATCGTAATTGCTTAGGGGAGAGTTATGTTCAGAGGAACGTAACTGTACAAAGTGGGGAATGTGGTTATATTTATAGCTAAGAATCCAAAACCCTAGTCAAAGTCCACTCCACGCACGTCTCTCCACTCACTGACGAGATTGTTATCTATGTCCAACGGCCTCCAAAAATAACGGAAGCGGTTGATTCCACGTCCAACGGCCTCCGAGAATAACGAAAGCGGTTGAGAATCAAACCTATCTTCTACTCTCGACTCCGTTTCTACGATCGCCGTTGAAGTGACCGATTGTTGCCTTTGAGCTGAGCTACTCTTTCCACTCATATTAACCCCGATACGTAAGCTATGCTTGCTACGTCGCTGATGACGTGTATTAAGCCTGCGTCCGATTTTTGACCAATACAGAAAATATCATGCTAAAGAAAATGATAAAACTAAAGCATATCCAAAATAAACATCTAACAATAGTAAATATAAATATGCAGACTAAGATGGAACTAATCTATCTAGCCTATTATATTATGTCTGATAAGAGACAAGACACTCGACTACTATCTAACTTGCTACCCTAATCCTCGACCTCCACGCTCTCCATGTCCTCGGTGATTTGGATCTAGGCCATGTCCTATCTAATCACCTTAGCTTATTTCTTCTTCGGTCTACCTCTACCTCTCCATAGACCTAACACTGCCAACCTCTCACACCTCCTCACCGGGGTATCTGTACTCCTCCTCTTCACGTGTCTGAACCATCACAATCTCACTTCTCGCATCTTGTCTGCCACTGAAGCCACACCCACCTTGTCACGCATGACTTCATTCATAATTTTATCCATCCTACTGTGTCCACACATCTAACTGATGCTCAGATTTTATAAGCTAGACATAAATGATCCAGCAAAGCTATTGGAGCTGTATTTGCAAAGTTGAGCTCTATAACTCAATAAGACAATACGAGTCGTTTCATTGATCTGGTATGTAATAAAATGATTGATGACTTATGAAACTTGTGGTCGAAACAAGCCATTGATATTTAAGTGGCCAGAAATTATTTCATTAAGGGTAAAATGATAAATTTGAAGTTAAAATTATTTCGAAAGATATTTAGAAATATGTCATTTGTTTTTAGACAAGTTAATAAAAAAAATATGACAAATAAAGTATATGATGTAGCGAGTAATATTATGTTATTTTAACTGTGTACTCAGACAAAAGGAATACATGTATAAAGCGGATGCCCAAAAACGAATACTTTTTCTATCATATTTCGCTTGTCATACTTTAATTTCGTGATTAGCCCATCTCAAAAAAATTATCACACTTTTAAATTAAAAAACAATTCAACTCTAAATTTGTTTCAAGTTAAAATATGAGTAATAAACAAAGTTGGATGGAAAGCGCGTAATAAGAACTAGTAATAAAGAGTGGCGTAGCCATATCGAGAAGAGATTTGGTTGCACGCTTCACAAGAAAAACTGGTGCACCTTGAATGGCTGTCAAAATGGGCGATCTTATTTAATCTCTCTCTCTGCGTGCTCCATAATACTTCCACCTTGGAATGCGTAAGCCCCTCGCCAAGTCTTATCTTTTGTATAGTGTAGGAATTATCTTTTGAAAATATAGTACATGCTTTTGTCTTGGTAAGTTATCCGTATTTGTTCTTGACCATGGCAGAGCTCACTACTCCCTTCGTTCTAAATTAAGTGGCTTATTTTTCTTTTTGATTTGTTCCAAAATAAGTATTTCTTACCATATTTAATAAGTTGGTAATTTAAATATCTTATATGGCAGATTTAAAACCATAAATTCAAAAAATATTTTAGAATATTACACATATTTTTTATTTAGTACTATAAAAGTCTTCCTATATTTTTTAAATTTCGTGCTCAATCAAACTAAGACACCCAATTTAGAACGGAAGGAGTATAAGACAAGGTAAGTTCAAATCATAATTAAAAAAGTCTGAATTTCAACTTTTTTTTTTAAATGTATTTTGACTCATAAGATCCATCAAATCCATATTAAAACTCCATTAAAGTTGAGGATAGTTATACAAATGAACTCTTAAGTCTAAAATATACAAAGAGAAACAATTCTGTGTGGTATATAAGGACTAATTGTTTGCAGTGTGTGCTGCACTTGATGGACTTCATTACCTTCGACTTCTTTGAGATGAGCGTAATTTATGCATGTGCTAAATTTCTTCAAACTAACATTAGTGAATTTCGTATCTTATCATCCATTAGTTTATATCTTATCATCCATTAGTTTATGAACCCAAATATATTTGTTATATTTTACATTCTTCCATATTTATTTCAGGCTTATTTTAAGAGGAGATTGGCGAACTTCGTCTCCTAGTGAGTATTTGAATCTTGACATTTAAGATTATATTTGCATTATCTTACCAAAAGGAAGGTCTAATTTTTTTCTCAGAACACGCTGTACTTAAATTGGTGATGCTAATATTTTGGATATAGACGATTAACTTCTTGACTAAGCTAGCGTTTGGAGATAGATTTGGTTGAAACTTGGGAATTTGAGTTTTTGGAGTTGAGTTGAAAAATAATTTTTGGAACTTGAAGTTGTGTTTGGACATAGAATTTACTTGAAAAAATAGTTGAAGCTTTGTGAGTAGTTTTTTCAAATTTCTCAAAAACTGCCCAAAAACCGCCTTAAAACACTTTTTGAGTTTTTGAGACTTTTTGGGAAAAGTTTTGATAAAATAGCATAAACAAACAGTTTTTTTCCCAAAAACTCTCAAAAATTATCCCCAAAAACTATAAACAAACGGGGGCTAAAAGTCTAAAACCAATTCTTCTATCGTAACTTTTACCATACAGTCGAGAAGGTTTTCTTTTATTTCGGGTCAAAATGATCAATCGAGTTCTCTCCATCTATAAATTTTGACTTAATTAGACTATTAGCTTAATCAAACTTATATTGCGACTGGTGATATTATCTCAGCCACTGGGAGCTAACGTTGCATACCTCCCCCACCCCCATTCCCCCCCCCCCCCCTTTATTTTTTTTTTTAATTCTTTAAGGAGCCAAAGATTGACTTTATTAAAGGTATAAATTAGGAAATTTCGACCTTTCTCCGTAAACAAACTATAGATGTATTTTTCTCTTCCTATTTCTTGCATCTTTTGGATTATCATGTAACAAATCTAGCGTTAATCACCCACTTTCACTCAAAAGCAATATTTCTTTGGGAAAAAATTAAGTAACCATCTGAATTATTCTCTCTTGTCACTACAAAGGTGTGTTGACTGCGACATGATTTGCCTACTCTTTAATTAAATCACTACTCTTTAATAACAACATACTCTGGTGAATCACCTCTATTGTCTATATAGACACATAAATTTTGTCGAATTTAAGTTTATAAATAAATTTTTTAATTAAAGATACATTGGCCCAAGGTCCATGCCACGTGTCAAATGATGTGTCGCCAAGTCAAATCAAGGACCAATAAAAATCACGACATGTGTATAAGTGATGAAGCAGGCCTAGTCAAATTGACCAATCGGATAATAATTGTTTCAACTCCGTCCCAAATTAGTTGTCATCTTTAGCTTTTTCACGCCCATTAAGAAAACCATTAAATAGAGTGTGTATTTTACTATGTTACCCTTATTTAATGTTTGACAATTAAATTTTGTTGAGATTTTTTTTTAATTATTAACGGTATAGTAGGAAAAGACTAACAATTTTAATCTTGAAATTCTAAAGTTGTATTGGATAAAAACTGACTACATCTAAAAAGGTGACACGTGTCCGCCACGTGGCACGGGCAGAGATTTCACCGGACAGATATCTAGCGGACAGATAACTAGCCAGGCGGTTACCACGAGCAGACCCAGAGCAGGAATATAACGCTTCTCAGGTCAGCACGATCTGAATGAGCAATTATTAAACTTGATCATATGCGATTACTCAATGAATGGTCATAAAGGCAATAAATACACAATCCAGCGGTTACATATCCAACGGATACGTGCCCAACGGTTACGAACCCAACGGACGTCTATCAGACCTATAAATAGCATTCGTCCTAAATCATTGTAACACACAACTTACTCTTTGTCTACAATATCAATAATAACACTCCCTCTTATTCTTGCTCAAACACTGTTCTCCATTGGCAATTAGTTGGATACTTTGCTCTCAAGTCTTCAAGCATAATAAGTAACGAGGAATCCTCACCGAGATCCGGCGATCCAACACGGTTACCTCTATCTATTTTACTAACGCTTTAACATTATTCATTTTCGATTATATCCTGCTTCCACATCGTTAATTATCATCATCGGGAATCGTGCATATATTGATAATCCAGTAATCAGTTTAATTCCATATTCAATTTAGTTAGACTCTTAATCTAAACTATTGACCGTGACTCCGCAAATACAAATTTAATTGTTAGTTGGCCTAAAATCGGATCTAAGTTAAACAATTTGGCGACCACAGTGGGAGCCGGTCAATAGCCTCTATAGGTTAATAATTTACCTGTTGTATACGATTTATCCTTTTTTGTCAATCTTTTATTTTTACAACTAACATGGCAGAAAGCGATTCGCAACAAACTATCGTGGGAGGAGAACAGGTACGTACTCCTTCATCAAGTCCCAATTATTCTCCCGATTACTCGTCCGACGGGCAGCAACAATATTCCCAAGGATCGGTCAGGCAGTGAAATAGGCGTAGGCACTCTCAGAGCGCCACTTCGCCTAGGAGAAGACACCATAGGAGTCTCTCCCCTGGCCAAGGGAACCTCCAGGAGACACTCCATGCATTTATGCAGGAACAAGCGGAGGTCAATAGAGGGATAAGGGAGGCGATCAACTCTCTCCGAGGGCAAGCCCCTCCAGTCGCAAGAGTTGATGCTGTAGCACCAGGTCGAGATGCCCCTTCCTCGCACACTTCGAGACAAGGTAGGGAGCGAAACAACGGAGGAACCGTGGATCCAACGACTCAAATCAACCAAAATCGAAACGGAGGATCTATGGCGTCCACAGAAATGAGCATCGTCGTGGAGGCCCTCACCAAACAATTCAAGGAGAGCCAGGAAGCGCTTCAGAAGTCTCTCCACGAGAGAATCGATCAGATACCAGGTGCTCCACCCACACTGAAGAAAGTTGATGTCCAACGCTACTCTCAGCGGCCTTGGAAGAAGGAAGCAGCCCCAAAAGCAATATCGAAGACGTTCAAGATGCCAAACATTCTGAGATATCGTGGGACATCTGACCCCAACGATCATCTCATGATATTCAGCAACTTCATAAAAGCAAGCGATCTCACCGATGAGGAGATCGAATCAGTTCAGCTGAAGAAGTTCGTGGAGACGCTGGCAGACGGAGCCCTACGATGGTACTCAATGTTGCCACCCAACTCCATTGGGTCCTTCGCAGAGATGGCTGAGTTGTTTGTGAAAGCACACACAGGCGCTCAGAAGACGAAAACTCGCGTAGAAGATATCTTTGAGATCAAACAGAGGCCCGACGAGTCTCTCCGCAAATATGTGAATCGCTTCCAACGGGAACGTATGATGTTACCCAAGGTACCGGACAGATGGGCAGCGATCGCATTCACCAACAGTTTGGATATCAGAAGCTCAGAGGCTACACACAGGCTATATGATTCCCTTCGCGAATTCCCAGCAGCCAGCTGGTCGGACGTCTACAATCGCTACAACTCAAAGGTACGTATTGATGAAGATAAATTGGTTGGAACAGGTACCCGAGGAAGGACTCAGTCGCGCAGCGGTAGCTCTGGCGGAAAGGTGGAGTCAGAAAGGTCAGATGTACGCTACGAGCCGGTATCCTGACCAGTCACGCAGCAACTCCAAAGGACGCAGCCACAACAACAGAGGGCTTTCCCGAAGAGATGATGCGGAGCCAAGCCTCCGTAGAGTCCCAAGCCTGCCGAACCTCAATGTAGAAATATCTGAAGTAGTGGCGGCGCTCAAAGATATGGGAGAGAAGGTTAAATGGCCGAAGGACATGAAGACCGACCCAAGCAAGCGAAACCAGGACCTATGGTGCGAATTTCATTGCGACCACGGTCACACCACCGAGGACTGCAAGGCCCTAAGGTATGAAGTTGCACATTTATTGAAATAGGGATTCTTGAAGGAGTTCCTGACCGGGAAGGGAAAGCAAACTCACGCGAAGGCTCAGCAGAACAAATCTGGCCCTCCACGAGCATCCTCCCCGAAGAGGACAGTTAATGTTATATCGGGAGGGATCGAAGTGGGTTCCGTCACTTTCACGGCGAAGAAGTATGCAAAGGTCTCCATCACAAAGACCAAACGTCCACGACTAGTGGAGACCATAACATTTGAAGATTCAGACACAGATGGATTGCAGTTCCCACACGCTGATGCGTTAGTTATAACGTTACGCGTTGCGGAATTCGACGTCAAAAGAGTGCTCATCGACGCGGGCAGCTCAGCAAACATTATTCAATCACGAGTGGTAAGGGAGATGCAGTTGTCGGAGAAGATCGTGCCGATTTCTCGAGTTCTCTCTGGCTTTAAAAACTCAAGTGAAAAGACCCTCGGCGAAATTACTCTAACGACTCTTGCTGAAGGGGTAGCAAAGGAGACGACATTTCATGTTGTCGACGCAGACCTGGCTTACAACATCATCCTGGGGAGACTCCGGATCCATGATATGCAAGCTGTTCCTTCCACCTATCATCAAGTATTGAAGTTCCCGTCAAAATGGGGGGTACGTGAGGTTCGAGGAGAACAATGCTCTACTCGAGACTGCTATTCGGTGGTCCTCAAGCTGCCCGAAGAAAACAAATAGCAATTAAAGCAACCGGGATCCGACGTACCAGATGAGGAATCAGAGTATGAGGTCCCGGAATTCATCACAAAGCTAGAGGCACGGGAAAGTCACATGCCGACCGTGGAAGCTTTGGAGCCCGAGGAATTGTTCACGGACAAGCCCGAGCGGAAGGTCAACTTGGGGACCGAACTGAACGAGTGCTTGCGAGGAGAAATCCTCCTGTTCCTCAAGGAGCGGCACACAACATTCGCTTGGTCTCATGCAGACATGACAGGTATTTCTCCATATATTATTTCTCATAGGTTGAACGTTGACCCGTACCACCGCCCAGTAAAGCAGAAGAAGCGCCAGCAAGGAGCTTTTCGGAATCAGGTCATCAATGATGAGGTCGATCAGCTGTTGAAGATTGGATCTATATGTGAAGTCAAATACCCAGACTGGCTAGCCAACGCGGTCGTTGTGCCCAAGAAAAATGGCAAATGGCGAGTCTGCACTGACTTCACTGATCTAAACAAAGCTTGTCCAAAGGATTCATATCTTCTTCCCAGGATAGATCAACTGATCGACGCAACAGCCAGGCACGAGGTGCTCACTTTTCTCGACGCATACTCTGGGTACAACCAGATATTGATGGACCCTGATGACCAAGAAAAAATATCGTTCATAACCTGCAGAGGTACGTATTGTTATAAAGTTATGCCATTCGGATTGAAAAATGCAGGTGCAACATATCAGCGCTTAGTCAATCGAATGTTCCATGACCATATCGATAAGACTATGAAAGTGTACATCGATGACATGCTGGTCAAGTCCAAACGAGCAGAGGATCATTTAGCGCACTTAAAAGAAGCCTTTCGAATACTCGACCAGTACAATATGAAGCTCACCCCGGAGAAGTGTGCATTTGGAGTCGGGTCGGGAAAGTTCCTGGGCTTCATCGTCTCTCAGCGTGGAATTGAAGTCAACCCCGCACAGATCAAAGCGATCGAGTCAATTCCAGACGTGCTCCACGACCGGAAAGACGTCATGAAATTGACCAGAAGGGTGGCAGCTTTGCGAAGGTTTATATCCCGCTCGTCGGACCGATGCAAAAGCTTTTTCAATGTTTTGAAACAGAACAAGGAGTTCGAATGGACTCCCGAATGTCAGCAAGCGCTGAGAGATCTGAAGAAATATCTGTCCAATCCGCCACTACTCTCTACACCTCAGCCCGGGGAACAGTTGCTGATCTATCTGGCAGTTTCAGAATCCTCTGTAAGCGCAGTTCTGGTTCGAGAAGAGAAAGGTAAACAACTTCCTATCTACTACATTAGCAAAGCTCTAATTGACGCAGATACGCTATCAACCCTTGGAGAAGTTGGCTTTAGCACTAGTAACTGCTGCCCGTAAGTTACGCCCTTATTTCCAAGGTCATTCTATAGATGTAGTCACAACGTTTCCTTTGCGCAATGTCTTGCACAAACTTGAATTTTCTGGAAGGTTAGTTAAATGGGCTATAGAATTAAGTGAGTTCGATATTACTTATCAGCCTAGAGTAGCAATAAAGTCACAAGCTCTAGCCGACTTCGTAGCAGACTTTAGCGCCAATATATATCCTGAGGCAGAAAGGATGCAATTTTATATGCTGGGCAGGCCCCTGGCACGTGGACCCTATACACTGATGGCTCCTCGAGCGTCAAAAGGCCCAGTCTTGGTCTGGTCCTCGTCACCCCATCCGGAGAGACCGTCAGGCAGGCCATCAAGTGCCCGTTTATTACTTTGAAGCCGAATATGAGGCAGTGATTCCAGGATTGGAGTTAGCCAGGAGCTATGGAGCAAACATCATCAAACTCAAGAGTGATTCTCAATTGGTAGTCAACCAGATAACCGGAGGCTTCATTGCACGAGAATCCAGAATGCAAGTGTACCTTGCCCGTGTGAAAGAACTCCTGGCACAGTTTGACGAATGGGAGGCACTCCAAATTTCGCGGGAAGAGAACCATGAAGCCGATGCTCTCGCGAATCTAGGATCAGTAGCGAAAATGGGGGCGGCCAGCTCTTCAGCTGTTGTTTAGCTTCTCTACACAACCATAGATCGAGAAAAGTTCGAAGTCAATGCCATAAATGCGACTTGGGACTGGCGGGATGAAATTATAAATTATATTATTCATGGAACTCTGCCCGCTGACGCGAAAGCCGCCCGCAAGCTCAGAATAAAAGCTTCTCGGTATACAATCCTCAACGGTGAGCTTTATCGCAGGACGTTCGCTGGACCCCTTGCCAAATGCCTGGGACCAAACCAAGTCAATTACGTAATGCGGGAGATGTACGAAGGCTGCTGTGGCAATCACTCCGGGGGCAAAGCATTAGCCCGCAAGTTGATTCGTGCAGGATACTATTAGGATAAGATGGAGAAAGACACGAATGAGTTTGTCAAAAAATGCGACAAGTGTCAGAGGTTCGCATATTTTCTTCATCAACCGGCAGAACCGCTCCACTCAATAATCTCCCCGTGGCCATTCATGAAATGGGGAATGGACATAGTTGGTCCCCTCCCCGCGGCGCCAAGAGGAGTGCGTTTCCTGCTAATCATCACCGATTACTTCACCAAATGGGTCGAAGCGGCGGCGTATGCAAAGATACGGCAAACAGAGGTAATTGATTTCCTTTGGCGATACGTCGTATGTCGCTTTGGGGCACCCAAGGAAATAGTCATGGACAACGGCTCGCAATTCATCGGCCAGAAAGTGACTAGGTTCCTCGACGACTTGCACATCAAAAGAATCACATCTTCTCCCTATCATCCGGTTGCCAATGGACAGGCGGAGTTGACAAACAAAATCATCGTTGAGTCACTCAAGAAGCGCCTTGAGCGGGCAAAAGGATGTTGGGTAGAAGAACTGCCCGGTGTGCTATGGGCTTATCGGACAACAGTAAAAATGAGTACATGTGAGACACCATATTCATTAGTATACGGCGCAGATGCTCTAATTCCGGTCGAAATTGGAGAGCCAAGTCTACGATATGCACATGCCACTGAAGAATCCAACTCGGTCAACCTCTCCGAGATTTTCTTGAAGAACGAAGGGAATTGGCACTCGTTCGGGTAGTCTCCCAGAAAGAACGAATTGAACAGTACTATAATCGGGGACTGTGCGTACGGAGTTTCCAGGTTGGATATTTTGTACTAAGAAAAGTGTCCTACAATAAACAGGAAGCGAATTCAGGAAAGCTAGGCCCTAATTGGGAAGGCCCTTACAAGGTAGTTGCATCAGTCGGCAAGGGATCTTATCGCTTAGCACGACCAGATGGCTCGATCATCCCAAACAATTAGAACGTGATTCACCTCAAAAGGTATCACTTCTGAGTGGTAAAACGGTCAGTGATCTTCTTCCTAACTTTTATTTTTGTGGCAATTTTTACTTTTATTGTACTTCTTCTAAATGGTACTAACGGCCTGAACAAGGTCAGATCCGTTTAGCTTAATTGGTAGAGCTCGAAGTTCTTCAACTTCGCGGCTGTGGATTCGAATCCCACAACGGACACACTCCTCGTTTGGTTATACGTGTTCTCTTATCTATGACTTGCCTTAACTTTTTTTATGTTATCACTTACCGTGTCCCAACATAAAAACAAGGAGGGTGGTGAGAGGCCCCTGTAGGCCAGACAAGACCTTCATAAAGGCAAAAGATCTTAAGACCTTGTGAGAAGGCAAAATTTCAAAAAAAATTTATGTGACAAGCTTCCATGAAAATAAGAGAAGTCGTCCACAAGGCCAATGACTCGGCCAGAAATCTCTCGACCACGACTCGGTCAAAAGAAAATATCTGCGTAGATTATTCACAACTTATGACCTCTTCCTTGGGGAAGGCTAAGTTAAAATATTTGGACAGACTTTTGGAGACCAGAACTTAATAAAGTTCAAACTTCAAAGGCTCCTAAACATAAGGCACAAAGGCCACCATACATACAAACAAAAAATCGAAAACTCAGGCTAAATATAGTCGTTGAGTAGATCTAAAATAAACACAATTCTGTAAAGTGATAAAATGACGAAAACGGCTGACAGAGATTTACATAGTGATTAAAAGGAGATGACATTTCATGTCATCGATGCAGACCTAGCCTACAACATCATCCTGGGAAGACCCTGGATCCATGATATGCAAGTCGTTCCTTCCACTTATCATCAGGTGTTGAAGTTCCCATCTGAATGGGGAGTGCGCGAGGTTCGTGGAGAGCAACGTTCTGCCCGAGATTGCTACTCGGTGGCCCTCAAACTGCCCGAAGAAAGCAAATAGAAATTACAGCAACCGGGATCAGGCGTGCCAAACGAAGAAGCAAAGTACGAGGTCCCGAAATTCATCACAAAGCTGGACGAGCGGGAAAGACACATGCCGACCATGGAAGCTTTGGAGCCCGAAGAATCGTTCGCAGATAAGCTGGAGCGGAAAGTCTACCTAGGGACCGAGCTAAGCGAACGCTTACAATGAGATATCCTCCGGTTCCTCAAGGAGCGGCACACAACGTTCGCCTGGTCTCATGCAGATATGACAGGTATTTCTCCGGATATTATCTCTCACAGGTTGAACGTCGACCCGTACCACCGCTCGATAAAATAGAAGACGCGACAGCAAGGAGCTTTACGGAATCAGATCATCAATGACATAGTTGACCGGCTGTTGAAGATTGGATCCGTACGAGAAGTCAAGTAACCGGACTGGCTAGCCAACGTGGTCGTTATGCCAAAGAAGAATGACAAGTGGCGAGTCTGCATTGACTTCACAGATCTAAACAAAGCCTGTCCGAAGGACTCATACCCCCTTCCCAGGATAGACCAGTTGATTGACGCAACAGCCGGGCATGAAGTGCTCAGATTCCTCGATGCGTACTCTGGGTACAATTAGATACTCATGGACCCCGATGACCAGGAGAAAACAACATTCATAACCTGCAGAGGTATGTATTGTTATAAAGTTATGCCATTTGGGTTGAAAAATGCAGGTGCAACGTATCAGCGCCTAGTCAATCGAATGTTCCATGACCATATCGGTAAGACTATGGAAGTATACATCGATGACATGCTGGTCAAATCCAAGCGAGCAGAAGACCATCTAGCGCATCTAAAGGAGGCTTTTCGAATTCTCGATCAGTACAACATGAAGCTGAACCCAGAAAAATGCGCATTCGGAGTCGGATCGGGAAAATTCCTGGGTTTCATTGTTTCTCAGCGTGGAATTGAAGTCAATCCCGCTCAGATCAAAGCTATTGAATCAATTCCAGACGTTCTCCACAACCGAAAGGATGTCATGAAATTGACTGGACGGGTAGCGGCTCTGCAGAGGTTCATATCCCGCTCCTCAGATCGGTGCAAAAGATTTTTCGACGTATTGAAGCAGAACAAAGAATTCGAATGGACTCCCGAATGCCAACAAGCACTGAAGGATCTGAAGAAGTATCTGTCCAATCCACCACTGCTCTCGACACCCTTACTCGGGGAGCAGTTGCTGATCTACCTGGCAGTGTCAGAGTCTTCGGTAAGCGCGGTTCTGGTTCGTGTAGAAAAAGGTAAAAAATTCCCATTTACTACATTAGTAAAGCTCTAATCGACGCGGAAACACGCTATCAACCTTTGGAGAAATTAGCATTAGCATTAGTAACTGCTGCTCGTAAGTTACGCCCTTATTTTCAAAGTCATTCAATAGCTGTGGTAACAACTTTTCCTCTACGAAATGTTTTGCACAAACCTGAATTTTCGGGAAGGTTGGTAAAATGGGCTATAGAGTTAACGAATTTGATATCACTTATCAACCTAGAGTAGCTATAAAATCACAAGCTCTAGCAGATTTTGTAGCAGATTTTAGCGCTAGTATCTACCCTGAAGCAGAAAAGGACGCCGTTCTAAATACCGAGCAAGCTCCCGGCGCGTGGACATTATATACTGATGGCTCCTCGAGCGTCAAAGGATCTGGTCTTGGACTAGTCCTCGTTACCCCATCCGGGAAACCATCAGGCAAGCCATCAAATGCCCGTTTATTACTAACAATGAGGCCGAATATGAGGCCGTAATTGCAGGGTTGGAGCTAGCCCGGAGCTACAGCGCGAACATTGTCAAACTCAAGAGTGATTCTCAGCTGGTGGTCAACCAGATAAACGGAGACTTCATTGCACGGGAATCCAGAATGCAAGTATACCTCGCCCGTGTGAAAGATCTCCTGACACAATTTGATGAATGGGAAGCACTCCAAATACCACGGGAAGAAAACCATGAAGCCGATGCTCTCGCCAATCTCAGATCAGCAGTAGAAATGGGAGCGACCAGCTCTTCAGCTGTCGTTCAACTCCTCTACACAACCGTGGATCGGGAGAAGTTCGAAGTCAATGCCATAAACGCGACTTGGGACTGGCGGAATGAAATTATAAATTATATTGTTCATGGAACTCTGTCCGCTGACACCAAAGCCGCACGCAGGTCAAGATAAAAGCTGCTCGATACACTATCCTTAACGGAGAACTCTACCGCAGGACATTTGCTGGACCCCTCGCAAAATGCCTTGGACCAAACTAAACCAACTACGTGATGCGGGAGGTTCATGAAGGCTGCTGTGGTAATCATTCCGGGGGCAAACCATTAGCACGCAAATTGATTCGTGCAGGATACTACTGGGATAAGATGGAGAAGGATACAAATGAATTTGTCAAAAAATGCGACAAGTGCCAGAGGTTCGCACATCTTCTTCATTAGCCGGCAGAACCGCTACACTCAATAATCTCCCCGTGGCCATTCATGAAATGGGGGATGGACATAGTAGGACCTCTCCCCGCGGTGCCAAGAGGAGTACGTTTCTTGTTGATCATCACCGATTATTTCACCAAATGGGTAGAAGCAGCAGCATATGCGAAGATACGGCAAACGGAAGTCATTGATTTCCTTTGACGTTTCGTCGTATGTCGCTTTTGAGTACCCAAGGAAATAGTCATGGACAACGGCCCACAATTTATCGGCCAGAAAGTGACTAAGTTCCTCGACGATTTGCACATCAAAAGGATCACGTCTTCCCCCTATCACCCAGTTGCTAATGGACAAGCGGAGTCGACAAACAAAATCATCGTTGATTCACTCAAGAAGCGCCTTGAACGGGCAAAAGGGTGTTGGGTGGAAGAACTGCCCGGTGTGCTATGGGCTTATTGGACAACAATAAAAATGAGTACGGGTGAGACACCTTATTCATTAGTATACGGCGCGGATGCATTAATCCCAGTCGAAATTGGAGAGCCCAGCATACAGTATACACATGCCACTGAAGAGTCAAATTCAATCAATCTCTCTGAAGAGTCGGATTTCCTTGAAGAGCGAAGGGAGCTAGCCCTTGTATGGGTAGTCGCCCAAAAAGAACGAATTGAACAGTATTACAATCGGGGACTGCGCGTATGAAGCTTCCAGGTCTGAGACTTTGTACTAAGGAAAGTATCCCAGAACACACAGGAAGCCAATTCAGGGAAACTAGGCCCTAATTGGGAAGGCCCCTACAAGGTTATTGCCTCAGTCGGCAAGGGCTTTTATCGCCTAGCACGACCCGACGGTTCCATTGTCCCGAACAGTTGGAATGCAATTCACCTCAAAAGGTACCACTTCTGAGTGGTAAAACGGTCAATTATTTTCTTCTTGCCTCTTACTTTTATGACGATTCTTATTTTTATTATATTTCTTCTAAATGGTACTCTCGGCCTGAATAAGGTCAGATCCGTTTAGCTCAACTGGTAGAGCTCGAAGTTCTTCAACTTCGCGGCTGTGGGTTCGAATCCCACAACGGACACACTCCTCGTTTGGTTATACGTGTTCTCTTATCTATGACTTGCCTTAACTCTTTTTATGTTATCACTTACCGTGTCCCAACATAAAAACAAGGAGGGTGGTGAGAGGCCCCTGTAGGCCAGACAAGACCTTCATAAAGGCAAAAGATCTTAAGACCTTGTGAGAAGGCGAAATTTCAAAAAAAATTTATGTGACAAGCTACCATGAAAATAAGAGAAGTCGTCCACAAGGCCAATGACTCGGCCAGAAATCTCTCGACCACGACTCGGTCAAAAGAAAATATCTGCGCAGATTATTCACAACTTATGACCTCTTCCTTGGGGAAGGCTAAGTTAAAATATTTGGACAGACTTTTGGAGACCAGAACTTAATAAAGTTCAAACTTCAAAGGCTCCTAAACATAAGGCACAAAGGCCACCATACATACAAACAAAAAATCGAAAACTCAGGCTAAATATAGTCGTTGAGTAGATCTAAAATAAACACAATTCTGTAAAGTGATAAAATGACGAAAACGGCTGACAGAGATTTACATAGTGATTAAAAGGCCAAAATGGAACTGGCCATACAAGGATCAGAGAGTTTCTACGAAACCTCTATCCACAACCAACTAATCCGGCTCTCGCCGGATGCACAAATTTGCAACTCAATCAAATTTTGGGGACATCAATTTTTGGGGCTACGAACAGAACTCGACGCACCAGCTCCGTCAGTTCTTCCATCGCCACCAGAATTCTTGCTATCATCCTCACCTTCATCTGCCTCGGACTCTTCAGGAGAAAGATTCAGTGCTTGTCTGACTCCGCAAACAGCACTCTTGGTTTTGAGCAGCATCTCCTTGATGTTGATTTGCTTATTCTCAACTTGGTCAAGCAACACACGCTTAGCCTCAAGCGCGGCAAGCTTCGCCTTGATTTCAAATTGATCTCGCAGGTTTGCCAGGTCCTTGGATAAAGAATTTCGGACACTTAGCAATTGGGCAACCTGGTCCTTAGCAGCTTGAAGCTCAGCTCTGGCTTTACCGGACTCTTCATTAGCCCTTTGCAAATCCGTCTCGAAAGAGTCGCGCTCACTGAGAGACCTGTTCAACGAAGCTTTGCATTCTTCAAGCAAAATCTCCAGACCCTGGACAGAACGTGCGAAACCTTCCCTCTCTTCGGAGAGAAGGTCCTTCTCCTTGGTGAGCTCATTAATCCATTCAATCCGCTCGTTGTTAACCTCAGTCAATCGGTTAACTTCGCCACCAAGGAGACCACACTGCTCTGCCAGGATCTTGTTCTCCCCCAGAGCATTCAGCAACTCCTTTTTCACTTCGACTACTTGGTCGACATTATTGATCCTGGAGTGGGTCATTAATTCAGCAGCCATCATGCTTGACTGAAGAAACAGCATAAAATAAAAACTAGTATTAGAAGTATGAAATCAAATTACTTCTAAGTACAAGCGACAAACACTTACCCGGGCAGAGTCGGCAGCAATTGTAAAAGCCAACTCCTCGTCACTCATCTCCCTCATTGTCCATTCCTCCCGAGGACCAATGAACGAAGAGACGGCCTTGGCCAAACTACCCGGCCTGGATATAGAATTGACGTCAGGGGCTAGCTTCATGGTATGCTTCTTCTCACAGTACTTGGGCTCCCAAGCCTGTTCAGAGGGGTAGTTTGGACCGAACTTGTAGCGCACACCCCTGATGTCCTTCAATCCAATATGACCATCAATGATGGACCGCCAGACAAGCCGTGTTGATGATAAGTTGGAATCACCCTCCACTCCGGGGTCTATCGTATCGCACTCGTGAAGGCCAACCGGCGTCGCCCCCTCAGTGGCCACGTTTTCCAGATCCTCGAAACAAAAAACACGAGGACCTCAGTGACCACTGATGTTTGGCATTTTATGCCTATATTTCCTTAATATTTCCTCACGTTTTAGTACCTTATTCGCTTGTTTTATAGCTTATGAATGTGGTTTTACACTGATTTTATGTCGTGTGTATGTAGGTTGTTATGCAGTGTAATTGGAGCTTTTAAGAGCATGATTGAGCAAGAAAAGATTGGATTTTGATTGAGGATTGGATCGAACACACGAAGGCACAACACGGAACGAGAAAAAGAGCAAACGAACGGGAAAATGGCCTGGCGCCATGGCCTCCGCGCCGCGCAGCCTATGGCGTGAGGAGGCTGGCGCGTTGAGGCCTGCGCCGCGGGCCAAAGGCACGAAGCCTGGAGGCGGGTTCTGGTCTTGTGCACGCTTTTCGGGGCGCGGGGCGCCCGCTATAGCGCCCCTTATGCGCGATTTTACTCCCTATTCCTTCTAGTTATGGGTCTAACTTATTACCAAGGGTTTGGGAACATTATAAATAGTTTATTACTTAGTTTTTGTAAGGGGTTCAGACTTTGGAGCAATTGGAGAGCTCATAACATCAAGAACAAGGGTTTTTCTTCCTTCCATTAATTTATTACATCATTATTTCATTATTTCATCAATTCCTTGTGTTGTTATTATGAGTATGCGTAGCTAATTCTATCGTTCTAGGGTTAGAGTATTTCATGAAAGTTGATGTTTGAAGATTGATTTCCATTAATTGAATCCCATTACGGGTTACTTATTCTTTCTTGATTTCACTTGTGTAATTGTCAGGGCCCGATTATTACGCATTATCTATGGTTTTTAGATTGAACTCGAAAGAGGGAATTTAATTACGTAATAAGAAAGAATAGGACTAGTTTGTGAACCCGGGCATCGGGGAACCAATTCGCGGGTAGGATAGACATATACTTGCTTGCCTAGTTTAACTCATTACAGGATCGTTAATGCGTGCATGTGATTTAACCCATAGACATATAGGGATTGAAGTAGCTTGCATAGATTGTGAAGAACTGAAAGGTTTTCATAATTACAATTAACCTGTTAGTTAGTAACCCGGGATTTAAGAAGTGGAATCAATTGGATAACTCAACTGGATTGTCCGTAACTCTGACCCTGGACCGTTTCCTTATTATTGATAACAACCAAGTTTTGCTCCATTGCTTGAATTCACTTTTACTCTCTTAATTACTGTTCTTTAGTTAACTAAATCACCACTATTGGAAAAAGATCCCTGGATAGTTAGTTAGAAATTGTTTGTTAGGAATCCAGTCTGAATAGTCCTCGTGGGAACGATACTCTACTTTCACTTTATTACTTGTCGACCACGTATATTTGCGTGTGCGTTGGGAGCAACAAGTTTTTGGCGCCGTTGCCGGGGACTAATTTTTGACTGATTTCTTCTTGAACAGTTTATTAATTTCTATTCAGGTTTAATTTTTGTTTTGAGTTTTGTGCTGTTTCAGGTATTAGGTCCTGCTTGATCTTTACCTACAGGAATGGCAGAAGAACAAGCTTTAGCTGTGCGAGATGTTGCTCTCCCCAGCCTGGAGGGAGTAGCTTCGAGCATAGTTAAGCCAAGAATTACTGGAAACTTTGAGATTAAGTCCGGTATGATACAACTGTTACATACGACTGGACAATTTGGTGGATTTCCTCATGAAGATCCGCAACAACATATCCAGAATTTCTTGGAGATCAGTGATACTTATACACCAACGGGAGTTCCTATTGATTATGTTCGCTTGACTTTATTCCCGTTTTCACTGATTGGGGCAGCAAAGAGGTGGTTAAAGGCTGAAAAGTCTGGGTCTATCACCACTTGGAATGATTTGGCTAAGAAGTTCTTGGCTAAGTTTTATCCATCTGCCAAGACAGCCCGGGTGAGGAGTGAAATTATGTCCTTCAGACAGTTAGAAGGAGAATCTTTATATTCAGCCTGGGAGCGGTTCAAAGCTTTACTGAGAGATTGTCCACACCACAACCAATCCAATGAGGTTCTTGCACATACTTTTGTGGAGGGGTTGACTGCACATACTAAGATCGTGGTAGATGCTGCTGCTGGAGGCCAAGTATTGGCTTTAAATTTTGACCAGATCTATGATTTACTAGATAAGTTTTCGCAGAGCAATCCTGATTGGCAGGGAGATGGTAGAGCTATTACGCAGAAAGCTGCAGGGGTACTTCAGTTAGATGCAGTTTCAGAGCTAAAAGCGAGGATGGATGCTATTTCCAATCAAATTAGCAAGTTAGTTCTGCCAAAGACTCAGCAACCAGTGGCTCCAGTGCAACAACTCCAGAGCTTTTGTGAGGTTTGTGGTCAAGACCATGCTACAGAGGTTTGCCCTTCTAACCCAGAGTCAGTTTATTACGTGGGTAATCACAACAGGCTGCAGGGTCAAAATCAGTTTGGTAATTCTTATTATCAAGGTAATATGAGAGCCCCGAATAATTACCACCCACTCCCAGCTCCACCACAGCAGGTTAGCAGTTCAGTTGAGGAGATGCTAAAGCAGATAATGGCGGGCCAGCAGAGAATGATAGCTGACACTGCAGCCCATGCACAGGCCATACAAGATCTTGCAAGTGCTCACAAGAACTTGGAGCACCAGTTGGGGCAGTTGGTGGGAGAAATAGGTACTGTTAAAAAAGAGCCTGAACAATGTCTTGCAGTGACTTTAATTGATGGTGGAGAGCTGATGGCCAAGCCTGAGGAGAAAGCTGAAATTGAAAAAGTTGAAAAAGTGGAGAAGATAAAGAAGAAAGAAGAGAAGAAACAGGAACCTCGGCCACCTCCACCATTCCCGCAGAGGCTTATACAATCGAAGGATTTGGCCCAATATCAAAAATTTGTGAGTATGCTGAAAGAACTTCATGTTAATATTCCTTTGACTGATGTGTTTGAATTGATGCCATCCTTTGTGAAGTTCTTAAAAGAGATTCTAGTCAAGAAGAAAAAGCCTCCAGAGGTAGATTCAGTTGAGTTAGTTGAGGAGTGTAGCACAATCTTGAGCAAGCTACCTCCAAAACTTCAAGATCCTGGGAAGTTCACTATTCCTTGTACTATTGGAGGGCATAGTATCACTGGTGCCTTGTGTGATTTGGGTGCTAGCATAAATCTCATGCCTCTGTCTGTGTGCAAAAGGTTAGGACTAGGAGCAATCAAGCCCTCCTCAGTTACTCTTAAGATGGCGGATGGATCACTCACTCACCCTGATGGTAAATTGGAGGATGTGTTAGTAAAAGTTGGTAAGTTTACCTTCTCTGTTGATTTTGTAGTCCTAGATTATGAAGAGGACTTAGAAGCTCCAATTATTTTGGGGAGACCATTCTTAGTCACCTCGAAGGCACTTATTGACATGGAGCTGGGTGAGATGACTGTTAGAGCGCATGGAGAGAAGGTTACTTTCAAGGTGTATAATGAGAAGGAGCACATAGCTAAGGGTGAAGAGTGCTCTATGATTGAATGTGTTAGTCTGGAACATGGAAGTACACCACATGTGAAGTTGAAGGTGGATTCTCTCAAAGAAAGGAAAAAGGCAAAAGTTCGGCGTAAGAAGAGAAGACGTAAATGCTGGAAGTGAGCTAAAAGTGTCGTCGTGCCACGACGTTAACTAAGGCGCTTCTCGGGAGGCAACCCGAGTTTGTACTTGTATTATTTTATTTATAGTGTCATGTAGTTTTTGTTTTTCCTTGGATTGCAGGTTCGTGTAATGTCGAGGCTAAGTGTGGGGTGTCCTCACCCTTGCCTAATGTTGATGACCTGATGAGGGAAGTCTGAGTACCTCATATCATATGAAAGCTTGGAGGATGCTAGCACCAAGGACTACAGTCTTCAGGGAAGTTTTCTTTACCCTTGCACTTGCTTATTTTTAGCACTGAGGACATTGCTTAGTTTAAGTGTGGGGTGGGGAACTCTCCCTTGTTTTTGAGGTTAGGGATGCATGTACCGTTAGGATTTTCTTTTGTCACTTGACTTTATTTTGATTTGTTTCTTGCTTTAAAATATGAAAAAATTTAAAAAAAAAATTAGAAAACTAATGAAAAATTCCAAAAAGATTTTCTTTTTAGTCTTTGTTAGTGGTACATGTCATCCACCCTGTGGTTTTTCTTATGGCCACGGTTCTTTTCCACGGGGAGGCCTTTGAACCGGGTAGTTTTTACTTTTTAGGATTAGAGTAGTTAGTTGTTAGGTGGCCCTAGACAAAGGAAATAGGTGGAATGCTAGGTGCCTTTGATTTGTTTGATACCGGTGGACTTGGACTTGATTGCATGTGCTATTTGTGGTGTCCTTGGGTTTTAATTGTGATGCATGCCTAAAAAAATGGAACAACCCCCTTGAGATGCTTGAGTCCGCTTGCTTGACTTGATTGTTAACCTTTGTGCATAAGTGCTTAAATTTCCACAAGTTGCATTCTAGATGCTTGATTGAGAGTTGTTGATGGAGCCTTTTGTGTGGATTATGTGCAATGTGTGTTGTGAGGCATATTTTTGTTGCTCCATGTTGCCTATTAATGTCTAGAACTTGCCCCGTGTGTGTGCAAAGCGAAATCCTAAGTTCGCTCTAGTCGGGAGATGATACAAGGCCTTCTTTGATTTGCCTACCCTCACATATATACCTTGGAAAAATTGTTGTTGTGATTTCTTGGACCCTTTTTGTTGGCACCCACACCCCGAGCCTACCCATTTGTTCTAAATTGTCTCTTTTGGCCCTTTACTCCTTAAGCACTTTATTAATATTGTGTAGATGATTGGAGTTGTGGTTGGATGTTGGGAGGTTCTTGAGTGGAGCTAATGAAAGGGAATATTTGTAAAAAGTGTGAAGTAGTGAAAAACATTGGCAAGGTTGGAAGTTGATGAAATTGAAAAAATGAATTGAAAAAGAGAAAGAAAAAAATAGCAAAGTTGAAAAGAAAGAAAAAATTGTGAAAAGAAAAAAAAAAGAGAAAGATATCCCTTCCTTGCTAGTGTGTGCTTAAAAAGAAAATATGCTACTTGTTGAGAAGGTGTATGTGTGAAAGTTGTGATTGGGTGGTTTGTTGAGACTTGTGGTTGAATTAAATGTGATGTATTAAAGTGCTTAGGGAGGTAGTCACTATTACCCATATGTATCCTACCCGCCCCTTAGCCTACATTACGACCTTTCTAAAGTCCTAGTTAATTCCGATTGGAGTGAGCTTACATTAGTGGAGTCCTACACTACGGGCAAGCCTATGGTACATTGTGTGTGACATGTGAGATTCTTATGAGAGTGAGTGAATTCTTTCTATGCAATGGTCCCCATTCTATTCTCGATATTCATTGTTGTGTGTGATATTTGGGGGACACTCTCTTGCTTCATTTTGGTGAGGGCACATGGTTTGCATGAGATAGGTGAAGTCGTGGCTTTTTGGTTGAGTAGATAGGTGTGATTTTGTGGGAGCATGGTTGCGATAAGTTGAGTTTGTGCATTTGAGCTATTTTGGGGTGGTTGTTCTTATATTTTTGGTTTTGGTAAATTATTGGCATGTGTGGATCCATAGTAGTCATGTGTGCATTGGTTCAATGGTCGGTATCAACCATGGTCATAGGCAGACCTGTTTTACCTAGGTTGGGAAGTGAGATGTGACTTGCTCGAGGGCGAGCAAAGGTTCAAGTGTGGGGTGGTGATGTTTGGCATTTTATGCCTATATTTCCTTAATATTTCCTCACGTTTTAGTACCTTATTCGCTTGTTTTATAGCTTATGAATGTGGTTTTACACTGATTTTATGTCGTGTGTATGTAGGTTGTTATGCAGTGTAATTGGAGCTTTTAAGAGCATGATTGAGCAAGAAAAGATTGGATTTTGATTGAGGATTGGATCGAACACACGAAGGCACAACACGGAACGAGAAAAAGAGCAAACGAACGGGAAAATGGCCTGGCGCCATGGCCTCCGCGCCGCGCAGCCTATGGCGTGAGGAGGCTGGCGCGTTGAGGCCTGCGCCGCGGGCCAAAGGCACGAAGCCTGGAGGCGGGTTCTGGTCTTGTGCACGCTTTTCGGGGCGCGGGGCGCCCGCTATAGCGCCCCTTATGCGCGATTTTACTCCCTATTCCTTCTAGTTATGGGTCTAACTTATTACCAAGGGTTTGGGAACATTATAAATAGTTTATTACTTAGTTTTTGTAAGGGGTTCAGACTTTGGAGCAATTGGAGAGCTCATAACATCAAGAACAAGGGTTTTTCTTCCTTCCATTAATTTATTACATCATTATTTCATTATTTCATCAATTCCTTGTGTTGTTATTATGAGTATGCGTAGCTAATTCTATCGTTCTAGGGTTAGAGTATTTCATGAAAGTTGATGTTTGAAGATTGATTTCCATTAATTGAATCCCATTACGGGTTACTTATTCTTTCTTGATTTCACTTGTGTAATTGTCAGGGCCCGATTATTACGCATTATCTATGGTTTTTAGATTGAACTCGAAAGAGGGAATTTAATTACGTAATAAGAAAGAATAGGACTAGTTTGTGAACCCGGGCATCGGGGAACCAATTCGCGGGTAGGATAGACATATACTTGCTTGCCTAGTTTAACTCATTACAGGATCGTTAATGCGTGCATGTGATTTAACCCATAGACATATAGGGATTGAAGTAGCTTGCATAGATTGTGAAGAACTGAAAGGTTTTCATAATTACAATTAACCTGTTAGTTAGTAACCCGGGATTTAAGAAGTGGAATCAATTGGATAACTCAACTGGATTGTCCGTAACTCTGACCCTGGACCGTTTCCTTATTATTGATAACAACCAAGTTTTGCTCCATTGCTTGAATTCACTTTTACTCTCTTAATTACTGTTCTTTAGTTAACTAAATCACCACTATTGGAAAAAGATCCCTGGATAGTTAGTTAGAAATTGTTTGTTAGGAATCCAGTCTGAATAGTCCTCGTGGGAACGATACTCTACTTTCACTTTATTACTTGTCGACCACGTATACTTGCGTGTGCGTTGGGAGCAACAACCACCCTCTTGGGAGGTTTCTTCTCCTTTTTCTTCTTCTCTTTCTTCTTCTTCACCCACTTTTCATTTCCCTTTGTCTGCACGGGAAGGAGCCGCCTTCACCACGTCATCAACTCGGGGACTCCTATCCGGAGTACGGGCAGCCTCCTCCTCAACTTTCCTTTTGTCACTCCGAAGATAAGGCTTTCGCGCAAGGGGTTCATCGTTCTCAACCTCAGTGTCTAAGACAACAATTACCCCCTCGCTTAAACCCTTCTCCCGTGCAAACTCGGGGACTTCGATAGAAGACTTGACTTTCTCTCTTGCAGACTCTGGCATGGTAGGCAAGGATCCATCCCCAGTAGCTGAGGAATGCCCGGCAGCAATGGAAGTCTTACGAGCAGACTTCTTCCGTGCTCCACCCTCATCTTGGCTCCTCTTTTTCCTCTTCAAGGAACCAAGGCTACTTGACAAAAGCTCCTCACCGCCCTCTCTCCCGCGCAGAGCCTCCGCTGAAGCTAGTATAGACGCCGCCTCGTCATCAGGATCTACAACAGGAACTGCTTGAGGAGGGGCGGGGAAAAAGTCTCCTTGAGTACCCAAGCCTACAGAAATATGGGGCAGTCAGATATGGCAGAAGTACGAAAAGAAATAACAACTTTAAACAGGAAAACTCTCATCATGAGTCTTCACGGACAAACTCTTTTTCGTAGCAAAATATGCCCATTCCCTTTGCTCGGGGGGGGAGGGGGGGGGGGGGAACTTGTCCAAAATCGCCTCAACCCACGCCGTCAGCTCATCGACAGATATGAGCCCTGCGTAGGGTTGTTTGACGGCTGCAAAGAGAAACCAAAGGAATAATCAGTCAAGAAGAGAAGAGGAAGTACTAAAAGCTCTAAAAGAAAACTCGGGGACTTACGCTTCTTGTTCCAAACTTCAAGAAGTAAAGCCTTAGAGTTGAGGGACAAAGCCTGAGTGCGCACAAACACATACCGGTGCAACCAGCCCCGGTCACTTGTGTCCTCAGATTTGCGAACCAAGCCCTTGCTCCCGCGCATCCTAACATTGACGAAACCGTCCTTAAAAATCTGTATACTGTACAAAGAGATAAAATGCTCATATTCAAAAAGTTGATCAGTTTCCTCTGCAAACCAATCTATAAGGGAAACTATTCTATATACGCTGGGGCACAGTTGCCCCGGGCAAAGTAAGTACTCCCTGCAGAGCCTTTCAAGCACAGGGTGCAGGGGTAGTCTACACCCAACTGTAAAAGGGTAGGTGCACATAGCTGTCCACCCAGCCCTATGTGAAGTAATGTTCTCCTCTTCAGAGACCGGTAAGAGGGGAACACTCTCGTCCCAGTTGCAGTCCATCCTAACGTGGAATCACTTCCGATGTGATCCCAGATTTGAACCTATACGCCGGCCACACGCGTATATCTCCATGGTTATTGGAGGCCTTGACATTGCAGTCCGCTTCTAAATCACCCCACTTCTTAGGGATGATTTCCGCAGCAGTGGCCTGAGTAGCCCCAGACCTGGGAGTGGCGGCCGAAGAACCACCAGCGGCACCCATATTTTGGCTTTTTCTAGCTGTTGAAGACATGATTTCGGAAAAATTAAGGAATATGCGAAGAAAGCTAAGGGATGTTCAGAGAATTTTCAAGATTTAGCAGAGGGAAAATGAAAGCAAGTAAAAAGATTTATTACTCAACAAACCTCTATTTATAGGAGTAAAAATCCGACCCATCAAGTTACCGCGAGACACGTGGAGAACATCCGAGAAGCCACGGTCAGATCCAACAGTCAAGAGGAAAAATAGATTTCACCAATTTTTACAGTATCATCATTACCCTGAAGTGCAGCAGTCACCTCGCGATCAGCAGTCGACGTATACATGTGATTGAGGCGATTAAAATCATTATATTTACCCTAGGGGTGCGCAGTAGTCACTTCAGAACAAACTGCAGGCGTACAGGCGTGCCAGCTGCAGTTACTTTTTTATACGGCGCATTTAATGCGCACGTCATGGAGACTTGTCACGAAATTGAAGGGATGCGTACGTCACTTAACTTCGTCATACAAAAGGAGGGATTTTGCAAAGAGGAAAACTCCCGCAAAAAATTCACATCCACTCCTTGAGCAAATACTCTGCTCGAGAAGTGCGGGGACTATCTGTATTGGATAAAAACTGACATCATCTAAAGTAGTGACACGTGTCTGCCACGTGGCACGGGCAGAAGTTCCACCGGGCAGACATCTCGTGAACAGATAACTAGCCGAATGGTTACCACGGACAGACCCAATGCAAATAGGTAACGCCTCGCCAGTCAACACGACCTGAATGAGCAATTATTAACCTGATCATGCGCGATCACTCAGTAAATAGTCTTAAAGGCAGCAATTACTACTCAGCGGTTACATATCCGATGGCTACGTGCTCAGCGGTTACAAAACCCAACGGGCGCCCATCAGACCTATAAATAAGACTCGTCCTATACCATTGTAAAACAACCTTTACTTTCTGTCTACAACATCAATAATAATATTCTCTTACTCTTGAATACTATTCTTGGCTTGCATACTCCATTCTTTAGTCTCTAAGTGTAACCAGTAAGGAAGAAGTCTCATCGGGATCAAGCGATCCAACACGGTTACTTCTATTTACTTCATTTGCTCTTTATCGTTACTCATTTCTGAATATATTTGATTTCCATATTACTAGTTATCATTTGGGAATCGCGAATATATTGATATCACGGTAACTAACGCAGTTCTTCATTTTAAACTCTTAATCTAAACTATTGATCGTGACTCCGCAAATACAAATTTAATTGTTAATTGGCCTAAAATCGGACCTAGGTTAAACACTTATAAATCGTTTTTGAAAAGTCAGAATTTTCTAACTTCTCACTTTTGATTTAATTTAAGCACATAAGTACTTATAAATTCATGAATTTTTGAGTTATCAAACACCTATTAATAGGCTTATAAGCACATATATCCTTTTAAGTCATTTTTAAGCTTATCCAAACGAGCTCTAATTGGTGGGATATCTGTTTGACCAAGCTTCTCAGAAGCCAAAAGTACTTTTTTTCCAGAAAAAAGCGCTTTTTGAAGAATTTTGAGGTGTTTGGCCAAAAGAAAAAAGTACTTTTGAGAAGAAGCAGAAGCAATTTTTCTGCTGTTGGGGAGAAGCTACAAATTTCTGCTTTTCCCAGAAGCAGAAACAGAAGCAGTTTTTTAATTTTTTAAGACAAAATATCCTTACCAAAAATATTTATTTACCATACTATATTTAATTATTTTAACCAATATATTTCTTAAATATAAATAGAACTTTATTTTCTGCTTCCCACTTTTGGTTTAACCTTATTTCTATTGATTAAAAATTATAGTATATATTTTCTTTTATATTTTATATTTAAATTAAATTAAAATAAAATATTATATTAACTGTTTTATTAAAAAATACTTAAATCTTTGATACGTTTAAATAATATTAGTCGCATAATGAATCTTATTAATGCACTTTTTCGTAATTTGACATTCAAAAGTACTTTTTGTAAAGATTATTCAAATACAAACTGTTTAAAAAAACACTTTTCAAATGAGTTGGCCAAATAAAAACTGCTTATTCTTCAAAAGTACTTATCAAAAAAGTACTTCTGATGAAAATACTTTTCAAAATAAGCAGTTTTTGGCAGTTTGGTCAAACAGCCTATTGATTTCCTCATTACTGCATTTGCATAACGGACGTTTGCACTACAAGGGACAAAATGATAATTTCTTGTTAAAAAACTTATTTACAATCTTTAAATTAATTTGACTGGTACATTACAGTCATAAAAAATTGATACTACGTACATCATTCCTCTCCCATCCAAAAAGATTTGTACTATGTACATCCTTCCTCCCCACCTACAAAAATATTATAGGTAGATACGTCCCATACGTTTTCCAATTTAAATAAAACAACTCACTCAATGCCCTGCTAGTAGAGTAGGGATTAATAGCTTGTTTGGTGGGTTTATTATAAATAGCTTATAAACTAGGCCAAATTCATACGCGGCCCCTTAAACTTGTCCGAAACTTTCATTTTGACACTTAAACTGAGGCTTGTTCCAATTTGACACTTAAACCACCCAACATTTGTAAGCTCATGAATTTTTGAGTTACCAAACACTAATTAATAGGCTTATAAACACATATATCTTTTAAGTCATTTTTAAGCTTATCTAAACGAGCTCTAATTGGTTGGATAGCTTGTGCCCGTAAAACTCCACAATAGCTTTGCCATCTGCCATCATCTCTTCCACCTTAATTTTGCTTTGGATTAAGATACTTGGGTACCTATTACATACAATTGAAAACAAAATGCCTAACCTGTATTTTAAGTTTTGTGAACACACCTTAAAAACGATATATACGTCTAATAGCCTGAGTTATAAGAGTATTTTTCTAAATTATTAATCATCTCTCATTTAAATGTTTTTTCAATCATAACTTCACTAATTGAAGCAATAATGATCATACTATACTAAATGAGCCAATCACTTAAGCAAAATGTAAAAGACCTAAATGCCCCTGCAGTCTTAACAAATTACTATTACTATTATTTATAATAACAAAAAATAAAAGATTGAAATTATAAATAAACAAATATAATAAGTAGTACAATATAAGTAATACTAACATAATATGCTAGCACAGATTCATTGTATACACAATGAAAAGACATTTGTAATTATGATAAGGCCGTGAGTTTAATACGATATGAATGAAATTAACTACAATATACTATGATATAATGTGTATTTGTCCTTTTGGGAATTTGTGATTCTTCTTTTTGGTTTGTTCACATGGTATGCGATACCAATTTAGAACGTAAGTATATGGTATTATTTGGAGTTCCAAGAAGATACTCCATTAAAGAGTATTGAATGTTTAATTCTCAAAAAATAAATCTATTGTTTCTTATATAGTCCACATTACTGGTTACATTTGTTACTGTGAGTCCTCATATCTGCGGCTGTTTCCATTCCTACAAATTTCTCTCCCAACTGGCAATGGTACAAAAAATTATATAGAGATAACGAAGGAGATGGAGATTTGCAAGGTAGACAATATTATATTTTATAGCTAATAGAGGAGATGAAGATTTGCCAAGGAAGATCCTTATAATGAAATAAAACTCCAAGTCCTCTACAAGCTTCCATCTCAAAAGGCTGTTAGGAGATATACACAAGCCGCACTATATATTTAGTGTAGACATAAATAATTTATATATATACATTTCATGTTAGGTTATTGGTTCATATATTTATCAGTTTGGTATTTTTCCTTCAATTGTATCTAATATGCTATTCTTATTTTGAGGTTTTTCAGGTACAAATTAATACTTGATCGATATATAGAAGTTTGAAGCCAAAAAAAGGTCATATTGACAGAAAGGTACCTAACAAAAGTTAATAAACTTTTAACCTTTTAAAATTGTATTATCCCTTAACATAAGTATAAACTCTAAAGTAAGGGATTGATCATAAAATTTTAGAGGCTATCTTTTCATAGAATTTATGTAGTATTAATTAGAGCCTTTACATTTTTCCTATATTAATTTTCTTTGGATTATATGCAGCTACTTCAAGGTAACAAACTCATTCGATTTTCCACCGTGAAAAAAGCCACATTTCAAGTACTTCATTTGTTCAATGCTTATAGATGCAAATTCGATTTTCCACCATTCGCTGAAAAAAGCCTCATTTCAAGTACTTCATTTGTTCAATGCTTATAGATGCAAATGACAACATATGTATAGATGTTTTCAAATGGAATACGATTAAGTTATAGTGCAAAGTTTTTCAGATAAATTTATTGTGTAAATCAAGAATTTTTTATAGATAATAGTTACTATGGTTTTCAAATTTTTTTACACATTGTCAAGGACACACGCGTGTAGCGCGTGTCCACAAACTAGTATATTTAAAAGTAAAGCACTAACATATTTTTAATTTAAAAACGAAACTATCAAATATTTAAAATCAAGTTAGTTTGTCAATTGACTAGATTAATATTTAGAACTGTGGAAGTACTACAGCACTCTATAGTAAGGTAACTTATAATACTAATCCATCTGTCCAGTTGTACTTGCCAATTTTATTAAAAAAAAAAAAATCAAACTTTTACTTGTAACTTTTAGCAACTCAAAAGAGTATGAGAGTCTGTTTGACATAACTTTTAAAAACGACTTATTTGAAAAAATACTTTTCTTTAAAGTGTTTTTCTTAGCAATTTGTGTCTGACCAACTCAGATGAACAACTAACAAATCCGTAGCTTGCTCCCTGTAGCTTTCCGTCTAATGCCATATCCCGCAATTAGCTAAGTTCATCAATTTTTGCTCGATCTTATCCATCTTCACTCCTTTTGCACTCGTATTCATCCAAATCATTCCTACAATCACAAACACAATAAGTGAGGCAACAATCACAATTATTTCGTGTAATGGGCTAATAAAAATGTGAGGAAATATTAAGGTAAAATAGGCAAATATTGCCGAACATCAACAACACTTTTGTCAATAGTTGCTTAGTAATTTGTGTTTGGCCAAAATTTTGAAAAAGTACTTTTGAGTGTTAAATTACAGTAGGGACATGTAAAAATTCACTATACAATTGTTTAACTATATAAATAATTTTAAATATTTTTTTTAGCAAAAACTATATTTATTTTTTTATTTACTTAATTTTTTTAAAAATAGAGCATACATAATTGAATATTCTAAATTCACACCATATAAAAAGATGTAATTTGATTCAAGATTCAAACAATAATGATGTAGGTGTACGTAGAAGAAACAAGAAGAAAAAATAATATACTATTTATATATCATAATTATTAGGTTAAATAAATACTTGTAATTAGATATAAGTACATTTAGTAAGGATGTTTTTGGAATAATAGAAATCAAAAACAGCTTCTATTCCTATTTTTATAAACAACTACTGCTGCCACTCAAAACACTTATTTTCCCCCTAAAAGCTTAACACCTCAAATTTTCAAATTACATTAAAGACAGCTTTTGCTTTTAGGAAAAAATTACATTTTCCAGCTTCTTCCACAACAATAAAATAACTTTTGCTGCCACTTAAAAATATTTATTTTTCTTCAGAAAGCTTGACAAAACGCTTCAATTTTTCAAAATAACCATTTTTGAGAAAATAAGCATTTTTGGCTCCTCAGAGAGCTTGGCCAAACAGACTCTTAAATTTGTTTTTCCAATTATTATCCTCATAATTAAATAATTATTTATTCAAATAATAGTTAAATTTAAATTTAAAAAATAATACTCCATCCGTTTAAAAAAGGATGAACCTATTTCCTTTTTAGTCTGTTTCAAAAAGAATGACCTCTTTCTAAATTTGGAAAGAAATATTCACTTTTACGCATCTATAGATGATTTGTAGCCACACAAATATCTATAACTTATTTTAGACCACAAGTTTCAAAAGTCTTCTCTCTTTATTAAACTCCGTGCAAAGTCAAATGGGTTCATCTAAAGTGGAACGGAGGGAGTAATTAATAAGGATAGATTAATAAAATAATTACTTTATTTATAATATTTAATGGGTGTGCAAACCTCGAAAACAACCAGTAAAATAGACGGATGGAGTAATCTTTAAATTAGCTAATTAAATTGTGTTTAGGACCAATTAGGCAAGACATTTAAAACCAAATTTATGAGTTTTCAGAGTGATGAACTTGGTCTTCGAGAAGCTCACGTTGTCTCAAGCCAGCCACGAACCCACCGTGCTACGCATACTTAAAATCTTATTTTCTTCTAACTTCAGATCCACTCTTGTTTCACATTTTCCAAACTCCTTCCTTATTTTCATCTCTCTTTTCTTGATATCCAAAATTCAGTGTGATCATCAATTCAAGAATGGAAAATTCCAATTCTTCATCATCATCATCAATGGAGAAAGTGAATTTCAGGACAAAAGTCCTAAGCAGACACCTAATAAACCAACAAAACCAAACATCCAATAATTCACTAATCCACTCTTTACCATGTCTTAGTTACGACCCACCTGAACTTTCTGAACCATCTTCTCTTTTTGACACAAAAGAAATGAGAAAACTAATGGATGCTCACAATTTAGAGGACAGAGACTGGTTGTACAATTTGATGTTACAAAGCAATCTTTTTAATCCAACAAAAATGGGTGGCAAAGTGTTTATTTCTCCTGATTATAACCAGTCTAAAGAACAACAAAGGGAAATTACCATGAGGAGAATTTGGTATCTTCTTGAACATGGTGTTTTTGAAGGTTGGCTTACGGGTAAAGGACCTGAAGCTGAGTTGAGGAAACTTGCTCTTTTGGATGTTGTTGGGATTTTTGATCATTCTCTTGCTATCAAGATTGGTGTCCATTTTTTCCTATGGTATGTTTATCCATTGCTTTTTTTTTTTTTTTTTTTTAATAAATAATTGTGTTGTCCGGACCAGTTTGCGTGCACGCGGAGCTAGCATGGTAAATGGAGGTTCAGTTGAGCCCCGTAGCTTTGGCCAAATCCAGTATTCGTTTTTTAAAAATTATTTAATAGTACAAATTATAAATTTAGAACCCTCTATCTTAAAATAACTGGAACCCTAAACTCCAAGCTTCAAAACTTGGCTCCGCTTCTGCGTGCACCACGACTACCTATTACTTCCTATCTAATAACTTTATCTATCGATACTTGGACAGATAGATAAATTCTGCTATACTAGTTTTTTGTGTTTTCCAAATAATTTGGGTCGATTATATTAACGCTCGTTGGTTTTGGTTTGTCGGTCTTTTTTCATTTTAAAAGAAATGAAGTACAAACAAGTTTAATAATTCTTTTAATCTACTACAACTAAATGTAGAATTGTATATGTTTAGTTGAACCTATCATCTTCCCACATATTTAAAAAAAATTGTACTCATATGTTTTAGGAAGAATGTGCAAATTGATTAACATATAACTAATGAAACATTATTTATGAGATATGACAATAATTGACTTTTAATCATACAACAACCTTACATCCATACATGTTTCAGACTTACCTAACTTTAATTATTAAAATATTTAAAATAATAAATAATCACTCAATAACTTTATAGAAAATTAGTAAACTTAAGCACGTCTCATGGATATATTTATGTACAACCTTTTAAAGCTAAATAAAAGTATATAAAGTACCTAAAATATTTCTATAAAGGAAATACTTATTGTCATAAGATTTTTTTTTTTTTAAAATTAATAATATCAATATATATCAATTTGGTTATAGGTAACGGGTTCGAACCGTGGAAGTAAATGCTTGCATCAGGATAGATTGCGGCCCTTCCCTTGACCCTGCGTGACTGCCCTTTTTTGGTTTGGTTTTCTGTTTGATTCATTTTTCCATTTTTTCGTGGGCACTACTGGTGTTCATTCTCTTTTCCACTGTAATTTGCTTTGGATTGCGATACTGAGGTCATATTCTAACTCTTCCCAAAGCATGTATTTCAACAATTGAGGTGCTTATGATTAATATGGATCATGAGTCTATTTAAATTTGTTACATTATGGTGCTTATGATAATTAATCTTTTAATACTAGTTAGAATTCTTTATTTAAAATATTTGTGCTTTAGAAAACAAGAACTCATATACTTTCTTCAGATCTGTCCACAGAGTCCGAATTAGTAGAATATTAATTAGGTGAATGATTTAAGGAGCTATAACAGTAAATTAGATAATACTCTAATGACTAGTGAGTTATTAAAATGTCTTTTTTAAAGGGTGTGTAAAAGACAGATTATATAAACAGTTAAATACACTAACGTAGGACTTTTTGAGACTAATAAATTGTATATTTTGACCAATTAGGTTAGGTGTACATCTAGACCACATGGTGTTGTCCTCAAAGCCAGCCATGCACACAGTGGAGTAGTAAACTATTTTCTATGAACTACTGATCCACTCTATCACAAGACTTCTCATCAAATTCACTTACAGTATCCAAATTGCTTCCTCTTTTCTCTCTTTTTGATCTCTATTTTCTTCAGTTACCGTAGAGTTGTTCATCTATTCAAGAATCTTAACTATGGAAAATTCCTACTTTTCATCATCATGTTCAATAGAGAAAGTCAACTTCAGAACACAAGTCCTTAGCAGACACCTTAATCAAGAAAATCCAACATCCAATTATTCTATACTCAAAACTTTCCCATGTCTTAGCTACAGCTCACCTGAGCTTTCCGAGCCATCTGCTGTTTTCGATATAAAAGATATGAGAAAGCTTATGGATGGTCACAACTTGGAGGAAAGGGACTGGCTTTTTGGTCTGATGTTACAAAGCAATCTTTTTAACCGAAAAGGAAGGGGTGGCAAAGTGTTTGTCTCCCCTGATTATAACCACTCTAAAGAACAGCAAAGGGAAATTACCATGAGGAGAATCGAGTACCTTCTTGAACATGGTGTTTTCCAAGGCTGGCTCACGCGTAATGGACCTGAAGTTGAGTTGAAGAAACTTGCTCTCGTGGATGTCGTTGGCATCTTTGATCAATCTCTTTATGTCAAGATGGGCGTCCATTTTTTCTTATGGTATGTCCGCTCCATCGTGTCACGGCCTACTTGCAATTTTATGTTTCCTTTTTCTGACTGACGAATCTGCTATGTTAACTAGTTGAGGAACTACATAAATCCTCTGAATCTATTTAAGAGAATTCATCACAACTGGACAATTTTTCTCTGGTCATCAACCTATAGGGACTGTTCGGTTGTGTTGCATAACTTAGAATTCCAGGTAATCAGGATTTCATTGAGCTTTTTGGTTGATTGATTCAGGGGTGGCGCAATCCAGTTTTTCGGTACCAAACGACATCATGATAAGTGGCTGAAAGACACAGAGAATTATGTTGTTAAAGGCTGCTTTGCGATGACAGAGTTGGGACATGGAAGTAATGTATGTGGCGGTTGTTTATGTATGTAGTATTTGACTTAGTCAGTAAATGAATGTCCATTGTTTTCTGCAATTCTAACTGAATTCCTTTGCACTTAATGTTCAGGTTCGAGGTATTGAAACAGTTACAACATATGATTCAAGCACTGGAGAGTTTGTCATTAATACTCCATGTGAATCAGCTCAAAAGTACTGGATTGGAGGCGCAGCTAATGTAACTGCACAGTTCCCTAGCCTCAAACACAATTTTGGCATGTTAATTTGATTTTCATTTTTATTCTGTTAACTTGCTAACACCTGCTTGACCGCATTGTAGCATGCAACGCATACAATAGTTTTCTCTCAGCTCTACATTGAGGGGAAAAATCAAGGTGTCCATGCTTTCATCGCCCAGATCAGAGATGCAAATGGCAACATTTGTCCAAACATTCGTATAGCGGATTGCGGTCATAAGATTGGTTTAAACGGAGTTGACAATGGCAGAATCTGGTAGAGAAGAGCCGTAACTTTTATACTATTTTAATCTGGTTAAATTTGGCTTTAAATGCTGTAAATTCTATTATAAGTTTGTGGCTTCATTTTGACAGTTATGAGCTAAGGTTTTGCAAAATCACATTTTCCAGGTTTGAGAATGTTCGGGTACCTAGAGAAAATTTGTTAAATTCAGTGGCGGATGTTTCTCCAGATGGGAAATATCTTACTGCTATTAAGGACCCTGACCAGGTACATATTAATCCTTTAGGGCAATGATGCCTTCTTTGTTGTGCTTGATTCCCCTATCAAGATTTATGCGAGGCTTTCCTAAGGAACCATTTATGGGTATCTGTATCTATTCGTGATTCTTTTAATCTATATATGGTGTGGTTACAATTTTGACAGTTAGTAGTGCAATCTGTAATCTGTGACTCAATACAACAACAACAACATACCCAGTGTATCCCACAAGTGGGTCTAGGGAGGGTGAGATGTACGCAGATCTTACCCCCACCAAGGTGGAGAGGCTGTTTCCGATAGACCCCCGGCTAGGAAAAGAAATATATTAGAAAACATATTTGAAAAAAAATCAAACAAGTGATATCATGCTAAAGCGGATGTAAAACTAAAGTATATCCAACAAACAGATTATAACAGCAAAGACAAAGACAAAGAGCAAAATGGGAATCATCTACATAATTATACACTACATCTAATAAAGGGAAGGATGCTCGACTACAACCTAACCTTATATCCTAATCCTCGACCTCCACGCCTCATATCTAGGGTCATGTCCTCGGTGATCTGGATCCAGGCCATGTCCTGTCTAATCACCTCGCCCCAGTTCTTCTTCGGTCTACCTCTATCTCTCCGTAGACCCAGCACTGCTAATCTCTCACACCTCCCCAATGGAGCATCTACGCTCCTTCTCACATGGCCGAACCATCGCAACCTCACTTCTCGCATCTTCTCAGCCACTGGGGCTACACCAACCTTGTCACGAATGATTTCATTCTTAATCTTATCAATCTTAGTGTGCCCACAAATCCATTTAAGCATTCTCATTTCCGCTACGCTCATTTTCTGGGTGTGCGAATTCTTGACTGGCCTACACTCTGCTCCATATAACATAGCTGATCTAACGACCACTCTATAGAATTTGCCTTTAAGCTTAAGTGGCACTCTCTTGTCACATAGTATACCGGAAGCGAGCCTCCACTTCATCCAACCTACTCCTATACGGTCTGTGACATCATCATTAGTCTCACCATTACTTTGGATGATTGAGCCTAGATATTTGAAGCTTCCTTTCTTAGGAATGACTTGAGAATCAAGCCTCACTTCCACATCTGGCTCATCAGGAGCGTCACTAAACTTGCATTCCATATATTCTGTTCTAGTCCTGCTTAGTCTAAAGCCCTTAGAATCTAAGAATCTGCCTCCATACCTCCAGCTTCTCATTGACACCCCTGCGAGTCTCATCCACCAATACTATATCATCTGCAAATAACATTACACCACGTCACCTCTCCTTGGATACTCCGAGTCAATACATCCATCACTAGCACAAATAAAAATGGGCTTAGCGCTGACCCCTGATGCAGCCCAGCCCCATCTCTACTGGGAAGTGGTCCGAGTCTCCTCCCACTGTGACTCAATGGCCAATCTTGTTTCAGCTTTAACCTCCTCCCACCGGGCCTTTTTCCTTCATCAATGTTATATTATTTGAATTTTTGGATAGTTGGATAACTCTTTGACAGATAATTGACTTTTGACTATTTGGTCTTAAGAGATTTGCAGCATTTTTAGCCCCATTGACATCTGGACGTGTGACAATTGCAGTTAGTGCAATTTACTCGGCAAAGGTATGACAAGCAACAATTGCTTCTGCTAAAGTATTTAACTTACCAGTTATAAGCTAGCTACCCAAAGATAATTTATGGTGGCATCTTACCTTGTCATGCTTGGACAGATTGGTTTGGCAACTGCAATAAGATACTCGCTGTCCAGGAGAGCATTTTCAGCTACTCCTAATGGACCAGAAGTTCTTATACTTGATTATCCAAGTCATCAACGGAGACTTCTTCCCCTTCTTGCGAAAACGTAAATGCTCGCTAAACTGAACTATCTTTTTCACTCTACCGTGCATTGCTCTCATGGAAAGTCAAAGACGCATTCTTTCCTTTTCCCTTGGTGCACTATTATTCTTTTGTTTGTGTTTTTTCCCCTTTGTTTTGTTTCTTGACATGAGACATATCAATAAAAGAACCAGAAAATAGTTGCTGTTTTCTCTTTCATAGTATTTTAAATGTCCATATTTTGTTGCTACTCTCCGCTGTCAATTTTCTGGCTATAACTATAAGGTTGTGGGCAAACTCTTCTATGCCCGTTAGTTTACATATGATTTGAATAAGCCATTACAGAATATTTTCTACTTTTTGGCATTACTAGTTTGTTGTGTTTTTCTTACTGGGACGTTCTCAGAACTCGGAAGTCACTTAAGGTAGATCAACACCTCCCCTCATCCCCCGGGTCAAAATCTTCCTATTTTTCCCTTCTGGTTAAGCTCATGAGACAGTGATATATTTTCCATTAATTACTTGCTGCTGTTTGTTCGTCAGCTACTGTACTATCTGCAATCTTATCGCTATTTATTAGAACCTACTGGGTAGTCTGCCGTTTTGGTACTCCGGGGAGTAAGTTATTATTATTATTATTTTTTGGGTGAAAACGGGAATTTCATTAAACCCAAAAAAAGTACTTTACAATCCCGAGCAAATGCAGACCATTTGCTACGTGTACAAGATACCAAGACTAGTAACAGCGTAAAATGAACTATGACAGAACCAGAAACTAAACTAGAGACTAAGAACAAGTAATACAACTAAGGGGTAGGAGCACTTGAGCAACTCAAACAGCTCTTCCATCTGCTAATTGTTCTGCCTCGGATTTGCACATGTATGGCAATCCATCGACAAATTCTTTCAACTTTAAAACTGCTCTTCTAAAACCGGATCATGTTCTTCTCTCTGCATTCTAAGTAAGCAGTTGCAAAGGCACAACTGAGAATTGAACCCTGACCAGATTTTCTCCTGACAAAGCATCACACCCATTGAATCTCTTCTTGCCATGCTCCAATGGTCCTCTGAAAACCCAGCCATGAACATGGTCTACACCACAGTGATTTTGTAGTAGGACATGCAAAATAGAAATGATTAAAAGACTCTGTAGCTCTTCCACAGAAAGCACAGGCATGGAAATCTGCACTTCATTGTTCAATAGTCTATCTACTGTGGGTAACCTCTGAAGGTTGGCTAACCACAAGATAAACTTAAATCTAGGATGAATACAACCTTGTAGAATGTGATACTTCCAGGAAACCTTTTGTAATTGAGGCAGCAACCGTAAGTACAATTTTCTTGTTTGAGAACCTGTCTTGCATCTTCTCTAGTGTACTCTGCAATTCTCCATTAATAGACTGATCTTGTAAGACTCATCTGAGTAAGGTTATGTGTCTGACTTGTCAACTATGTTGGTAAAACTTTGTCTCCCTAGTTAATCAACCCAACTTTGTCTCTTTGCAGATATGCTATGAGCTTTGCTTCTAACTACTTGAAAATGATGTATGTCAAGAGGACACCCCAGATGAACAAGGTTATTCATGTTGTTTCAAGTGCATTCAAAGCTGCCTCAAGTTGGCATAACATGCGAACTCTTCAGGTAGTTAGCACAAGAAAACTTGGATAATTACTGATTAACTTTTTCCTGACTATAACATTCTTTAAATGTTGAATCAGGAATGTCGTGAAGCCTGTGGAGGCCAAGGGTTGAAGACTGAAAATCGAGTTGGCCAGCTGAAAGGTGAATTTGATGTGCAGTCTACTTTTGAGGGTGACAACAATGTTCTTATGCAACAGGTATGGTCAAAAAGCTATTATTTTACAAAGTATTTACATAGGTAGTTTCTCCTGATCCTGATGTAATTTAATTTAACATTTTGGTAACGTGAATCTTTTATAACACTCTCAAGGGCACTGGTGGTTCTTGACTTGAAAAGTTGATAAGATCATAGACTATTTCCCTCACCATTTGGTGAAAAAGAGAAATTTCAATAATTACCTTATCTCGTAGCAGTAGAAGGTGTATCATTAATTAGTTTAGCTCAATAATTCAGAACTGACCTAGTCTTAACAATAATTATGGATCTTGAAAGGGCATATGGTCCTTGAGTCGAGGTCTATCAGAAACAGCCTCTCTATCTTTTCTAAGGTAGGGGTAAGGTCTGCCCTGATCCCACTTGTAGGATAATACTGGGGATGTTGTTGTTGAAAGGGCATATGGATATCTAGCCAAAATGTGGTTATTGCTGATCTTTGCGTGACTACGGGATAACTTTGTCATTCAATGCAAAACTTGTAATGGCAGGTTAGCAAGGCACTTCTTGGGGAATATGTGGCAGCCAAAAGGAGTAAGAAACCGTTCAAAGGATTGGGATTAGAACACATGAACAATTCTCGTCCCGTCATACCTTCAGAACTCACAAGTTCTACTATGAGGCAAGCCCAGTTCCAGGTAATGAACCTTTTGCTTCATTTTCATTTTAGATGAATTATTTAGCAGGTCAGTAGTTCTGATTGCATTTCCTCCAGAATGACATATTCTGCCTACGAGAACAAGACCTGTTGGAACGTTTTGCTGGTGAAGTTTCACTATGCCAGGCACGGGGAGAAAACAAAGAATATGCTTTTAATATGGTAAGCATGCTCTTTTGTTATTTTTCTCTTGTTCAATTTGTTGCATATACCAACTTTCTTTATTTTTTCCCTTACCAGAATTATCAGCTTGCGGAAGACCTGGGGAGAGCCTTCTCAGACCGATCAATTCTGCATACTGTCCTTGAGGCAGAGGCATCCGTTACATCTGGCTCCCTTAAGGTACTTGAAAAGTATCTCTCTGTCATTTTTGTAGGGGTACCAGACTGATGTTCTTTCTGGTGTGGTAAGTGAAATAGCTCTCAGACACAGAACCATTTAATTATGGAGATAGGAGAAGTGACAAAGTCATGAACTTGCTGGCCAGAAAATAATCAGTGTTGCTTTGATTATATAAACTATAAAATTTTTGTAGGGGTACCAGACTGATGTTCTTTCTGGTGTGGTAAGTGAAATAGCTCTTAAACACAGAACCATTTAATTATGGAGGTAGGAGAAGTGACAAAGTCATGAACTTGCTGGCCAGAAAATAATCAGTGTTGCTTTGAATATATAAACTATAAAAATTGCGGAAATTTGAGTTCCAAATATAGTGTGAATGCACAATCTAAGGTTTGGTTAACATCGGTTAAACTTGAAAATTTAATTTTATGCAACTGTGGATTCTCTTGCAGAATATGTTGGGTCTCATACGATCAATGTATGCATTAGTCACCCTGGAAGAGGATGCTGCATTCCTACGATATGGATACTTGTCAACAAACAATGCTGCGATGGTGAGAAAGGAAATTGCAAATCTGTGCAGTGAACTGAGGCCACATGCACTTTCCTTAGTCAGTTCCTTCGGCATACCTGATGCCTTCTTGGGCCCTATAGCCTACAACTGGGTTGAAGCCAATGCTTGGTCTTCTGAACAAAACTAGCTCTCCACTCATATTACAGGGAGTAAAAGATATCACAACATGGTTTATTCTTGCAGTTAATGTGCTTGCCATGAACAACAAAAGGTTATTTTGCATTATTTTTTCAAATAATAAACATATATCGTCCTCTGTTGCATCATAAAAGAGTAGGTACCTTTACTCATGAAAGTAAGTGTTGTTTGGTCCTGTGGTGTGTTATATACTCTCTCTCTCTCTCTCTCTCTCTCTCTCTCTCTCTCTCTCTCGTGTGTGTGTGTGGGGGGTGTTCACGGTGAGAATTTTGAAATGTCTTGGAATATTTTTATGAAGATTTTCTGGCAGTTGAGTTACACTGTATTTGCCATGTTAAGCACCAAAATGGAGCAAAAGCTGTGAAGTGATGTTGCTAGTGGTAATTGCAGTATAACAAGCAAGGATCAAAAGGTCTGGTTTATATATACTTTTTGGTGTACGTGCAGTGATCTTGCGTAAATAATTAAGAAAATTATGTCAAAGACAATGCATAATATTAAGAAAGTAAATATTCAAGAAAATTTTAACCATGCTAAAAGAATACTATCTTTTATTAAGAAATAGAAAGATGTAATCTAGATTATAACAAAAAAATTGATAATACGTATGCTAAATATATATTAAGTTTATTATGTAACTCGTTAGAATGCTAATAGGGGTTGTTTATATGTATCCATATATTATCCAAAATGTTGGTAAATTATATGGAAATAGTTTCAATTATTCCATATGAAATAAAATAACGGAGGACAAGTGAGGGTTTTTTTGGAGTTGGTTCAACACCTCCACTGACAATCGTTAGATTCAAGGTTTTAGTGACTAAAATTTGACAGGCAAATCTCTAGCAACAACTATGTTTTACTCGAAGATGATTAATTTGTGTCTCTAATGTAATGTTTGATCTCATAATCTCCCTTCAAATGAAATTTTTCAATGATATGTTTTTAACAGTGATGCCTTACCATAAAGTCTAACATACTAAATTGAATAAAATTGAATTTGAATATGAGTGGATTTAGTCCATCACTAATTGCGATCTACTTAACCAAGCTTTAGAAATTTATTGATAAATCTTCTTCATGAGCAGAGAAAGAATATGTTGGCATTGAAAGCTGAGGAAGAGAAGGAAGCAGGGTCGTGTAACCAACAGTTGATTGATTTATGCTCTTATATTATGACATTATACTTGTTGATTAAAGCTTATATATGGTATAAAGCCGTATATCACTTTAGAACTTTAACAATAGGTAGGACATGTACAACATCTCAAATAGCTAAAACTTGAAAGTTGATTAAGACTAGTAGTCTATGAAATTCGTATTATGCAAATTAGTAATTAGAGTAGTACTTAATGTCTTAGAATAATTATTAGAAAAGGTGAATAAATAATAATGGTTGGGAGACATTTTAGAACAATGTATGCACTCATTGGAGCATGGATAAATTTGTAAAAATAAATATCAATATTTTTAAAAATATAATAGCACATCAAAGTATAGAATGAAATTTGTCTATCAATATTTCAAGGGGAAAGTTATGTTTTTATAGGAGTAATATACACGAAAGGATGATCAATATTTTCCTTGAACTAACGTCAACATGTAGCACACAACTGCACAAGTATATCCATGATTTACCTTACTGATGACCAATAAATATGTTCATCATTACAGTAACCAATACCATCTCCATGCCTCCTCAATATATCCATGATTTTGTTGTTGTTTTTACTAAGTAATTATTGGATCACTGCTCATGATAAAATAAAATTCATCTGCAACGACAAGGAGATTCGTGGATTTTATTGAAGGAGGAGATAAATTCATAATATTCAATTTTTCTGAACTCAAAAAACTGAATTAGCAATTCATACTGGTATTAGAATAAATAAAAAAATGCAAAGACAAAATAAGTACATTCTTTTTTGCTTGCTAAAAAACAAAAACAGTAAAAGAGAATAAGTTAACCCGAGGCACATGACATAAGTAAACAATGTACGAAAATTTGAAGTCAATTTTGAGAATTTACCTGAATTGGGATCCATAGTGAGTGGATTAAGATTTTGTAGAAAATACTTTTATCGAGGTCTTCAAAAAGATTATCTGTAAATGAATCCTATTCAACTAAGTACTTTGCAGTCACACTTTTTCTTTTCAGATGTACTGATTAAGCAAAATGAAAAAAAGTATGTAAAAAAATGGCAAAGTGGCTAAAATGCCCCTAAACTTGTCCCGGAACGCCTGTTACAATCTTTAACTTTGCGGGGTCCTATCACCCCCTATACTCGTTCGAATCGTATCATTTTACTCCCTTGTAAGCCAGATGGAAGGGAGGGTGTATTACACTCTCTCCTAGGGAGAGTGAGATGAAAAAAGAGGTAAAATTTAATTTTTTCTTTCACTATTTTATTTTTTCCTTTCTTTTGTTTTTATTTTCTCTTTATTTCTTTCTTCTTCCCTTCCAAATCCAAGTCTGGTCATCAGAAAATCAGTTCGGCCACCGAAAATCAGTCTGGCCACAAAAAAATTCCGACAATCGGCGTAAAAAGTCAGCATCATAATTTTTCTATTCTTTCTTTCCAATTTTCTTAGTCCCACATATTATTACTTCACCGAAAATACTAGAGTTAGCCGAAAAAAAAATGGCTCAACCAATTGCTCTCAACATCTACACGTTCCTCTCTCATATCAGATTTGGACCCATATAAAAAATGAATGGAAATAAATACTTCAATTTGGAAATTGTCATCTTGGTTGATTTATGCTCAAATTTTATTCTGGTGCATTGTTAATATGATAAGCTAGTAAATGATCTTATATGGGTCGGTAAATACATTTTGATACCTAGAAGCTTATCACTGTCAGTTGTTTGGATCTTTTATTAGCAAAATTGCATTTTCTTAATTGAAATGTCTGATTTGATCAATTATATGTCAACTGTTTGAAAAGTCTGAATTTTGCTAAAAGATGCTCCTTTTTTAGGTGGGGGGTGGGTGGGTGTAATTTTTGGGTTTTGGTAGTGATTGAGGTCAGTTGGTAGGGAGAAATTGTTGGATTTTCTCTAATCAGAGTACTTGCTTATTATATATAATTCCAATATTGATATGATGATGACGATGATGCCATGAATTGATAATGATGGTAGAAGAAAGAAAAGCTAGAGATGGGGGAATTATGGGAAGTGGGGAGGGTGCTGCACAAAGGGAGAAGGACGGGGAAGGGCTGGAATGTGGGTGGGGGAATCTTTTTTCTTTTATTTTTTATGGGTCTAATACTAAAGTGTATGACTTTTTTATTTTTAATTTTAATTTTTTAGATAGCTTGGCACGTGGAAAATTATAATTGGTGTGTGCAACCACATTCTTTTTTAAAACTGGGATATGACAATAAAGGGGTAATTAATTCCATTTCAAATAAGTACGGGGTGATATGACCCCCGCAAAGTTAAAGGTTGTAACAGACATTTCGGTGCTACTTTAAAAGGGTATTTTATGCATTTTGCCAAAAAAACTAGATCGGAGAAAAGCGAAAATATACTAACAAACATTTGTAGCTTGAAGCTACGCACGGATGTTGATATTAGTTTTCAAAACAAAAGGAATTCATTCTTCCTACAAAACAACTATGTACAAATCACTACTAAAAAAACAGAGATCTCCGACCACCCATATCGGTCGCCAAGTCGACCGATTGGCGACCGATACGGGTGGTCAGAGAAATAATGGTAACAATAGCCCTGCGACCGAAATTTGGTTGAAAATTCGACCGATTCGCAGTCGAAACGAAGGATAGAAATATTGACCGCTTAGGCAACCGAAAATCGGTCGCAAACCATATTCGACCGATTGTCGGTCGCATACTTGGTCGAACGTTTGGGATTTACCAGTGACAGATATTGCGACCGACATTCGGTCCCTTGTATTATGCGACCGATATTCGGTCGCTATCTTGGTCGTAAAAAAAAAGATTTATTGTGTGCGACTGATTTGGCGACTGACAGTCGGTCGCCAAACTGGAAAAAACCTGCAATAAAAAACCTGTTTTCAGGCAGTAGCAACAGCAATAACCAGATGCAAACAACAGAAAACTGCAGTTCATAAACAATAAAAACAGTAATTCAAACACAACGCAATAAAACCTAACATTTCAAAAACATCCTACAACATTAGTTATATCCTGAAATTGTTAACAATGAAGCTTAAGAGACAGTTATCCACTTTCAGAAAAGACTACTCGGTCGAGGCAGAGCCAGACTCGGACTCGGAAGAGGAAGAGGAGATGCATCGACGCCTGCTCTTATGCTTTCTTCTCGATTTTTTCTTCTGCTTTTTGGCAAGGAGCTGTTTGATCATGTCTTGCGTTTCTTGATTTACTCTCGCCATCTGTTCGATCTTCTCTTTCATTTGAGCAATTTCAGCAGGATCAATAGAGCTCGACGGAGGAGAAGTAGCTGAAGTGCCCAAAAAGCTAGCCTTATACTTATCCGAAGCAAATAGCGATCCAAGACCATAAGCCCCTTCTTAACCCCTCCAACAGCATCGACCCATATTTGCTTTTCTTTCTCGAACGTCAAGGGAACCGGGGTGCTGCTTCCGGCGTCCGATGCTTGAGTCGATGTCCACTCTTCCACAACCTTTGTAGCCTTTTCCTGAATAACATAAATATATTAATGATGTTAATAGAAAGACTAAACGTTGAAGGATTGGCGCGACTAAAGTTCAAATTTTACAAACTTACCCAAACCTCTTTTGCGCGGGGCTCGACCCACTCTCCACCGCCCTTCTTGGCACCCTTTGCATGCCTGATCTTGTGCAGCTCGAGCACGGGAATAGTGCGCTTTTCTTTCTTTTCCTACAAATTAAAAATCATAATATGTTAGACAAAAAATCAACCGTTCACGTAAATAATCAATCAATTAAATAACTGTACCAAGCGCATCTTCTGTGTAGCCGCGCTAATTGAGCCAGCGGTATGGAGCGATCCACCCTTTTCCGACACTCGCGCAGCCTTGCCTTGTTCGCTCTTCGCCTCGAACTCGGGCGACTGCCAATATTCATCCAGCTCCGCCCACTGAGCAGCATCGAGGAAGCCGGGCCTTGTACCTTTACGCCGCGCATTGTAATATGTTCCCTTGAATAACGCAGCACATTTCTTGGGGAAGATGTTACGAATGTTATAATCCAAACCCTAATGCCAGATACAGTTGCCCTGAAAGTATATCAAAATATTTTCTTTAAACATATTCATGGTTTAAAAACTGTAATTAGTTTTAAACCAAATGCATATGTATCACCTCAAAATCTACCAATATCTGCTTCTTTACTTCCTGGGGCACATCGCTCCATTGTCGCCAAGGCTGGTGCCAGTGCGCTCTCATGCACGCAGTCAGTACCTTACTGGACTCATCGCATGGGCAAAAGCTACAAAAAAATTAACAAGAGTTATTCCTAATACTAGCAATTAAAGTAGGAACTAATTATTTAATAGATAAGAACTTAAGAAATTAGGTAGCTTACCCTTTATCCGCCTCGGGATAAATAATCATCCTGCCTTTTACACGAGTGCCAGGCTCACCAATGTAATAAGGCGAATGCGGATCATACACCATGATCTCCTGCTGATCCGGTGGGCCGTCACAACTATCTAAGGGGAATTCAGGGGGCTGAGTAGGATTGTCATCAGCCTGGGAGGGATCGCCCTGCGTGGGAGGGACCTGTGTCTCAGTACAATCAAGGCTAGGGAATGTCCACTGCCATCCAGGAGGCAACTGAGACGGGGTAATAAGTGGTACCTGAGCTGGGCCAGGGGGCCTGAAAAAAGCTGGATCATAACTAGCTGGGGCTTCAGTAGGCAGTGAATGCGGGACCTGTGAGGTCTGAGTGTCATCACCCGCAGAAGCTGAAGTCTCGCCCACAGGTCTCTTGCCCGGCCTTCTTCTAAAAACCTTAGGGCATAACTTGTCCATCCCTGTTGAAACATTCAAATTGATTTATCAACTATATAATGAGAATACATAATGAGAATACATAAATCTAAAGTGCTGAGAATAAATAAATTTATGATTTATCAACTAAGTAAGCACATCACAATCAGAAAATGAGAATACATAAATCATATTATGTTCATATGTACATTACAGTAGGTAATTAATACTAAACTACAAAGTACAAATAGGTTCAATCAACTTCATCATCCGATTCATAGTCACTAGCAATTTTATCCTCGGATGGCTCGTCACTATCTATGTTTTCATCATCCTCGTATGCCCTTGAAGTTCCTTCTCCAAAACTAGCCGGGTTTTTTTCACGACTAAATTCAGATGCAGCCACCGGGTCATACGTCCCATCAATATGTCGCAAATTGTCTGCAAGTTCAATATCCGCTATCAAGGGAACAGTTGAGACCTCATTCTGGTATGCAACATCTAACCTATCAGGTACTTTAATTAATCCCACCGGTTTTCCCTTAAGAACCGCCCACCACTTGGATTTGGCCTTTGATTTTGATGCGTTCTTCGTCCGAGGGTAAGGAACAAACCACACTTGTTTTACATTCTGTGCAATGATGAAAGGATCATAGTTTCCATATGACCTTCTGTGATTAACCTCAACTAGCTTTGAACTCGAATCCACCCACGTACCCTTGCTACCTGGATCAAACCACTTGCACTTGAAGAGAACCAATCTTTTATGAGGCCATCCAACTCTATACTCAACCTCTAAGATCTCCTCAATCACTCCGTAGAACTCAGAGTCGGCCCCCTGGTCACCAGTTCCAGCACTCACGGACACACCACTGTTGTAGGTTTTTTTACCCTCTGACCAGCTGTGTGTATGAAACTTGTACCCATTTACGAAGTATGTATTCATCTTTTTATACTCGTAATATGGGCCATGACATATATGTCGCAAAAAATCAAAATTGATGCCATTCACCGGATTGTTTACCTATATTAAAATTAAATGGATTAGTGTAAATTAGTCAGAATTTGATGACGGTAGTAAGGTATTTAAATCAATGGAAAAATATATGAGTTTCCATAACACTTACAAATGCGGTAAACCAATTTGTAAAATGATCACTGACTGCATTTGGACCAAATTCAGCAACAAAGTGACTGCGTTATACAACGAAGAAATTTACATTAGAAAGAATACTTATGTTAGTCACAATTTAGTGGGTACCATTAAAATAAAACATACTTGTAATAAGGCGTGACTTCGGGACAGTTCAACAACACATGTGTTGTAGCTGCTTTCCTGTCTGTTTCAGTGAACTGGTATTTTCTGGATGATAATGTACTTCCCCTCCCTGGTTGATTGAATATAGAGAATGCTGGGTAATGGGGATCATTATTATCTCCCACATCATGCCGATCCGGCCTTGTGCGCATACATGGAACATCCTTGTCGAAGTAGTATGAGCAAAAATGTGAAGTTTCTCTAGCCAAATATGCCTTGCATATTGACCCCTCGATTTGGCCTCTGTTATTCACATCCCGCTTACACTTACCAATAATTCTACAAAAACTAATCTGTTAGTAGAATTATGTTGCGTAAAATATAAAGTTATTGAATAAGATATGGAAGCTTACCTCTCGAAAGGGTACATCCATCTGCAGTGCACCGGGCCTCCTAGCCGAGCCTCTTCAGCGAGGTGAACTGGTAGATGCTCCATCACATTAAAGAAGCCGGGTGGAAAGATCTTTGACAGCTTAGACAGCACAACAGGAAAGTTCTGTTCCAACAAGTTCAAACTCTCTTCCTTCAAAGTCTTGATGCAAATCTCTTTAAAAAATAGGCTTGTCTCTGTTATTGGTTTCAAAACTTTATCTGGCAACCCATTGAATGCAATTGAGAGCAAGTTTTCCATGAAAATGTGACAGTCGTGGCTCTTCATGTGATGGAGTTTTCCGCCGGTCATATCAACACACCTTTCTAAGTTAGATGCATATCCATCAGGCATCCTTAAGTTACTCACCCACTCGCAAATCATTCTTCTCTCATCTTCGTCGAATGTATATCAAGCCTTTGGAAGTAAAATGTTGTTGCCATCCTGGACCGCATGTAGCTCGGGTCGCCTGCAAAGTTCCTGTATGTCATACCGTGCCTTCCAGTTGTCCTTTGTCTTACCCTTGACATCCATCACAGTATTAAGGACTGCCTCGAAGAAGTTCTTCTCAATATGCATTGGATCGAGATTATGGCGCAGAAGGTTATCCTTCCAATAAGGCAACTCCCAGAAAATGCTCTGCTTGGTCCAATTATGTTCGACCCCAAAGCCAGGTGTTTTAGTTTGCAAGTTTTCAGTTACCTTAGGAAGGTCCTTAACCCTGTTCCATATCTCTATCCCTGTTAACCTGCGAGGAGGCTCCTCATAATCAATCTGATTCTTCCTGAATGCATTTGTATTATTCCTAAAAGGATGGTCCATTGGCACGAATCTACGGCAACAGTCAAACCATGTCACTTTACCTCTATTTTTCAATGTGAAGGCCTTTGTATCTTCCATACAGTATGGGCACGCTAGCTTCCCTGCAGTGGACCAGACAGCATCCCATAACCTGGAAAGTCATTTATAGTCCACATCAAAGAAGCATGCATTTGGAAGTTCTGTTTCATTGATACATCATAGGTTTCCACTCCTTCATGCCAAAGTGTCTGCAATTCATCAATCAAAGGCTGTAAATATACATCAATACGAGTTTTCGGGATTATGTGGACCAGGTATTATACAATTCAAAAAAAGATATGGACTGGTCATGCACATTCCGGGAGGCAGGTTGTATGGTGTGACAAATACGGGCCAACAAGAATATGGCGTAGACGAGACATCAAAAGGGGTGAAGCCATCGGAACACAGACCCAACCTTACATTCCTCGGCTCTCTAGCAAATGACGGATACACTTGATCAAAGTGTTTCCATGCCTCACCATCTGAAGGGTGTGATAGAATACCCGCCTGCCTGGTCCGCTCATGATGCCACCTCATGTGAGGAGCAGAACTCATCGAAGTATACAACCTCTTTAACCTGGGTATAAGCGGCAAGTAATGCATTCACTTAACAGGTTTCGGCTTCTTTTTTTGATTTTTCTCGGGCTTGTATCGAGGCTCCTCACAAAATCTACATTGCACGAGCTCTGCATCATCCTTGTAATATAACATGCAACCATTAACACAACAATGAATCTTATGAGAAGTTAGGCCTAATGAGGAAACCAACTTCTTAGTGAAGTAATAAGAAGTTGGTAAGTCCATGTTAGTCGGCTTTAGTTCATTCATAAGGCCTATGATGGAATCCATGGCAGCTTGAAAAATACTATAATCTGATTTGATACTTTGCAATCTGACAGCAACAGACAACTTGGAATGTACCGAGCCCTCATGGAATGGACGACTTGCTTCCTCCAACATTTTATAGAATTCACTTGCCTCGGCATTGGGAATGTGCTCAGTGTTAGGCTGTGATGTACCCGGCTGCATGGGATCATTATCCGGGTACATACCAAAAGCATCATGAACCATATCATCCATTCTATAATCATTACGGTCTGGTTCCAAAACCGGAGAACTACTAGTGCCATGAATATTTTGAAGCATTTGAATGTGCCCCTGCAAATCCCACGGCTCTCCATGATAACGCCAAATATAGTAATCTGGCATAAACCCCTTATCTAATAGATGCAGTTGTACGGTCGTTATATCTTGGAGGGTGCAGCATTTGCACTTTATGCAGGGACACTTAATTGTACCATGCCTTATAAAAGGTTCAGTTGTTTTTGCTAAAGCAACAAATTCCTGAAGACCCTCTTCAAATTCAGGCCTTATCCCCAGCCGACAGGGGAAAAGTCTATTGTCCATCCACAAACGACGTGCATTAATGTCCATATCTACACAAAAATTGCCAAATTGAGAACAATCTAATAGGTACGATTTTTAATAATCCTAGCCTTTTTTGAATATCCATTGGTCCGTTTGAATTCCATATTAATTACTATTAGCAATGCAATACAAAACGCATACAATTTATCCGGTTTAGGCATAAAATGTTCCAAACATGAACAATCCAAACAACAATACCAAAACCCTAACTTTAAATGCATAGCAAGTATCCCAAACACCACAATCCATGACAAGGCATCAACACATTGCAAACAACTCTACCAAACAATTCCAACAAATCACAACAATTACCATAATTAATCCCAAACATCACAACCCTATATTTAAAGTTCATCAACCCAAAACAACTTACTCGACATCACATTATATAGAATAAACCAATTATAACTAACAACTAACATGTAAACAACATATAGGCCGAAGTATTTAAAAATATATATATAAATTCGGATTATAAAAAAAAAAAAAACTACCTCAACTTTGTTTGGGATCCAATCGCATGTAACTATGATTCACCAATGTGCTATCCACTCAATAACTACAAAAAAAAAAGTCATTATTTGAGTTTTTTAAAAAATAACAAAAATTACTAAAAAATGAAATTTACCGTGAATTAGTAGGTGTAGATTGTGTTAGATGTTATGTTGGAGATTATAGAGTAGTAATTTAAAGTTATATGGGGTATGTAATGGCGGATAGTTGGTTATGGGGTGGAGAGGGTTCGGTTTTTAGGGATTGTTTTTGATTTGAGAAATTTGAAATGGGTGAGGAAGGGCTACTGCCCCGTTTTCTTATTTGGATTGGCGACCGCCTATGCGACTGCTTTTCGGTCGCATAGGTTTAAAAAAAAAAAAAAATTTTCAGCGACTTACGATCGGTCTCCACTTTCCACGTTTTTTTTTAATTTTTTTCGTGGTTTGTGCGACGCAAAATCGGTCGCACAACTGCACAGACCGATTTTCGGTCGCACAGTGGTGGTCGGAGATCTCTGTTTTTTTAGTAGTGAATTCTTATGTGGGTACCAACTTTGTTTACATAAAGTATTAAAGTATTTTCTCAAATAATTTATAGTTAACTAGTACATAATAAACTACCTTTGAGTTTTGACAATGATTTCTCCATCCGCGAACTCGAGAAGCGAAGCCATAAGATCTATTTTGGAAAAGAAAGTGAAGTGGTAATATTTAGTAGCCAGAATAAAATAACGTAAGTCGTCGTTATTGTGACCCAAAGAGTAGTTAAAACCTTGGCATCTACAAGGGTCAATGGTTTACTTAAAAATACAAAACGAATAAAATATAAGCATATGCCACTAAGACAAGATTCATTTTTGTTATCCAAAATTAAGCGGATGAAATTCGCAAACATATTGTTGTTTACCTACCAGTATATATGAGGATCGTTTATGTTGGCAAAAGAAATAAAGCAAGGCAAAAAAATATAAGAGTGACAGAAGAGTAGAAAAGTCAAACAATGTGTTAAAAGCAAGGAAAAAACATTCTAATAAATTAAAACTTCACTTGTATGTAATATGGAAAAATTCTTCTGTCTTAAAATTTCTGCCGCAAATAACCAGCTTAAATATGAATGCAGGAACAATTTGATCGGTTAGTCATTAATTATCACAAACACAAACATATAACAACACACCTAATGAACTTTTTACCATGGAACACGGCAAAGAGAAGTGCCTTATGCATTCATGATTGGTTAGACCACTTATAATAACTTTCATCCTTAAATCAAAAGTAAGATCAAAGAAAAGTGTTCTAGCAAAAAGTACAAAATGCTTAGTTGGATTAACATTGTACAAATATGATATATATTTCTACAAGCGAAGCTAAATTGTGTATATAAATACAATTGAAGAACCTGGTGTGCTATAACCAGAAAGATAGATCTCGACTGAAAGGCATCCAAGAAAAGGTTTGAATTCAAAGAAGGGACGGAAGAAGCATACTGAATTAATTCTCTTGTTTGTGCACCAAGTCATCACCATCTTGTATAATTTTCAAGATGGCTTATAGAACTCTTTCTTTGTAGGCTTGTCTTAACCAAATTATTTACAAATTCTTATTAGCCAATATAACTAATGCAAGAGTGGTGTATTTGTGATAGGATTCTTACCGTAATCAACTTGAATAGGACGAGACCATCATTGATTTACCAGAGGTTGATATATCGTCAATCTTAACAACTGCTTCTGTCAAATTCCCTTACATGCTTTTCAAGTTGAGGCGTCGTTTGTTCATGATTAATGTATAGGTCAAGAGGGATTTTTTTAGATGTCTCAATTCAACTGAAATAGCTTGTTCATCGTTGAGTATAGGTAACAATAAAAGGAAATCCAACTAAAATAGCTTGTTCCTCGTTGAGTATAGGTAACAATAAAAAGAAAGCTTGATTCAAAGTACAGGGTTGGAAAATTCTTGATGAAACTGTTAGTAGACGGTTATTCGAATAAAATTAAGAAAAACTGAAAACAGAAATGAGAAAGAGAAAACCCGAGCTTGCTGACATCACAACATGTCCTTAAGGAACTTAATCCCCTCACAGATGGATTAGATCCTCCTAGGATAGAACAGATTACCTTTGTTGCTGTAGTGGTACTCCAAACTGCAACAAAAAGCGAACTCAAATGGTCGGCTGCGAAATCACACTATAATGCTGTTACTTTATTTTGAAAGTAATGCAGAAAGAAAGAGGAGAAAATCAGAATTTTCGTGAGAAAAAAATTGTAGGAATAGCCATCTATTTATAAGCCAAAGATTTCTGAATGAAGGTGGATGTTCACACTAGCAGGTGACTATTCATGAAAGGCAACCCTTCAAGTGGCTGTTCACACTAGCAGGTGACTATTCACACTAGCAGGTGACTATTCACGAAAGGCAGCCCTTCAGGTGGCTGTTTCTAGAACATGCGGGATTGTTCTAATGCGGGAAATTTAATAAAGACGTTAAATCAATTTATCGTTGCATAAACGGTCACGTGAAATATTAATATTTAATAATTAATTTAATTTTATTGGTCCAAAAAATTAAGTCAATCAATCATATCAATTGACCAAATCCAAATCCAAATCCAAATCCAAATCGAAATCCAAATCCGAATCCGAATTCGAAGCCGAAGCCGAGCGAGCAACGACGACGACGCGGCGAGGCCCCTTCCTCTTAGCTCCTTTTAAGAGCTAAAGGAAGTAATATTATATATATTTCAAAAAAAAATACTTGTCTTTAACCGATGAGGGACAAAGTGAAAAAGCCAAAGTTGCCTTTTCATCTTCTTCCTTCAATTTCAATTCACACCACCACACTTCAAACCCCAACAATCCCCCACATGAATGGGGAATAATGGAAATATGCATGAAAAGCTGTGTGATTCACAACAAGGATTACTTGCATCGGGATAAGTAGGTTTCCCTTTGAACTTTCCATAGTGAAAATACATCGAATATACTTGGTCAATCGGTAGATTTGATATCTTTGAACCGTCGAGCTTTGGTGTATGCCTAGACAACATATGTCACACAATTAACCCTCAACCGTATTTGGTTCTCATTGTTGTGTTCGTTTCAGCCATGAACACCGCCTGGTTTTATAAGTGCATAGAGAATTGGCCTCATAGAATTCTCCTTGAAGTGGCTTCCACTTCACACTTACATAGGTGATTTCTAAACGTGTAATCCCGTAGATGTATGTTTGATAAATCCATATCAAACTTAGATACTCATTAAAAAAGCTACGACGCTTTTATCCTTGGTACTGACCATTGTCTCATCATGAGAATGGACTAAAATATATTTAGCTTGACAATGTTGAACCGTCACTCACAACTTTGTTTGACCTCATTGAACCTAGATCTTGGGATCTCCAGTCTTCTAGGTAGAGTTACCGCTGTGAGTCACTTGTCCTCAGCCATAGTCCCATTCCCCTCGATGACTTCTCAACTGCATCTCTAGTTAGGCCTTTTGTAAGCGGTTCCGATACATTATCACTTGACTTCACGTAATCAATAGTGATAATTCCCCTAGATATCAGTTGCCTAACGGTTTTATGTATTCGTCGTATATGACGATTTTTACCGTTATACATAACACTCATAGCCCGTCCTATAGCCGATTGACGATCGCAATGTATGCAAATCGGTGTCAATGGCTTAGGCCAAAATGGAATATCTTCCAAGAAATTTTGGAGCCATTAAGCTTCTTCACCGGCCTTATCCAAAGCTATAAATTCAGCTTCCATTGTAGAGCAAGCAATCAATGTTTGTTTTGACGATTTCCAAGATACCGCTCCTCCACCAATTGTGAAGATGTATCCACTTGTGGATTTTGAATCAGTTGAGCCGGTGATCTATTTTGCATCACAATACCCTTCTATGACATGGGGATATTTACTATAATGCAAAGCAAAGTTTTGGATATAACATATCCCAAAACTCGTCTCATTGTAATCCAATGAATTGCACTTGGGTTGTATGTGTACAGACTTAGCTTGCTAATAGCACATGCTATATCAGGTCGTGTACAATTCATGATTTATATTAAGCAACCCAACACCCTAGCATAGTCCAGTTGGGACGTACTTTTTCCTCTATTCTTTGCTAGAGGAAGATTCGTATCTGAGGGAGTCTTTGATACCTTAAAATTTAAGTACTTGAATTTTTCAAGAACACTTTCAATATAATGAGATTGAGACAAAGCCAGACCTTGAGGAGTCTTATGAATCTTAATGCCTAGGATTACATCGGCAACTCCTAAGTCTTTCATATCAAATTTGCTAGCTAGCATACGCTTCGTAGCATTTATATTGGCAATGTCGTTACTCATTATTAGCATATCATCCACATATAAACAAACAATGATGATATGATTAGGAGTGTTCTTAATGTAAACACATTTATCGCACTCATTAATCCTAAAACCATTTGACGGCATAGTTTGGTCAAATTTTGCATGCCATTGTTTGGGTGCTTGTTTTAGTCCATAAAGAGACTTAGCAAGTCTACATACCTTCTTTTCTTTTCCAGGGACCACAAACTCTTCGGGTTGTTCCATGTACATTTCTTCCTCTAAATCTCCATTTAAGAAAGCTATTTTCACATCCATTTGATGGATTTCGAGACCATACACGGCAGCTAATGCTATTAACATCCTTATGGATGTAATCCTCGTTACCGGCGAATATGTGTCAAAATAGTCAAGACCTTCCTTTTGTATATAACCTTTGACAACTAGTCTTGCCTTATATTTGTCAATAGTGCCATCAGTTTTAATTTTCCCTTTGAAAATCTATTTAGAACCTAACGGTATGTTCCCAGGAGGACGATCAACCAATTCCTAAGTATGGTTGTTTAAGATAGATTCTATTTCACTATTGACTGCCTCTTTCCAAAACGGTGACTCTTCAGAAGACATGGCTTCTTTAAATGTTCGAGGCTCATTTTCTAATAGAAAAGTCACAAAGTCATCACCAAATGAAGTAGAGGTCCTTTGATGCTTGCTACATCTTGATTCTTCATTTGGAGTACTTTCTTCAATTCCTTCCCGAGGTCGTTTGGTTTCTTCACCAATTGACTCACATTCCTTTTTATACGGAAAATATGTTCTCGAAAAATTCAGCTTAATCAGATTCTATTACCGTATTAACATGAATGTCAGGATTTTCTGATTTATAAACCAGAAATCGATATGCTTTATTATTTGTAGCATATCCAATGAAAATACAATCGACTAGTTTTTGCCCTATCTTAACCCTTTTGAGTTTAGGGACTTTCACCTTAGCTAAACACCCCCACACTTTGAAATATTTTAAGGTGGGCTTCCTTCCTTTCCACATTTTATAAAGAATGGATTTGTTTTGCTATGGGGAACTCGATTAAGTATTCGATTAGCTGTAAGAATAGCTTCACCCCACAAGTTCTGGGGTACACCCAAACTTATCATCAAGACATTCATCATCTCCTTTAATGTTCGATTTTTTCTTTCCGCAATCCCATTAGATTGGGGAGTGTACGGGGCAGTTGTTTGGTGAATAATTCCATATTCCAAAAATATTTCTTCAAAAGGAGATTCATATTTACCACCCCTGTCACTTCTTATCATTTTGATCTTTTTGTTAAGTGGCGTTTAAACTTCATTTTTGTATTGCTTGAATGCGTCAATTGCTTCATCTTTACTACTAAGTAAGTAAACATAGCAATATCGCGTGCTGTCGCCAATAAAAGTTATGAAATACTTCTTTAGATGGTTTTGACTTCATATCACAAATATATGTATGTATTAAGTCTAAAAGTTCAGAACTCTTTTCAACTGACTTGTAAGGATGTTTAGCGTATTTAGCCTCGATACATACTTGACACTTTGATTTTTCGCATTCAAAGTTAGGCAATACTTCCAGATTTATCATTTTTCGCAAGGTTTTATTATTGACATATCCCAAACGAGAATGCCATAAATTGTTTGACTCAACCAAGTAAGAAGAAGCTGAAATTTTATTCATACTGTCAACAATCATTACATTCAGCTTGAAAAGGCCCTCATTTAGGTAACCTTTTCCTACAAATAGATCATTCTTAGTTAATACAATTTTACCAGATACAAAAACACACTTAAACCCGTTCTTGATGAGAAGTGCAGTAGAAACTAAGTTCTTCCTAATTTCAGGAATGTGAAGGACGTTGTTTAGAGTCACCACCTTGGCAGAAGTCATCTTCAGAAAGACCTTCCCATATCCTTCAATCTTGGCTGTTGCAGAATTTTCCATAAATATTGTTTCATCCATTCCAGCGGGAGCATAGGAGGCAAAAGCTTCTTTAAGAGCACAAACATGGCGGGTGGCTCCAGAATCAATCCATCATTCCTTTCGATTTCCAACCACGTTACATTTTGAAATAATAGCACAGAGATCAATGCCTTGAACTCTTTGGGAAGTTATGTTTTCTTCAACCATGTTAGCTTGAACCTTCTCCTTTTTCTTGTCTGTATCCTTGTCCTTCTTTGGGGCACGACAGTCCGCGGACTTATGTCCAGGTTTGCCACAATTGAAGTAGCTACCCTTGAACTTCTTCTGGCTTGGATAGTTCTTTGCTCCAGAAGACTTCTTTCTCTTATTTTGCTTTGGAGCAGCTTCAACAATATTTGGTCCCGCTATTATTGAACTTCCATTAGCCTTCTTTTCAGCCGACTTATTGTCTTCCTCAATCCTTAGACGGGCAATCAGATCTTCAAGTATCATCTCCTTGCGCTTGTGTTTCAACTAGTTCTTAAAGTCTTTCCACGAAGGTGGCAACTTTTCAATCATAGCCGCAACTTGAAACGCTTCATTGATGACCAAATCTTCAATGAAAAATTTGTAAGTAACAGCATAATTAATATTTTTAAGAAAAATATTAACACAGATCATACCTTCAGCAAGGAGATCGTGAATAATAACTTGAAGCTCTTGGACTTGGGACACAACAGACTTGCCATCCACCATATTATAATTCGAAAATTTGGCGGCCACAAATTTCTTCAATCTAGCATCTTCAGTTTTATATTTCTTTTCAAGTGCGTTCCACAGTTCCTTTGACGTTTCAACGTTACTATAAACGTTGTATAAGTCATCTTCCAGCCCACTAAGAATATAATTCTTACACAGGAAGTCAGAATGCTTCCATGCCTCAATCACTAGGAAGCGCTCATTTTCAGGTATTCCCTTGGGCAGGACAGGAACGTCCTCCTTGATGAACCTCTGAAGGCTTAGAGTGGTCAGATAAAAGAACATCTTTTGCTGCCATCTCTTAAAGTTAATTCCAGAAAACTTTCCCGGCTTTTCTGCTGGTGGCATAGCCGTTACAGTCCCAGGACGACTTGGACCAGCAGCACCAGGAACTGTGGTAGCAGGAACAATATTTTCCACACCATTTGCCATTTCTGTCAAAATGACACAACCAAAGTTAAACCAATGGTAAAGTATTTAAATCTTCAAACCGAATGATTATATAACCAAATTTGGTGAAGTGGTTAATCTTCAAACCAAAGTACAAGCAAATTTAGTGAAGAGTTTTTTTCTTCAAACCAAAAAACAGTAGGAGTAGAAAGTTACGTAAACTTTAATCTCCAAAATGGGAGTAGAAAACCACCAAGGTTTTTAATCTCCAAACAACCAGAATATTATTCGAAAATAGAAAAAAATTAAGTTCCTTAAGATTGTTAATAGACTGTTATTCGAATAAAATCAAGAGAAACTGAAAACAGAAATGAGAAGGAGAAAACTCGAGCCTGCTGACTTCACAGCATGTCCTTAAGGAACTTAATCCTCTCACAGTACCTGAGGTTATGGATTAGATCCTCCCAGAATAGAATGGATTACCTTTGTTGCTGTAGTGGTACTCCAAACTACAACAAAAAGCGAACTAAATGGCCGGCTGCGAAATAACACCATAATGCTGTTACTTTGTTTTGAAAGTAATGTAGAAAGAAAGAGGAGAAGATCAGAATTTTCGTGAGGAAAAAACTGAAGGAATAACCATCTATTTATAGGCCAAGGATTTCTGGATGAAGGGTATGAAGGTGGTTGTTCACACTAGCAGGTGACTATTCATGAAAGGCAGCCTTTCAAGTGGCTGTTGTCACTAGCAGGTGACTATTCACACTAGGCAGACCTTCAGGTGGCTGTTTCTAGAAAATGCAGGATTGTTCTAACGCGGAAAATATAATAAAGACGTTAAATCAATTTACCGTTGCATAAACGGTCACGTAAAATATTAATATAAAATATTAGTATTTAATAATTAATTCAATTTTGTTGGTCCAAAAAATTAAGTCAATCAATCATATCAATTGACCACATCCAAATCCAAATCCAAATCCAAATCCAAATCTGAATCCTAAGCCGAAGCCGAAGCCGAAGCCGAAGCCGAAGCTGAAGTTGAGGCCGAGCCGAGCGAGCGACGACGAGGAAGCGGCGAGGCTCCTTCCTCTTAGCTCCTTTTGATAGCTAAAGGAAGTAATATTATATATATACCCAATAAAATACTTGTCTTTAACCGATGATGGACAAAGTGAAAAAGCCAAAGTTTCCTTTTCATCTTATTCCTTCATTTCCCATTCACACCACCACACTTCAAACCCTAACAATCCCCCACATGAATGGGGAATGATCGAAATATGCATGAAAAACTGTGTGATTCGCAACAAGGGTTACTTGCATCAGGATAAGTAGGTTTCCTTTTGGACTTTCCGTAGTGAACATACATCGAATATACTCGGTCAATCGGTAGATTTTATTTCTTTGAACCGTCGAGCTTTGGTGTATACCTAGACAACATATGTCACACAATTAACCCTTAACCGTCTTTGGTTCTCATTGTTGTGTTCGTTTCAGCCATGAACACCGCCTAGTTTCATAAGTGCGTAGAGAATTGGCCTTACAGAATTCTCCTTGAAGCGGCTTCCACTTCATACTTACATAGGTGATTTCTAAATGTGTAATCCCGTAGATGTATGTTTGATAAATCCATATCAAACTTAGATACTCATTAAAAAAGCTACAACGCTTTTATCCTTGGTACTGACCATTGTCTCATCATGAGAATGGACTAAAATATATTTAGCTTGACAATGTTGAACCGTCACTCACAACTTTGTTTGACCTCCTTGAACCTAGATCTTGGGATCTCCAGTCTTCTAGGTAGAGTTACCGCTGTGAGTCGCTTTTCCTCGGCCATAGTCCCATTCCCTTCGATGACTTCTCAACTGCATCTCTAGTTAGGCCTTTTGTAAGCTGATCCGACACATTATCACTTAACTTCACGTAATCAATAGTGATAATTCCCTTAGAGATCAGTTGCCTAACAGTTTTATGTCTTCGTCGTATATAATAATTTTTACCGTTATACATAACGCTCGTAGCCCGTCCTATAGCCAATTGACTATTGCAATGTATGCAAATCAGTTTCAATGGCTTAGGCCAAAATGAAATATCTTCCAAGAAATTTCGGAGCCATTCAGCTTCTTCACTGGCCTTATCCAAAGCTATAAACTCAGTTTCCATTGTAGAGCGGGAAATCAATGTTATGTTTTGACGATTTCCAAGATACCGCTCCTCCACCAATTGTGAAGATGTATCCACTTATTGATTTTAAATCAGGTTAGCCAGTGATCCAATTTGCATCACAATACCCCTCTATGACAGGGAGATATTTACTATAATGCAAAGCAAAGTTTTGGGTTTGTTGTAAATATCCCAAAACTCGTCTCATTGCCATCCAATAAGTTGCACTTGGGTTGTATGTGTACCGACTTAGCTTGCTAATAGCACATGCTATATCAGGTCACGTACTTTTTCCTCTATTCTTTGCTAGAGGTAGATTCGTATCTAAGGGAGTCTTTGATACCTTAAAATTTAAGTACTTGAATTTTTCAAGAACACTTTCAATATAATGAGATTGAGACAAAGCCAGACCTTGAGGAGTCTTATGAATCTTAACGCCCAGGATTACATCGGCAACTCCAAAGTCTTTCATATCAAATTTGCTAGCTAGCATATGCTTAGTAGCATTTATATTTGCAATGTCGTTACTCATTATTAGCATATCATCCACATATAAACAAATAATGATGATATGATTAGGAGTGTTCTTAATGTAAACACATTTATCGCACTCATTAATCCTAAAATCATTTGACAGCATAGTTTGGTCAAATTTTGCATGCCATTATTTGGGTGCTTGTTTTAGTCCACAAAGAGACTTAACAAGTCTACATACCTTCTTTCCTTTTCCAGGGACCACAAACCTTTTGGGTTGTTCCATGTACATTTCTTCCTCTAAATCTCCATTTAAGAAAGCTGTTTTCACATCCATTTGATGGATTTCGAGACCATACACGGCGGCCAACGCTATTAACATCCTTATGGATGTAATCCTCGTTACCGGCAAATATGTGTCAAAATAGTCAAAACCTTCCTTTTGTCTATAACCTTTGACAACTAATCTTGCCTTATATTTGTCAATAGTTCTATCAACTTTTATTTTTTTTGAAAATCCATTTAGAGTCTAATGGTATGTTCCCAGGAGGAAGATCAACCAATTCCCAAGTATGGTTGTTCAAGATAGATTCTATTTCACTATTGACCGCCTCTTTCCAAAATGGTGACTCCTCAGAAGACATGGCTTCTTTAAATGTTCGAAGCTCATTTTCTAATAGAAAAGTCGCAAAGTGATCACCAAATGAAGTAGAGGACCTTTGGCGCTTGCTACGTCTTGGTTCTTCATTTGGAGTACTTTCTTCAGTTCCTTCCCGAGGTCGTTTGGTTCCTTCACCAATTGACTCACATTCCTTTTATACAGAAATATGTTCTCGAAAAATTCAGCTTAATCAGATTCCATTACCGTATTAACATAAATGTCGGGATTTTCTGATTTATAAACCAGAAATCGATATGCTTTACTATTTGTAGCATATCCAATAAAAACACAATCGATTGTTTTTGGCTCTATCTTAACCATTTTAGGTTTAGGGACTTGCACCTTAGCTAAACACCCCCACACTTTGAAATATTTCAAGGTGGGCTTCCTTCATTTCAATATTTCATAAGGAATGGATTGTGTTTTTCTGTGGGGAACTCGATTAAGTATTCGATTAGTTGTAAAAATAGATTCCCTCCACAAGTTCTGGGGTACACCCGAACTTATCATCAATGCATTCATCATCTCCTTTAATGTTCGATTTTTTCTTTCCGCAATCCCATTAGATTGGGGAGTGTAGGGGGTAGTTGTTTGGTGAATAATGGTATATTCGAAACATATTTCTTCAAAAGGAGATTCATATTCACCACCCGTGTCACTTCTTATCTTTTTGTTAAGTTGTGTTTCAACTTTATTTTTGTATTGATTGAATGCGTCTATCGCTTCATCTTTACTATTAAGTAAGTTAACATAGCAATATCGGGTGCTGTCGTCAATAAAAGTTATGAAATACTTCTTTCCACTGCGAGATGGTATTGGCTTCGTATCAGAAATATCAGTATGTATTAAGAGTTCAACTGACTTATTAGGATGTTTAGCGTATTTAGCCTCAACACATACTTGACACTTTGATTTTTCGCATTCAAAGTTAGGCAATACTTCCAGATTTATCATTTTTCGCAAGGTTTTATTATTGACATATCCCAAACGAGAATGCCATAAATTGTTTGACTCAACCAAGTAAGAAGAAGCTGAAATTTTATTCATACTGTCAACAATCATTACATTCAGCTTGAAAAGGCCCTCATTTAGGTAACCTTTTCCTACAAATAGATCATTCTTAGTTAATACAATTTTACCAGATACAAAAACACACTTAAACCCGTTCTTGATGAGAAGTGCAGTAGAAACTAAGTTCTTCCTAATTTCAGGAATGTGAAGGACGTTGTTTAGAGTCACCACCTTGGCAGAAGTCATCTTCAGAAAGACCTTCCCATATCCTTCAATCTTGGCTGTTGCAGAATTTTCCATAAATATTGTTTCATCCATTCCAGCGGGAGCATAGGAGGCAAAAGCTTCTTTAAGAGCACAAATATGGCGGGTGGCTCCAGAATCAATCCACCATTCCTTTGGACCATGTTAGCTTGAACCTTCTCTTTTTTCTTGAACTCCTTGGAAAATTATGTTTTCTTCAACCATGTTAGCTTTAACCTTCTCTTTTTTCTTGTCCGTATCCTTTACCTTATTTGGGGCACGACAGTTCGCGGACTTATGTCCAGGTTTTCCATAATTGAAGCTGCTACCCTTGATCTTCTTCTTGCTTGGATAGTTCTTTGCTTCAGAAGACTTCTTTCTCTTCTTTTGATTTGGAGCAGCTTCAATAATATTTGCTCCCGCTATTGTTGAACTTTTATTAGCCTTCTTTTCAGCAGACTTATTGTCTTCCTCAATCCTTAGATGGATAATCAGATCTTCAAGTATCATCTCCTTGCGCTTGTGTTTCAATAAGTTCTTAAAGTCTTTCCACGAAGGTGGCAACTTTTCAATCATAGCCGCAACTTGAAACGCTTCATTGATGACCAATTTTCAATGAAAAATTTATAAATAACAGCATAATTAATATTTTTAAGAAAAATATTAACATAGATCATACCTTCAGCAAGGAGATCGTGAATAATAACTTGAAGCTCTTGGACTTGGGACACAACAGACTTGCCGTCCACCATATTATAATCCGAAAATTTGGCGGCCACAAATTTCTTCAATCTAGCATCTTCAGTTTTATATTTCTTTTCAAGTGTATTCCACAGTTCTTTTGACGTTTCAACGTTACTATAAACGTTGTACAAGTCATCTTCCAGCCCACTAAGAATATAATTCTTACACAGGAAGTCAGAATGCTTCCATGCCTCAATCACTAGGAAGCACTCATTTTCAGGTGTTCCCTTGAGCAGGACAGGAACGTCCTCCTTGATGAACCTCTGAAGGCTTAGAGTGGTCAGATAAAAGAACATCTTTTGCTGCCATCTCTTAAAGTTAATTCCAGAAAACATTCCCGGCTTTTCTGCTGGTGGCATAGCCATTACAGTCCCAGGACGGCTTGGACCAGCAGCACCAGGAACTGTGGTAGCAGGAACAATATTTTCCACACTATTTGCCATTTCTCTCAAAATGACACAACCAAAGTTAAACCAATGGTGAAGTATTTAAATCTTCAAACCGAATGATTATATAACCAAATTTGGTGAAGTATTTAATCTTCAAACCAAAGTACAAGCAAATTCAGTGAAGAGTTTATTTCTTCAAACCGAACAACAGTAGGAGGAGAAAGTTACGTAAACTTTAATATCCAAAACTGGAGTAGAAAACCACCAAGGTTTTAATCTCCAAACAACCTGAATATTATTCGAAAACAGAAAAAAATTAAGTTCCTTAGGATTGTTAGTATACTGTTATTCGAATAAAATCAGGAAAAACTGAAAACAGAAATGAGAAGGAGAAAACCCGAGCCTGCTGACTTCACAGCATGTCCTTAAGGAACTTAATCCCCTCACAGCACCCGAGGTTATAGTTTAGATCCTCCCAGGATAGAACGGATTACCTTTGTTGCTGTAGTGGTACTCCAAACTGCAACAAAAAGCGAACTCAAATTGCCGACTGCGAAATCACACTATAATGCTGGGTCTTACCACCTTCTTGATTGAATATATTAAATTATCCAATAGAGTAGAGTAAGCGGCACTAAAAAAAAAGCTACACAAGTAGTAGCAAACTATATCAACAATGTCCGTGGCTGTTACTTTATTTTGAAAGTAACTTAGAAAGAAAGAGGAGAAGATCAGAATTTTTATGAGGAAAAAATTGAAGGAATAGCCATCTATTTATAGGCCAAGGATTTCGGGATGAAAAGGTATGAAGGTGGCTGTTCACACTAGCAGGTGACTATTCATGAGAGGCAGCCCTTCAAGTGGATGTTCACACTAGCAGGCGACGACGGCGACGGCGCGAGGCCCCTTCCTCCTTGCTCCTTTTAAGAGCTAAAGGAAGATATATTATATATATACCCAACAAAATACTTGTCTTTAACCGATGAGGGACAAAGTGAAAAAGCCAAAGTTGCGTTTTCACCTTCTTCCTTCATTTTCCATTCTCACTACCACACTTCAAACTCCAACATAAACATAATTTGTTACATGTATGTATTAATTGATACACGGACATATTCAAGTCTCACGGTGAAGAGATTCAGATGAAGCAGAATTGACTACATGTAGGTTTTTAAGTTGGACTTAAACAAAATTAATATCCCAATTAGTTACATGTGGGTTTTAGTAGTGATAACAACACAATATTTGTTTTTAAGTTGGACTCCTCCGAAAAAAAAAAAGGATACACGGACTATTATCTGATCACATCTCCAAATTTGTAATAAAATAAAGGATGAAACTGTGGAAAAAATTTTGGAAAAAAATAAATGTAATAAATAAAATATAAGAAATTAGTAAATGACAGCTTTATCTATTGTAGAATCTATATATATATATATATATAATGCCCCGCGGTAAATATTAGAACATCCACAGCGGGTGGTCGCCGCGCCTCAAAGCCAATCGTGAACTTTCCGACGCCCGCTAGAGCGGGGTAAGCAAACCGGCATGGTTCGAATCCACATCCACTTCACAGCAAAGAAAGAGAATGCGGGGTAGAGGAATTGGTCAACTCATCAGGAGAAGGAATCTGGTTCGGTTGTACAATTGGTGGAGGAAATATGGGAGCTATGTATATAGCACTCAGATGAGGCTTAGTGAAAAACTAATTTAATAACAGAAGAGTCTTCTCTTCGAGGGATGCCTCATTTCAGAGGGAACCTCAAAGTGGCTCTATTTCATTATATTCCATCCATATCCCAATTCCATTCATTTAATATCATATATATATATATATATATATATATATATATATATATATATATATATATATATATATATATATATATATATATATATATATATATATATATATATATATATATATATATATATATATATATATATATATATATATAGAGCTTAGCAATGTCCCCTATTTTGGTTTGACTGTAGTGTCCTTACTACTACTTATACACTCATTAAAAATAGGGACTCTTTTGTAATTTTAACCCAAAATTTTTCCAAAGTAATTTCCTTCTCTCCTAAATCATAGTAAGTTACATTCACTGTATAATCTCTTCTTGAAAAGAGACCAAGAACAGTCATGGTTCTTTGAAATTCTAAGATGGAATTTTTATCTGTTTTGTATCTTTCTCTTCATTATAGTGCATCAATGAAATTGGACTGTTCATTCTTCTTTAATCAATAGTAATTAATTTCTGTCTCAAATATTTTCATGAATAGTGTACCAAGTTGGGATTGATAAAAATTAATGCATTTTCATTAATTGATTAGAGTATGAGTCACATATACTTCTGTCTTTTCAAAGTGTTGATGGCCAACGATCTGAACTTGGTTCCATTTTGTCTTTCAACATAGAACAAATCATAACTCATGAACTTGGTAGAAAAAAGATGGAAACAAAGCTTCACCTTCTTCAGTTTCTGAAAAGATTGTCGTTTTCAATTTTCAATTGCCATGAAATGGATTGAACAAAGGGGGGAGTAGCTGCTGATTTCGAAGATGACAGTTAGGGGTCGTTTGGTACGAGGGATTAGGATTATAATCTTTGAATAAGATATGAGATAATAGTTATTCTTTGTTTGGTTGTTGGGATTAGCTAAGTTAGGAAAGCTTTTATCCCAAAATTATGGGATCTCATATAGGTGGTGGGTTTATTTATCCCATTTTTAGTCAAAATTTTAATTCCGAAATTTGTAATCCCGGGATTATCCACTTTTGTACCAAACGACCCTTAAGGTTTTAAAGTGAATTGGGGGAATTATGGTAAAAGGACAAAAAACCCAAAGAAAGGTGCAATAATTATGAGTTGGCAAGGGCACTTTAGTCAAATAAAAGATGGGGACATTGCTAACCTACTACACCCATGCAGTAGGTCAAAACCTCATATATATATATATATATATATATATATATAGAATTTTAGCATACGTGAGTTAGCACGTGTTATTTAGCGTAAATAATTTTATTCACAATTTATACGTTGAGACAGTGAATACACTATATTTAAAACCTATGTATACTATGTGTATTCTCATATATAATAAGTACTTAGATAATCATGTTTGTTTCCATCTAGTTGGAGAAAATATGTATTAACAATAGTAAGTCATTTAATGATGCTTACAAAATCAAAACTCTTATTGTTGTATTCTTGAACGTGTTTACTCTTTTATCATGTCTAAAATTCAATTATTTAATCTTCTGTAATCTTTATTTGCAGCTCAGAGCTCTTGACACAAATCCCCTATTACTTCTAAAAAAAATAGAGAAACTGTTGCACTTGGTGCACCTTCGTAAGACACTAGAGGGGGTGTGAATAGTGTCCTTACCCGATTTTCGAATCCTAAAACTTGCCTTTAAATTTTAACGCCTAACTTACAAAGAACCAGGTTCCTTGCAAGTTTCACCTATCTCTGAAACTAAACAAATTGCGGAAACGTAAAGAACACAGAGATTTTTACACGGAAAAATCCTTGCTCAAGGGATAAAAAAACCACGACCTAATCTCTTGGGATTTAACTTTTCCACTAAAGGAAAACCCGAGCAAGTTTTAGACTACAACGTAATGTAATCAAGGAACTAGAACCCCCTAGTACCTAGAACCTTCACAGCCACACGTTAGTTGGTAAGGTCACCTCTACTTAAGCTCAAAAAGTAATCTCTACTTAATGCTTCTAAACAAGCTGATAGATTACAACTCAATAGCCTATAACAAAGAAACTAAAACAACAGACTTAACTATGAAACTGCTCCTTCGTAAGGTTCTGCTGCTCAGCCTTTGTTCATGCACACAAAGCTTCTCACGATCTGATTGTACTTGATATGCTCTGTTGAGATGTCTTTTGTGCGTAGTGATTCTGGCCAAATTAACTTGTATTTCTAGGAATTAGACTTAGCTGGATCCAACTAAGTTTAGGATTCCTTTTCCTCTTCGAAATCAGTTTTAAACAAGGTTACCCATATTTCTTTATTTAAAACCTAAGTTAATTTGCCTTAGTTCCCAATCCATTTACTTTTAGGAACCGCGTCCTTCTCCGCACCGCTTCTTACTTCTTCTTCTTTCGGTAGGATTGGAATTTTGACTCCAGCTGTTCTCTTCTTTCCTTCTTCAACTCTGACTAGATTAACTCGTTGAACAGCTGGTCTTCTTACTTCGACTGTGAACCTTTTCGCGGTCCACTTAGCACCAGGTCCTTTGTCATCTTCAAAACTTCTCCTTCAACAAATTCTCTCTTTTTGATGATGACAAACAATGTTGCCTCACCGAGGGTTTATACGCTCAAGAACCTGTAAAAATCAGACACTAACCACGAACCAGGGTAATAAAAGTTAGGCAAAAATTAGGTCACAAACATATAATGAACTAACAACAACTAACTTCCCCCTTTTGGCATCATCGAAAAGTTTCAAAGTTGTAAAAACCTGCTCAACTTAAATTAAGACTAGTCGACTCTAGTGCCAAAGGCAGCAAGCCAACCTTTTAAACGTCAGGAACCTGTTTCAAACAATAAATACTAGCAGATAGGATATTTATATCAACAAAAAGTGCCAAACCGGCATAAAACATCCAAGCATCATTCACATATTACAAACCAAAATATAAGATTGTCTTAAAACAGGACATAGAAAGAACCAAGAGGGGACTAGGGAAAGGAACTGGTTCAGAATTGGGGAATATCAGGGATGTTAAAGTGAGCAAGCAACAAGGCGAGGCGACGCGAGTTTCCTTCTCCTTCACGCTCCAGCTCTGCATCCAGCCTTATGTTTTCAGCATTCATCCAGGCTAGCTCATCATTTTGCCTTTCAAGCTGCCTCCTGAACCCCTCAATTCTCCTGTCCATTCTAATGTTCCTCCTTTCATCTACATCCTCATCCATATGCTCTGGTTCATCAGCAGGTTCACCATCCAACACATAGTCACAGGATTTAAGAATGTTCCTCCCGAACAAGTCATTATGGTCTGGCTCAGTCCACTTACCAACAGGCACCCCAAAGAAATCAAATACCTTCCCCAGAAGAAACCCATAGACAAGCGCATGTTTGCCTAACCCCATGTCAGCTACCTTACCAATGTGCTTAATCATCAATTCAGGCAGATTAATACGAACCTCGCGATCTAGCAGGTCCATATAGGTCATATCCAGAAAGTTGGCCTCACTCCTCCTTTCCGACCTCTGTAGTAGGTTCTTCAGCACAAATTCAAAGAGAAACTGGTAGAAGGGTTGCATTGCCTTCTTCTTAACTTGTGTAGCCCTTGCCAATCTTGGTCTCCCTGCAAATTTCTGGGTCACCTCCAAAGCAGACACACCATCTCCTCTAGTCGGCCACGAGTTCCTCATGTACTCGCTGTAGCCCTGAGAGGGAACACCTAAAATCTCACCCAGTTCCACACTATCAAACTGGATTACCAGCCCCTTGACTATTGTTGTCACAATGCCTTCACTCACTGTGCAATTGGAATAAAATTCTCGAACCTCTTGCTCCCTCAGCTGTCTAGCACGATCACTGAACATGTTCAACCAACCCTGAGCCCTCAACTTAGCACTAATTTGAGTCATTCCCTCTAGCTCCAGGTCAGTGAGAATTTTACCCTTCACCATTGGCAGACCTCTAAAATAGGCCACCCTTCTTTTCTTGTCTTCCTTTTCATCTCCAATCACCAGCTTTGATTTGGAACCTCTCCTGCGAACCTCAGGTTCCTCCACAATCCTCTCCTGCTGCTCTCTCACAGAACCTCGAGTAGCAGGTCTCCTAGCATGACTCACTGTCTTTCTACTGCTTTCTCCCATACCCTCTGCATCTCCAGATCTTCCAATCTTGAAACTACCCACAAATTCTCCTTCCTTCACTAACCTTCTTTTCTTCACAGCTTGTTTTTGTTCCTGAACCACAGGCCTCTTTCCCAATCTCCTCTGTTCCTCCACCACCACAACATCAGTCTCACTGGAGGAACTTTCACTAGCTTGAAGAGTGGGATTTGCCTCAGGCAACTCAACATCCAAAGGCTCAGTAAAACCTACACCTTCCACATTCTCTTCCACATAATCATCAATATCTCTCAGATCTGCATCATCACCTGCCACAGAATCAGAGAACGAACCAGGTTCTTTCTCAAGTTCTTTAGCAGGTTCAGCAGATTTTTCCTCTCCTTTGTCACTAACAGTCTTTTCCACCATAGGAACTGTCTCAGGAACAGGTTCCTCAACAGTGTTCTCAATTTCTTTTGCAACGACTACCACAACCTCTGTTCCGTCAACTTTTTCAGGATTTTCTACAACTATCTCCTCCTTATCTCCTACTTCTAAATCTACAGGCATAGAGGGTACACTAGTATCGACAACTACAGTACCTGTAGGAGAACTAGGGTTTACCTTCTTAGTTTCTTGAACGTTTTTTTGAACCGTTTCAATGACTCCTTCCTCCGTACCAGCATCTGGAACACTTTCCCCCTTACTAGTTGCTTCCTCCGTCAACTTTTTCTGTCTCAATTTTGCAAACTTTCTCGCCATAGCCACAGAACGACTCGCAGCCAGTTGCTTTGCCTTTTGATTTAGTTTTGAAATATTGAGTTTTGGAGAAGAGAGTTGAGAATCTACTTTGGAACTGGTCGACATTTTGTTTTACAGAGAATTGTTTTTTAGAGAGAGAAAATGTTTTAAGAGAGTTTTAATGTTTCAGTCTATAGAAACAACGTTTCTTGATCAAGTAGTGGCGTAATGAAGGGTTTAGGTTTATCGGGAAGGGGAACGGGTTGATGGGATCGGAAAAAGCTGCGACTTCATTATGACGCATAGGAGCTGACGCCAGCATGGTTCAAAGAATTTGAATTTTAAATGCTTACAACTAATCCGGCACCAAGTGAGGGTGATTGGTAACAATTAGGCCACGTAAGACAACCATTATATATTCAGTAAGTAACATAGAATGTGTACCTGAATGTCCATGCACCAGTTTCTTCTCTAATATCCTTTATTTCAAAAATTTGCCAGTATCTAAGTCATGAAAATAGGTTTCAAACAGGTTAGCAAGCAAAACAATTAAGTTTTCATATTTAGAATCAACTAAGCAAAGTTAAGCTAAGTAAAAACGAGGAAACTTTACTAGCCAATCATTGGGAGAACCAGGTGCTGCTTCGTTCACTGTATCTTGGTCATCCCTAGCTCAAGCCTGTTCTTTTCAAATTATACCCTGTTCAATGCCTTAGTGAAGATATCAGCAATTTGATCCCCAGTCCTACAAAAATTCATAGTTATTAGGCCTTTCTCAATATTGTCCCTTAAAAAGTGATGCCTAATATCAATGTGCTTTGTTCTCTTGTGCTGGACCGGGTTCTTGGAAATATTGACTGCACTGGTGTTGTCACAAAAGATTGGAACTGGTCCACACTTGATTCCAAAGTCCTCCAGCTGCTGCTTGATCCATAATAACTGTAAACAACATAAAGCAGCTGCTACATATTCAGCTTCAGCTGTGGATAATGCCACTGAATTTTTCTTCTTTGTAGCCCATGAAACTAAACAAGGACCTAGGAAGTGTGCCATCCCAGATGTATCTAAGTCATGAAAATAGGTTTCAAACAGGTTAGCAAGCAAAACAATTAAGTTTTCATATTTAGAATCAACTAAGCAAAGTTAAGCTAAGTAAAAACGAGGAAACTTTACTAGCCAATCATTGGGAGAACCAGGTGCTGCTTCGTTCACTGTATCTTGGTCATCCCTAGCTCAAGCCTGTTCTTTTCAAATTATACCCACCTTAGTGAAGATATCAGCAATTTGATCCCCAGTCCTACAAAAATTCATAGTTATTAGGCCTTTCTCAATATTGTCCCTTAAAAAGTGATGCCTAATATCAATGTGCTTTGTTCTCTTGTGCTGGACCGGGTTCTTGGAAATATTGACTGCACTGGTGTTGTCACAAAAGATTGGAACTGGTCCACACTTGATTCCAAAGTCCTCCAGCTGCTGCTTGATCCATAATAACTGTAAACAACATAAAGCAGCTGCTACATATTCAGCTTCAGCTGTGGATAATGCCACTGAATTTTTCTTCTTTGTAGCCCATGAAACTAAACAAGGACCTAGGAAGTGTGCCATCCCAGATGTCCTTTCAAATATCTCAAGATTCTCTTGACTGCAGTTAAGTGTGACTCCTTTGGTTTTGACTGAAACCTTGCGCATAACCCCACACTATAAATAATATCTGGACGACTTGCAGTTAAATACAACAAAGAACCAATCATTCCTCTGTACTTAGTTTCATCAATTGCAGCACCAGTTTCATCCAGATCTATCTTCAAACCAGGAGCAATGGGTGTGTTCATATCCTTAGCAGACTTCTTATCATACTTCCTTAACAGCTCTTTGATGTACTTCTGCTGGTGGATCATTGTGCCTTCCTGAGATTGCTTGATTTGTAAGCCTAAGAAGAAATTTAGCTCACCCATCATACTCATCTCAAATTCACTTCCCATCAGGTCGGCAAACTCCTTGCAAAGGTTCTCATTTGTAGCACCAAAGATGATGTCGTCTACATACACTTGAACAATTAGCAGGTCCTTGGCTTTCTTCCTTAAAAACAAAGTATTGTCTATTTTACCTCTTCTAAACCCATTCTTCAGTAAGAACCCAGACAATCTTTCATACCAAGCCCTAGGAGCCTGTTTCAATCCATACAGTGCCTTGTCAAGTTAGTAGACATGATCAAGAAACTCTGTACTTTCAAAGCCAGGTGGTTGAATCACATACACCTCTTCATTCAATTAACCATTAAGGAATGCACTCTTCACGTCCATCTGGTACAACTTAAACTCCATGTATGCTGCAAAAGCAATAAGCATCCTAATGGCCTCCATTCTAGCAACAGGTGCAAAGGTTTCATCATAATAGATTCCTTCTTCTTGACTATAACCTTGAACCACCAGTCTTGCCTTGTTCCTTGTTATTATGCCATGTTCATCTAGTTTATTTCTAAAGACCCATTTAGTACCAATGATGGACCTGTCCGTTGGTCGAGGGACCAGGTGCCATACCTTACTTCGTTCAAACTGATGAAGTTCCTCTTGCATCGCAATCACCCAGTTTGGATCCTCAAGTGCTTCACGTACATTCTTTGGTTCTATTGAGGACAGAAACGCAAAAAATGCACAGAAGTTCTTCAAAGCTCTTCTGGTAACAACTCCAGTGTTAAGATCAGACATGAGGTTCTCCAGTGGATGAGAACTTTGATATCTCCAAGGTTTAGGCTGAATCTGTTGAGTGTCGTTTCCAGGAGGATCTGAGCCATCTAACTCTTCTTCATCTTGCTCTTCAGCTCCCCCTGTCTGATTGCCTTCTAGTTCCCCCTGAGTTTGATCCTTATCATCCTGATTACTTTTAACTCCATTCAAATTCTCAGGGTCTTCAGGAGGTTCATCTCTTGCAAGAACGATCTCCTGATCATCATCTTCTTGTCTGTTTGTAACACTTACAGATTCATCAAATACCACATGCACACTTTCTTCTACAGTCATGGTTCTCTTATTGAACACTTTATAAGCTTTGCTTTGTGAAGAATATCCCAAGAAGATGGCTTCATCACTTCTAGCATCAAACTTCCTTAGAGGTTCTTTCCCGTTGTTATGCATGAAACACTTGCACCCAAAAGCTCTGAGATGTGCAATGTTAGGTTTCCTGCCTCTAATCAGCTCGTAGGGAGTTTTCTCTAACAAAGGACGGATAGAACAACGATTTAGCAAGTAGCAAGCGGTGTTGACTGCTTCAACCCAAAAATTCTTTGATAGACCGCTTGATAGTAACATAGTTCTAGCCATGTCCTTCAAGGACCTGTTCTTTCTTTCCACTACACCATTCTCTCTGAGGGGTCCTTGGTGTAGAGAAGTTGTGATCCACACCATGTTTGTTACAATATGCTACAAACTTAGCATTCTCAAATTCTGTACCATGGTCGGACCTTATACTCACTAGTTGAAGCCCCAGTTTCTTCTGATTGACTCAGACCCAGTCCTCGAACATATCATATGCTTCATCTTTAGATCTGAGGAATACGGTCCATGTGTATCTGGAGTATTCATCAACTATTACCATTGCGAATCTCTTACCTTCTCTGCTCCTTACCCTCATTGGTCCACACAAGTCCATGTGAACCAGCTCAAGTAGTTTAGACGTACTAACCACTTTTTTTGACTTGAATGAAGATCTTACATGTTTCCCCCTCACACAAGCATCACAAATCTTGATGTCATTGAACCTCTTACTTGGCATTCCACGAACCAGGTCCTTTGATACCAACTTATTCAATTGAGTCAGGCTTGCATGTTCTAGTCTCTTGTGCCGCAACTGACTATCATTCTCCAGCACATTCAGACAAGTCAAATTATTCTCAGGAAGAGAACCTAATGTAGCCTTGTATACATTATTATCGTTTCCCTTCCATTATCACTTCACCAGTCTGCAGGTTCTTTACAGTACAACCTACAGATGAGAAACTCATTGAATTTCCTCTATCACATATTGAGAGATACTTAGAAGATTGTGCCTCAATCCATCCACACAGAGTACATTGTCAATAGCATGATTGGGGGATCTCTCAACTTTTCCAATACCAACAATTTCACCGCTCTTGCCTCCTCCAAATGCCACACTACCTCCTTGAAACGCTGCGAGTGAGAGAAAGTTTCTTCTATCTCCTGTCATGTGCCTGGAACACCCACTATCAAGAATCCAGCTTGGGTTGTTCCATCTCACTCCAGCCTGCAAAAGAAAATCAAGGGTTAGTAACAGGAACCCAGACAAGCTTGGGTCCTTTTTTGTTATCGAATGGATGAATTAAATCTTTTCTAGCCCAATAAGGTAAAACTGATTTTTTATTCCTTTTCACTACTCCTTTTGCAACACTGCATTCGTTCTTAATATGTCTAGTGATATGAAAATCAAAGACACAAATGAAAAGAAAAGAATTAAAGTGAGACCCAATTGATTTAGAGAAGAATTAAGGAAATTAATTAGGGGAAAGATTAACCTAATTACCCCCTTAATCACCTAAACAATAAAACCCCAACTATTTGATCCTCAATTAGCTAAGCTAATTGCAAATCAAGGACAATAATGAGCTCAAGCAAACAAGCTTAGCCAAATCCTCACAATTATCAATATTCATCCAAACTAGGTCTACGAATGAATTTAGGAAGTATTTATACATTGGAAAATGACTTAATTAACCCTTAACAATGGGCCTTCAAGTCATTAGCCATTGGTGGGCTTTCTGATCCTCGTCTCAGTGCGATCGCGCAGTGATGGTCGCTATCGCGCTGAGCTTTAATTTGTGTCCACGCGATCACGGCTATGGTCACACGATCGCGCAGGCAAGCCTTCAATCTGCCTCTTACGCGATCGCATCTGTGGACGCGCGATCGCGCAGCTCTGTATTTTCAATCCTACGCGATCGCGTCTGACACTCGCGATCGCGTAGATCTTTTCCTTTGCCTTCCGCGATCGCGTCTGTGCACGCACGATCGCGATGAGCGTTTTCAGTTCCAGAGGCAGTACGCATGCAAAACTGCCCTGGAACCTCCAACACCTGCCCAATTAGCTCCAACTGTGTGAACATTGCCTGTAGCTGTTGCAATTCCCTAGCTTGGCTCTTTGTGAAGGGCTTGGATGAGCGTCGGGTTGCATCATTCTCCCCGTCTTGAGAAGAATCCGTCCACGGATTCACTTGATCTTTGACCTTGAAGGGAGACAAGTCACACACATTGAACGTGCTGTGCACTTGGTAATCGTTTGGCAAGTCCACCTTGTACGCGTTGTCATTAAGGCGTTCAAGGACTTGGAAGGGGCCGTCACCTCTAGGCATCAATTTGCTCATCCTCTTATTTGGGAACCTATCCTTCCGGAAATGAACCCACACCCAATCACCGGGCTCAAAAATGATCTTCTTCCTTCCTTTGTTTGCCTTCTTGGCAACTTCTTGGTTTTTCTTCTCAAGTTGTTTCCTTACTTGCTCATGAAGTTGCTTCATCTCTTGAGCCCTCACCTTGGCATCCTAGCTTAAGACAACATCACTAGACAAAGGCGTAAGATCCAAGGGGGTAAGGGAATTAAAACCATACACAACTTCAAAAGGTGTCATGCAAGTAGATGTGTGCATAGTCCTATTATAAGCAAATTCAATCAAAGGTAGATGTTCTTCCCAAGAAGCTAGTTTTCCCTTAACCATAGCCCTAAGCATGGTACCCAAGGTTCTATTAACAACCTCAGTTTTGCCATCGGTTTGGGGGTGGCAAGAAGTGGAGAACAACAACTTAGTGCCAAGCCTCCCCCAAAGCTCCTTCCAAAAATGACTAAGGAACTTGGGATCCCTATCACTAACAATAGTTTTTGGGACCCCATGCAATTTAAGCACATTGTCAACAAACAAGTTAGCTATGTGAGATGCAGCATCAACCTTGTGGCATGGAATAAAATGAGCCATTTTAGAAAATCTATCAACAACCACAAAAATGCTATCCTTTCCCTTTTTGGTCGTAGGCAACCCAAGAACAAAGTCCATAGAGATGTCAAGCCAAGGACCTAAGGGAATGGGGAGGGGTGAGTACAAACCATGTGGAAGTAGCTTTGACTTGGCTTGCCTACACTCCAAGCATTGGCAACACACCCTCACAACATCCGCTCTCATTTGGGCCAATAGAATTGCTCCTTAAGAATCTCCATTGTCTTGCCCACACCAAAATGCCCCATTAGTCCCTCACTATGGGCCTCCCTCACTAGCAATTCCCTCCAAGATGAGCTCGGCACACATAACTTCCCATTCCTAAACAAGAAGCCATCAAACTTGTGAAACCTCTTTTCTCCACATCACCACTAAGCTCCTCCTCACCACACAAACGATTAACTCTTCTACCCTTTTCCTCCACTTCACAAGTTGCATAAAGTTCTCCAAACTCCGGATCATTTGCATACATCTCATTCATACTCTCAAAGCCCATGAGTTTAGACCCCAAAGTATTCAACAACAAGTTCCTTCTTGATTGAAGCACAAACTTTCTTGACAAGGCATCCGCCACCACATTCTCCTTCCCCTTTTTATAGTTGATGATATAGGGAAAAGTCTTAAGAAACTCCACCCATTTGGCATGTCTCACATTCAATTTTTCTTGGGATTTGAGGTGTTTTAAGGATTGGTGGTCGGTTCTAATGACAAATTCTTTGGACCACAAGTAATGTTGCCAATGAACCAATGCCCTCACCAAAGCATACAACTCTTTGTCATAGGTGGAATATTTAGTGGTTGTTCCCTTGAGTTTCTCACTAAAATAGGCAATAGGCTTTTGTTCTTGCATCAACACGGCCCCAATACCTACCCCACTAGCATCACATTCAACTCAAAGGTCTTATCAAAGTTTGGCAATTGGAGAAGGGGTGTGGAACTAAGGACTTCCTTCAATTTCACAAAAGCCTCTTCTTGGTCTTTCCCCCACACAAACACCTTATCCTTCCTTATCACTTCGGTCAATGGTGCAGCTATAGTGCTAAATCCTCTCACAAACCTCCTATAGAAGCTAGCCAACCCATGAAAACTCCTCACATCACCAATGCTTCTAGGAGTGGGCCAATCTCTAATGGCCTCCACCTTAGCCTCATCTACTTCCACACCATTTACACTCGCCACAAAACCAAGGAAAACAACTTTTTCAACACAAAAAGAACACTTTTTCAAATTAGCAAATAGTTGTTCCTTTCTCAAGACATCAAACAATTGTTTCAAATGATTAGCATGCTCATCAATGGATTTGCTATAGATAAGGATGTCATCAAAATTAACAAATTTTCCAATGAAGGATTTGAGCACATGGTTCATCAACCTCATAAAGGTTGAGGGAGCATTGGACAAGCCAAAAGGCATGACAAGCCATTCATAAAGACCAAAGTTGGTCTTAAAGGCCGTCTTCCACTCATCACCCGGTTTCATCCGGATTTGGTGGTAGCCACTCCTCAAATCAATTTTAGAAAACACACAAGATCCACATAATTCATCTAGCATATCATCTAACCTAGGAATAGGATGACGATACTTTACCGTGATCTTGTTTATGGCTCTACAATCAACACATATGCGCCAAGTCCCATCTTTCTTTGGCACTAAGATGATCGGGACCGCACATGGACTCAAGCTTTCTTGCATAAGTCCTCTCCCAAGCAACTCCTCCACTTGCTTTTGAAGTTCTTTGGTAGCTTTCGGGTTGCTTCTATAAGCGGCCTTGTTGGGCAATTGAGAACCTGGAACAAGGTCTATATGATGCTCAATGCCTCTTAGTGGTGGAAATCCACTAGGCAACTCCTCGGGGAAGATGTCTTCATAACCTTACAAAAGAGAAGAAATAGAACTAGGCAAAGAAGGGGTTAGTTCATTAGCAAGTAAGACTTGTTCCTTGTGTAGGAGGAGAATCATGGGTACTCCTTCCTCCACATCCCTCAAGCATTCCTTCCTAGACAAGAACAAGTTCACTCCCTCTTTTGGTTCCTCACCCTTTTGAGTAACAACTCCCACTCTCCCTTCCTCCACAACTCCATCTTTCTTTTCTTTCTCTCTTTTCAACTTTAACTCCCTCATCTTCCTATAACCCTCACTCACTTGCGCCGGGGTCAATGGATTGAGAACAAATTTTCGACCCCCCACTTCCAAGGCATACCTATTGGTCTTGCCAACATGCTTTGCCAAGCGGTCATATTGCCAAGGCCTACCAAGCAAGATATGACAAGGTTGCATAGGGACCACATCAAACAACAACTCATCATGGTAATCTCCAATCTTGAATTTAATCAAGGCTTGCTTGGTCACCTTAAGTTCACCACACTCATTCAACCATTGGAGTTTGTAAGATTGTGGGCGCTTTCTAGTGGGTAGTTTGAGTTGCTCAATCAAGATGGTGCTCACCACATTAATGCAACTACCACTATCAATAATCAAAGAAAAAGTAGCACCTTGAACCTTACAATAGGCATGGAATAAACTCTCCCTTTGATTCGACTCCAACTCCTCCTTTACTTGTGCCCCCATTATTCTTCTTACTACAAGAGTAAGATAGTTTTCCTTTAGTTGCCCATCTCCCGTCGTATCCTTATCAAAATCATTGTCACATGGCATACCCCTATCTATCTCCTCATCATCACTACCCCCCGTTTCATAGACCCCATCATCCAAAGCAATAATAGTCCTCATATTGGGACAATCTCGCATCATCTGGCCATGACCATTACACTTGTAGCATTTAATGTTAGATAAGTTGTTAAGTTTAGCTTTATTACCTCCCACCTTGGGTTCCTCCTTGGGCTTGGTTCTCTCAAAGTTTCCTTTGAAGTCACGCTTGGGCTCCTTAGCCTTATCCCATGGGGTATAAGCCTTCACATTGTCCTTTGCTTTGTTCCAAGTGGATGTGATGTTTTTGGCCTTGTAAGATTTGTCTAACTTGATCCCGTTCTCCACCTTTTGAGCCTCTTGGAATGCCTCAATCAAGCTTTCAAACTGGTGCAATTCCATTGGGGAGGAGATCCCGCTATTCAAACCACCACGAAACTTTGGTATGAGAGACCGGTCATCATCTAGCACATTAGCCCTTATCGTAATCCTCTCAAATTCATCAAAATACTACGCCACGCTCTTGGTTCCTTACCTTAAATTGTAGAACTTTTTGAGCAATTCATCCTCATAGTGTGGAGGTAGAAACCGAGCCTCCATCATGGCTTTCAAAGCAATGAGCACTTGTGTTTCCCTTTGTCTTCTCTTGGACTCCCACCAAGTAGAAGCATAGCTTTCAAATTGGGAGATAACATACTTCACCCTTGTAGCATCTTGGACGTTGTTGATTTGAAAGATTCTCTCCATCGAGACCACCCACTCTATATACTTATCCGGATCACTTTCACCTTAGAAGGTAGGTAGGTTGACCTTGATAATGTTCCACCCCCTATCTTCTTCATGATACCTCTGTTGCCCACCATAGCCCCCGTGGTCATAGTTGTCTCTATCACGATCCACTCTCCCTTGGTAACCTCCCCCAAATCGCCCATCTCGACCTCTAGCTCCACCAAAAGGAATTCCCCCTCGTTGGGCTTCACACGAATAATGAAATGGTTCATTGTCATAGTTCTCATCCTCATAAAGACCCTCAACATCAAGTGGCCTTGGAGTGTCATTCCTTGGTTGCTCATTTCGTGGGAGATCATGAGTAGGGTCCCTCGCTTGTGGAGTGACATTTGGCGAATAGGTATCTTGGACCACCATTTGAGAGTAGCGGTCATTGGCCTGAGAGATTTGGCTTGGTCCCTCACCCCGCACCCCCACGGTTGGAGGTGTGCCAACCACTTGGTTTCCCTTTTCCTGAAGCTTTTCCTTTGATGTCAGCTCCTTCACCGTCCCATCCAACCCATCAATCTTATTTTACAAGAAGCTCATCTTTTCTATCATGGCTTTCATCATGGTTTTAAGTTCCATGTTTACTTCGTTCCCTTCTTGAGTCATTGTACGTACAAACAAGTAAACAAACAATGTTAGTAGAAAGAGTCCTCACCGAGTCGCTCCCTAAGTGTTTACACTCAAATTGATGTCACTCAATTCACTCGTGTTTGCACTCAACATTCGGCTTTTACTCACTCTAATGCTCTCTCCTCACTTGCCCTTTTCCACTCTTTGGCTATTGCAAGTTTGTTCTTCACACACTAAGTCCAACTTGACAATCAAACTCAAATAATTCGGGATCGGAAGGAATTGTTGTGACAAGACACGGACAATTGAAACTGACGAAAGCACTTTAGGAAAGTTTAAAGAAAGGGAAGAAAGAAAAGCACGAATCGAATTGGCAGGAATTGGATTCAGAATTGGATGAAATTTGGTTTGTGATCTAGAAACTCACTGTTCTTGATGCTGAAATTGGGTTCCAGTTGATTGGAAACTGTTAACGGGCTGTTACGAACAATCTGTCTAAGAATCTATTTTTCTGGGAAATTGATGTTCAGCGCGATCGCGAGCTAGGGTCGCGTTCGCGAAGCTTTGCTGGTGGTACTCGGTGCGATCGCGTGTGACGGTCGCGATCTGGTAGGGCTTTTAATTGGTGGCCTGCGCGATAGCGCTGAAGCTGGCGCGATCGCGTAAGCTTATGGGTTTGAAGCAGAACCCGATTTTGAAGCTCACTTTGCAACTTGAATCTTCACAAACCACCGTATTTTTGCTCCAAATTTGATATGTATACTCCTTGTTGATCCATGAACAAACCCCAGTAATTGATTCTTCGATTTCAACAACCAAATCCAAAAACCCCAAATTTTTGATGAAGAACCCTAACTTTTGATTTCTTCAATTCAGCACCAATATGTTGTTGTTTGTCTGATTCCTTTTGGAATTAGTTTCTAGGCATCACAATCTTCAAATGGTACCAAAAATTTCACTCAATAAAAACCTAATCCTAAGACTCATATTTTTGGGTTTTTGACTCTTTTTTTTTTGGCTTGATGAACAAGAATTGACTTAGTGATTGTTAAAAGAAACACTAATCCAGTTCTGATACCAAATGATATAAAAATCAAAGACACAAATGAAAAGACAAGAATTAAAGTGAGACCCAATTGATTTAGAGAAGAAGTAAGGAAATTAATTAGGGGAAAGATTAACCTAATTACCCCCTTAATCACCTAAACAATAAAACCCCAACTATTTGATCCTCAATTAGCTAAGCTAATTGCAAATAAAGGACAATAATGAGCTCAAGAGAACAAGCTTAGCCAAATCCTCACAATTATCAATATTCATCCAAACTAGGTCTACTAATGAATTTAGGAAGTATTTATACATTGGAAAATGACTTAATTAACCCTTAACAATGGGCCTTCAAGTCATTAGCCATTGGTGGGCTTTCTGATCCTCGTCTCAGCGCGATCGCGCAGTGATGGTCGCTATCGCGCTGAGCTTTAATTTGTGTCCACACGATCGCACAAGCAAGCCTTCAATCTGCCTCTTGCGCGATCGCGTCTATGGACTCGCGATCACACAGCTCTTCATTTTCAATCCCACGCGATCGCGTCTGACACTCGCAATCGCGTAGATCTTCTCCTTTGCCTTCCGCGATCGCGTCTGCATGTGCACGCGCGATCTCGATGAGCATTTTCAGTTCCAGAGGCAGTAAGCATGCAAAACTGCCCTAGAACCTCCAACCCCAGCCCAATTAGCTCTAGCTGTGTGAACATTGCCTGTAGCTGTCGCAATTCCCTAGCTTGGCTCCTTGTGAAGGGCTTGAATGAGCGTCAGGTTGCATCATTCTCCCCGTCTTGAGAAGAATCCGTCCACGGATTCACTTGATCTTTGACCTCGAAGGGAGACAAGTCACACACATTGAACGTGTTGTGCACTTGGTAATCGCTTGGCAAGTCCACCTTAAAGAGCTGCAACAATGTCGAACAAATTAAAAAGAGCTGCATTTCTTACCAGCTGAAAAAATCAAATGATGCATGTGCAACGACGAATGCCCAATCTAATTTACCTCAAATTTCCATCCACATTACACCAATTAAGGCTGGTAAAACCGCAAATTGAAATGTGCAGAAAAATGGTGCTCCAATAGAGAAAACAATTAGCAAACTAGAAGAAACAGTTCTTAATGAATGAACTGGAGCAAAAATTGCAGCTTAAGCAGCCATTGAAGGCACGACTTATTTTGGGCAGGAAAGCTTGGAGGGAAGAGGAAGGAGTAAATGGAGCCTAGCGGTTTTAGTGGAAAGCTTTTAATTAGTTTTTACTATTGTAAGAAAATTATAATAGTTTATATAGTAGACCAAAGTGTATTTTTAAGAACTTGGAGGCTGGGGTGATAAGGCCTAAATTTTTTCATTCAGGTAAACAATTAAATTTTTTTTGAGGGTCCGAAGCAATACAGTAAATACGCAAGAAAAGTAAGTAAAATTGAGAGAAAAGTAACAAACAAGAAATTAAAGAGTTTTATTCCTTGAGAATAGCTGGATTCTGTGTGAATCGCTTGATGTACAATAAAATGTAAGGAGGGGTATTTATAATAGAAATTTACCCAGTCCTAATTATGGAAAAATAATAAGATTAATAAGGCTATGGGCCTATAAACTCAAGGTGGCAGTACATACGAAACCCTAACTAGGAGACTGTAAACCCTAAGGCAGTGGGATATTTATATTGCATCCTATGCATGTGCTAGCTGAGCAGCCGTGGTTTAAGGAGCAGACGTGTATCCTCTGCACCCGGTGACTTGTAAGCTAACTCTAGTCTCGCTAGCTGAACTCGTATCCCCGTAATCATAGGTGGCGTATTTTTGCCCACACAGTCAGTCCCCCCACTTGCTGAGTGCCGTCGCAAGCAGTCAGGAAGTGCAAGAGGTATGCGAAAAGGATATGAAAAGATATCTCACTGACTCCTTAAAACTCACAATCTTCTTGACCGAGACCGACACTTAATTTCTTCAAGAAACCCATGTGTCTTCATCTGATTGGTCAATGTTGATTCTATGCACCTTTCCCATAAACACCTTTTAATGCGTCAAATCGGTTTATATCTTTAGGTCATTATCACATTGATCGCTTCATGCTTCATCCTTATCTCATTCCGTCTATAAATAGGGGCTTCATGATGGACGAAAGTCGCAAACCTTTCTTCACAGAAATGCACTACTTCTTGCAAAGCTTCCTTATGAAATATTAGCCATTCTTCTTCAAAAATATTTGCCTTCGATCATAGTTTGATATTCCCAGAACAACTCCTTCATTGAAAATGGATGGTTCATGAGAAAACTGTAAGCAAAAGACCCTCTCAGTTTTCTTCCTCGGCTTCTCCATCCATGATTGGATGAACAGAGTCCCCCCGAGTCATGAGGTTTGATCGGCATTCTAATGATATTCTACGGAATGTCTTCGATGTGGCAGGTGCACCGATTACGGTGTGCTTATCTTCTAACACAATAATTGCATTGATATTCCTCTTGTCATGTGGGGTCAGGACACTTAGCCCTTGCAGCTGTTGTGAGGCTTCTCTTCTAGGATGCCGTCAATGTTTAGGTGGCTCATTCGATGGTGTTGGGTTGATGCCTTAATGCCCGTCTCCATGTCATGGCAAACAATAGGATGCAGCCTTGTACTATTAGCGGGTGAGTGAGTCACCAAGCTCTAACTCTTCTCGTGGTCCAATATTGTCTCTTGGTTTGGCTGGTCCGGCTGAATTACTATTGCAACACCTCTTCAGCCGCTGGCTGTGGAATATCCGGGGAAGAGTCACCCTACTGGTAGGTTGCCAGCTCAAGCCCTCTCGTCTTTAATAAGCTTTTAATTGTGCTTGAATATCTGGGGGGTTGTGCAACCCTGTTTGACCAGTAGAGGTTGAAGCAGATCTTCGAGTTTGTTCGTTGTGACGGGAGAAGGTTTCGCCTGTGCTCAGACGCTTCCGAGGTCCTTCGATGCAGACAGAACGCCTGGGCTTCGGTTATATCAGAGATTGTATGCCGAAGATTGCTCGGGCTGACATATCTCATGATGCCAAGAAAAACTTCGTTTTGCCTGTTGACTAGTTGGTACAATCTAGATGAAGGATTTTGGTCGTATCTAATTTAGAGGAACTTGTAGTTTTTAGCTTTTTGAAGTTGTTTTGGTTTCTTAAGAATTCCTGTAATGAACAGTGATGTATTCAAAATAATATAATTGTATATTGGGAGCATTCATCAACCTTTTATGTGTACTTGCGTAGTTACTTGTAGTGTAGTCAAGCAGCATATTGTGGATGCCTTTCTGGGCTAGTGTCTTTTAAAGATGGGTGTGCGCTCTGTTGGGCGCTTCATTTGCCTCAGTAATGACTACTTTATATTGCGCCCGCAACGGGATGTCTTTAGCCCGTTGTATATAACGGGGGATTTTTGCGTGCAAGTTAGAACATCTACGCTTGTTCACTCGAGTGTTTTAAGACTTTCTGACACTATGCGGACAGACGTCCCCACCAACATGTAGGTGAAATTTATTGAATTGACGATTTCAACTTACGAATAATGCTTGGTGGCTGAACTAGAAGTGATCTATCTTTAAGCGAGTAGTGTACTCTACTTTTGTAGCAAAAAGTGAGTGCATTACTTTGACTTAAGTTATGCCGGGTCTATGAATATTTGGATCGTAGATGAATCTAATTATAAAACTAACTAAATATAATAGTAGTTTTATTGATAAATAGGGTGAAAAACTTAACAAAGATAGGGCTAAGTGCCTGTATAAAGTAGTAAAGATAAAGAACAAGAAAGGAGAAAAACATGTAGGTCGAGTTGACCTTTCAAGAGTAGTACTTCTTAAGCCGAATGATAGCTATACCTTTCTCATCTTCGGGAGATTCTCCATGCTCAATGGAGAGTTAGTTTTCTGAAGGCCCGGAAGTGTTCTCCGAGGTTCCTTTACCGGCTTGTGCTGGATCCCGGCGTGTAACTTGTGGGCCCCTAACCATGCGATGATGTAGCTCTCTATTAATTAAATAGTAATGAACCGCTTGTCTTTGCAACTGTCTACTTTCTGCCTTGTCCCTAGGGAGTAGACCCTCATTTAAGTACTCCAGCAGGGTAGCACGCCAACTCGTAATGGATTATGTGTTTGGAACATTGGGGTTCATCAGGTCCGCGGGGGTTAACTCAATTAGTGTCAATTGATCACCTGAGTTGATTTTCATATCTTCAGGAGTGCCCTTATCTTTGCTTGTCATTTTGGGGTGCAGACACCTTCTATAGAAAAGATCTGGTTCACTCGATCGACCACCGATCAGGAGCCGCTATGGAGACTGATCTCCCTGGCCCCCAATATGTAGGCTAAGTCAAGAGCTTGAATTATGGCTTCATATTCTGCTTCGATGCTCGGGCAACTTGCGGCCTTGTAAAAGATTCTCTCAGTGGGTGTTTTAATCTACAGATCAAGGTCGACCTCTTCCCTTTGAGATACACACCCGTATAGACTACCCAATGCCTGGGATCAATCATCTCTGCACTCTTTATCGACTTCTCTGCCTCTGATGCTAATTTTTTAATAAAATCTACAGTGAAGCCCTCTAGGGTTTGTCACCTGATGGTCGCTCGTGGTTAATAAATGATATCATATTCTCCCAGCTCCTCGGCCCATTCCGCTAACCTTTTCGAGAGCCTGGGTTTAGATAAAATGGTCCGCAGCGGTACTGAAGAAACCACACCGACCGTATGATTAAGAAAATACGGGCACAACTCCTGCGTCGCCATGACCACGTCCGCCACGAACTGGACTGGTAACGGGAGGCGTTGGTCTGCCTACAGAAGTCCATTACTGGCATATTTTATGGGAACTGTTTCCCATCTTCTTCCCACGTAAGGACCGTATTCGACGCCACTTCCGTGATCGTAACACACAATAATAGGTGCTCTCCTTGAACTGGTTCAGTTATCGTCAGAAGTTATAGGAGATGCATCTTTACTTGTGTCAATACCTTACAACAATGTATCAGCCATCCGGGTTCTTCATAATTTACCAACACCTCGGAAAACTGGTACAACTGTTATGCAGCCTTAGGAATTAGATGAATCGTCTCTGACATCCGTTCTCTTAGCTCCCCTACTGTTATTCTGGTGCGAATCTTCGTTGATCATATTCACTTCTGCTTTCAGCCTCGTATCAAGGCTTCTTCCGGATGCTGGAAACTCTCCAAGCGAGGATCACTCACTTCGTAAGTCGCTGATCCCGCGCGAGGTCGGGTATCTGAAGACTTGGTGAAGTGTTGAGGGTCTCCCTTTATGTTGTGTATCCACAGCTGCCCTAGGATAACATCATATGAGAGATTATAAATCAGAACCTGAAAGGGTGTTATGCTCATCACGCCCGAAATATAGATTGCCAGAGCTAATTCCCTAACAGGTTTTTTTTACAGATGTTAATGAGGCTGGTTATCCTACAAGGACTCGGAATCATCCACCGATGCTGGCCTGTCTTCTGTAGCATCTCCCATCGAATAATGTTGACATCACTTCATGGGCCAATCAGAGCTCGCTCAATCTAAAAATACACCACCTTGATTGGGACTATGAGAGCATCCTGGTGCTCCCCTTCCTCTGCTACTGGGCTGAACACAATTGGATGAGCAAGTAGTTCCGATGCTTCAGTCCCTCGAGTTTCAATCGACCTAGACGTCGTGAAGATTGGGTTGACGCTCCGCTTATCCTTAAGTTCGGGCGCTCTTAATCGCCTCGTTCTTTCTTCAATAAAGTCTTTGAGATGTCCTTCCTTCAAAAAATTCTCAATTTCCAGCATTAGGGCCTTGTAGTTGACTGTGGCCTGGCCGTTGGTTCGATGAAAGTTGCAGCAAGCCGTTGAGTTCCTCGTAGTCGCGCCCTTGATAGTGGGTGGCCAATGCACCCTAGAGCCTAGTTTTCGAAAGTGATTGGCAACTAGCTCCAATGCGTCGACCTGCAACCCGAAGTCTTTGAAGCTACGAGATTGTTTTTTTTTCCCTGAGATCCGCTACCTCGGGAACTGCTTTGCTTTCCTGTCCCTTCTTGACTCTGAATCCTTTCTTTTGATCTCTTTCCGTCACCTTCCCTTTCGGAGATGGAGTGCATTCCCGCTTCCTCCGTGTGTCTACGTCGGGGTCTTGAGACTGTTCCGATTCAAGACGGAGCTTCTCAATAGACCTCTGATGCAGGGCATTCCATGTGGTCACTGGGTGTTAAGTGAGACTCCAATGTAACTCCCGGGTGGCTAGTGAACCTCTGGAGTTAAGACTCTTGCCAAAAGCTACCACGACAATGCTGTCAGGAACTGGAGAGAGCTCCATGCGTTCCCTCTAAAACCTCTCTAGGCAGTCCTTCACCAGTTCGTCGTCACGTTGCCAGATCTCAAAGATGTCTTCCATATGCTTCTCCCGATTGCGAGCTCCGGAGTGTGCCTTTTTGAACAAATCCTGCATCCGGGTGAATGATTCGATTGAACCTATTGGCAGCTGAATGTACCAAGCGAGGGACCCTTTGGTTAAGGTCGAGCCAATAATCTCTTCCTAGAGCGGATTGAGTTTCTTCTTCACTAATCTCGTTCCTTTTGACGACTGTTTAATAAGCAGCAATATGCTCGTCCAGATCGGTGGTTCCATCGTACTTAAGGTTATCCGGCAGGCGGAATTACTTTGGTACGCGGACCAGTGCAACACTTGCCTTATATACATGCTTATTGAACTTCTGCTCATCTATGGTGGTAGCCTGAGGTGGAGCACTCGACATATTACTGATCCGATCATGGATGACCTTCATCTCCTGTTGGATGTCCTGAATGGCAGGTGTTCCTTTGAGATCTTGGTTGTTGATTGCTATGGAGCTATAGAGGGCGGCATCCATGTTGAGTCTTCGATTAGGCAGGGATGATGGTGACTCGTTCGCGAATGCTTGTCCTCGTGGGGATGCCAGCCTCTGATTTGATCCAGCAAATATCGCTCCTAACTTCTAGGCCATGGCTTCGGCCATGCTGGCCGAGTTTTGCTCTGCCCGTTCTTCCTGGTTCTTGAAGAGACCAATGAGGAATTACTTAAGCCCGGAGTTATTTTTGCATGGCTGATCATCTTCCGCATCACTGGCCACAGGGATCAGATCCTTAGTAGGGTTCTTTGCATGTCTGTTAGGATCACTGAGATCCTTTATGGAATCGTCTACCGCATCTGCAGTGTTCTTAGGAACTTTTTCGTTGTCATCTGACATGATTGCGCCTTTTCCTTTGTAGAAATCTACAATTCCTGGGCCCCACGGTGGGTGCCAAACTATTTAGGCTTAAACTTGGTCATTTAGGTAAACCAATTAAATTTTTTAGAGGGTCACAAGTAATACAGTAAATATGCATGAAAAGTAAGTAAAACTGAGAGAAAAGTAAGTAAAATTGAGAGAAAAGTAATAGACAAGAAAGTAAAGAATTTTATTCCTTGAGAATAGCCGGATTCAATGTGAATCACTTGATGTAAAATATAATGTAAGGAGGGGTATTTATAGTAGAGATTTACCCAATCCTAATTATGGTAACATACAAAGACTAATAAGGCTATGGGCCTATTAACTCAAGGTAGTTGGTATATACGAAACCCTAACTAGGAGATTGTAAACCCTAAGGTGGCAGGATGTCTATCTTGCATTTTATGCATGTGCCGGCTGAGCAGTCATGGCTTGAGGAGCAGGCATATGTCCTCTGCAGCCGGTGACTTGTAAGCTAAGTCTAGTCTCGCCAGCTGAACTCATATCCCCATGATTGTAGGTTTCATATTTTTGCCCATACAAGCGGTTTAAGGCTTTCAAACTTTGTAAAGTTCATTAAGTGTAAATAGTCATTAAGGAATTAAAGGGTTATACACCTAATATCTATAACTTGAGGGTTATTCCCTATATTTCCTAGATACAGTACCCAAAGGACCCGAGTTACACTGTATCTGCCTTGTTAAGTACCAAAATGGAGCAAGAGCTGTTAACTGATGTCCGTAGTGGTAATTGCAGTATAACAAGTGTCAAAGGTCTTGTTCAAATGAAGATTAAAAAAAATATTTTAAAGTAATGAAAGAATAGAATATGTTAAAATTTCAATCTGATGCCTTGATGGTTCATCAAAAGAACCATGTGACAGTAAGAGAACTTTTTTCCTACCAAACTTCAACCTAATATTGCAACCCGGATTCTAATATATATTTCCAGGGGTAGGTTCGAAATCGTGTCCCCGGGGGCTCTTCAGATTTTAGGACCGTATTTCCTGGATACGCTCGAGGCCTAGTATAATTTTGACTACTATTCATCGATCAAATATATTTTTGACCTGGTTGTAATGCAGAGGAATAATGATTGCTTGGAAAGTAAAATTTTCCAGTGTAACAACGACCAAGTTTATTTTTTGGTAGATGTATGGGCCTAAATCGGTTTTAGGACAACAAATCGAATTTGGATTCGAATATAAGAAATTCCTTGTATCAAAGTCAAATAAATGCACAAGAAAGATATAAATGCGAAGAAATAACTGTATTTCAATATGAATATTTTTAGTACAAATTTGGGCAGAGTTTCAGTATATATTTCTGGATGCCTACAAAACAAAATGATCTAGTATTTATAGGCATGGAGGCCTTGCCCACATTCTCCACTAGCAGCTGAAGTATCTCCCAAGATCTGAGCATTAAATGGAGGAGTTAGTGGAATGAAGTAGTGGGCTGCAAAGCCGTTTGAACCGAGGGGATCCACCGAGGCGTGAGTGACTGACCTCGGTGGCTAGACCCTGTTGCTTGACCGAGGTGGTTGCTTACCGAAGCTCAGCTTACGGCTCGCCTTCGGTAGCGACCTCGGTGCCATGGCCTCGGCGGTTCGTCAAATCACGTCGGCGCTTGTCTTGTTAGCGCGTGTTCGGCGGGTTGAGATTCGCACGACCGAGGCGAATCATCGCGAGTCAATTTTTACCCAATACAGATAGTCCCCCCACTCCTCGGTTACCTACCGAGGTAACCGGGGAGTGGAGTGAAGTTTTAGCGGGAAAGTGACGTGGCTCGATCCTATCCAAGCATTTCAAAACTTGCCAACGATTCGAATCCCATCAGGTCACTTCTCCTGGACACGTGTCATCCACCCGTTGGTGGCTTGAACGGTCGCGCCGTAATTTTGGTTCTTCCAACGTTACAATGATGACGTTGAGCCACCCCTTGGATTTTCCAAACCTATAAATACCCCTCTACCAGTCCTTTTCTTCAACTTCCATCTTTGTGCGATCAACAGTGTTAAAGTGAGAAGCGATCTTCATACTTCTTTCAATCCCAAGGTTTTCAAGAAATCCTCAATCTTAAACTACCACCATGTCTGCTACAATATCTAGGCAAGATTCCAGTGATTCAGGTGATAGGGTGCGAGCTCCGCCCTTGGCTACAGCCACTGCTAGTGGTGATGTCGTTGCCGTTGCGCCGGTGGCCTCAACGGCGGCGGTGGAGGGCGGTGAAGTGTCATCAGGTGCTGGCGGGGTAGTGCGCCGTAAGGCCAGAGCTATGCGCCACTTGGCCGTGGAGGAGGAGGCCAACGTAGGGGAGGACGACGTCGTGCTTGACGATGCCATGATGAGCAACTTCAGTGACGCTTTCCTCAGAGGTGACGATGACGGGGGTGATTGTGAAGGTGACGATGCTGAGGGGGATGATGCCGTTGGCGAAACCGAGGTGAGGATCCAAGACTACAATTTTAACATATCGACCTCAGAGCTGGTCAATGTAGTCAAGGTGACTGCCGGGGTGAGGGTTCCCAAGGATATGAGGACCCCGACAGACAAACGAGATCATAATCTGCACTGCAAATTTCATGCAGATTACGGCCATAGAACCGAGGATTGCAAAGCTTTGCGCCTCGAAGTAGCTCACTTGCTGAAGAAGGGAGTTTTGGCTGAGTCCCTTACTGAAAAGAGGAAAGACAATTTCTCCAAGAACCGGGGTGATGGGCAGCCACCTCGGGCTCCACCCCCGGAGAGAGTAGTGAACGTCATTACCGGGGGATCAGAGGTGAACGGCGTAAACTTCGCCGCGGCCAAGAAATTTGCTAAGCTCTCCATCACCATGGAGAAGAGGACCCGAGTTGGAGGCTCGGGAAAAGACATTGTGTTTGACGAAGATGACTGTGATGGGATGATGTTTCCCCATCACGACGCTCTAGTCATCATGTTAAGAATCAACGAATCTGACATCGAAAGAGTCTTGATCGACCCCGGTAGCTCAGTAAATATCATCAGCTACGGGGCCGTTAAGAAAATGTGGCTAAAAGGGGAAGTCATTCCCAAGTCAACAGTGTTAGCTGGCTTCAACAACTCCACGGAGAAGACGTTGGGTGAAATCACACTCAAAACATTCGCCGAGGGAGTCACCAAAGAAACACTGTTCCAAGTCATGCCCGAGGATCTAGCCTACAATGTGATCCTCGGAAGGCCATGGATCCACTCCATGGAAGCTGTTCCCTCCACCTTGCATCAAGTGATTAAATTCCCAACGCCTTGGGGAGTTCGATCAATCAAAGGGGAACAACGAGTAGCGAGGGAGTGCTACTCAGTCGCACTGAAGAGTGGAGTCGCCCCGAGCGGGCCAAAGAAATAGCAACCAACGCAACCTGGGTCAAGCGAGGCGAACCTCCAAAGCGAAATTGAAAAGATCCCGGCATGCGTTCAAGAGCCTCGGAAGCAAAAAGCCGAGGACTCCACCATTGAAGAACTGGACTCTTTCACTTTATTGAAAGATTTTCCAGAGAGAAAAGTGCACATCGGCTCAGAGTTGAACCCGGAGTCGAAAGAGGCGATTATGGAAGTTTTGAGGTCCAACCATGATTGTTTTGCTTGGGCCCATTCAGACATGACGGGTATCGATCCTGAGATCATGACCCACAAACTGAATGTGGACCCAAAATTCACCCAGGTAAAGCAGAAGAAAAGGCCTCACGCCGGGGTCAAAAAGAAGGCGATCGAGGATGAAACCGCCAAGCTACAAGAAAATGGTTTCATAAGGGAGGTGAAATATCCCGAATGACTAGCCAATGTTGTGGTCGTACCGAAGAAGAATGGCAAGTGGAGAATGTGTGTAGACTACACTGACTTGAACAAAGCTTGCCCCAAAGATTCTTATCCATTGCCACAAATTGACAGGTTAATAGACTCCACGGCTGGACACAAACTATTAACCTTCTTGGATGCATATTCGGGCTATAATCAGATCCTCATGGACCCGAAGGACGAAGAAAAGACCTCATTCATCACTGACCGAGGTACCTTCTGTTACAAAGTGATGCCCTTCGGGTTGAAAAACGCCGGGGCGACCTACCAAAGGCTGGTATGTCGCATGTTTAAAGAATATATTGGAAAGTCTATGGAGGTCTACATAGACGATATGCTCATCAAATCGATCCGAATGGAGGATCATTTGAATCATCTTAGGGAGGCCTTTGCTGTGTTGAGACAATACCGCATGAAGTTGAATCCTGAGAAGTGCGCCTTCGGCGTTGGATCAGGAAAATTCTTGGGATTCATTGTCTCTGAACGAGGCATCAAAGCTAATCCTGACAAAATCAGAGCTATTGAAGAGATCCCCGAGGAGTTGACCGGGGTGATAGAAGTTCAATGCTTGACTGGCCGAGTCGCTGCCTTGAGTCGATTTATATCAAGGTCCTCGGAGCGATGCCACAAGTTCTTTTCCATTTTGAGAAAAAACAATCACTTCGAATGGACACCGGAGTGCAAACAAGCGTTGAAAGACTTGAAATAATACTTGGCTAACGCACCGTTGCTTGCCAAGCCAAAAGAAGGTGAAACATTGCTAGTCTATTTGGCAGTGTCCGAGGTGTCAGTCAGCGCTGTGCTGGTTCGGGAAGAAGATGGCAAGCAACAGCCCATCTATTATGTGAGCAAGACACTCCTCGACGCTGAAACCAGGTATCCGCATTTGGAAAAACTAGCACTTGCTTTACTTGTTACTGCTCGGAAACTACGACCCTATTTTAAATATCATCCAATAGCAGTAGTTTCAACCTTCCCTTTAAGAAATATATTGCATAAACCGGAGTTATCGGGGAGGCTATCAAAATGGGCGGTAGAGTTAAGCGAGTATGACATCACCTATCAACCTCGGACTGCTATTAAGTCTCAAGTCTTGGCGGACTTCGTGGCCGATTTTAGTATTGGAATCTTGCCCGAGGCTGAAGAGGAAAACGCCATGGCTAAGGGAACCACCCCGGGACTATGGATACTCTACACCGATGGGGCAAAAAACTCCAAAGGTTCGGGGTTAGGCATAGTCTTGAGAGCAGCCACTGGGGAGAAAGTCAGGCACTCGGTTCGGTTCAAGAAAGTAACCAACAATGAGGCAGAATATGAGGCAGCTTTAGCAGGTTTGGAGCTGGCTAAGGAAATGGGGGTTGAAAGAATCGAATTGAGGTGTGACTCACAGTTGGTAGTGAACCAGGTCCTCGGTGATTATACGGCCCGTGAGCCCAGAATGCAATTATGATCTTTTCCAATGGTTGAGATTTTACTAACTAAAACAATAATTAAAACAATTAACTGAAGTCAAGTAATAGAGCAATTTATGGGTTGTTATCAATAATGGAGAAACGGTCCAGGGTCAGAGTTACAAACAATCCAGTTGAGTTTTCCAGTTGATTCTACTTCTTGATTTCCTAGATTGCTAACTAACAGGTTAATTGTACCCGTGAAAACCTTTCGATTCTTCACGGTCTATGGAGGCTACTCCAATCCCTATATGTCTATGGGTTGAATCACGTGCACGCATTAACGAATTCTGTAATGAGTTAAACTAGGCAAGCAAGTATATGTCTATCCTACTCGCAAATTGGTTCCCCGATGCCCGGGTTCACAAACTAGTTCTATTCTTTCTTATTTGCGTTCATAAATTCCCTCTGCCGAGTTCAATCTAAGAACCGTAGATAGTGTTCAATTATACGGCCGTTATAATCAAACAATTATGATCAAGAAAGAATAAACAATCCGTAATGGTAAATCAATAGGAAGAAATCAACTTTCAAACATCAACCTTCATGTATTTACTCTAACCCTAGAACGAACAAACTATAGAATTAAAGAGAAGAATAAGAGAAAAAGAGAAAGAACTTGGTTAGAAGACATCTGGGGCTCCTCCCCTCTCCTCCAAAACTTGCTCCCAAGTCTCCACCCCCATGAAAAACTAAGTAAAAGAGTATTTATAGAGTTTACAAACACCTAGTAATAAGTTAGACCCAAGCCTAGACGAAATAGGAGGTAAAAACGCGCACAAGGGGCGCTATAACGGGCGCCCCGCGCCTCGGAAAGCGCCCAAACAACCAGAGGACGCCAAAATCTGCACGTTTTAGGGCCGCGGTGCATGGGAAACCGCGCCTGGCCACTGCGCACGGTAGAGAGCGCGGCGCGTGGCCCACAGCGCCCAGCCATTTTTCTGTTCCGTTCGCTCCTTTGCTCGCTCGTGTCGTGCCTTCGTGTGATCGATCAAATCCTCAATCAAAATCCAATCTTTTCTTGCTCAATCATGCTCTTAAAAGCTCCAATTACACTGCGTAACAACCTACATACACACGACATAAAATTAGTGCAAAATCACATTCATAAACTATAAAACGAGCGAATAACAAGCTCAAACGTGCGGAAATATTAAGGAAATATTGGCATAAAATGCCAAACATCAACCGGGCACAAAGAATCTTGGCCCAATTCCAAGAATGGCAAGTTAAAAAAGTGCCTCGGGAGGAAAACACCGAGGCTGATGCTTTGGCTAATCTTGGTTCGGCGATCGATGAAGCTCACTCGGTGACTGACTCGGTGGTTCTGCTGCTGTCCGCACAAATGAGAGAGATGAAGCTGCAAGTCAATTCGGTGGACAACCGATGGGATTGGCGAAGTAAGTTCATCTCCTACTTCGACTCGGGGACTGTCCCCCAAGATAAAAAAGAAGCAAAGAAGCTAAGGACCCAAGCAGCCTCGTATCATATGATCGAGGGTAATCTTTACAAGAGGTTATATTGCGGCCCGATGGCCAAATGTTTAGATCCCGATGAGGCAAGATACGTGATGGCCGAAGTGCACGAAGGCGAGTGTGGCAACCACTCGGGAGGAAAGTCCTTGGTGCGAAAATTATTAAGAGCTGGGTATTATTGGCCTACAATCAGTGCTGATGTTAAGGCCTTCGTGCAGAAATGTGACAAGTGCCAGCGCCATGGGCGATTGATCCACCAACAGGCCGAGCCTCTACATTCAGTGGTATCGCCATGGCCCTTCATGAAATGGGGGATGGACGTTGTTGGGCCATTACCCAAGGGAAAGGGTGGTGTTCATTTCATCTTAGTGTTAACTAATTACTTCACGAACTGGGTGGAAGCAGCGGGTCTCATCGAGGAAAAGCAAAAGCAAGTAATCGACTTCATCAAAAAGAACATCATCTACAGGTTCGGCGTCCCAAGGGAAATTGCTTGTGACAACGGTAAACAATTCATAGGGGCAGCTATCACTAACTTCTTCAAGCAGTGGGGGATCAAAAGAATCGCCTCGACTCCTTATCATCCAAGCGCCAATCGCCAAGCTGAGTCTTCGAATATGATCATAATTGAAAATCTCAAGAAGAGACTCGATGAGAAAAAAGGTCCTTGGCCCAAGGAGCTGCACGGGGTTCTATGGGCCATGCGAACAACTGAGAAGAGCAGCACCGGTGAGACTCCCTTCTCACTTGCTTATGGCATGGACTCCCTCATCCCCGTAGAAGTGGGCGAACCAAGCCTTCAGTACGCTCACACTACCGAGGATACAAACAAAGAGGCAATGCGCATAGAGTTGGATCTGCTCGAAGAGAAAAGGGAGCTAGCGTTGGTTCGGTTAGTTGCTCAAAAGAGGCAGATCGAGGCATATCTCAACAGAAAAGCCAAGCTTAGGGATTTCAAGGTTGGAGATTATGTGCTGAAAATTGTGAATCAATCAACAAAGGAAGAGAACGGAGGGAAGCTCATTGCAAATTGGGAAGGACCTTATAGAGTCAAGGCAATCGTTGGAAAAGGCTCTTATCAAATTGAGAGTCTGCAAGGAGAACCCGAACCTCTGAATTGGAATATTTCCAATCTGAAGCGATACTACTTCTAGTCGAGGTAAATACTTTTGAATCTTCTTAAACTAAACAGCCCCGAGCCGAACAACGCACCCACGGCATTGATAAAAAATGTACTAACTTACTCCTCGTTCCATTTTTTTGCTTGACCTTTTCAGGAAGCGAACCGAACCGTCTCCAGTGCTCGGATCTTCATCAAGATTCAAAACCGAACACTGGGGGGGAGTGAGAAGGGTTGATACCGAGGTCGACATCGAGCCTCCCAACCGAAGCTTATCTATCCGACAACCGGGGACGTACGCCCGAGGACTAGGTTTAGTACATTGTAAATTAGCCCGGTAGCGGCATGTTGTCAGTTTGCTTTTATCCGAAAATTTGTTTTTCGCCCAAGGTCCGTTTCGACTTGGTTTTATGTACATAGCCGACTTTTGGCTCGATGATATCAATAAAATGACTTTGGTTTCATTAATTTTATCTGTGCGAATTTTGCTTTCCGAAGCTATACAATGCATCGAGTCGGGGGCGAGACGTCGTCCTAAGTTTGCATCGATTGAATTCAGTTAAGTCTTGCAAGCATATCATTTATTTTGAAAGTGTTCGGTATATATAAAAAGCCAACACACGAAGCAAAGACACAAATAGCCTTTCATTAAAAAGCCCGAAGGCTAAGAATATTTACATTCAAAAACAAAAAATGACCCGAAGGTCCAAAGTACAAGCATAAAAGCCCGAAGGCTTGCAAAACAACGCTACAAGAAGTCTATGCCTCGGGAGAATCACCTCCGTCCTCGGAGCCCCCCTCGGCATCTTCATCACCTTCTTCCTCTTCATCGCCGCTCGAGGCTTCACTTGAGGGAAGTTCATCGATGATGGCTTGGGCTTCAGCCGACTTGACCTCTGCTTTTTCAATCTCCTCGTCCAAGTTGATCTCCCCGGCGCGTCATCGCTTGAGCAGCTTCAACCGGGACCTGATGATGGCCCATTGCTTGTCAAGCTCGGCCCTCTTGACCTTGAGCGCAGCCCTACTTTTTCGATCTATAATTTCATCTTGTAGGGCCTCAATCTCAGCATCCTTAGCCGAAAGCTTGGAGTTCTCAATCTCCAGCTTCTTGATTTGGAGCAGATGACTCTTCAGCTGTTCGTGATGCTTTTTGGCCATGTTCACGGCCTCGGTCTTTGTTTGTGCCAGCTCAGCTCTTAGTCTCGTAGCTTCGTCTTCCAACCTCGAACGCTCAGCCTGGAAGTCGTCACCGAGGATTTTGATCTTAGCCTCGGAATTCGCCTCGGCTTCGCGTAAATCGGACTTGGACTTGGGCAAGTCAGCCTTCAGCGAAGCTATCTGGGCGTTGAACTTGTCCTTTTGCTGATCCAATAAGCGAGACACGCGCCGAACCTCGGCAGTCCTTGCGGATTCGACCTCGATGGCCTTCAGCGAGAGGATGAAACTCTGAGCAAAGAGTAAAGAATCAAGGTGAAGATGTAAGTTCTTTCTTTTAATTTAAGCATGATAAAACTCACCCTCACAGCGTTGGAAGCCATAGTGCTGTATAGTTGGCAAAAAGTAAACTCCTGCACAACCTTGTCCTCGGTCGGCCCCAACAAAGGCGTAAGGCTTAAGAGCTCCTCTCGGCCGCAAGCTAGCAAATTTGAGGAAACTGGCACCTCGAGCCTCTGATAAGACCCCACCAAGGATGAAATCCTCGCGGGTTCGGAGTGTGCTCTAACTGCCCCGGCGCCAGCCTCTTCTTCAAGCGCAGCAGTGCCAGCTTCCACAACCTTAGCTTTGCCCTTAGCTTTTTCCGAGGCTACCTCGACTTCAAGTTCTTGATCCTCGAGATCAATGACATTAACATCCTTTCGAGCCAAAGCCTCGGCAGCTGCGTCGTCAGGCTCGTCAACCAATCCTCGGCGCCTTTCAACCACTGCCTCGGGTTGGCGAGGAATCTCCGCCTCGGTGCGAGGAGTTACCGAGCGGGAGGGCTTCTTTCACGTTGCCCTCTTCCTCTTCACGCCTGCAACAAGGGAAGAAGTTAGAGAGTAAGAAAACGAAAGAGGAACGACGCTTAATCATGCAAACCGAGGATGAAGATTACCTTTGGAAGTCCCTTGATCGGGAGCTCCCTTTGTTGTTTTTGAAGACTTGGAAGCCTTCAACCCTTTATACTCTCCAGGCACCGCAGCCAGATCATCATCTGACTCGGTCTCCTCCCCATCCTTCTTCTTCTTCTTCTTCTTCTTCTTCTTCTTCTTCTTCTTCTTCTTCTTCTTCTTACTCTTCTTGGTGTTGATGGCACGGTTTGGAAAACCTAATACCGAGGGAAGGAAAGTCAGTAAAACAAAGTCGAAATCTCAAAACAGCCCACCTATCAAAACATCACCAAAACTTACCGTGCCTCTTGCATTGCCAACCAAATTCGGCGGCCATTTTCATCCATGTCCTCTCGGGGCGCTCACGAGCCCCGGTCATCGCTTTGACCCATCCAGTCAAACCTGCCGGGGGCACGATGTCTACCTTGTTGGCTGAAGAAATAACAAAGAAATGAAGTCAACTAACATAGACAAACCACCGAGGAGTGAGATATGAAAGGAAGAATGCTTACGTGTGTTCCACCGTTCGGGGAAATTAGGCTCGGTGGATAGAACTTTTGTTTCCAACAAGATGTACCGATCGCTCCAGCCCCAGTCCCCGTGATCCTCACTCTTGTGAAGAAGAGCGAATTTACCCCGGTTATTCAGCGCCACGACCCCAACCCCGGCCTTGTGAAAGTAGGGGTAGTAGAGTGAGATGAGGTGTTGGAAGGTGAAATCTACCCCGGCTTTCGTGCTCAGCCAGTCCATGCATTGGACAACCCTCCAAACGCCGGGGCCAAGTTGGGCCAAACACAAGTTGTAGGCCTGGCAAAAGTCATCAATTACTCTATGGACTGGGAGGGAGAAACCGAGGGTGAAAGGATAAGTATAAGCGAAAGAGAATCCCTCAATGTTGTGGCATACCCGACTCGTTGGATCAGGCACGATCACTTTCACCTCGGAAGCGAATTGACACTCCCTCCGAACCCGTTCAATGTGAGCTTGAGTTATGCGGGTCGAAGTAGTGTTCACTGGAATATTTCGGTTCTTTTCCTCCTGCTCGGCTGTCTGAGCTTGCAGCTTCAAGTCCTTGGTATTGTCAAAATGGGAGGGGATTATTTGATGGGGCTCGAGCTCTTGTTCGAGGGGAATTATATGCCCCGAAGACCCCCCTTCGGCGACGTTACCGCCCTCGGTTTCGCCTATGGCATCATCCCCCTCGGCATCGTCACCTTCACCATCACCCCCGTCATCGTCACCTCTGAGGAAAGCGTCACTGAAGTTGCTCATCATGGCATCGTCAAGCACGACGTCGTCCTCCCCTATGTTGGCCTCCTTTTCCACGGCCAAGTGGCGCATAGCTCTGGCCTTACGGCGCACTACGCCGCCAGTACCTGATGACACTTCACTGCCCTCCACCGCCGCCGTTGAGGCCACCAGCGCAACGACAACGACATCACCACTAGCAGTGGCTGTAGCCAAGGGTGGAGCTCGCACCCTATCACCTGAATCACTGGAATCTTGCCTGGATATTGTAGCAGACATGGTGGTAGTTTAAGATTGAGGATTTCTTGAAAACCTTGGGATTGAAAGAAGTATGAAGATCGCTTCTCACTTTAACACTGTTGATCGCACAAAGATGGAAGTGGAAGAAAAGGACTGGTAGAGGGGTATTTATAGGTCTGGAAAAGCCAGGGGGTGGCTCAACGTCATCATTGTAACGTTGGAAGAACCAAAATTACGGCGCGACCGTTCAGGCCACCAACTGGTGGATGACATGTGTCCAGGAGAAGTGACCTGATGGGATTCGAATCGTTGGCAAGTTTTGAAATGTTTGGATAGGATCGAGCCACGTCACTTTCCCGCTAAAACTTCACTCCACTCCCCGGTTACCTCGGTAGGTAACCGAGGAGTGGGGGGACTATCTGTATTGGGTAAAAATCGACTCGCGATGATTCACCTTGGTCGTGCGAATCTCAACCCGCCGAACACGCCGTAACAAGACAAACGCCGACGTGATTTGATGAACCGCCGAGGCCATGGCACCGAAGTAGCTACCGAAGGCGAGCCGTAAGCTGAGCTTCGGTCAGCAACCACCTCGGTCAAGCAACAGGGTCTAGCCACCGAGGTCAGTCACTCACACCTCGGTGGATCCCCTCGGTTCAAACGGCTTTGCAGCCCACTACTTCATTCCACTAACTCCTCCATTTAATGCTCAGATCGTGGGAGATACTTCAGCTGCTAGTGGAGAACGTGGGCAAGGACTCCATGCCTATAAATACTAGATCATTTTGTATTGTAGGCATTCAGAAATATATACTGAAACTCTGCCCAAATTTGTACTCAAAATTTTCATATTGAAATACAGTTATTTCTTCGCATTTATATCTTTCTTGTGCATTTATTTGACTTTGATACAAGGAATTGTTTATATTCGAATCCAAATTCGATTTTTTGTCCTAAAACCGATTTAGGCCCATACAAAGGAGTTAGGAGGATAAGCGTCATTTTACTTAAGTGTATTGGTCGATTTTCGTTCCTCACACAAAGGTGGTGTCTTCGATTTTGTTGTATGATTCTTTGCAGCTTCCGAGGGCATTTGCTGGTTGATGTGTGTTCGATTCAACAACTTGATCGGAAGATTACGAAGAAGTTGGTTTTAGCAGATAAACTTAATTGACCTTATCCCACTTTTATCGGAACCGACCCAACGTGTTTCAAGGGACGTGGGCAGCTGTTGAAAGAGAGACGTGGGAAGGAGAGAGTCCTTCTAGGGTTGGGAAGTGCTTATCATCAACCTATAAATTGAGTCTTTCTCCTCCATTTGAAGACACATTCATCTGAACAATACTACTCTCGTTCTTCAAACTACTCTCCTCCCATTAAACTAGTCATTTTTATCATTATATTATCAACGAGTTACTGTGCTCGAGGCAATCATTGGATTCAAACTTCGATCGCGGCTTGGTTCAAACGTGGAAGGAGATCCATCTCTTCCATTGAAGCACCATCCTTCGATTCATCAAATACAATAAGCTTTTACTGCTTTATTTACTTATCTGTTCATCTATCATTGTTTGCTCGTTGCGTTAATTACATTTGATTTACTGCTTTCGATCTCATTAATTTATTGCTGTTATTCCGATTAAGATAATCTATCAACTTACCTGTTAACATCAGTCATATCTATCGAATTGTTATCGTTGTTCTACGATCGCATTATCTGTTTGAGCATATTGCTACTTTCATTTGTCATCGTATCTAACTTTATCATCGAATCCGTTAAAACTCAGTGTTCATCCTCGGTTAACATCAATTCGTACTTTATCTTCGATAAAGAGTTTGCTCGAAACCGCATCATTGCAAATCGTTAAGTTCATTTGTTTCATCTTCTCTATTTACTTTCGCCTTCGTACTGCTTGCCTAAAACTGACATCGTAATTGCATCTTTTTGAGATCGATATCCGCGCTGTCTTCGAATTTGGCTCTCGAACTCGATTACTTGTCATCGTAAATTGCTTATCAATAGATCAAATTGAGATATAAAACGGTCGCCTTAGACTCAACTAAATATAAATTTAATTGTAAACCCCGATACATTTTTGGGAAATACAGTTTGGCGCCCACCGTGGGGTCTAGGCAATTGATTTATTCCGAAATTTGAATCGCTTGATACTACTTACGTTTGCTTTCTTGTCTTGAAATGGCAGATGAACGTAACATCGACGCTCTGAACGGTCAACAACAGCTCAATCCCAATGATGGGGTTCATGTTCCGACCAACGCTGAAGAGGTCGATGAGTCTACCAACCACGAGCAGGATCCAACTCATGACGACATTCCTACTGGTTCACAGTTGAATGCGCCCCAAAGGCGGCGATCGGGTAAGGAGCCCGCAGTCGAAACTGAGTCAGGAGATGCAAACGCAGCACTAATGGCGTATTTGAGAAGGCATGATGATCAGTTCGAAATGATACAAGAACAGTTGAAGGCACTATCTAATTCTATCGAAAATAAAGCACCCACCTCCCCGATCACACCCCCAGCAAGCATTCTGACTTCTGTTCCTCCGGGCGCCGTAATAGGGGGACTTGCAGCGGGGGTCGGATCTGGAGGATCGGGTACGGCCGCTGCAGCTATGGGAGCTACGGCCTCGGTTACGACAGAGGTGAGAATGATGGCTACGATGCAGACCTTGTTGAACGACACAGTGGATAAGAAGTTCAGTGAGATAAAGTCGTTTATGAAAAAGCTGTCAAGTGTTTCGAAGTTAACGGACGAAGTCGCCAAAAAATCGATTTCAAAGCGTCCTTTCCTAGCAAGTGCAGCCCCACTACCTATACCTAAAACTTTCAAATTGCTGGAAAGTTTGAGGTACAATGGAACCACAGATCCAAGGGATCACATTGATATGTTTTCGGTCGCAGTTCAGGCAAACGACTTGACTTCGGAGGAGATCAATTCGGTCAGCCTGAAGAAGTTTTGTGAAACATTGAAAGGAGCGGCATTGAAATGGTATCTACAGCTGCCCGAAAACGAAATATTGAGTTTCGATGACATGTCGGCGAAGTTCATTCGATCACATACAGGAGCGAAAAAGATAGCACCAAGGGTGGAAGACATCTTGAACGTTAGGCAGCGGCCCGGGGAAACTATCAAAAAATTTGTGAAACGGTTCAATGATGAGAAGATTCATATCCCGAATCTCGAAGAAAGGTGGGCTTGTTTGACCTTTACTAATAACTTGTGCACTGATTCGATAGAGGCATGGAAGTTGAAGGATCGTCTCAGGGAAATCGATGCATGGACTTTCGATGCATTGTATCGTTAGTGCGAGCCAAGGATTAGGGCTGAAGAGGAGGAATTGCAGCTAGCCCGAAATAATTATCATTATGATCGGCCAACAAGGAGAGTCGAGAACGACAGGCGAAACTACAGGGACCAACGATGGGAGCCCTACAGTTTCCCTCGAATGGGGAGCGACAACCACGAAGCTGGTAGCTCGAAAAATCAGTCGAAGAAGGGACAGCCGAACACATCCTCGGCTCCGAAAGATCGACCACTGCCTCCAAAAGTAACGGAGTACAATTTTTGCATATCGACGCCAAGCTTAGTGAATCACTTGAAGGGGATGGGTGATAAGGTAGTAAAATTCCCAGGTCGCATAAAATCAAATCCAAACACAAGGGATGAGAATCTATGGTGCGCATTTCATCATGACTTCGGCCATACAACGGAAGAGTGCAAGGCATTGAGATACGAAGTGGCCAGCCTACTGCAGAAGGGGCATTTGGTCGAATTTTTGACTGAAAGAGGACAAAACAATTTTAATAAGAAGAAAGACGATGAGCCGCCAAAACCTCCTGCTCCTAGGAAGACGGTAAATGTGATTACCGGAGGAGATGATGTCTGTGGGGTGACCTACACTACAAAGAAATATGCAAAGGTCTCATTCACACGAGACAAACGAACACGAGATGACATGAACGATGAGATTGTGTTCGGGGATTTCGACTTCGATGGAAGAATTCACCCCCATCACGATGCACTTGTAGTCACTATGAGGATCGACGATGCTGATGTAAAAAGGGTATTAATCGATGCTGGCAGTTCGGTTAATATCATACATACAAGGGTAGTTGAGCAATTGCAGTTGAGTGATAAGATCGTGCCTCGCTCAACGGTATTGTCAGGTTTCAACAACTCGAGCGAAGTGACCGTTGGAGAAATTACAATTAAGACCTATTCAGAAGGTGTGGAGAGTGAAACATCGTTTCAAGTGATGAAAGGCGAAATGGCATACAACGTGATCTTGGGTCGACCGTGGATCCACGCTATGGGAGCGGTCCCATCGACCCTACATCAAGTTATGAAATTCCCTACCCCATGGGGAATTCGTGAAATCAGAGGCGAGCAACAGGCTTCACGAGAATGTTACTCAGTAGCTGTCAAGGAAGGCTTTCGATTGTAGCAATCACAGCTAGTAGAACCCGTGGCCAGAAGCTTCACTTCGGTTCCGTCGTGCGCCTCAACGCAGCTACCGAAATCTGAAGTCGAAGGCGACTTCGCACAGGTTTCACCATGCAAGCTAGTGGGACTGGTGGCCGAAAGTTTCACTTCGGTTCCGTCGTGCGCCTTAACGCAGCTACCGGAATCCGAAGTCGAAGGCGACTTCGCGCAGGTTCCACCATGTGTGAGAGAACCGTATAAACAAAAAGCTGAGACTCTACGATAGAAGAATTAGAAGTGATGTTATTCGATGACAAGCCTAATCGGAAAGTCTATGTGGGAGCAGAATTGGATACTGAGGTAAAAGCAAGAATCATATCCTTCCTCAAGGATAATTCTGACTGCTTTGCTTGGTCCCACGCAGATATGGTGGGAATCGATCCAAAAGTCGCCACGCACAAACTAAATGTCGATCCAAAATATCGGCCGGTGAAGCAAAAGAAACGGCCGAATGGAGGATTCCGAAGGAAGGTGATCAACGACGAAGTAGAAAAGCTGCTAGCAAATGGTTTCATTAAGGAGGTAAAATATCCAGAATGGCTTGCAAACACTGTCGTAGTACCAAAGAAAAATGGCAAGTGGAGAGTATGCGTCGATTATACCGATCTCAACAAAGCTTGCCCAAAAGATTCGTTCCCACTGCCTCACATCGATAGGCTGATCGACTCAACGGCAGGGCACGAAATGTTAAGCTTCTTGGACGCCTATTCAGGCTATAATCAAATTTCGATAGACCCATCAGATCAGGAGAAGACGTCGTTCATCACAGACATGGGGACTTATTGCTATACAGTCATGCCTTTCGGCCTTAAGAATGCCGGCGCTACTTATCAGCGTCTGGTCACTACTATGTTCAAAGATTTGATCGGGAAAACCATAGAAGTGTATATCGATGACATGTTGGTCAAATCTCTTGAGAAGGGAAATCATTTAAGTCATTTGGAGAAGACTTTTACGATACTAAGGCAGTTTAACATAAGATTGAACCTAGAGAAATGCGCGTTCGGGGTTGGATCCGGTAAGTTCTTGGGATTCATCGTATCGCAAAGAGGAATCGAAGCAAATCCAGACAAGATCAAGGCGATCGAAAGCATCCCCGAGAACTTAACAACGGAAAAAGAAGTTCAACAGCTGACTGGTCGAGTAGCCTATCTCAGCAGGTTCATCTCGAGGTCATCTGAACGATGTCACAAGTTCTTTTCGGTGCTGAGGAAGAGCAAAAGCTTTGAGTGGACACCAGAATGCAAAAAGGCTCTCCGGGAACTGAAGCAATACCTCTCCAATCCACCGCTTCTGTCAAAACCGATTGAAGGAGAAATGCTGCTGATCTACTTGGCCGTTTTCGATGTCGCTGTAAGCGCTGTCCTCGTTCGCGAGGATGGAGGTAACCAATTCCCTATCTATTATGTTAGTAAAACATTGTTAGATGCCGAAACAAGGTACCCACACCTAGAGAACCTAGCACTTGCACTAGTCACTGCTGCACGAAAATTGAGGCCTTATTTCCAATGTCATTCAATATCTGTTATAACTACATTTCCATTGCGAAATATTTTACATCGGCCAGATCTCTCTGGTCGATTAATGAAATGGGCGGTCGAGCTGAGTGAGTACGACATCACTTACCAGCCTCGTACCGCCATAAAATCTCAAGCTTTAGCTGATTTTGTAGCAGACTTTAGCGCTAACATCTTACAGGAAGCCAAGAAGGAGGATATGATGATGAGAGATCCAGACCCCGGAGTCTGGGTAATGTATACCGATGGAGCTTCGAACGTAAAAGAAACTGGCCTCGGAATCCTGTTGATAGCACCTACCGGTGAGAAACTCAGGTACGCGACCAAATTACATGCGAAAACTAACAACGAGGCCGAATATGAGGCCCTCGCTGCAGGTTTAAAGATTGCGAAGGATCTGAAAGTCGAACGAATAAATATCAAAAGTGATTCTCAGCTGGTGGTAAATCAAATCCAAGGCGATTTCTGTGTTCGAGATCCGAGGATGCAACAACTGCTCGAAAAGGTACAAAATTTTCTAACTTCTTTCAGGAGTGGAAAATAGCTCAAATACCGAGGGAGGAGAACATCGAAGCAGACGCTTTAGCAAACCTTGGGTCTGCAGCGGCCATCGATCAAAAACTCGACGAGACAGTGGTTCATTTGTTCGAATCCCCACTTTGTCGAAGAATCAAAGAGGTAAACAATGTTAATCATACTTAGGATTGGAGAAGCAAATATTTGTCGTATTTACAGGCAGGTACCCTTCCCAGTGACAAAAAGTCTGCCCGATCACTTAAAGCCAAAGCGGCAAGATATTGCCTCCTCGAAAATCAACTCTACAGGCGAATGTTTGGTGGCCCCTTAGCAAAGTGTGTGGGGCTAGATGGAACAAATTATGTGCTGAAAGTGGTTCACGAAGGCGAGTTCGGCAATCACTCTGGCAGCAAGTTGTTGGTTCGAAAGATCATAAGAGCTGGATACTATTGGCCGACGATCGCAGATGATGCCAAAGAATTCGTCCGCAAATGTGACAAGTGTCAACGATTTGGCAACCTCATACATCAACAAGCAGAGCCACTTCATTCGGTCACGTCACCGTGGCCATTCACGAAGTGGGAAATGGATTTAGTCGGGCCGCTTCCGACAGCGCCCGGTGGGGTAAAATTTATCTTAATTCTTACCGATTATTTTTCTAAGTGGGTGGAAGCTATTGCTTTGGCTAAAATTCGTTAACAGGAGATCACCAAGTTCATTCACCAAAATATCATCTGTCGTTTTGGGATCCCGAAAGAGATCACATGCGACAATGGTAAACAGTTCGTAGGAAGACGAATCACAGCTTTCTTCGAGAAGTGGGGGATCAAGCGGATTGCATCAACACCTTATCACCCCAGTGCAAATGGATAGGCCGAGTCTTCCAACAAAACAATAATCGAGTACTTGAAGAAAAGGATGGATGATTCAAAGGGCAATTGGCCGAAAGAACTCCCCGGAGCGCTGTGGGCTCATCGGACAACGGTGAAAAACAGTACCGGGGAGACACCTTTCTCACTTGTCTACGGAGCAGAAGCGCTGATACCGGTGGAAGTGGGAGAACCCAGTCTTCGGTTTGCCCACTCCACCGAAGAAGCTAACAAAGAGGCCATGCTGGTAGATCTGAACTTGGTCGAGGCAAAAAGAGACATGACATTTGTTCGAATACAAGCACAGAAGCAAAGGGCAGAAAATTACCTCAACAAAAAAATCAGGTATCGATCTTTTAATGTAGGTGACTGTGCGGAAGATCAAAAGACCAAAGAAGGATGAACCCAACGAAGGCAAATTAGGAGCAAATTGGGAAGGACCCTTCCGAGTCAAAGCAGTGATCGGAAAAGGTTCCTACCAACTCGAAACAATGGACTCCAAGCCGGTCGACTTCAATTGGAATATCACACAGTTGAAAAAGTACTACTTTTGAGATTCTGCGGTATCATCAATCCTCGCCATTTACTCTTACTTCGCAATTTTCATTCTTTCTCCATCGGAAGACGCTGTTTAATCGATTATTTGATTATTTGATACTAACACTTTTAGATGATAGGCATAGTTGGAATCGAATGATGACAACCATCACCCACGAACACCCGAGCTCAAAACGCTCCGATCGGGGTCGATAAGTCTGACGAACATTCTAACGTGGTCTTCATCTATAACGGGTTTCTTGGTTTTTGTCTCCCAATGACTCCGCTTCAGCTATCGACGGCGAGGACCAGTGTTCGGCTGCTCGCCCTTCGCACCCAAACACTGGGGGGGATGGAGTTGGCATGATGGTCATCGGAAGATACTGGGACTGTACAAGAACCGGGGACTTCCCATGGAAGGGGTGGAATGATATCAATCGAAGATGACACCGGGGACTCGTTCAAAGTTCAACGGGGATTCGTTCGAAATTTGACAAGAAGTTCCAACGTTCACTCGAACTGGGGACTCGTCCGAAATTCGGCAAAAGCTCGAAGACCCTAACATTCACTCAAACTGGGGACTCGTTCATACTTCAAATCGAACTAGAAGTTTCAATGTTATCAGACTCCAAAACCTTGATGCTTTTATTCGAAGCCAAGGGTTATCCGTTTAACTGAGTCGTGTCAACGATCAGATAGTGATAAAAAATCTGTGCCTTCAAACGGCCGCATCTTGTAATCGATCGAATTACACGATCCAAAATGTATTAAAAGCCCATCAGTGGCTCATTTCAATAAATACGCAACACTTTGGTTATATTTTTGACTTTTCACATTTGTTCGATTCGAGTGATCGTTTCAAATATTAAGCGGATTTTACAATTCCAAGTTTTTTCACCAAGCGTTAATTTCTTCATTCCGAACTCAAGAAAATGTCCGAAGAATGCATTACATGAAAATGAGACGTCATTTCTCACTACGCACTAAGACATTGGGCCCCAATCATTTCTTTCGACGACTATCGTTGAACATCAAAATTTTCGAACGAGTAAATCATCTTCGGAAAAAACAATACAACAATGAAAGGAAAATAACTTCATTCATATGAAACGTATATGTACATGGCCAGTCATACCACCGCATTACATTAGCTTTCAAAAATGACTAAAATAACTAGTCGAAAACATTCAGTTCATTCATCTCCATCGGATCCTTCATCAGAAGAATCTGGAGAAAGGCCAAGTGCCTAAAGAGTCATTCTCACAACCTGAATAGCTTCTTCGAGCTCCTTGGCTACATCGACTTGACGCTCAGAAATTTCCCTCAACAAGTCTCGCCTCGATTCCGCTAAAATGAGCTCCCTTCTTCCCTCGAAATCATTCTCCATTGAGTGCCTTTGGGTAGTCAACTCCTTTTGAAGAAGCAAGTTCCTCTCCGACAGAGCGTCGTTCTGAGCAGCCAGATCGTCGTTAACCCCCTTAAGAGTACGAAGTTCCTCATTCAAATGAATGAATTCTGACTCTTTGGCCTTCAATTCAGCCTCTAGCTCGACACATTTGTCGCCCATGCTGGTTTCAAGCCGACCAAGCTGATCGTTCAAAGCCTGAACTTGAGACTCTAGTTTCCACTCTCGGAGAGCATGAGCGGTGGCCTTCTTAGCCGATTCGGCTTCAAGTTCAGAGTATTTCACTTTCAAAATCTTCAAGTTGTTATGCCATCCATCACCGGCGGAGGCAAGAAGGGCAACTCTCTCGTTCAAATGAGCTATCTCAGCTTCAAGCTGCCGAATCTGATCAGCTGACTCGATGGCCATGATCGTGTTCTGAAGACAAAAATAAGACAATCCCGTAAGAATGATAAGTAGAAAAGGTTCAAGCAGTAGAAATCAAGAGAGAGAGTTACCCGAAAGGCCCTAAAAGCGATCTGAGAAGACAAGCTCACATCGCTGTAGCAATTCAATCGAGCCTTTTCCATTGGCCCCATCACATCAAAAAAATAATTGGCAAGATGCTTTGGGCATCTGAGCAGATCAACTTCCCCGGGGATGCTAATAGTCAACGATCTGGTGTTAGCTTCCCCGGCAGCTTTGGCCCTTTTGTAAGCTGCAAAGGCAGCAGCTTCCTCGTATCGAGGAAGGCGAACGATGGGCTCCTCATGGTCCGATACGTAGAAAGACGAACCTGAACTCTCCGTATGCCTTGACTTCGTCGTTGCCGTAAGGCGATTAAGGGGAAGCTTACCCTTTTTGGGATCCATCTCCCTCGGCACGTCGTCTGAAGGGGCACCATCGACGCCCCCAACGCTTAAAATCCCATGAGTTGGGGCGATGGCAGTCTCTTTTCCCCCCGAGCCAGAGGTAACATCGATCAAGTCCTCCGCAATCGGAGGAAGGATTTGCCGCCCATCACCACCAAAGCTGCCCACATGAACCCGATCATATTCCTCGGCCGCTTTGAGCTGCTCAGCAACCTCGAGCATCTTTTCCTTCATTGGCCTTTTCGGCCGATCCAATGGTTGCTCGGACCCAGATTTGTCTCCATCTTCCTCAGAGGGAATTCGTGCGAGATTGCCTTCCTCGGTGGCTTTCGCCGCCTCAACCGCTGAGACAGCTCCCTTTACGATCTGCTCGATCGGCTTAGGATTAGCCGACGAGCCAGCTCCTTGCAGAGTATTCTTAACAAGATACCTTGCCCTAAGGTCTTGGTAAGAGGCTTTCTTTTTCTTTTTCGGAGGAGTTCCACTCACGTTCTCCTCCACGACCTCCTCAACTTCTTCCTCATCGATCAAATCTTCAATCGGCCCAGCACCAGCGCCGGTGATACCTGTTGAAGGTAATCTGTTAAAATAAAACAAAGAATGCAGCTTGGCTGAAGGCAGAACTAAGCTTACCATGATTTTTTGCTTTCACTTTCAAAAGAGCCGCGATCGGCTTCCAAGCCCTCTGATCGTTGGTGGTTTCTTTCAGAACTTTCTTCAACCAGTCAACAATGTCGGGAACTAACTCGAACAAAACTTTGCTGGCTGTACATGTAAGAAAAAGTAAAGACATGGAAGAACATAAAAGCCAAGTGAAGTTGAAAACTTATGTGTACGGTTCCACCCAACTGGAAGACGTTCAGCCCCCGGAGCCACAAGTTGTTCTGTCGGGATATAAACGAAGCGTTGATCCCACACGCTGAGATCGTCGTCGTTGTCAGAAATTAGGGCCCGACTACCTCGCTTCTGCACGGTAATAATGCCCGCCTTATAAACTCGGGGGGAATAAAGGTGGAGGATATGCCTAAGTGTGACCTCCACCCCCACTTCCTTGCCAATCCACCGATATATGGCGACCAAACGCCATACCATCGGGGAAATCTGCGCCAGACAAACCTTGTACAGCCGACAAAATTCCTCAATTATTGGGTCAATCGGCAAAGTAAACCCTATCGTAAATTGGTATGTCAGAACGGCAGAATGACCGCCGTAAAAGGTGGTCAGAGTCGATCTCCTTGGAGGGCATACTACATCGATCTCACCTTCTTTCCAACCACAATCTTCCCTGATTCGTGGTATCGATTCCTCAGTGACGGCACAAAAAACTGAGTCCACAGGAATGTTCTTCTTTTTGGCTAGCTGAACATCGTTTTGAATGCTAACCTTGCAATCATCGTCATAGGTAAACTTCTTCGGGAGAATATCAGTGTAAAGCTTTTCTGGCCCAAAGTCTTTGGGTTTCCTCTCCCTCTTCTTCCCCTTCTTATCTGCTGAAGGTCCAACAGCGGCCTGCGGCGGTGCCGTGGCGGCAACAGCAGCGGAAGGAGTAGGTCCGACATCAGTTATATTATGAGAAGACATTATAGAACAAGTTCAACAAATTGAAACGGTTAACTAGAACTGATCAAGTACAAGAGTGCTGAATTTGCTTTGGAGAACTTTGAAGAATTTTGAAGAAATTTGGAGAATTTCAAGAGTTTAGAAGATGTAAAGTTTGTAGAAATAATTTGAAACCAATATTTATAGAGAAGAAGCCTTCATGATCTTGGGAACCGGCGAAAACTGTCATCCACACGATCTCTGACACGTGTAATGATTGGAAGTTGAAGTGACGGTTTGGTGTTTCAAAATGAAGGGACACGGACGCTCCACGTGTTTTCCCGCTTAAAATTTCAGGCCACTTGCAAAGTGTTACGATCACAGGACTTGGCAAGTGGGGGGACTATTTGTATTGGTCGATTTTCGTTCCTCACACAAAGGTGGTGTCTTCGGTTTTGCTGTATGATTCTTTGCAGCTTTCGAGGGCATTTGCTGGTTGATGTGTGTTCGATTCAACAACTTGATCTGAAGATTACGAAGACGTTGGTTTTAGCAGATAAACTTAATTGACCTTATCCCACTTTTATCGGAACAGACCCAACGTGTTTCAAGGGACGTGGGCAGCTGTTGAAAGAGAGACGTGGGAAGGAGAGAGTCCTTCTAGGGTTGGGAAGTGCTTATCATCAATCTATAAATAGAGTCTTCCTCCTCCATTTGAAGACACGTTCATCTGAACAATACTACTCTCGTTCTTCAAACTACTCTCCTCTCATTAAACTAGTCATTTTTATCATTATATTATCAACGAGTTACTGTGCTCGAGGCAATCATTGTATTCAAACTTCGATCGCGGCTTGGTTCAAACGTGGAAAGAGATCCATCTCTTCCATTGAAGCACCATCATTCGATTAATCAAATACAATAAGCTTTTACTGCTTTATTTACTTATCTGTTCATCTATCGTTGTTTGCTCGTTGCTTTAATTACATTTGATTTACTGCTTTCGATCTCATTAATTTATTGCTGTTGTTCCGATTAAGAAAATCTATCAACTTACCTGTTAACATCAGTCATATCTATCGAATTGTTATCGTTGTTCTCCGATCGCATTATCTGTTTGAGCATATTGCTACTTTCATTTGTCATCGTATCTAACTTTATCATCGAATCCGTTAAAACTCAGTGTTCATCCTCGGTTAACATCAATTCGTAATTTGTCTTCGATAAAGAGTTTGATCGAAACCGCATCATTGCAAATCGTTAAGTTCATTTGTTTCATCTTCTCTATTTACTTTCGCCTTCGTACTGCTTGCCTAAAACTGACATCGTAATTGCATCTTTTTGAGATCGATATCCGCGCTGTCTTCGAATTTGGCTCTCGAACTCGATTACTTGTCATCGTAAATTGCTTATCAATCGATCAAATTGAGATATAAAAGAGTCACCTTAGACTCAACTAAATATAAATTTAATTGTAAAACTCGATACATTTTTGGGAAATACATTAAGAAATAAGTAGCTTCGTCTGCAAGCCATCAATAAAATCAAGCTATATATGATCATGATAGTATATTGATGCATAGGTCTTCTTTACTTTATGTCCTTCCGATTATGATGCATCGCGAAGTGCTAATATGTGATCGGGGCGAGCGAAGGTTAGATGTAGGAGTGGCTTCGTCGGCTTGGATTGAAAGAAAGGGCTTTGATTTATAAGCTTTTTGAGGCCAGTTTGGATGAGCATGGGCAAGTTATGGGTTTAGAATCAAAACTTTAATAGAAATTGGATTAATTAACAACTTAACTGAAGAAGAAAAATATTAGAGAATAGAGGACATTAAGATAAGAATCAAACCAACAAAAGCAATTTTGGGGTGGAAAGCTCTTTCATTTTCTCATTAATCAAGTGGGTATTTATATAAGTAAAAATTTCTAACCTAACTAAGTAGCCAAGTTTCTTATGAGCCGAGATACAAAACCTAAACCCAACATAAAACCTAATATAAAATCTAATTTACTATAAATACATAAAAAAAAATTAATTACACAATATAGTCTCCATTAACCCCATCAAGTTGGTGCATAAGGATTCCGAATGCCCACTTGCAAAGGAAATAATTAGAATGTACTCGTTCCAAAGCCACCGTAAAGATATCGGCCAATTGAGTGTCTGTGGGCACGTGTCCAGAGCGATTGTTCCTCCCGAAAGTGTATCCGGGATCCTTCCGAAGTGATTGAGTTAGATCCTGCTCAGCTGGATGTGAATCTACCCTATGAGGAGTTTCTAGTTGCCATAGTTGCCCGAGATGTCCGGAAGCTTTGTTTGAAGTAGATTCTGATGGTTCGAGTGCGGTGGCGCTACCTTCCTCATGAGGAGGGCACTTGGGAGCTTGAGTCTAGCATGCGTGAGAGATATCCTCTTCTCTTCGATGACTCAGGTAGGATCTTAATTTCTAAATCCTAAAAGATCTTATCAGTATTTATGTTTTCGGTTCTGTATGGTGTGATTATGTTCGTTAAATAGTTGTTGAAAGTTGGCATAAGATTTTCCATCATTCATGTGGAATATGCTCTAGACTTTGGCTCGTCCGGGGACGAACGAGAGTCTAAGTGGAGGAGAATGAAACGACCTTAGACAGTCTTTTCAGGGTTTTGAACTCCGATTAGCATGCTGATAGTCTTAAAAGTTTCGTAAGTTCCATTAGGACATGTGTGTAAAATTTGAGTTAATTCGGACCTCATTTAGTAGGATTTTAGAAGGTTTCTGGTTTCAGTTGTCAGTAAAGCTTAAAAGAGGTTTTCGAGCTCGATTTGAGAAATGAGCTCCGATTCAAAATCTGAAAGTTGCATTAGGTTCGTATGGTCATTTTTAATCTGTAGGAACTTTTAGAAGTGAATTACAAGGTCATTCGGACAAATTCTCTAAAATTCTGAAAGTTAAGAAATCGACCTCTTTTCGTGGGAGACGTATCTTGAGTTTTGGAGATCTGATTCCAGTTCCGTCTTTGCGAGCATGTCACACAAGTCTTGTATGAGTTGTTTATAAAATTTGGGGTCATTATGAGCTTCGTAGGATCATGTTCTGACCCAAAACCAGCAGCAGCTGTTGCTGGTGCAAAAAACTGCACTGTAACCAGCTTATTTCACTGTATAAATACAACTTTTCAGCCATTTCGGTTCTAAATGATTTTCAGACATTTCAAGACTGTTTCAAACCAAAATCTAAGCATCATGTTTTTAGAAATCATCAGATATCAATCCTATAATATTCAATCGCATTAATTCATGATTCTTGCGCTAGAATCTCTTGAAATTGAATTGATAAATTCGGTTAGGACCCTAAAAATTATGAAATTAGGAAATTTTATGAAATTGAATTCAAATATAAAAACTAATGATACCATTGGACTCGTAAAATTATGAAGAGTCTGAAAATGTATATTTTTTGGGTTTTCAACTAAACTGGCCTAGGGGTATTTTAGTAATTTTTTCTCTTTCATTGTCTAAAGGCTAAATACTCCTTCTCGGGCACTTATAAGTGCGTGTATGTTTCTTTGACTCAGAAAGGAGTTATTCTGAGGGACATCAGGCAGGAAAGGAAGTTATTCAGTACTTATCCTGACCCAGGATTCGAGGTAGGTGATTTATCCACTTCTTTGACGGCCTTTGGATGAACTATTCATGCGTTCTTTATGTGAATAGCTACCAACAAGGCGTACTTATTATGCCACAGCTTTGTTATGTATTTTCTGGTTAATTTTTCTTGATTTTTCGGCTATTATGTCATCTAAGGGCAGGAGGATTCTGCCCTAGGAGCAGGAGGATTCCACTCCTTGCATCATATTGAGGGTAGGACGATTCCGTCCTGGAGTAGGAGGATTCCGCTCCATTTATTGAGCACATGTGACCCCTTGTATTATGATTGCATTCATTTCATATCCTTATAAATGTTGTATATGATTGCTACTTGCCTATCTTTACATTTTTATCTGTTATATACCGTTACTTACCATTTCCCTGGCTAACTTAACTAATTTTTTAGTTAAGTAGTTATTTTTCACCTACTGCGTCCTTACAACTCACTCCCTGCCTGTTTCTTGTGTTGTATTTTATTTCGGCATATTCCGCTCCTGGATCCAGTCAGCTGCATCGTGATTGAGGAGCAGGACCCCTTTCTAGCTGTCCACGGTGAGCCAGCTTGTTCAATGAGGCCACCGATTGTATATATTCTAGTTTTATCTCATTTTGCTCCCTTCGGGAGATGTGCATATCTTTTGAACTCTTAGATGTCATATTTGGAAACCTCTAGACTTATGTATTTTTGGTAGTAGCTGTATTTATTCAGGCAGCTTGTAGATATGTCAGTTTATACATAATATGTGTTTCATACGCGTTTCTATATTATTTAGATTGATTGTCTAATATTTTCAAGTAAAGTTTGTGTTATCTAAATTATTTCAATCGTACGTCTTGGTTTAAGCCTATAGGGTTTGTTCGACGGGGTCTAGGGAGGTAGTCGGGTGTCCGCACGACCTATCTAGAATTTTTGGTCGTGTCATATTTACACCATTCTTTGGTGCAAAGGAAAACTGTGTCTCATAAAGGTGACATCTCTTGACACCAAAACCACTTTAGTGTCCAAATCATACAACTTTCATGCCTTCTTTCCATATGGATACCTAAAAAAAACGCACTAGCAACTCCTACTTGCAAACTTGTCTCTTGTTCGTCCTTGCATATGATCATAACATAAACATCTGAACACTTTTAAATAATCATAACACCACACCAAGCAATATATCGTACGGGGTCTTTCTGTGTAATACCAATAAGTGAGTGCGATTAATCAAGTAACAAGCTATCAAGACACACTCTCCCCAAAACTTAATTAGAAAGTAAGCTTGAAACTTAAGTGCCCGGGCTGCATTCAAGATGTATCTATGTTTTCTTTCAACTCTTCCATTTTGATGTGTTGTCTCGGCGCAAGATGTTTGAAAAAGAATTCCTTATTCAAGGAAATAGGTTTTCATACTCGTAATTTCTGTTCCATTACCGTTTCTAACAATTTTGACTTGTTTCTTAAATTTTCATTCCATCATAACCAAAAAAAAAAAAAAATCAATGTGTGACTCACTTCTTTCTTATAAATTAATGGAAATACCCATATAGTCCGTGAGCAATCATCAACAATTGTAAAAACATAAGAAGCAAAACATTAAGATTCAGTTCTATAGGGACCCTACAAATCACAATGCATGAATTCAAAATTTTTGGAAGCTTTATTATCACTCAAAGGGAATACATTTCTTGTCAGTTTTGCCCGATGGTATACATCACACACGTTTTCATTCAAACTACTATTACTATTCCAAACTTCTTGAATTAGAATATAGTTTGTTACTTGAACTGTAGGTTGTCCTAACCATTAGTGACACAAATCTAACACATCCACTTTCATTGCCTCTAAGTGCAGTACGGTCCGGAAATAGTAAAGTTCATCCTTTTATTCATCCGCACCAATCAACATACATATAATCTGATCCTGCAGAACACACAAGTTAGTAGTGAATTGTACATTACAATCAAATTGATCAATTAATTGAAAGACAAAAATCAAATTGCATGTCATTTTGGGCACATAAAGAACTAATGTTCATTGAGTTTGACTAATCCTTCTTTGGTAACTATAGAGCTTCTCCTGTTGGGTATACCACTGAATACGGTAAAATTTCCCGTAGGCCTCCCAAAACATTCAACTCTATAGTCATATGATTTGAGGCTCCCGTGTCAATTTTCCACGAAAAATGAACTAGCTTACCATTAACTCGGTCACTTGCGTCCAAATTCCCTTTATTCAGCAAAAAATCTAACCAGCATCTGCCATTGCTCACTACTCAAACAGGGGACACTGGGTTGTCCAGACACCGTACCGGCTTTATGCTTTGCTTGTGCCATATTTGCATTAGTATCACCACGCTCTCATCCAACATATGGCCCCCATCCATGACCATGGATACATATAACATTCTCGTTTACTCCTCTACCACAACTACCCGAGTTGCTCTCAGGTTTTAGAGAATGAATCCACCAGTCTAGATACAGTATAACTTCATAGCAACGATCTGAAGTGTGACAAGAATGTTCACAAATATGATATTGGTTGCTTTTTTCATTGTTACAAAAGTTTTTTGGGGAGTAAATACCCCTTGAACAACAAAAGTCATAGCTTTCCCTTGCTCCTCATGTCCCCGAGCTACTCTTTTCACACGTTCATCTTGCACCAATTTCTGCTAGACTTTTGTTCAAAGACGACAATGAATCTTGTGCCAAAAAATTGAAACGAATAGTCCCATAAAGGTTATAGCTTTTTCCCGTGTCAACTTAAATATTGTCCAAATGCCTAACTGAATCCAAGAAGAAGATGTAATTTTTCTTCTTCTTTCTTCTTTTTCAAAGCAACCATACACTTGCACTTCCCACATGAACACATCGGAAATTGCTCATAACTTTTGAGTTCTTCCTAGAGTGACGACATCTTTTTGTAGTAATTCACAATGGTTATACCTTTCTGCTTGCATTCACCAAGCACTGCCTTCAACTTTTGAATTCGTGGGCCATTACCCATGGAGAATCACTTCTGGATACTCTCCCACAGATCCCAAGCCACCTCCATATGTGAGATGATGGTTCAGAGAGTGTATTCAATAAAATTCTGGATCAAAGATACCAACAAGGAATTTATAGTCCACCAATCATCCAGATCTGGTGAACACTCAATCTAGTTTCTTACTGGTTCCGTCCCCGAAATCAAACTTGTCCGGGCTCATCAAGCTTTCGTGAAGACCTTAACCATTTATCATAATTTTCACTCGTTAACTAAACTCGGGTGATCATCAAGCCGGGATAGGATGTGATATCATACAAAGATATCATTTTCCATTGACTAATCCCTTCTTTGGCGACGATAACAACCATTCTTGTGTCATTGGTGATTAAATTTTCTTTGAAGAGGATTTCACGACTCAAAAATAATTTCACAATTCAAGAACTCGTTGGATCGGCGGCTGTGATACCATGACAAGAATCGAACCAACAAAAGTAATTTAGGGGTGGAAAGCTTTCTCATTTTCTCATTAAGCAAGTGAGTATATTTTACAAGCACAAAGTTCTAACCTATCTTAGTGGCCAAGTTTCATATCGGCCCAAATACAAAACCTAAACCCAACATAAAATATAATATAAAACCTAACCTATCTTAAGTACATATAAAATATTAATTATAACATTAATTACATAATATATTCTCCATTACATTATATAAGTGATCAAGCTGATAATAAATAAAATATCATCCATATAGTTCTTTTTTACTTGATGAATTTGAGAGTAGAGATTGAAGAAGAAGAAGATGGAACCTAAGGAGGGGAAGGTTGTTGAAACCAGAAATCTTCAGATTTTATTGGAGTTTGATAAATATTGAAGAGGACGAGAGGTTGGGGGGCATCTTTATGCGAAAAGATAAAATTATTCCTGATATTAATGAGTTGTCAATCTTTTTTCGGGTTGTTTTGGTCTATTGAAGATTGGGACAATGCTAATCTACTATATTCATATAGTAGGTTAGCAAAATCCTCTCTCTCTCTCCTTATATATATATATATATATATATATATATATATATATATATATATATATATATATATATATATATTTTGATTTTTTTAAAAATAAAAAACCTACCATCATTATTACTTATATAATAATATGTAATTTTATTAAAAATAACCTAAGAACGCTCCGCCTTTTCAATAAGGCCAAATATATATGTAGGCATTTAAAGTTGGTACTAAATTTTATTTTGGCACTTTAACCGAAGGTTGTTCTAATTAGGCACTCCAACTTGTTTGAAAGTACACCTAATGGACACCCTTCGATGGCATGTCATGGTAGTTGAGATTGATGCAGATAAAGCGCATCGGACTATCTTCTTCTCTCTACACACTTATTTTTCACTCCTTTCATCCTCTTAGTTTCACCATTATTTCTCCAATTTTCAGATTGAAATTGAACACCTTTTTTATCACACCACAACACACTATTCAAAGCCACCATGCCAACATAAGTAATAGCAAGAGTTGTTGGTGCAAGCAGAACAGGAGTTAAACTAAACACGAAGAATGCAGAAAAACAACAATAAAGTAAAGATAGAAGCAAGACAATTCTTGATTCGATTCAAAGGAACATTGAAGAACTAGTCTCAAGCTCGATCGAATCGGAGGCAAAGATCACCTATACTAAGCAACAATCCTCAAGAAGAACAACGCTTCTTGCAAATTGAATGACCAAGAAGAAAATGTTCAAATGATAACACCGAATGACACAAGTTCTTTGAAAATCCCACGTTGGGGTTCGGACTCCATCGAAGACACTCAAATAGCAACTGCTATATCAATAATCATCAAAAACTAGTTACTTATAATAAAATGTAAGGGAGTATATATAGACTACACTAGGGATAAAACAGTAAATGGTCACAGGCGACCAATGGGAGTAAGCCACACAGGGCTGGATATCTGAGTATTCGGTCACTCCTTCAACCGAACAGTTGAAATTCGAACACTTCAGCACGAGCTCTTGACTTCGGTGCTCTTGACTCGGCTCAAGCTGACTTCGGTCGCTCTGTCTTCGATTTTTTGTTTGATTTACTTCGGCACCGAGGTTGAGTGCTCGGTTTGGGTTCGGTCACTCCCTTCTTCGAGCTCAAGCTTATAGATGAAGCCTTCGGTTCTTGAGCTCGGCCACTAAGCTTCGGAGAGGTTGCTTTCTCCCGACTAAGCTAATTGAATAGACATCATGCAACAGCTAGGCTTGGCTTCGTGTCATCTGCCTCGGTGGATCGAACACTTGATCAGCACGTGTTCGGGCTGCATCATCCTCCCTTTCTTGAGAAGATTTCGTCCTCGAAATCGAGCCCTCTTCATCCTCCAAAGTTTGACCTACAACACAAGGGACTAAATCAGCAACATTAAAGGTGGTTGACACGTTATACTCACCAGGGAGGTCGATCACATGTGCATTGTTGTTGATCTTGCTCAGCACTTGAAATGGACCATCCTCTTCGAGGAGCCAACTTTCCTTTCCTTTGGTTCGGGAAGCGTTCCTTTCGGAAGTGAACCCAGACCCAATCTCCCTTTTTTAATTCCAACTTTTTACGCCCCTTGTTTTTCTTCGATGCAACTTTTGCATAAGCTTCCTCGAGGTTCTTCTTCACATTTGCATGTAACTCAATCAAAGCAGTGGCTCGCTGAGTACCTTCAAAATCAATAATAGAGTCTCGAGGCAATGTAGTTAAATCAAGTAGAATCAAAGGATTAAAACCATACAGACATTCGAACGGAGTCATTCCAATCATTCAATGCAATGTTCGATTGTATGCAAATTCCATCACGGGCAAACAATCAGCCCAGTTTCCGACCTTGCCTTAGGTCATTGCTCGAAGCGAAACTCCCAAGGTTCTGTTAACTACCTCGGTCTGTTCATCAGTCTGAGGATGGTGAGACGTCGAGAACAGTAATTTGGTGCCGAGGGCACCCCATAAACATTTTCAAAAATGACTCAAGAATTTTTAGTCTCGATCACTTACAATAGTACGAGGCACACCATGCAATTTCAACGCATCAGAAATAAACAAGGTAGCTATATGCTGTGCATCATCACACTTCTTGCAAGGAATAAAGTGAGCCACTTTGAAAAAATGGTCGACTACGACAAAGATGCTATCATGTCCACCCTCCGACCTCGGTAACCCCATAACAAAATCCATGGATATATCAATCCACAGTCGATTAGGAACAGGCAATGTAGTATACAATCCATGATGGTTGGACCTCGATTTAGCTTTCTTGCAATCTATATAAGCATTGCAAAACTTTTCCACATCTCTTCGCATTTTTGGCCAATGGAATTGCTCCGTTAAGAAACCAAAAGTTTTGTTGACACCGAAGTGTCCCATCAAGCCTCCAGAGTGAGCGTCTCGAACCAAAAGCTCTCTCCACGATGAACAGGCACACAAACCCTCCCATTCTTGAAGAGGTAGCCATCGTGCCACTGATACTTCTCAACCCTTCGGCCACTCAAGATTGCGTCACGAACGCTTTTCAGCTTGGGATCGTCTTCGCACATCAACTTGATGCTTTCGAATTCTATGAGCCTCAAGGCGACGGTGGTCGCTAAGGCAAATTTTCTTGATAGCGCATCGGCTACAACATTGTCTTTTCCCTTTTTGTAATGAATTACATAGGGAAAACTTTTAATGAATTCAACCCATTTGGCATGTCTTCGGTTCAATTTCTCCTGACCTCGAAGATGCTTCAAAGATTCATGATCACTTTTAATTACAAACTCTCGAGGCCACAAATAATGCTGCTAATGGGCGAGTGCTCGAACGAGGGCATACAATTCCTTGTCATACGTAGAGTAGTTCAAGGTTGCACCCTTAAGCTTTTCGCTGAAGTAAGCGATCAGCTTCGATTCTTGCATAAGCACTCCTCCAATCCCAACTCCGGATGCATCACACTCGACCTCGAACGCTTTGCCGAAGTCAGGGAGTTGCAACAATGGGGCAGAGCAAAGCCTCCATTTCAACTCTTGGAAAGCCCTCTCTTGGGACTCTCCCCACACAAATGGACGGTCTTTCTTTACCAGCTCGGTCAAAGAAGCTGCCACGGTGCTAAAGTCACGAACAAAACTTCGGTAAAAGCTAACTAAACCATGGAAGCTACGAGCTTGAGATACCGAGGTTGGAGTTGGCCAATCTTTGATGGCTTCGTCTTTTGACTCATCGACTTCAACACCATTAGCACTCACAACGAATCCTAGAAAGACTACACGCTCGACATAAAAGGTACATTTCTTGAAGTTAGCATATAACTTCTCTTCTCTAAGTTTATCAAGCACTAGCCTTAGGTGTTCGATATGTTCATCCACAGATTTGCTATAAATAAGGATGTCATCGAAGTAAACGACAACAAACTTTTTTATGAACGGTTTGAGCACATGGTTCATCAGTTGCATGAATGTGCTCGGTGCGTTGGATAGGCCAAAAGGCATCACCAATAATTCTTAGAGACCGAATTTGGTCTTGAATGCGGTTTTCCACTCGTTTCCAGGTTTCATTCGGATTTGGTGGTAACTAGACCTGAGGTCTATCATCGAAAAGCATGAAGAACCACTTAACTCATCTAGCATGTCATCTAATCGAGGGATAGGATGACGATACTTTACCGTGATTTTGTTGACTGCTCGGCAATCAACACACATTCGCTAAGTTCCATCTTACTTCGGGACAAGGAAAACAGGAACGACGCAAGGACTCAAGCTCTCTCAAACAAGGCCCTTGTTCAGCAACTCATCAACCTGCCGGCTGAGCTCTTTGGTGTCTTTGGGATTACACCGGTATGCAAGCTTGTTGGGGATTTGAGACCCCGGTACGAAGTCAATTTGGTGATCGATTCCTCTCAATGGAGGCAATCCACCTGGCATTTCTTCGGGAAACATGTCTCTGAAGTCCTGCAAAACACTTTGTACAGCACTAGGTAAAGGGTTCTCATTAGAGTTTAGAAAGATACCCTTATGCACGAGGCAAATCATCAGTTGATCGTTGTCATTGCCTCGTAGATATTCACCCGGTTGCATGATTGCACAAATATTTCTTACCTCGGGCGGTGAGTTGTTGTATTCAGCCACAATTTTTGTCCCAACCGGAGACTTAGCTTTGGCCGCTTCTTTCAACTCCTACATTCGTTTATAGTCCTCGCTGACTTGCCTTGGAGACAAGGGATTGAGTATGAAACTCTTTCCTTCGATCTTAGCAGTGTAAGTGTTGGATCTTCTATTATGAACAGCCGACTGATCATACTGCTATGGTTGATCCAATAGCATATGACAAGCTTGCATCGGTACCACATCGAACATCATCTCATCTTGATATGCTCCAACTTTGAACTTGATCCACACTTGTTTGACGACCTTCAATTCTCCAAACTCATTTAACCATTGTAATATGTAAGGATGGGGATGCTTTAAGGCAGGTAGTCCCAATTGTGAAACCAAGGTTTGGCTCACCACGTTTGCACAACTACACGAATCAATGATCATCGAACAAACTTTCCCCCTTACTCGACATCGGGCATGGAAAAGGTTTTCTCTTTGGTTGTCCTCTTCTTCAAGAGTCATACAGCTCAAATTCCTTTGAACTACAAGAAACATTTCCGGATGATCAGCTTCGGCAGCTTCACGATAATCATCATCTTCAGCTCGGTCAATCTCCTCGGAATTTTCTTCCTCGGTGTCACTCGCTTGCTCTTGGACGGTTCCATCATCGAGCATTATCATAACTCTGACATTGGACACTCTTTTGCCATGTGACCATAACCTTTACATTTGTGACACCGAATACTCGCAGCACTGGGAGAATTAAGTTGAACTTTTTCTCCAGCTTCTCTTGGTTGGTTAACGGTCACTCCCGTCTCGAAGACTTTCTTCGGATCTCGAACAGTGTTAGCACTAGTTGGATTTAGACTCTTCCATTCTTTACCTCGGTTCAAGGGAGTCGAAATAGTGACTTCTCGGTACCGATTTGCTTTATCGTCCTTAACCCATTTCTCAGCTTCGATGGCAGCATGAAACACATCTTCCAAAGTTTGATACACATGCAGCCTTAATTGAGATGACACATCCCGAGCCAAGCCATTTTTTAATCGAATGATGACTTGCTCGTCACTTCCTCCATATCAAGGGCCAATCGAATCCGTTCGAACTCATCATGATATTCTTCAACTGATTTGGACACATGTTTTAATTCGAAGAGCTTTCGAAGTTGTTCCTGCCGATATTTGGCATTCACATACTTAGCATCCATTGCTCTCTTCAACTGCATCCATGTGGTGACCTCGGGATAAGCATTCCTTCGTCTTAACCTTTTGTCAGCCTCACACCACGTTGATGCATATGCTTCGAACGAAGCAATGGCATGCGCAGCTTTTCTCACTTCGGTCATCTCATTGGTTTCAAAGATTCGCTCCAGTTTAAGCTTCCAATCAAGATATTGGTCTGGATCACTAGTTCCTCTAAATGGTGGAATATTATCTTGACACTGTTCAAGTTCGAATCTCGAGCACCTCGGATAGGCTCCGGATACTCATCATAGTAGTCATCAGCCTCACGCTCAATGTTTCGATCAACATTTGCGCCTCGGCCTCGACCTCAGAAATTTCCACGGCCTCGTTGAACCTGCCTTCGTTGAACGAATGGTGGCTCATATTCTGGTTAGGCATCGGGAAATTCTCCCTCTTCGACCCCTTCATCAACGACCACAACTTGTCTTCAGGCCATTGGAAGTGGCATTCTTTCACCTCGGGGAATGCCCAAGTGTTGATAACCAGCTTGGGGATTGCCCTAGTTTTGTTGTTGCGCTTGGGGATTGCCCAAGTTTATTGTAGCCTGGGAATTGCCCATAGCTTCATTTCGAGCAGCCTTTTCCTTCAACCGTTGTTGTTGAACGAGCTCAGCAAATTGCTCAGGTTTCATTGAAGTGGAGTTGCTAGTTCCAGCGCCGGACCCATGCATGGCCACGGACACACTACCTTGCTCGAGGTTAGCCACTCGATCACTCACTCCTCTTACCTAAGCACTGATTCCTTGTATCGCGGCCATGAGATCGGCTAACGATACCTCGGGCTTCTCAATGCCTTTTCCTTCGCCTCCATTCCCAGCCATGGTACCTGCAGAAATCAAAGACCAAATAAAATGTTAAGGTTAGAAATCACCTCACACACTCCCTCACCTTTGTTTGGTGGCGCTCGAGTCCACTCAATTTATGGGTTCGGTTTTTGGTCACTCAAGAACTTGTAGCCAATGGCTTCCTCAGTTGATGAACTTCTCTCAGTTCCTTTGAATTTGACAAGTTACACTGTCTCCTTCGGGAAGAGTGAATTGATATGACTCGATAGAACGGACGCTATTTACTCTGCGCTTCGGGAAGTCAAAGAATTTTCTACAAAATTTGAACTTCGGTCACCCTACGCACGAGTTCCTATAAGCTCAAACGAGTTAGTACGACCTCGAATAGGAAGAATTACTCCAGAGATCCACTAACTGGATTTATCGAACACAAGAAAAGTGAAAACCTAGGAAAGTCTACCCTTCGATTCCTCTTCGGAATCCTTTCGAACACACCAAATCTTGTTCGTACAAAAGTGGTCCCTCGTTGGTACGGATAGGGTTTTACCTTATCCAATTTCCCTTTTCTAGCCGACAAAATTTTCACTTGGGGTTTTGATCTTTACACTTTATCCCTTTCTTCTTCAATGGAACAGTGAACTTTTTGCTCCGGTGTATGGATAGGATTCAACTTCGTTTACAGTCCAAAATTTCAACAGACTTTGGGTTGTTTTCACTCCGGTGACTTTCAACGTCGGAGGAATTCAGTTCCAGAAATCGAGCTAAGAACACAACTTGTTTCTCGTCCGTACACTGTTATAATGTAACAATTTTCCGGCGTACGGACGGTGGTTCAAAACTGTGAAACTTCGAATTTTTAGCCCAAAACTCAACCCAAATAAAAAGAAAACCACCAGTTCCCAACGGTAACAACCAATAACACACTGGGATTTGTAACAGCCACCACCACGTCCAAAACAGTCCAAAACTTGTCGAGAAACCCTAGTCGTCAATCGTGTACGACAGGTGCTCGTTGGAATCCTTGGATGATGGTGAACAAGAATCAATGGTTGTTTAATTCAAACAACCAACAATCAAACAAAAATTTTTGAATTTTTCTTTTCTACTTTTTTTTTTTTTTTTTTTTTGTAAAACGACACCATAACAACAACAATCAACAACAAGGAAGAAAGCTGAAACTGAAGACGCAATCGCACGAATATACGAACAGGATTTGAGGTTGTAAGAACAAACTAAAACCTTGCTCTGATACCAAGATGGCGCAAGCAAAACCGGAGTTAAGCTAAACACGAAGAAACGCGGAAAAACAACAATAAAGTAAAGATAGAAGCAAGACAATTCTTGCTTCAATTCAAAGGAACATTGAGGAACTAGTCTCAAGCTCGATCGAATCGGAGGCAAAGATCACCTATACTAAGCAACAATCCTCAAGAAGAACAACGTTTCTTGCAAATTGAATGACCAAGAAGAAAATGTTCAAACGATAACACCGAATAACACAAGTTCTTTAAAAATACCACGTCGGGGTTCGGGCTCTATCGGAGACACTCAAATAGCAACTGCTATATCAATAGTCATCAAAAACTAGTTACTTACAATGAAATGTAAGGGAGTATATATAGACTACACTAGGGATAAAACAGTAAATGGTCACATGCGACCAATGGGAGTAAGCCACACAGGGCTGGATATCTGAGTATTCGGTCACTCCTTCAACCGAACACTTGAAATTCGAACACTTCAGCTCGAGCTCTTGACTTCGGTGCTCTTGACTCGGCTCAAGCTGACTTCGGTCGCTCTGTCTTTGATTGTTTGTTTGATTTACTTCGGCGCCGAGGTTGAGTGCTCGGTTTGGGTTCGGTCACTCCCTTCTTCGAGCTCAAGCTTATAGATGAAGCCTTCGGTTCTTGAGCTCGGCCACTCAGTTTTGGAGTGGTTGCTTTCTCCCGACCAAGCCAATTGAATATGGACATCGTACAACAGCTTGGCTTGGCTTCATGTCATCGGTCTCGGTGGATCGAACACTTGATCAGCACGTGTTCGGGCTGCATCAATGGTACAACTTCAAACTTGACTGCACAAGAAGCAACATCAATACAAAACCCATGTGAAATATGGGGAATTCACTGCTCTAGAATGCTATATTACTAAGTTTAGAGAGATACTCAACTCATCCAAAAAAAAAAGAGGAGAAAACGAAACAAAGTTGCATTAGCAACCTAAAATTTGTGAATCTCATCCTAGGTAAAAGAATAGAATTTGATATTTCATGCTTCTTTTTGCTATTACTGTGCTCCTTTGCCGTGACAAAGAAACATGAACAAGTGAAACCGTGTTAATTGTGACAAAGAAACATGAACAAGTGAAACCGTTTTAATTTAATTGTTATAATCAAGATAAGAAAAGATGAGCAAAAGTGATATGATTTTAAAAAATGTGTGAATCTCATCAAATAAATTTTATCTCAGAAAAAAAATGAAATTTGTGCAAAAAGAAAAAAATTACTATCTTCTTAAAGATTCCTCACCGAAAAGAAAATCTATCTTGCAAAAAATTAAATAGAATTCTATGTTTGCCTTGCTGTGGGGGAGGGGGGGGGGTGGGGATTGGGAAGAAGATGAAACGGGTGGTGGGGGCAATGAAGATGATGGAATGGTGTGGAATATAGTCAAAATTCTATTTTGTTTCATATTTTAGAGTCAAGCTTCTTCTTTTCTTCTTTTTAATTATTTGGGCACAAATACTACGTGTCTGTGCTTAATTGCCACATCATATATGTGTGTGCTACACGCACTTAGTTTTTGTATTGACTATCTAAAAAGTGTTTAAGGGGAATATTTACTATCAGGTGGAGTGTCTAATTGGAACCACCCTTAATTGAAAAATCAAAATAAAATTTTGTATCAACTTTAAAGGCTTGTTTATGTATTTGGCCTTTCAATAATAATTGACACTCATACTAATAATGGACTTGGATTAAATTATGACGAATTTTCAAAATTAGGCAGCCCATAACACAAAATTACAAATGAGGGGCCACATTTCATCCATAGCACCCGTTTATTTTTACATTACACAACATAGCATCCCTTATTTTCAAAGATACATAAGATAGCACCCATTTAAACTAAAAAACCTAGGAGCCACTCCCTCACCCTCCCCCACCACTGCCCCGCCACCAAAAATCGAGCTGCCACCGCTGCCGCCGCAGCCTGGCGGTGGCCGGAAAATAAAAAATTCACCGGATCTCGCCGGATTTGCTTATTTTATTTGTGGATTTATTTAAATAATTATTTTTTGATAATTTTATACACCAAAATCTATCAAAATAATAATACATAGAAAAATGTGTATGTAAGAAGAAAAATACAAAAAAACACACAAAAAACATAAGTTTTATACAAAACATCCATAAAAAGTGCACAAATCTGAAATTTATACAATTTTATTCATTGTTCATACACGCATATACAGCTTTATACAATTTTACAATGCATATAATGTGTTTTATTCAGTGTCAATACATATATATATACAGATTTATACATTTTTATACACGTTTACAGAATTGTATAAACTTGTATAAAAATGTATAAAAGTGTATAAACTTACAAAAATAATTTTAAACAGTGCCCCAAGCAGATTTTACACAAAAGCTTAACAAAAATCCAAGATCTATATAGTTTTATACAAGAAAAACACTAGATCTAACATTAAACAAAAGTTTTAGCCAAAAACTAGTAGATCTCAACGGTTTTTTATGAAAAAAGTGAAGAAAAAGAAGAAACTTGATAAATAAACTCCTCACCGGAGTTTTGATCGGAGTATACAACGAAAATCAATATTGTTATTCAAAGAGCAAAAAAAAAACAAAAAACGAAAAGAAGAAGAAGGCAGCGACGGTGGTGGTGGTGGTGACCACGGCGGCGACGGCGTCTGTGGCTTGGAGGAGATGAGATGACGGTGGGGTAGTGGTGGAAGGGTTGTGGGGGGTGGCGGCGCTGTTAGGTTTAATGGGGAAGAAAAGAGAGAAAAATAGGAAGGAAAGAAGGAGAAGAGAGAAAAAATGGGGGCTCGAGTTTTTTTCTTTAAATAGGGGATGCTAAAGAGTGAAATAAAAATTTAAAAAAATGAAGGGGGGTGCTATGTCGGGTAAGATAGCAAAATAGGGGTCTTTTTTGGTAATTTTCATGAGTGGGGTGTCTCAATGTAATTGTGCCAATTATCATGGTGAATCACGATTTCCCAAGCATGACGAGCCCATTGTTGTTATTCTTGTTTGTCCGCATTCAGGACCACTCTACATAAGTTGATCAAGTCCCAAGACAATTACATTATCAATCAAATTAAGTGAACACTACAGAAAATTAGAACAACTTATTGAGATGGTGACGCCGATAGTAGGAGAGCATGAGAGTGAGATCCTCCATGCTCAAGCTCACATATGGAACCACATTTTCAGTTTCATAAACTCCATGGCACTCAAATCTGCAATTCAACTTAACATCCCAGATATCATCCACAAACATGGTAAACCAATGACCCTTACCGAATTAGCCGACGCCCTTTCCATCAACAAGGCCAAACCCACCCACCTTCGTCGTCTAATGCGAATGTTAATTCATTCTGGCTTCTTTATCAAGTCCAAAATCCATGAAAACGAGGGGGCAAGTGAGGGCTATGCCCTCGCTCCTCCTTCTCGTCTTTTACTAAAAGACGAGCCTTTGAGTGTCACACCATTTTTACTAGCCATGTTAGATCCAATTTTAATGAAGCCTTGGCACCATGTGAGTGAGTGGTTTGAGAATAATGATCTCACACCATTTGGTACTGCTCATGGCAGGACATTTTGGGACTATGCAGGACATGAACTTAGGCTTAATCATCTTTTCAATGATGCCATGGCTAGTGATGCTAAGTTGGTGATGAATGTTGTTATGAAATATTCTAAGGTTGTTTTTGAAGGGCTGAATTCTCTTGTAGATGTTGGTGGTGGGACTGGGACTATGGCTAAAGCCATTGCAGATGCATTCCCGAATTTGCAATGCATTAACTATGACCTTCCTCATGTGGTAGAAGGCCTTGAAGGGAGTAAGAACTTGACTTACGTTGGAGGTGACTTCTTTGTTTCCATTCCACCTGCTGATGCTCTTTTACTCAAGGTAATTAAATATTTTATTCTAAATTGTAGGATTTGCGTCTCTACGATGGTATATTTACACAATCGTGTAATTTTTAAAGTAATTGTAGCTGAATTTATATGGAACAACATCATACTCAGTGATATCTCATAAGTTGGGTCTGGGGAGGTGAGATGTACGCAAACCTTATCCTCACCAAAGTGTTTTCGATAGACCCTTGGCTAAAAAAAATATTTTTGAAAATATGTTTGAAACAAAATAAGATGAAAATATCATAGTAAAAGAAGTGCTGACATAAACTTATGACTACTTTAGGTAAACAAAAAACACCAACAATAACTTTATACCCTAATTTTCGACATCTACATTGTAGATAATTATATGATAATTATTAATTAGACAACTAGGTAAAAAAGGGAACTAGCATACTATTACAAATTAAACTACACTAATAATTTAAAATACTATCTTTACATAAACCGTCTTTTCATTACGCCAACATGTCCCACTTCCATTTTCTGATAAGAAGTCCGAGTCACCCTTCTTTTTCCTTTTTTAGAAATAAAATCATATGTCTATCCTAATATCATTCTATAAATAGATCAAATAAAATAGAATAAAATATGAGATAATAGAATAAAAATGAGATGGTCGACATCGTATGTGATCATAGAATCACTTTAATTAAGCGAGCTTAAAGTTATATTTATTGAAAGTAAGAGTTATGTTAGCTAGCAGCTATTGATTGGTGTGACCTGGTTTGCTCGTACACAGTAATAAATATTGTATATATTCTGATTTATTGAAATATGGTATCATCTGATAGTAGTTACTAACTGTTGGGATATATACAAAATATAGTGGATATTACACGACTGGAGTGATGAAGAAAGTGTGAAGATATTGAAGAAATGCAAAGAAGCAATACCAAGCAAAGAAAACGGTGGAAAAGTGATAATTATAGACATGATGGTTGATAATAAGATAGGAGATGATGAATCTGTTGAAACTCAAATTTTCTTTGATATGTTGATGATGGTTTTAGTCACTGGAAGAGAGAGATCTGAAAGAGACTGGTCAAAGCTCTTCTCTGATGCTGGCTTCAGTGGATACAAAGTCACTCCTATTCTGGGATTAAGGTCTCTTATCGAGGTTTATCCATAATTAATTCAACTTCCCGGAAAGAAAATAGCTAATTCCCCAGTCAGTAGCATTTACTTTATGTAACTTTCTCAATTATCATGGTATCATGGAACTTACACATATTTATATATGTATAATGATGTAGTACTTTTTTCTTTGGGTAATGAAAAATCGCATTATTATTTTGACAGATGATATCTCAGATTTCTTAATTTCTTCACTTGTTTCTTGCTTCATTCTTTAGATTTAATAAAGTATATATTGGGTAAAAATTGATGTGTTCGGTTAGCACCTCGGCATGATGAACCGAAGAGAAAACGAGCCGACGCTACGAAGAAGAATGATTGAAGCAATCAATCAAGTTACCGAAGGCGAACTTCAATGTCACTACCGAAGGCGAGCCTCGAGCTTAGCTTCGGTAACGTCCCTCCCAAACCGAACAGCAAGGTCATGCCACCGAAGTCATGTGATCGAACTTCGGTGAAGCACTTCAGTTTCAGCGGCTTTGCAGCCCACTACTTCAGCCCACTAACTCCTTCCTTTAATGCCGAGATCGTGGGACAAAGCACAAACTGATGGTGGAGAACGTGGGCAAGGCTCCTCCTAAGCCTATAAATAGCACTTCATTTTGTACTATAGGCATCCAGAAATACATACTGAAACTCTGCCCAAATTTGTACTCAACTGTCATATATTGAAATCAAATTGTTCTTTCGCGCACACATTTAATTCTCGCATTACAGACTGACGTTTCGTCGAACCAACAGTCTCAACCTCCAATGACGACTGAAGCTTTTCAGAATTTCGTTATTAATTCACTAAGAGCCCTCCAAGAACGGCAAGATAAACAGGCGCACATCAACGCCGAGTTTCGCGCCTCGTTGGAAGCGAGGAACAGCGCGGCACCGAGCGGAACCCAGCCTTCTGCTCCTGGTGGAGGCATCCCGACTTTCGTTCCTACGGGCGCGATAATAGGGGGACCTCTCAACGGGGCTACGTCTGGGGGTTTGGGTAATTTACCAAGTACGACGCCACACTTCGGGACGATTCCCACCGTGGCTGAAACAACACCCTCGGTTGATGTTGAGAGATTGACCAGGAAAATTGAAGCACGCGTCGAGGCGCACGTTGAGGCTCGCGTCGGGGCGCATGTAGACAAGCTCCTCGAAAGCGTACCAGGGATGACAAAAACCGAAGACGAGCTTGATATAGACCAGTACAGGGAGCTGCCCTTCAAGCCCGAAGCGGCTCCAGCCCCAACCCCTAAAAATTTCAAGCTGATATTTTTAAAGAAATATGATGGGACCACCGATCCCAAAGAACATGTTAGGGAGTACATGTCGATGGTGAAGAGCAATGACTTAACGGCGATAGAGCTCGAGTCAATGTTCTTAAAGAAGTTTGGCGAGTCCTTGGAAAAGGGCGCGCTACGTTGGTACATGTGCCTGCCAGCGGGGTCGATCTCCACCTTCAAGGAATTGACCAACGCCTTCGTGAAGGCCCACACTGGGGCACAGAAAATCCTCCAGAGGAAGGAGGATATTTATGAGGTTAAGCAGAGGCCCGGTGAGCCCCTCAAGGGGTTCCTCGAGCGCTTTCATGCCGAGAGCATGGAATTGCCTCGGATGGATGATACTCTAGCCATCATGGCATTCGAAAAGGGTATCAATGTGCGCAACTCTGACGCTGCCGCTGAGTTGCGAAAAGAGCTTCAGCAATACCAAGTGCTGACCTGGGATGACTTGCACAAGCGAGCCTACTCCAAGATAAGATTGGAGGAGGCTGAATTTAAAAGCCGAGATTACAATTACAAAAACCGAGGTGAATCCTCGCATCGCTCCGAGACGTCGCGGGGAAGCTCAAAGGGGAGATATGGACGTACACCTCCACGAGGCAGCCTATCAGCCAAAGGCTAGGAAATTCCTTTGGAGGCCCGCCCACGAGCTCGCACATCAGCCAACGGCTTGGGGGGAAGGTTCAGTCTAACTCGAACCAGAAAAACTCCTCGGGCCAAGCGTCGGCTGTGAAGAAAGATTTACCCCGGATCCCTGACTATAATTTCAATATATCGACCTCGGAACTGGTCCACGTAGTCAAGGGAACTCCTGGGGTAAGAGTGCCCAAGGACATGAGAACTCCGGTGGACAAGAGAGACCAAAACTTGCACAGCGAGTTCCATGTTGATTATGGTCACCGAACCGAGGATTGCAAAGCTTTGCGCCTCGAAGTGGCCCATTTGGTAAAGAAAGGAGTATTGGCCAAATTCCTCACCGACAAGGGAAAGGACAACTACTCCAAAAACCGAGGGGATGGGCATCCACCTCGGGCTCCACCCACAGAGAGAGTTGCGAACGTCATCACCGGGGGCTCAAAAGTGAACGAGGTGAATTTCGCGGCCGCAAAGAAATTCGCCAAACTGTCAATTACGATGGAGAAAAGAACCCGAGTTGGAGGCTCGGGCAAAGAGATCGTGTCTGACGATGATGACTGTGATGGGATGATGTTCCCCACCACAACGCATTGGTCATCATGCTGAGAATCAACGACTCCGACATCAAGCGAGTCTTGATTGACCCTGGTAGCTCGGTCAACAAAATTAGCTACGGGGCCGTGAAAAAGATGTGGCTCAAAGGGGAAGTCATTCCCAAAGCGACAGTGTTGACAGGCTTCAACAACTCCACAGAGAAGACTTTGGGTGAAATTACACTCAAAACATTCGCTGAATGAGTTAGCACAGAAACATTGTTCCAAGTGATGCCCGAGGACCTTGCGTTTAATGTGATCCTCGGTAGGCCATGTATCCACACCATGGAAGCTGTCCTTTCCACGCCGCATCAAGTGATCAAATTTCCTACACCCTGGGGGTTCGGTTGATAAAGGGGGAGCACCGAGTGGTGAGAGAGTGCTACTCGGTCGCCTTGAAGAGTGGAGTCGCCCCGAACGGGCCAAAGAAATAGCAATCAACACAACCGGGGTCAAGCGAGGCGGACCTCCAAGGGGAAGTAGAAAAGATCCCGGCATGCGTTCAAGAGCCTCGTAAGCAAAAAGCCGAGGACTCCACCATTGAGGAGCTGGAGCCTTTCACCCTATTGAAGGACTTTCCAAAGAGAAAGGTATACCTCGGTTCGGAGTTGGACCCGGAGTCAAAAAAAGCAATTATTGAAGTTTTAAAGTCCAACAACGATTGCTTTGCTTGGTCTCATTCAGACATGATTGGTATCGATCCGGAGATCATGACCCACAAGCTGAATGTGGACCCAAAGTTCACCCCGGTGAAGCAGAAGAAGAGACCTCATGCCGGGGGTCAAAAAGAAGGCAATCGAAGATGAAACCAGAAAGTTGCAAGAAAATGGTTTCATAAGGGAGGTGAAATACCCCGAATGGCTGGCCAATGTGGTTGTCGTACCAAATAAAAATGGCAAGTGGAGAATGTGTGTAGACTACACCGATCTGAACAAAGCTTGCCCCAAAGACTCCTACCCATTGCCGCAAATTGATAGGTTGATAGACTCCACGGCTGGACACAAGATGTTAACCTTCTTGGATGCATATTCGGGCTACAATCAGATCCTCATGGACTCGAAGGACGAAGAGAAGACCTCGTTCATCACTGACCGAGGTACTTTCTACTATAAGGTGATGCCCTTCGGTCTGAAAAATGCTGGGGCGACTTACCAAAGGTTGGTATGTCGCATGTTCAAGGAGTATATTGAAAAATCAATGGAGGTCTACATAGATGATATGCTCATCAAATCGATCCGAATGGAGGATCATTTGAATCATCTGAGGGAAGCTTTTGCTGTTCCGAGGCAATACGGCATGAAGTTGAATCCTGAGAAGTGCGCCTTCGGCGTTGGATCAGGCAAATTCTTGGGGTTCATTTTCTCTGAACGAGGGATCGAAGCTAACCCAGATAAAATCGAAGCTATCGAGGAGATCCCCGAGGAGTTGACCGGGGTGAAAGAAGTTCAATGCTTGACTGGCCGAGTCGCCGCCTTGAGTCGATTTATCTCAAGGTCTTCGGAGCGATGCCACAAATTCTTCTCCATTTTGAGAAAAAACAATCACTTCAAATGGACACCGGAGTGTAAACAAGCGTTGAAAGATTTGAAGCGATACTTGGCTAACGCGCCGTTGCTCGCCAAGCCAAAAGAAGGTGAAACATTGCTGGTCTACTTGGCTGTGTCCGAGGTGTCCGTCAGCGCTGTGCTGGTTCGGGAGGAAGATGGCGAGCAACAGCCCATCTACTATGTAAGCAAAACACTCCTCGACGCTGAAACCAGGTACCCACACTTGGGAAAACTAGCACTTGCTTTACTTGCTACTGCTCGGAAACTACGGCCTTATTTCCAATGTCATCCAATAGCGGTAGTTTCAACCTTCCCCTTAAGGAGTATATTGCATAAACCTGAGTAATCAGGGAGGTTATCAAAATGGGCGGTAGAGTTGAGCGAATATGACATCACCTATCAACCTCGTACAGCTATCAAATCCCAAGTCCTAGCTGACTTTGTAGCTGATTTTAGTGTTGGGATTCTGCCCGAAGCGGAAAAGGAAAACTCAATGTCGAAGGGGACAGCTTCGGGGCTATGGGTACTACACACCGATGGGGCAACTAATTCCAAGGGTTCGGGATTAGGCATAGTGTTGAAAGCACCCACCGGGGAGAAAATCAGGCACTCGGTTCGGTTAAAAAAAGTGACCAATAATGAGGCCGAGTACGAAGCGGCTCTGGCGGGTTTGGAGTTGGCCAAAGAGATGGGGGTGGAAAGAATCGAACTAAGATGTGATTCGCAGTTGGTAGTGAATCAGGTCCTCGGTGACTATACGGCTCGTGAGCCCAGGATGCAACTATACTTGGACCGACCACAAAGAATCTTGGCCCAATTCCAAGAGTTGCAAGTTAAACAAGTGCCTCGGGAGGAGAATACCGAAGCTGACGCTCTGGCGAATCTGGGTTCGGCGATCGACGAAGCCCACTCGGGGACTGATTCAGTAGTTCGGTTGCTGTCCGCTCAAATGAGAGAGATGAAGTTGCAGGTCAATTCGGTAGACAATAGATGGGATTGGCGGAGTAAGTTCATCTCTTACTTCGACTCGGGGACTGTTCCCCAAGACAAAAAGGAGGCCAAAAAGTTAAGGACCCAAGCAGCTTCATATCATTTGATAGAGGGTAATCTGTATAAGAGGTTATATTGCGGCCCGTTGGCCAAGTGTTTAGGTCCCGACGAGGCCAGATATGTGATGGCCGAGGTGCACGAAGGCGAGTGTGGGAACCACTCGAGGGGAAAATCCCTGGTGCTCAAGTTATTAAGAGCTGGGTATTATTGACCCACTATCAGTGCTGATGCAAAGGCCTTCGCGCAGAAATGTGATAAGTGCCAACGCCATGGACGGATGATCCACCAGCAGGCCGAGCCTCTACATTCAGTGGTATCACCATGGCCCTTCATGAAGTGGGGGATGGATATTGTTGGACCATTGCCGAAGGGAAAAGGTGGTGTTCGATTCATTCTAGTGCTAACTGATTACTTCGCGAAATGGGTAGAAGCCGGGGCTCTCACCGAGGTAAAGCAAAAGCAAGTAATCGATTTCATCAAGAAGAACATCATCTACAGGTTCGGTGTCCCAAGGGAGATTGCCTGCGACAATGGTAAACAGTTCATGGGGGGCAGCCATTACTGATTTCTTCAAGCAATGGGGGATCAAAAGAATTGCTTCGACTCCTTATCACCCAAGTGCAAATGGCCAAGCTGAATCTTCAAATAGAATCATAATCCAAAATCTCAAGAAAAGGTTCGATGAGAAGAAAGGACCTTGGCCCGAGGAATTGCCAGGGGTGCTATGGGCCATGCGAACAATGGAAAAGAACAGCATCGGTGAGACTCCTTGCAAATCACTGAAGATGCAAATCAACAGGCTATCCGCATGAACTGGACTTGCTCGAGGAGAAAAGGGAGTTGGCTTTGGTTCGGCTAGCAGCCCAAAAAAGGCAGATCGGGGCATACCTCAATAGGAAGGCCAAGCTTAGAGACTTCAAAGTCAGCGATTATGTGTTAAAGGCTACAAACCAATCAACAAAGGAAGAAAATGGGGGAAAGCTTATTGCAAATTGGGAAGGACCCTACAGAGTAAAAGCAGTCATCGGGAAAGGGTCGTATCAAATTGATGATCTGCAAGGCGAGCCCGAACCTCTAAATTGGAACGTTTCTAATTTAAAGCGGTACTACTTCTAATCGAGGTAAATGTTCTTTGAACTTTTCTAAATTCACCCACAGCCCCGAGCCGAACAACGCTCCTATGGCTTCCGTCGAAATGTACTAACTTGCTCCTCGTTCCACTTTTGCTTGACCTTTTCAGGGAGCGAACCGAACGGTTTCCAGTGTTCGGATCTTCATCAAGGTTCACAACCGAACACTGGGGGGGAGTGAGAGGCGAGTTGATACCGAGGTCGACATTGAGCCTCTCAACCGAAGCTTATCTATCCGACAACCGGGGACTGACACCCGAGGAATAGATTTAGTACATTGTAATCCCGCCCGACAGTGGCACATTGTTAATTTGTTTTTTACCCAAGGTCTGTTTCGACTTGGTTCCATGTAAATAGCCGATTTTTGGCTTGTTGACATTATCAATGAAATGATCTTGACTCCAAATAATCTTGCTCTCTGAAGTTGCATTTTAAATGCATCGACTCGAGGACTAGACGTCGTTCTAAGTTTGCATCGATTAAATTCAATCAAGTCTTGCAAGCAAGTTATTTATTATAAGGTGTTCGGTACATGCAAAAACCAACACAATAAAAAATACAAAATCGCATCAAAAGGCCCGAAGGCTAATTTCATTCATTACGACCCGAAGGTCAAAGCCATACACACACAACAAAGCCCGAAGGCCGATACCAAAAAGGCACTAAAGGCCCAAACAAAAACAATACATCAAAAGCTTTATTTTTTCTACTACTAAGGCTGCTCCCCATCGGCGTCTTCACTGCCCTCTTCGGCAGTTTCACCCACTTCGTCACCTTCGGGCCCGCCATCGTCTGAGCCCTCGCTCGAAGGGAGTTCATCCACAATATCTTGGGCCTCGGCAACAGCCTCTCTTGCCTTGGCAATCTCCTCTTCAAGTACGATCTGCCCAGCTTGGACTTGCTCAAGTGTGCTAAGCCTAGTCTTGACAACGACCCATGTTTCTTCAAACTTCGCTCTCGTCGCCTTGACTTTGGCCCGCTCATTGAGGTAACAAATTCTGCCCTCAAGTTTGGAGATCTGGCCCCGAAGGGACGGCACTTGGTCCACTTGGCCCTGCAGCCCGAGGAGCTTGGCATTGTATTCACCAAGTTTACTGCGGTACTTCTCACCTGCTTCGAGCACTTCGGTCTTAGCCTTGAAAAGCTCGGCCTCAAGACGGGCATTTTCAAGGCTTAACCTCGAACGTTCAGCAGTAAACTCGTTCGTTGCAGCTTGTAACCTAGCCTCGGCGGACTCCACGACCCCACGAAGATCAGCTTTAGCCTTAGCCGAATCTTCATTAGCACGCTCCAGCTCTTCATTCAAGACTGCGAACTTTGCTTCCAGCTCGGTAACCTTTCCTCTAAGCCCTTTCTTCTGCTCATCCCAAGCGGCGGCGGCCACCTGGATTTCTTCAGCTCGTGCACGTTCGAGGTGAACAGCTTGCAGTGCAAGAACCAAACTCTGTATTAAAGCAAAGTATCAATACCAGAAGAGAGGCGAAACGAGCTATGCAAATGTACATTAAGACTTACCCGAAGGGCAGAAGCGGCAGAGACGCCCATCAGACTCATTGGGCTAAGATTCTGAAGGGCATGAGCTTCGGCAGGGCCAACCACCCTATCTAGGGCAGAAACATCCTCTTTGGTGGCATCCAACAAGTCTGCGTCAGGAAATATTTCGAAGGCCCGAGGTGTGGAGTTGGAAGGCTTCGGTATAGCTCGAGAGTCCTTAACCGTGCTCTTAATCAAACCCTCGCCCACTCTAGCCTTGCCCTTTCGTTTTGCAGCCTCCTGGTCAAACTCCTCCACGTTTATCACCTCGGTCGCCCTAGCGACCTCGGACCTCGGCTCTGGAATCGTTTCAGAGGCCGGCTCTGACCTTACCTCGGGAGCCACGGGAGGAATCTCTTCATCACTGGTCTCATCGACAAGACCTCGGCGCTTTACAATTGTTGCCTCGGCAACAGGAGCAGCGGCCTACTCGACCCGAGGTCCCTTCGCTTTGGCCGCTCGCTTTGATACCGCTCTTTTTCTTTTGGAGCCTGGGGAAGGAAGGGGAGCGATTTGTTTAACATGGGAATAGGTAGGAGTGGAGATGCACAAAAATCGACCTAAGAAAATTTCATCACCTTGCGACGTCCCTTGGCCCGATGAACTTTTAGCCTTCTTCTCTTCAGCGATCCGCTTCGCCAAACTCGCCATCTTGGCGACGCCCTCGGTGATGTCAAGCACTGTTTTCTCTTTCTTTTTCTTCTCCTTCTTACCCTCTTTCTCCTCTCCTTCCCCATCAACTTTCACCTCGGTTTCTTCTTCCTTCTCGGCGTCCCTCACAGCCCTGCTAGGGAGACCTTTATGAAAGAGGAAAATATCAGGACGTGGCAGCTCGAAGCAAACCTAAGGAACCGCAAACGTGGACGCACAACTCACCATGCATCTTGCATACCCATCGGTTCCCCTCCAAACCAGCTAAAATCATCCATTGCCGGCGTGGGCGCGTCTCCGACTGCATAACCTCGGTAACCCACTCAAGCAAATTCTTCGGTGGGTTAACTGGAACCTTCTCAGCTGCAAACCATGGATAAGAAGATAAGTGTTAGCTATGATAGTCAAAAGCCGAAGGAGAAACAGAAGTACACACTTACGTTGAGATTCCACACTTCGGGAAATCCAGGCTCGGTCGACAGCAGTCTTTTAGGGATAAGCACATACCGGTCATTCCAGCCTCGGTCCCCATGGTCTTCGCTCTTGCTCAAGATTGCGTAAGATCCCCGAGGTAGGAGGGCAACCACCCCGGCCTTGTGAAAGTAGGGGTAATAAAGAGAAATCAAATGTTGAAAAGTGAAGGGCAGCCCAGCTATGTCGCTCAAATACTCGAGGGCTTGAATGACCCTCCAAACCCCGGGCCCCAATGGGCCAAACACAAATTGTAAGACCTGCAAAACGTGTCGATGATGGGGTGTACCGGCAGGTTGAATCCTATAGTAAATGGGTACGTAAAAATCGAAGAGTACCCCTCGACGTGAGTAGAAACAGCCGCGTCCGTGGCCGGGATCCTAATCTCCACTTCAGGCCCCCAACGGCAGTCAGCCCGAATGGCTTCAAGCCTGTCTTTGGTTATGATGCTTGGGGTAACGTGGAACGGTATATTCCTTTTCTTCCCTTTTTGGGCATCAGACTGAGCATGAACTTTCAAATCCTTGTCATTGTTGAAACTCGAGGGGATAACCAACCGAGGGTCAATCTCCACCTCGAGAGGAATCTTCCTCTTCGACTTCTTCGACGTACCAGCTTCGGTCTCGCCCTTTTGGCCACTGGTCCCTCCACTCACCTCGGCTCCGCCCGCCTAGCCACCTGCCTATTTGACACTGGTGACGTCATCTCCTTCGACGTCATCCCTGTCCCCATCGTGGTCGTCACCACCAACGTCAATCTCGACGTCGTAACTAATCTCTGCCGTATCGCGACCAGCCCTCTCTTTACGCCGCCTAGGGGCAGGGCACGCTGACATGGCCTCGCCACCACCCCCCACTTCGACTATCTGCAGCGGAGGTACAGCGGCGATAATGTCGTCATTCATGGCCGTGGCAGCAAAACGCTCCGCCCTTTCACCAGAATCACTAGAACCGTGACCAGAATTCATAGCAGACATGGCGATGGTCAGATTGGAAAGGAAATCAAGATTGAGGGAGTAGTCTGAAGGTTAAGAATTTTTCTTCGTAAATTTCACTGTGTATTGGAAGCTTTCAAGTGGAGTAGAAGAAGATGAAGTGAGGTATTTATAGGAAACGTACACGTGCAAGTTGGAGAAGTAATGATGACTGTAATGTTGGAGCAAACAAAAAGTCGGCGCGACCGTTCGGTAGCTAACCAACGGCCGCCACGTGATGCGGAACAGTAATCCAAAAGATGTGCAGCTTTTCGAAATTCTTGGATAGGGTTGTGCCACGTCGACTTCCCGCTCAAACTCACTCCACTCCTCGGCGACCTCGGCGTTCATCCGAGGAGTGGGGGGACTATCTGTATTGGGTAAAAATTGACGTGTTCGGTTAGCACCTCGATATGATGAACCGAAGAGAAAACGAGCCGACGCTCCGAAGAAGAATGATTGAAGCACTCAATCAAGTTACCGAAGGTGATCTTCAATGTCACTACCGAAGGCGAGCCGCGAGCTTAGCTTCGGTAACGTCCCTCCCAAACCGAACAGCAAGGTCATGCCATCGAAGTCATGTGATCGAACTTCGGTGAAGCACCTCGGTTCCAGCGGCTTTGCAGCCCACTACTTCAGCCCACTAACTCCTTCCTTTAATGCCGAGATCGTGGGACAAAGCACAAACTGATGGTGGAGAACGTGGGCAAGGCTCCTAAGTCTATAAATAGCACTTCATTTTGTACTATAGGCATCCAGAAATACATACTGAAACTCTGCCCAAATTTGTACTCAACTGTCATATATTGAAATCAAATTGTTCTTTCGCGCACACATTTAGTTCTCGCATTTATTTAGCTTTGATACGATGTTTTGCTTATATTCGAATCCAAATTCGATTTGTGATCCTAAAACTAGTTTAGGGCCATACAAAGTATATAATGATGCTTCTGGCGGATCGATTGCGGTTGGCGTATTAACTACTGGGACACTTTCTCTGTTAGAAGCTGAATAAGAAGCACAAAGTATATTAAAATAATAGTTCATGATTTGCTTGACATATATTGTGTCTGCATCTAATTCTTTAAAAATAATTCATATGATGCATAAGTCGATAAAGAATATCATCAAGGGAATAAAAGGCCTCTAGATCAAGTAAATAGAACATCAACGAGAAACACAAATATAAGCCAACGCCCAATAAGAAAAACACAAAAAAAGAGGTCAAAACCAAGATGGCAGACATTAGTACAATGTCATACCAATAATGATATTATGAACTTCTTTGTATTAGGGAAAATTACGAGCACATCATATTGACCTTATTAATAATGGTTTGTAAGATGACCTTCCCTAACTTTAACAAAACTTTTCTGGACGAAAATATCTATAAACAATATAAAAAGAGGCAACCGTTTACCATGGATCCCCAACTGATTCTAATATATTCAAACCTTAAACAACTCTACATTTCCATAAAAAAGAAGATTCAAAGATAAATATTTTTAATATTATATTGATTTTACATACATTTTGAATTAAATTCTGCATAATTACGTTTTAAATTCGTATAATTTGATTAAATTTCGTATAATTACATATTAGCTAAAGCAAGTTCTGACTTTTGTTGATACCGATCGAAAACTACTGCAATATATTCAACAATTAACGTTACATTGATTATCTATTAGTGAAAAAAAATTTATATTATTTTCAATCTGTATTTAGTGTAGAATCTACTAATATAATTGCGATTATTCTTATCTGGTTGCAACGGCATAACTTTTGCTAAATTAACTTGGAATAACTTGTAGATAATCTATGTAAATTGTCATTAACAGACAACACTTTTAAAGCTTTGATGCATGGGCAAATGTTTGACCTGCACTCAATTGCTTGTGGGCAGCTTTTGAAGTTGTGGTGCAAAAAATACTTGTAGAGAAACTCTACATGTGGTGCCTAATAGGCAACACTGTTGATCTAATGAAGTAGTGCCTTGTGGGCAACACTTGAAGATCTAGTGCAAAACAACATGTAGATAAATGTCTACATGTGATGCTTAATAGGCAGCAGTTTAGCTGTGGTGCAATCTTTACATGCACTTGCCATAACTTGTAGGGAATTTCCCAACAAGTTGTCACTGAAGGCCAACACTTTAAGCAAATAGTGTAGAGAAGTCTTTCTGACTTGTTGTCACTCAACATCCACCGCCTATGCGCAACACTTAACAAAAGAATTTGATGTTTGCTTCTATCTTGTTAATCTATTCACCAAACTCTAAACTCATGTTTTCATTTCATTGCATGCAACATTTGAATGACAACAAATTGCATCTACATAGTTTACAATCGAATATGGAGTGCTATTTTGAAGAGCCGCGTAGCAAGTCTGAATGATGAAATGAAAAAATTAGATGCGAAATTTTGGAGTTTGAATCTCAATGTCCATAAAGTACTCAAATAAATTAGAGACATGGTGCTTACAGGATGTATATACGACAATGACAGACCAAATATCATCAATGAATATACTCCGTCAGCTTCACCAACTTAGTGTTATTTTGTCATGTCATTACGTTTTTTAATATTATGTTTTGTTTGATATTTTGAAGCACAATTTAAAGAACAATCTGTTTGCTTTTGTCTTATTCTATTTTGATTCAAGATGTCTTGGCTTCATTTCTCCCTTAACCCTCTATCACTGTGTTTGTATGCAAGTGTTGAAAAATAGGCAGTAGTTGCCCACCAACCTTTACCAAATCCTCATAGACAATTGCCTTGAGCTGCTGTGCAGGCAGCACTTGGCCTCCCCTTTCACCAAATTCTCCAAGCCAATTTCATTAAGTTGTTGCCTAGGCAGCACTTGGCCTCCATCCCTTAACCAAATTTTTCTAGCCAATACCTTTGAAATGCTGCCTAGGCAGCACTTGACCCGCACCGTTCACCAGATTTCCCTAGCCAATTCCCTTGAAGGCAATATTTAACCTACACCCTTCACCAAATTCCCCAAGTCAATTGCCTTGAGTTGCTGCCTAGTAAGCAACTCACATTATAAGCTTAAAAAGTACAAAAAATAACATTAAAATAAGTCATGACGTATATGACACTAAAAGGAACATGCACATTCAAGACTAAACCAATCAAACTTTACAAATCACAAACATTCACATTACAAAAATATTTCAATTCCTAACGAAGCAGCATCTGTTACTTAGAAATGATTCAGGCAAAGTCATGTACCAAAGAGCTATAGAAAAAAGTGTAACCACAGTCACATCAACTAATCACAAGCATTCACATTACACACACTACAAAAAAATGGCTAATCCCAGCGGTTCAAAATGGGGTTTCTCAGCGGTTTTAGACGCCGGTAAATAATACTTCCAGCGGTTTCAAAACTGCAGCTGGATGAGCTGTACTAAAACCCTTTAGCGCCGGTTTCGGCGGACCGCTGGCACAACCATCGGTAGGTGCTTTTAATGGCGGAAGTTGCGGCTTATACCGCTGCTAATCTGTTAAATAGTGCTATTAATAAATAAAATTTCCTAACGAAGCAGCATCTGTTACTTAGAAATGATTCAGGCAAAGTCATATACCAAAGAGCTTTACAAAAAAGTGTAACCAACAATCACATCAACTAATCACAAGCATTCACGTTACACACACTACAAAAAAATGGCTAATCCCAGCGGTTCAAAATGGGGTTTCTCAGCGGTTTTAGACGCCGGTAAATAATACTTCTAGCTGTTTCAAAACTGCAGCTGGATGAGCTGTACTAAAACCCTTAAGGGCCGGTTTCGGTGGACCGCTGGCACAACCGTCGATAGGTGCTTTTAATGGCGGCAGTTGCGGCTTATACCGCTGCTAATCTGTTAAATAGTGCTATTAATAAATAAAATTTCCTAACGAAGCAGCATCTGTTACTTAGAAATGATTCAGGCAAAGTCATATACCAAAGAGCTATACAAAAAAGTGTAACCACAGTCACATCAACTAATCACAAGCATTCACATTACACATACTACAAAAAAAGGCTAATCCCAACGGTTCAAAATGGGGTTTCTCAGCGGTTTTAGACGCCGGTAAATAATACTTCCAGCGGTTTCAAAACCGCAACTGGATGAGCTGTACTAAAACCCTTTAGGGTCGGTTTCGACGGACCGCTGGCACAACCGTCGGTAGGTGCTTTTAATGGCGGCAGTAGCCGCTAATCTGTTAAATAGTGCTATTAATAAATAAAATTTACATATCTCGCCTGGAACAGAACATTACTGGGCTTTCGCGCTGGCTAAGGCCTACACAGAGATCTCACAAGCCCAGGCATCGAAAGACAAGCATGTAACTTGTGCTCCAGGCCGAACTATGCACGATTAGTTACACGTGTAGCCCTCGTACACGTGTAGTCTTCTCACGACCTAATGCGATATTTGACGTTTGCTGTACAACAATTCATTATAAAGTGCATAATCTTGCTCTTAGCAACCGGTGTGGGATGAAGTTAAATGCTTCAACTGACGCTACTCTTTGGCCGACTCTTCCTCTATTTCTTTGTTTTCTTTTGCTCTCTTTAATAATGTAAACCTATCTTGCAATGACGAAATAAATAATAATTCCTTTCATGACCCAACTCATTTCCATTGAAACGCAAAAAATATTGAATTTGCAAAAAATGGTAATTTTAAAATATAAAATTATTCTTAATACAAATATAGAAATTTTTTAATTTTAAAATTGAAAAATTGTTTCAATGTAAAACTATTTTTCTTAAAAGTTTTATTATTTTGGTATAAAAGTTTTATGAAAAAGTATTTCACAGTTTATTTTAAAAGATTCTTTTTAGTATTAAAGTCAAATTTTCAAAAAAGAAGAGATTCAGCAAAGCGCAGCAAAACGCATTCATAACCAGCGCTAAATGAACATTAAATGTCAATTAATGTTCTACACTTCAACCGCTGTAAAAAAAATTCGGGAACCGTAGCTATTGGTTCTATTAGGTGCGATTAAGGAAATCGCTGCAAAACGGGATGTCTAGCGGCGGTTGTCAAAACCGCTGCGAACTACCTGTTTTTCTGTAGTGACAACAGATCACGCTGTAAAAAATTATTCATGCTCATTTATTTCTATACAGCAGAGAATGGCTTTCCAAATTCTCGTTCAAAAAGATGAGTATTATGTTTGTGGTAATCATCGTCTATCTTCTCAGGAGAGGTCTCATATCCATCATTTGGCTTGCACCTTACATGACTCCACAGATTGGCAGCAACACAATTAAGCCGATAATCTTTCAGCTGCGTAAACTTCATCTTCGAAACATCCTTGTCATTGATTATCGTGTCAGCAAACTTAAGCATATAAGCACCGAAATCATACTTGCACAAAAATTAACCGAAGGCTGAATGCGAAAAACATAATAAAACAGACAAGCAAATAAATAGATTCAACAAATGCAATGTCACACCATAATGAACTCAAACATGTTAGGCAACAAAATTTCTTGTACAATCAACAAATGCAATATCAACATCGCTAAAAGAAATAAAAATTAAAAAAAACAGCTACTACTAGACTGTAAACAAAGGATTTTATGATAGGCATCGACTTCCTTACAATCAGAAATTATCCTTGCAATATTATATGAATGGTTGCCCAGTGGGCAACAGTTTCTCAGCAAAAGGAAAACAAATATTTAACTACCAACACATTACTAAAATTACATCAGCTACTTAATATAAATGATTTAATATAAGATTTGACAATGAATTAAATTCAACAACTTATTACAAAATGATTATCAACAATATTAAACAAAAATTACCATTTAACAACAAAAATTAACGATTGAGAGAAGCAAAAGATGGATTATTAATAAAAATCAATAAAGAAAAAAAAACTAGAAGTAAAGAGAGAGAAACTAACATAGAGAAAAAAAGCTCTCTTTTCTCTCATCCATTGGCGATTTGGAGGAGATTTTTGACCACCCACCACCTATATCGCAGCCATGGCTGCTCCGCCAGTTAGGCAGCCCCCCCTCCCCTGGTGTTGCTCAACCCATTCCTAAATCCTCTACAAACCCACTACAATCCCACCCACTCCATCAATCCCTTATGCAAACATGCTAAAATCTAAAGCGCAAAAATTTGATAATGATCAATGTTTATTTTGTACGGTTGTTTATAATCAAAGACAAGCTACTCTTACATGGAAGATGTCAAAAGTGAAAAATCTCTTACTAAAGAGCAGCTACAACTAGCAGTGCATGGGAAATTTTTGTACGGTAAGCCTGACTTGAAAAACCTACGTAAAATCATCCCGAGTCAATGTGAGATCAAAGATTATTGCAATATTGGTTACTTGGATAATAGGTAAGTGTTAATTATATTGACACTATTGGAAGATTATGTTAATTTTTTATCAACCCCAGCTTATTTGATTACATTAGAGAAAAATCTTATCCTATGAGATTATTGAAATGGACGAGACACTGGAAGCCTGATGAAGAGACTTCAATGGCTCTAGCAAGGATTAGTTTTCCCAACCTGCCTCCAAATTTTTTGCTACAAAATATATTTTTTCTATTTTTAAAAAGTGGGAACCCCGTTGAAAGTTGATATGACCACTTTGAACAATACTAGACCAAGCAGTGCAAGGGTTGAAATTGAAATTGATTCGTTGGCAAATCACCCTACTCGTGTTTTGATTAGTGAGGAGGATGATGACACCGGTACAATAATCTCAACGTGGGTAGATATCAATTATGATTATCTTCCAATGTACTGTAAGAATTGAAAATTGAAAAGTCATGATGAAACAAGTGCAATGTGATTCACCCATAGCTATAGGAAAAACAAAATGATAATGGTGTTCATGTAGAGCATGCAGACATTACAAAGGTTACTCCTGCCCTTTCAGCGCCCCCAGTTCGTGTGCTATCTAGTGGGAAGGTTGTAGGCAATGTGAGAAAGGAGGATGAGTAGAATACTGCCAAGAATAGAAAATCAAAGCCTTCATAGGATCAGCAGCGTGGCCAAGTTAACACGGCTCAAACTAAGAACAATCAGGTTGCGGTGGTGCAAACTAGGAATGACAAGGTCATGCAGAAAAACCAATTTGCAGCTTTGGAAGTTGCAGAGGAGGATAATGAAGTGCCCAAGACTGTTGAAAATTCCGCTTCTAAAACGGCAGGGAGAGGGTACTGATGTTGCAAATTTAGCTAGGAAAGGTGTTGGTACTAATCCTAAGACAACTAAGTACTGGGTAACTCAAGTGTGAAAGGATAAAAAAGTAGGTGTAATACAAAACAACTCGTTAAGAAGGAAGGTGTATCTGATGCTGTGAAGGAAAATACTAAGGCGGAGGCTATTGCTACAGTTGATGTGCCTGCACCGCCTATTACCACTGTCCATGTGCTTGTGAATACTTCCCAAAAAGAAGTTTTTTCTAACTTTTTGGTGGCCAAGGTCACTCCAGAGGATAATATTGGTGTGCCGGATGACCAGCTTGAGGTAGTAGATTCGGAGGAGGATAATGAATTGGTGGATTACGGGGATGAAGATAGTGAAAATAATGATGATGACCCACAAATTTTTAAGATGATCCTTTAGATTAATATGTGGGGTTTGAGGATGATATGTCCAGGGATAATAGTAACAAAGATGGTAAGTATGACAAGAGCAAGGTGATTTAAGTCCAAACCAGGCCAATACTGAAAAAGCCACAAGGTGGTGCTGAAAAGCCACAAGGTGGTGCTGACAAACATGTTGACATGGTTAGTGCTAGTCCTGTGCTATCTGGGGTAGACAGGCCACTACCAAGGAGCTAGAGGAGATGAAAGCAGTTGATGATAGTGCAAAAAAGAAAAATACACAGCTAGTTGAAAAATTTTGAGCCTAAGCCAGTGCTAGCGCATACCTATGACAACCCGGTTGAAAAGCGGGCGGACATTGGAGATGATGAAGAGCTTGATACGGAGTCCACAGCTCAGAACTATGTGAATGTTGCTGAGAAGGGTGATATATCACCTAGACATGTGGTGACTAAAATGAAGCAGTCCAAGCAAGCTCGAGGAAAAAGAGACAAAAGCGTCCCTCCTAAAGAGGTGACAACAAGGAAGGGGAACTCAAAAACCACCCAATAATGAATAGCTCAATGGCATATAAGCTCTATCAACACTTAGAAGGCCTTTGATAGAGTGGTAATAATGCATAAGCAGAAGCGTTTCTCATTTATTGCCTTAATGGAGACGTTTCAACATCATAGACATATTGACAAGTATCTTCTGTGGTTAAGAATGGGTTCGTCTTGGCATAACTTTAATTGAAAAATATGGGTCTTTTTGGAGGATGAATTTCAGGTGGAAGTGCAATATGATACATCACAAATGCTTTCTTTGAAGCTGACACACTTGGATAGGTTGCTGGAATTTATAGTTTTACTGGTCTACGCAAGTACTGATCGCACCACCCGGGTTGAACTCTGGGATTTATTGTATGCTTAGGCTAGTGACATGACATCTACATGGAATGTAGGGGTGATTTTAATGTCATAGTTGATGAACTTGAGAAGTTTTGAGGTTTACCAGTGTTTTACCCAGAGGTTGAAGATTTTGTAACCTGCATAAACACATGTCAGCTGTTCGATGTGGGTTTTAAGGGCAGTATGTACACTTGGTGGAATGGTATATTAGACAATGATTTTATATTCAAGAGGTTTAATAGATGCTTGCTGAAATAAGCATTCCAGGAGTTATTTCCACAAGTTAAAATTGAGCATTTGATTAGGCAAGGGTCAGATCATGCGCCTTTGTTGATCACTGCTAACATGGATAGCCCCACTATCAAGAATTCGTTCAGGTTTATGAATTTTTGGATGCAACATAAGTAATTTCAGGCTATTGTTACAGAGAACTGGGCTGAAAACTTTAGTATGGATCCTTTCTTTAATTTTCAGTGTAAGCTGAAAAAATTGAGGAAGACCTTGTCTGTTTGGAGCAAGGACACGTATGGTAACATTTTTAGACATATTGCTATGCTAGAGGAGGTGATTCGGGTGTATGAACAGGAGTTTAAGGAGCATCCCATTGGTTACAATAGAGAGAGACTATAGAGAGTGCATGATGAGTTGATTCGATTTTATGCTTTGGAAGAACAGTTATGGAAGCAGAAGGCCGGTATGCAGTGGTTCAAATAAGGTAACAAAAACACGGAGTTCTTTCATGCTCATGTTAATGGAAAAAGGAAGGAGTTGCAACTTAGAAGGGTTCAGGATGCTACTAGTCCATGGCTTGAAAATGACACAAACATAGCACAGAAGGCAATCAGATTTTTTTCAGGCTTTATTCTCTAATGATCCGGTGCCAGATAATTTTTCCATACTTGATCATCTGCCTAGGCTTGTTATGCAGGAGCTGAATGATGGTATTGTTGTTGTATCAGATGAACAGGAGATGAAGCAGGCAATTTTTGGCCTGAATGCTGATTCTGCAGGGGGCCCTGATGGTTTTACGGGTGCCTTTTACTATTCTTGCTGGGAAACTATTGGTGCTTAAGTGATTAAAATGGTACAAACATTCTTTTGGGGTCATATTCTCCCTCGTTACATTACTGCTACTAATTTGGTTCTGTTACCTAAAAGGAAAGATTTGTCTATTTTAGACATGAGACCAATTAGTCAAAGCAACTTCAGAAATAAGGTGTTTTCCAGTGTAATTCATGATAGGCTTTCTAATATATTTCCTTGAATCATTTCACCGCAGCAGTCTGGCTTTGTAAAGGGCAAGAGCATTTTTGAGAATATCCTGTTGGTGCAAGAAATTGTACACAATATTGCTAACAGGGGGAAGCTGGCTAATCCAGTAATCAAGCTAGACATGACTAAGATATATGATAGAGTGTCCTCGCTGTTTATGAAAAAGGTTCTAAGGAAGATCGAATTTGGTAAGATATTGATTGACATGGACTACAGGACCTTGTGTAATAACTGGTACTCTGTGCTCGTAAATGGCCAGCCCTATGAATTTTTCCAGTCTTCAAGGGGGTGACAAAACGTGATCCTCTGTCACCTGCCTTGTTTTTACTTGCTGTAGAGTGCTTTGCCAGAGCTCTGAATATACTGCATAGAGATGACAATTTTATGCCGTATGGAATGCCAAAGTGGAGTCCTGATGCAATATAAAATATGCGAAAGCAAAGTTCTACTAAAAGAGTAGAATATAATAGAACAATCAGATATACCATCAAAGGATAGAATAGAACAATCAGATAGTTCGTCTTCTCCCCTATCAAATGCAGGTGGTGTGTCATAATAAGATTCACAAACAAGGTCAACCACAGATCCTTCACTAAAGAGAGGTATTAAACACAGAGCCCACATCATGATGCGGCTTACCAACCCTCTCAACTAGTGAGTCAAGTTCACACATAAGCTGAGCATGAGACTCTACACTCGTTGCAAACACATTATATGCACCACAATTATCAACTAGCATCGAGTTCTCACAAACATTCTCAGAAGACAAGGAATTAACATGCTCATGGAAGGAAGAACTATCACTTACAATTCTGACTTGATCACTCAAAGCACTTGAAGTGTCATGATCAACTCCGTCTTCATGTAGCTCACAATGAAGGTCTTAATCACCTTGCCTTTCCACCTTAAAGCATGATTGAGGCTCTATCGGCTTGCCTCTAAGAGTCCCTGAACAAAAGCTAAAGCAAGAAGAAGAAGAAGATACAGAATTGGTAGAACAAAAGGTGTCCTAACTCTGAATTTTTCTTTCAAGGTCGAGTTTAGATTGAGGTGGCAACCCACTCACTTCACTCAATACATACACTCCTTTTTCCACTCAAGAGTTGTCACTGGTCACTCCCTTACTCCTCTCAATCTTTTGGCTCTAATGTTTAGGCAAATTGAGATAAGCCCCAAGAATGCCCTTAGTTGGAGTAGGTTGACTCTTTACTTCAATCTAAAATCTGGGACTTCTTGTTTGCACCATTTCAGTCATAGACAGGGATAGCATGATAGCAAGGTTTATGGCCTCTGGCTTGGTCTCCATGGGAGACTTAGCTTTTGCTTCCTCTTTTAGTTCCTTCATGCGCCTATAGTCATCACTCACATGCTTAGGCGACAAGGGCTTAAGTGTATAACCTTACCCTCATGCTTGGCCCTGTAAGTATTCGCTCGGCCATTATGTATCACCGGCCTATCATATTGCCAAGGCCTGCCCAACAAGAGATGGCAAGCCTGCATCGGCACAACATCAAACATAAGCTCATCCTGATAACCTCCTATCTTGAACTTGGTCAAGACTTGCTTCACCACTTTCAACTCCCCACACTCACTCAACCAATTCAAAAGTATGGATATGTATGTTTAAGAGTAGGCAACTTCAACTGTGACACCAACAACTGGCTCACCATATTGGTAGAACTACTAGAGTCAATAATCAAAGAACACACTTGTCCCCTCACTCTACATATAGCATGGAACAAGTTCTCCCTCTGCATATGTTCCTCCTCCTCAATACTCACGGTGCTCAAATTCCTACGCACCACAAGAAACATGTTAGGCTCATCATCATCTCCCACTTCCTTTTCACCCTCAACTCGCTCATCTCCCTCATCTACCTCATCCTCGGGTTCACTCTCTTGCTTACACATTGTCCCATCATCCGTGATTATCATTTTTTTACGAGTGTGATAATCTTTTGCAAGTGCCCATAGCCCTTACACTTATGACATTGAAAAGAAGAAGCACTGAGAGTATTTAATTGAGTTTTAGAGTTACCTCTCGACTCCTTAGAGTCACTCCTCGGTGTACCCTTCTCAAGGGGCTTCTTCACCACTCGGCTCTTACTAGCACCACTGGTACTCGGGCTCTTCCAATCCTTAGCTTGGTTCACAGGAGTAGATGTAATATTACCTCTATAGCGAGTGGCTTTATTTTCTTTAGTCCACTTTCCAGCTTCAATGCAGGCATGGAACGCATCTTGGAGTGAATGGAATATATGCAATCTCAATTGTGAAGCCAACTCTCGGTTTAGGCCACCCTTAAACTGAATAATGGCTTGCTTCTCATCTTCCCTCTCCATATCAAGAGACATCTGGTTCTTTTTGATTTCATCAAAATATTTCTTAATCGACTTGACGCCTTGCTTTAATTCATAAAGCTTCTTGAGTTGCTCTTCGCGGTGTTTGGTGGTGACATACTTATCTCCCATCACTTGCTTCAACTCATCCCAAGTAATACCCTCAGGCAACCCAAGTCTACGTCTAGACCTCTTAACCAACTCCCCCCAAGTGGAAGCATATGCCTCGAATGATGTAATGGCATATGCAGCCATCTTCTCATCCGACATGTCATTTGTCTCAAAAATCCGTTCTAAGCGAACCTTCCAATCTAAGAACTTTTCCGGATCACTAGTCTCTTTGAATGATGGGATTGTGATCTTCACACTATTAAGATTGTTGATACGACCTCCATGGGGTCGTTCCGGATAACCCCTATAGTAGTCACCATAATCATCATATTTACGCTTTAAGTTCCTTCCCACATAACCCCTTTGAGGTCCACGACCTTGCCCACGACCTTTATACATATCTCGAAGTGATGGAATATTGCCTTGGGGAATGCCTAATTGTTGAGGGATTCCCAACACCCTATCATTATGGGCCACTTCTTCTCTCAACCGTTGTTGACTAGCTACTTCAGCAAAATGATCTGATTTCATGGTGGAACCATCACTAGTCACTTTCCGCCATCCTTTTGAGCACTAGCGGTCCTTTCCTGTTACATTCTCTTGATCCGAGTACTCATTGCCCTCATCTCGGCAAAGATGTCGACCAAGGTGATCTCAGGCACATCTCCGGTCTTATCTCTTTCTCAACCATGTACTTGCAAGTATCAGAGACTAAAGAAAAGATTAGTATAATAAATCCTCACACACTCCCTCACTTTGGATGTCACTTGGGTACACTCAATTTAGTAATATAGGATCACTCAGATTTGTTTCAAGAGGCTCCTCAAATTGAACAACAACCTACTAAATCCATAAGAATCAAAGTACTCTTTAGGAAGAGAGAGTTGATGTGACTCTATAGACGGACGGCTCTTTAAGTTAGCACTTGAAGCCAAATGCCTTCTACAAATCTTCTTTGAAACAATTTCAATACTCACGAGAAATCGTAAGAGCTCAAAGAACTAGTACTAAGTGAATAGGAAGACTACTCAACGAATACTAGCTAGAAGTATGCAAACAAAGAACAAACCAAACCTAGACGAAAAAACTACCAGCTGCAGTGTTTCCCTGGGGCGCCCCACCTTGGTATGTGGGCACTCTTCCCTAGGCACTCAGGGGCGGTCCGCCTCTGTTTGGGGTGCTCAACCCTTGCAGGAAACCTGCAACATGCCGCTTCGTTTCAGGTCTGGTTTTTCCCTTTTTCAGCACTTTTCCTATCGGTTTTCTCTTGTTTTCAACTCCTATTGATGTCAAAAGTTGTTCTTGATGGTTTCTAACAATACTCTATGATTCCCAACCCAAATCAATCAATAACACGCTCAAATTTTAGATTTTCGAGAAATTTATCAACTAGGGTTTCTTGAAGGTGGGTTTAATCTTCAAGACCTTCAACAACAACACCAAATCATGATCTAAGGGTACCAAACAACTAGGAAACTTCAGTATTACAATCCCCAATAACAATATATGAATGGGGAATCGAACTCAATCCTTTTTTTGTGATTTTTTTTCTACTTTTCTTACTCTTTTTTTTTTTTTTTCGTCAAAAACAAAAATTCAAGAAAACTAAAAGATGAAACTAACCTAGGCACGAAGAACAAGATTAGGATTGTTGAAACAAACCTGTTCCTTGCTCTGATAATAACTGGTGCAATACAAAATACGCGGAAGCAAAGATATAGATAGAAGCAAACGAATTGAACAAGAACAAGGATTCAACGAGTAACTAGTCTCGTTACGCCCGAGTCAACAAGCACATACACTAATAAAAAAATCCTCAAGATTATAATGAAACTTGTAAACGAATTGATCAAAGATGAAGATGTTCAATTAGAAAAACCAAAAGAACAAGTTCAAAGCGGTTCATGTATTGAGAGAAATCTCAAGGTTCAATATTCTGTATAATGTAGGCTGATATGATCCAAAACTCTAAGAATGGAAAACGAGCAACCCAAATGATACAATCAACGATACAAAGTAAATATAGAAGGGAATAGGGGATATATAGAAGAAAGAAAGGAGTTAAATCCCTTAATTGTAGGTAAACTATAACACTACAAACAACTTGTAATACCCTAATTTAGACAATACAATCAAAGATAAATATCCAAGGGGGAAGAGAGACTTCAACTCAAGCAATGGATCCCTCACACAAGAGAATCCAAGAGAGATCCAAGAAAAGGAAAAGGGATACAACCCATACACACTCTCACAAGAGTATTCTCAATCATTCATCATCCAAAATCTAACTACTAAACCCTAAGATTAGGCCATTTGTAGTAGCTAATTAAAATACAATAATAAATAGACTAAAAAGCCTATATTGCTGAATCTGGAAATCTGGTCTTGCCGTTGCGCAGCATGATCGTGCTCTGTGCCCTCGCGACCGCGTCCATTAATTCTTTCAGAACATCGTGACTGTGCCCGAAGTCTCGCGATCGCGGTATATGACTTGACTCCTTCCACAGCAACCCCGCTCTGTATTGTCGTGACCGCGCCCTTTCTCTGAGCCCCTCTTCACAAACGCGTGTTGTGGCTTTGCGAGTGTGTTGCATGCGCAGACTCCCAAAATCCTACAAGCTTCCATTTGCTTTTTTGGCCACTTTTTGACTTGAGTCTTGCTTTTCATGCCCTCTTAAAGCACTCTAGGCTCTTGATGTCGAGAATGAATCCTCCACGACTTTGAGTGCTAAATCAGATCGCATCATTTCCTCCTTCTTTAAAGGAATTCGTCCTCAAATTTGTACCTTGCAAAACCATGACGCAAATAAGTACCAACTAAATAACTTTCCAAGCACAACACAACAAAGAGGATGGAACAAAACTCATATACTTATGCTCAAAGTGCACACTATTATGTTATAGCCAAGTATCAAAATCAACCATAAAGAATATTTTTTCAATTCCAACAGCAAAAGCTTGGCTAGAAAAAGAACAACTAGCAAGTTCATTCACAAAACAATCTTCATTTTTAAGCTCATTCGACTCATGCCAATCCTCCATTGATAATTTATCACTCTTAACATTAGAATCTCCAGCAAAGTCTACTCCACATGTATGTCCGAAACTGGGAATATAGTAAGTAAAGAAATGAACGCTAAAACTAGTATCCCTTAATTTACCACTACAATCACTAGTGCCTCCCTCCTTCTTTAAGAAACAATCTTCACCTTTGGAGGACTTTCCAATATTAGACAAGCTTTCAACAAACATTTTGGGAGTTAGCTTCCTAACATCCACACAATTAGTACTCTTAAACAAGTTACACGAGTCATCTTCAAAAGTCATGCACTCTTTAATTATTGACTCACAATTTTCATAAAGTGCAAACCTTTCAAGAACACAAGTGTCAATCGAAGCAACGTTATCAATGGTGTCCATACACTCAAGCTGACTTTTCAAATTAGAATCTCTATCAGACACAAGGTCAAAATTAGGACAATCCAAAGAATATTTCACCTTTTCAAGTGTACACTCACTTACCACTCAAAACATGATTCATCAATTTCAAACAAAAAGAAAGACAATTCATTATCATTCAAATGCAATCCTTCACTTCCTTCAAGTAAATGCTCACTTTCCAATCTATCACTATTTTCAACTTGACACAATCAACCACAAATACCAAGAATACTATCAAGTGATATATCATTAACATCAAGCAATTCATTTTCATATTTATCAAATAAAGGTGGGTGTCATAATGCAAGCCATTTTGTTCAAACTCAACTATTTGCACACCACTAGTACAGAACAATTCACACACATAAAAACCATCAATTTTCTTTTTACAAGTGTGCCTAACTAGTGCATGCTCACAACTTTCACTTTGACTATTAGAAAGGAAAGATAAAGAATCATCAATTCCACAAAAAGTAAAGCTATCAACTATACTCAAGTCTCTATCAAGCTCACCCAAAGAAATACAAGAGTTAGAATTAGCTTTGTTACCTTGTAGCACAACTAAAGATTCTTCTTTACCTTGGCTTTTCAAATTTAAGCTCACTTGTTCATTTAGAGACATCATCTTGGTCTCCTCCTTTTCTTCCAAGCATAGAACCACTTCCAAAGAAGGATTCCCCAATTTAGCTTCTCTAAGAGTACCTTCAAAAGACAAAAAAAAGCTAAAGAAACAAGAAAGGTTAGAATTATAAGAATAAGAAAAATCCTCACCCTCACTCTTTTATTTTCCCTCTTTCTTTTTTCTCAATTTTTCTTCACACTCTTCTCTCTTTTCTTGTGACAACTCACTCACTTCACTCAGCTCAAGCTCTCCTTTTTCCTCTCTTGAGTGGCCACTTGCTACTCCCTTACTCATCTCAATATTTTTTCTCTCAAGTTCATTTGGACTAGGACATATGCCAATAATTCCTTTGGAAGGAGTAGGGGTACTCTTCACCTCAACTTTTAATTTTTCTCCTTGAGAAACTTCACCCAACCTTTGCCTCAACCCCTTTGGTTTTGCCTTTCTTGCCACTTCTATCATCCTCAAATTAACCTCTTTGATTTTCATTGGAGGAGGGGCTTTAAGAATAAACTTTTGGTCTATTAAAGTAAGAGCATACTTTCCCAACTCCTCACTATACTTGGTATTTCTAGCAAGCTTCCATGGTTTTTTCAACAACAAGTGACAAAATTTTATGGCCATCACATCACATAGCACTTTATCTTGATAATTGTCAAAATTGAACTTTACCCACACTTGTTGTGTACTGACCACAAACCCATTTGCATTCAACCAAGGCCACCAATAGGGGAAGGGATGGCTACAAACTTCCAGTTTTAATTGCTCGACCATAGAAACACTTGCAATATTAGTATGACTCTTATAATCAATGATCATAGCAAAAGTTTATTCTCCAACCATACAATTTGTATGGAAGAATTTCTTTTTTTCCTCCCAAAGTTGCTCCACACAAACTTCATTACACTCAGGGTTGACTATAAAATGATTCCATATAAACAAAGTTCTCAAAGCATTGTTAGACCAAGACAAACCATTTGTAGCGTATGTAGCACTTTTTCTCACTTTAGGCCTCAATTTTTCTTTCACATAAGAATTATAAACATTAAGTTTTTTAACATAATTAGAAGATGTAAACTCTCTTTTTCTCATGGAGCAATTACCACTTCTTTTCAATCCAATAGAAAGACCACTACTACTCTTTTATTTATTTTTAGGAACACAAAGAGGACGGAAATGAACAATCTCTATAATAAACTTCATCATCAATTCTCTCTATGTCATTATCTACACTTTCAAGTTCATCACAAGAAGAGTAAGAGTCTGTTTGGCCAAGCTGCCAAAAACTGCTTATTTTGAAAAGTACTTTTGTCAGAAGTACTTCCCAAATAAGTACTTTTGAAGAATAAGCAGTTTGTGTTTGGCCAACTCATTTGAGAAGTACTTTTCTAAACAATTTGTGTTTGGATAATCCTTACAAAAAGTATTTTTGAGTGTCAAATTACGCAAAAGTGCAGTACTAAGATTCATTATGCGGCTAATATTATTTAAACGTATAAAAGATTTATATATATTTCCAATAAGAGCGCTAATTTAATTTTTTATTTTCGTTTAGCTTAAATGTAAAATATAAATAAATATATGTACTATGATTTTTAATCAATAGAAATAAAGTTAAACCAAAGAGAGAATCAGAAAATAAAGTTATATTTATATTTGAGAGATATATTGGGTAAAATAATTAAATATAGTATGGTAACTAAATATTTTTGGTAAGGATATTTTTGTCTTAAAGAATTAATAAACTACTTCTGCTTCTGCTTCTGGGGAGAAGCAGAAATTTGTAGCTTTCCCCAACAGCAGAAAAACTGCTTCTGCTTCTTCTCAAAAGTACTTTTTTCTTTTTGCCAAACACCTCAAAATTGTTCAAAATCATTTTTTTTCTTGAAAAAAAGTACTTTTGGATTTTGAGAAGCTTGGTCAAACAGGCTATAAGTAGGAACATTGTACCTTGAAGCGTCACTATCATCAACTCCAAGACTAGAAGCATAGGAGTTTTCATCATCACATTCATCCTTATAAGCCTCATAGTCTCTACAAGCTCCATGATCACCATAGTAACTCACTTCATAACCATAAGAGCCATAATCCCCCGAATCATCATAGCAACTCCCACCATCATTATAGGAACCATAGTCTCCACAATTATCATAGCAGCTACCATCATCTCCATATGAGTCATAGCCTCCACAATCATCATCCGAGGACATATTTTCAACAATGAAGAGAAAAGGACCTCACAAATTCACTCTCTCATGTGTCGCTCAGTATATGAACACTCAATTTTCTTTCCACTCGTATATACGCTCAAGGTCAATGGCTTTTGTGACTACACTCTATCGATCTCACCACTCAAGCATTTTTTCATTCAAGGGTTCCCTTAATCTCTTCAAGGTTCTACAACCTCAAATTCTCAAGGTAAATATCCAAGCTTCGGTTTGAAATGGAGTTTATAAGACATCAAAGAAAATGGACAAATGACACACAAACAGACTAGGAACAAATAAATACACAATAAAACTAAAAGAAAAAAGCACGAATCGAATTGGTACGAAACAATATTGGAATTGGATGAAATTTTGTGTGTGATCTAGAAACTTACTGTATTTAATGATATGAATGGAGTTTGGGTGATTTGAGACTGTTTAGGGGTTGTTTTCAACTCTCTAAAATTTGGTCCAGTGCTATCGCGCAATGACGGCCGTGATCGCGAAGAAGAAACTGAAAACCTTGCGCTTTTGCCGTGCGATCGCGAAGAACAATCATGGACATGAGAGCGCGATCGCGATAGAGGACGCGCGATTGCGAAGAAAAATTCTGGGTTTATGAAGAACCCGATATTTTGGAGATTTTCTTCACTTGAATCTTTACAAATCAACTTGTTTTTGCTCTAAATTTGAGATATGAGCTCCTTATAAGTCCGCAAACAAACCCCAATGATCAATTCTTCAAAAACAACATCCAAATCAAAAAATCCCAAATCAATTGTGAAGAACTTGAAGAACCCTAGATTTTGGATCTTCAAATTGAATCATCAAACGTTGATTGTTGTTCGATTCCTTCCAAATACAGCTTCTAGTATCAACAATCAACAACTTTCAATAAAAATTTCATCCAAAGAAACCCTAAATCTATAACTCAATTTATGGGATTTTTGAATGTTTCAATTTTTTTTTTGTGATTTTCAGATTTAGAAAATTAAAGCCTAGACAGTGTTTATAAGAATAAACATTGACCGAGCTCTAATACCAAATGATATGATCCTAAACTCTAATAATGGAAAACGAGCAACCCAAACGATACAATCAATGTCACAAAGTAAATATAGAAGAGAATAAGGGATAGATAGAAGAAAGAAAGGAATCAAATCCCTTAATTGTAGGTAAACTAGAATACTACAAACAAATTGTAATATCCTAATTTAGATAATACAATCAAAGATCAAAATACAAGGGGGAAGAGAGACTTTAACTCAACACTACAAGAAAACTGTCATTTTGCGGCGACAAAAATTGCCACTAAAACTAATAAAGTTGCCATTGTAAGTTTTTAGGGGCGACCATAGGGCTGCTACTCTATAAGCCGAAGCTAAATGCTTTTAGTGGCGATTTTCTATTGTCACCACTAAATCTATAAATTAGTTGCAACTTAATCGCCACAGAAAGTAAAAATTGTTGTTACATAAACTGGTTACGTAAATCAACTTTTTAGTGAGTCGCCACTGTACAATGCCTTATAGTGGCGACATAAATTGCCACAAAAAATCTTAAATATATTGTAGCAATTTTTCTATCGCCACAGCAAATCTACTATAGTGGCGACCTAAATCGCTACAAAAACTATTGTACTTTCAGTGGCAACAATTTTTTTGCCACAGAAACTATTGTACTTTTAGTGGCAATATTTATTTTGCCACATTAAGCTATTCTTTTAGCATCAACATTGTTGCTACAAATACTAATCAACTGTGTGACAAGCTTTTGATTTTGGCACTAAAGCCTATTATTTCAACTGCATAAAAGCATTTACTATAATTCAATATAACACCAAAAATATTTCTAAAGCCAAAATTATAACTACTTCCATTACTAAAAGGTCTACTTAAAAATATACTACACTATATGTCATTGTTCATTGTCATTGTATGCATATACATGACAAAAAGATATAAACACTATGCCTTAAGTTTTTGATAGTCATTGTACACATATTACATAAATATATCCAAAAAAGTAAAATATTATGTGCCTTCAAGCTCTTTGTTCAATTCCATCCACAATCGCCTTAAGAGCATTGCTCCTGTTATTAAGGAAAAATCACATAGGATTACTATGACAGTTATCATAATTTAATGCAAGTATTAAAAGGGTAACCACAATAACATTACAATAAAAGCTTGCAAAACTCTCCAAAGCTCTCCCTTGATATCTATATTGAAATGGTAATAGTAGAACTAAGATATTCATCTGTCTTTAGAAAAAAAGGTTAATATATAGGGAGAAAGTTGAAAGTGTCAAAAAGCATTTAAAGGAAGCTTAAACAAATACTACAGAAATATTTGCAATATAGGTGAAAATTATTTTAATTTAGGCTTATAAACTTTTGCGTACATGAAATTGTTACTGCTTTTCAATAACTTTATTTTGCAAGTCTTCCAACCATCTAAACTTCTAATACAAAATATACAACAAAACAGAGAGCAACATTGCAAAAGAAAATCTGAGCAGCCAACTTATTGTGCTACCACTAAACTACCAAATTATGTCAAAATCTTAAGATTACTACGAGCTCATTTGCAACAACTAGAGAGACACCAAAAGATAATATCTAAACCAATTACCAAATATATTATGGTGAACATAATGACCTGTGAAAGAGACAAAAAGTTAAAGAAAAACTCTTGGAAGAAAATTATGTACTTTCTTTGTATTAGGGGTGAGTTTTTATTTAAGAATCTTAATTTCTAGATAAAACCTTTAACCCTTGAAGGCTCATTGCGCTGCTGCTAGTGGAAGGAAGAACATTTATAAGAGCAAAAACTAAAGATCACTAACCAACAAATCAAATAGGAGCTTATACATAGGTGTAAGTTCAGAAACATCAGACTTACTACACCCTTCAGTACAGTAAGTTCACATGAACAATCCTTGTAAAAAAGTACGCAACATGAAACTGTAACGGACATCAACTGAACTTCAAACACAAAACAACTAGAAACTGCAAATATTTTGAACAATGGTAGAAGTTTTAGAAATGGCATCTTGGACTATTCAGGCATACATACTATGGTGAAAAACTATAGTCTTATTACATTAACATTTATTTATGGGGCACAATTAGTAGTGGCATCAAATACTACAGTTTTAATTCAGAAACTCGACACTTAACCAATTTAGTCAAATTAGGCGAGTGACTAGAAGATTCAATGTTCAGTTTCTCAATAACCTCTTTATCAAAATTGTTTCTCAGTAGCCTTAAAGTGGTTCTCCTAATATCTGTTAACTACAAAGATAGATGAACGATTTTACAGATAGTCGAGATATAGAATACCTGCAATAATGCTAAAATAAGGCAACACAATCTATAAAAATATTAATTATGAACTTTTCAAGAAATCTTCTATGAGAATGTCTACTCAAAGCAGTGGATAATACTTAAATGTTGTTTTAATTTTGAGGATCTCTTTTATAACGATATAGGAATACTATCTTCTATTAGACACACATAACTACAAGGGCAAAGTAAAAAAGATTTTTTAAAAATTAACTTACAAATGTAGTTACAATAAGCGGGTTCAGGGCATAGAGTCAATAATTTTCTAAAAAATTATATCAAATATTTTATAGGCCTCATTAAAATCGGAGATTTAACGCAACGAACAACCAAAATGAGAAGATTAAAAGATAAAAAGGAAAAAGATGAATAAATAAGCAAGTGATAGAAGAATTATAGAGAAGAAAAGAAGAATCATAAAGAAATAAAGGTACTGAAACAGGTCACCTGATGTGTTCTCAAGAAAGAAGTAAATTGTTCTTGTATTTTCTTGTCTACTTCTAGCTGGATCGTTTTGGTTACTTCTAGAGTCACGTGTTCACACTCATCCTCCAACTTCTTTTGTAACTCCTCTTCCATATTCCTTTTCAACTCGGCAGTCATTTGTTCACGTTCTTCAAGCAACTTTCGGTCCATCTCAGCTTGCATCTCTTGACGCACCAGTTCCATTGCAGAAGATACACTGGCCTATAAGTTTGCCTGCTCAAGGCGACTCTTTTTGGGAGGGTTCTTTCCGTATCCTTTTCCACGAAAATAGCCTGGTCTCTCACCAAGAACAGAGGTTAAAATCTTATCCCAGGTCATGGGATGCTCGATCTCTGTAGATTGTTGCTAAACTACAAGTTCTTCTAGCTGATCCTGCGATTGTGCATGTCTGTTCACACCAAATAGAATTAAACATATAGCAAGATAATAAGAGAGTGAGTTTAAAGGATTACATGAACTTGTTTGGAGAATGGATCCGACCATATCCGTTCTTTGTTATCATTTTTACGAGGATTTCCCTTATCTTCATCAACAAGGTAGTAGCCTCCCTTTCTCTCACCCCACGGCACCTATGCAGTAATAGCCTCAGGGTGACCCTTCAGAATCTCAGCCAGCTCGAGGTGCACCACCACCCGAAAGAGGTCGTAGGCGTGGTTCTGGTGGTCCCTCTAGAGGTGGTTCTCAGAGTGGCGGCTCAGCTCAGCCGCAGAGGCAGCGATATGCGTTACCAACCAGGCATGATGCTGAGGCATATCCAGCTGTTATTACAGGTACTTTATCTATTTGTGGTCTAGATGCATATTCTTTGGTGGATCCAGGATCTACCTATTCTTATGTTTCTCCTCATTTTGTTGCGGGATTTCACATGGATTATATGTGTCTCCGTGATCCATTCTGTGTTTTTACTCCAATTGGAGACTATTATTGTGGATCGAGTTTATCATTCATGTACTGTATCTCTTGAGGGGTCGTGAGACCTTGGTAGATCTTCTGATTTTGGATATGGTCAACTTTGATGTCATTATCGGCATGGATATGTTGGCGTCATGTTTTGCCACTCTGGATGGTCATGCCAAGTCTATTTGATTATCTCTTCCTGGCTCACCGCCGGTAGCGTGGCAGGGTTCTCAATTTCCACTTACAGAGCGTGTTATTTCTTTCTTGAAGGCAAAGCGGATGATGGATAAAGGGTGTTCAGCGTATCTTGACATGGTTTGAGATACCACTATGGAGATTCCATCCCTCGATTCTGTTCCTGTTGTGAGAGATTCTATGATGTTTTTCCAGATGATCTCCCAGGACTTTCTCCTGATCGGGAGATCAAGTTTGGCATTGATATAGTGCTAAGGACTCAATCTATTTCCATCCCTCCTTATCGCATGGCTCCGTCAGAGCTGAATGAGAAGTTGCAGGCCTTGCTTGATAAGGGATTTGTTGAGCCAAGTATTTCTCTATGGGGTGCTCATGTTCTATTTGTGAAGAAGAAAGATGGGACTATGCGGATGTGTATTTATTATCGTCAACTAGATAAGGTCGCCATGAAGAACATGTACCCCTTGCCTCATATTTATGATTGATTGATCAGTTGCAGGGTACCAAATTCTTTTCTAAGATCGATTTGCGATCTGGTTATCATCAGCTGAAGATTCGGGAGTTAGATATCCCGAAGACTACTTTCAGGGCTCGTTCCGAACATTACGAGTTCCTAGTTATGTCTTTTAGGCTGACTAATGCCACTGCTGCTTTTATAGATCTTATGAATCGGGTGTTTAAGCCGTTCCTCGATTCCTTTGGCATTGTCTTCATCGATGAAATTCTTCTATATTCTCGCAGTCGCGAGGAATATGGTCATCATTTGAGGGTGGTTCTTCAGACCTTCCGTGATCATAAGCTGTATGCCAAGTTCTTGAAATGTGAATTCTGGCTTGATTCCATGGCATTCCTGGGTCACGTGATGTCCAGTGAGGGTATCAAGATTGATCTGAATAAGATTGAGGCGGTGCAGAATTGGCCTCGTCCTACCTTGCCGACGTAGATTCGCAACTTTCTTGGTCTGACAGGTTATTATCGGAGGTTCTTGGAGAATTTTTCCACTACTGCAGCTCCCTTGACTCGCCTGACTCAGAAGGCGGTTCAGTTCCGGTGGTCCGATGAATGTGAGGCGAGCTTTCAGAGGCTCAAGGCCTTATTGACCTCAGCTCTAGTGCTATCCTTTCCTTCTGGCACTGGTGGGCTTGTAGTCTATTGCGATGCATCCCGTGTGGGTCTTGGATTTGTTCTTATGCAGCACGAGAGGGTGATTACTTATGCTTCCAAACAACTGAAGCCGAAAAAGAAGAATTTTCTCTCTTAGAAGGATCTTAATGGCCGACAGCGGAGGTGGCTTGAATTGATAAAATATTATGATCTCACTATCCTCTATGATCCTGGAAAGGTGAATGTGGTAGCAGATGGTTTGAGCAGGAAGTCTATGGGCAGCATGTCTTTTCTTTATGTTGACATGAGACCTTTGGCCCAAGAGTTGCAGTCCTTTGGCGATTCCGGTGTGAGATTTTTTCACCCAAACTCCAGCCAAGTCCTAGCATGTATTGCAGCTCAGTCTTCCTTAGTCAATCAGATTAACGGAAGACAGTTTGAGGATCCACATTAGCAGGAGTTGCGTAGTCGTGTCCTAAATGGAGTAGTTCCTTCCTTCAAGCTTGTTTTGATGGTATTATTCGGTGTAATGGTCGACTATACGTCACTGATATCGGAGATTTGAGGCAATCACTGCTCCACGAGGCTCATAACTCGTGTTATTCCATTCATCCTAGCATTACTAAGATGTATCAGGATCTCCAAAGCTATATTGGTGGAAAGGAATGAAGAGGGATGCATTTGATTATGTGTCTCGTTGCTTGAACTGTCAACAGGTTAAGTTCGAGCACCAGAGACCGGCAGGGTTAGGTCAGGCATAGCCCATTCCTAAATAGAAATTAGAGCATATCATGATGAATTTTGTGGTAAGTCTGCCAAAGACTCTGTGACACCATGATTCAGTCTGGGTTATTATTGACAGACTGACTAAATCACCTCAGTTCATCCCTGTGAAGACCACTGATTCAGCTCAGAGATTGGCTCGAAATTTCATTGATCAGGTGGTTAGGTTGCATGGAACTCCAGTGTCTATCATATCCGGTCATGGTTCTCTGTTTACTTCCCAGTTCTGGCAGTCTTTTCAGAGGGAGTTGGAGACTCAAGTACAGCTTAGCACGACATTCCTTCTTCAGACTGATGGTCAGTCCGAACGGGTTATTCAGATTCTAGAGGATATGCTGAGAGCTTGTGCATTGGACTTTGGAGGCCACTGTGATGACCATTTGGCCTTAGCAGGGTTTTCTTATAATAATAGCTATCGGTCCTCCATTCAGATGGCTCTATTTGAAGTCTTGTATGGCCGTAGATGTCATTCTCCTATCGATTGGTTTAGTCTCGAGATATGGAGGTGATGAGTTTAGAGATGGTTCGTCAGACTCTTGATATTGTTCGTGTTATTCAAGATCGTCTGCTGACCGCTTAGAGCAGGCAGATTTTTCAAACCGGAGGAGCCAAGAATTAGAGTTCGAGGTCGGCGATATGGTATTTCTAAAAGTGTCACCGATAAGGGGTGTAAAGAGATTTGGGAGAAAAGGGAAGCTCAATCCCAGATTTATTGGTCCTTTCCATATCGAGAAGCATATCAGTAAGGTGGCTTATCGGCTTGATATGAAAGCTTCTATACCAGTTCATCCGGTGTTTCATGTGTCGATGCTTCAAAAGTATATCTGGGATCCTTCCAAAGTGATTGAGTTAGATCCTGCTCAACTGGATGTGAATCTACCCTATGAGGAGTTTCTATCTGCCATAGCTGCCTGAGATGTTCAGAAGCTTCATTCAAAGCAGATTTTGATGATTCGAGTGCGATGGCGCAACCATCCTCATGAAGAGGACACTTGGGAGCTTAATCCCACCATGCGTGAGAGATATCATCATCTCTTCGATGAATCAGGTATGATCTTAATTTCTAAATCCTAAAAAATCTTATTAGTATTTTTTTTTCTGTTCTAAATGGTGTGATTATGTCCATTGAATAGTTCTTGAAAGTTGGTGTACGATTTTTCATCAGTCATGTGAAATCTGCTCTAGACTCTGGCTCGTTCGAGGACGAACGAGAGTCTAAGTGGAGGAGAATGAAACGACCTTAGATAGTCGTTTCGAGAGATAGAACTCCTATTAGCATGCCGATAGTCTTAAAAGCTCCGTAAGGTTCATTAGTTGTCTATAAAATTTGAGCTAATTCGGACCTCATTTAGTAGTATTTGTGAGAAGGTTTCCATTTCAGTTGTCGGTAAAGCTTAAAAGAGGTTTTCGAGCTCAATTTGAGCAAATGAGCTTTGATTTGAAATCCAAAAATTGTGTTCGGTTTGTATGGTCATTTATGGCCTGTAGCAACGTTCAGAAGTGAATTCCGAGGTCATTCGGTCAGTTTTGCTAAATTTCTGAAAGTTAAGAAATCGGCCTCTTTCCATGGGAGCCATATCTTCAGTTCCGGAAATCGGATTCAAGTTCCATCTTCGCGAGCATATCACACATGTCTTGTATAACTTGTATACAAAATTTGAGGTTATTCCAAGCTTGTAGAGTCCCGTTTGGATGCAAAAATCAGCAGTAGCTGTTGCTGGTGCGAAAGCTGCATTGTAAGCAGCTTATTTACAGTATAAATACAATGTTTTCAGCCATTTCGGGTTTAACACATTTCCAGCCATTTCAAGTCGGTCCCAAGCTAAAATCTAAGTGTCAAGTTTTTAGAAATCATCAGGTATCAATCCTATAACTTCCAATTACGTTAATTTATGATTATTAAGCTAGAATTTCTTGAAATTGAAATTGAAATTGGAAAACTGGGTTAGAACCCTAAAAAATTATGAAATTGAGAAATTTGATGAAATTTAATTTGAATATGAAAATCAAGGATACCATTGGACTCGTGAGATTATGAGGAGTCCGCAAATATTTATTTTATGGGATTCCGGCTAAGCCCGACCCAGGGGTATTTTGGTAATTTTCATTTCGTCTTCATATAAATGTTATATATTCTTTCTTCGGGCACTTATAAGTATGAATATATTTCTTTGGCTCAGAAAAAGATTATTTTGTGGGACGTCGGGCAGGAAAGAAAGCTGTTCAGCAATTATTTTGACCCACGACCTAAGGTAGGTGATTTTATCCGCTTCTTTAACGGCCTTTGGCCTTTTGGATGATCTATTCATGTATTCTTTACGTGAATAGCTGCCAATAGGGCGTACTTATTACAGCATAGACTTGTTATGTATTTTCTTACTATGTTTCTTGATTTCGGGGCTGTTATGTCATCTGAGGGCAAGAAAATTCCGCCCTAGGAGTAGGAGGATTCCGCTCATTGCATCATATTAAGGGTATGGGGATTCCACCCTAGGATTAGGAGGATTCCGCCTTAGGAGTAGGAGGATTCCACCCTAGGAGTAGGAGGATTCCGCCTTTTGCATCATATCGAGGGGTAGGAGGGTTCAACCCTGGTGTTGGAGGATTCCACTCCATTCATTGAGCACATATGACCCTATATTATTATGATAGCATTCGTTTCATATCCTCATGTATGTTGTATATGACTGCTACTTTCTTATCTGTACATTTTATCGGTGATATTCCGTTACTTACCATTTCTCTGGCTAACTTAACTATTTTTTTGAGTTAAGTGGATATTCTTCACCTACTGAGTCCTTATGACTCACTCCCTACATGTTTCTTGTTCTTTATTTTCGTTTCAACAGATTTCTCTCCAGGACCCAGCCAACGTCATGAGTGAGGGACGAGGCGATTTCAGCTGTTTTTGGTGAGCCAACTTGTTCATTGAGGCCACCAGCTATAAATGTTATTGTTAAGTCACATTTTTGTTCTCTTCCGGAAATGTATATATTTTTTTGCCTTCTTAGATGTCTGATTTGGGAATCTCTAGACCTTTGTACTGAGTAGCTAGCTGCATTTTTGGGCAGCTTGTAATATTTGTGCTATATATCGCTCGCTTTTGAGTCCTCTATATCTTATTATAAGTTTTCCTTTCTCTTTATGCTGAGGTAAAATTTATAGGGTTCGCTCGACAGGTCTAGGGGAGATTGTCGGGTGCCTGCACGGCCTGTCCGAAAATACGGGTCATGTCATATGAGGCGTCCAGTGGTTAGAAAATCAACAAGGAGAAGAGTAATGTGTACTTGCACAACCGGCTTCCGCAGTTGATAGTCTACAGGGTACTTGATGTTACTGAGATACCTAGAGAGGAGTTCCTTTTTAAGTATCTAGGTGTGCCTATTTATTATGCTAAGAGGAAGAACTTTCATTATAATGAGTTGGTGGAAAAGGTGCAAAAAAGGCTAAATTCATGGACTGGAAAATTGTTATCCATAGGTGGCAGAGCGACTCTGATATCCTCAGTACTTCAGAGCATGCCGATACATTTGTTACCTGCCTAAGATCACCCTACAGGGGTGGTTGCTCAACTCCACAGGATGTTTGTTACGTTCTTTTGGAGTAACTTTGTGTTTATGCCTAAAATCAGTCACCTAGGTTAAACAATTAATTAAGAATGAGGTCACAAGCAATACAGTAAATACGATTGAAAAATAAGTAAATAAAAGAGAGAAATAATGAGCAAGAAAAGTAAAGTAGTCTTATTCCTTGAGAATAACCGGATTCTGTGGTGAATCGCTCTATTGTACAATACAATGTAAGAAAGGGTATTTATAGTAGTAGATACTCAGTCCTAATTAAGGTAAAATATAAAAACTAATAAGGCTATGGGCCTATAACTCAAGGCGATGGTATATACAAAATCCTAACTATGAAACTGTAACCCTAAGGCGGAAGGATGTATGCCTTTCGTCCTACGCCTGTACCGTCTGAACGGTTGTAACTCGTAGAACAGGCGTGTATCCTTTGTGCCCGGTAACGTGTAGGATAAGTCTAGTCTCGCCAGCTGGACTTGTATTCCTATAATAGTAGGTGGCATATTTTTTCCTACACAATCAGTCCCCCAACTTTCTGAGTGCAGACGCAAACAGTCGGGAAGTGAAAGTAACGTACAAGATGGATGCGAAAAGATATCTTATTGACTCCTTGAGACTCATAGTCTCTTTGACCAAGAATGATGCTGGTTTCTTCGAGAACTCCGTGTGCTTCCATCTGAGTGGTTGATACCGAGTCCATGCACCTTTCCAAGAACTACTATTAACTGCTCCGAATCATTTCATATCTCCAGCAATAATGACGCTTGATCGTTTCTCGCATCATCCTTTTCTATTTTCTGCCTATAAATAGCGACTTTGCGATAGTGAAGAAATCACAAACTCCTCTTCAGAGAATACTCCACTTTTTCAACAATCTTTTATGATAGTGAGAAACTTCTCTTTCTTCAAAAATGTTTGCCTTCGATCCTAGTTTGATATTCCCAGAAACCTTCTCCATTCTGAACAGATGGTTTATAAGGGAACCGTATGAGGAAACTCTTCTGCAGTTATCTTTTTTTCTTTCTTCATCCGTGAAGGAACGAATAAAGTCCCTAGAGTCATGATGTTTGATCGGGATTCTAACAACGTCCTTTGGGATGTTTTCATTGTGTCATGTGCACTGATTATGGTGCATAGCACGGAAGTTGCTGTCATATTCTTCTTGCCATGCAGGTTCAGGACGTTTAACCCTTTCAGCTGTCATGCGGCTACTCCGCCAGGATTTTTCTGGTGCTTAGTTGCCTCTTTGATGGATAAGGGTTGAAGCCTACTTGTCTGACTCCATTTCATGGCAGGCAAGAATATATAACTTCACGTTGTCAAGTGATTAAGGTGTCACTGAACTTTCTATCCCCTCGTGATTCATGGCTTTCACCTTGGTTACCTGCTTCAGCTGAATCGCTATTGAAATGCTTTATCGGCTGTTGGTTGTGGGATACCCGAGGGAAGAGGCTCCCTTGTGGTAGGTTCCCAGCTCAAACCTCTCTATCCCTGGTGAACTTCTGTTTGTGCTTGAAGATTTGTGGGGATGTACACTTTGGTTGACCAATTGAGGTTGACTCGGATGGTTAAGTTTTCTTTCTAAGCTCTACGGCGAGTCTTCAAGTTTCTCTTCGAGCTCAGCGGGCAAGATGGAGGAGGTTAGGCCTAGACTCAGACGCTTCCGAGGTCCCTTGCTTTGATCAAGCAGAAAGGCTTTGGTTGTGCCAACGGCCGCGTACCTTGAAGGAATGCTCGGGCTGACATATCTCGGGCTGCCAGAAGAAAAGAAGAACTCCGGACTATTTACTACTTGTAGCTACAATCTGATGAAGGATTTTCAGCCATGTTAATCCTGATGAGCTCTTTGTTTTTAGTCTTCCGTTTCTATTTTTTTTTACAATTGTTATGAACAAATGTTGTATTCAGGAAGAACTAATTGTATATTATGAGCCTATGGGCTGTTTGTTATTAATGAAACAGTCGTTCATCAATAGTTTTATATGTACTCGTGTAATTCATGTGGTATAATGTGTATTCAAGCAGTATGCTTTGTATGCCTTTCTGGGCTAGTGTCTTCAAGAGATGGGTGTGCGCACTAAAGGGCGCTTAATTTGCGTCAATAGGTGACAGCTTAAGTTACGCCCATAATGGGACGACTATAGCCCATCTGGAAATGGGCACTTTTGCATAAAACTTCGAACGTCTCTGCTTAGTGACTCGAGTATTTAAGACTTTCTAGCACTATGTGAACAGACGTCCCCATCAGCATGTAGGTGCAGTTGTTGAATTAACGAGTTCAACATACGAGTAGTGCCTGATTGAGCTAGACGTGGTCTAGCTCTAAGCGAGTAGTATATCCTACTTTTTGTAGCAAAAAGTGAGTGTATTACTTCAACTTCGTTCTGGCCAGGGTTATGAATAGTTGGATCGTTGAGGGATCTGAATAAATAAGTAAAACTGACTAAGTAAAAATAGTAGTTTTATTGATAGAGGGGCGCTAGGCCTGAGATGTTGTGGGTGAAAATCTGTAACATGATTGATGATTTGAAAATACTACGGTCATAGTTAAAAATAACTCAACATAAAAATAAATGCTTTTTTTTTTTAAAAAAAAGTGAAAGATACTTTATGCTCGATCCTCGGAAGGTTCGGGGGCATATACTTGGGCTTCCCTGCTCGAGGGTGCTGAGCCTGGAGATGTTACCTCTGGGCCGCTGACAAGCCGATGGTATAACTCTGTGCCAAATCAAACAATAATGAACAGCTTGCTTTCGCAGCTGTCTATTTTGTCTTCGGGGAGGATTCATTTGCTTAGGTAATTGATCAGCGCGTGACGTTGCCCTGTGATGGATCCTGTGTCTGGAACTTCATGGTTCATCAAGTCCACGGGGGTTAGCTCAATCACTATATGCAGGTCGTATGAATCCTCTGACACTTCGCCATCGCTTGAGCTTCCTTCCCGATGGACAAACTCCCAAGCTTGAAAATTTTTCAAGAGTGCTTTCATTCTCTCCTGCCGATCCAGCGTGCAGATGCCTTCTATGGTAAAAACTTCCTTGACTTGACCGATGACCAGTTGGGAGCTGCTGAAGAGGGTGACCTTCCTGTCCCCCAGTATGTAGGCTAAGTCAAGAGCTTGAATTATGGCTTCATACTTTGTTTCGTCGCTTTGAGCTCTTGCGGTCTTGCGAAAGACCATCCCAGTGGGTGTCCTGACCCACAGATCGAAGTCGGGTTCTTCCCCTTTGAGATCTACGTCAATGCTAATCTCCCAACGCCCGGGCTCGATCGGTTCTTCGCTCCTGATTGATTCCTCTGCCTTTGGCTTCAGTTTCACCATAAAGTCTGAGGTAAAACCTTCCAGTTCCTGTGACTCGATGGTTGTTCGTGATTGCTAGATAATGTCATACTCTCCCAGTTTCTCTGCCCATTCTGCCATCTCATTTGAGAGTCCGGATTTAGACAATATAGTCTCTACCGGTATGGAGGAGACCAAACTGACCGTATGGTCAAGAAAATACAAGCGCAGCTCCTGGATCGCCATGATCACGACTTCAATAAACTGAAAGAGAAAAGGCAAAAACCTGTCTCAGCGCAAAGGTGTTTTGCTGGCGTACTTCATGGGAAATTTCCTCCCATTCTCTTCTAGTATAAGGACTGCATTCCATGTTATTTTTTGAGATCAAGATGTTCACCTAGCTTTGGCTCGGTTATCACTGGAAGCTGTAGGAGCTGTATCTTTGCCTGGGCTACGGTTAGGTAACTCCGTATCATCCATAGGGGTCCTCCTTATCTCCGCAGTACCTCAGAGAGCTGACATACCAATTTTCTCGCTTTGGGGACTAGTTGATCCATCACCGCTAATCGATCCCGTAGTTTGCCGATCTCTCATCTGACTTCTCGTTCCATGGCCTCGAACTCGATGGATTCCTCTTCGTCATATTTATTTTTGCTACTGGCCAGACACTAAGATCCCCGGCATAAGTAGGATAATATTCTTCAAGTGAAGACTGCTCACCCCGTAAGTCATTAACCCGTAAGAGGTCGGGTATCTGAAGACTTGATGGAGTGGTGAGGGTATTCTCTTAACACTATGTATCCAAGGTTGTCCTAAGATGACGTCATAAGACATGTTGCAATTCGGCACCTGGAAAGGAGTAATGCTCGTCACGCCCGGTATATGGACCGGTTGAGCTAGTTCCCGGCAAGTTCTTCTTAACAGCTATTGAAGCTAACTATGTTCCGAGGACTTGAAGTTACTTGGTGGCGTTGACGTGAATTTTGCAGCATCACCACCCAAATAATGTTCACGCTACTCTCCAGATCGATCAAGCCTTGCTGGATGCCCAGGTCGGACACGTCTATGGAAACGACGAGGTCGCTCTGGTGCTCTTCTTCTTCCTCCGGGCTGAATGGGATTGGACTGAGCAATTCCCCCGACTTTGTAGTCCCCCAGGATGTGGCTGGTTCTAGAGCCGTGAAGATTACCTTGACGATCCACAAGTTTTCATAACGTTGTGGTCCTTCTTCAATCAAGTCTTTGAGGTGCCCTTCTTTCAATAGATGCTCAATTTCGATCATCACGGCCTTGCAATCGACCGTTGCATGGCCGATACTGCGATGAAAATCACAATAGGCCATTACGTTTCTCCCCATTGCTCCTTTTATGGTAAACGACCATCGGACCCTCAGACCTAGTTTTCCAAAGTGATTGGCAACTAAATCAACGGTGTTGACTCACAAACCAAAATCTCTAAAGCTACGGGACTCTTCCTACTTTTCTTGGGATCCAAATCCCCAGGAACTGCTATGCTTTCCATTTCCCGCCTGGTTCTGGACCTTTGCTTTTGTTCTCCTTCCGTCCCTCTCACTTTCTAGAGTGGGACTCCCTGCTCTATTCCTTCGTTCAGCTTCGGGGTTCTGGGAATGGTCTGGCTCCAAGCGAAGCTTTCTATTGTACCTATGATGCAATGCACTCCATGTTGTCATAGGATGTTGAGTCAAATTCCACTGTAGTTCCCTGGTAGCTAACGATCCCTTTGAGTTCAGACTCTTGCCAAAGGCTACCACAACAATATTATCGGGGACTGGAGGAAGCTCCATACGTTCCCGCTGAAACCTGTCAAGGTAGTCTTTCAGTAGTTCATTGTCATGCTGATGGATCTCGAAGATGTCCTCCATACGCTTCTCCCGCTTGTGGGCACCTGAATGCACTTTCTTGAATAGGTCCTGTATCTGAGTGAATGATTCGATGGAGCTCACTGGTATCTCGGTGTACCAAGAAAAGGCGCCTTTGGTCAGAGTTGAGCCAAACCTCTTCACCAGAGCAGACTGAATCTCTTCCTCGGTGATCTCGTTGCTCTTTACAGCCATGTAATCTGCAGCAATATGCTCATCCGGATCAGTTGTTCTGTCATACGTCAAATTATCTGGAAGATGAAAGTGCTTTGGTATGTGGATCGGTGCAGCGCTTGCTTTGTAAGCATGCTTGTAAAATTTCTGCTCATCTACAGTGGTAACTTGGGGTGGAGCACCCGGCACATTACCAATCTGGTCGTGGATGGCCTTCATCTCCTTTATGAGGTCCTGGATGACAGGTGCTCCCTTAAGGTCTTGATTGTTGATTTTTGATGATCCTTCAGGGGCGGCATCCATGTTTAGCCTGCGGTTAGGGACGGATGCTGGTGAATGGTTCGTGGGCGCTGGTCCTCGCGAGGATGATGGCCTCTAAGGCGATCCAGCAAATATCGCTCCTAACTTTTGAGATATCCCCTAGACCATGTTGTTCGAGTTTCGCTGCTGTTGTTCTGACGTAGTGTTGATGAGATTAACAAGAAAACCTCGAAATTCAGTATTACCTTCCAGCGGTTGGTCGCCTTTTCTATCGGTGGCGAAATGGATTGGCTCCTGGGAAGGGTTATTCGGTTGCTCAACGGGATCCTTAGGCTGCACGTTGGGATCACTGGGATCCTTCACAAATTCATCTACTACATCTGTAGTGTTCTTCGGAATATTGCTACTATCATCAGACATGATTGCGTCTTTTCCTTTGTAGAATACCTATAATTGCCTGGGCCTAACGGTGGGTGCCAAACTGTTTATGCCTAAAATTCGTCGCTAGGCAATACAGTAAATACGATGGAAAATTAAGTAAATAAAAGAGAGAAATAATGAGCAAGAAAAATAAAGTAGTCTTATTCCTTTAGAATAGCCAGATTCTGTGGTGAATCGCTCTGTTGTACAATACAATATAAGGAGGGATATTTATAGTAATGGATATCCAGTCCTAGTTAAGGTAAAATACAAAGACTAATAAGGCTATGAGCCTATAACTCAAGGTGGTGGTATATACGAAACCCTAACTAGAAGACTGTAACCCTAAGGTGGCAGGATGTATGCCTTTCGTTCTACGCCTGTACCACCTGAATGGTCATAACTCGTAGAACATGTGTGTATCCTTTGTGCCCGGTGACTTGTAGGATAAGTCTAGTCTCGCCAGCTGGACTTATACCCCTGTAATAGTAGGTGGCGTATTTTTTCCCACACATTTTGTGGGTTAGGATAGCAGGCACTGGGCTTCTTGGAAGACTTTGTGTCACCCTGTGAATGAAGGTAGAGTTGGTTTTAGGAGCTTGTATGATATTTCCAAGGCCTTATTCTCAAAGCTCTAGTGGAATTTTTGCACCAAGCAATCTCTTTGGAGGGATTATATGAACAACAGTATTTGAAGAAGCATCATGCTGTGGTGGTGCCATGGATGAGGGAAACTTATGCTTGGAAAAAGATGTTGAAGAGCATGGATGAAATGGATCATGAGATAGTTTGGCAATTGAAAAAGGGAAATTCATACTTCTGTCTTGATAACTGGACAGGACTTGGGCCATTGTATCATGCAGTCCCCCGTGAATTTGCATGTGACGAGACGATAGTCTGTGTCTATGAAGTTGTTGAGAAAGGGCAGTGGCAGAAGCAACGCCTTAGGGAGTTATTGCCTAAAGATTTTGCTGATCACGCGATTTAGAATATCAAGCCTCCTAATTGCCCTGAGGATTGGGACAGGCCTTTTTGGATGCTTGAGTCTCGAGGAACATTTTCAGTGCGGTCAGCCTATCATTTGGTTAGGCAAATAAAGAGGGCAAGTGATCTTTACAAGCACATCTGGATTAAAGGTATTCCTTTTAAGATGTCTTTTTTCTTATGAAGGTTATGGAAGTTTAAATTGCCCTAAGATGATATGTTGAAGATGAAGGGAATTCAATGTCCCTCTAGGTGTCACTGTTGTGTTAATCCTGATTTGGAGACAGTCTCTCATGTTTTTCTTAATACACCTCTAGCACGGTATGTGCAGAAGTATTTTGGAGGTCTTGCAGGTCTTAATTTTGTTGGATTGTATTTGACGCAAGTTATTAACTTGTGGTAGGATGTTCCTGGTAGCCCAGTGCTGAGATTGATTTACCATGTTATTCCTATTTTTATTGTATGGGAGTTGTGGAAGATGAGGAATGTATTGAGGCATAGTGGATCGGTCTCAGCAACCAGGGTGGTGTATCTCATAACTCAACATATTATCATGCTGCTGATAGTTCGTGAGAGGAACTTTCAGTATGTGCCTGGTAGGTGGGGGACTTATTTTCGGTGCTAACAGATAATACACCTAAGCTAGTGATGACAAAGGTTATTTGGAGTCAGCCCCAGGTGGGATGGATCAAATGTAATACATATGGAGCTTTTAGAGGTAATCCAGGTGTTAGTTTTTGAGCGTTTTATGTCCGAGATGACAAAGGGGACATTGTGCATGCTTGTTGTATGGAGATGGATGATTGTATGACCACGAATACCCAAGCGGAGGAAACGAAAATTCTAATGGCATTGAGGTATGTAGTTTCTACTTCTTATTATCAAGTTATTGTCGAAACTAATTCGATGATGCTCAAGAGCGTCATGAAAAAAACTTGGGAAGTGCCTTGGCAAATTGTGCCTATAATGGAGGAAATTTGGAGATTGATGGAGAATAGGGAGGAGGTCGTGATGCATGTGTTTAGTAAAGCAATTAGTTGGCGGATCACATGGCAAATTTAGAAATTGATCAAGGGGATGTCATGGTAAATGCCTTTCAAGTTGGATAGTGTGGGAAAGAGGTTGTTGAATAGTGACAAGTATGATGGGCCATACATTCGAGCTACGCCGAGGAGGAATGATTAGAAACAAGGGAGGTGGAGATAAACTTCATGTTCGAATCTATGAAGAGGAGAACATGAAGGCTTTACCTACTAACTTTGTTTGTTTTTTTGTAGATACTTGCAAGATCACAATTAGTGGGTTGAAGATTATTCATACAACTTTATGTGGTTAAATGGAATGGAGAGCAATATTCAAATCATTCAATTGCATATGAGTTGTGTGAAAGGATGGATGCAATATTGCCTTGGTGGTTCAAGATTTTTGGCAAGTTCCATGCAAAACACTACAGGAAGAAAGAGTGTTTCAGTTAGGAGGACTTAAGTCCAATTCAATCAGTGGCAAAAATCTATAGCGCCAGCTGCTGTATGGAGGTGATGGCTAATCCAAGCAGCCATGGAGGCGACGTATGGGAGTTGGCGCAGAGATGGCAGCGGATACACATTAAACAATGGTGGTGTGTTTGAAATGACTGAAAATAAAAAATTGGTTCAGTGGACTATGGCCATTGCATGCACTGCTGTTTCGAAGGATTACGGAAATCTCAGACGAAACAACATGCGATTCGAAGCATGCAAGTCTGTTTCGGCTGGAAATTCTGTTATTGCACAGGTTGATGCTTTTGACCAGTGAAGATACTATTGTTTCATTATTGCATGTCTTATTATCCTACAATTACATTATCGTAGATCATTATCTAGATACTTGAGTTTTTCGGAATTTATTCTAGATCTAGGTAATATAGTGGTTCATGTGAAGCACATTATCAAAGTGTTAAGTTCACCTCGATTGGTGGTATTAGCATTGTATGATATGCTCATTCCAATGAGGTAGATGTAACGCTTGGATATGTAGCTATTTTACCACTACCTAGTTATTACTTAGTCGTAGCAAATTCATATTCTTTCAATGTTGTAAAGACCATATTTATTTTTTGTTTTTGAATATTATTAATAAAATTAGTCGCTAAGCCACATGCTTAGTGGTATTTGCTAAAAAAAAATATAATCCAGACGAAGAAACCTAATTCGAAGGGAAGAGAAGGGAAGAGAGAAAGGGCGCAGAAGTGGGATATTATATTAGCCATGGGATGTTTAAACATAAGTTGGATGCCATTTTACTAAAACCATGGTAAATGGAGACAAAACTCTACAACCAGTCAAATGCAGGGACATAGGTGAAATTTTTTGCTCTCTATTCTCAATACATGTAATGATAAGTTACAATTGCCACACAAAGATTATGGTGTGCTTAAGAACACAAATTAAAAATATATATATATATATATATATATATATATATATATATATATATATATATATATATTTCTAACTTTGTATTGAGTCAAATAAATTTATTAAAATAAATTATTTTACTCGGAAAAATTCAATAATCATCAATGGACCACGAACTAATAATATTAAGGACCCGTTTAGCCATACATTATTTTTTACTTTTTTCCAAATATTTTTTGAAAAACTGTTTGTACATACAAATGTGAAAGTTTTTGCATTTTTATTGAAAAAGATTTTTGAAAAAGCAAAAAGTAGTTGATTTCAAAATTTTCCAAGAAATGTTTCTTCCTCACTCACAAAACTTAAACATTTTTTCAAGTAAAATACATGTTCAAACACAATTTCAATTTTTAAATACAATTTTCTAATTCAACATCAAAAACTCAGTTGTCAAAATTTTTTTGCTATTTATGGCCAAACGGCTACTAAATTAGTCAGATAGTGTAAAAGCTGTCAACTCATATAACTCAACTCCATAAAGATTTATTGTTATTTGTTTGTCAAATCCATAAAGGTTGGTTGTTAGTTGTATGTGTCAAATCTGTATCTGTATATCGAATTTGGATATTGTCCTCAGCCGTAGACACTGAAGATAAATTGGTAACAAAAACACGGTAACTGACATGTCATACTAATTCTAGTACAATGTCAATAATATTGTAAAATTCTGTATATTATTATCCATACGTATAACTTAAATAAACTTATCTAGTACTACTGTTCTCATTTGTTTCACTGTATCTGAATGGGTTGAAACTGAAAGTCATGCTGAAGCTTTTGTTGCTTAATATTACGCTTTAAGGTTCGAGATCTTGAGTGACTTTTTTTCCGGACACAAACATCTTTGGCGACTATTCTCTTTTTAAGATTTAAAATTTGGCGTGTAGCAGCTTAACTGATTGAAAGTATATCGACAAATATCAGTAGGTGAAGAATCTTTTCAAATATTTAAATAAACACTTTATAAATAAGTAAACAAGTACTTTATCACCAATGATTATGGTGTGATATATAAGATCTCTTTACTCTTAATCATAGGTCTCGAGTTTGAATTTTTTTTATGAAAAAGATCATGGTATGAAGCACTTCCCCCAAAATGAGCTTTATTCGGCGTAATCCAAATTACTCCAATAAAGATACCCAACACAACATGGAAAATCAGAAAAAAATAAATAACAAATATGTGTTTACATCAAAAATAGTTTGTCTTATAGCTTGCTGCGTTCTCTATATATGAAATTAATTCTTCCTATTTGCTTTGGTCAAACCAACTTACATGAATGTTTAGTTGGTTACCAGCTGATAGTTAATAGATGTTCTTGAAAATTAAAATGCATCAATTGGGCAGAGACCAGAAGTATAGCTCACTTTAGGCCTGACAAAGGCACAAAGTTGTAGTAGTTACTCTTTTGCAACATACACTGCTAAAAGGACACAAACATCTTTGGCGACTATTCTCTTTTTAAGATTTAAAAGTTGGCGTGTAGCTTAACTGATTGAAAGTATATCAACAAATATCAGTAGGTGAAGAATCTTTTCAAATATTTAAATAAACACTTTATAAATAAGTAAACAAGTACTTTATCACCAATGATTATGGTGTGATATATAAGATCACTCTACTCTTAATAATAGATTTCGAGTTCGAACTTTGGGTATGAAAAAGACCATGGCATGAAGCGCTTCCCCCAAATGAGCTTTATTCGGCGGAATCCAAATTAGTCATGCTCCAATAAAGATATCCAACACAACATGGAAAATCAGAAAAAAAAATAATAATAACAAATACGTGTTTACATCAAAAATAGTTTGTCTTATAGCTTGCTGCGTTGTCTATATATGAAATTAATTCTTCCTATTTGCTTTTGGTCAAACCAACTTACATGAATGTTTAGTTGGTTACCAGCTGATGGTTAGTAGATGTTCTTGAAAATTAAAATGCATCAAATGGGCAGAGACCAGAAGTATACCTCAATTTAGGCCCGACAAAGGCACAAAGTTGTACTCCCTCCGTTCCAAAATGATTGTCACTATTTCCTTATTAGTCCGTTCCAAAAAGAATGGCACAATTCTAAATTTAGAAACATTTTTTAGTTGAAACTACTACTTTACCCTTAATGAAATGCTTTATAGCCACATATTTATCTATGACTTATTTTGGACCACAAGTTCCAAAAGTCTTATCACATTTCTTAAACTCCGCTCCAAGTCAAACTATGACAATCATTTTGGAACGGAGGGAGTAGTAGTTACTCTTTTGCAACATACACCGCTAAAAGGACCGCTACAAGAATAGTGAACAGTGTGGAAATTTATGCCAAATACTTACCAACAGCTCATTGTAATGACCCACGAAGTGGGCCTTGGACCCACTTATTAAAAAGAAAATTTTAAAAAGAGATTTTTACACATATACACAAACTTACACCCTTAAATTACAAAAAAAATAGCAATATTTTACAAATTACAATACATAGCAATATTTTTTTAGCATATTTCACAATAAACAAGATAAATCACATTTTTCCAAACAAACCCTAACTTCAACCCCTGCAACTCCTCCTAGAATCTTCCAAACATATATTTTCACCCGACGGAGCCGTTACTGGAGCTCCGATTGAATCTTTATCGGTACACTCTGAAACTCTTCTCCGGTGAATAGACCCTACAAGAACTTCATAACTATCATCCACAATATAATCAAATGCGCTAATAGAATATGATCTCTGATTATCTCCACCACTGGCGGCGGAGGAATTAGAAACTCCACGGCGGTGGCGACTAACACTGCCGATCTCAATCTGGAAACTGCCACTACATGTCAGTGCCTGATCATTTCCACCTCCACGTGCCTCCGCTGCTAACACTTTATTAATCACTTCTTCATCTGTAGGTTGCGAGGATAGTGATATTTACAAGAGCTATTCACTTAACTTACTGACTTGAATAACTTTCCTTTAAGGCCGTTCACGGTAAAATTTTCACCTACAGGCTACTTTTGTCACTGGTATTTAGTTTGAAGCCACTTTTTTTATTGGTCTTACATGAGAGGCCACTTTTTGGAACTTTAATCTTTGTGGGCTGAAGTTCAAACTTTGTAGGTTGAACTTCATGCCTTAATTATGAAGTTTCAACTTCAATCTGTAAGGGCTGAAACGGTGTTGAAACAGTCTGATACACTCTGAAACGGCATTGAAACACTATGAAACAATCTGAAACATTGTTGAAACAATCTGAAATAGCTATTGAAACAGTCTAATACAGTCTGAAATGGTGTTGAAACAGTATGATACAGTTTGAAACGGCTAGTGAAAAAAAGTCTGAAACAAAATATAAAAAATAATGTGAAACAACGCAAAAAATTGTGACATAGCTTAGAAACAGTGAGAAACAACACACAAACGAGATAAAACAATATTGAAACAGTCTAGAAATAGCTAGATACAGTTTAGAAATAGTTAGATACGGTGCAAAACAACTTAAAATGGTGTTGAAACGGTTAGACACAGTGCTGAAACAACCTGAAATAGGGTTGATACAGTACTGAAACAGCGAGATGCATCGCTGAAACAGTCAGAAATTGGGAGGAGCGAAAGTGAAATTGGGAGAAATGGTGAGAGGAAAAGTGAAATTGAGGGAAATTGGAGGATTACAAGTGAAAATTGGGGAAATGGTAGGAGGAAAAGTGAAATTGGGGGAAATGGGAGGAGGAGAAGTGATATTGGGGGAAGTAAGAGGAAGAATGTAAGGGTTTGTTATGTTATGAGAATATATTGCTATGTTTTTGCTATGTTTGTAATTAACTTTTATTTTCCTCTATATTGGGTAATTTTGCTAAAATATTGCTATGTTTTGTAAATAACTCCTAAATATTGTACTTTTATGTAAAAATTCCTTTTAAAAAATACTCCTTCCGTCCCAAAATGAGTGTCTACCTTTTTTTTTAGGTTTGTCCCAAAAAGAGTGCCTCTTTCCATATTTGGTAACTCTTTAATTCCAAGATTTGTTTTGGACCACAAGATTTAAAGGCATTGGCCCACATTACACACAACTTTAATTTAAAATAACGGGATTCAACAATCTTCCCTATTTTCTTAATCTCCGCACCAAGTCAATTCTAGATACTCATTGTGGGACGGAGGGAGTAGCACTCTAAACAAAGGAACTTACAAATGAGGGTTTTTTTAAAAAAAAAAATTGTTATATATACTAGTATAGTACCCGCGCGATGTGCGGATAATATCAAAAGAAACTAAAATTGGGGATATACGTATAGTAAATATTGGGGATATTTTTAATATTGTATGTGTTCTAATTTTAATTATTGGGATTTCTTATTCGAGAAATTTGATTATATATTTTTGTTTTTACCCTGTAACTTAGAATTCTACCGTATTTTTTTTTTTACTTTATATTAATATTACATTTTTGCTGTCATAATTTAAAAAGGCTTTATCATCTCAAATCCAAAACTAATCATATCCGCACATTAATCAAAGAATAAATACCCTCACGATATCTTTAACCTGGTATTTATACAATAGTCTTTCCAATATGATATCTTCTTTAGTCTTTCACCATTTACTATTGCACATGTAATTCATATATTATCTATATTTAGTTTCTAATTTGTTATTTTCAATTCGTTCTAATATTTGTCGGAGGTTTCTGTAGTAATTAAATTGAATGCAATCTCAAGAAATGAAGGTAAAGATACATTTGAGATTTGAATGCTTGGACTACTTGTAGAATAATGAGAGTATAAATGATAGAACTCTCCGTAAATGAAGATGTTGCATTAACATTTTTTTTTCAAATTGTTAACATTAAAAGGAAAGAAACTTGAATCTCAAAATTGCATTCGCATGCACTGAGTTTTGGTCAAATGCATCACATCCAGTGAGCAAACAATGATAGAACTTAATAGACATGAGTCAAGAACAGGCTACCCAGAACACAATGCCAAATTTTGAATGCGAGTTTCATATTTTTTCTCCTATAATTAGCTTTTACTTGCAAGAATTTAAGAGAACTCATGTTTAGGATATGAAAAGTATTCATATGTATAAAGTGAATAAATAAGCATACTTTCCTGTCTTGTGTTAAGTTTCACAAATCAGATCGTATGAAGCTCAATTTAACTAAACTATAAACCTTAGATTTTGGAGAAGAACTGATTCTAAGAAGAATCTAGAGAGAGAAACTGAGAGCAATCATAAAAACTGAATTGTGTATATTGGATTGAATGAATTACAATGGCAAAATATCTTCCTATATATAAACTAATCTAAGCTAGCTTATGAGCTAAGATATGAGCTAAGACTAACTAACAACTAACAAACTAACTAACTAGGAATTAGTTACCAAAAATAACAAAACTACCCCTAACTACTTATTCATACAGATTAGTACTCTCAATACTCCCCCTCATTCTTGAGGGTGAAAAATATTTTTAACTCCCAGATTGTTCAACAAGTATTCATGTTGTGATCTTCCAAGACCTTTTGTCAAAATGTCAGCCAGCTGTTCAGTAGTACGTGTTGACACCCAATTTTGTCCCGGAAAGTTTCAATTAAAAATAATTATTTTAAAATTAAAATTAATTCTTTGAAAATTAAAAGTAATTGATTAATCTCTAAAAGAAAAGGATAAAATCGCAATTCACGATCCTACATTAAGCCTATCCGTGCAATCCCTTTTATTAGTTGATCTAACCTTTAGAAAGGCTAAAATCGCAATTCACGATCCTACATTAAGCCTATCCGTGCAATCCCTTTTATTAGTTGATCTAACCTTTAGAAAGGCTAAAATCGCATCCCATACACCCCATCAGCCTGTTTGGGCAACGCATACTTATACATACACCCCCTCTTTCTTCTCAGTTAAACCACGCACCCGTTAATCCCCAATTTGAACCCTAATCAGAAATTAACACACGCCGCCACACCAATCCCTCTCACGTAAACCTTAATCACCCTAAAACACCAAATCTGCTATCATCATCCGTGGTCCCGCAACCCTTTTCTCCTTCATAAGGCGTCGGATTATACCCTTTCTTCTCATTTTCCAGTACAATCGCTTTTGTGCTGGACAAATGAGAAGAGAGGAGTACAATCCACTCTTCTCATCCATCCAGATCAGAAGTCGATCGTTTTCAACCGTTAGATCAAGTGTATGAGGTAATTTTTTTTCACTTTTCTTTCTTTCAATTCACAGCTGGTAATACTTTTGATCCCACATCGAAATCCAAGTGTTTTATACTCCTTAGAACCCCTATAAATACCCCCTTTGCACGGTGAGAATAGGGGTTGGAAAATTGAGGAATGTGAGAGGGGTTTTTCATAAGCAAGAACCCCTAGATAGTGCCCTTTAGCATTCCTCGAATTTCTATAGTCTTTTATTTACTTTATATTTGTCTTGCGCTTGCTCGTGTTAGCTCGTTCCCTCAGATCCGCGCTTCATTTCATTGCTCGCAAACAGATCAGTTTCTTTATTCCTTCCCTTGTGTATAATGTGATATCTGATTAGCATAAGGTTTAGTTTAATAATCAGTGTTAATGATAGTTTTATGGCTGTTTCTCTATGAATTGGCACCCGCTTAAGATCCAACAAAAGATAAACAGTCAGTTACTAAAAAAGAAAAGTAGTTTAATCTATGTGACAAATGCATAGGAATTCCTATTGAGCATGAGAAACTAGGAGCAGTTAAAATAATGTGTTTGTACTATCTTATTCTGTGGTAGAAGCTTTATGAAGTTAATTAAAACCAATAGTTGATCACTCGCTAGTTAAAATGGGAGTTATTATATAAAGAAAATGTGTAAACCAGTGGGAGCAAAGGCAAGGTAGAATTCTTCTCTTTTCCAGTTTCTTAGTATGTTAGATATCCAGTTTTAGGGCACTTCCCTGTCCTCTTTACTATCTCAAAATCCTGGTTCTTGTAGTTTAAGAGAATGAGAATGAAGTATGATGTTAGTAGCAGAGCTCAGTGAAGTAGTCTAAAGGTCCTAGGTCCGAAATCCCAGCCTGTCTTAAATCATTTATGGTGTCATGTTCCTTCTAAGTTAGCAAGCCCTTTAAACTCTCTTGTTCTCTTTTATAATATGGTCTGGCTTCATGTTTGGCTGTGAGTATCCTTTGGTTGGTCTGTCCCTGGAGTTCATTAGAGGGCTGTTGTTCTCTGGTTGCCGCAGTTATTGAGGTGAGGTATATCAGATTGTTTAGAGGGGTTTGCAAGGCTTGGTTTAGTTCAGCTTAGGTGTGAAGGGGTGTAAATTGGGTTCTTAGGTCAGTTTCAAGTAAGTTCTCTAGTCTCTTCCTGTGTTGTATCTGTCTAGTAGCTTAAAGGTATGGATGTTTGGTTCCTGTTTTGCTCTTAGTTGGTTCTATTATTTTAGGAAGTGCATGCAGGATCTGTTCTGCCTAGTCTAGTTTCATTGGGCTCTTTTCAGCTTTTTTGTATGTGTTCTCTTTAAGTCTCATTTTTTTAGCTGTCAGTTTGCTTCCTTTAGCATGATTGTTCAAGGAGAAATGAGTAGTGAATCTGTTAGCAGGAGTAGCAGGGGTGTTCTGTGAGTCTGCAGGTCTTGATGCTTGATGAGTTGAGGCAGGGGTGAAGGGGGTCAGGAGTCATAGTAGGGGTCAGGGAAGGATTAGTTCTTGTATGGAGATATCTGAGAGAGGGAAAGAGATCTTCAGAGGGTGTTGCTTGTTCTTCTGGTTTGCTGCAGTTTGCTGGGGTGTATGCAGGTTTGTCTTGGTGGTTTGTAGGTTGTTTAGGGTCAGTTCCAGGGGTTGTAGTTGTTTCCTGGAGGTTTGGGAGTGTATGTAAGAGAGTGTGAGGGAGTTGCTAGAGCTGTAGTTTGTTTGGTTCAGTGAGGGAGCTTGTAGAGTGTTTCAGATCCTTGTTTGTTTGCAGGTGTTCTGAAGTTTGTATTGGAGGCAGTTCTGAGTTGGTACTGGTCTGGTTCTCCCTTCCTAAATCTTTTCTTGCAATTTCCTTTCCCATCTCTTCATATTTGAAGTGTCAAAGTAGTCTGCTCATGCCTAGTTCCCTCTCCAATAGTCTTTTGTTTCCATTTCAGGGGTGATTCCCTTCTTTCCTTAAGAAATGTTATTCAAATTGGGTAAATTGAGATCTGATGGTGAAATTTATGCTTCAAAGTCACTCTAAGTTGTTAATAAGACTAGTAAGCCTTGTCTATGTTTCGTTTTAAATCTTGTGTCCTTTGTCCTTTGGTGCCTTAATCAGTTGGTTAATGATGTCTAAAACAAAAGAAGGGTTTAAATTAGATAAATATTGCCCCGCTTGATTAACAGAGTATGCTATTGTAGTCTTACCATGGTGACTATGTTTATGCTAATCTTCTAGTTTCTTCTTTTATAGAATATGTACTAATCCTTATCTCTTGTCTATTTTTGCATGAATCTTGGGATCGAGTTGAATAAAAACTCACAAATTGGGATGGCATGCATTTGGGAAGTCATTTGATCCGCTCCACATTTTCGGGACTTGATATCCCCGAAAATGTAAAAGAAAAGAAAAAATGAAAACCTTGTTGAAATACAGGGCTTGTGTTGAATTTGCTATCCGGGTTCTACCTTCTAAACTCCTTCTCTCCCGTCCTCTTTAGAAAAGCATGTTTTAGGAGCCGCTTTATTAAACTGTTATCTTATCACATGTTTAGAATTGATTATATAATTGCTTATCCCGTTTCTTTGGGACGCGCCAATTAGTTTAAGGTATTAAGAACCGTTTGTCAATTAATGAGTGCAAATTAAAATTCAATTAAATTCGTATCCTTATTTTATCATTATTTATATTTATATTATTTATCAATTTACTTATTTTATTAAATATTCAGTTATTTATTTACTTAATTATTTATTATTTATCTATTATCTATTTACTTATTATTTACTTACTCATTTATTTATTTACTTATTATTTACTTCTTTATTTATTTATCCTATGTTTTTCCTAAAATTCTAAATTATTTTATCTTTATTAAAATTCGTGAAAATTGCCGGATTAACCGCTTTTAGCGGATTTTCGAAAGTGCTCTTTCAATAAAAAAAGATCTTCTTTCGGAAATAAAAGAACCACTTACATAAGAATCTCTGAAACTTATTTTCCTTTTAAAAATAAGGAAGAAATGCACTCATTAATTAACTCTTGGTTCCTAATAATCCTTAAATTAGGTGGCGACTCCAAAGAAACCCTTTGGAGTCCCATTTTGTTGAGATCAAATCCCGATGCATACTTGTGTGCATTTTTGGGAGGGTTCAACAGCGTGGCGACTCCGCTGGGGAATACGCAAATGGTTCTATCCAAAAGATTTTCACGAATTTGCTTTATATATGTGTTGATTGTATGTATGCGTAGCTTAACTCTTCGTTTGTTTGCATGCCTAAACTAGTATGCGTAGAATTAATTGTTGTGGATGAATGTATTGAAGTTATATTTATTTGTGCATAGTCTGCATTCCGTTCATATTTCCTCCCTCATGGAGCCTGTCAATTCTCTTTCATCTCCTCGATTTCATCACGGGGGGCCCGCTTGACGGTCAATTATACAGGAAGGGCATTGTCCTTCCTAACTCTTTGAATTTCTTTCGTGTCACCAAAGTTAGTTGGGGTATGGTTTGCCTGGTTTGTCATGGCCTGTTTTACTGGTTTATGAGGCCAGGTTTATCCCGCATAGGTCGAGTCAGCCTCAACCGTTAGCCCACTCTTAGAAGGTGATTTTAGGACATGCATGCATATACACCTTAGTTTGGACCCGATCCTTGGTACCGTTTCCAGGAATTAAGAAACCGCCCTTTTGTTGACGGGTTATTAAAACCCAACGACACTGCATATTATGTGATCGTGTGGGTATTATAACGAATTTCAAGCCCTTTGCCATGTCAAATTTGGGAAAACCTCATGTTGTCTTTTATTGTTTTGTAGATATGGATTCAGCCCACCTTTTTCCTCAGCATCGAGATATCCAAATGATCACCACTCCGCCAAAAATCCTAAAAGATTGGTGGAATAACATCAAAGGGGAGTACGGTGCTCAGATTATAAGAAAAACTGGAAATCTGGTTTCATTAATGCATATCCAGGGTGACAAAGGCCTTATTAGAGCCTTAGTGGAATTATGGGATGGCGAAGCGGGTGTTTTCCGCTTCCCTGACTTTGAGTTGTGCCCGACTTTAGAAGAGATCGTGGGGTTTACAGGTTTGACCATGGAAGATCGTGAGATCATTGTGCCTAAGGCCAAATGCCCGAAGAAGTTTTGCAAGATGTTCGAACTGAAATATGTTCCATCATTAGTAGCAAAGAGTCATGGCATGATCTCTCTAGAATATATATTTCAGCGCTTTAGAAGATGGAGCTCTTTTAGCGCATATAAAAAAGAATTTGATTGCAATAAGGAAAAATGGGAGAAACTTAGACCTAAGGTTTTTGTGTTAGCACTACTCGGTACTTTGGTATTCCCGTGTGGTTATGATGCAATTGATATCCGGCTTAGTACTGTGGTGAAATCGGTATTCAACGGAATAAACGGGAGGCAAACAACTCTAGTGCCCATGATCCTCGCTGATATGTTGTACTCTTTGACTGAGTGCTCTGCCTTTAGAAAGGGACGCTTATTTGGTTGCAATCTTCTTTTGCAACTATGGGTTGTTGAGCATCTTCACCCTCGAGGCCCATTGGATTATTTGATTCCTCAAAATGAAAACCGAATCACCACACACTATGCAAGAATGAAAGGTTTCAACCGTCATCAGATTGCTCAAGATTGGTATGATGATCTAAAGGGTTTAAGTGGCGCGGACATTCAGTGGAATTATTCATGGATTGGTAATCGTGAGGTTCGCTTAAGGAGTCCCGACCGGTATTATATCAAGTTGATCGGGTTCAGGAGCATCCAGCCTTACGCTCCGATCCATGTGATGAGGCAATTCGGGTTATTACAGTCCATCCCACTCATCGCTGGTATTCGGGAGTCTGAAATCTAATATAAATCACCTGATTACACAGTTCCTGAAGCAATGAGTATCTGTAATGACTGGGCTCGCTTGGAAAGAGAGTTGATTCGTCAAGATCAAAACCCACCATGTTCTCTCGAGTATTATGCATGGGCAAGGCACATCTACGGCATTGGGGAGATAGAAACGAGCCCTTGGGAGCAGACTGGTTTTGTTGACAAAGAAGCTGAAAGGGATTCTCGCCTTCACCTCCTGCCCATAACAACATTGGATGATTTGATGTTTGACCAAGTTAGCCATTACCCAGGATATTCAGGATATCTTCATGCCACAAACCGGTTGTATCGTGAAAAGCCACCTGCCTGATGATGTTGCTGAATGCTGATGATTATTGCTGATTCCTACAGAAGTTGCAGAATTTATCTCTTATGTTTTATTACCCCTTTTATCCCAATGTAAAAGCTCGAAGCTTTTCCCCATACTTTGATATTTTGTTATGAATTTATGTTTTGAGACTCGGTTTATTCCTAACAGTTATGAGTATTTACTCACTTCTCGAATGTTGTATTGGCAAACGGTTTGTATCATTATAATATCTACATGTGTGTGTAATTTGACGATTAGGTTTACCTCTGGCACAAAGAGGCCCCTTTACAGGATAGGACGCGCGCGCACTTTATTTTACGCTCACTATTTGCGGTTGCTTTATGCCTAATTTATTGCTTATTCAAAATTGCAAAAGTGCTACGTGACGCACGCTACGTGACTGTGTGCAATTTTTCAAACATTATACAAACTAACATAGTTACCTTTTTGAATTTCTCTTTTATTTTGTTTATTCCCAAACAGAAGTTTGATTTGTGCTGATTGAGCTGATCCAAAGACTTCTCTGCACATTGATATACAAAATAGAATTCGACAATGTCTGGTATCGAGGATCAACCTCCCACTCTCAATGACAAGACTCTCGAAACTCCCGGATCTTCAAGGGGAAACATCATTCTTGCCCAAGATGATCTTATTCTAAGCCTGACTAAGCAGATACAGATGCTGAGTGATGAGCTGGCAACGATTAAAGGGCAAGCCCCTCAAAACGCACCTTTAGATGCCAATCCTATTGATAATGCACCCACATACCAAAGCAACCCACTTGATCAAACGCCACCACCAAACCGCACACAAGTTAGTCAAAATACCCCGCCCGTTCAGCAAAATACCCAACCTGCTGGTTATCCTCCATATTATCCATAGCCTAACGACCCCACTCCTCCTCACTACCAATATTTACCTGCCAAAGACACTCCTCGTCATCCACAATCTAAAGCACCCATTGCTGTGGCTATTGCTCCTCTAAATGCCAGTGACCCAAGGCAGGGATATCTCGAGGCACAGTATTATGAGCATGACCCTAATGGTAAGAATTTGGACTTCACAGACTATGCACCATAAAATGAAGTGCCCGTAACTGTGGAAAAATAGGGAAAGACAAGTGGGCAAGAGGAGATAATCCAAGCGATGAAAATCATGCAGCAATCTATCAAGGATTTGCAGGTGACTAAGAAACGTCAAGGCACCTCCTACTGCAGCCTTTATCTTTACCCTGACATTACTCCTCCTCCCGATTTTAAAGTGCCAAAATTTGATATGTATGATGGTCATGGTGACCCATTTGCTCATTTGACCAAGTATCTCAACAGAATGAGGGTTGCGGGAGGCAAAGAGGAACTTCTGATGGCTTACTTCAGTCATAGTGAGGAAGGTATTGCTGCTGAGTGGTTTGCAAGACAGGATATAAGCAAGTGGCATGAGTTTGATGATATAGCCGATGATTTCACGAAGTAGTTTGAGTACAATGTTGCGATGGTCCCTGACCTCATAACCCTAGCCAATTTGAAGAAGAAATCGACAGAAACTTTTAGAGAATATGCCCTGAGATGGCGTGAACAGGCGGCACGGGTACAGCCCCCGATGACTGAGAAGGACATGGTGAAGTACTTCATTAGTGCTCAAGATGACTCTTATTATATGCATATGCTCCCTATGATGAGTGCACCTTATGTCGAACTTCTTACGATGGGATAAATGGTGGAAGAAGGCATTAAATTTGGTCGGGTTGTGAGCTTTGCTGAAATGAAGTTAAGTGCCCAAAATGCTCAAGCTAGCCCAAATCACTCTAGAAGGAGAGAGAAGAAGGAAGAAGTCATAGCTATTGTTGCAGACATTGACCGCCGCCCGGCTAGAAGGTTGAATTTTGATAATCAACTCGCCTACCCTACTTACCAAAATGCCCCTCCTCATTACCCAAATGCACCCCCTACTTACCCAAATATTCCTCCTCCTTACCCAAGTGTGCCACTCCCAAATTATCCTAGTCACTATCAAATTCCTCCCACTCCATTTCCTGTCTACCAAGCACAATCCAGTTATTATCCACCACGCGCACCAGCACCACAACAATACCCTCCTCGCCAAAAAAATTACCAACCCCATGCTCCTGTCCGTCCGAACATGCAACGACCTAACCAAAGCTATGAAAGAAGAGCACCCAAAACCTATACTCCTATAGCTGAATCCTATGGTCAATTGTTTGAAAGATTGAGAAGTGCCGGAGTTGTGCAGCCTGTTCCTGATAACTCTCCAAATCCTCCTCCAAGGTGGTATGATGCTAACAAGCATTGTGCTTATCATTCCGGGGCTGCGGGCCATGACATTGAATGGTGTTATGCCTTCAAGGATAAAGTTGAAGCTTTGATCAAATCAGGCACTATCCAGCTCACTGGAACTCAACCGAATGTGCAAGATAATCCTCTTCCTGTCCATGGAAACAATGCGGTCAATATGATTTCTCTTGATGAGGGGTTCGATTTGAAAGGAACCATTGTTCCCGTTAGCAATGTGAGGGTTGCCAACGAGACCAAAATATATGTTCAAGTTAGAGCTCCCATTCTGGTGCAGGCTGGTATCCCAAGGCCAACTGTCACTGTTATGCTTGCCTTCCCCCTTCAATATGATAGCAAGAGGGTTCCTTGGAACTATTCTGAAGTGCCTATCAGAAGTGGGAAGGTAACCGTTGCTGTTGCTGCTGCACAAGGCATGACCAGATCCGGTAGATGCTATACGCCTGAGAAGTTGGGTCAAGGCCTTGGGGAAAAGGAGGGCATTCTAAGAAAAGTGACTGACACTGAGGCTGAGGACTTCTGGAGGAAAATGCAGTCGAAAGACTACTCTATTCTGGAGCATTTAAAGAATACTCCTTCCCGAATATCCATCATGGCTCTGCGTATGAGCTCTGAAACACATAGAAATGCATTGCTGAAAGTGCTCAAGGAAGCAGAGGTGCCTGCTGAGACCACGGGTGAGAGCTTGGCCGTCTTGGTTGGCCAAATCTTAGAATCTCACAAGGTGTCTTTCTTCAAAGAAGAGCTTCCACCCGAGGGTCTCGGACATAACAAAGCCTTGCATATTGTTGTCAAATGTAGGGACAAATTTGTCGGGCGGATGTTGATCGATGGTGGTTCTGGGCTCAACATATGTCCGTTAGCAACCCTGAAGGAACTCGGAATTGACACTGGAAAAATCAGACAAAGTAATGTGAAAGCAAGGGCTTTTGATGGGGCTCAAAGGTGCACCCTAGGAGAGGTCGATCTTGATCTGCAAATAGGTCCTGTGAACTTCTCTGTGGAGTTTCAGGTGTTCGACATCCCGTCTACCTATAATATGCTACTTGGAAGACCTTGGATCCACATGGTCGGAGCCGTCCCTTCCACTTTGCATCAAAGTGTGAAATTCATATGGGATAACGAAGAAGTAGTGGTTAATGGCGAGGAAAACAGCCCCCTGCATGCTAGCACCACAATTCCTATGGTAGACAATGCCACTGAGCTTGATGGGACTATTTTTCACACTGTTAAGCTAATGAATGTGACTCGAGCATCTAATGATGATTCGAAGAGAGGTACCCTACCCAAAGTCCCCAAGATGATTGTTGTGGAAATGTTAAAGAACGGGTTCAAACCTGGCTCGGGATTGGGAGCAAGTCTGAATGGCATTACTGAGCCCATTTGCTTGCCCAAGAATCTGGGTACTTTTGGCTTGGGTTACTGTCCTACTAAAAAGGAGATTGAAAAGGCCAAAAGGAAACCAGCTATTATTATGCCAGAACCTCTTCCTTCCCTATACCAGTCATTTGTCCAAGCACCGAAAACGGTCATACCAGATTTGGCTGAAGGAGTTGGTAATTTATTTATGAGTGATGATTGGGAATGCAGTGTTGTTATTAAAGACTATGCTGAGGAGTCACCTGTGCAGAATGCTGAGGCAAAGGATCCGATGGCCAATTGGACTTGTGTCCCAGTGGAAGAGACTTGGTGAATGAACTCACTAGTTTATTTTGGCATCACAGTCAGATTGAGGCCCTGAACTGTGTTTTGCCTTCGATTTATGTTTATGTCTTTTCAAAATAATTTGTTTACATTCTGCATGTTTTACTTTAATGTATTGCCTCCCTAAATTAGACTTTTGAAACAAATAAAATGCACCGCATTCCCATATCATTATTTTGCTATGCTTTAATTATTTACTTTATTTTACGCTTTTGATTAATGTTTGTTTCTGTTTCAGCTTTCCACTTAACAAAACTGCCAAAACTTTGCTTGTGACATATAATGAAACAACTGAACAAACTGGTACCGATGCACTGAATATTGGGGAATTTGATGAAGATTTTGTTCCTGATGAAATAATATGAGAAGTCGATCAGTTTGAGAACAAACCAAAGCCTAACTTGGAAGAAACTGATTCAATCAACTTGGGAACTTCAGAAGATGTTAGAGAAACCAGAATCAGTGTTCATTTGACCTCGGAAGAAAGAAGAGCTTATATTGAACTATTGAACGAGTATCGAGACATCTTTGCCTGGTCTTATGATGATATGCCCAGTTTGAGTACTGATCTTGTCACTCACAAGTTGCCAACTGATCCTTCATTCCCGCCTGTTAAGCAAAAGAAGAGAAATTTCAAGACTTCCACAAGCAAACAAATCTTGGAAGAAGTGCAAAAGCAATTGACCGCTAAGGTGATTCGATCTCTCAAGTACCCCACTTGGTTAGCAAATATTGTGCCGGTGCCTAAGAAGGATGGCAAAGTTCAAGGTTGTGTTGATTATCGTGATCTCAACAAAGCAAGTCCAAAAGATGATTTTCCCTTGCCAAATATTCATATCCTTATTGATAACTGTGCAAAACATGAGCTTCAGTCTTTTGTCGATTGTTTTGCTGGTTATCACCAGATTCTAATGGATGAAGATGATGCTGAGAAGACTGCCTTCATCACACCTTGGGGCGTATTCTGTTATAGAGTTATGCCTTTCGGCTTGAAGAATGTCGGGGCAACGTATATGAGAGCAATGACAACTCTTTTTCATGATATGATTCACAAAGAGATTGAAGTCTATGTAGATGATGTTGTTATCAAGTCAAAGAAGAAAGAAGATCATTTGACTGATTTGAGGAAGTTCTTCAACTGCCTTCGACGGTATAACTTGAAGCTTAATCCTGCAAAATGTGCATTTGGTCTTCCCGCCGGTAAGATGTTGGGTTTTATTGTAAACTGGAGGGGTATAGAATTGGATCCGTCTAAAATCAAGACTATCCAAGACTTGCCTCCTCCAAAGAACCGGAAGGATGTGATGAGCTTTCTTGGCCGTTTGAATTACATAAGCCGCTTCATTGCACAATCCATGGTTATTTGTGAACCAATAATCAAGTTGTTGAAGAAAGATGCTGTTATTGAGTGACGGAAGATTGTCAAAAGGCTTTTGATAGGATAAAGTAGTATCTATCTAATCCGCCTGTGTTGGTTCCTCCTGAACCTGGAAGACCATTGATCTTATATTTGTCTATCTCAGAAAATGCATTTGGATGTGTCTTGGGGCAACATGACAAGACCGGGAAGAAAGAACAAGCCATTTATTATCTAAGCAAGAAGTTCACCCCTTATGAAGCCAAGTATACTCTTTTGGAGCGAACTTGTTGCGCCTTGACTTGGACAGCACAAAGGTTAAAGCACTATCTTTCATCATATACAACTTATCTTATCTCGAGGATGGATCCTTTGAAGTACATCTTCGAAAAGCCGATGCCCACTGGGAAATTAGCAAAATGGCAGATTCTGTTAAGTGAATTTGACATAGTATATATCACCCAAAAGGCGGTAAAGGCACAAGCATTGGTGGATCATTTAGCTGAAAATCCTGTCGATGACAACTATGAACCATTGAGAACTTACTTTCCCGATGAAGAAGTCTTGTTTCTGGGTGAGGACATTTCTTCTGAATATGATGGTTGGCATCTTTTCTTTGACGGAGCAGCAAATTTCAAGGGTGTTGGTATTGGAGCTGTCTTAATTTCTAAAATGGGACAGCATCATCCTGTTTCGGCCAAGCTCAGATTTCCATGCACTAACAACATGGCTGAATATGAAGCATGCATTTTGGGTCTTCGATTGGCAGTTGATATGAATATTCAAGAACTTTTAGTGATCGGGGATTCTGACTTGCTGATTCACCAAGTACAAGGCGAGTGGAACACCAAGAATGCAAAGATTCTTCCTTATTTGCGTTGTGTCCAGGAATTGTGCAAAAGGTTTGCAAAGATTTAGTTCAACCATGTTCCAAGAATTCAAAATGAGTTTGCCGATGCTTTGGCAACTTTATCTTCTATGATCCAACATCTCGACAAGAATTATATTGATCCTATTGAAATTGAATCGCATGATAAGCCGGCTTATTGTTTTCAAGTTGATGAAGAGCGAGATGGCCATCCTTGGTATTTTGATATCAAGAATTATCTCAAGGTTGTGAGTTATTCTGAAAATGCAACAAGTGTTCAAAAGAAGAGCATTCAGAGGTTAGCAAATCAATTCTTTCAAAGCGGTGAAATCCTATATAGGAAGACCCCAGACTTAGGACTCTTAAGGTGTGTTGATGCCATTGAATCAAACAAATTGCTTAAAGAAGTGCATGCGGGAATTTGTGGACCGCACATGAATGGTTTTGTCTTGGCAAAGAAGATCTTGAGAGCGGGTTATTTTTGGCTAACTATGGAAACTGATTGTGTTCAGTTTGTGCGGAGATGCCACCAATGTCAAATTCACGGAGATATGATCAAAAGACCTCCTTCTGAACATCATGCAATGAGTTCTCCCTGGCCTTTTGTTGCTTGGGGAATGGATGTTATTGGTCCTACTGAGCCGGCCGCTTCAAATGGACATCGCTTTATTTTGGTGGCTATTGATTACTTCACCAAGTGGGTAGAAGCAACTTCTCACAAGTCCGTAACCAAGAAAGTGGTGTCAGATTTTGTGCGCAACAATATCATTTGTAGATTCGGAGTTCCTGAATTAATCATTACTGATAATGGTGCAAACTTGAATAATGATTTAATGAGAGCAACTTGTGAAAGTTTCAAGATTACTCATCACAGCTCTACTGCATACCGGCCCCAAATGAATGGAGCTGTTGAAGCGGCAAATAAGAACATCAAGCGTATTCTTCGCAAGATGATTGATAATTATAGAGATTGGCATGAAAAGTTGCCTTTTGCACTTCTTGGGTACCGCACCACCACTAGAACTTCAACTGGGGCAACTCCCTATCTTTTGGTGTACGGCACAGAAGCAGTCTTACCCGAGGAAGTAGAAATTCCTTCTTTAAGAATCATTCAAGAAGCTGAGTTAGAGAATGCTGAATGGGTAAAGATCAGATATGAACAGTTGATTCTTATTGATGAGAAAAGAATGAATGCAATTTGTCATGGGCAACTTTATCAAAATCGCATGATCAAGTTTTTTGGCAAGAAAGTGAGAGTGAGAGACTTCAAACTGGGGCAATTGGTGCTAAAGAAGATCTTTCCTAATCAAGAAGAAGCAAGGGGCAAATTTGAACCGAATTTCCATATATGGTTCACCGAGTTTTATCTGGAGGAGCACTGATTCTGGCAGAAATGGATGGTCAAGTTTGGCCGAAAGCAATCAACGCAGATGCCGTCAAAAGATACTATGTCTGAAGCAATTGCAAGATTAGCATTGTTTCGAATATAACCTTTGATGTAATTTGAACTACTTCTGACCTGATTCCTGGAATGGCAACAGGATAAGTAGGCAATGCCCGTCGGATTCGGTCAAAATATTGTAACACTTTAAGCTTGTTTATCTTTTATGATGTAATTCCGAACTATGCATCTGGGCAGATGTGTAGGTTTTCCAATTCGGATGCGGCTTCGCATTTAGATTGCCATATTTTTCCCAAAAATCATGTAAGCAGAACTACGCACAGTCTGATTCCCGTGGAGGGATACGTAGGTGCTCTTAACGGGCTCGACTCTATAATATTAAAATTTTCAGTCTCCCCTAAGGCAAGCAACTGGGGCAAATTTTGCAAGGCAAGTTGAAGATTTGAAAGATAGCAACTGGGGCAAATTTTGCAAGACGATTTGAAGATATGGATATCATCGGGCAAATTTTGCAAAACGAATTGAAGATTCAGAAGATCATAACTGGGGCATATTTTGCAAAATTGGTATTGCTTATCAAAGGCTATGATGGCAAAGTTCAAAGATTTTCAAGATTGGTGCAAGTTGTGGATGCAAAGGACGTTCAGTTTATTTCAAAATATGTCATGAGTTCAGTTGAAGCAAAAATTTTAAATGCATTATAACTTTTTCATTTGCATATCAATGATTACTAGCTTACTATTTTATCAAATTACTTTATTTTTTGCCTCTATCTTAAGATGGGTTATACTATTGAGTTCATAAACCAAGTTTCTGAGTATGGTTTTCAAAGCTCAAGTCTCACGAAGAAGAGGAAGCGATAGCAGCAAATTCAAGATGAATCAGCACAAATCAAACACCCCTCCCCAAAACTAACGAATTTCTCTTTGAAAGCAGGAACATGAAGGTTTAAAGAGAAAGAGCATTCAGAGGGGACCAGCAACACCAATTAAATTGACGACGCATATGATTCTGCTTGACAGATCATTCAAATTTACTCTTGCGGCATCTAAGCATTACATTTGATTATTGCCGAAAGACGGCACTTTTCTTTTCTCAACATCTTAACATTGCAATAGAATTTACCTCATGATAGTTTAAGACAAGTCGGCTGAAGTACCACTTTCGGAGTGTTCCGCGATGTCGGTTGTCTTGCAATATTGGCATGTTATATTTAAAGTAGATTGATAGTTTAAGATAAGTCGGCTGAAGCACCGCTTTCGAAGTGTTTCGCGATGTCGGTTGTCTTGCAATATTGGCATGTTATATTTAAAGTAGATTGATAATCTAAGACAAGTCGGCTGAAGCACCGCTTTCGGAGTATTTCGCAATATCGGTTGTCTTGCAATATTGGCGTGTTATATTTAAAGTAGATTGATAATCTAAGACAAGTCGGCTGGAGCACCACTTTCGGAGTGTTTCGCAATGTCGGTTGTCTTGCAATGTTGGCATGTTATATTTAAAGTAGATTGATAGTCTAAGACAAGTCGGCTGAAGCACCACTTTCGGAGTATTTCACGATGTCGGTTGTCTTGCAACATTGGCATTATTATATTTGAAGTACATGATTCGACTTGAGACATCATGTCTCGTTAGTCAACTTATCTTATGAAAGCCTTGCATTTTACAAATTCGTTCTCACTTTACTTATTGTTTCACTTTACCGTTTCAGAATAATGATCAGCCTAGAGGTTCCCCGGGCGGAGCACCTCGTCAGTTGATCGAGAGAAGAACTTATTGAGCATCACAACCAGCATTTACAATTTTACATTATCCCTTTATTTATTTCTTATTCCAATTATTATAGTTTATTAGCAGTTGCTCGCTTACCGTTTGTTAAGTCTTTACAGAATTTTGGCAATACCGCAGCAGCATTTGGAGCATAACGTGGAAGTTTTTCTTAGCAGTGAACTGGGGCAATCGTTGATATGAGCTAGACTCGTCAGCGAGGATCTGAAGAATCGCACTCGAACAAGCAAACTCTATCTTAATCTTTCATTCCAGATTAGGGCTCAATTTGAATTTTTTTCTTTCTATTCGTGCGCCCTTTTCTGTCAATCGTGTGAGTCTTCGTATCTAAGTGTCATTGAACTACATATGGCCTGATTCTCTTTCCGTCCGAGATATGTAGGCAACTCGAAAAGTGGAGTTCGGCCATGTTCATATATCCTCGCGCTTTGATCCTTGGAATCAAAGTCCTTTGCTTTATTGTGATAAAATTGGTTTTCCGTCAACTTCTTTACCCTGAAAACTCTTTCATCCTTTTCCGAGTAAAGAGGGGCAGCTGTTGACACCCAATTTTGTCCCGAAAAGTTTCAACAAAAAATAATTATTTTAAAATTAAAATTAATTCTTTTAAAATTAAAAGTAATTGATTAATCTCTAAAAGAAAAGGATAAAATCGCAATTCACGATCCTACATTAAGCCTATCCGTGCAATCCCTTTTATTAGTTGATCTAACCTTTAGAAAGGCTAAAATCGCAACCCATACACCCCATCAGCCTGTTTGTACAACGCATACATATACATACACCCCCTCTTTCTTCTCAGTTAATCCACGCACCCCTTAATCCCCAATTCGAACCCTAATCAGAAATTAACCCATCCGCCACACCAAATCCCTCTCACGTAAACCTTAATCACCCTAAAACACCAAATCTGCTATCATCATCCGTGGTCCCGCAACCCTTTTCTCCTTCATACGGCATCGGATTATACCTTTTCTTCTCATTTTCCAGTACAATCGCTTTTGTGCTGGACAAATGAGAAGAGAGGAGTACAATCCACTCTTCTCATCCATCCAGATCAGAAGTCGATCGTTTTCTACCGTTAGATCAAGTGTATGAGGTAATTTTTTTTCACTTTTCTTTCTTTCAATTCACAGCTAGTAACACTTTTGATCCCACATCGAAATCCAAGTGTTTTACACTCCTTAGAACCCCTATAAATACCCCTTTGCACAGTGAGAATAGGGGTTGGAAAATTGAGGAATGTGAGAGGGTTTTTTCATAAGCAAGAACCCCCAGATATTGCCCTTTGCCGTTCCTCGAATTTCCATAATCTTTTATTTACTTAATATTTGTCTTGCGCTTGCTCGTGTTAGCTCGTTCCCTCAGATCCGCGCTTCATTTCACTGCTCACAAACAGGTCAGTTTCTTTATTCCTTCCCTTGTGTATAATGTGATCTCTGATTAGCATAAGGTTTAGTTTAATAATCAGTGTTAATGATAGTTCTATGGCTGTTTCTCTATGAATTGGCACCCGCTTAAGATCCAATAAAAGATAAACAGTCAGTTACTAAAAAAGAAAAGTAGTTTAATCTATGTGAGAAATGCATAGGAATTCCTATTGAGCATGAAAAACTGGGAGCAGTTAAAATAATGTGTTTGTACTATCTTTTTCTGTGGTAGAAGCTTTATGAAGTTAATTAAAACAAATAGTTGATCACTCGCTAATTAAAATGGGAGTTTTTATATAAAGAAAATGTGAAAACCAGTGGGAGCAAAGGCAAGGTAGAATTCTTCTCTTTTCCAGTTTCTTAGTATGTTAGATATCCAGATTTAGGGCACTTCCCTGTCCTCTTTACTATCTCAAAATCCTGGCTCCTGTAGTTTAAGAGACTGAGAATGAAGTATGATGTTAGTAGCAGAGCTCAGTGAAGTAGTCTAAAGGTCCTAGGTCCTAAATCCCAGCCCGTCTTAAATCATTTATGGTGGCATGTTCCTTTTAAGTTAGCAAGCTCTTTAAACTCTCTTGTTCTCTTTTAAAATATGGTGTAGCTTTATGTTTGGCTGTGAGTATCCTTTGGTTAGTTTGTCCCTAGAGTTCATTAGAGGGCTGTTGTTTCCTGGTTGCCGCAGTTATTGAGGTGAGGTATATCAGATTGTTTAGACGGGCTTGCAAGGTTTGGTTTAGTTCAGTTTAGGTGTGAAGGGGTGTAAATTGTGTTCTTAGGTCAGTTTCAAGTAAGTTCTCCAGTCTCTTCCTGTGTTGTATCTGTCTAATAGCTTAAAGGTATGGATGTTCGGTTCCTGTTTTGCTCTTAGTTGGTTCTATTGTTTTAGGAAGTGCATGCAGGATCTGTTCTGCCTTTTCTAGTTTCATTGGGCTCTTTTCAGCTTTTTTGTTTGTGTTCTCTTTAAGTCTCATTTTTTTTAGCTGTCAGTTTTCTTCCTTTAGCCTGATTATTCAAGGAGAAGTGAGTAGTGGATCTGTTAGCAGGAATAGCAGGGGTGTTCTGTAAGTCTGCAGGTCCTGATGCTTGATGAGTTGAGGCTGGGGTGAAGGGGGTCAAGAGTTGTTCTGGTTAGGTCCAGAGGGTCAGGAGTCATAGCAGGGGTCAAGGAAGGATTAGTTCTTGTTTGGAGATATCTGAGAGAAGGAAAGAGATCTTCAGAGGGTGTTGCTTGTTCTTCTGGTTTGCTGCAGTTTGCTGGGGTGTATGCAGGTTTGTCTTGGTGGTCTGTAGGTTGTTTAGGGTCAGTTTCAGGGGTTGTAGTTGTTTCCTGGATGTTTGGGAGTGTATGTAAGAGAGTGTGAGGGAGTTGCTGGAGCTGTAGTTCGTTTGTTTCAGTGAGGGAGCTTGTAGAGTGTTTCAGATCCTTGTTTGTTTGCAGGTGTTCAGGAGTTTGTATTGGAGGCAGTTCTGAGTTGGTACTGGTCTAGTTTTCCCTTCCTGAATCTTTTCTTGCAATTTCCTTTCCCATCTCTTCATATTTTAAGTGTCAAAGTAGTCTGCTCCAGCCTAGTTCCCTCTCCAATAGTCTTTTGTTTCCATTTCAGGGGTGATTCCCTTCTTTCCTTAGGAAATGTTATTCAAATTGGGTAAATTGAGATCTGATGGTGAAATTTATGCTTCAAAGTCACTCTAAGTTGTTAATAAGACTAGTAAGCCTTGTCTATGTTTCGTTTTAAATTTTGTGTCCTTTGTCCTTTGGTGCCTTAATCAGTTGGTTAATGATGTCTAAAACAAAAGAAGGGTTTAAATTAGATAAATGTTGCCCCGCTTGATTAACAGAGTATGCTATTGTAATCTTACCATGGTGACTATGTTTATGCCAATCTTCTAGTTTCTTCTTTTATAGAATATGTACTAATCCTTATCTCTTGTCTATTTTTGCATGAATCTTGGGATCGAGTTGAATAAAAACTCACAAATTGGGATGGCATGCATTTGGGAAGTCATTTGATCTGCTCCACATTTTTGGGACTTGATATCCCCGAAAATGTAAAAGAAAAGAAAAAATGAAAACCTTGTTGAAATACAGGGCTTGTGTTGAATTTGCTATCCGGGTTCTACCTTCTAAACTCCTTCTCTCCCGTCCCCTTTAGAAAAGCATGTTTTAGGAGCCGCTTTATTAAACTGTTATCTTATCGCATGTTTAGAATTGATTATATAATTGCTTATCCCGTTTCTTTAGGACGCGCCAATTAGTTTAAGGTATTAAGAACCGTTTGTCAATTAATGAGTGCAAATTAAAATTCAATTAAATTCGTATCCTTATTTTATCATTATTTATATTTATATTATTTATCAATTTACTTATTTTATTAAATATTCAGTTATTTATTTACTTAATTATTTATTATTTATCTATTATCTATTTACTTATTATTTACTTACTCATTTATTTATTTACTTATTATTTACTTCTTTATTTATTTATCCTATGTCTTTCCTAAAATTCTAAATTATTTTATCTCTATTAAAATTCATGAAAATCGTCGGATTAACCGCTTTTAGCGGATTTTCGAAAGTACTCTTTTAATAAAAAAGACCTTCTTTCGAAAATAAAAGAATTACTTACCTAAGAATCTCTGAAACTTATTTTCCTTTTAAAACTAAGGAAGAAATGCACTCATTAATTAACTCTTGGTTCCTAATAATCCTTAAATTAGGTGGCGACTCCAAAGAAACCCTTTGGAGTCCCATTTTTTGGAGGGTTCAACAGCACGTATATGTGCAGTTTTGATCATGCTAAGCTAAATCTTCTCCCTAACAAAGTAGCAATCAATGTCAATGTGTTTAGTACGTTCATGGAAAATGGGATTTGCTGCAATCTGGAGTGCTGCCTTACTATCACAGTATAGTTCCACTTGTAGATGGACCTGTACCCCCCCCCCCCCCCCCCCCCCAGTTCTTTATACAAACCAATCAACTAGAATACCTCAGCCACTGCTGAAGCCATGCTTCTAAATTGAGCTTCTGCTGAACTCTTGGACACAGTTTCTTGCTTTTTTGATTTCTAAGATATGAGAGAACTACCATACTTCACTAGATAACCTGTAATAATTGACCTCCCGGTCTCAATGCAAGCCCCCCAGTCTGAGCCAATATAGACTTGCAGTTCTGTACATCTTCCAGCATGCAACAACAACCCTTGTCCTGGTGCCTTCTTGATATACCTAACAACTCTCCTAGTTGCCTCCATATGAGATAACTTTGGAGTCTGCAAGAACTGGCATGCCTGGTCATAGTCATGCCTGGTCATAGTCATACCTAGCAACTGAACTGAATAAGAGATGTCATGCCTGGTCATAGTCAAGTATAGAAATTTTCCAATTAGCCTCTGATAACTGCCAACATCTTCAACTTCAAGCAATTTGTCTGTTGTTACTTGATCCTTCTGGAACAATTTATCAAATTCTACAGAAGTAAGCTTTTGATTGACCTCTAGAGGTGTGTTGGCTGTCTTGGCACCACTGAGTCCTAAATCAGATATCAATTCCAGTGCATACTTCCTTTGGTTCACCAAGATTCCTTTGCCTGACCTAGAGAATTCTATGCCCAGAAAGAACTTCAATTGACCAAGGTCTTTCATTTTGAATGTCTGTTGCAGGTCATGTCTAACCTGAGCAATTAAGTGTTCATCATTTCCAGTCAATAGTAAATCATCTACATAAATGAGTAATATGATAGTATTGCTCCCTCTGTGTAAGATGAAAAGGGAATAGTCATATAGACTTTGTCTGAAACCCAAATGAATGAGAGCTTGTGTGAGCTTGATATTCCATTGTCTAGAGGCTTGTTTCAAGCCATACAAGGACTTTTGCAGCTTACACACATACTCCCCCTGTCTGGTAAACCCCTGTGGAACCTCCATGTATACCTCCTCCAACAAGTCTCCCTAGAGGAAGGCATTATATACATCCATTTGAAAAACAGGTTCTCAGCTGCAGCAACAGAAATAACAGTCCTCACAGTCACCATCTTGGCAACTGGAGAAAAAGTTTCTTGATAGTCCAGGCCTTCTCTTTGACTGTATCCCTTGGCCACCAATCTGGCCTTGTATCTCTCAACCTCCCCATTTGCCTTGTATTTTATTTTATAGACCCATCTGCACCCTATAGCTTTCTTTCCTGGAGGCAACCTAACAACGCTCCATGTCTTATTGTCCTCTAGAGCTGTTATTTCCAGTTGCATGGCCTCTATCCATTTTGGATCTGGCAGCCTCAGAAAAACTCTTTGGTTCAATGCAAAAGGATTGAGCAAGCAATGTTGCCTTGTAGGAGGGTGAAATTTGATCATATGAGATGTTATTAGAGATGGGATGAGCACTTTTAGAACCAGGTGCAGTGATGTAATCTTGCAACCAACCAGGTTGTTTGCTTATTTTGCTTGACTTTCTAGTGGGTAGAACATGAGTTTCTGAAGGAGTAGGTTCAGTGGAGGATGGTTGAGTTGGGTTTGAGATAGAGGTGCTGGTGGCAGGTGATTCTGTGTTGGGAAGTGATAATGTGATAGGTTGAACATCAGATGTGTCTATGAACTGTAGAACTGGAAATTTTGGAGAAGGAGAGGCAGTCATCTCCTTAAAAGGAAACACACTCTCATGGAAAGTGACATTTCTGCTGACAAGAAAGGTCCTAGAATGCAAATCATACTCCTTATATCCCTTTTTGGAGGATGAGTATCCCATAAACACCCCAGATATAGCCTTTGGACCAAACTTATCATGCTCATGAAGGAGCTTAGCATAACATAGGCATCCCAGAACTCTCAGATGGGTAATGTTAGGTGGTTGTTTATATAGCAACTCATAGGAGGATAGGCCTTTCAAGAGCCGAGATGGAAGTCCGTTCAATATATCTACAGCTGATTGAATGTAATCTCCCCAGAATTTCAGAGGAATATGACCTTGAAATCTCAGTGCCCTTGCAGTATCTAGTATAGTCCTGTACCTTCTCTCCATTATTCCATTGTGTTGTGGAGTATAGGCACAGCTACTTTGATGTAGGAGTCCATGAGTTGTAAGAAGCTCATTTATCTGAGAATTAAAAAATTCTCCACCATTGTCTGATCTAAGAGCTTTAATTCCAGTCCCAAACTGAGTATGAATGAACTTAAAAAAGTTTCTTAAAACTACAACAACCTCATCTTTAGTACTTAGCAAAGTAACCCAAATGTATCTAGTATGGTCATCCACCAGTGTGAGGAAATATCTTTTGCCATCATAAGTAATCACCCTATAAGGGCCCCATACATCTGCATGTAATAGCTGGAAAGGTACACAAGAAACAGTAGTACTCAAGGGAAAAGGTTGTCTTATTTGCTTAGCAAGAGGGCATACAGTACAATGATAATCTTCATTCCTTACAGCTCTTAGGCTATCCTTTTCATGGTATTTACAGATATATGTCCTAGTCTTTTATGCCAGGTACTAAAACCTTCCTTATTCACATCAATGGACTCATGTATGGATGCTGCAGCATACAGATTGTTTGCATTCCTGACTGACTTCTTCTGATTCATGTCCATCACATATAAACCTTGCTCCTCTTTACCAGTCTCAATCACCTTCCCACTCAAGATGTCTTGAAATATACATAAATCAGGGAAGAATGTGGCTGAACAATTAAGTTCTTTGGTCAGCTTTGACACTGAAAGCAAGTTGAACTTAAAAGCTGGCACACATAGTACATCAGTGATAATTTGATCCTTAAATACCAATGTTGTACCAACATGGCTTACTTCAGCTAGACTACCAGTAGGTAGATGTACTTTGTTTGCTTTAGTGTGAGCCATTATCTTACAGTTAGTCAGCAAATACACATTAGACACTATATGACATGAAGCACCTGTATCAATTATCCACTTGTCACAACTGTTATATGTCATGAAAGCAGTAGTGATATCTGCTATATTTGCCTGCATCTCCACAGATTTCCCCTTGTCTAGCATGTGTAGAATCTCTTGATATTGTTCCTGTGAGAACATTTGTGCAGCATTATGTGCCTGATAAGGAGTAGATGGCCCATGTAACTGAGCATGATACACTAGCCTCTGAGGCATAGACATAGCATTGGTGTTATATCCCTGATAATATGATGGTAAATGACCCTGCTGATTCTGGTATGCTGATCCTTCAGACCCTGCTCCATTCTGATATTGTGCAGAGATAGGTGGGAATACTTGTCCCTGATGATGAGCAGATGTGTGCATAAAGGAGTTCCCAGGATAACTAACAGAGTTTGGCCTAGTAGTGTTGCACTGTAATGGAGTGAGTTGTACCCCACTGGATTCAGAGTTATTTAATTCACTTTGAGAGACTGAATGAGCTGAGGGGTTGAAACTCTGATTAAAGCCCTTGTTAATACTCTTAGGGTGACCTGGTGTGTAGCCAATGAGTTGATAGCAACCATCTTTAATATGCCCTTTTAAACCACAGTGCTCACATTGAACATTTCTGTTTTTCTTAGGCCTAAAGTTAGAACTCCCTTTCTTGCTATAGAAAGCTATGGAGTCCTGAGAGGGTGCCAAACAAGATGCATTTGCCAGGGGCCTTTGGCTTTCATCTTGCACAATTAATGCATAAGCCTGGTTCAAACTTGGAAAAGGAATCATCATCAAGATCTGGCTTCTAGTCTGACTATAGGATTCATTCAGACCCATTAAGAACTGCAACAAACGCTGAAACAAAATATGCTCAAGAAAGACCTTGGACTTGGGACATCCACAGTCAGGAGGTGGGATCATGGCATCATATTCATCCCAGAGGTTTCTCAGGTGTGAGAAATACACAGAAACTGAATTTACCCCCTGAGTTAAAGTAGTAATTTCTCTATGAAGCCGAAAGACACGTGAGGTTTTTACTTTATCAAAACGCTCTTTCAAATCATCCCAAACATGTTGTGCATCATATGCAAAAACAATGCATGTTACTAATTCCTTAGATACATTACTCATTATCCATGAAGGCACCACAACATTACACTTATCCCACTGCCGGTGCAGAGCAACATCAAAAGCAGACTTTTTACAATCTCCATTGATAAAACCTAGTTTATTTTTAGTTAATAAAGCAATCTCCATGGACTTACTCCATACAGTGTAATTTTCAGTGCCTACAAGCTGAATTGGAACATTAATGGAACCTGAAGTGTCAGAAGGGTGGAGATACAGTAGATGTGCATGATCAATCATCATTGAATCAGCTGATTCACCACTGGCACTGCCTCCATTTCCTGGAACACCAGTCACCGCCATTTCCAAAGCTGAATCTGTTCACTGTGTATATGAAGATGACGAGAAATAAACCCTAAATTTCAAACAATTTGAAAGTAAATTCGCAGCTTGAATCAGGATCAAGCTCTGATACCATGTTAAGTTTCACAAATCAGATCGTATGAAGCTCAATTTAATTAAACTATCAACCCTAGATTTTGGGAAAGAACTGATTCTAAGAAGAATCTAGAGAGAGAAACTGAGAGCAATCATGAAAATTGAATTGTGTATATCGGATTGAATGAATTACAATGCCAAAATATCTTCCGATATATAAACTAATCTAAGCTAGCTTATGAGCTAAGATATGTGCTAAGACTAACTAACAACTAACAAACTAACTAACTAGGAATTAATTACAAAGTTTCATAAATAACAAAACTGCCCCGAACTACTTATTTATACATATTAGTACTCGCAATAGTATTCAGTCCAATTTTTACGAATTGAATATGCACAAAAAAAGCGACATATGAAGTAAACATAAGAAATACGCTCATAAAAAGATTCCGATTGGCGATTACTATTTCCTTGTGCACATTATTGGAAGCTTCCGGTCAATTCTCGACGAACAAACATGTACGTATGATCTTTTTTGATACTTCAAAAAAGACAACTATAATACCAAAATTCATAGTACTTGCTGACCTCTTATTCTTGTAGGGGATTTATGCTCATGAACACGGAGTCCTGTGACCCGTGCTCAAAATATGAATTATGTTGTGCATCCGCTAATATTTTTGGTTAATATTTTGTGAGCACCCATCTAAATAAAAGTGTTCAGCTTCCTTCTAGTTACAGAGGAAGTTATCATATTTGCATTATTGTCTTTATCAAATATACATTCTTATAAGAAAGATTACTAATTTGGGGTTTCAAGATCAATGTTTTTTTTGTTAGCTTTTCCTTTTCTTTTTTAGTTTTTCACTTTTTCTATCTCCTCTATTTCATATCTTTCTGCGGTTTTCCCCATCTACTATCCTTTCTTTCTTTCATTCTCCCCACTTGCTATCTTTCTTTTTTCTTTTCTTTCCTAATTTTCCAAGTTATTTAGGGTATTCCCTTTTGTTTTCTTTCTTTTTTTTTTATTTATCCAAATTTACTATTTCCTTTCACTAAGAATCAAGATTATATTGGTTGAGTGCATACAATTTAAAAGATTTTAAGTTTATATCTATTGTAATATCTCATTTATTATATTTTGAAGGTTGCCAATCAATTGCTTGTTATAGGTGTTGACACCCAATTTTGTCCCGAAAATTTTAAAAGTCAAATTAATTTAATCAGTGGTCAATTTTAATTGAATTTAAAATGAATTAAAGAATATTTTGAGGAAAAGGGCTAACTTTGCAATACACGACCTCAATCTTATCTCATTAGTGCAACACCTTTATTCTATCTAAGTATCTGAAAGGGCTAAAATCATTCCTAGGATTTGAAATCAGCCTATTTGTGCAAAGCACATATAACATATACATACACTTCCCAAAATCAGAAAGCCCGCTAGCCCAATGCCCAAACCCGGCCCACTCTCACCTATACACACATACACAAACATATCAGCTTACCCCGTTTTCCCCAATTCCATCCCGAAACCCTAATCCTTTCCCCAAACCCACGCCGTCACCCTTTCCATTGCCATTTCCAGCCACACCCAAGCCCGGTCCCCACTTCCCTTGTCTTCCTCAACATGGCAAAAATCCCATTCAACCCGACCCCTTTCGTTTCCCCCCAAAAACTGCGACCCCACTGTGATAAAATCCAATCTAAACCGTTGGTTTCTACTCCTCTTCATCATCAAGGGCGCGGATCGAAAGCTAAGCAAGCTTTGAATTCAAAAAATCAGAATCGAAAGGGAATATTCGATTTGACTCGGATCCCTTTTGATTTTTGATTTTTTTCTTTTCAAATGCTTACATAAAAGGTTGAAATCCGAACGTTAGAAAAGGAGGAGGTAAGGATATACTAGTCTTTTCATTCTAGGTCAAAACCCTAATTTTTCTTCTATATATATGCTGTTTGATCACTTGCAAAGGGGCGGGGGGAAAAATTTTCATATAACAAAAAAACGGCAGAAAAGGAAAAAAGAATAGAAATCTTTAGTTCACTGATGAATGGTTTTAAAGTGATTGTGATTTGATTTCTAGCTGATTCCAGTTGATATTCTTGTTTTTCTTCTTAATCATCGCATCGTCATTCGAGTCGTTAACCTCGTGTCGTCGCTTGTTCGAGTATTGACTCTTCAAATCCTTACGCCTCAGTCGCTGCTTTTAAAAAGGTACAATACTCAACTTTTTATTGTTTCTAAAATATATGTACGTGTGTTTAGCCTTATTCTGGTTTTGCTGTTGAATTTGTATTGTTAGCTGTAGTTGAAGTTTGAAATTTAATCTTGCTAGTTCAAAGTTTGTTCATATGGCATGAAAACTGTTTTGAATCCTAAATATTGTTTCATTTGTGTTCTGGAATTGAAGTAAGGATAAGTGGTTATATGCAGTCCTTCCTCAGTTTGGTCTTGTGAGTTTCTAGAGGAGTCCTGGGGTTTGTAGAATTTGTTCAGGTTGTTGTTTGGTTAATGGAAGTGCTGCAGTTTGTAGGGGTGGTCTTGCAGGTGGTTTGAGAGGGCTCTTTAAGTAGAAGTATAGGAGGCTGTTTGTTGGTGAAGCTTGGTTCTATTTCTGTTCAGGAAGGTGCTGGGTGTTCAAGAGGGTGTTGGGGTCTTGTATTTGGGTTCTTGTATGTTAGCAGGGGTGTAGAAGTGTCTTTGGTTGGTAGGTAGCTTGGAGCATAGGGTCTAGATTTGTTGTCTGGTAATGAGAAGGGAGAATTAAAAGGGCAGTTTCATAGGTTCATTTCAGCTTCTTGTTTCTATCTTATTTAATGTGTTGGTTCCCTAATTAAGTTGCCATCTCCTCTCCCTTCCTGCCTGGTTTCCGGTGAGTTAAAATAGCAGCAGATTGTAGGGGTTCAGGGTGGTTTCTGGCTGGTTCAAAGGAGAAGTGTCGGGGTCTGGTTCTGATTTGGTTAAAAGGGATTAGTTTTAGGCTTCTTGTTGTTGTAGTGTTGAAGTATTTCTGGAAGCTAGGATGTGTTTGTGAGGTGCTATGAGAGTCGGGGAGTGAAGCATTTATGGTCTTGCTTGTCCAGGTTGTTGGTAGGCAGTGTGTTCAGATTTCAGGGGTCTTTTCTTTAGTTTAAAAATTGGTGTTTTCTTATTGAGTTTTAAGGTGAATAGAAGGAAAAAAACTAGCAGTATTTCTTGGCTCCATTTTCTTGCTTTAGTTGTTTCAGTATTTAGACTTCTCCTCTTTACGTTTCAGTTTTTCTTTTATATTTTCATGAAGTGTAGAATCTATTATACGATAGATTAGCTTGAAATAATGAGGTTTGTGAAATGATTATTATGTTTAAGGTTTGTGGACTGAGTTGATTTTTAGTATTTTCATTAGTTTGTCGCTTGAGTATTCATCGCTAATATGTATAATGTTGGTTAAGACAAGTTTTAAATCCTAGCTTGATTTGTCATGTAAAAAAAAATACAGTATGCTTAGTCCAGCTCGAGTCATGATGTTGCATTTTATCTTTATGTGGTCTCGTTCATGTATAATTTGAAAGTTAAATTAAAGATCGAATCTTTATGGTCCAAAATATTGCAATCTTGTTAGATAAATCATAAAAATGGTTTGAAGTTATGAAACTTGCCTGTTTTAGTTGTGTCTTGGTAAATGTCTGTCGAAGTTTGAGTTTGCGTTAAAAGTGTTCATTTAGTTCATTCTTAAAGGTTTTTTTTAGCTTTGGTTCAATAGCAATAAAATATTTTAGAGTACTGTAAGTGTGCTTATGAGCTTGGTTACCCGTTTGAATTTTGGTAGTTTAATCTGTTTCAAGTATGTTGAAATGGCTAAAATTAACTTCTGTCAAGGCTATCATTTTACTTGAATATATAAACTGTTCTCCTTTGAAATTAACTTTTTTTTAGTTAGATTATGAATCTGTGAAATCTTGCTTTAAAATTAAGATAAATGCAATAAATTTGTGGATCTTCCCTTTGTTATAAATGTACTATGCCATCTCCGTTTGAATCTAGTTAGTCTTTTAATTTAGATAATACACTTGTACTTGAAGTTTTAAATAGCAAATAAATTTCCTGGAATACTTCAATACATTGCTAAGTTAAAATCTGGCTACTTAGTTGTTGTCATTGAATCTTCACTCTAGCCGTAGTTTTAAATAGTTCTGTTTGGAATATGAAAAGATAAGCTGCTGAACAGAAAAATCTTTGCGTTTTAATATATCCTCTTTCATGTCAAGATGTTGAGTTTAATCGAGTCATGTGAAGTGTATTGTATCTATTCATGTCGTTCTATAGTTAATCAGGTGAAGGGATTGTGTCTTGAACTCATAAATGTTTGACTTTGCTAAATGACTACCTCAAAACCTGCTTTGTCTTAATTAATCTGTGTCAGTCAAATTATGGTTAAAGTCCTACTTAGTTTGTTATTTATTTATGTTTAAAGGTGTTTTAGAGGAAAGAATATTCTAGCATTGCATATAGAACTCATTAATGGATACAAGCTTGTTTTTTTCGGTAGCTTTATGTCCAATTCAAATTTTCTTTCCTTTCCTCTTGAAAGCATCAGGTCTCAATGGAGTTTGTCTTAGTTAATTAAGCCTAATTATTTGTGCTAATCTCATTTTATTTGTAAGTTATATATCTATATTACCTTTGAGCATTTACTAATTCATTTTGTCCGTAACTTCTTGGCATGGAAACACCCTTGGAGATGAGTTGGCTAAAACTCACAAATTGGGATGGCGTGCATTCGGGAGTTATTTGATCCTCTCCGCATTTTCGGGACTTGATATCCCCGAAAAATGTAAAAGAAAGAAAAAATGAAAATCACAAAGTCCAAGGCTCAATAATTGAGTTTGCGCTTCCGGGTTCTATCTTCTAAACTCCTTCTTTCCCGTCCCCTTTAGAAAAACATGTTTTAGGAACCCTGTAGAATAGAAATGGTATTTGAATTGTGAATAATTATTGTAAATTACTTAAATTGTTTTTATATGAATGCTTTGTATCATTTCTTTGCGAATCGCCAATTAATTTATGGATATTTAGAATCATTCGTCAATTAATGAGTGCAAATCAAATTCGATTAAAATCGTACCCTCGTCATAATTCGCGTTTGAATTGCTTCTTTATTTATTATAATTAAATATTCAATTATTTATTTATCTAATTTATTTATTTAGTTAATCAATTAAGCTTTAATCCTTTATTTATTTATTTACTTAATCTAATTTATTTATTTTTAATTAATCATTTATTTAATCAATTAAATATTTATTCATTTATTTATTTAATTAATCAATTATTATTCATTTACTCCTTTATTTAATTAAAATCGATAAGTATTCATTTATTTAATTAAGTTATTTATTTGCTTATTTATTTATCTATTTATTCAATCAATTAATTAATCCCTTTATTATCATCCAATTAGTTATCTAATGTGTTTTATTTAATCATCTAACTTCATTTAACCTTTACTTATCCTTTTAATTAATTAATTGATCATTATTTCATTATCCATTTAATTAATCTTAAATTGGATCATTTATTTATCTAAGTATCGGCATAATTAAAATCTTATCTTATTTATATTATTCGTATTACCCTTATATAAAATTAGCTTTATATACTTATTATCTTTAACAAATTCGTGAAAATCGCCGGATTAACCGCTTTTAGCGGATTTTCGAAAGTGCTCCTGCAAGGGACCTTCTTTCGAATTTAATAGAACCACTTACCTAAGAATCTCTGAATTATTTTCCTTTAAGTAAGGAATAAAATTGCACTCTTTAGTTAACTTAGGTTCCTAATAATCCTTAAATTAGGTGGCGACTCCAAAGAAAGCCCTTTGGAATCCCATTTTGTTGAAATATACCCGAAACTCGTCTTTTCTTAAAGAAAGGGTAATTTTTGGGGTTCAACAATAGGAAATTACCGATAATCAACTTAAAAGTAAAGACTAAAACTATCAACACATTTAGGAGTCGTTTGGTACGCCGAGTTAAAAGTTAATACCTGCACTAAATTCTTCACAAAGTTTATGCAGTATTTGATTTGTTTTGCAAGAAGGTATAAAAATTTGTACTTATAATGCAACGTTTGGTTTGAATTTAGAACTTTGCACTAATAATACCCGCATAAATTAATGAGAAAATTTATGTATTATTTTGTGCGGGATAGGAGGTGGAATAATAATGCGGGTATTAGTTATGCATATATTAAAATATTAAAAGGACAAATATGCCCTCACATCTCTTTACATTATACGCTTTGTATCATTCAAGCTAAATCTATTGAAGATTAAATATTAAAACACATAACTTAAATTATAAAATGTATAATAATTTTTTAATACAACAAACCATTCATTAACCAAGATATAATACATGCATAACTAATACTTGCATTAATAATACCTGCAGAGCTAATACCTGCATAACTAATACCTGCATTACTAGTATCTACATAAAGTCTATCTCAACCAAACGATCCATTAGTGTATAATTAATACTAACTTAACTCGTTTGAGAAAAGGTTATTCTCTCTATCACTTTCTAACATTAGCTTCGATAGCTTGAATCGTTAGTCTGCCATCCTCCATCCGTGGCTTGTCCCACTCCCTTCATAAGTTATAGTGCATCAATGCTATTTGAAATCCTGTATGCCTCCTCCCATCCGTGACTTGTTCCACTCTATTCATCAGTTATGGTACATCTATACTCTTGAAATCATGTATACGTCTCTTCTCTGAATAAAATAGCAAGATAAGCATAATGAAATAAACTTACAATTCATAAGATATACATTGTTTAATTCAATATTCTCTATGCTCTCCATGCCTTCGCCCATTCCAATTGCTGAAAAATAACGTCCAACATATTTCTTGTGAATCGTAAGTTTATGCTTGTATTGGTCTAGGCAAAGCTAATTAAAATGAGTGTTGTCCAAAAAAGAACACAACAGTAGTTGAAATGTGAAATAATTTTTTAATCCAATGTCATTTGTCATTTGATTTGTGTAATTGGACGGATGTATACAACATATTAGGTGTAGAAATTTATTTCAATTCAAATTTCACACTTTAACTCAAATTCCGAAATTACACCAGCTTATTAGCTAGGGATAATTTTTTTTTTTTTTTTTTTTTTTTGGAAACAATTTGGAAAGATAGGATTCTAACATCATATTTTTCTGTATCAAATAGTATTAGATAAGGTAAAATATAATGCCACTTAACAAAGGTAGCGATTCATACATTGTTAGTATAGCATCCCGCACGATGCACGGATAATATAAGGTGAAAGTAATTATATTTTTATTATTATTATTATTATTATTATTATTATTATTATTATTATTATTATTATTATTATTATTATTATTATTATTATTATTATCAATGGAGTTTAAATGGTATTTCCATTAAATTTAGTTTTAACATCAATTATGGATGAACAATTTTTTTCTAGTCATATTTCTGTAAAGAAATGGTACCAATAACCTCAATTCTAAGTATTGTGATTATCAACTTTATGTCTTTGTTGATGAATGATCCATAAATTTATTTTGCACATCTGATTTTGTGAACAAAAAAGATAAATTGCTTCTCCAATTTTATACGACTGCCATTTACCTTCTTCACCATTGTTTGTTATACTCATACTTCATATTTATTTATGCTCCCGTTATGTACATTTTTTTCTATTTTGATAACTTAATTAATTGTTCACTGTTATTGGGTTATCTTTAATCCAAATGATATCATATTTTCTTCTAGATTGTGATGGTGAATTTGTTTAAAGTATAATACATTACTGTTTATAATTTTCATTATAGCTATATATGTTATATTTTTGCGTATAGTAATCTCATTTAATTCAAAAAAAGTTTACTAATTATTTTGCATCTCTATGATGTACCTAAAACCAAAAAATTATGAAATTAAATAAAACTAATCATATTTTTAAGTGTTCCAAGAAAGTATATTAATTTACTTAATTCTGCTCTAAATTTAATTGTGGTAATTGTTTAAATTTTAATACTTTAAAAATAAAGTTAGTAAAAAATTCAATTAACAGGCAATAGAATCACTGTCTTATTGTCAATATACATTTGACATAAATGATCATCACTTGAGTTACTATCCAAGTAACTTCCCATTTGACAAATACATCTTCTAAGCATTCCTGCTTAGACATTTATGCGTGAAATAAAATATACTTATGCACTTCTATCCCCTCTGGCCGTCTTCCATTATATGATACAACCCGTACTTCTTCATGGCACACACATTCAACTCATTATAAAGTATGTAGTACATCTTTTTAATTCTTATTAGTTCTTTCTAATGCTTTCATCATCAGTGTAGGAAAATATATTAGGACGAAATAACTAAGAAGTGCATTCACATTCATACATGTACCATAGAATTTTAATTGACAAAAATACCGCTACTAAATGCACTATCTTGAAATCCTTAAATCACTAAAAATGATTCATCTTTAACTTTTGCATAACACATTGGCACCCGCTCAATCTACATATCTATCAAAAAGAGTTCACGTTGCGAAATATTTGTGCTGCATCAGCCAAATGTTATTGCATGTTTCCATCGAGCAAAAGTCATTGATCTTTTGTCGTAGTCATGTTTCCATCGAGCCAAAGTCATTGATCTTTTGTCGTAGTCAGACTTGATAGATAAATCATCCATGTAATGCGAACTATTTTTTTTTTTTTAAAAAAAAGAACTCAAATTTAGCCTTTGTATTTTGCAGTGGAGCGAGTGTCATTTTCCATTTCTCTATGACTGATGAACAATGAATTGACTTTTTCCGTCACCCTAGAAAGTTCTTATTCTACTAGCCAATAGAAATGCAATGGAAAGGTTGTAGTAATTGTTGGGAAGAAACCAAGCAATACACAATATTGCACGACGAGGTAAAAGCGGAAGAGTACCCAAGTCAAAAACTTCCCACACTATTTGAACAAGAGGAGCAAACCAATCCAAGCTCAAAATAGTAATGGGGGCAGCCCACAATACCGTACACACAAATGAGTAGCAAGTAAAGTAATCAACACACTAGACAGCAAATTTTACGTGGAAAACCCCTTCAATATGAAGAGGTAAAAAACTACGGGACCTAAGTCCACCAAAGCTCCACTAATCAATAACAAGGGTACAAAGTGTTCTCCAAATTAGCCACCAAACACATGCCAAACAATGAGCAACAATACATATATCAAAAGCACCAAAACTAGAGAAGAAATGAGTAAAATCACCAAAAATGCAGCAACGGTTCACGAGCTAAAATCTAATGCTACAGAGCACCAAATCGATTCCTTCCAGTTCTCAATCAAAGATTAAGATGAGAGAAACGTGTTGTCCAAAAATTAGCTTAATCGGAGTAGAAACGAAGCGGAAATCGCCTTCAAAGTTGACGGTAGTGGCTGAATATGTGCAGAAAAATCTGCTACACTATCTCTCTCTCTTTTCTCTCAATATGTGCTGCTATTTCTCTTGTTCTTACCAAAAAAAATAGACATAAGAATGCTTATATATGTCTTAACTTTAATAGGCTTAGGGCATGTAGTGGGCTGGTCCAAAAATGGGCTTTTGTTTATTCACATAGGAAGGAAAATGGCCCAAAACCCCAACAATTCTCCCCCTCCTGACTATGTGGAGGAGACCGCCATCCCGGCGATCAAACAACATTCTTTAAACTTCCCTCTTGGTAAAGATTTAGTAAGCATGCGTGAACCATTATCATTGGTGTGGATCTTCTCAAGTGAAAGCAACTTAGCATCCAACACATCCCGAATCTAACCTCACATCAATATGCTTCGACCTACCATGAAATGTAGAATTCTTACCAAGGTGAATAGCACTTTGACTGTCATAGTAAAGCGCATATTTCTTCTGAGCAAAGCCAATTTCCTTTAAAAATCGCTTCATCAAAAGCAACTCTTTACGGCCTTCAACAGCAGCAATAAGCTCAGCTTCTATAGTAGATAGAGCAACACATTTCTGCAACCTAGATTGCCAAGACACAGCTCCCCCTGCATAAGTAATCAAGTAGCCAGAAGTAGATTTGTGAGTATCAACATTACCAGCCATGTCTGAATCAGTGTAACCACAAAGAACAGCTTTCCCTGTACCAAAACACAAACTCTGACTAGTAGTGCCACAAAGATATCTCATAATCCACTTCACTGGATTCCAATGCTCTCTTCCTGGATTAGAAAGATAACGGCAAATAATACCAACAGCATGAGCAATATCAAGTCTCGTGCAAATCATTGCATACATCAAATTGCCAACGGCTGAAGCATAAGAAACTTTCTTCATATATTCCTTCTCAGCAACACTGGAAGGACACTGCTTTCTGCTCAACTTGAATTGCATAGCCAAAGGTGTACTGACAGCTTTTGCTTTATCCATGCAGAATCTGCCAAGTACCTTCTGAATGTACTTCTCCTGTGATAACCACAACTTCTTGGCCTCTCTGTCACGGACAACTTGCATGCCAAGAATCTGCTTCGCTGGTCCTAAGTCTTTCATGGCAAAAGACTTGTTCAACTCTTGCTTCAACTTCTGAATCCTGCAAGCATTATGACCAACAACAACCATGTCATCAATATAAAGCAATAAAATAATAAAGTCATTATCAGAGAATTTCTACACAAAAACACAATGGTCTGAAAAAGTCTTCTTGAAACCCTGCTGCTGCATAAAAGATCCAAACCTCCTGTACCACTGCCTGGGAGCTTGTTTCAAGCCATACAAGCTCTTCTTCAATCTACTAACATAATTCTCTTTACCCTTGACTTCAAAGCCTTCAGGCTGCTCCATATAAATTTCTTCATCTAAATCACCATGGAGAAAAGCAGTTTTAACATCCATTTGCTCAACTTCTAAATCCAGACTTGCAGCTAAGCCTTGAACAACACGAATGGAAGACATCTTCACAACAGGAGCAAATATCTTACTAAAATCAACTCCTTTTTTCCGTTTAAAGCCCTTGATGACCAGTATAGCCTTGTACTGTGGAACTGGGTTACCATCTTCATGTTTCACCCTGAAAATCCACCTGTTTTTAAAAGCTTTTTTGTCTTTAGGAAGCTTAACCAAATCAAATGTATGATTATCATGCAAGGAATTCATCTCATCTTGCATAGCATCTAACCACTCTTCTTTTTCTTCACTTTTCATGGCCTCTTCAAAACATTCAGGTTCTCCCCCATCAGTCAATAGTACCCACTCACCAGGAGGATACCGAGATAAAGGTACACTCAATCTAGAAGATCTTCTGAGTGAACTCTGAGCATCAACAATGATTGGTTGCTGACCAACCACATTATCATCAACTGGAGCATCAATAATTTCATCAACCTGCTGGTCATTCTTAACATGATCATCAACATCATTATCAACCTGAATTTCAACATTTTCTTCAGGTGCAACAGTCACAGGAACTAGATCAAGATCAACTAAGCTCTCACTGCTCTGAGAATCAACTTTCTCAGCTTTGTCAAAGTCTTCAATTGACTGATCTTCAAAGAATACAACATCACGGCTTCTAACAAGTTTCTTCTCAACTGAATCATAGAAACGATAGCCAAATTCATCTTGACCATAACCAATGAAGATACACTGCCTAGTTTTCACATCCAGCTTTGACCTTTCATCTTTAGGTACATGCACAAAAGCTCTACAGCTAAAGACTCTTAAATGATCATAGGAAACATCCTTACCAAACCAAACTCTGTCATGGACATCACCATCCAAAGCAACAGTAGGAGACAAATTGATAACATAAGCAGCAGTGTTAAGTGCTTCTGCCCAAAAGGAATCTGACAGCTTAGCCTCTGAAAGCAAACATCTAACCCTCTCAACAAGTGATCTGTTCATCCTCTCTGCTAAACCATTTAACTGAGGAGTCTTGGGAGGTGTCTTCTGATGCCGAATATCCTTTGCTCTGCAATAGTTATCAAACGGGCCAATATATTCACCACCATTTTCCGTGCGGATGCATTTCAATTTCTTCCCTGTCTTTCTCTCAACCAAGGCCTGAAAATCCTTGAACACATTATCTAATCCTTGGTCTTCAAAGGAAACACACAGAGCTTGCAGAATAATCATCAATAAAAGTCGCAAAATAAAGTGCACCACCTTTAGGTCTTTCTTTGAAAGGACCACACAAATCAGAATGTACCAACTCCAGCAAATCAGGTTTTCTTGAAGGCGGATGTCTTTGAAAAGAAACCATTTTGCAATGAACACATTTCTTCAATTTTGCTTGTTTCACACCTGAAAGCAAATTCTTCTTAGCTAAACAATCAATCCCCTTCTCACTCATATGATTCAGCCTTCTATGCCATAATTCTGATGAAGAATCACTCTCCACCAAATTTACTGAGTCACTAGAAATAGAGCACTGCATAGAATACAAGTTGCTAGACTTGTTGCCTCGAGCCACAATCAAAGAACCTTTAGTCAGCTTCCACTGGCCATTATAAAATATGCTACAATAGCCATCATCATCAAGCTTTCCTACAGATATCAAATTCAGGCGGATATCTGGAACATGTTTGACATTTTAAGAACTAACCTCGAACCATTGTTAGTTTCCAAGCAAACAGTGCCAATGCCAATAACCTCAGTTTCACCATCGTTTCCCATTTTTAATACCCCAAAATTACCGGAAGTATAAGAAGGAAATAACTCTCTCTTTGGCGTGACGTGATAAGAGGCACCTGTATCCACCACCCAGCTAGTCTCATGTCTCAATTCTTTCTTATATTTGAAATAAAACTTCTTAATATGCTCTCGAATGCCACAATGATCACATGTAAGATTTTTATACCTGGACCTCAACTTGCTTCTACTTTTATCTCTGTTGTTCTGACCTCTAGACTTGTTTCTCCCCTGTCTTCAGTAACCAAAACATCGGAGTGTGAAGCTGAAGAAGATGAGCCTTGAGATTTTCTTCTCATTTCTTCATTTAAAACACCACTCTTAGCATATTCCATGGTCACAACACCACTGGGAGCAGAATTAGTCAATGAAACCCGAAGAGTTTCCCACGAGTCAGGAAGAGTATTCAAAAGCCAAAGTCCCTGAATTTCTTCATCAAATCTCATACCCATATCGGACAGCTGGTCAAGGACGCCCTGAAAATCATTAATATGATCAGAAATAGGACTGCCCTCCTTACATCTAATATTCATCAATTGCTTTAGCAGGAATAACTTATTATTATCAATCTTGGAAGCATAAAGTGTCTCGAGCTTCTCCCATAAACTTCTAGCATGTGTCTCATTCACAATATGATTACGAACATTATCTTCTACCCATTGTCTGATATAACTGCAAACCTGTAAGTGTTCAAATTCCTAATCTTCATCTGACATAGCCTCGGGTTTGTTAGAAGCAAATACAGGTAAATGCATTTTCTTGACAAATAGAAGATCTTTCATATTGCCTTTCCAAATATGGTAATTACTGCCATTTAAACAAACCATCTTACTCATATTTGCATCCATCATTCAAATAGATAAACCACAATCAAATAGAACTAGAAGCTCTGGTACCAATATGTTGGGACGAAATCAAGCAATACACAATATTGCACGACGAGGTAAAATCGGAAGACTACCCAAGTCAAAAACTTCCAACACTATTTGAACAAGAGGAGCAAACCAATCCAAGCTCCAAATGGTAATGGGGGCAGCCCACAATACCATACACACAAATGAATAGCAAGTAAAATAATCAATACACGAGACACCAAATTTTATGTGGAAAACCCCTTCAATGTGAAGAGGTAAAAAACCACGTAAAATTTGGTGTCTCATATTGTTGATTACTTCGCTTTGCCTATTATTGTTGTTGGTGGCTACCCCTATACCAATTTGTGCTTGAATTTAGTTTGCTCCTCTTATTGAAATAGTGTGGGAAGTTTAGACTTAGCTATTCCTTCCGTATTTACCTTATGGTGCAACTTTGGTATTGCTTGATTTCTTCCCAACAACAATAGATAAATGAAGTATTGTTCAATCCAAACAAATAATAGAGTATTGTAATAATTGAACGTTACGAATAAAGTGTATTGGATATTAAAATACCACATTCAAGTATATTTCAATCCCTGAGCTTTGGATCAATTCCCATCCAATTGGCTGCCATGATAGCCATTGCCATGTGAAACTAAACTTTCATCAAAGACCTTTATAAGTTTCCCTTCGGAACCTAAGTGAGAACCAAAATTATGTGACTTCCTAATGGTTTAGTACCTAAGGAACATTTCTGAGCACCAAGACAATATATGACTTTTCTAAGCTAATGTCAATAGTTCTTTTTTATGAAGTAAAACTGTGTTAATAATCAATTATGTGCAGATAGGCAAACCTAGAAATATAAGTCCATATAATAAGCATTAAAAGGCGTTTCTACTTCTCGATTACCTGAAGAGCAACATGTGCATACTCAAAATACTTATTCATATAAAGTTTCCACTCATTGCTACTTCTTTCACTATGCGGGGAACTATTAAAGGTGAAGGATTCATACATGCATATAATCCAGAATCTATACTAAATAGATTATACAAAAAATACTAATCAGAGAACTTACTTGTTCTCTTTATAAGCGGAAGCGGTAGGATCTTCACCACGGCTGGAATCACTGGTCATCGGTGGTTGTCACAGTAACGGAGCAACCCTTTATCCACAGTCAAAACACCTAGTTATTTGGTAGAGAGAAAGAGGAAGAGCTGTATAGAAAAGTACGTATCTTTTCACTGTGTATTACTGTATACTTATAGCTTATATGAAGTAGTTGTCCGCTTATAGGAATCTACTAAGTAATTATCTATTTACCAGGATAAGCTTTAAGAGCACCCCTTATGGGTGGACTCTTAACAAATAATTCTAACATCTCCCACTCACACATAATGGGAGTGCTCTTATAATACGAGAAACATATTCTCTCCTCATCTTCTACAAATATTCATACAGTGAAATAGACCGTGCGACCAGCATACTGTGAGAGCTACGTGCTATACATCTGTTAAGAGTATATAGCCTCTCGTCGAGTACAAACCTGCAAGTAGATTATAAAGTATGCAATACCCTAGATCATATGAATCACATTTTGATATCCTCTCAAAATCTCAAATATCATTTTTATGTATTCACAATTATAACTCATAAGTTATAAGTGGTGCACCTGTGAATACAAAATTAATGAGATTTCTTTAATGATCTTCCTCTTCTCACGATTCTCTTAACATTAGCTCAACTGCTTTTCTAAATATGTCCCGCCAGACCGCATCCATTTTCATAGTCTTTTGGAAACACACTAAGATAGCTAGCATTAGACTAAGTCTAAAGTATCTGATCGGAGTCACTGAGGGTATTTAATTTTGAGCCACCATAAAGGCTCTGGGTCTCACGCAACAGTAAGTTGAGATCAAACTTATGTTAACCCATGGTCGTCATTAGCACACGTGGTATGAAACACGTGCAACAATATTTTTTTCCTTTCTTTAAGGAGCGTATGTTTTTATAAAATAATGTTGTATAGATGAAATTCAGACACCATATGTATCTAAATTTGAGTTCCTTAAACTCACATCTAGCTCACAAAGTAGACTAGATGAACATCCTTTCACCTTAATAATATTATGTCATTATTTAAGAGACTCTAATGATTTTAAGCATATATAGCTCTCAAATTATCCATTTATAATTTTTTTCTTAAAAATCAAGTCTCATCTCCACTTATCACTAAGATAAGGAGGCGGTTGCCTGTGTGAGAAGGCCAACCTCTTATCTACCCGACATACTAAAATATAATTGAAGAATGTACTAAACACTCAATAAATCATGAATATGTATGTAAGTAAATCAACTTTATTGATTATCCAAGAACATAGTTTTGTGAACAACTGGAAAAACAAAGAATAATACAAAATCACTCAAAGTCTACGCAAGCCTTGAGACCTAGTGTGTCTCACAAATGCATCTCTAGCTAAAGGCTTGGTCAGTGGGTCTACTACCATATCTTCCGTAAATATTTTCACCAGGTTCAACCTCTTGCATTTATACATGTCTCTTGCATAGTTATACTTGATATCTATGTGCTTAGTATCACAATGATGCTTAGGATCCTTTGTTGCATCAACTGCAGCCTTACTATCACAGTAGACCAACACTGGTTCATCATCAGTGTTACCCAACAAGCTTTTCAAGAGCCTATTCAACCAAACAGCTTTTTGTGTTGCTTTTGACAGAGCCACATATTCGGCTTCCATCGTGGATAGTGCTACATGATTGCTTCTTACTATTCCATGATATGGCACCATTACTAAGTAAGAAGACATATCCTGAGGTAGACTTCCTCTCGTCTAAATCTCCTCCATGATCAGCATCAGTGTATCCAACTAATCGCAAATCTTTGCTGCCTTGATAACAAAGTGCGTAGTCAGATGTTCCTCTCGGATATCTCATGATCCTCTTTACTGCTTGCCAATGTGCTGGACCTGGATCAGATTGGTATCTACTTACCAAGCCAACTGCTTGACAAATATCAGGTCTAGTACACACCATAGCATATATTAGACATCTAACTGCGCTTCTATAAGGCACTCGTTTCATCTTTTCTATCTCTTCAGGAGTCTGAGGACACAAATGATTTCCCAAGTTGTGGCCTTTGCTGATAGGAGTGTCAATTGGGTTGCTATTTTGCATATTAAATCGTACAAGAATTTTCTTAATGTAATTCTCTAGAGAGAGATACAATAGTTTCTTAGGACGATCTCTTGAAATCTTGATTCCAAGAATATATGCAGCTTCACCCATATCTTTCATCTCAAATTAAGACGACAACCAGGCCTTTACCTCGTTTAATAACTCCTTATCATTTCCAGCTATAAGTATATCATCGACATACAATGTCAGAATTACAAGCTTATTTCTTGATCTCTTGGTATAAACGCAATGGTCTTCATCAACCATAGTAAAACCATTGGATATGATCACATTTTGAAAGTGTATATACCACTGCCTTGAAGATTGTTTGAGGCCATAAATACACTTGAAAAGTCTACAAACCTTTTGTTCGTGGCCTTTTTCAATGAAACATTCTGGTTGTTCCATATAAATTTCTTCATCTAATTCTCCATTGAGAAAGGCAGTCTTTACATCCATCTGATGTAATTCAAGATCTAAACTTGCTACTATAGCTAGAATCAGGCGAATTGAGTTAAATCGCACAACAGATGAGAAAGTCTCTTCGTAGTCAATTCCTTCCTGTTGTGTATAACCTTTCGCCACCAGTCGAGCCTTATATCTCTCAACTGTGCCATCAACCTTGAGCTTAATCTTGAGAACCCATTTGCTCCCAATAGCTCTGCATTCTTTTGGGAGATCAACTAGTTCCTAGACTTTGTTGACTCTCATTGACTCCATTTCATCTTCCATTGCTTTTATCCATTTTTCCTAAGAAGGGCATGAGAGAGCCTTTTTTTCATTTTTAGGCTCGTTTTCTACTTGTAAGAACAACATAAAAAATTCAGCACCTTCGACATCAAATCGTCGGCGGAGAATCTTTTTACGTCAACCACGTCCTTTTTATGATTCTTCTTCGTTGTTCTCATTTGGATCAACGTTGCTCCTACTTGGATCAAGAACATCTATCCTGCTCCCACTTGGAACAAGATCAGTGACCATCTCGCTCCCACTTGGAACAAGATCCATTTGGTCATTGTTTGATGTCAAATGATTACTTACATTCGCATCCGATGATGAAGGAGGTTGTTGATGTGAAACTAATTCATCATCAGTTAAATTTCTCCCACTCGAATGAAGTGATCTTTGTACATCTTGATCCTCTATCTCAAACAAGGTTAGGTATTGACCTACCTCTCCCTTTTTAGGAAACTCATCCTCTAAGAATGTGACATCTCGTGATTCAAACTCAGTTATGCTCCCACTGTCTTGTTGACCTATAAACACATAACCCTTAGAGGTTTCTTAGTATCTTATAAAGATACTTTTCTTTCCTCTCGGGCCTAATTTGCCATGTTTGTGAGAAGAATCATGTGTATAGGCAGCGCAACCCCAAGGTCTTAATACACTTAGGTTGGGTGCTATTCCAGTCCACAACTCATATGGAGTGGTTGCAACTGATTTTGTAGGCACTCGGTTAAGTACATAGGTAGCAGTAAGCAATGCATCACCCCAATAAATAATTGGGAGATTAGCTTGTGCCATCATTGACCTAACAATTTCTAGAAGCGTTATGTTTCTTCTCTCTGCAACACCATTTTACTGCGGAGTATTTGGGATACTCAACTGATGAATAATTCCCTTTCCATCACATAATTCATTAAACTGGGTTGACAAGTACTCTCAACCTCGGTCAGTTCGAAGAACTTTTATCTTCTTGTCTAATTGATTTTCCACTAAGCTCATATAGCGTTGGAAACAACTTATTGCTTCTAATTTGTGGGAAATTAAATAGACATAACCGAAACGAGTGTAGTCATCTATAAATGTGATGAAATAGTACGCTCCATGCCTAGCCGTGCCATTCATAGGCCTACAGATGTCCGAATGGACTAATTGCAAGGGATATCAGCTCTAGTCGCTTTACCGAAGGGTTTTCTTGCAGATTTTCCTGCTAGACAACTTTCACAGGTGGACAATTCCACATGTTCAATGCCAGTAAGCAAACCTTGTTTTGATTAGCTGATTGTGGGTCAAATGCATCTTCATATGATCCCAAGAATTAGGTAAGGACATTATGACAGCTTGAACTTGTTGCTCATCGGTCAACACATGACCAGCATCTTTTAACTCCCCAATCATGTTTGTCATAAGCCTCAGATGAGTTTTCACTGAATGTTCTGGGCGCTTTTTGTATGAGTCAAACTTGATTGTTAAGGATCGTAGCCTTTCAATAGAATAGGTACCAAACCTATTCTTCAAAGCAACCCAAAGACCCAAAGCTCTTTGGTGATCCTTAAATTCCCTTAAGATATCATCATCTAAGGTGCTCAGCAACGTAATGCGAGCCTCGGAGTCTTTCTTTTTCCAAGTGTCATAAGCCGCACGGTCACGCCTATGCTGAGTCGTGGTGCCTTCCTCAGGCTCATCCATGACGATGTTAATTGCCTCCATAGCCTCTTGCTCTTCAAGCACATATTGAAATTTTAAGCTCCATGTTTCATAGTTGTCGCCATTGAGTTTCAACCCTTTGTTGAGCTCAGCAACAATGTTCTTAGCAGCAGTAGACATTTTCTTTTAACAAAATAAAAAATATATAGTGAGGATCTAAAGAAGGAATTTCCAAACGCAAGTACTATGTTCAACATACATATTCGGACAATAAGCCCTAAGTTGATTAAGTTAATAAATACATATATTAATAATGGAGTCGAAAGTTCACTATGTTCCCAGTCATCGTCCAAAAATTAAACACATATAAATTAACCTAGTCAACTACTTAGCTTAATGTCTAATCATGTTTTAAAACAACATTTTGTTTTGCATGATCTTATAATCCCTTATGGATCTAAGTTAACAAATTAACTTAAACTTAATTATAAATTTTATTTAACATATTAAATAAAATAAATTAAATGTTAAAATAATTAACATTTATGCATTCGTTAAATTAAGTAACAAAGATATTAAATATTAAACTAATTAATATTTCTAACATGTTAAACAAATTAATAATAGTAAATTAATGTTAAACAAATTAACAATTATAAATACTATTAAACCAATTAACATTTTAGGTATTTTAAACTAATCAATTAACAAATTAGACAATTGGTATAATATTTTAACATATATATCTAATGTTATACTAATTAACATTTCAGATAATTGGTATAATTCAAAAAAAAATTTACCTAATCATGCTGTTAACTAAGCCATTTGCCTAGTTTTTTAAAAAAAATATTAAACACCACTTTTCATAATTTATAATCAAGTTAGTAGTGAAAGAATCATTAATCCAAGTCAAAAAAAAATACATTTCGAATTGGGACTTTAACATACTAGTAATTAAAATCTGCAAAATGGGCTATTAAAAAAAAGGCCTACATGTCTGTAGACAAAAGAAACACGCGTACGTTCTTTCCAATCTTAATTTAAGAAAGAAAACCCTATTTCCCTACACTTCTCCCAAAAAAACAGCCGTCACTATGTCCAGTAGAAGTCAAAAAAAAAATTGTTTCTTCATCTACTTCTTTCTATCTCTTAACTGCAGTTACGCCATTAGGAGCACTAAGCTCCAAAAAAAACTTTTTTTTTTAAATGGTCGTCGGAAGAAAATACACAGAAATCTATGTTTCTTCTTCTTGCTTTTGAACTGGTGTAACTCTTCCAGTGTTTGGAGCACAAAGCTCCATCTATTTATTTTTTTAAGATGTTTGGAAGAGACAAGAACAAAAGAAAACAAAAGTTTCTTCTTCCTCTCTTGATTCTGTTTACTACCTCTATAGCCATTGTAAAAGCACAGAACTTCAAAAAAAATATTAGTGGTTGTTCATGCCGGCTTACTGCTGCACGGTTTGATTTCGAAAACTGATTTCGATTATTGTCTGGACTGTTTTACTACCACTGCTCATTGGAATTAGACGTCGGTTTGCGGTTTAAACGGTGGTGTTAGAGCAGTGTTTGTAATCAAAAAATGGTTCCCCGTTGTAAAAGAATGTAGAATAGCACTATAAAAAAAATAACTGATTCTTTAAGGAAGACATATGATCTTCAATCAACACTTTTTGATGGCTCAGTCACAACAACAATTTTTATTTTTCAATAAACGATTTTAAAAAAATACTTTCAGATCATCCCACATATATTCTAGATTCACAACCAACAGAGAAATTGCATGATTTGCTAAACCAGAAAACCAACCTGGTGACATCTGATACCAATGAAGGATTCATACATGCATATAATTCAGAATCTATGCTAAATAGATTATACAAAAAATATTATTCAGAGAACTTACTTGTTCTCCTTATAAGCGGAAGCGGTAGGATCTTCACCACGGCTGGAATCACTGGTCGTCGGTGGTTGTCACAGTAACGGAGCAACCTTTTATCCACAGTCTAAACACCTAGTTATTTGGTAGAGAGAAAGAGGAAGAGATGTATAGAAAAGTACGTATCTTTTCACTGTGTATTACTGTATACTTATAGCTTATATGAAGTAGTTGTCCGCTTATAGGAATCTACTAAGTAATTATCTATTTACCAGGATAAGCTTTAAGAGCACCCCTTATGGGTGGACTCTTAACATATAATTCCAACAAAAGAAAATAAAGAACTTTCCGTTACTGGCCCTAAAAGGTTATGACAACTTTACAACAGTATCTCTCTAGCAAATTCAGCAAAGTATTGTCCAAGAAATAACACAACAATATAATATGCAAGCCATCATAAAAGTTAAAATGCTAAAAGGTATATGGATTCGTATAACACTGTATATGACTGAGATAAGAGAACCCATAACACTTATCTTGCCAAAATATCCATTTGAGAGGAACAACTTAATAAATCATCCAACTTTGAACAATAAGTTAGAAAAACCATAATGTTGATGAGAATTTAGAACTACCAAGACCATATCTCTATCACAAGAGTAATTACTCAGCTTTATTTTCATGTAGGAACATACAATTGGCTTTTTTGCTTGTTATAACTCATAATTATGCTTTTTACTACATCTACATTTGTAAGAAACTAATTCACAACTTTTGATTAGTTTGATAAATCCTATTATCTATTTTAAAATTTTCCAGGACAAAGAATGTGCTTCAATCGAGAATTATAAATCAAATAATAAGTACTATCCACAAGTGGCAATCTGTATTGGATAAAAGTCACCAAGGTCTCGAGCAAGACCTCGAAGCATAACACGAAGACTGCCCCACGAGGCAAACTCCCGAGGAGAGATTACATAATTCCTCGCCTCGGAAAAATTGTCTTAGGAAATGAGGAGAAGTGAGTTCGAAGCACCAGGCTCAGAGAAAAATCTCACGACCCCGAGCGGACGCCACATCTCGAAAAATGAGTCCCAGTCTTTTGTAACTGTCGACCGTTGTCTTAGCATTTAAGAGAAAGATCGTGAGTCAACCAAAGATTAAACACAGAGTAATGGTCATAAAGGCACAATTATGATGTTAGCGACGTCATTCTTTCTCCTGATTATACATAGGATTCATCTGTAAACAACAAGGACACGATCAATACAATATTCAACTCTACTTTTACTTGTTGTCTCATTTATCTTTCGAAGTATTTCTTGCCCGTTTATCTTTTTCTACGCTTTTACTAGCCCAGATCTGATTTTAGCTCGAGCGGTTTCTTTGATACAAGCAAATTACCAGATAAACCCAATATAAATTCGATTTGTTGTCTTTTCCTGATTTAGGCCATCATACAATCTTATAGCATGTAAAAACTTTATACAATTTCTAAAATGTTAAAGGAAGTGTTCAATTATTATTTCAACCTGGAGACCATAAGTAATGTCATGGGCAGCCTCTTAGCCGTGCCCCATGACTCCTTGGGCGCGCCCTGTGGTGTCCTGGCGAGCCTCAAGACGCCTAGTGCCACGGTTGTGGCCGCACCAAGATCTATATGCGCATCTGCGTATGTCGCCCCACCGGTTGAGCGTGGCCGCTCGCAGCAAGCAGACAGCGCCCTCAAAGCCTTCCCGTAGCCAGCGCCCTGCACTTGAGTGCGCCAACACCATGCGACCTGCGCATGCGCGCCACAATGCTGCCCATCCCGCACTAGAGTGTGCCTATGCCATGCGACCAACGCATGCGCACCTCAACGCAAATTGCCCCGCGCCTGCGCGCGCCAAAGCCTTGCGCCCTGTGCGTAAGCCATGAAGTCATAGACAAGGATGCGGCCCCTCAAAGTACCGCACATCATGTAAATATAGTTAAGTTTATCTTTCTGTATTTTGCTAGTAGATTGTCTAGCCCCTTAGTGTTTGCTGCTATGACATGGGTTAATTTTTTAAGAACATATATAGGGGGTATAAGGATTCGAACAAACTGTTAAGCTGCTTTCATATTTCTGCTCTGGTGTCTCGCCCTCTCGACACCACATTGGCTTTCTTGTAATCGGTTGGATTTTGATTAATACAAGCAAGTGCAATGACTTTCATTTTAATTACTCTATATACACACTATGATTGACATCGATTTCCCGCACGGCACTGACGCTGTAGTCTAGCGTGCGGAGGGGACCATTGGCTAGTATTACGTTGCCCTTCTAAGAAAACTCAAGAAGGTGCCGCATAACAGTTGGTATCAGAGCCTAGGCTCGACAACGGACAAAGGAAAAGGTTGACAGACAATACGGAACATGGCTGGTGGACAGAAAATGAATGGTGAAAGAATTAGTGCGCTCGAAGAAATGGTCGAGGCACTAAAAGAGATCGTATGGACTGTCCCGGATCTCAAAACTAGTCTTGAGGAGAGACTGGATGATCTTAGTCGTCTTGTGCATCGGAGTGAGACAGACATCGCTCACATGAGCCAAGACATGGAGAATGACCGCGTTGAGCTTGTTGTGGTCAAAAATAAGCTCGTTGCGAGTGAGGAAAGGAATGCTACTGTACAACAACAACTGGATGAGAATGCAGCGTCGCATGCGGCGTTGCAAAACACTGTGAACAACTTGATGGCTCAAGTCATGCAGGGCCTTTTCAGAGGAGGAGGAGGAAACGGGGGTGGGGGTGGAATGAATTTTGCTCCCAAACAAAAGGTGAAGTTCCCAGACAAAAGGTGAAGTTCCCAGAGCCCAAGCATTACAATGGTGCTCGAAGTGCTAAAGAAGTCAAGAATTTCTTGTTCGACATGGAACAGTATTTCAAGGCAGTTGGCGGGTTAGATGATGATCAGAAGATCACAACTACGGTCATGTACCTTGAGGGTGACGCCAAACTATGGTGGCGTGGGAAAGTTGAAGCCGTAGGGAATGGTGAACCAGAATTGGCAACATGGGATGAGTTGAAAACGGCTATGCGTGGACAGTTCTTTCCAGATAATGTCGAGTACAGTGCTCGACGAAAGCTCAGGGAGCTAAGGTAGACGAGGTCTATGCGGGAATATGTTCGTGAATTCACAGCCCTATTGCTAAGCATTCGCGACGTGGTCGAGAAGGATAAACTCTTTACCTTCATGGAGGGACTTAAACCCTACGCCCGTGCCGAGTTACAAAGGCAAAGGGTGGACACATTGGCAAGGGCTATTCAGGCTGCTGAGTGCACTGCGGACTATCAAGTACATACTCAAAATGATAGGCAGCAGATGACTCTACGTTCTGCTGGTGGTAACAACTACAAAGGGGGCTAATCCAATAAAAGTGATCCTAGCAAAGGTGGGGGAGAGCGGAGTAATAGTTATTCCAAAGCCTCTTCCTCGAGCAGTAGCAATACGGTGGCTCAAAACAAAGGAAAGGGAGCTGCCTTTGTTCCTACAGGTGGATGTTTTGAATGTGGGGGTCCTCACAGGGTTGCTGATTGCCCTGAAAAGAGGAAGCTGAATGCCCACGAAACTCTTAATGAAGAAGAAGCAGACGAAGAGGATGAGGATGACGGTGAGGCTCCGATTGGTGCATGTTCTACTCCATCTCTTAAGAAGTGGGTGAATCAAGTACTGCAGGTCTTCGGTTGAAGAAGGAAACTGATCATGCTTGTCAGAAGAAGAATTCTGAAACCGATTCCAAACTTCGGGTTGGCAAAAGTAAGGGACTCATGTACATCGACGTTCGGGTTAATGGCAACCCTGTTCGTGCGATGATAGACACAGGTGCTACTCATAATTATTTGGCTGCCACAGAGGTGGAGCGGCTAGGGCTCGTCGTGGAGAAGGGTCATGGTCGAGTGAAAGCTATTAACTCTCCAGCTCAACCTGTTGGAGGTGTGGCGAAGGGAGTCCCAATCAAATTGGGGCCCCTATGAAGGGAAGCCTACGTTATCTGCAGTCACGATGGATGACTTCAAATTGATTCTTGGTTTGGAATTTTTGCAGGAAACTCAAACCGCAGTTTTGTTGCATGGCGATGCCCTACTTATTATGGGGGCAAAACCATGCACGATTTCAACGTTGTCTGGGAAGTTGAACGAGAGGAGCATCTCGACTATGAAACTGAAGAAGGGTGTCAAGAGACAAGAACCAATTTTCTTGGCTACCTTATGCTTGGACGAGATTGAGCGGGCATCTGGCCCTATTCCTTCTGCTGTGAAGCATATGTTGGTGGACTTTAAAGATGTGATGCCACCAGAAATGCCTAGGCGACTGCCGCCTAAGCGAGATGTGGATCACCATATTGAACTGGTGTCGGGCGCAAAGCCTCCTGCCCATGTACCGTATCGAATGTCACAACCTGAACTCACCGAGCTTCGGAGACAATTGATGGAAATGCTGGATGCTAGAATTATTATACCCTCTAAGTCCCCTTATGGATTGCCTGTGCTATTTCAAAAGAAGCACGACGGCTCCTTAAAGCTCTGTGTGGACTATAGAGCATTGAATAAAATTACTGTGAAGAACAAATATCCTATTCCCTTGATGGCGGACTTATTTGACAGGCTGGGTGGTGCTATGATATTCACAAAAATAGATCTGAGATCATGCTATTGGCAGGTCCGTATCGCCGAAGGAGATGAGCATAAAACAACCTGTGTCACGAGATATGGAACATTTGATTTTCTAGTTATGCCGTTCGGCCTAACTAACGCTCCAGGAACGTTTTGTACGCTGATGAATCAAGTCTTCCGGGAGTTTATAGATGAATTTGTGGTTGTCTATCTGGATGACATTGTGATTTATAGCAAGAGCATGGAGGATCATATGATGCATTTGAAAAAGGTCTTGACAAGACTAAGAGAGCACGAGCTATATGCCAAGCCGTCGAAATGCGCTTTTGCACAAAAGCAGATCGACTTCCTTGGGCATATAGTCAAAGAGGGACAAATCAAGATGGATGGTAGGAAAATTCAGGCAATTGTTGATTGGCAACCACCAACTGATATTCATGCCCTAAGATCTTTCTTGGGCCTATGTAATTTCTATCGGCGGTTCGTGAAGGATTATTCTCTTATCGATGTGCCCTTGACGGAACTCTTGAAGAAGGCCACGCCATGGGAGTGGTGTCCAAGACGTGAGAAGGCCTTTGTTACTTTGAAGAGGGCTATGTCAAGCAGCCCAGTTTTGGCCCTTCCTGATATGGCCAAGCCGTTTGAAGTACAGACTGATGCCTCAGACTTCGCGTTTGGTGGAGTTTTGATGCATGAGGGGCACCCGGTTGCTTATGAGAGCCGGAAATTGAAGGATACTGAGCGGCGTTATGCCGCCCATGAAAAGGAGTTATTGGCTATGGTCCATTGCTTGCGCTTATGGCGCCCTTACTTACTGGGAGCACCCTTTGTTGTCAAGACTGAAAACACTGCTGTCAGCCATTTTAAGACACAGCCAAAACTGAATGGGAGACAGGCGAGATGGCAAGAGCTTCTTGCCGAGTTTAATTTCCACTTGGAATACAAGAGTGGGAAGTTAAACCAAGCAGCTGATGCGCTAAGTCGGAGAGCCGACTTAGCCGCGGTGTGTGTACTCGCCGCCCTTAGGGGAAGCGAGGTAACCACCAATATTAAGGATCAGATCAAGGATTCTCTTGTTCGTGACCCTGCTGCTCATTGTGGAACAAGAGAAGACTCGTCAGTTCTATATGGATGATGGTTTTCTCAAGACAAAAGGGAAGCGGATATATGTGCCAAAAGGAGGTGATTTGTGGAAGACCCTATTGAAAGAATGCCATGATACCCTCTGGGCCGGCCATCCTGGAATGGATAGGACCCTAGCGCTACTTCAATGCGCGTATTATTGGCCCCAGATGGCGGATGATGTAGATCAATATGTGCGAACCTGTTTGGTTTGCCAGAAAGACAAACCAGACCGCTTGACGCGAGAGAGACTATTGCAGCCGCTGCCTGTCCCAAAAAGGCCTTGGGAAAGCGTCTCTCTGGATTTTATCACCGGATCGCCCAAGGTCAGAGATTTAACCACTATTCTAGTAGTGGTTGATCGGTTTTCTAAATACGCAACTTTTATAGCAGCCCCATAATATATAGCAGCTGAAGAGACGGCTAGGCTCTTCTTTGCTCATGTGGTGAAGTATTGGGGTCTGCTTAGAGATATTGTTAGTGATCGCGACTCGCGATTCACTAGTAACTTTTGGACTGAGCTCTTTAAGTGTCTGGGGTCTAAGTTAAGCCACAGCTCCAGTTTTCATCCACAATCTGATGGCCAGACGGAGCGGTTTAACGGGATCCTTGAAGAATATCTCAGGCATTTTGTAACTGGATCGCAGAAGAATTGGGTGAAGCTACTGGATTCTGCCCAGTTGTGCTTCAATGCCCAAAAGTGCTCCAGTACCAACAGGAGTGCTTTTGAAATTATCATGGGACAACAACCTCTTCTCCCGCATACTGTAGATGCACCAAATGTGTCAAAGTCCCTTAGAGCTGCGAGTTTCTCAAGGGAGTGGAAGAGAAATCTAGAGATAGTATGGAGCTATCTTGAATAAGCACAAAGGAGGATGAAAAAGTATGCAGATCAAAACCGGCATTTTGTGGAGTATAAAGTTGGGGATAAGGTGATGGTAAAGATCCCCAAGAGATATCTGTTCGTGGGAGCTCATGACCCGCGTCTTTTGCAGAAACACATTAGACCTCTGTCCATTGTGAAATGTGTTGGAAAAGTTGCCTATCGAGTTGAATTACCAGCTTGGTGGAAGATCCATCCCGTTTTTCATGTCAGCCTGCTGAAGCCTTTCCAAGAAGACAAGGATGATCCTTCCAGAAGCCAGCTCACCATGCCGGGCATCAGGAAGAACAAGTGGTCAGGGAAGAAAGTAGCAGAAGCTATCCTAGATGACCGTGTTATTCATGCCTCAAGGAAAGATCACCAGGAATTTTTAGTGAAATGGAGCGGATGTGATGCAGAGGAGAACACCTGGGAGAGGGGAACAGACCTCAAAGCCTTCAAGGACCTGATAGCTGATTATCTTGCAAGGAAGGCGCCGAGGACGTCGCCAACTAAGCTGATTAAAAAATGCACGAAACTGAAGAATAAATTTTTTAAATTGTAGAATCTATTGGATATGGCATGCCAATCACTCATTTCTTTTATCCTAGCATGCTCTTTCTTAAATTGCAGAATCTATTGGATATGGCATGTCAATCACTCATCTCTTTATCCTAGCATGCTCTTGGAAGCCTTCAGATCGAGAAGAATTGTCCACTATACTTTGTGCGCAAAGAAAGAAAGCTTGGTAGCCTGCAAATCTTTTGAAAAATATGCGCAGGTTTTACCTTTGTCGAGTAGATTATCTTTGATTCTTCCATTATCACTGCCTTAAACTTTCTTATAAATATCTTCTAAGAAGCAGTTTAAACTTTGATAACTACTTGGCTAACTTTTAGGACTACGATGACCAGTTTGGCTACCTCTTAGGATCCCAACGTGGACTTATCTTCATCCACGACCCTCATTTGGCATTATCATGTTTGGAAAACTGTGGATAAAACGTTGTACATATTTCGAAAACTTAAAAATAAATATTGGTTCAAAGATTCTATCTTTCAGTTTTTTTTTTTTTTTTTGCCTCCTTCTTTCGGTTATTATTTACAAAATACTACACATTAACTAATTATATTATTGTCCTAAATTGCCAAGTGGCTTTTTACTTGCTTGCTACTTGGCTTAATGTGGTCCTAGACTTTTCTCATTTTAACGTAAAAGATGCACGAAGCTGAAGAATAAATTTCTTAAATTGCAGAATCTACTGGATATGGCATGTCAATCACTCATTTCTTTTATCCTAGCATGCTCTTTCTTAAATTGCAGAATCTATTGGATATGGCATGTCAATCACTCATCTCTTTATCCTAGCAGGCTCTTGGAAGCCTTTAGATCGAGAAGAATTGTCCACTATACTTTTGTACGCAAAGAAAGAAAGTTTGGTAGCCTGCAAATCTTTTGAAAAATATGCGCAGTTTTTACCTTCGTCGAGTAGATTATCTTTGATTTTGCCATTATCACTGCCTTAAACTTTCTTATAAATATCTTTACAGAAGCAGTTTAAACTTTAATAACTACTTGCTAACTTTTAGGACTATGATGACCACTTTGGCTACTTCTTAGGACTCCAACGTGGACTTATCTTCATCCACGGCCCTCATTTGGCATTATCATGTTTGGAAAACTGTGGATAAAACGTTGCACACATTTCGGAAGCTTAAAAATAAATATTGGTTCGAAGATTCTATCTTTCAGTTTTTTTTTTTTTTTTTTTGCCTCCTTCTTTCGGTTATTATTTACAAAATATTGTACATTAACTAATTATAATATTGTCCTAAATTGTCAAGTGACTTTTTACTTGCTTGTCACTTAGCTTAATGTAGTGCTAGGCTTTTCTCCTTTTAATGTAAAAGATGCACGAAACTGAAGAATAAATTTCTTAAATTGCAGAATCTATTGGATATGGCTTATCAATCACTCATTTCTTTTATCCTAGCATGCTCTTTCTTAAATTGCAAAATCTATTGGATATGGCATGTCAATCACTCATCTCTTTATCCTAGCATGCTCTTGAAAGCCTTCAGATCGAGAAGAATTGTCCACTATACTTTGTGCGCAAAGAAAGAAAGCTAGGTAGCCTACAAATTTTTTGAAAAATATGCACATTTTTTAACTTTGTCGGGTAGATTATCTTTGATTTTTCCATTATCACTGCCTTAAAATTTCTTATAAATATCTTCAAAGAAGCAGTTTAAACTTTGATAACTACTTGGCTAGCTTTTAGGACTATGATGACCACTTTGGCTACTTCTTAGGACCCCAACATGGACTTATCTTCATCCACGACCCTCATTTGGCATTATCATGTTTGAAAAACTGTGGATAAAATGTTGCACACATTTCGGAAACTTAAAAATAAATATTGGTTCGAAGATTCTATCTTTCAGTTTTTTTTGCCTCCTTCTTTCGGTTATTATTTACAAAATACTGTACATTAACTAATTATATTATTGTCCTAAATTGTCAAGTGGCTTTTTACTTGCTTACCACTTGGCTTAATGTGGTGCTAGACTTTTCTCCTTTTAATAATATATAGATATAGATATAGATAGTACAATCCTTAGTTTACAAATTTAGGCACTCTTTCAAAATTAAAAATTCCTAGCTGCCAATTCCCCCCTCCGCTACCATGAACACCCAGACACCATCCCCGCCCGTGGTACCAGTACTTTTTTTATTTTACTGAAGTTATTTTTGTTGATTTTGTCTATATCATTGTTTTGGATAAGTTTATACACACAAATTTGCCCCCACAAAATTAAATTATACATGAATATATATAGATAAATGCTTAGGCCAGGAGAGAAATGCAACAATACACACAAAAAACTGAAACTTTATATAAACATCTATAATAATGAAGAAATCTGAAAATGTATACAACTTTATTCATTTGTATATACACACTTATACATATTTATACAAGTTTGTACACGTATACAGAAGTGTATAACCTTGTATAACTAGTGGGCTCCAATTTTGCATAAGTGCTGCCATTTCGGGTAATAATCGAAAATAGAAGCCATTTTCGATAATTTTTGTGTGTTGCTTGTCTTCTAGGGTAAAAATCCTTAATTAAAAAAGTAAACTTGTGAGCTTGTTAGCAAGTTTAAAAACAAGAAAACAAAACAAGAAAAATAAAATTAAAAACCTAAGAAGCTAACTAATTAAAAGCACGACAGTAAGCCACAGGTGCCGAAGAAACAAGCTAACTATTTTACTCTTCTTCTTTTTTTAATATAAGAAAATATTTTAAAAACTTGTTTGGCCATAAAAATTTGTAAGTTTTTGGAGAGTTTTTGGAAAATCAAAAGTTTCTAAGATTTTTCAAAAAGTAAGTAAGCAATGAGCATAACATGAAAGAAAAATGAAAAAAAAAATATTTTGAAATTTTTGAAAGTCAAAGTTGTGTTGGGTGAAACCATCACCTCAAAATTCTAGATTCGTATGCAAATAAACCAACAAATGACCGCCAAAATTGATAACTTTATCGTTTTAATAGTGGTTTAGCATATTTAAAAATTGATCGAACAGATAAGGACAAACATGACCATACACTTGGACCCCAAATTGCTCTTAGTCCACGATTTTGAAAGATCTTTTATAGGGTAAGAGTCCAATATTAAAACCTACAAACATTTGAAAAGGTAAAATATAAATTTAGACCAGGCAGCCTTTCTGAGTGCCAGACATAAATTTTGCCTTGATAGAAGAACTTGTGCAAACTGGCCAACAACAACGTAACAACAAACATATCCAATAAAGTCCTATTAGCAAGGTTTGAAGATTGTGAGTGTATGCAGATCTTAACTCTATCTTGTAAGAGATAGAAAGACTATTTCTAATAGATACTAAAAAAAAGGTTTTTTTTGAAAATCAATTTGAATTGAAAAAGAGTAAAATGATAAAAATTTGGTAGCAAAAAAAAAAGTTATTGCCAACAAAATAGAGGTAGACAAAGCAACAAAAAAAATAAAGGAATACGATAATACTAAATAGACCAAAATAGTACTGGTAGAGAAACAAATCGTAACCCTTAAAAAACCATTATTACTACAACTTTTGTATAGAGGCTATTTTTGCAATAAATTTTAATGGGTTGTAGGTTAAACAATGGCACTGAAATAGTAAAAAATTAGCTAGGTAGCCTATTTGTACCCACCTATTTAAGCTTTAGCCACTTTTTGTAACTAATTGCAAGCATAGCTTGTTTATGCCTAAAATTGTACGTCTAGGTTACACAATTAAAGTTATGAAATGGTCACAAGCAATGCAGTATAAACGATAAAAAGAGTAAGTAAATAGAGAGAAAAGTAATGAACAAGAAAGTAAGTAGTTTTGTTCCTTGAGAATAGCCGGATTCAGTGTAAATTGCTTGATGTACAATACAATATAAAGAGGGAAATTTATAGTAGAGATTTACCCAGTCCTAATTATGGTAAAATATAAAGACTAATAAAGGATATGGGCCTATAAACTCAAGGCGGTGGTATATACGAAATCCTAACTAGGAGACTGTAAATTTTAAGGTAGTGGGATGTATGTCTTGCGTTCCACGCCCGTACCACCAAAATAGTCATAACTCGTAGAGCAGGTGTGCATCCTCTGTGCCCGGGTGACTTGTAGGATAAGTCTAGTCTCGCCAGCTGACTCGTATCCCCGTGGTGGCGTATTTTTTCCCATACTGTCAGTCCCCCCACTTGCAGAGTATTGATGCAAGCAGTCAGGAAGTGAAAGCGGTGTACAAGACGGATGTGAAAAACATCTCACTGACTCCTTGAAAATCGCAGTCTCTTTGACCAAAGATAATGCTGATTTATTCGAGAACTCTATGTACCTTCATCTGATTGGTTGATGTTGATTCCATGTACCTTTCCAAGAATGCTTTTTGCTACGTTGAATCGTTTCATATCTCAAGGCATAATTACACTTGACTGTTTCATGATCTATTCTTATATCTTCCAGCCTATAAATAGGGGCTTCGTGATAGTGGTTGAATCAATAATCTTCTTCAGAAAAAAATATTCCATCTTCTTCAAAGTTTATTATGAAAGAATGATTCTCCATCTTCAAAACTATTTGCCTTTGATCCTGGATTGGTATTCCCAGTAAAAACTTCTTTATTTAGAACAGATGGTGCATGAGAGATCTGTAAGCAAAACACCATCTGCAGTTTTCTTCCTCTTTCTCTCCATCCATGAATGGACGAACGGAGCCCCCCGAGTCATGAAGTTTGACCGGAATTCTAATGATGTTCTTTGGAATGTCTTCATTATGGCATATGCACTGATTACAGTGTGATCTCCTTCTAACATGGCGGTTGCTGTGATATTCCTTTTGTCATACGGGTTAGTCAATAGAAGAATGCCAACCCTGCGGGGCTCTTTCATTTGTTCGTTTTTTGGTTGCCGAGGGCCATAGTCCTGGAAGCAACTCCATTTGAACTAGGAGCAGGTCCCTGCGATATCCTCTCCTCCTTCGGGCGGTTGATACCCGAGAACATTCTCCATAACCGCAGCATTTAGGGTGGCCGTATATGAAACGACCTTAGGTAGTCGTTTCGAGAGTTAGGACTCTGATTGGCGTGCCGACAGTTTTAAAAGCTTCGTAAGATTCATCAGGACTTTTCTGTAATATTTTAGTTAAATCGGACCTTGTTTGGTAGGTATCGGAAGAAGGTATCAGTTTTCGTTACCGATAAATCTTAAAAAGAGGCTTTCGAGCTCGATTTTGGCGAATGAGCTCCGATTGGAAAGCTAAAAGTGCCATTGGATTCGTATGGTCATTTGTGACATGTGTGAATTTTTAAAGTAAATTCTGACGTTGTTCGGTTAGTTTCCGTTAAAGTTCTGAAAATTAAGAATTTAATCTCTTTCCATTTAATTCGCATCTTGAGTTTCGGAAATCTTATTCGAGATCCATCTTAGTGAGTACGTCACATAAATTTTATATAACTTACTTGAAAAATTTGAGATCATTCCGAATTTTATAGGATTACATTTTAATTTTCGTCACGATAACAATTTTTCAAAAAAAAAAAAAAGAGAGAGAAACGAAAAAAGAAAAAAGAATAAAAAAGAAGAAAGAAAGAAAAATGAAAAGAGTAAGGCGGTGGCTAAGGGATTAATATCCCTTAGCTTATAAGAGCTCTAAAACGAACAGAAACAAGAGAAGAGTAAAAGAGAATGCGCAGAGAAAATAACACCAGAAAATTAAAAAAAAAGGAAAAGGAGGAGAAGAAAGATAGAATTTTCATCGCGAATCATCTAGGTAATGATGTTAATTCATTATTTCAGTTTATTACGTGTGTTGAAATATATTTTAACGGTAGAAATTGGGATATTAGACATCATTCTAACAAGTTAAATTGATAGATTAAAGGGTTAATTAGACTCGGATAATGGAATTGATTATATATTCGTACTCAAGCAGTTATGGACAACCCATAAATGTAATTTATTTAGGATTTGATTATGTGATTTTTGAACCCTGTACATAGGCCTAGACTGCGTATCGCATATGCGATCCGGGTGTCGGGTTCCTGACCGGATTGTTCTAAGACATAAGCAATGAAGCCTTTAGCCTTATTTGATATATTTTTCTATTTATTGAATAGAGCGGGATCATTTGGTATTGAATCCAAAGGACAAAGCGATTTTTGAGTAGCAGTGCTAACTTTTGAACGAGGTAAGTGATTATATCCATTTCTTTGGTGGCCTTTGGCCTTATGGATATTTTACCACGTGTTCTTTACGTGTGTAGCTGCCGATACGCGTACTTATTAGGCATTAGTTTTGAAGGTGCACTATATATTATATGTTATGCCTTGTTGTTGGTATTGCATTGAGCATAGAAACATTATATTTTGGTCGTGAGTTTGACATGTACTTCCCGGTAGTTGATGAGAGCCCCATCTTGGGTGAAGGATTATTATTGCATATACTTCCCAGCAGTCGATGAGAATCCTGCGCCGGTGAAGGGTTATTATTGCATCACGCTGCATTCATATGTATTATGTTTTCTGGTTATGGGCTGCTATGTCATATATTGAGTGCAAGAGTATTCCACCTCAGCTTTATATTATCCCGGGTGCAGGAGTATTCCGCCCCAGGAGCAGGAGTATTCCGCCCTTATGTCATATACTGAGTGCAGGAGTATTCCGCCTCAGCTTTATATTATCTCGGGTGCAGGAGTATTCCACCCCAGGAGCAGGAGTATTCCGCTCTTATGTCATATACTGAGTGCAGAAGTATTCTGCCTAAGCTTTATATTATCTCGGGTGCAGGAGTATTCCGCCCCAGGAGCAGGAGTATTCCGCTTTTATGTCATATACTGAGTGCATGAGTATTCCGCCCCAGGAGCAGGAGTATTCCGCTTTTATGTCATATACTGAGTGCATGAGTATTCCGCCTCAGCTTTATATTATATCGGGTGCAAGAGTATTCCGCCCCAGGAGTAGGAGTATTCCGCTCTAATTGGTTATTAGATTGTATTCCCCTCGAATGCAGGAGTATTCCACTTCGGGACGGGATTACAGGTACATATGACCCCCATGCACATCATATTGCATTCATTCCATTTCATTACACCGGTTGTTGTGCATTGTGTGATGTCTTCTGTGTGTGTCATGTATTTCTGATTGTTGATATATTCGGGATACCTATATGTTCTACCTATCTTATGTCCCTGGTTGTTTATGAGTTTATGGTTCCATACGTATTTCCAATTATTATCTGGATCTGCCTTTTTATAATTGCAATAAAGTGAATTTGGTTTACCTGCTTAACTTCTACCTAGCTAACATATCTGCTTCTTCGAGGTGGCTAACCAGCCCCACTTACTGATATCTTTCGACTCACCCTCTATTCGTTTCTTGTCTATTTATTTCGTTTCAGCAGTTTCGCTCCAGGATTGAGTTTGCCACGTTGTTGATGAGCGAAAACGACTTCAGCTGTCAGGGTGAGCCATCTTTTGTTCAGGATGGCCACCAGCTTTATATATATTATCTCATTTGTATTTTGCTCCCTTCAGGAGATGTTTATACTTCATTTGTATTCTTAGATGTCTGTCTGGATAGCCCTAAACCTATAACATTGGGTAGTCAGCTATAACTTCTTCTGTTTTATTGTGTTCGTGTCTCTTTAGGTCTTATTTCTTATCTATAAGTTGATTTTATGTATATTTTTGTGAATTCAATTCAAAAGGGTTCGCCCGACGGGTATAGGGGAGGATGTCGAGTGCCCGCACGGTCTAACAGAAAGTTCGGATTGTGTCAGTATAACTCTGCCCTGTTCTGCGGTTTCGGGGATTGCATCGACTTCTAATCATCTGGGGAAGAGGGGGAACTTGATGTTTTTGCGGCCACCGAGGGTTCCTCATTAGAGTCTCCACAAGTAAATCCAAGTGAAGTCTCGGACCGTGTTCTACTTCCTCCGCCGTTATACTGAGGGATTCCTCAGTTGGACTGACTTTCCAACTCCCGTGGAACAGCATTTGTTTCTGCTTGGGATAACAAGTTGGAAATTTTCCCTTCCAAGCGCCGAGAGAGACTTCGATGCAGGAGCTACAATCAAGAACTAATTGCATATTATGAGCCAACAGGCTGTTTGTCATTAATGAAACGGTCGTTCATTAACATTTTTATGCGTACTTGGGTAGTTAAGCAATATGTTTTGTTTTCCTTTCTGGGCTAGTGTCTTTAAAAAATGGGTGTGCGCACTGAGGGGCGCTTCGTTTGCGTCAGTAAGTGACGGCTTGTATTGCGCCTGTGATAGACGACTCTTTAACGCCCACAATGGGACGACTTTAGCCCGTGTAGGAATGGGACATTTTGCGTTCCAACTAGAACGTCTGCGCTTGTATACTCGAGTATTTTAATACTTTCTGGCACTATGCGGGTGAGCGTCCCAACCGACATGTAAGTGCGAATTTATTGAATTGACGAGCCAACTTACAAATAATGCCTGGTGGCTAAGCTAGACATGATCTAGCTCTAAGTGAGCAGTTTACCTTACTTTTTGTAGCAAAAAATGGGTGTATTACTTCAACTTAGGTCTGGTCGGGGCTATGAATATTTGGATCATAGATGGATCTTAATTATAAAACTGACTAAGTAAAATAGTATTTTTATTGATGAATAGGGCGTTGAGCCATATGAAACATAAAGAACGGGGCTAAGGGCCCGTTATGATGTAATGATAATAATTAAAGAAACAAGAAAGGAGAAAATACATGCCTCGAGTATGTGGGCCCAGTTGGCCTTTCAAGAGTAGTACTTTTTAAGCTAATAGATGTTCTAATTATTTGGAATGGCTGTTCCTTTCATATCTTCAAGAACGTACACACCTTTTCCAGCTATGCCTTGGACTCTGTAAGGTCCTTCCCGATTTGGAGCTAACTTGCCTGCGCTGGCCTCCTTGGTGCTTTGAGTGACTTTGCAAAGGACAAGATCACCTACGTTGAAGGAACGTAGGTTAGAGCGCGCATTGTAGTACTGCTCCACCCATTGCTTTTGGGCCGCGAGGCGTATGGTCGCTATATCCCGACGTTCGTCCAAGGTGTCGAGTGAAGCTTTCAAAGCCTTGTTGTTTGATTCTTCCTTAGCAAATGACCGTCGCAGGCTCGACTCTCCAATCTCTAAGGGAATCATTGCTTTCGTCCCGTATGTTAGTGATAATGGAGTTTCCCCCGTGCTGGCCTTGAATGTAGTGCGGTAAGCCCATAAAACTCCTACAATCCCTCCTGCCACTTTCTCCTAGCTTCCTTGAGTCACTTCTTCAAGATTTCAATAGTTGTTTTGTTTGAAGATTTAGCTTGACCATTGGATGAAGGGTGGTAGAGTGTTGAGGCTATTCTCTTTATCTCCTATTCCTCCAGGAAAGTGGTGATCTTGTCGCCCACAAATTGAGGTGCATTATCTCAAGCGATATCTGCTGGGGCGCCGAAACAACACATGATGTTCTTCCATATAAATTGTATCACCTCCTGCTCTTGGATTTGAGCGCAGAGGTTGCGATTTCTGCTGGGATGCCGAAACAGCACATGATGTTCTTCTATATAAATTGTATCACCTCATGCTCTCGGATTTGAGCATAGGTCGGCTTCGACCCGTTTGGTGAAATAGTCTATCATAATAAGCAAGAATTATACACAACCGGGTGCTTTAGCCATGGGCCCTACTATATCCATCCTCTATTTCATGAAAAGCCGAGGGTCTATCACAAAATGTAATAGCTCCGCTGGCTGATGAAGTATATGGGAAAATCTCCGGCAACTGTCACATGCACGAACGAACTTGCTTCCATTCCGGGCCAGAAATAACCTACCCTTATTAATTTACGAGCTAGAGATCATCCGCCGGAGTGGTTTCCGTATTGCCCCTCGTGAATTTCTCTTAGTGCGTAATATACTTGAGAAGGTCCCAAACATTTAGCCAAAAGGCCGCTAAACATCCGGCAATACAACTCCCCGTTGATTAGGCAATAACGAGCTGCTTGAACCCTTAACCGTCTACTTTCCTTTCTGTCTGCTGGGAGTATTCCTTTTTCCAAGTATTCAATGATCGCGTGCCGCCAGTCCCATACAGATCCCGTAACGTTGACCTCATGGCGCTTGACGTCCGTGTAAGTTAACTCAATGACGGATCTCGGGCTGTCTGCACTCATGTTTGCAGTGGTCACTAGACTAACTACGGCATCAGCCTCCATGTTTTTTCCCTTGGTATTTGATTGATCTTTCACTTTTGAAAATTCTTCAAATGCTTTTCTACTCTACCCAAGTACTCCTGCATGTGGGCGTCTTTGGCAGCATAGGCTCCAATTACTTGATTGATGACCAGCTTGGAGTCACTGTTGAGACTGATCTCTCTGGACCCTAATATGTAAGCTAATTCCAAAGCTTGGATTACTGCTTCATATTCTGCTTAATTGTTTTTCATCGGCGGGCAGCTAACAGCCTTCCAAAATTTATTCTCAATTGGGAATTGATCACTAAACCAAGTCCGGCCCCTTTTACATTTGAGGCCCCGTCGGTGTTGATCACCCATTCTCCGGGGGTAACACCCTCCATCATTTTACACTCTATCTCGGCCTTCGGCATTAAGTGGGCAACGAAGTCCGCGAGTACCTGTGACTTAATGGCCGTACGTGGCTGATAGATGATATCATACTCTCCTAGCTCGACGACCAATTTTGCTAGCTTGCCTCTGAGATCGGGTTTGTGCAATATGGTCCAAGAGAGATTTGCTGACATAGTATATTGGCAACTGCACCCCCTTTTCTTCACGTACCAAAACAGCACTGACAACGACTTCGGACACCGCAAGGTATAACAATAATGGCTCTCCCTCGTGTGGATTTGTTAGAAACGGTGGATTGGCCAGATACTGGTTTAGATCTCGAAGTGCCTTGTTACACTGCTCTGTCCACTCGAAACTTTTATTTTTCTTCAAGACGTTAGAACTGAGGACACCTTTTAGAGGACCGTGAGATAAAACGGCTGAGTGCGGCTATCCGAACGTTGAGTCTTTTCACCTCCACTTCACTCTTCAAAACTTCTGGTATAGCCTCAATTGCTTTAATTTTCATGGGATTTGCTTATATGCCCCTATTGGAGACAATGAACCCAAGGAACATCTCGGAGGATATGCCAAAGGCACACTTCTATAGGTTGAGCTTCATATTAAACTTGTCCAAGATGTCGAATGCTATCTCCAGATGGCTGATGTGGTCCTTTGCGAATTCTGATTTAACCAACATGTCGTCGATGTAAACCCTCATAGTCTTACCAATCTGCTCCTTAAACATCAGGTTCACTAATCTCTGGTAGGTTGCTCCAGTATATTTCAAATCGAAAGGCATTACCCTATAACAAAAAGTCCCCTTGTCCGTGATGAAAGAAGTCTTCTCTTGATCATCCAGACTCATAAGGATCTTATTGTAACCCGAGTATGCATCCAAAAAACTTAGAGCCTCATGACCTGTCGTTGAATCGATGAGTTGATCGATATTAGGCAGTGGGAAGGAGTCTTTTGGGCATGCTTTATTTAAGTTTGTGAAGCCGATACACATTCTTCACTTCCCATTCTTCTTCGAGACCACCAAAACATTGGATAGCCAATCGGGGTAGTGAACTTCGCGAATGGAATTGTTGTTTAGCAGCTTCTTAACTTCCTCGTGCACTACCAACCCCTTTTCATGGCTGATCGGTTGTTTCTTTTGCTTGACCGGCTTAAAGTTGGGGTCTACATTTAAATTATATGTAATGACGCTAGTTGATATTCCAGGCATGTCGGTGTGTGTCCAGGTGAATATGCTTGACCGAGCATGCAAGAAGTTAGCGTATTCTTGTTTGGCTTCGGCTGAGAGTTTGGCCCCTACATAAATTTTCTTATCTGGGAACCTCTCGTCAAAAATCACCGAATTGAGGTTGTCGACCATAGCCTTGGTGGGCTTTTCTTCTTCTTGAAGGCTAGGGGTGTGATGGCCGGCTCACGGGATCCAGTTGCTTCATGACTTCCAAACTCATAAGGTATGCTTGTTACTAGACAAGGGTCAAACAACTTATCTAACCTCTTCTTCTAGTTCTTTGTTTCCTTCTTGACCGTGCATGTCACGACGGTTACATAACAGATCCGGAATAGTTTCTGCTCCCCCCGAATTTCTCTCACCCCCAGGGAGTCGGGTACTTAAGGATCTGATAAAGTGTAGACGGCAATGCGCGTACTTCGTGAATCTAGGGTCTTCCCAAGATAATTTTATACGAGAGGTCGCATGTCATTACTTGGAAGGACATTACCCTCGCTGCCCCTGAAGTTGTACCCAAATGAGTATTTCTCCTACAGACTTCTCGCTGGAGCTGTTGAAGCTGCTTATGGTGTATGGACTGGGAATTATCTGGTTCTGCACCTCCATCTGGCAGACGACCTCCCAATGAATGATGTTCACCGCGCTGCCCGAATCTACTAATACGCGTTTGACTCGAGTCTCATGTACCTGTAGGGTAATTATCAATGCATCATAGTGGGGTATAAAAGTCGTCGTGAGTCTTGTTATTGAAGTCGTTGGTGTTGATATGAGGTTTCTTGGTTATCTCCTGATGGGCCTCATGGACCATGATGGTTTTATTTCTAGCGCTACTAACTCGGGCCTCCCAAAAATTGTGTTGACAGGCTTCTAGGCCCCGCGGACTGCCAGTATCGCTTCGTCTGCTTCACTATAAGGTGCGGTATCTCGGCGAGATTCCGGCCATAACAGCGAATAAAAAGACGTTGATCTTAGATATTCGTTCATAGTTTCAACCGTGTCGGCCGAGTTATGAGTAATCTGTTGGATCTTGATACTGGCATCCTGTACGACGTAGCTGCTGTCTGTCTGACGTAGCTGCTGCTGTCTGACTACGGCTTTTCCTTCGTAAAATACCTATAATTGCCTGGGCCCCACAATGGGCACCAAAATATTTATGACTAAAATTATACGTCTAGGTTAAACAATTAAATTTATGAAAGGGTCACAAGTAATACAATATAAATGATGGAAAAGGTAACTAAATAGAGAGAAAGTCAATTAACAAAAAAGTAAGTAGTATTATTCCTTGAGAATAGCTGGATTCAGTACAATGTAAGGAAGGGTATTTATAGTAGAGATTTACACAGTCCTAATTGTGGAAAAAATTCAGAGACTAATAAAGGGTATGGGCCTATAAACTCAAGGCGGTGGTATATACGAAACCCTAACTAGGAGACTGTAAATCCTAAGGCGGGAGGATATATGCCTTGCGTTCTACCTCTGTAACGCCTAAACGGTCGTAACTCATGGAGCAGGTGTGTATCCTCTGTGCCCGGTGACTTGTAGGATAAGTCTAGTCTCGCCAGCTGGACTCGTATCCCCATAATAATAGGTGGCGTATTTTTTTCCACACATAGCTACTCTCTTTCAATTAATGGGGGCTGAAGTTATGTATCAGTTTGCTTATAATTTTTGGTCTGAAGATGAACCAAAATCATACCGAAAGTATAAAATTTGGCTCAACTTCAAAACCTTTGATTTAAAGTTGAGTAAAAAAAACATCGAAATTCAACTTCAACCAAAAAGAACTGAAGTTAACTCAATTACCATTTGAAATATGTGGGTTAACTCAATTACCATTTGAAAGTGAAGAAGTCTTGATGCCTAAGAACATTACACCCGAGGAGTTCTTTGAAATGGTAGGGTTTAAGCCCGAATTATGCACAGACAGCATAAGGCAATTGGGAATTTCTCTAACTTCCCTCTACATCAAATTTGGGTATAGAGAAGCATTTCAAGAAGCTGGAGGCTATTTCAACATTGACCAGGCAGATTGGCAAGAGCGAAGGGTACTTGCTTTCGTCACCAGCTTTTTAGGGACTGTCGTCCTTCCACAACACAAAGGACGAGTTGATGTTTGCTTGGTCTCAATTGCTGACGCCTTACTCAAAGACATACACTTTGGTACCGATGATTATTACAGAGATGTACCGAGCTTTAGAAAGATGCAAGAAGGGCGCTGGTTTCTTTGAAGGTTGCAATTTTCTTTTACAAATTTGGCTGATGGAGCATTTGCAAATGATGGCTAACACAGACCAAGCTTTCCATTCCATACCAAAAGAAAACTACATCTTGACTCATACCGCCCGCATGGACAATCCTTTAGGGAAATGGGACCAACCAACAACTGCCAATGGTTGGCACCCCTGAAAACATACAATGGATGTTTGATTACTTTCCCAGCACAACAGTAATCACACAATCCAAAAAAGACTCATTTCTCATCTTGGTGGGCTTTAGAGGAGTCTACCCGTACACTCCTTTAAGGGCACTTAGACAAGCAGGGAGGAAGCAGACAGTACCCCAAATTGCAGACATCATAAGTTTCAAAGCAAATATTCTCGGAGGAGTGATACCGTTCAAAGACAAGATATTAGAACTTTGGAAAGAAAGGCAGCGAATAGGAACCGAGACTATTGGACGAGACAGGTTTGATGCTGGCTATTATGAAGACTATCCAGACTGGCTTAGGAAAGACATAGCAAGGGCAATTCAACCAAGTGAAACAACGAAAAGGAAAAGGAATACTGATGAGTTAGAATCTGAGTACAAAAGGCTACGCAAACAACTGGTAAGGGCACGGGGGAAAATAGTAAAGAAGCAAAGTTTGGTCGAAGCAAAGAACGAAGAAAAAGGCAAATGGCGCAGCAAGGCAGAGCTCCTGACAAAACGCATAGAGTCTATCGGCATATGGGCTAGCGAGGGGATGAACTCTATGGAAAACAAGGGAATAGAGGAGAAAGGAAGAAAGGCTTGGAAAATGTTGAAGAACTTCACATTTTACATATCCCGGCTCTTGACTGATGCGGACAATATCATCTTCCAAGGATATTCATCAGAGGCAAGCTTGTCCGAAGAAGACTCGTCCGAAAAAGGAGAAGAAGAATCTTCTAGGGATGGATCAGCCTGAAAGACGTTCACCTGGCCATGATCTAACCTTCCAGCAATGTTTCCACCTTTTGTACTATTTCAATATCAGCCAATGTAACAAAAACCCAATAAATGCAATATTATTTTTTAGGCTTCGCATTTTGTTAGCAAACAAAATGTTTCATGTGGCACAAAGCATTTTTCAAAATCATCCTGCGTAAAATGGTCCTTCGTATTATAGGATGCATTTCTTATTTGATATGTGTGCATTGCATGAATTTGTCTGTTGCTCTAGGTCTCTAAAAGAATTCCTTTTCCAAATCCAATCGCCTACTGAGGCACCTCCTCTCCCTACTCTATGCCCAAATCCTGATATCTAAAGTCTTTCGCATGTCCAAACAGTCTCTAATTCATTCAAAAGTCTATTACCAAAAGATTGGCTCGAGTTGAATACCAAGGCAAAGGACGCAGTTAAGCGAGTGCACTTGTCAGAGATTCTTCGAAATAGAGAAGTTTTCACAGCAGCTCCCACCAGCCCTCTCCTATCTCTACATTACCTCCACTGCATTAGTAACTACCAATAAGGCTAGCCAGTCTGAAAATACGAGCCTTTTCAAAAGAAGAAAGATGAAGTCTCTTTTGTCGCAACCATTCGAGACCCTACCTTTAACAACTATTATCGAACATCGCCACCATTTTATCCCTACCCTCATATACCACCTGAATATCCCGCTTAGCCCACTCGACATATATTCCACATCTCAGCACTAAATCGTCCGCCATACCAGCAAAACACTCAATCTAACTACCAAAATACACTACCATACCCTCCTAAGCTTCTCCCTGATGCCAAACAAAAGACCAAGAAGAAACTACACTCCACTAGTCGAATCCCATACTCAATATTCGAGAGATTGGAAACTGTCGGGCTTATTGTCCCAGTACCTCAACTGTTCCAGCAAACACTATGCACATGGAGAGAAACTGACAAAGCAAGGAAAATATTGATCAAACTCAAAGGCACACATGGCTCACCTCAAAACCTTGTGACACCAACATCCAAGGATCATTTTGTTGCACCTGTCTACACGGTCACACCACTTACAATACATGACTGTGACCCAAAGCACTTTCCAACTCGCTCCAAGCATTCAAAGGGCTAGTTAAAGATAATACTGGAAAGACAGAGGTGTAGTAAATACTTGTGCACAACAACCAAAACAAACAAGCCAATTAAACTTGCAAATGAGAGATAAAAACACAATGACAAAGCCATCGTTATATGACCAACTAGGAGACCCCTGGAGCATTTGGAAGCATATCTCTATCCACTAGCAAAGATAAAAGCAAGACGGTGAAGTTGTTTGAGACACCTACAATAGCAAGGGTCAAATTGATATAAAGGCACAGGCGAATAGACTTCTTGGAGCAATTATGGTCGACGGCTTTATTGGAGTGATATGAATTCTCATGACAACGACCACAATAAGACGCAACAATCTAAGAATGAGCATGATACGTAGCCAACCTACATCGAGTTCAATGGCTCAGCAATAAGATATTATCCAACAAGGAAAGTTGGTGCAAGGACTATATTGCAGCAGTTGGGCAACGAGTATGAAAGACGATGAGAACCTCTTTGAAAGACACATAGCCGTCATGATAAAAAAATTTGGAAAGAAAGGATGACAAATGCACTCAAGGTCCTGGTATTCAACAAAAGTCGACATCTTTTTCTGTCGCACAACACAATCTATTCCTTACACAATGTCTTTATCACTTTTCAGTGACATTCTACTCCTCATCTCCTACTTAGACAAAGCATCGGTCGTTTGACCAAAATCCTTGCCTTGACTGCTGCATAAAGCACTTGGGCAATCTCTTGTGAAATTTGCACCTTCTGTCGCAACCTCCCAAATTCAAGCGCTAATCTGTCATCCACGGTCTAGGCTTTCTCTTAAGCTCATGTGTCATTTTTGCTTCAAGTCTTTGCTAACATACCCACACTCTTTTGTGCATTTCACCACTTTGTTAGGGTTGCCTTGCGTTTGAACACTGAAATCGGTCAAGAATCTGCATTCGAAAAGCCGAAATGGCGAGCCGAGCTGAAAATATTTTCTCCTGCAACAAAGTCCTTAAACCATCAGCATATGACACCAAGAGTATTTCAGATAATCTCAATACCATACAAACCTGCATTATACTTACAGGAGAGTCACAACAAAGAAATCCAACCATTATACAACAAAAGCTAGCAAAACTCGCAACCTTACACTGCACCCAACTTACACAATAAACAACCTCCTCTCCGTCAAGACTTTCAACTCAACCCTATCAGGCTCAACCCAATCAGAGACATACAAAAAGAAAAACCTCACGCCTTTGTTCCATTTAGCCCAATCAAATGACATAGCAACCAGCAGACAAACTACTCCCTGGATATCCACTTCTCAAAATCGCTCACAACAAGATCTACACTGGTCACTCAAATATTCCATGCCATGGCACCGCAAGACATCCAGCACTGATACACAAAGTTCAAAGTCTGATTGACCCAAAGAAAAACAGTGGTACAACAAAGAACCAACAAAAGGAAACTGCAACTCCCAAACCACAAACACACTTTTGACAAAGGCCAATCCACCAAAGTTAGCTCTATTACCTTCGAAAGCACAACCTAAGACAAATATAATTTTGAGCGATCTCCAAATCTAGCAAAATCCAAATATCAAACCTCAGTCTGAGTATGCAAAATATCCACATATTCATAGTCATCAATACATCCAATCGTCACACTAAAGGACGAATGCAGATGTTAGCCAATACATTGGTGTTCAGTGCAATGCAACCACCTTCTCTCGGTGATCTGTCATTAACAATAAACTAGGGCAGAATTTTTGAGGATCCTCTCAAAAATTCCAAAAGACGCAAACTTGACACTTGGGCAGAAATTTTTGAGGTCCCCTCAAAAATTTCAAGAAAAGTCCTTACAAAAGCAACATGATAGCCTCCTTAGCACATCGCATGACATAACAATAGCATTCTACTTGTTGCACTTTACTCTTGATGCATCGACTGAGGCTACACAGCCCGATGTCAAATTTTGCACTTTCATTTGCTGAGGGTACACAACCCGAAGCGTTGATTGAGGGTACACAACCCGATATCGATTTGCATTTAAATTAGCTGAGGGTACACAGCCCGAAGTTTCGATTGAGGGTACACAACCCGATATCGATTTGTATTTAAATTAGCTGAGGGTACACAGCCAGAAGCGTCGGTTGAGGGTACACAGTCCGATATCGATTCGCATTTACATTAGCTGATGGTACACAGTCCGAAGCATCGGTTGAGAGTACACAGCCCGATATCGATTCACATTTACATTAGCTGAGGGTACACAGCCCGAAGCGTCGGTTGAGGGTACACAGCCCGATATCGATTCGCATTTAAATTAGCTGAGGGTACACAGCCCGAAGCGTCAGTTGAGGGTACAATGCCTGATATCGATTCACATTTAAATTAGCTGAGCGTACACAGTCCAAAGCGTCGGTTGAGGGTACACAGCCCGATATCGATTTTCATTTAAATTAGCTGAGGGTACACAAAGCGTCGGTTGCGGGTACACAGTCTGATATCGGTTTGCATTTAAATTAGCTGAGGGTACACAGCCCGAAGCGTCGATTGAGGGTACACAGCCCGATATCGATTTGCATTTTAATTTTGCGGAGGGTACACAGTCCGATGCATCGACAGAGGGTAAACAGCCTGATGTCGAAATTGACACCATGGAGGGTACACAGCCCGATGCAAATTTTGACATTGTAACAGGAAGACAGCCTGGGAGGTAGACATCCCGTCGAAAGGACAACGTTACAAAGGGTAGACAGCCCGGCGAAAGGATAGCATAACAAAAGGTGCACAACCCAGATGAAAGAATGATTGGCAACCCTGCATGAAGAGATACACATCTCAATACGAAAGGAGTATACAGCCCGACGTGACAAGCACACATTTAAAGGACGAAAAGCAATGGACATATAATCCGGCGTCACACTGGCAAGATTATCCAGCAACAGTTCAGCACGACAAAGCAACTACCTCCCGACGAGAAGCACTTAGCAAATGGATATCCCCCAGAGGAGAGGCACACAGTCCCTAGCACTGAGCACTTGAAAGCGGACCAGACAAGGAGAGCTCGACTCAACAGGGAAGTTTACTTTATCTTTATTTTTATCTCAATTTGCATTTGTCTTGATTTTGCTATAGGGACTCTCCGATCTCTCAACAAACCCCTGCGTCCCACTCTCACACCTGCTCCCAAAATCACTACCAATTGTGCAATCACAAAACCTCAAATACTTACCAAAGCATCATCTCGAAGCCCAATTCGAGAAGCCTAATCCTACAGATAGTACTCTTGCTACACCCGCAAGATGTCTATTTCTCCAAGTTCCAAAGTGCTCCAAGCAACAGTTCCGTACTCGCACCAGTAGTCAACCCAACCTTTCCTTGCTGATTGGGTACCAACTCCATATTCCTTCCTACTCTTGCCTATCTGTTGGAATCGTGCATATTCATCGTGCTTTAATCCTCAATATTCCTCAGTTCATTCGAGACAATGTTGAGGCCAAGATGACTCCTCTATCGAGTTATAGTGGAAAATGTGCCCATGTAAACCCCTATTTATGGGTGTGTCGTGCACCACATCTTCATAACTAGGACGTTTATAAGCCTATTTCACCACACTCGATCTATCAATGTTGTCTCGACTTCGACAAATGCCTTCGTCCTACCGCGAAATACCTACTCTGTCGAATTCTGACATGCCCAAAAGCCGATCATTTCATGCCTTCACAAGCAATCCGCCTAATCTTTCATTACAGATTAGGATGTCTTTTTGCACTTCCTTCCAATAAATGCTTACTCTGTCTATTCAAGCTTATCCGCATCGATCACGCGTGTTTTCGTGCTTAATCGTGCCCATCTATTTGAATCGTGTGCATTTATAAAACTCGCTCCTCAAATATTTTCCAACTCAGCCGGAAGCTATATTGAAGGCGAGATTACTCATTTATCGAGATGAAGTGGAAACTACGTACGTGTAAACTCCTCTTTATGGGTGTGTAGCGCGCCACATTTTCATAACTAGGATGATTATAAGACTCTTTTCCCACGCTCGATTCATCGATGTTATCTCATCTTTGATGGTACCTTTGCTTCATTCTTCATTTATTCCACCAAACGGCAAAGCACACATGAATCTGAACTTTACATACTTGATAAGTTTAGTCTTTAATCCCAAAATCGTGCGCCATAAACATCTCACACAGGCAACATGCCATTGTAGAACTACACACGGCCTGATTCTTGTGAAACCCGAGATATGTAGGCAACTCAGAGACCGGGGTTCGGCCAAAACACCCCCAAAACGCCCATTTTCCCCTTCAGTCATTTTGTCTACCAGTCGTGACAAAACTGGCTACTCTGTCAACTATCTTTGCCCGAAGACTCTTTCATCATCCCCGGGCAAAGAGGAGCAGCTATTGACACCCAATTTTGTCCCTCTTTTTTCATCAATTTATGATTATTTGTGCAAATTAGTAATTATCTGTGATTACCTATATTTAAATAATTTTATTTGAGTTTATTTAATAATTATTTGTGTGTTTTATAAAATATATATATCTATATTTTTATTTACACCTTTAAGTTGAATATTGGCCAATTTAAAAGAAAATGTCCATTTTTCTATTTACTTATTTTCCTTCTCCTTTTGTTAAAATTTCCTACGAACCTGGACAAGAGTCCGTCTAGGTACATCCATTCTGTTAGAAATCAATTGCAATTTTCTTCCAATCATTTAGTTCAAATTCTCTTGAATATTCATATAATTATTTTATTCCAAAATATTTCTTTTCCCTTATTTTAAAATCATCTTTTCTTTTGAACCTAGACATGTGTTCGTCTAGATTCATTCATTTGCACCATACATTTTTCTACATATTTGTTATACAAAATATATTTTTACTTTATTCCTTCAAATTTCATTTTGCACCTAGACTACATTTCTAACAAAATTCATGTTTTGGGTATTTTAAATATCTTCCATGTTTTTACATCCGTCCAAGTTCATCCCCCCCATATCTTATCTTCCCCTAAATCACTCTCTAATCTTCTCCATTTTGGAAACAATTCAAAAATCCCTCAATCTCCTAAATCCCAAAATCAATCTCCAATCCCCCTAATCTCTCTAATTACCCAACAACCACTATTCCTAATTCTATATACACTATCATTATCAATTATACAAAAATCAGTACTTCCCCTCCTTCTCAATTCGGTACACGATCAGCATACCCGCCTCACATTCTCTCATCTTCCCCACACAATACAATACACGGTATACATAAGAATACCCACACACGGATAAAAGCACCTCTCCACCTACACACGACAACACACATATACACAATCTACACAAAAACCAGTCATCTACCCCACTCTTCTTCTACACGACAGACCCCACAATCCTTTTATCTTCTTCCTCCTCTCCTCACCAAAACGGATTGAAACCAGACTTACACCCTCACCATCTCCAATACTCCACACACATACAATCACACACGCAGAACACCCCACACCTTCTTTAGTTTTCTTCTATAAAAATCACTATCAACACATTCCAAAAAATGACACACACCCACACCATTCACACAGATCCAGAAGCATACACACACGCCAAAATGAACAGAAACAGGGGAAGATCGGGGGGTTGGGGGTTTCAGATCGAAAATACCCATATCTAAATCTCTATTTTTTTGTCTCTATTTAATTTCATTTTCGTTTTGATTCTTGTTGTTGAGAGTTGTTGACAGGGAAGTTGATGAAATATGGAACGATGGTGGTATTGATAACCACCCACAGCGACGAAACGCATCACCGGCCACCTCTGCTCCTCGCTGGTCTCTAATTTGTTTCTTTTGAAATTGAAAGGGGAACGGCGGAGTAGCAGTGATGCCGCTACTCGCAGGCGTCGCTCCTCCTCCTTTATCCATTGACGTAGCCGATCTGATTGATAACCGTGGTTTCCACTGGAATCTATCCAATATATATATTGGTAGTGTTGTTTCTGATGTTAGATCGATGGTGGATTTTGATCAATCTATAGACGGCTGACTCGCTTTTTCGGTGACTGGTGTCGTTCCACGATGTCTATTGACAAAAGCTGGAGTTTGCCTTGGGTTTACCGCTTCGCTGTGGTTATTGGGCACGGTCCCACTGTTGAAAAATTCATGAATCTTGTTTCCTTTTTAGTGTTTTGATTCACATGCTGCTCGTTTGAAATTTGGTTGTGTTGCTAATTGTTTTCTGTTTTTGCTAGATTGAAAGCTGATTGTGCAGGGGTCAATGATAATTTTTTTGCCATAGTTGACAATTATGCTGTTGTCATGACGCTTCTGTTGGTTTTACTGATTTGGGATAAATACTACATCTGATACGGACCAAGGAAAATAATTATTTATTTGAGGCCTATTTACTAATTTGAACGTGATACTACACTTGAACAAGTCCCATCCCCGTGTCCCTAAAACAAAAGGCTATGATGACTTTTATGAGCCGTAAGTGCAAAACGAGCCGGCGATGGAGTGGTGGGACTGGCACTGGGCATGGCAACACGACCGACCGGCATGTTCGCAGCCATACCGACGTCCCTAACCTCTAGCCGAATCATACATACCTGAGCCTACACTTTTAAAAAATCCCTCTCCCCTTTATTTTAAAACTATTATTATTATTACTATTATTATTATTATTATTATTATTATTTTCATTATTATTAATATTCTTATTATTCACTAACTCATTTTCTTTAAATTTTGCGAGGTAAAATTGGATGAGAGACGACAACCTATTTTGGAAGAAAATAAAAACCCTTTTATTACTATTATTATTATTGTTTTATTCTTATTATTTTTATTAATAGTTATTACTATTATTATTTATTATTTATTATCATTGTACTAATTTATTTTCCTCTTTTTGCAAGGTGAAATTCTCCAAGGAGGAAGCCATTACCAAACCGCACTTTTTTTTTCATTTAATACTATATACATATTTTACTAGTCATTCAAATTATTTGTCTATTCTTAGTTACTTAGTTTATTTGCTTAGTTGTTCTAGTTTGAATCCCAATTATAAGTCCGGCCGATAACCACATGTGGTGGAGCTCGAGAGGTGCCTAACCCCTTCCTCTCGGTTTAACTTAAACTCTTACCTAGATTTTCGGTTCGTAGACTAAGTTTCGGAGTTAATTATAAAATTAGCTAGAAACAAAATAGGTGCCCTAATACGCCTAATTAAAAAATATGTTAGGTGGCGACTCCAACTCTTTACCCATGAGTTACCCACTAAGTCGAGTCCTATTTCGAGCCTTAACCGGTTCGGGTAAAAATAGGATGCGACACTTGTTTCGTGTTTGGGCTCTAGCCAAACTTAGATTTCTTCCCTTTTCTTTCTCTTTATTTGATATTATGTAAAATATCTTATAAATATTGTGTCCTAGTAGGAGTGTATTAGGATTAGCCTAATGTATCCTACGTTAGTTGGAATTTATTAAGGATTAGTATGAATATAGGGTTAGCTACAAGTTTATTCTACTTAGTTTTAGGTCCTTAAGGCATTGTATAAGTACTCACGTTTTGAGGTTTCAATGATATACAAGAAGAAGGAAAACTTCAGCAATCCTCAGCTTAATAATTCTATCAAATTTCTACGTGGTATCAAAGAAATTCTAGGATTGCAGTCGAGTCTAATACAATCTAATTCTTCTTCTACATAATTTTTTTACTTCAAATCCCATGGCAACCGAAACTAAACCTGGAACCATTTCTTCGTCCATTGGAAGTCTGCCTGGTGCAACTGCGAGTTCTATTGGAACTCTCTCAACCATTCCAGAGACCAGACTTGAGTAAGTCGACTAGAAAGATCACATGAGAGGTATTGGATGCCTCTAATCTATTCATTTTAACACCATCAGATTCACCTGGCATGAACTTAGTTAATGTAGTGTTTGATGGAACAAGTTATGCAAACTGGAGAAGAGGGATGCTAATTTCACTTTCAGCCAAGAATAGGTTAGGTTTTATAAACTGTACCTCTTCTAAGCCAAGTGATGAATCACCTTTACTAACAACAATAGATGCAATGACATGGTCATTGCTTGGCTGCTGAATGCGTTGGATAAAGAAACTGCAGGGAGTGTTATTTACTCTCAGATTGCTACAGAACTATGGTGTGAACTTGAAGAGAGATACAGACAAGCTAATGGAACCAAACTCTATCAACTACAAAGAGAACTGAACAATATCAACCAAGGTACAATGAATGTAGCAGCATATCTCAACAAGTTAAAGAAAATCTAGGATCAGTTAAAGGTATTGAATACTTTCATGGTATGCAATTGTGATTGCAAGTGTGGTGCAAAATTCATTTAAAGTGATAGTAGATTGTGTAGGGACAAACAATCTTCAAGAAATGGAGTTGCAAAATGTTCTTTATATGCCTTATTTCAAACCCAGTTTACTTTCAGTTAGCCAATGATGCAGTCAACTTAACTCTACTATTGCATTAACTTAGTTTGGTTGTCTGTTGCTGGAAACTATGAAGAGGGAAGTAGTTTTTGGTGAGGAAGATGCAGGGCTCTACTTGCTAAAGGATGGCACATCACATTTCAATAAATTCAAGTCTATTCAATCTAAGTATGCTATTAGGGATTTTTTATTTCCTGTCAAAAGTCAAGTTAGTAATGTTGAATTTAGTACTAGGGAGTATTTTGGTTCAAACCCTAATCTTGGAAAAGAACCACATATTTCAATAAATTGAGTAATATGAATAAAGTGAATATTGTTCAGAATTCTCTTATTTTTTCTAAGGCATTCCATATTGGGACATCTACCATTTGATGGAATGAAAAATTTAAAGGGAGTTAAAATATCTATTGTCAATAAACAATCAGTGCCTTGTGACATTTTTCCCATGGCAAGACAATCAAAGCCTCCATTTTCTAGCGGTTCAATTTCTTCTAAGAAGTGTTTTGAATTAATTCACATTGATACTTGGGGACCATATAAGCTTCCTACTTACAAAGGTGAAAGATATTTTTTTACAATTGTGGATGACTTCTCTAGGGCTACCTGGATTTATCTCCTTTCCACTAAGTCCAATGCTTTTCCTACTTTGAAACAATTCTTAGCTCTAGTTGAAAGACAATTTATAGAAAAGGTGAAAATTGTGAGATCGAACAATGCTTATGAACTAAGAGCTGGTAACCTACCTAAGGAATACTTCTCTTCTTTAGGAATAATTCATCAAACAACTTGTACAGCCACTCCACAACAAAATAGAGTGGTTGAACGCAAGCACATACATCTTCTAGAGGTTTGCAGGGCACTACTCTATTGATGACACCCAATTTTGTCCCTCCTTTTTCTAAGTTGGCTATAATTTAACTTAAAGGTGCAATTTGACTATTTGTGCAAAATGTGCATTAGAAATCATGCATTTACGTGTGTTATCCCCTACTTATACATTACATACCTATATTACATAATTTTACATCATTTAGGCTACATGTCAAATTTGTATCGATTTGTGATCATTTGTGCAAATTAGCAATTATCTGTGATTATTTATATTTAAATAATTTATTTAAGCTTATTTAATGATTATTGGTGTATTTTATACAATATGTATATCTATATTTTATTTTTTTGTACCTTTAAGTTGAATATTGGCCAATTAAAAAAATAAAATATCTAAATTCCTTTTTATTAATTCCTCCATATTTCAAAATCCCCACCAAAATTTTTTATTTGTTTATATTTATTTTTATCTACTTTTTCTATTTAATTACATTTTCTTTGAACCTAGACCAAATCTCTAACCAAATATATTTCCTATATACATATTTTCATATTTTATTCCTTTTATTAAGACCCCCCCAAAATCACTCCATTTTCCTATTTTTGGTCGACATTCCAAAATCTTCTCAAAATCTTCCTAACTTCCCCAAAAATCAGCTTACAAATCCCCAATCCCCCCTAATCCCTCTAATCACCAACGGCTCCTTTTTTAAAATTGGCTTCTATATTTTGCTTTCTCCACAACACAAAAAGTCAGACAATACAATACACGTACACTCTTCTTCTTCCAAAAACAACTACACCAGCGAGACCCCACCTCTCTTTTTCCCTAAAAACCATCAAAAGCACTGTACAAAATCTATACACACGATACTATACCCGATTCTGATCTTCCACCTATCTCTCTCTGTTACAAACACACACACATCCCATAATACCTTCATCACCATCGGCAAACCACCATCCCCCTTCGAGACCAGTACAATATACAACACACACCCACACGCCATCATCTTCACTCACACCCAAAACCAACACTCACCATTATAGTGAGAACCACACCTCATCTTTCTCTTTCCTCTTATCTTCTCCATACATACACCATAATCGACACACACACACAACCAGTATTCCTCTCGATTACACACAAAAACAGACTCCTCTCCTCCTCTTTCAATACACAACCATCGACATACATTAGAGGACCCACATACACACATCAATAATAAAGGACATGGAGATTGGGGTTGGAGGGAGTTTCAAATTGGAACAGTGACGCAGTCGTCACCATCGCTGAGGACTTTATTCTTTGTTCTTTGATTTTGTAATTTGTTACTGAAATTGAAAATGGTATCGAAGTTGCAGCGACGCCGCTGCAACAAAGATGGTGTCTCTCCTCCGCCTCCTGTTCGACTGTAATTCAGCCTCACTGATGCTCGCAATTGCTCTGTTTTGTTTACTTTGGCTGTATATGTTTCGCTATATGTATTAGCTTCATTTGCACTTGATCTGTTTGTTTGACGTTGCAGATCTCCATCGCGTTTGGGTTATTGGAACCAAGGGTGACTATTTTGGGTCGTCGTTTTGTTTGGGTTGTTGAAATGTTGACGTTCCATGGTCGCCTGATTTTTTGAGCATTATTGCTCCTCTGGTCATTTTGGTTGACTGTGTTTTTTGGTTTATACTGACTTATGCACAAATGTGTTCGACTGGGTTTCGCACTATTTATGAGACTCAATTGTTATTCTAATATATTTCTCGTGCCAAATTTTTATTTTAACACTGTCAATGAAGTATTACTGATTATTTTAGAGGTTTCCAGTTCCAGGTATTTACAACGTTGATAAGGCAAAGGAAAATAATTAATTAAAATTGGATGAGATACGACGGTCTATTTTGGAAGAGAATAATTAGAAGAAAATCCTTTTATTATTATTATTTTTATTATTATTATTTATTAGTATTACTAGTATTATTATTATCCTTATTATTATCATTAGTGTTTATTATTATCCTTATTGTTATTTATTATCATTATTTCACTTTATTAATTGTCGTACTAATTCATCTCATATTTTGCGAGGTACATAGTGGTGTAATTACAAAAAAGACAATCCTTTCGAAAAAGGACAAAATATTAGTAATCATTGACTTTACTTAATTTTATCTTATTAATTTTGTTTACAATTCTTACTAACTTGTTTGTTTATTTTGCAAGGCACATTTGGACAAAGCTTAGTCATCAGAAGAGATGGATATTTACTACTTTTATTAAAATTGTGTACTATAGTTTAATATTCAAAATATGTTATTGCTTAGTTAGCTTAATCACTTGCTTTTAGAATCCCAATTATTTAGTCTGGCCGGTAACCACATTTAGTGGAGCCTAAGAGGTGCCTAACCCCTTCCTCTTACCTAGAATTTCTAGTTCGTAGACTTAAGTTTCAGAGTTAATTGTAAAATTGGCTAGAAACAAAGTAGGTGCCCTAATACGCCTAGTTAAAAAATATGTTACGTGGCGACTCCAACTCTTTACCCGTGAGTTCCAATAAGTCGAGCCCTATTTCGAACTTTAACCAGTTCGAAAAAAAATAGGATGCGACAGAATGGCGACTCAGCTGGGAATATCAAGGTTCAAACTATAACAGACTTTAAATTGAGATTCTTTACTTGCTTTATTTTCTTGCCGTTTATTTCGACACTAACTTGTCTTCCTTTCCTATTTTGCAGGATTAAGTTCATTTTTAAATTTTCAAATTTTGGCGCTCTATTATTTAATTTTTTGGTTATATTTACTTTATTATTGTTTATGTCACTCACACTTCCTCCACTCCTGAAAAGTTTACACTTGCACACATCATAAACGGTTACGTGGATCTCACGACCGTTTCACTCTAAAAAAAACCCTTTAGGGGGAACGGTTTGGAATCTAGTTGGTCCGTGGTACGACCAACAGTTCTAAACATTCCCACCCCTCCGTTGTCCGCCTGGGGGAACCATATCCTGCTCTGGTAAACCCACTCTTGGAAGGTTCTTTTAGGATAGTACAACACGTCCCACACTTCAACTATTTTCAAATCTTCCATAAATTTGCTAAATCTTTTTTTTTAAAACAACTGTATTGTCTAGTTTCTATTATCTAATTTTTTCGAAACTAACGTGTTTGTTTTGTTTTTCTTTTTACTCATCCTTTTAAAAAAAATCATTTTGTGAAATAATCCAATATGTGCATCCTTTTACAATACTTATGCATTTTTAGAAAACATGTGCATTTCTTTCAAAACTCGTACTTTTTTTTTAACTTGTGCATACCGCTCATACTTCCCGCCACTCTTGGCAGTTTCAAATCATGCGTTGAAAATACAGTTGTTACGACTGCCTATTTCCTCACAATATTTCTTTAGAGGGAACAACTTGGAATCTATTTCGTCTGTGATGTTCTCGCTCCCGAGTCATCCGCTTGGGAGGATAATAATACATGGTCTAGCTAACTCCATTCCTTAGTAGCGACGCTAGGAATCATGCATCATGACACATCATTAGTCGACTTGTTCTCAAGTCCAATAGGCCAACTTGTTCAGACAATCCGGACGGGTTTTTGACCCCCTAAAGAGCGTTGAACATGATTTACTTGCATATACTTAGGGGATCGAACGTGCAAATGTGGACCGTATATTGGCATTGTTCTTCATTCAATGTCATTCAAAGGCACAAAGATTACCTAATAGGCGTTAAAAGCCCAAATTGAATTAGAAATGATTGTTTATTCATAAACAGTCAGAATTATTCTGTATTCAATGCCATTCAAAGATATAAGGGTTACCTAACAGGCGTCAAAAGCCTAAATTGAATCAGAAATGATTGTTCATTCATAAACAGTCAGAATTATTCTATATTTAACACCATTCAAAGTTACGAAGGTAACCTAAGAGGCAATAAAAGCCCAAATTAGATCAGAAATGATTGTTTATTCACAAACAATAGGAATTATTCTGTATTCAATGCCATTCAAAGGCACGGAGGTAACCTAAGAGGCATTAAAAGCCCAAATTGGATCAGAAATAATTGTTTATTCATAAACAGTCGGAGTTATTTTGTATTCAATTCCATTCAAAGGCACGAAGGTAACCTAGGAGGCATTAAACGTACAAATTGAATCAGACACGACCGTTTATTCCCAAAGGATAGGAATCATTCTGTATTCAATGTTATTCAAAGGCTTAAATTGTAACCGAAGAGGCATTAAAAGCCCAATTTGAAGCAGAAATGACCGCTCGATAGATGGGATGACACATAATGCACGTTTATCATTTAAGCATTATATAAAGACTTGACATCCTTGGCATGTCAAAAGTCCATTAGCAACTTCCGTCTAAAGTGTCTAAAGGGTTCTCAACCCACAACGACACATCTTTTCATATTCTCTGTTGCATTGTTTTCAAAAGCTTGTGCCACACGTTGATCATTTTGCTCGCAATAAAGGGAATTTTAGGCATTTCCTTTCCCCTTTTCCTATCATCCTTCACCTTTTTCCAAAAGATCATGGCCAATAGGACATTTGACATGGTTGCTGAAATTTTTCAGTTGCTCAGAGACTGGTGGGAAAATCTAAGCATAGATCAAAAAGATCGAGTCAAAATGATGTTGGGGAATATGATTTCACTAATGGAGCACACTGCAGTGGAAGGGATGATAGAAGCAGCAGTACACTATTGGGATGCAGACCGAGCAGTTTTTCACTTTAGAAGTGTAGAGTTGACACCATTATTGGAAGAAATAGGTGGGCTAACTCAATTACCATTTGAAAGTGAAATAGTCTTGATGCCTAAGAACATTACACCTGAGGAGTTCTTCGAAATGGTAGGGTTTAAGCCCGAATTATGCACAGACAGTATAAGGCAGTCAGGAATTTCTCTGACTTCCCTCTACATCAAATTTGGGTATGGAGAAGCATTTCAAGAATTCGAAGACTATTTCAGTATTAACCAGGCAGATTGGCGAGAATTGAGGATACTTGCTTTTGTCACCAGCTTTTTAGGGACTGTCATGTTTCCACAACACAAAGGACGAGTTGATGTTTGCATGGTATCAATTGACGATGTCCTACTCAAGGGCTTTGACAAGAAATACACTTTGGTACCTATGATTGTTGCAGAAATGTACCGAGCTTTAGAAAGATGCAAGAGGGTGTTAGATTTTTTTAGGGTTGCAATTTGCTTCTACAAATTTAGTTAGTGGAACATTTGCAAAGGATGAACAGCACAGACCAAGCCTTCCATTCCACACCAAGTACCGCCCGCATGGACAAGTCTCTCGAGAAATGGGACCGGCCAACAACTGCCAAAGGCTGGTACTATATATTCTGTCAATTGACACCTGAAAACATACAATGGATGTTTGATTACTTTCCCAGCACAACAGTAATCACAAGATCCGAAAGAGAGTCTTTTCTTGTCTTAGTGGGCTTTAGAGGAGTTTACCCATACACTTCTTTAAGGACACTTAGGCAAGCAGGGAGAAAGCAGACTGTACCCCAAATTGCAAACATAAGAAGTTTCAAAGCAAATATTCTCGGATGAGTGATTCCATTCAAAGACAAGATAATAGAACTTTGGAAAGAAACGCAACGACTGGGATTCGAGACTATTGGGCGAGACAGGTTTGACGCAGGCTATGATGAAGACTATCCAGACTGGCTTAGGAAAGACACAGCAAGGGCAGTTCAACCAAGAGCAATAACAAAAAGGAAAAGAAATTCTGATGATTTAGAATCTGAGTACAAAAGGTTACGCGAACAACTGGCAAGGGCACAAGGGAAAATAGTAAAGAAGCAAAGTTTGGTCGAAGCAAAGAACAAAAAAAAAAAGGAAAATAGCGCAGTAAGGCAGAACTCCTGACAAAACGCATAGTGTCTATCGGCATATGGGCTAGCGAGGGAATGAACTCTGTGGCAAACAAAGGAATAGAGGAGAAAGGGAGAAAGACTTGGGAAATGTTGAAGAATTTCACATTTGACATATCCAGGCTCTTAACTGACGCAGACAATATCATCTTCCAAGGATACTCATCAGAGGCAAGCTTGTCTGAGGAAAACTCGTCCAAAGAAGAAGAAGAAGAATCTTCTGGGAATGGATCAGCATGAAAGATGTTCACTTGGCCATGATCTAACCTTCTAGGAATGTTTTCCACCTTTTGCACTATTTCAATATCATCCAATGTAATAAAGTCCAATAAATGCAATATTGTCTTTTAGGCTCCGCATTTTGTTAGCAAACAAAATGATGCATGTGGCACAAAGCGCTTTTCAAATCATTGTGTGTAAAACGGTCCTTCGCACTATAGGATGCATTTCTTATTTGATATGTGTGCATTTCATGAATTTATCTGTTGCTCTAGGTCTCTAAAGGAATTGTTTCTCCAAATTCGATCTCCTACCAAGGCACCTCCTCTCCATACTCTATGCCCAATTCCTGATATCTAAAACCTTTCACATGTCCAAACTGTCTCTAACTCACTACCAAACTCAAAAATCTAGTACCAAAAGTTTGGCTCGAGTCGAATACCAAGGCAAAAGATATGGTTAAGAAAGTGAACTTGTCAGGGATTTTCCAAAAATAAGGGAGTTTTTCACAGCAATTCCCACCAGCCCTCTCCTCTCTCTACAATATCCCCGCTGAACTACAACCTACTAATAAAGCTATCTAGTCTGGAAACGTGAGCCTTTTCAAAAAAGAAGAAAGATAAAGTCTCTTTTGATGCAACCATTCAAGACCCTACTTTAAACACTATTATCGAACGCCGCCACCATTTTTTCCTTACCCTCACATACCACTTGAATATCTCGTTTACAACACTTAGCCCGCTCGATCTATATTCCACATCCCAGCACCAAATCGTCCACCATACTAGCAAAACACTCAATCCAACTACTGAAATGCACCACCATACCCTCCTAGGCCTCGCCCTGATACAAACCAAAGACCGAAAAGAAACTACATTCTACTAGCCGAATCCCACACTCAAGTGTTCTAGAGATTGAACATTTCTGGGCTTATTGTCCTGGCATCTCAATTGTTTCAGCAAGAACTATGAGAGAAAAATTGGCAAAGCAAGAAAAATATTAGTCAAACTCAAAGGCACACATGACTCACCTTAAGACCTTTTGACACCAATATCCAAGGATCATCTTTTTTGCTCTAGTCTACACATTCACACCAAATATAATACATGACTGTGATCCAAAGCACTTTCCAACTTGCTCCTATCATGATCAAAATAGCAGTCAAAGGGCCAACAAAAGATAATATTGAAAAGACAGGGGTGTAGCAAAGACTTGTGTGCAACAACCAAAAACAAGCAAGCCAATTCAACTTGAAAATGAGAGGCAAAGACACAATGACAAAACCATCATTATATGACAAACCTGGAAACCCTTTAAGTATTTTAGAAGCATGTCCTTATCCACTAGCAAAGATACAGCAAGACGATTTGAGACACTTACAAGAGCAAGGGTTGCTTGGATACAAAAGCACATGCGAATAGACTTCTTGGAGCAATTTCGGTCGAAGGCTTTATTGGGGTGATATGAATTTTCATGACGAAAACTACAATAAGACACAGCAGTCTAAGAGTACACATGATACAATGCCAACCTACATCGAGTTTGGCGGCTTAGCAATAAGATATTATCCAATAAGAAAAGTTGGTGCAAGGCCTATATCGCAGCAGTTGGTTGACAAGTATGAAAGACGTTGTGTATCACTTTGAAAGACACATAGACATCATGACAAACAAATTTACAAGAAAGGATGACAAATGCACTCAAGGTCATGATGTTCTACAAAAGCCAACATCCTTTTCCGTCGCACAACACAACAAATTCCTTACACAACATCTTTATCACTTTTCATTGACATTTAAACCCTCATCTCCTGTTTGAATAAGCGTCGGTCGTTTGACCAAAATACTTGCCTTGACTACTACATAAAGCACTTAAGCAATCTCTGGTGATATCTATGCGTTCTATCACAATCTCTAAATTCAAGCGCTAATTCATCATCCGCGGTCTAGGCATTCTCTTAAACTTCTGTGTCATTTTTACGTCAAATCTTTGCTAATGTGCCCACACAATTTTGTGCATTTCACCACTTTTTCACGGTCGCTCTGCGTTTGAACACCGAAATTGGTCAAGAATCTGCATTCAGAAAAGCTGAAACGGCAAGCCGAGCTGAAAACATTTTCTCCTGCAACAAAGTCCTTTGAACCATTAGCATATGACACCAAGAGAACCCAGACAATCCTAGTTCCACTCCCACACAACTTACGTATGGATAAAAAAAATCAGCTAGCACTGTACCCACACGAGAGTCACAACAAAGAAATCCAACCACTATGCAACCGAAGCTGGCAAAACTCACAACCTCACACTGCGTCCAACTTACACAAAAAACAACCCCCTTGTAAAGACTTTCAACAACAACCTTATCAGGCTATCGTGCGTCGTTCTAGGATGGAAAAGTATTTTCGTTAATTCCTTCGTAGTAATTATGAACTCGTGCGAAAAATAAGCAAACGGTAGGAGTTCAGGACGAAGTAGTCTAGCCTGGGGCTAGAGCTACTCAAGCCCTGAGAGTTGTGGATCGTGCTAACGATCCAGTTGTGCAAGCCCACGCCTTTACTCCTTTAGCTCAGCCAAAAGATATTGCACCCAATAAACAAACTACTTCCAAGATATCCATTCCTAAATTCGATCCAACAAGATCTACACTCGTCACTTACACATTTAGACATCCAACACTGAAACACAAAGTTTAGAATCTGATTGACCAAAGCAAGACAATGGTACAACAAAAATCCAACAAAGGGAAACTGCAACTCCCAAACCACAAACACAGTTTCTACAAAGGCCAATCCATCAAAGTTAGCTCCATGACTTTCGAAAAGAAAGGCATTGAAACATTAGGACACCCCATCATAACCCAAAACAAGCACAATTATGGACAACCTCCAAGTCCGGCAAAATCCGAATACCAAACTTCAGTTTGAGTATGCAAACATCCGCATACTCATAGTCGTCGATCGTCACACTAAAGGACGAATGCAGATTCTAGCCAATACATTGGTGTTCAATGCAATGCAACCACCCTCTCTCGGTGATTTGTCATAAGCAATAAATTGGGGCAGAATTTTTAAGGATCCCCTCAAAAATTCCAAAAGACAAACTTGACACTGGGGCAGAAATTTTTGAGATCCCCTCAAAAATTTCAAGAAAGGCATTATAAAAGCAACATGATAGCTTTTTTAACACATTGCATGACATAACAATAGCATTCTATTTGTTGCACGTTACTTTACTTTTGTTTGCAGGGTATACAGCCCGATAAGGAATAACATGACAAAGCGTAGACAACCCTGTGAGAAGTTTGGCATGGCGGAGGGTAGACAGCCCGATGCAGAGATTGTTATTGACTGAGGGTACATAGCCCGATGTCGAGTTTGGCATGGCGGAGGGTAGACAGCCCGATACATTGACTGAGGGTACACAACCTGATGTCGAGTTTGGCATGGCGAAGGGTAGACAGCCCGATGCATTGACTGAGGGTACACAGTGCGATGTCGAGTTTGGTATGGCGGAGAGTAGACAGCCTGATGCATTGACTGGGGGTACACAGCCCGATGTCGAGTTTGGCATGGCGGAGGGTAGACAGCCCGATGCATTGATTGAGGGTACACAACCCGATGTCAAATTTGGCATGGCGGAGGGTAGACAGCCCGATGCATTAATTGAGGGTACACAGCCCGATGTCGAGTTTGGCATGGCAGAGGGTAAACAACCCAATACAATGACTGAGGGTACACAGCTCGATGTTGAGTTTGGCATGGCAGAGGGTAGACAGCCCGATGCATTGACTGAGGGTACACAGCCTGATGTCGAGTTTGGCATGGCGGAGGGTAGACAGCCCGATGTCGAGTTTGGCATGGCGGAGGGTAGACAGCCCGCTGCATTGACTGAGGGTAGACAGCCCGACGTCGAGTTTAGCATGACAAAGGTAGACAGCCCTGAGTGTAGACAGCCCGTTGAGAAATTTGGCATGATAAGAGCAGGATAGCCTAGAAGGTAGACAGCCCGGTGAAAGGATAGCATGACAAATGGTAGATAGCCCGGTGAACGGATGGCATGACAAAGGGTGTGCAACTAAATGAAAGAATGATAGACAACCCTGCATGAAAAGATACACAGCTCAATACAAAAAGGGGTATACAACCGACGTGACAAGCACACATTTAAAGAACGAAGAGCAATGACAAGTCGATCCAACGACGGGGAAGTCTCTTTATGCATTTACATACATACTATCTTGCAAATTCACTTTTATCGCAGGACATACAATCCGGCGTTGCACTTGCAAGACGATCCAACAACAGCTCGACACGATGAAGCAATTATTTCCTGACGAGAAGCACTTAGCAAATGAATATCCTCCAGAGGAGAGGCACACGTTCCCTAACACTGAGCACCCGAAAGTAGACTAGACAACTACGTGACAAAGGAGGGCTCAACTCAACAGGAAAGTTTACTTTATCTTCATCTTTATCTTTATTCGCATTTATCCTGATTTTGCTGTAGGGTACTCCCCGATCTCTCGACAAACCCCCGCACATTACTCTCACCCCTGCTCTCAAAATCACTACCAATTGTGCAACCAGAAAACCTCAAATACATACAAAGCATCATCCCAAAACCCACATCCAAAAGCTTAGTCCTACAGACAATGCTTTTGCTACACCTGCAAGCTACCTATTTTGCCGAGTTCGAAAGCGCTCAAAGCTACAGTTCCATACTCACGCTAGTGATCTACCTAATCTTTCCTTGTCGATTGGGTGTCAGTTTCGTACTCTTTCCTATTCGTGCCTATCTATTTGGATCATGTGCATTTATCATGTTTTACTCCCCAACGTTCCCCAGCTCATTCAAGACAATGTTAAAGGCAAGATGACTCATCTATCGAGTTGAAGTGGAAACTATGCCCGTGTAAACTCCTCCTTATGGGTGTGTCGTGCACCACATCTTCGTAAATATGATGATTACAAGCCTCTTTTCCACACTCGATATATCGATGTTACCTCATTTTTTTGGCAATGTCTTTGTTGTACCTGCAAACTGCATATTCTGTCAAATTCCGACACGCTTGGAGCTTATCATTGTTGACACCCAATTTTGTCCCTCCGTTTTTCGCAATTTGGCTATATTTAATTAAAATCGATAATAGTAATTTTTCAAACAAAATTGCATTAGATAGGGTGCATTTATGTGTTTAATACTATTATTAATCCCTTATTTATATAATATTTCTTTAATTATGATTATAATTGTGTAATTGCATTCATTTAGGCTATTTTCTAAAATGCGTATGCTATTTGTGCAAATTTAATGCATTACGACATCATTATAATAATTATTTGCGGCTATTTATATCTAATTAGTATTATTTGTGGTCACCTATATTTATTTATAATTAAATAGATTTATTTATAATTATTAATAGAATTTCCTATTTTATTCTAAGTATTTATATTTATAAGTATTTTAATTAAATACTGGTCATTTTGATACTTCACAAATCTAGTTCTACTACATCTAGTCCCCGTCATTACCCGTTGTCCACGTGTACGCCACCTAAGGTCCACATAAGCCTAACACATCACTTATACACACTTTTAGCACAAGTATGCACATAATATGCGCATGTACAACTCGCTTTAGTACAAGGTACCACCCGTCAATGCACAATTAATTGTTTCCTCACCTGATATACATTATACACATGTATATACTCTCCTGACATGGCACGATCCCAACCGTTTATCCCTTAAATCCAACGGCTCATATTAAATCTCCCTATTAAATCTATACAAACACCCCCTTCACCCGTAACCCTAAAACATTTTCCCCTTCTCCACTCCACAAAATCAGCCGCCGTCACCCACAAACTCCTCTTTCCCCTCCCCTTCAAACCCTTCCAGATTCAGTCCAAATCTCAACCATATCTCCATCGTCTCCTCCGCCATTAACGCCACTATCTCCGCCGTGACCCTTCTCCTCCTTCCTATCTCTGATTACACGGGGGCAAATCTCCCTTTCTATTTCTCTTTTATCTCGTGGAATCCGGAATAGGAACAAGGAAATTGGGTACGAATCACTACAAATCCGGATCAGAAATAGCGAGAATCGTACAAAATCATCACAAATGAAAAAGGCAGAGCACGGGTTCACAGGAGAGTTCGAGAAACTCTTCAAATCAGGGGCAATCAAGTGGAAATCAGGTTATTTCTTTCCTTTATTACGTGAGAATCGTCCGCGAGGTGATTATATTCCATTTCCTTTTTGGCCTGGTTGAAAGTGAATCTGGAATGCCTATGTCTATTTTAAGTTAGGGCCCTTCAAATATTGTTGAATCTAGAACCTATCTCGTCTAGATGCTTAACGCGATTTAAGTTATTTATTTGTTTCTGATTTTGGGGGACGGATTAAAAGGCATTAATCTTATGGTTGTTTTAAAGATTTAGGTTGAACCTCGACATGTATATTGCAAGTATCTTCCTTTTAAACAGGCTCAATCACAAGCTGAATGGGGGATTTTTTGGAATCTGTTAGCTAGGTTCCTGGGATTTTACTGCTCTTAATTAACACTATAAAGGGGCTGGCTGTAAAAGATAAGGGAGAAGATCGATATATACTGATCGACACATACACGGAGCAGCTTCTTGCTTTACATCTACACCTAGACAGAATATCACTTTTGTGATTTCTGGAATACACAACTACAAACCTTCTAGCTTCACCTAACCTTCAGTTTTTCTCTCCTATACATTGAAATACTGGACAAGCTGATAGACACATTGATACATCTACACACACACAGAACCAAACACTAAAAATAGCTCTTCAAAGATGCTTCAGCAACACTAAACACCCCTCCCTTTTTCTCTTCTGTGAAAACACATTGTGCTCTCTGAAACTTTGGCACTGGATTCCTTTCTTTGCTTGTTAGTAAGCTGAGGCAAGCCCTGGTTGTCTTTGTTATTGTCTATTACCTCGACTCCCATGTTACCATTTCTATTTCTGCTGTTTCTTTTCAGTTCATAAGGTATGCCTCTTGACTAAATAAATGTCTTCAATAACCTGCCTTTGATTGCATTGAGATAATATAGTCTGTTGAGTTTTGCTTGCCTTATGTGTGTGTGTTTGCTTGGCCCTTCGTTGGCCACCATTAACCCTCTCTTGCAGGTTCCTTCCCACTATCTGGGTAGCCTGTGGCTATACCATCATTGAGTTTTTACTTTCAGGTTCAGGCAGTTTGATCTTTGAAAAGATCAAATATTGTTAATGAACTCAACCGTTCACTAGTGCATGCAGGGCACCTTTCTCTATTCCTTTTAATCCCCATAGACCCTTTATTTGTTGTATTGAATAGGATCCCCTATCTGTATGTTATGCACCATAAGTTGCAAAATGTTCAAAGAAAAACAGGGCAGCATCAGAGCAGCAATTGCACTACTAAGTGTTAAAATGGTTATACAGCGGCCAATCTCTACCTTTCTTTGTGCATATGTGAATGTTTAAATTTAAGCATGTCTACTTGTGTAAGTTGTGGAATCTGTGTGCTGAAACTGAAAACATGACAGGCCTTTAAAGTTAGAATTATAACAGGGGGCTGTTTTGCTGAAAATTAGGTAAAATAGGCTAAAATCGCATAAAGGCTGAAAACTGGACTATTTGTGCAAAGCGTATTCTCTGAAAGTATAGCAGTATTTTAAACAGGTGTACAGCTAAAATCTGAGTTTAAAATAGGCTAATTACACAATTGGAGAACATTTTAGATTAGATTATTTTCTTTGAAAGTTGAAAATGCAATATTGCTTTAAAATTGGCCTATTTCTGCAAATTATATATGACGTAACGTAACAGTGTATTTTGTTTTATTGAAAGTGGCCAAAAATATACTCAGTGCTGAAAGTTGGCTCATTTCTGCAAATTTAGTACTCACGTGATAGTTTATGTAGCCGTTTGAAATCCCTTACTTATTCAACTTGGAGGCCCACCCTACTTTTAATTTTATAACGTTGTCATTACTTGTTTCAAAATTATTGTGTGATTTGCATGATCGTACTTTCTATGTGACGCCTAGCTCGAGTCTAGATTTGGGGCACACAATAAACTTAGGGGTCTAGATATTTATATTAGTAAGTCTCAACGGCCTCCAAGACACTAAGTGGAACGCTAGTAAGCCTTTAGGACGTTTAAAATATTAGCAATCGCTTTAGTTTAATACCTAAAGATGGTATGGGGTTAAGGGTATTTTAAGCCCCCCGGATATGATGGAAATTACCCGAGCTATATATTTGATGTGGATTCTGAAACTATCGTCCCTTACGAAAGCCGGGTTTTGATCCGAATAGGATAATAAAACCTAGCGTTGTTTATTCAAATGTCTAGTGGTTGACAAGTGAGGGTTGCTCAGATAGTAAGCACCCTCCACCTACATTCAAGAGGTTGTGGGTTCGAGTCACCATAGGAGCAAAAGGTGGGAGGGCCACTATTTGTTCCGAGAGAGGGGGAGGGGTGGGGTTAAAAAAAATGTCTAGTGGTTATTTATTGTTTAATTTATGTCTATTTATGCAACATAACTATTATTTTAGATCACTTATCAAAATGTATTGAATTGCCTATTTGTTTATTTTGCATCCTATATCTCTTTTATTTAGCTTTATTTAGCTTTCGTCCTTTTCTAAAGCATTATGTTAAACCTAATATAGAAATCGGCCGGGAACCACGTTTAGTGGAACCTAGGAGGTGCCTAACCCCTTCCTTCTAGGTTATTTCGAACACTTACCCGAATCTCTGACTCGTAGACCAACTCGGAGTTAATTCTTTAAATAGAATTAGAAATTAATAGGTGACCTAATACGCCTAGGAAATTTATTAGATGGCGACTCTAAAACTTCCAACTCCAAACGAGTTTACCCAGTCAAATCCGAAACCCGACTCGCCTCGAGTTGAGTCCGAAATCGGGTATGACAGAATGGCGACTCCGCCGGGGATTAAATGTTCTAACCATCACGATTTTTATATTGGGTTTATTTTTGCTTTTATTTTGTATTCAATACTAACTTTTTCTCTTTGCAGGTTGGTAACCTTTTATATTTTACAATTTTCGATAATGTGATATTTAGTATATTGTTGAATCACTTGTTGCATATTATTGAATTATTTGTTGCATTTCGTTCATACTCCTCCACTCCTGGAAAATTGATACTTACACACACACAAACGACTACGTGGATCTCACGGTTATTTCACTCACAGAAAACTCTTTAAGACGAACGGTTAGAATCTAGTTGGTCTGTGATACAACAAACAATTCTAAACGTTCCCACCCCTTGGTTGTCCACCTGGGGGAACCATGTCCTCGTCTAGATTAGCCAGCTCTTAATGAGGATTCTTTTAGGGATCATTCATCATGTCATCTCTAGGACCATTTTTTACTGCGGCTCATGTCTAAGTCTACTAGTTCACCATATTCGAATGAACCGAACGAGTTTTCGACCCTAAGGGACATTTAAATGTGTTACGTGAGCATCTATTTAAAGTTGAACGTGTCTAATGTAGACCATTTGTTCTCAAAAGTGTAGATCATCCGATTATTTTGTTGGAGGATGTCACAAGTCGCGAAGATTTGGAAGATCAAATAAAATAGACTTTAAATTGATTTTTCTACTTTTGTGTAACAAAATCAATTATTTATTTCTATAAATGGAAATTGTTACAGAAATCAATTATTTATTTCTATTTACATATGAAATTTTTTTTTATTATTTCTACATTCATACAAAACCAATTATTTATAGAATTATTTTTTGGGTTATGAGCGAAAATTAATTTTTCTATTTTTATGAAAACAAAATCATAGACTTTAAATTAATTTCTTCTACTTTTGATGTAGCAAGATCAATTATTATTTCTATTTACCTAAAAATGTTATTCCATATGTATACAACAAAATTATTTTTCGGTTAACTTTGGGTTATGAGAACAAATGGGATGACGCACGATACACGTTCAATTTTAAATATCATTCTCAAACTTAGGAAGACTTAACATCCTTGGCACGTTAAAGTCCATTAGCCAACTTCGTCCAAATGACGTCTATCATGCATCTTATATGTGTTGGTCTTGTTAGGCCTACCTCTGATACAAGAGAGGTCCCTTGCATTATAAGGAGTGATATATTTTACATTTGGTAATTATTACCTCGACACTAACTTATTGTTTTCGTGCATAAGTTTTATTCCCACTCCTGAGGTTGACTTGTGCATTCTGGCCGAGCATCAGTACCGGACGAGAACCAAGGGACCAGTTACAACTCCTCCCCTTCACAAACTAGAAGAAGAGGAAAGAGAAACATCATGACTGAGTTGAATAATGTTGCTCTTAGTGACGATAACATTGGGAATAATGGGACACCCCGCAAACTTGCCTTGGTTGGGTATGATCAACATGTTGCTACTTTAGAGCAAAGAATTAAAGAACTTGAAGAGAAACTGGCAATGACCAGTTTACCCGTTGGTAACTCCACCCATTCAAGGGAATCAGTCGATCCAAGTGGGTCAGCCCGCCCTAATGGAAAGGACCCTATACACCCAACTGATCCCCCTGTTTTTTATCAAACAATACCACCAGCCACATACCAAGCAGCACCGTCTGCTACTCACCAAACAACACAACCAGCTCCCTACCAAACAGCACCACCTACTACCTACCAAATTGCACCAACCGCCACATATCAAGCATCGCCTCCCTATCCAGCACCACCAGCTACTTATCAAGCACCACTCCCTGCATATCCTACTTACCCAAGCACAAACTTACCTCACACCAACACCGCATATCCGCAGCCTTACAATCACTGCTGAAACCAAACAACTTACTTCACCCGTCAAAGACCATGAAAACTATGAATGGGCGGAGGATGAAGCCAATGATGATGGGACAAAAGAGAAAGTTCGTAAGCTGGAGGAAGCCTTTAAGAAGTTCGAGTTAGGTAAAACCACTAAAGGTTTAGCTTATGAAGAGTTGTGTATCTATCCTACTTTGAAATTACCTGACGGATACAAGATACCAAAGTTCGACTTGTTCAATGGCACTGGCAATCCTATGTCACATCTGAGAACATATTGTGACAAGTTGATTGGAGCAGGGGAGGACGAGAAAGTACGAGTAAAGCTATTCAGCCGAAGCCTGACTGGAGATGATTTAAGTTGGTTTTCTAAACAAAAACCAGGCACATGGCTCGGTTTGGAAGATATGGTAGTGGACTTTGTAGAAACATTTGGGTACAATACCAAAATGGTACCGGATCGCTTCTATTTAGAAAAGTTGAAAAAGAAAGCCACAGACACGTTCAGGGAATATGCTATTAGGTGGAGAGCAGAAGCTGCCAAGGTGCAACCCGCCATGAGCGAAAAAGAAATAGTCAACATATTCATTCGCATACAAGAGGATGTATATTACGACAAGCTGTTGCATATGAAGAACCAAAAGTTTGCAGATGTAGTATTGATGGGAGATGATATAGAAGAAGGGTTGAAAAGTGGAAAGATTATTAGCTTAGCTGCACTACAAGCTGCTAATAAGGCTATCCAGGCTGGAAATGGGAGTCTCCCCAAAAAGAAGAAGGAAGAAGTCTCTTTTGCTGCAAACATTCCAGACCCTGCTTTCAACTACTATTATCAAACACCACCACCATTCCATCCCTACCCTTATACATCATCTGAAAGATCCGTTTACAACACTCAACCCACCTATATTCCACACCCAAGCACCAAGCCGTCCATCATACCAGCAAAATACTCAAACCAACAACCGAAATGCATCACCATACTCTCCTAGGCCACGCCCTAATGCAAACCAAAGACCCAAAAGAAACAACACTGCATTAGCCGAATCCCGCACCCAATTGTTCGAGAGATTGAGAGCTGCTGGGCTTATTGTCCCAATCCCTCAAAAGGTGCCAGACAATCCTTCACCACACTGTGATTACAGTAAAAGATGCGCATACCACTCAGGTGGACCGGGGCATGAAACAGAGAGATGTTTTGTATTGAAAGATAAGATTTAAGACCTAATAGATGAAAAGGTCATTCATTTGAAGACACCAAATGTGCACAATAATCCACTGCCCAATCATGGAGATGAGAAGGTGAATATGATTGACGTCGGCGAAGAATACAATCTAGAAGGAACAATCATAAAGGCAAAAATAAGGTTCGATGATTACAAGTTTGGCATAGGGTACATCCTGGTTTGCAAAGGAGAAAGCACTACAAAGGACATAAGGGATTATCATTCACTAGAGCAGTTTATTCCAACTCTAAAACAGACCACCATCCTTTCAAGCCATATGAAAACTCTCGAGGGAGGAGGACATGCCAAGGGTGTTCGTGGTGTAGAAGATGATCCAATTGGTCTAAAGGAGCCGTTCGTGGAAGAATGTGATGCAGTACCTAAAAAGCATACTGAAGCCCTGAACATCCAAAAGGCTGAAACTGGAGCTATGCCGAACAACTGAATCTACAGCATATTTCGAACATGCCGAGGACCTTAGTGGAGCTGGGGCAATAGTTGTTTCCTTAAATAAAACACGACTCCGAGTCGTTAGCTTTTGCTTTCTTTGTTTTTCAACTATTGTTTCATCATCGTTTCCTTTCAAAGATTGTTTCTCAAGTCAAATAATAAAAGCATTCCCTCTTTTTTATGCATCATTCACTTTCTGCAAAATCATTTTAATTCCATTGAATCTATGACTGCGATGCGAGAAAGCAATCCAAAACGACGAGTACAAACCAGGCTATGGTAAAAGACATTTGAGGAACTTCATGAAGACCTTATAGCAGACAACTGAGACAAGAGCATATTTTAGGAAGATGACTTACAATTCAAGGCAAAACAGTAGAAATACATATAAGGAGCATAATTAGACAGTCCCAAATGGACCAAAAGCAAACTCGAGCAAGTGACGCTCATGGATAGCCAAAGAATGAGCACAACAAGCAATAGAGCGACAAAGGCGTTTACCAAGAAAGTTAGAGCAAGACACTTGATCCTAGAATAGAATTCTCTAAATCGAGACAAAAACTCAGATACAGTCAAGAGATACCACAAATCAAGCAACATTCATCTTTATTGGATTCGAACTACGTAGCGACCTGATTCCCAAAAGGGGATACGTAGGCAGCCTACTCAAGGCACGGTCACATCATAAGAGAATTTTATTAGACACTGGAGTAGAATTTTTTGAGTTTCCCTCAAAAAATTCAAAGAGTACATTATAACACACTGGGGCAGAATTTTTGAGGGACCTCAAAAATTCAAGGAAAATACAAGCAGCACACTGGGACACAAATTTTGAGCTTCCCTCAAAATTTTAAGATGAAAGATCTTTGAACAGCAAATGGACATAGAGGAGATTATGTCCAAACAACACGTCGCAGTCTATGATTCAATGGTATAAACCCACAGTACTCTTTAAACATTATTTTTCTAAAAACACATGCACATTTCCTTTTGTCCTCCCTTTTGGCCCACAGCTCGACTAAGGTTTGATGCTCGAAAAGAAAAATATTGCAAGAAAATAATTATACAAGATGTAGCAGCAGAGTGCAGTACAACGAATGTGCAAGTCAACCTCCACCCAAAAACTCACAAATTTTCTTTGATTGCAGGTTTACACAGGTACCGAGTATACCTAACAACTCTTGCAAAGCAACATCATTTTGACATATATAGAATCCATGTCGGTGGATATATAGGGTCCGCGTCGGTGGGCATGACATTGCATAGAATCTGGGTCGGCGGATATATAGGGTCTGCGTCGGTGGGCATGACAAGCATAGAATCCATATCGGTGGATATATAGGGTCCGCGTCGGTGCACATGACATATTTAGAATCCATGTTGTTGGATATATAGGGTCCGCGTCGGTGGACATGACATATATAGAATCCATGTCGGTGGATATATAGGATCCGAGTCGGTGGTCATGACAAGCATAGAATTCATGTCGGTGGATATATAGGGTCCGCGTCGGTAAGCATGACATATATAGAATCTGCGTCGGTGGATATATAGGGTCCGCGTCGGTGGGCGTGACATTGCATAGAATCTGCGTCGGCGGATATATAGGGTCCGCGTCTGTGGGCATGACAAGCATAGAATCCATGTCGGTGGATATATAGGGTCCGCGTCAGTGGGCATGACATATATAGAATCCATGTCGGTGGATATATAGGGTCCGCGTCGGTGGACATGACATCAATTTGAGAAGCATAGAATCCATTTCGGTGGATATATAGGGTCCGCATCAGTGGACATGACATCAATTTGAGGAGCATACAATCTGCGTCGGCAGATATATAAGGTTCGCAGTGGTGAACATGACAACAATTTACAGCATAGCAAGGTCCGCGTCGGTGGGCATAACATTGGAAAAATACTTGGATAAGACATCGATCAAACAAGCATAAGACAAAACAACCACTCGGCTCGACAGGAAAGTTTACTTTATCTTTGTCCTTATATATTGCATTTATCATGATTTTGCTACAGGGTACTCCCCGATCTCTCGACAAACTCCTGTGCCATGCTCTCACGCCTACTCCCACCATCACTACCAATTATGCAACCGCAAAACCTCAAACACATACAAAGCAAAGCCTAGCTCTATAGACAATGCCTTTTTGCTACACCCGCAAGTTACCTGTTTTGTCGAGTTCCAAGCTACAAGTCCATACTCGTACTTGTGATCTACCTAATCTCCCCTTTGATGATTGGGTATCAGCTTCGTGTTCCTTCCTAATTCGTGCCCATCTGCGTCAATCGTGCGTGTTTTCGTGCTCAATCGCGCCCATCCATTTGAATCGTGCGCATCCATAAAACACGCTCCTCAAGTGTTTCCCAGCTCAGTCAAGGCAATATTGAAGGCAAGATGACCCATTTATCGAGATGAAATGGAAACTATGTCCGTGTAAACTCCTCTTTATGGGTGTGTCGTGCACCACATCTTCATAACTAGGATGATTATAAGCCTCTTTTCCCACGCTCGATCTATCAATGTTATTTTGTCTCCGACAATACCTTTGCTTTATTCTTCATTCATCCTGCCAAAAGGCAAAGCATACACGAATCTAAACTTTACATACTTGGATAAGTTTACTCTTTATATTCAAAATCGTGCGTCATAAACATCTCACACAGGCAACATGCCATTCTAGAACTACACACGGCCTGATTCTCGTGAAACCCGAGATATGTAGGCAACTCAAAGACCGGGGTTCGGCCAAAAACACCCCAAAACTCCCATTTTTCTCCTTCCAATCTTTTTGCCTACCAGTCGTGACAAAATTGGCTATTCCGTCAACTGTCTTTGCCCGAAGACTCTTTCATCATCCCCGGACAAAGAGGGGCAGCTGTTAACACCCAATTTTGTCCCTCCGTTTTTCGCAATTTGGCTATATTTAATTAAAATCGATAATAGTAATTTTCAAAACAAAATTGCATTAGATAGCATGTATTTACGTGTGTAATACTATTATTAATCCCCTATTTATATAATATTTATTTAATTATGATTATAATTGTAATTGTGTAATTGCATTCATTTAGGCTATTTTCTAAAATGTGTATGCTATTTGTGCAAATTTAATTCATTACGACATTATTATAATAATTATTTGCGGCTATTTATATCTAATTAGTATTATTTGTAGTCACCTATATTTATTTATAATTAAATAGATTTATTTATAATTATTTACAAAATTTCCTATTTTATACTAAGTATTTATATTTAGAAGTGTTTTAATTAAATACTAGCCATTTTGATATTTCACAACTCTATTTCTACTACATCTAGCCCCCGTCATTACCCGTTGTCCACGTGTATGCCACCTAAGGTCCACATAAGCCTAACACATCACTTATACACACTTTTAGCACAAGTATGCACATAATATGCGCATGTACAACTCACTTTAGTACAAGGTACCACCCGTCAATGCACAATTAATTGTTTCCTCACCTGATATACGTTATACACATGTATATACTCTCCTGACGTGGCACGATCCCAGCCGTTTATCCCTTAAATCCAACAGCTCATATTAAATCTCCCTATTACATCTATACACACACACCCCTCACCTGAAACCCTAAAACATTTTCCCCTTCTCCACTCCACAAAATCAGCCGCCGTCACCCATAAACTTCTATTTCCCCTCCCCTTCAAACCCATCCAGATTCAGTCCAAATCTCCACCATATCTCCATCGTCTCCTTCGCCATTAACGCCACTATCTCCGCCGTGACCCTTCTCCTCCTTCCAATCTCTGATTACACGGGGGCAAATCTCTCTCTCTATTTCTCTTTTACCTCGTGGAATCCGGAATAGGAACAAGGAAATTGGGTACGAATCACTACAAATCCGGATCAGAAATAGCGAGAATCGTACAAAATCATCACAAATGAAAAAAGCAGAGCACGGGTTCATAGGAGAGTTCGAGAATCTCTTCAAATCAGGGGCAATCAAGCGGAAATCAGGTTATTTCTTTCCTTTATTACGTGAGGATCGTCCACGAGGTGATTATATTCCATTTCCTTTTTGGCCTGGTTGAAAGTGAATCTGGAATGCCTATGTCTATTTTAAGTTAGGGCCCTTCAAATATTGTTGAATCTAGAACCTATCACGTCTAGATGCTTAACCCGATTTAAGTTATTTATTTGTTTCTGATTTTTGAGGACAGATTAAAAGGCATTAATCTTATGGTTGTTCTAAAGATTTAGGTTGAACCTCGACATATATATTGCAAGTATCTTCCTTTTAAACAGGCTCAATAACAAACTGAATGGGGGAATTTTTGGAATCTGTTAGCTTGATTCCTGGGATTTTACTGCTCTTGCTTAACACTATAAAGGGGCTGGCTGTAAAAGACAAGGGGGGAAGATCGATATACACTGATCGACAAACACACAGAGCAGCTTCTTGCTTTACATCTACACCTAGACAGAATATCACTTTTGTGAGTTCTGGAATACACAACTACAGACCTTCTAGCTTCTCCTAACCTTCAGTTTTTCTCTTCTATACATTGAAATACTGGGCAAGCTGATAGACACATTGATACATCTACACGCACATTGAACTAAACACTGAAAATAGCTCTTCAAAGATGCTTCAGCAACACTGAACACCCCTCCCTTTTTCTCTTCTGTGAAAATACATTGTGCTCTCTGAAACTTTGGCATTGGATTCCTTTCTTTGCTTGTTATTAAGCTGAGGCAAGCCCTGGTTGTCTTTGTTATTATGTGTTGCCTCGACTCCCATGTTACCATCTCTATTTCTGCTGTTTCTTTTCAGTTCATAAGGTATGCCTCTTGACTAAATAAATGTCTTCAATAACCTGCCTTTGGTTGCATTGAGATAACATAGTCTACTGAGTTTTGCTTGCCCTATCTGTGTGTGTTTGCTTGGCCCTTCGTTGGCCACCATTAACCCTCTCTTGCAGGTTCCTTCCCACTGTCTGGATAGCCTATGGCTATACCATCATTGAGTTTTTACTTGCAGGTTCAGGCAGTTTGATCTTTGAAAAGATCAAATGTTGCTAATGAACTCATCCGTTCACTAGTGTATGCAGGGCACCTTTCTCTATTCCTTTTAATCCCCCTAGACCCTTTATTTATTGTATTGAATAGGATCCCCTATCTGTATGTTAAGCACTATAAGGTGCAAAATGTTCAAAGTAAAACAGGGCAGCATCAGAGCAGCAGTAGCACTACTAAGTGTTAAAATGGCTATACAGGGGCCAATCTCTACGTTTCTTTGTGCATATGTGAATGTTTAAATTGAAGCATGTCTACTTGTGTAAGTTGTGGAACCTGTGTGCTGAAACTGAAAACGTGACAGGCCTTTAAAGTTAGAATTATAACAGGGGGCTGTTTTGCTGAAAATTAGGTAAAATAGGCTAAAATCGCATAAAGGCTAAAAACTTGACTATTTGTGCAACGTATTCTCTGAAAGTATAGCAGTATTTTAAACAGGTGTACAGCTAAAATCTGAGTTTAAAATAGGCTAATTACGCAATTGGAGAACATTTTAGATTAGATTATTTTCTTTGAAAGTTGAAAATGCAATACTGCTTTAAAATTGGCCTATTTCTGCAAATTATATATGATGTAACGTAACAGTGTATTTTGTTTTATTGAAAGTGGCCGAAAACGTACTCAGTACTGAAAGTTGGCTCATTTCTGCAAATTTAGTACTCACGTGATAGTTTATGTAGCCATTTGAAATCCCTTACTTATTTAACTTGGAGGCCCACCCTTCTTTTAAGTTTATAACGTTGTCATTACTTGTTTCAAAATTATTGTGTGATTTGCATGACCGTACTTTTTTATGTGACGCCTAGCTCGAGTCTAGATTTGGGGCACACAATAAACTTAGGGCCTAGGGGTCTAGATATTTATATTAGTAAGTCTCAACGGCCTCCGAGACACTAAGTGGAACGCTAGCAAGCCTTTAGGACGTTTAAAATATTAGCAATCGCTTTAGTTAAATACCTAAAGAGGGTATGGGGGTTAAGGGTAATTTAAGCCCCTCGGATATGATGGAAATTACCCAAGCTATATATTTGATAGTGGATTCTGAAACTATCTTCTCTTACGAAAGCCGGGTTCTGATCCGAATAGGATAATAACCTAGGGTTGTTTATTCAAATGTCTAGTGGTTATTTATTGTTTAATTTATGTCTATTTTTGCAACATAACTATTATTTTAGATCACTTATCAAAATGTATTGAATTGCCTATTTGTTTATTTTGCATCCCATATCTTTTTTGCCTATTTGTTTATTTTGTATCCCATATCTCTTTTATTTACTTTATTTAGCTTTCATCCTTTTCTAAAGCAATATGTTAAACCCAATATAGAAATCGGCCGGGAACCACGTTTAGTGGAACCTAGGAGGTGCCTAACCTCTTCTTTCTAGGTTATTTCGAACACTTACCCGAATCTCTGACTCGTAGACCAACTCGGAGTTAATTCTTTAAATGGAATTAGAAATTAATATGTGACCTAATACGCCTAGGAAATTTATTAGGTGGCGACTCCAAAACTTCCAACTCCAAACGAGTTTACCCAGTCAAATCCGAAACCCGACTCGCCTCGAGTTGAGTCCAAAATCGGGTATGACAATCATCTCATGTTCTCACAAGTAATCTGCCTAATCTTTCATTACAAATTAGGATGTCATTTTGCATTTCCTTCCAATTAATACCTACTTTGTCTATTCAAGCCTATCTGTGTCAATCGTGCGTGTTTTCGTGCTTAATCGTGCCCATTTGTTTGAATCATGCGCATTTATAAAACTCCCTCCCCAAATATTTCCCAGCTCAGGCAAGGCAATACTGAGGGCGAGATTACTCATTTATCGAGACGAAGTGGAAACTATGTACATATAAACTTCTCTTTATGGGTGTGTAGCGCGCCACATTTTCATAACTAGGACGATTATGTGCCTCTTTTCCCACGCTCGATCGATTGAGGTTATCTCACTTTCGCTAGTGCCTTTGCTTCACTCTTCATTTATCACGCCAAAAGGAAAAACATACACGAATCTAAACTTTACATACTTGGATAAGTTTAGTCTTTACATCAAATATCGTGCGCCATAAACATCTCACACAGGCAACATGCCATTCTAGAACTACACACGGCCGGATTCTCGTAAAACCCGAGATATGCAGGCAACTCAGAGACCGGGGTTCGGCCAAAAACACCCCAAAACTCCCATTTTCCCTTTGCATGCCAGTTGTGACAAAATTGGCTACTCCGTCAACTATCTTTGCCCGAAGATTCTTTCATCATCCCCGGGCAAAGAGGGGCAGCTGTTGACACCCAATTTTATCCCTCCTTTTTCTAAATTGGCTATAATTTAACTTAAAGGTGCAATTTGACTATTTGTGCAGAATGTGCATTAGAAATCATGCATTTACGTGCGTTATCCCTACTTATACATTACATACCTAAATCTGACTATATTACGTAATATTGCATCATTTAGGCTACTTGTCAAATTTGTATCGATTTGTGATCATTTGTGCAAATTAGTAATTATCTATGATTATTTATATTTAAATAATTTATTTGAGCTTATTTAATGATTATTTGTGCATTTTATACAATATGTATATTTATATTTTGTTTTTTTGTACCTTTAAGTTGAATTTGGCCAATTAAAAAAAATGTCCAAATTCCTTTTTATTAATTCCTCCATATTTTAAAATCCCCACCAAAATTCTTTATTTGTTTATATTTACTTTTATTTACTTTTTCTATTTAATTACATTTTCTTTGAACCTAAACCAAATCTCTAACTAAATACATTTCCTATATGCGTATATTCATATTTTATTATTCTTTTTATTAAAACTCCCAAAATCACTCCATTTTCCTATTTTTGGTCGACATTCCAAAATCTTCTCAAAATCTTTCTAACTTCCCCAAAAATCAGCTCACAAATCCCCAATCCCCCCTAACCTCTCTAATCACCAATGGCTCCTTTTTTAGAATTGGCTTCTATATTTTGCTTTCTCCACAACACAAAAAGTCAGACAATAGAATACACGTACACTTTTCTTCTTCTTCCATAAACAACTACACCAGTGAGACCCCCACCTCTCTTTTTCCCTAAAAATCATCAAGAGCACTGTACAAAATCTATACACACGGTACTATACCCGATTCTCATCTTCCACATATCTCTCTTTGTTACAAACACACATACATCCTCCTAATACCTTCATCACCACCGGCAAACCACCATCCCCCTTCGATTAACCAGTACAATATACAACACACACCCACACGCCATCATCTTCACTCACACCCAAAACCAACACTCACCATTATAGTGAGAACCATACCCCATCTTTCTCTTTCCTCTTATCTTCTCCACACATACACCATAATTGACACACACACACAGCCAGTACACCTCTCGATTACACATATAAACAGACTCCTCTCATCCTCTTTCAATACACAACCATCGATATACATCAGAGGACCCACACACACACATCAATTAAATAAAGGAACAGGGAGATCGGGGTTGGAGGGAGTTTCAGATCGGAACAGTGACGCAGTCGTCACCATCGCTGAAGACTTTATTCTTTGATTTTGTAATTTGTTACTGAAATTGAAAATGGTATCGGAGTTGCAGCGACGCTGCTGCAGCAAAGCTGGTGTCGCTCCTCCACCTCCTGTTCGACTGTAATTCAGCCTCGCTAATGCTCTCGATTGCTCAGTTTTATTTACTTTGGCTGTATATGTTTCGCTATATGTATTAGCTTCATTTGCACTTGATCTGTTTGTTTGACGTTGCAGATCTCCATCGCGTTTGGGTTATTGGAACCAAGGGTGACTATTTTGGGGGGTCGTTTGGTTTGGGCTGTTGAAATATTGACGTTCCATGGTCGCCTGATTTTTTGAGCATTATTGCTCCTCTAGTCATTTTGGTTGACTGTGTTTTTTGGTTTATGCTGACTTATGCACAAATGTGTTCGACTGGGTTTCGCACTTTTTATGAGACTCATTTGTTATTCTAATCTGTTTCTCGTGCCAAATTCTAATCTGTTTCTCGTGCCAAATTGTTATTTTAACACTGTCAATGAAGTATTACTGATTATTTTTGAGGTTTTGCAGTTCCAGGTATTTACTACGCTGATAAGGCCAAGGAAAATAATTAAGTAAAATTGGATGAGATACGACGGTCTATTTTGGAGGAGAATAATTAGAAGAAAATCCTTTTATTATTATTTTCATTATTATTATTTATTAGTATTACTAGTATTATTATTATCCTTATTATTATCATTAGTATTTATTATTATCCTTATTGTTAATTATTATCATTATTTCACTTTATTAATTATTGTACTAATTCATCTCATATTTTGCGAGGTACATCATGGCGTAATTACAAAAAAGACAATCCTTTCGAAAAAGGACAAAATATTTAAAATCATTGACTTTACTTAATTTTATTTTATTAATTTTGTTTGCAATTCTTACTAACTTGTTTGTTTATTTTGCAAGGCACATTTGGATAAAGCTTAGTCATTAGAAGAGATGGATATTTACTACTTTTATTGAAATTGTGTACTATAGTTTAATATTCAAAATATTTTATTGCTTAGTTTGCTTAATCACTTGCTTTAGAATCCCAATTATTTAGTCCGGCTGGTAACCACATTTGGTGGAGCCTGAGAGGTGCCTAACCCCTTCCTCTCGGATTAACTTTTACCCTTACCTAGAATTTCTGGTTCGTAGACTTAAGTTTCAGAGTTAATTGTAAAATTGGCTTGAAACTAAGTAGGTGTCCTAATACGCCTAGTTAAAAAATATGTTAGGTGACGACTCCAACTCTTTACCCGTGAATTCCAATAAGTCGAACCCTATTTCGAACTTTAGCCGGTTCGAAAAAAAAAAGGATGCGACATCTATCAGTCTCACTTACCTAAGAAGTATTGGGGGGGACTGTTTATTAATTGCTACTCATTTAATTAATAGAATTCCTTCTAAAGTCCTGAAGAATAAATCTATTTATGATATCTTATTCAAGAAATCTCCAGATTACAATCAACTCAGGGCATTTAGATGTCTGATTTTTGGCAGGAACTTTGTCAGCCCAATGGGACAAGCTAGAGCCTAGGGCAGTTCCTAGGGTATTCTTAGGTTATCCTTTCAACAAGAAAGAATATAAGATCCTTTGTTTACATTCAAAAAAGATTATTATCACCAGGAATGCAAAGTTTTATGAAACAGTCTTTCCTTTTGCACAAATCAATTCAGAGAACAAGTTATTTCAAGTTCACTCTAGTTCTTATGATGACTTATTCCTTCCTAAATCATAATCAGTAAGCCAAAACACAGATACAGTCCAGATCACTCAACAAAAATTGAGTCAGGGATCGGACAACTCGCCTATGTCCATTGTGTCAACAAGTTCAACACAGTCCCCAGGATCCAGGTTTCCTACTTCTATAGAAGGAAAGGACAAGAACAACTCTCATATTTTTGTTCCTATATTCAGTGAGGATGTGACATCTACAGAAGAAGGCCACACATATCTACAAAGAGACTAATAGACCAAAATACTTGTCAGATTACATTTGTGACTCAGCTTATTCTATAGTTTCACCTAACCTCCAACCCTTCTTTTACATGCATTTTTTCTTTTTCTGTACTTTCTAGACAAAACAAGCAGTTTCTTCACAACATATCAAAGATTTCAGAACCTAGAAATTACATGCAAGCATGCCAGCATCCAGATGGCAGGATGCAATGTCCAAAGAACTAGAAGCACTGCAGTCAAAGTCCACATGGGAGGTAGTGTCTTTGCCACCATGTAAAAAGGCTTTGCCCTGCAAATGGGTTTACAAAGTTATGTTAAAGTCAGATGGAAGTTTGGAACGTTTAAAGGCACATTTAGTTATGAGGAGAGATATACAACGAGAGAGGATTGATTACAATGAGACTTACTCACCCGTGATTAAAATGACCACTATTTGTTGTTTGATTAGTATTGCAATGAAGCGTAGATGGCCTTTGTACCCGGTGGATGTAAACAACGCCTTCCTTCATGGTGATTTGAATAATGAAGTATTTATGAAGATTCCACCGGGTGTCAATCCTCCTACGCCTAAACATGTATGTCTCCTGCGCAAGTTATTATACGGTTTAAAACAGGCTTCACGCCAGTAGTATTCATGACTTTCTGCGGCTTTGGGAATAAGAGGTTTTGTATCCTCTTTGAATGATTATTCCCTATTTTATAAAGCCACAGGAACTCTTGTGACCATCGTCGTAGAATATGTAGATGATATTCTTGTTACAGGTAACAATTAGTCAAATATTGAGTCATTAAAACAATTTCTTGATTCACAATTCAAAATGAAAGATTTAAGGGTGACAAGTTATTTTCTGGGAATGGAACTATTACCTGAATTTGGGGGATTAGCTGTCACACAGCGTAAATTTGCTATGGAATTGTTGGAAGATTATCCCTTCCTCGGTTCACATTTTACTTCTACACCTCTTGATCCAAGCATCAAATTATCTAAGGAATCAGGTGCCCTTTTTCCAGACCCTACCGTGTATCGACGACTTTTGGGTAAAATAAATTTTTTGACGCATGACGCGCCTTAATCTCTCTTATGCAGTTCAAACCATCAGTAAATTTATGCAGAATCCTCGTTCTCATCATCTTTTTGCAGCTTATCACACTTTAAGATATTTAAAGAGGGATCCAGGATTGGGACTTTTCATGTCCCTCTCGTCATCATTGCAATTGGTTGCATATTGCAATGCCGATTGGGCTGCATATCCTGATACTCGCTGATCGGTGAGTGGGTTTTTCATCAGTTTAGGTGATTCCCCTATTTCTTGAAAATCCAAGAAACAAGCCGTGGTTTGCCTCTCATCGGCTGAAGCGGAGTACCGTTTCATGCGTCATATTGTGGCGAAACTAGCTTGGATTGTTCGTCTACTTTCAGATTTGTCAGCTTCTCCGTCTTTGCCAATTCCTCTACACTGTGACAATTAAGCCGCGATTCACATAGCAAAATATCTTATTTTTCACGAACGAACGAAACATATTGATTTGGATTGTCATTTCGTTCGTTAAAAACTGTTGAATGATTTAATTTCATTCTCATTTGTTCCATCATCGTCACAGCTTGCAGATCTCTTTACTAAAGCTTTAGCTGGACCTCTACATCGGAATTTCTTATACAAGTTGGGAGTCCGATCATCGGTCTCCCACTTGCGGGGGGAGGGGTGTTGCTGGATTCAGCTCAAGAGTCAGCAATGGTGATTCAAAGGATGAAGGGGGAAGAGGACTATCCGAATTCCCAAAGTGTTGATCAAAATCCCTCATAGGTATGTTCTGCTGGACCGAGTCAAATGCGTTTTGCCGATTGGGCCAGCTAGTTGTTGGGTTTTAGTATGTAGTAACTTGTTTTATATTTAGGCTTTAGCCCACCTTAGTGTTACTGTCTGTTTCTTTTCTCTTTATTTGATATTGTGTAAAATATCTTTTAAATATTGTGTCCTAGTAGGAGTGTATTTTGGATTACCTTAATGTATCCTACGTTAGTTGAAATGTATTTAGGATTAGTATGAACATACGGTTATGTACAAGTTTATTCTATTTAATTTTAGGTCCTTAAGGCATTGTATAATTACTCATATTTTGAGGTTTCAAATGATATACAAGAAGAAGGAAAAGTTCTGCAATCCTCACCTTAATAATTACTCCCTCCGTCCCAATTTATGTGGCAACATTTGATCGAGCACGGAGTTTAAGAAAATAGAGGTTGAACCTGTTAAGTATCAATTTTACCCTTGAAAAAGTAAGAGAGAGAAGATTTGAGTAATAAAAAAGCTGTTGGTAGGTTTAAAAGTATGTAGGGCCAACAAGAGTAAAATAGAGATGATGCATTAAATAGTTGTCAAATAAGGAAAGGTGCCACTTATTTTGGAATAAACAAAAAAAGAAATGGTGCCACATAAATTGGCACGGGGGGAGTATATCAAATTTCTACTACTATTTAGGATACTGAAATAGCATATTCCTTCAAATTTCCCTAAAAAGGAAAAAAGAAAAAAAGAAAAATGCATAAATCAGTCAAAGGAAAAAAAAAAGACTATTAATTAAAATACTGAAAAACCCTAACCCTTAAACCATCTAACCCCTTCCCCAAGCTCCTGTAAAACCCTTTTCAAGTCTCCTTTCTCCTCACTTTTTTTGACAGAAACATCCTCGTCGCTTCATTTCGATCAGGTAAATAGATCTTCTCCATTTACAGATGCTTCTGTATTTCGTTCATTAGCATTTTATTTTTTTATCCATTTCGTTGCACTTTAAGGTAACCGGTTATTGTGATTCCGGGTTTCAAATGACGCCTTCTGAACTACATTGATTTGTTTTAAAAGACAGATTTATTGAGTATTGGAATGAAATTAGCTGGAAAAGAGCGGAAAGGATTCAATTAGCTTACCCAATTTATAGCCGCACAGATACCAATCACCTTCATTTCTTTATTAAATTTTGTGCCCAGTCAAACAAATTCATATAAATTAAAACGGAGGGAGTAAATTTTTGTCTGTCTATTTGGTCGCTTTGGTGTTTGTAAGCGTTATTTTGTACATTTTGCTATTGAATTTTTTATATTGTAGTAGTAATAATTTTCTGTTAATTGCTTTTGTTTGCCTTGGTATTTCTATCTTAGCATTTTATTCTTGTATTTGAACCATTTCTTTTTCCGAACCCGTTTTGAAAAATATTTTTGGTGAGCCGAGGGTCTGTCGGAAACAACCTTTCTACGTCGGGGTAAGGCCGTCTACACCTTAACCTTCCCAAACCCCACATGTGGGATCAATACTGTGTATGTTGTTGCTGTTGTTGTAATAACTTTATGTTGAAAGAATTGAAACTTCGCTTGATTATGCTGTCTGCACGTGTTATTATTTTTAAATAAATTACGCTTGATTCTTAAAACACAAATTATTAGGTATTGGAATGAAATCAGCTGGAAAAGGTGGGAAAGGATATGATGGATTGATATAGCTTGCCCTGTTTGGTTTCTTTGTGCAGCTGATTTGTTGGTTTTTTTTTGCTTGATCCTTTTAATGATATTATAGGTGCATTAATAAAGGGTGCTGTTTCATTGATTTGGTGTTTGGAAGCGTTCTGTCGTAAAATTTGCTAGTGATTGTTTGTTAATGGACTAGTTATTTTACATGGAAAGAAGCCTCAACAATTCCCAGTACTCTAGCTACAGGGCTTTGGTAAGTTTAACATGGAAGTTGCTAAGTTAGAAACCTAGTTGTTGAACCAAGTATGGTATTAAAAAAAAGGTGGAGGTGACCTCCCGTGATCCGAGGCTGTTTGATTGTGTGCTTGCTTGCTAATGTTGTCTAGGATGCTTATGGATCACTCCTTTTTCATATTAATAGACTTCTAATTTCTAGGTAACTGAAAATATGACTATGTTTGGTTTGTCTTTTAGGTATTGGTAAGATGAATCTCAACAATGTTAAGGTTCCCAAGATGCCTAGTGGTGGTGCCGCTTCTGCTTTGATCAAGTTGGGCGTTGTTGCTGGTCTTGGCGTGTATGGAGTTGCTAACAGTCTTTACAATGTTGAGGGTGGGCATCGTGCCATTGTTTTCAACCGTATTGTTGGTGTTAAAGATAAGGTATTCTTGTCTTTTGTAACTTTGGACCAATATGATAATGTAGACCTATTTTTTTCATTATTGCTTGAATTGACTTTTGGTTAGCATCTAGCGCTCCAAAATTATGTCTATGTTATCTATGTCAATTTGAGAAACTTATTAGGTGGGAGATGAATTTAGGTGCCTTGTGCAGGCACATCTTGAAATAGTAATTTTTTTCCTGTTTTATATATGAGAAGTTTGTCTTAGCTTTTTCACAATATTTTTTATATAAAATGTCTTGCTCAAAAAGATAAGAAAAAACTCAATTGACAGTGTTGGATGGTTATGGCCTACCTCAGTTTATGACCCTTAGACATGCTTCTCCTCTATTTTCTATGGGTGATATAATCTGTGTGTTTGTTTGTGTGTTTTTGGGTGTTTTAATCTGTGATGACTGGTTTATGAGCAGGTTTATCCAGAGGGGACTCACTTCATGATTCCTTGGTTTGAAAGGCCAGTTATATATGATGTTCGTGCACGACCCCATCTTGTGGAGAGCACTTCTGGAAGCCGTGACCTTCAAATGGTAAATTTCTCTCAACACTTGTTTTTTTCCATCCCAAGGACCAAAGATATGAAAAGAGAAGCTCAAGTACTAGGGGAAAAGAGGGGAAACATTTCATAATCATTGCAAACTAATCAAGGACAATAAGTGGTGGTAGTTGATGTTTGCTTAATTTTGGGACAGAAAGTTATTGACCTTTTGAAGTACATGATTGAACGTACCATTTTCCTCATGTATTGCACAGGTAAAAATTGGTCTTAGAGTTCTCACTCGTCCAGTTCCAGACCAGCTGCCCACTGTTTACCGAACTCTTGGTGAAAACTACAACGAGAGAGTCCTGCCTTCAATTATTCATGAAACTTTGAAAGCTGTGGTTGCCCAGTACAATGCTAGCCAGCTCATCACTCAGAGAGAGGTACGTGCAAGATGCCTTACCTACTTAGTTGATGCTGCTCTTTGTGGAAGTAATTTATGCTTTAGCTGGCTCATCTGTACCATTTCAGTTCCCTCGCGCAGTAGGGAAAGAAATGAACTGCAATTTTTTTTTCTGGTAAAAGATAAATTTCATTAAACCAAAAAATCAGTTTTACAATCCAGGCAAGTGCTGCCCACTTGCATCTCTTAAACTATACATTAACTACAGAATCAAGCTACTTAACATAGCTAACTAACAACTGTAAAACAACTGAAGTACTCTCCTAGGGCAATCAGTTCAGCAGCTCTAATGATCTCCTCCATTTGTTTAAGCTCTGCCCTCTGATGTGAATATGCTAGGCAATTTCCCTAGCTACTCTTTCAGCATCATAGCTAGCTGCTTGGAATCGAATTTGATTTTTTCCCTCCATATAACATAGACAAGCATGGCAAAGACGCAGGTTGCTATAGCTCCCTTCCCTGTTTACTTCTTGGCCAGCTTACAAATCCATTGCAACTCAGTTTTCCAGGCACCTTGCTGTCTCTGAAAGCCCAAGGTTAGCAGTCTATGCCACAGTCCCTGTAACATGGTACCCAAAGTACAGGTGGTCAAATGTTTCAATTGCATTCTTGCAAAAGAACTCAGTCCATTGGTACTTGAATACCAAGACTCTGAAGTCTCTCCACAATAGCTAACTTATGTTGCACTGCAAGCCAGTGTGAAATTAAATCTTGGGTGTATGTTGGTGTGCAAGGTTAAACTCTTCCATGGTACTTTTGGAAGCTGAGGAAGTAGTGTTAGGTGACTTAGGTCTGCTTTTTTGATGGAGAATAGTCCAGCGAGATTTAGCATAGTCTCCAGTCTAGTGATAAGATCACCTCGCAGTGTTGAACTAGTCATGACAACTAGTTTGACTTCAATTATCTTCCTGACCACCCAAACTACAGATCTTCTATTTACAACACATAGGAACTTGTTAAAATGTGAATAGGTGCCATCTCAAGCATCATCATTATTGATAGATAACTTCACATTATTCTCCAAATCTTGTATACTTTGTGCAGAATGTTAGCAGAGAAATACGAAAGGTACTGACAGAAAGGGCAGCCAACTTCAACATTGCTCTAGATGATGTATCCATAACAACCCTTACTTTTGGAAGGGAATTTACGGCAGCAATTGAAGCGAAACAAGTGGCTGCTCAAGAAGCCGAGAGGGCAAAGTTTGTTGTCGAAAAAGCTGAGCAAGATAAGCGAAGTGCTGTCATCAGAGCTCAGGTCTAAATAAGCTCCCTTTCATTTCCTGTTTAACTTAATATTTAGTCACCCCATTTCTCTAGCATTTATCTGCTGTTCGTTTGTGATGTCTTTATGCGTAGTAGCTCTCACTCTTGCCCCATATTTCCTCGGAACTTCAATCTGTTGAATTCGCATTTTGGCTGCTTGCATAATATTATTACTCCCTCCGTTCCATTTTATGTGGCAGCATTTCCTTATTCGTCTATTCCAAAAAGAATGGCAGCATTCTAAATTTGGTAACAATTTAACTTCAAAATTACAGTTTTGCCATTACTGAAATGATTTACAACCACACAAACATCTTTGTCTCATTTTACACCACAAGCTTCAAAAGTCTTCCTCTATTTTTTAAACTTTGTGCCGAGTCAAACTATGATACATAAAGTGGAACGGAGGGAGTACATAATAATAGCAGACATATAATATATGTTATATCTATCTATGAACTATTATGTAAATAGAAAGATAACATAAAGAGTTGTCTAAATTTCTCCATGCTATACGTCATTTTATCTTCTTTTATTTGTTACTTTTTAGGGACAGGAAGGGGGGGATAAGGAAATGTTATCAAACAGACTGCTGAATTCCATTTTATATTGTTCTGCAGGGTGAGGCTAAGAGTGCGCAACTGATTGGTCAAGCTATTGCCAACAATCCAGCATTTATCACTCTCAGGAAAATTGAAGCAGCAAGAGAAATTGCTCAGACTATGTCACATGCGGCAAACAAAGTGTACTTGAGTGCCGATGATCTGTTGCTTAACCTTCAGGACTTGAACTTGGAGACTGCAAGAAAGTGACTTGGATAGCAACACTGTTTGCCGTTTCAACTTTCAATTTTATTTTCGCCCAATCCAGTTAAGTTTGGAATTCGGCTCCATGTTTACATAGTGACTGATCTATCTCTTTTGAATGGCGAAATATTTTGCATAAAAAGTATTGTTAAAGAGAAGTCACTTGTCTTTTCGGCAGTTGTCTAATTAGTTATTGAGATAAAATTCCTTCAGTGATCCACTGATTTGAGCTTTATGAGTTATCTTATTACTGTCTGTAAAATTTCTAAAGAACCCTTGTAGGGTCTTTCTATATAAAGGCTGCTCGACTTTTGCATTTAAGTGGAAAGGCAAGGTTATTTCCAGTGCACGAGCTGAGGCTCCATGTTTCTGTTGCATTTTGGACTAAACTAGATTCTAGCAATAAGCATATAATGAATGCATTCTGCCAATAATCTGCCATTTTCCAACAGATTACCTGGTCAACTCCGTGATTTCACCTTTCAAGTACTTGTGTATCTTGCAATTCTTGGTGCAAAAGTATCTCATTAGTTTAGCATTCCTTTTATTGTATTATTATTCAAATGAAAATTCGTTCTTCTCATTATTGTTTTTCCTTGAAGGGAGGGCGGTGGCGGGTGGGAGTGGAGAAGGGGGTTTGGGGGGGGGGGGAGGGTAGGGAAAGATATTTTTTATTGACGTTGGGTGATTGTGGTAAAATGGGAATATAGGACATTAATAAGTAGCCCATTGCAGAAACTAGGGGGTACCACCATTGCTTGGTTATTCACACCGTAAAGTGCAAACATATTAAGCTTCTTTATTGTCACGCCTACTTTGTCACCAAATTATTTTGTTCTCATTGGGTTAGAAGCAAAAAATTTCGCCTCATGCCCTCCATAAGGAGTGCTTTTGCAAAATTGCCCGTGCTAAGGAATATTTTAGCAAAATGCCCTTATTTAGTCCGGAGTCAAGATTTCAAGGCAAAAAATTTGTAAATCTTGGCAATTGGCTATACTTCAAGGGCAAGTGTTGTTTTGCCAATACTTCAAGTTATATGGCGAGAATGCAGGGAAGACTGGAAGGGGCAAGTCTTGGCAATTACGACGAAGTGCGGAAAGTGTTGCCTTTTGCCAACACTTGTCGTTCAAGTATTGGCAAATCGAGCAGGGGTCAAAGGCAAGTCTTGCCTTTTGCCAAGACTTACGGCCAAGTGCGGCAAGTATTGCCTTTTGCTAAGTGTTGAAAAGCGGAGAAATATAAAAGCAAGTCTTGGCCCCGACCTAAAAACTTGACAGGAGTATTTCCGTCCGAATTTTTTTTATTAAACCTTAATAGATGTATTTTTGCAAACTATCTGTTAACGCGGACAAAAAGGCAAACCATTGCTTTCCGTGTCATATTTTTGCAAATCAGCCGTTTAGAAGTTACAAGTTTGTTTTCAAATTGTTAGCACATCAGATTGACCTAACTCGTTTCATAAAGTAGTTACGTCTACAGTGGTATCTATGGTTCATAATCTCCAAAACGTGAGCTATTTTTTTTTTTTTTTTTTTTTTTTAATATTATGATTTGTCTAAGTATATTTCAATAGTTGTTCGAGATGTTAAATTTTGCGGATAATAATTATTCATTCTTTAGACTCAATTACTAAGCAAATTTGAAATCAACTTACCATTCAATATGTCAATGCTATAGTTATATAATAATTGATAATTTTTACATCCTTTATTTATTCAACATAAATAATTTTGTACCACATTATTCTTATATCTAATCAATCAATTTACATTTTAATTGTCATGTTCCTAACTTAATTGCTAAATCTCCTATGATGGTTTGCTTAGTCATCAAATTCAATTTTAATCCTATTTTGCCTCATGTATTTAATTTAATATTAGGATAAATGGAAACTACTATAGACATTGCTTAGTTAGTATGGGAACACAAATAGAAAAGTGCAGATAGGGGTTCGATTCAGGCTCGATCAAACTGTAGCAAAACTCGATTGAGCTTGGCTTGATATGGTATTAAGCTCGAGTAGGCTCGACTTAGTGTAAGTTAGACTCGCACTCTACTCAACGTAATAACATAGCTGTTCGAGTAGGTTTGACTTAGTGTAAGTTAGACTCGCACTCTACTCAACGTAATAACATAGCTCGATTTGGCTTAACACGCTCGAATAGATTCAATGCCCAGGCCTACTTCTAAGGAAAGAGCTAAGACTTCCTCCACTGGGCTTTCAACTGATTGAGTTGAATTTGGCTCAACTCCGCCTTTGAAAGAGATGGAGAGATTTGGGAAAATAACATTGTACGAACACTCACTAACATTTTAAACAAAAAGTAGTTAACGAATATATAATATATGTATAATTCATTTATATTTTGTGTATATTCGTGTATAATACATATATAATCTTTGTGTACCAAATAGAAAATATAATTATCAATTTGACCAGCTATTTGTGTAAAGATCTTGATGGATTTTCGAAGAATATTCTAACTTCATTTTTCTTCACTATTGACGAACCATTTTACATAGAAAACAATGTCGACGTATTTTTTTTGAATTCTTACAAAAAATATATGAATTTACAATTACAGAAAAATTTATAAATTTCAGAAAATTGTACAATTGGCAGCTGAGTATATCCTAAACTCTCCAGGTGAATAGTGGAAGTACATCTTCTAAGTAATTTCTTTAGTTCATTGAATGCTTTCCAATAGCCAATTTATTCAAAGAAGAAATTACTCGAATAATCAAGTTAAACTTTCTATTATAAATAATTAAATCCTTTTAAAGATAGAGTCGCAAATTATTATCTACAATACTCTTAAGCCTGAGTCAGAATGATAATTAACATATCGACGGATTTGCTGAAATTATCGATCAAATCCTTCAAATTTATGTAAAATTTTGATGCATGTCGATAATCAGGGCTATTCTTGTACAAACTTCCAAACTGGAGAACAAAACTTAAATAGAACACCTCACCGACTAAAAAATTTAGTCCCGTAGCTTATTTGCACCGTGCTAAATGAATACTAGCCAGCGATGCAAAATTATTTGAAGACTAGTCACCTTCGGACAAGTCCCAGTATTTTATTTTGGGACTTTATATATAAAGTTCCAGTAATTATAAACATGAATCCAGTATAAAATAATGGGACATTGAACATGTTAGTTCAAAGTCCCAGTATAAAATACTGAGACTAGCCTGGGTTGTTTGCCAACACTAATGGAGCGTAAGTATGTGAGCGGATTATTGGCTATTCCTCAATTAATTTTGAAACTGTGGGTAAAACTCATTTAACGTGTCTAAAAATGGCTACACATCAAAATTTTCCCCTCGCCGAAGGACCATGTAGTGGATTTTCAAAAAATTTCACCGCATGCCCTTTATAAGGAGTGGTTTTGCAAAATTGCCCGCGCTAAGGAATGTTTTAGCAAAATGTCCTTATTTAGTCCGGAGCCAAGACTTCAAGGCAAAAATTTTGTAAGTCTTGGCAATTGGCTATACTTCAAGGGCAAGCGATGTTTTGCCAATACTTCAAGCTATATGGTGAGAATGCAGGGAAAACTGGAAGGGGCAATTGCCAAGACTTACGACGAAGTGCGGCAATTGTTGCCTTTTGCCAACACTTGCCGTTCAAGTGTTGGCAAATCGAGCAGGGGTCAAAGGCAAGTCTTGCCTTTTGCCAAGACTTACGGCCAAGTGTGGCAAGTATTGCCTTTTGCCAATACTTGAAGGGATAAGTGTTGAAAAACGGAGAAATATAAAGCCAAGTCTATGCTCCGGCCTAAAAACTTGACATGGGTATTTCCGTCTGGATTATTTTATTAAACCTTAACGGGGTATTTTTACAAACCATCTGTTAGCGCGGGCAAAAAGGCAAACCATTGCTTCCCGTGTCATATTTTTGCAAATCGTCAGTGGATTTTTGTGGCGTTCCTTCGGCCAATAGGCAGAACTATGACACCTTGGTAATGGTTTGCCGTTTTGCCCCCACATAATACTGATTTAGCAAAAATGTCATATGCGTAATTTAATGAATAAATTTCGAACGTAAATACCCCTATGAATCTTATATAATGCCCATATCTCTTTCTCTTCTTTCTCCATAAGTAATGCTTAAGAGGCAGCACTTGTCTTTGGCCTCTCCTTCATAGGCAATACTTGCCATTGAATCTATTCTTCCAGATAAAGTATCGTCTGGGCAGCACTTAGACCTTCAAATCTTTTCCCGCATTCTCCCAAATAACTTGAAGTGTCGCCTAGTCAACACTTGCCACTTCGGTTATTCCTAAAAGGCAGCACTTGCCAATTGATAACTTGAAGTATTATCTACGGATCAAGGGGATGACATTTTGCTAAAATCATGTTAAACAGGAGCAAACTCTCAAAACCAGTCAATTTTGGAGACACCAGGTGAAATTTTTGCATTCCTTCGTACTCTCATCCGACGTACATAGGGGTGGATTAGGTATAGTGAAGGGGTGTCAACTAACGTCTTCGTCGAAAAATTATACTACACAAGTAGGTTAAAAATGAGTTTGTTTTTTTTTTCTTTTTGTATATTATTGAAGACCATTGACACAAGGAAAGATGTTAATGTAGTGGTTTTTGTAAAGGGAGTTCAAACATTACTTTAATTTATAAGTTCAATTTCTAAATATGACATTCTAATATATTTTGAACGCCCGCTTTTTCGGTGATATCTATAAAAAGGAATATCCTTCTCAAGGTAAACATGAGTTTCTATTAATTTCTAACTTCGTCCCTAGACGTAAATTGTGCCAAAAATGGACCCGCCATGAAAATATATCCGGACTTAACCGCCCAAACTTGGTGGCTTAAATTTTCTTGTGTTAATTTTGCCATTCCGTCCTACTACCATCCGACATCAATGTTTCTTATTTTCCACCTTTCATTTTGTTTGACACTCCATAAAAAATGACGGATTCCTAAATTTTTTAATGAGAAGATTTTATCGCCACATAAATGTATGAAGATTTTATCTTCACATAAATGTATGACATATTTAAAACCAAAAATTTCAAAAAAAAAAAAAAAATTAGCCACACTAATATTATACTTAAATATCACAAATTTTAGAAGTCACAATTTCTTTGTTGAATACTCTGCCAAATATAAAACTGTAACAACCAAAACGAAAGAGGGGGGGGGGGGGGGACTAATCTTATCATATTTCGTGTTCTATTATCTAGTATCTTCTTTGAGATTTGGATTTAATACTATATAAAATGGTAAAAATGGTGGTTTCTCAAGGCCTTACAAAAATTTAAGATGCTTTTAAATATTCAGCGAACACTAAATAACTCAAGACGCTAGGTTAGGTTATACAATTCAATAGATGCTCTGCTCCCCTTGCAAAGAAAAAGAGCAAATGCAAATAGGAGTAATTAGTTACTTTAGAAAAATTACGCTATCTATAGGTGCTTTATGAGGTTAGAGTCTAAAGAATCTATATATTCAGCTGCCAACTTAATCAATAACAGGTCCAGTAATCCATTAGTGCAATCTTTAATCTTAGCCCACAAGATGTTTTTGATAGAACTAAATTGTAGATTAAACTATAATTACTCCGGGACCTATCATGTCAAATCATCAAGAATTAAAATACTAGATTCGGAAGCGTACCTGAATCCATAGCAACCGGTTTGATCCTTGAATCACGTGGTTTTTTTGGTCTTCCAAATCTAGACGTGGCCTTGCCTCTTTCACTGATGATGGGATATCAATAAAATAAAACCTTACGTCTGATTTGGGGACCATAACCCTTTTATAGTAGAATATATTTTATGTAATTCTAGTTCAGCCCATCATTAAATTAGAATTACATCTGGGTATCTACACATAAGACCCATACTTTATGAGATATTTAATTAGGCCCGTCAACTTTAAACTTTAGCAGATCACTTTAATTAGGTCAACCTTTAATGATAGCAGTTAACATACAATTATTTATACTTTATATATGTGCAAGTCCATATATCCTTACAATCTCCTACTTGGACTACACATATACATACATCCTTATAATTATATGTCACCTTATGAGCTCCAAATATTTGCTATCATAAACTGAAGTACCTCTAAACAATCTCGTCCATCAATCATGTCAACATAGAACCAGGGCGGCTTTCGCTACATTTATATCGTAACTAAACCTTCCTTGATCACGTATACCAACATAACCAAATGACATAGATCAAGCATGGATGCGTAGCGTGGAAATTACATGTAATGTGATCTAGACATGTCTATTTCCAAATGGTCCAACAGAAAAATAAGTCAGAGTGGAAAATTTACCTAATACTTTATTTCTGCAGAAATATCCTTACACTGAAACCGTAAACCTGAAACCATAAACCGAAAACTGAAGTGTGTCCATAACAAAAGAACATCAAAAGGTTACAAACTCCCACTGAGTCTGAATATCCTTAAATGACATGCCACCTCTATGAGCAGTGCGCTCATGAAAAGCCTTCAGTGGTAGTCCCTTAGTATGTGGATCCACAATATGGAGTTTGTACCAATATGTTCCATAGACATCTAACCACTCTGAACTCTAACTTTAACAACCAGGAACTTTATGTCAATGTACTTTGACTTTACTGAAATCCTGTTGTTATTGGAATATGAGACTGCTAATTTATTGTCACAAAATAACTTTAGTGTCTTTCAACTTCATCCTTAACTGTAGCCCAGTGACAAGATTTTGCAGTCATATTCCATAATACGATGCCTTATAACGTGCTATAAACTTAACTGTCATGACGAAATAAGCTACAAGTGTCCATATAACACTCTTGCTGATATAACTCATTCACTAACTATACAAAATAGCCTTTGCACTATCTTAGCATCTAGTGAAGTCGGTATCTGAATACTTTATTATCTTTAACTTTTCCGACTTCCTTTATGTGAGCTTTAAATATTTTGTTCTCTGTAATTACAACCTTTGGCTACTCCTAATTATATATTTTATAACTACTCAATATATGCCTAACATCTCAACAATGCAAGCAATATTCGAATACATACAAACCTAAGAATGTATTAGATTCCTATAGCTGAAGCATATTGAAATACTTTCCATTTTCCTTATATTCAAAATCATTCTTAGGATACTATTTGAGTCTGAACCAGTCTCCTTTAGCATAGGGGTATCGCCTGATTTGAAATCTTGCATATCAAATCTTTAATACCTTTTCAATATAGGCCTTTGTGATAATTCAAAAGTACCTCGAGAGTAATCTCGATGTATCTGAATCCTTATTCAAAACTTGCATTACCAAGATATTTTATCTCAAAATTCTTTATCAAAAGTATCTTGGTCTTACGCAACAAGCCTATGTTGTATGAACCAAAAAATATGTCGTAGACATACAAAACAAGAGAAATATGCTTACTCCCACTGACCTTGCGGTATACAAAATAATCATCAAGATTTATCTCGAAACCAAATGAGATAATAACATAATGAAATTTGTGATACCATTGATAAAACACTTGTTTAAACCCATAGAAGAATTTCCTTAATTTGCAAATCATTGACTTTGCATTATAAAATGCAAAGTTTTCTAGTTGCACCTTTGTTCAGCAAAATAACCATTGAGAACAATAATATTGTATCCATCTATGTAGCTTATTAATATCAAAATATTTGATTAATGCCATTATAGTCCTAAAAGAGTCTTTCAATAAAACCGAAGAGAAAGTCTCTTTAATAATTGATGCCTTCTTATATCTAAGTGAAGCCTTTAGCGATAAGCCGTACCTTATACCTATCCACATTGCCTTTCGAATCCCTTTTGGTTATAAATATCCATTTTCAACCAATGAGCTTCGCACCTTCAGGCAACTGGATAAGGTCTCGAACATCATTATCCTTTATGTGCTTCATCTCTTTATTCATGGTATCAATATACCTTTGAGAGTCAGAACTTTTCATGGCTTGACAAAATTTGACAGAATCATCTTTCATCATCCTAATGCCAACTTTATGCTCTTAGAGAAGCGCAATATAATTATCTGAAATTGCACTTCTCCTCTCTCTCTCTCTCTCTCTATATATATATATATATATCTTTTTAATGGCATTGGTTCTTAAGGCTGTAGAGTTTGTTCTTCGGGAATAACTTTTTGAACGTGAAGTTCAATGATATTGTCTTGATCCGGAGTTTCTTCTTGAACTATCTCAGGTATAGTAAACTATTTCTGAGCTTAGTCAATAGCAATCTGACGAATATCAACATATTCCTTTTCCAAGACAATGTTATTCTTTCTTCCCCTCAAACTCAATAACCTCAAAGAACCGTACATTATTCGTCTCATAATAGCCTTAGCCGTGGGATCCTAAAACTTGTAACCCCTGAACTTTTCAAAGTATCAATAACATAGCAACTGAAAGCTTCTTTGTCCAGTTTCATTTCTTTTGACCTAGAAGACATTGCCTCAGCTGGACATCCCTAAACGTGTAAATACTTTAAACAAGACCAATCCTTTTCCAAAACACATAAAGGATCTTTTCAGTTCTCTTTAGTCGGAACTCTGTTAAGTAATAAGTTGCGGTTTTCTAATGAATTAAACAAAGAAAGCCACATCTTGAAAACTTGTCTATGAACCTTACGGGATATAGATGACAATTCAAAGAAGTTGTAGAAAATGGTCCACAAATACCAAATCTATAAAGGTTTCAAGACATATAATTTATTGTTGGCTCCAAATCTCTTAACATTTGTTTGTCTCCTTTTATGCGATTTACACATATATCAAAATCTGGATAAAATAAACAAGATAGGAATTCCTTCGGACACAAGTCTCTTATTCTCCTTTTGGAGATATGGCCTAATATCTTGTGTGACAACGAAGCTAAACTCTCACCAATTATAGTAAACATGCAAGGATTTATTAAATGAAATAATTATATTAAATAAATTTAGATTATTGTAACCTCATAAAGAACTGAGACCAACCATTTTTGAATTATGAAGAAGACAATTTTCCGTTTAAAAGGCGGTGAAACATAAGTCTCATTCAACTTCAAATAAAACCAGTTCTTAAAAATGATCTAAACATTCCAAAAACTTCGACCTTAGCTGACTTGTCGTCACCACCATAGATGTGTCTTTCACCATCATTAGGCTTTCGACAATTCAAGTATCCTTGCATAGACATACTAGTGTGAGTTGTACTAGAATCTATCTACCATATGTGTCTTGATATCGAAGCTAGATTAATGCCATAACAAACAAAGTTAAGATAAAATACAATTATGACTTGCAGTTTTACTTAAGAAACGACTATCCTTAATTAGTTCTTTATATTATTACCGTAAACACAACTTTCTTACTTTATGAACCTTATTGAAATTTGATTTGTCAAGAATGTATAGTTTCTATCTTTTCATTCTTGACAAATTCCTCTTTTCAATTTTTGGTTATGGATTTCTTAATTTTCATAATCTTGCTAAACATAGTGTACCTGAATGTTCCTGAAATGGCTTTCTTTATGATAAGTATAGACATGCATTTTGGTCTCTCCCACCTTTCTGACTCCCTCTTTTCGTTAGAGGTACTCTATTATTAAAAATGGTAGAGAATCCATCTTTAATACCATGTCAAGATCCATGATTTCGAGGTTTGCGTAAGTTCTCTAGTCATAATTTAAGGTTAATACCATTTAACTTAAAGATTGAGAGAATGTTGGCAATAATATTTTCAAAGCAACTATAGCTGAATCAGAGAACAACCAATAACAAAATAAGCTCACATAAGACTTAAACTGAATTGAAAATAAATTTGAATAAAGGTAAACCACATCTCAAGATACCGGGCACTCCATTAATATTTCATCTTTGGACAAAATATTAACTTGTAAGTGATATCTTGACGTAGTAATCAAACAATGATAATAAAGAACATGTCGAATAGTAAATCTTCCTTTGGGCCGATTTATTATTCACACGTAAAACTAAATAATCATCACGTGTTTATTACTACAAAGACGTACATGCAATTCTGTTAAACATTGATCTTCCTTTGGGCCGATCAACATTCACATAAGTTACACGCACACAACTTTTTATATTTCAAAATGAATAAATCTCCACAAGAGAGGTCACTTTAGCGACATCTAGTTTCAATTAATTCATCTCAAAGTACATACAACAATACCAATATCCAAAATTAAATTCATCAATATTGAAATATATAAATTCCAAGCCGAACTAAATTATAGTAGGCCCGAAACTTTAATTACATAAACTGTAGGCTTAAATTTTGTAACGCTGCCAGTATTTTCTTGTTTAATTATGTTTTTATCTATAATTGACAATAGATAAAATATTTCTAGAGAATTTCCTTTCTAGCAGCGTATAAACGAGGGCAACCCTCCAAACCACAACTCAAACTTTAGTGTCGCAACAGTGACGTCAAGGACAATATCCGTACTACTTGTGGTTTACCAAAAAGAAAGAAAAGAGTGATTTACTGAAAAGCAAAACAATTTTAACCTTTTGTGGCCCTTTCTGGTCACATAATCCAAAAGGAGGTTAGGCCTCCAAATCTTTTCTCATCAAGACTTTACGCTGCAAGCAGCGACTTTTCCCATTGTCCACTAAGGAAAAATATCAGTTCATCCATAAAGATTAATATAATCACATGAAGGATCTAAGCTTTTCTGGAACAGAGAGCAATCCACCTTAAAACAACTAATATTCCATGCCCTGAAACGGCAAACTATCCAAACCAATAGTTCCAAATAACAAGAATTAAATAGTTTGATTGTTTCAATCAAAAGATGTCTTTAAAGCAGAACTAGAAACCCCAAATTTCGGCGGCAGGTAACAGCAATTAACTTTGCGTCATACAAAACGACATCTTTATCCGTTGTAATTATTAACCAATTAAATCTTCAATTTCAAAGTGTAATAACACTATGTAATTCTTTAGCCGAACTGTTTATGTAATTGCAAACTAACTGAATTCTACCGAAAATATTCTGTAGTAACAAAAAGATGATGAAAGTATTTTTCTTAATGTCATAATCAATTCTCAATGACTTAACATAATAAAGGCTCTTTATACCACTTGATAGAACTAAATTGCAGAACTACAATTACTCCAGGACCTATCATGTCAAATCATCAAGAATTAAAATATTAGATGCGGAAGCGTACCTGAATCCATAGCAACCGGTTTGATCCTTGAATCCCGTGGTTTTTTTGGTCTTCCAAATCTAGACGTGGCCTTGCCTCTTTCACTGATGATGGGATATCAATAAAATAAAACCTTACGTCTGATTTGGGGACCATAACCCTTTTATAGTAGAATATATTTTATGTAATTCTAGTTCAGCCCATCATTAAATTATATTACATTCGGGTATCTACACATAAGAACCATACTTTATGAGATATTTAATTAGGCCCGTCAACTTTAAACTTTAGCAGATCACTTTAATTAGGCCAATCTTTAATGATAGCAGTTAACATACAATTATTTATACTTTATATATGTGCAAGTCCATATATTCTTACCGTTCTGATAATGATGCTATAAATAGATCCAACAAAGTACTAATTCATTCGATCACTCATCCATCCACATTCTTAATAATCACAACGCAAGTAGGAGTTGTAGTTATTTTTTATATCGTTTCAAGCAAGAAAATATGGGATCAAGGGCATTTATGCTTGTAGGCCTTGCTTTGGCTATTTTTCTTGTGATAACCAGCTCAGAGGTTGCAGCTAGGGAATTGGTTGAGAGCTCCACCACTTCCATGGACAACGGTATATTAAGCTGCCTTCCTTTTAATTAAGACAATTTTTTTTTTTTTAATTCTTACATGTAAAATGTTCCATTCCCTCCTTAAGGGAAGCCTGCCTATAAATACATCGTCTAAGTTCAATATTGTTTAATACATTTCTAGAGTTTTAGTTTTCATTTAAGTCAACCAACTCACTGATCATGTTACGAGGTAACTTGTGCTAGCTCTGTACATATATAGCTCTTATATATAATGTTGGTCATGCGTACCTCACAGTAGTGCCTAACATGCATCATATATTTTATTATTGGTGCAGCAAATATACCCGAGAATAAAAATGAAGTAAGTGATGCTAAATTTTCGGGAGGAGGATTTCCAGGATTTGGAGGTGGAGCTGGAGCTGGAGCTGGATCAGGAGCAGGAGTGAGAGCAGAAGGTGGAGGAGGAGCAGGATTGGAAGGTCTCAGATTTGGGGGAGGAGTTGAAGCTGGAGCTGGATCTGGAGTTGGAGTTGGAGCAGGAGCAGGATTTCCTTGAGGAGACTCAGATAAAGTAGCTGAAGAAATGCCTCCCAACTAGTTGCTAAGGATATATGAAGATTCATGGTGACTATCGTGCGTTTTAGTAATATATAGTAGTTACTAGTAAGTGTGAATAAAAGTTCCACCTAATCTCCATTCACTTTCCTATGGATGGATGTTTGGGTCATGTTTCTTTATACTATACCTGATAACTTAATTATGTGTACGTCCTTCTTGTCATTTAAATGTAATTGTCACCCATATATATATTTAAGTGAAATTATGCCTTAATTTCTATCCTTTTTATTTCTTTATTACTCTCTCCGTTTTTATTTCATTTGACAATGCTTGATTGCACATGAATTTTTTAATGGTGAAAAACTTTTAATTAGCACACATAAAAAAGTTACTCTGGTAACTTAAAATTATATTAAACATACTAAGTAGTAGTATTAATTAGTTTGCAAAATAGGAAGTTTAAAGTTAAGAAAGAGTTTCCAATATAGAAATGTGTAATAGTTTCATTATAAAATGCACAGTTTCATTATAAAATGCACTTTATAAGAGCAAATAGACGTTAAACCTAATTCAACTATAAAAGTTAGTTCATAATAGCCTATCCTACTACCAATTTCGTCCACTTTACGCCTAAGTCAGCATGACTATAAAATGTTCTAGGAGATCCTTGTGCAACAAGGTATTTTGCACGTCTAGTTGACATAATTAGGCAAATCAAGAGACGCCACAACAGAAAGAACGATGCGGATGGTCATAGGTCGCAACGTTGCGTAACAGGATTGAAGGTCTCTAAATAGTCTTCTCAAATAATCTTGACCTTGTTGATGGAAGTCCTTGAAAATTATGGAGTTAATTTTATGGGTAGTCACTCAACTATTATTTCATTACGTTACAGTCATTTTTGTTTCTTTTGTTATTCAAAAATAACTTACTATTTCTCCGATATACACCAAAATCACTCTGACTAGTTTTATTCAAAATTTGCAGGTAAAATAACGTGGCATCTTTAATTACCAAAATCTTCTTAATTATGGGTTGAAGTGACTATGTCACTTTTGTGCTTGAAAAGAAGTCTAGGGCTTCTAAGAAGAAAATATTAAGTAGTTATATTTTTTGTGTCGTAATTTACAAATATGTGATATTTTTAGTGATTGTAGCATAAGATTATATAGCTACAACCATCACATTATAGTTGAAATATAGGTTATTTAAAATTTTAGTTGTCATTGTTACTATTTGTATAACTAGAGCTATATAATCTGCTTATCAAGTGTATGTGTCCTTTGTACCTTGTCAACGCTCTGCTAAATTAATAGAAACTGAGCAGTATAGTTTGTAACATTTGAGTTCATTTGTTGTTTAAGAATATTTGGGATTTAGAGCGAAGAAGGGAACCTGAATAACATTTTAAGTGTATGATCATGCCCAACTATGCCTATAAAAAAGACTAAGTGGTCGCTATAAATATAACCCGGTTTAACAAGTTCAGAGTTGAATTCCACTGAGAGCAACGTTAATTTGTAACTTTATTTTCACCAAATTTTTGTTAGACAACTTCAAGGATGATGTATAGTGATAATTGTGTGTAACTAGAACTAAATAACAATTAACTAAAAGCAAGTAATAAAATGGCTAGAAGAGATTTCAAGAATTGAACTGATCCAAATTTCTTAGAACATGTTATTTCATGCCCTAGTAAAAGTGTTGTTATCCAGTTTTGTCCCTTCCTTTTTTATAATTTGGCTATATTTAATTAAAAGGCGTAATATTATTTTTTCAAATAAAATTACATTAGATAGCATACACTTACATGCGTAACCCTTATCATTAATCTCCTATTTATATATACAATATTTATTTAATTGCGACTATTACATAATTTCATCATTTAAACTATTTCTTAAACACATAGCTCATTCATAACTTTTTGCACAATTTATTGCGTTATTAGTACAAATTATTTAACTATGTCTATTTAAACTTAATTATTTATATTTGAACTCATTATTTTTGTGATAAATGCATTCATTCATAATTATTTTCATTTTTTACCTACTTTTATATTAATTGTTTGCGATTATTCATAACATTTATTTTATTATTAAACATCTCCCCATTTAAATTTAGCCAACCCCAAACTCCTTTACTAATTGTTTCTCCAAGAATCCTCTATCATACCCGAAAAAGCAGTCCCCTACACCATCTTATCTTCTTTTCAATTTCAATGAAAGTCAATATTCGGTAATCGTGGAGCCATTCTCTTTTTCTATTTTTAATTTCAAATCATATTTCTAAGATTTTCAAGGAGGATTTCTTTTAAGAACCTAGACATATTCTCGGGCGGGTTACTTGTAAAAAAAGAGGTATAGGAACCTCCCAAGTTTTTAAATAAGAAAAGGAGACATTGACCAAGTCAATTTTTAATTAACTTAAGTGAGGGCCGAATTGTAACATTTAAAACTTTTGAAAATTACAAAAACACCCCAAAATTCAAAAAAATTCAAATATTTTATTTGCCGTCCTTCCCACCTACTTTTACTTTCTCAACTATTCAAATTATTTCACATTTTTATTTCTCTCCCTTCTTTCTCTCTATTTTTTCTTCTTCCTTCTCCTTCTTTCTTCTAGATTTCTTTTCATATTTTATTTCATCACCATTCTTATTATTTTTCTTTCTTCTTCTTCGTCTCCATTTTCTTATTTCCTCTTCGTATTCATTTTATTTTTTCTTCGTTCTTCTTCTTTTTGCTCTTCTTCATCCCCGTTTCATTAATTTTTGTATTTTTTTAATTCTAGTTATTTTACACATTTTTTCGGATCTGTAAAAATACTTTCTATATGTTTAAACACTTTTGAAGATATTTTCACGTTTGGAAAAAATGTGTACGCATCTCGTCTATATGTGTACACATCCACACATATTATGATAGATGTATACACATATAATATATGTGTACACATATCATTATATGTGTACACATCTCGACTGATATGTACACATCCTTTTATTAGAGTGGTGAAGGGTGGTGGGGTGGTGGTAGAAGGTGGTTGTGGGTGGTAGGAAGTTGCGGTGGGTTGTGGAGGGTGGTTGGAGGTGGCAGTGAGTGGTGGAAGATGGTAGAAGGTGGTGGTAGGTGGTGGAAGGTGGTAGAAGGTGGCAGTGGAGAGTGGTGGAGGGCGGTGATGGATGGGCATAAGGGTGGGGGGTCAGATGGGGGGTGGAGGCTGGAGAGGAGAGATGAGAAGGTGGGAGCTTTGTGTAAATAAAAAAATTTGGGGACTTTTAAAATATTAGTCATTAGTACTAATCTTAAAAATGTCCCCCTCACCCAATTTTTAAAGACTTTGTCTCCTTTTCTTATTTAAGAAACTAGAAAGTCCCCCTCACCCACAAAACCCAGGTTACTTCCCTCTAGTTTTCTTTCCGTTATTGAGTTTTTCCAAATTTTCTTTCATTTTTATTTGTTTAACTGATTCAAATTTGAATCCCCAAAGTCAAGGACTTCCTTACCTTATTTTTCAATTCATATCCATTAGTTTGATTGTGAAAATCAAAGTCTGTTATTATTTACCCAAATCTTTGTGAAAGAATTAAACTCTTACTATTTTTAACACTTCTTTTCTCTACTATAAATTGAAAACTTCATTCCACACTTTTGGTGGCCATGGGTGGCCGCTGGTGGAGTACGGCGTGAGGCTGGCCCGATGGTGTTCAATTTGCTGCGCTTTGAGAGAGTTTTTTTTCGTCACAGATCTTGACAATTAATATTTTTTTACCTAAGTTGCTATGTTTGTAATTAACTTTTATTTTTCCTCTATATAGGGTAATTTTGATAAAATATTGCTATGTTTGGTAATTAACTTCTAAAAATTATACTTTTGTATAAAAAGATTTAACTTGAATGGTAAATCAATACTCATTAGCCACTTTGACAGGAAAGATATATTGTGAAATGACTATAGCCATTTTTCCATTAAAATATGATTAAAAGACTTTTCTACCCTTCGCTCCCATCTCTGTAAAATTTCAAGTGCATTTTTACTTTTTTTTTTTCCAAGTTTAAACTTAAGAATTGAGTTTTGAACTACATTTCAGCTTTTCTTGAACTCTGACTTTTTTTGTCTAGAGCTTGAACTGTCTTACTTCTATATTCATGAAAATTTATCAGAATTTTTTTCCTATTGATTTTGGAGGTAAATACTAGAGTTTTGAACCGCACTTCAATATTTTTTCATGAACTCCGATATTTTTTTTTGAGTGAACTATGTTAAAATATAATCCAGAAAAAAATTTAGAGTTTTGAACTGTACTCCAACAATTTTTCCTGAGCTCCAATATTTTTTCATGATCTTTTTGTTTTTTCAAGTTCAAAGTTCAGGACAACACCCTGGAGTTTGAAATTGAAAACTTCCAAACTCCAGGACAAAATTCAAATTTTTTTTTGGAATTTAAACTTTTCAAAGTTCAAAGTTCAGGATAATATCCTATGGATTAAAATTTTCAAATTCTATATTCAGGGGTGGCAGCAAGCTTTATTGACCCGAAGTTTTAAACATTTCACTTTGCCTTGAATTTTTATTTTTTTCTACTTCAAAGTCTAGGATATTTCCTTGGACTTAACTTTTCACTGCTGGCACCTTAACTTTATTGGTTCCACAACCTAGCTTCATTAGTAATAGTTTTTACTAGTGGTATCTGTATTTCCCAAAAATGTATCGGGTTTTACAATTAAATTTATATTTAGTTGAGTCTAAGGCGATCGTTTTATATCTCAATTCGATCGATTGATAAGCAATTTACGATGACAAGTAATTGAATTCAAGAGCCAAATTCGAAGACAGCGCGAATATCGATCTCAAAAAGATGCAACTACGATGTCAGTTTCAGGCAAGCAATACGAAGGCGAAAGTAAACAGAGAAGATGAAACGAATAAACTTAACGATTTGCAATGATGCGGTTTCGATCAGACTCTTTATCGAAGACAGATTATGAATTGATGTTTACCGAGGATGAATACTGAGTTTTAACGGATTCGATGGCAAAGCTAGATACGATGACAAATGAACGTAGCAGTATGCTCAAACAAATAATTCGATCGAAGAACAACGATAACAATTCGATAGATATGAATGATGCTAACAGGTAAGTTGATAGATTATCTTAATCGGAACAACATCAATAAATTAATGAGATCGAAAGCAGTAAATCAAATATAATTAAAGCAACGAGCAAACAACGACAGATGAACAGATAAATAAAGCAGTAAAAGCTTATTGTATTTGATGAATCGAAGGATGGTGCTTCAATGGAAGAGTTGGATCTCCTTCCACGTTTGAACCAAGCCACGACCGAAGTTTGAATACAATGATTGCCTTGAGCATAGTAACGTGCTGATATTATAATGATAAAAATGACTAGTTTAATGAGAGGAGAATAGTTTGAAGAACGAAAGTAGTATTTCTCAGATGAATGTGCCCTCAAATGAGAATATGAGGTCCTATTTATAGGTTGAAATAATGGGGAATCCCAAACCCTAGTAGACTTCCACTTCTCCACGTTTCTCTTCCAACAGTTGCACGTCTTCATCCATTTCCACTAAACCCGCTAAGTCTGTTCCGATATTCTTGGGATGAGGATCAGTTAAGTTATCCATTACGATGTTGTCTTCGAATTTACCCGATCACAACATTGCACAACCGATCGAAACCAGACCGAAGCAGCTTCTTTCCGATCTCAACATCTTTGAAATCAATCAATGCCTTGTTGGACGATCAAGTCTGTTTCTCTTGTGATCGAACAGAAATCGACCAATACAGATAGTCCCCCCACTTGCCAAGTCGTGTGTTCGTAAAACTTTGGCAAGTGGCTTGAATTTTTAGCGGGAAAATACGTGGCACGTTTGTGTCCCTCCATTTTGAAATGTCAAAACGTCGCCTCAACTTCCCATCGCCACACGTGTCAGAAATCGTGCGGGCAGCAGTTTTTCGACGGTTCCCAAGGCAATGATGACTCTTGCCTTATAAATATCAACTTAAAAACCGAATTACAAACTTTACAACTCCTAAATCTCTTACAACTTCTGAATCTCTTAAAATTCTCCCAACTTTTCAAGTGAATCTCTGCAACTTCTGAACTTTGTTAACTTCTTCTCTAATTTCTCTATATTGTTTGTCTGAACCACTGATTTTAACAATGTCGTCTTCTTCTCATAACATAGTTGACGCTGATACTACTCCCGCCGCAGCAGCTGCTGCCACAGTTCCACCGCAGTCCGGTGCGGTGGCGGAGTAGGCTTCCACCGCTGCTTGTCCACTGTGGTCCTTCAGTGGACAAAAAGGGAAAGAAAAGAAAGGAAAGGAAGGTGAAGGATTATGGTCCCAAAAAGTCGTATTCAGAGATTCTTCCGAAGAAGTTCACCTATGAGAATGACTGTAAAGTCAGTGTTCAAAGTGAAGCAGAGCAAGGAAAAAAGAAGAATATTCCGATCGACTCAGTTTATTGTGCGATCACGCCAGGGTCGATACCACGAGTTCGGGAAGATTGTGGTAGGAAAGTTGGCGACATCAATGTGATGTGCCCTCCCAGAAAATCGACGTTGGCGACTCACATCGAGGATCACTCCGTAGTTTTGACATACCCTTTCACCATCGGATTCTCTCTCCTGGTCGATAACGTGATCGAGGAATTTTGTAAAATGTATAATGTCTGCCTTGGGCAGCTTTCCCCGATGATATGGAGTGTTATACTTTATGCACCTCCTAGAGACACTAGAAGGGGGGGGGGGGGGTTGAATAGTGTCTTCCAATTTTCGTTGCAAGAACCTCGTTCTTCTGTAAAAGAACAGGGTTCTTCACTCCTCTTTTATGCTGCCTACTACTTTTAGAACACACCAAAACACAAGGATTTTTACGTGGAAAACTCCTTGCTCAAGGGAGAAAAACCACGACCCACATTCTGGGATTTTGAGACTGAATCCACTAACACAAGAGCAAAGTTTCTGATTACAAACTCTGTAACCAAGGGGCTACACTTTAGACCCTAATCACTAAACAAAGCTACACTCTAGCTTTTCTAGTTATCACAAAGGTTTTCACCTAATACATATGCTTCTGAAATAAGCAGATAGGTAAAGAACAATAACAGCTTGATAAGACGACAACTTACAACTCGATGAACCTAGACATAAAATCTAGACTCAATACTCTGCATGCAACTAAGTTGTCTTCTTCAGTTTTCTCACGTAGACAGTTCTTTGATCGCCTTTGTATGCTCTCAACTCTCTATGTGTGAATAACTATTTTCGGCCGTCTCTTCTACTTGCTTTTATACGAGTCGTGCAACCCTAGTTGAGTCCTACTGAGAATCCTCTTAATTATGGTAAGTTTGGATTCGCAGTAACTCTTTTCCATGTTGAAGTCTAACTCTTGTTCATACTTCGAAGACACAGCCCGGACACCGCCTCTTTTAGTCTGACTAGGATATGTATACAACCACGCGCCACTACTCCTAGTTCCACAGGGATTTGCAACCCGTAATCTTTTCGATCAAGCGTGCCCTTCATCTCAAGGACTAGGTTCTTCGCATGAACCTCAGTGTCCTTCCTGTTTGTCATGCTTCAAAACCAGCTCTCAACAAATTCCCCCTTTTTGATGATGACAAACAAATGTTGCACAAAAACCTGAATAGACATAAACCAAAAACAAAAAAACAAAAGTAACAGAACAACAAAAACAGATGAGTTAGGTCACAAACACCCCAACATTCCTTCTTCCCCCTTTTGGCATCATCGAAAAGATTCAAGGACCTGCAGGAACCTGTCAGTTTAATCTAGACTAGAGCACAAGGCAACTCATCAGTGTCAAGAACACAGGCATATCAAAATAAGGGCCCAACAAAGAACCCAATTACTAGAACAGAAAACAGTCATAAAACACAAGAAATTTAAAATCATCATCCAGAGTGTGACATCAGCACAACTCCATTAATAGTTACACAACCAAATTTAAATTGTCTTAATCATCCATAATATGCAATCAAAGGAGAGTAGGAAGGGGGTAGAGATCAGGTAGAGATAGGAGGACAGGACTGGAAGAATCACAGCTGAAGGTTGAAGTGTTTGACAAGCGCCTCAAGTTGCTTCGTATTCTTGGCCCTCTCCATCACCAGCTCGGCCTCATACTTGTGGCAGTCTATCTTCAAACGATCAATTTCTTGATCCTTCACCTTCAACTGTCTGTGCAGCTCGGCATTTTCTTCATTAACTTCAAGAACCATTTTCTCCAGCTCCTGCATAGCACCAATGGCCTCATCAGGTCCATATTCTTCACTGTCCTCTTCTTGCTCTTGCTTTACCTGCATTGGCCTTTTGGAAGCTCTGCTTTCTTGGAAGAAGTCACAATTTTTAAGCACATTAATACCAAACCTCTGATGAATGGTTGGCTTCTTCCCAGCTTCTAAAGGAACCCCAAAATGCTCAAGAATCTGATGGATAATGTAAGAATGCACAAGAGAGTGTGGCTTCTGATCAGTGTCACAGATCCTCTTCATGTGCCTAATAATGAGCCCAGGCAAATTAATCTTCACCCCTCTGTCCATCAGATCCATATATGTCAGGTCAAGAGCACTAGCCTCACAATTCCTTTCCCCTCTAGGCAGAAGAAACCTATGCACAAATTCAAACAGCAGCTGATGTGCAGGTTCCATCTCCTTCTTCTCTACCTTTCTCTCCTTCCTCAGTCTGGGTTTCCCTGAAAACTTTCTGACAACATCTAAAGGAGTGACTCTATCTGTTCTTTTTGGCCATTTCAGCTTAACATACCTGCAATAACCTTCAGCAGGTATGTCCAGAATCACCCCCAACTCAGGTCTCCCAAACTCTATCTCCACTCCTTTCACAGTGGTAAACACCCTTCTGGCTACTACCCTGCAATTTGTGTAGAATTATCTGACTTCATTCACAAACAACTTCCTGTCCTTGTTGGCAAACAAACCAAGCCAACCCTGATCACCTATCATCCTTAACAAAGACCTCATATGAAACTCCTTTTCATCATGCAGAATACTGCCTGGCAGCACCTGATGCCTAGAGAAAAAAGTTTCCCTATCCTTTTCTTCTTCATTGTTTCCTCTTCTTCTTTTCTTGTTCTCTATCTCACTGTCTGTATCAGAATCACTGGGTTCTGCATAGCTCCCAGCCTCACTCTCCTGCTCAGCCTCACCAGCTCTCTTCTCCTCTTCTTCCCTCCTTTCTGCCTCCCTATCTCTCACATTGGTCACTGTCTTCTGCAGCTTCTCAACTTTCTCCATCTGCTGCTTTAATGCAGACCTGGTCCCAACTCTTCTGACAACAGGCTCACTAGCCACTTTGTCATCTCCTTCTTCACTTTCTTCATCAACCAGTCTAGACTTCATCACTGGCTTCCCATCTTTCACTAACCTTCTTCTTTTTTCTGGTTCCACTAAGGTTTCTCTCACAAACACAACCTCATCTTCTTCTTCCTCACCAGTCACCTTTTCATCCTCTGCCCCAAACTTTCTCTTCCTTTTAGGTTCTTCATCCTTCTTGGTTATCTCTTCAACTCCTAACACAACTTCTTTATTTCCCTCTTTCTCAGATTCTGTCCAATCAATCCCTGCCTCATCAGCTTCAGTTGGGTTTGGACAAGCAATAGGCTCTTGCCCCTCATCCCCTGAAGCTTCAGCAATATTAAGTCCACCACCCTCAGGACTTTTTGACACAGAATCCTTCACACACTCGACTATTCCACTTACATCTTTACTTGACTAAACTGCATCCCTCCTCAGAATTTCAACATTATCTTGTTCCCTAAACTGTTCTTCAATTCTTTTTGCTACATTTAACTTGTCTCTCGACTCACCAACTACAGGGCCCTGCCCATCTTCCCTAAGTTCATTCTTTTTACTATCTTGTTCCCCCTCACATGAGTTCCCCCTATCTATTTTGTCTCTTTGCTCATCACCCATTATTTTATCTAGTTCCGCGACTAGGGTTTCAGTTTCTACGATACCAGGACTGGTTATATTGACTGAACCAACAGGTGTAGATGAAATAGGGTCAGGAATTACCTCATGCATTGATAGTGACGAACTTTGCATAGTGGGTGTCGAGAGAACAGCTCTTGACCTTAACTTCTTTACCAGTTTCTTGTCCTCCTTTTTGAGAAATTTGATGCGAGCCCTTGTGATTCTTTCAGCAAGTGTGGATGGAGGTGGTCTTTCAGACATCTTGAAGGATTTTATGAGAGATTTCTGAGTTTTTGAGGAGTTTTCTGTTTTAGGGCTTGAGAGGATTTTGATGTTCAACAGAAGTGGTGGGTGAGTTGTGAGGGATTGAAAGAGTGTTGTAGAAGGAGAAGGGTTTTAGTGATGTGACAATGTCTAGGGAAGGCAAGAAGTAATGAGTATAATGAAAGGCAGCTTTTTGAACTTTTTGAGAACCGGGAAGAGTTAAGAGATTTGACGGTTATGAACTTAATTAAATAAGCCCTTTTCAAGAAGTGGGGTCCAAGCAATTCAAAAAGAATTCTATCCTAAAAAGGAATGTGTTCCTATAATTTAGGATGGTTATGAGAATATGGAGAATCTCCCATGATGCACGTATAATAGACAATCTTAGTTTCAGTTGTGAATACTATCAAACAGAGTAGGTTGACTGTACCTGGACACGATTCCTCATGTTCAGACTGGTTCCTTCTCAGTACATAGTAGGTTCTTCATGGGATCACATTATTTATACCTGGTGCTCAAAACAACTAAACGAGTGTACTTATTCAAGTACAAGGTTAGCCCAGACAGTAATGACAAGTTTCTAGCAGACACATTGAACACTAAACTAGCCAATTACACAGGGAATACCTGCTGGGTCATCCGTGTATTTTGGTCATCCCTAACTCCAACCTGTTCCTCTCGAACTGCACCTTGTTCAAAGCTTTGGTAAATATGTCAGCAATTTGATCTCCAGTCCTGCATGAATTCATAGTAATTAGACCCTTTTCCACATCGTCTCTTAGGAAATGATGTCTAATATCAATGTGCTTGGTCCTTTTGTGTTGGACTGTGTTCTTGGCAATATTCACTGCGCTAGTATTATCACAGAAAATTGGCACTGGCCCACACTTGATACCAAAATCCTCCAGTTGTTGCTTGATCCATAGCAATTGTGAGCAGCATGAAGCAGCTGCCACATACTCAGCTTCAGCAGTTGATAATGCAACTGAGTTTTGTTTCTTTGTAGCCCATGATACCAAGCAAGGACCTAGGAAATGTGCCATTCCTAAGGTGCTTTTCCTGTCCACCAAATGACCTGCATAATCTGCATCAGCAAACCCAATTAGTTCAAAAGTTCCTCCTCTAGGATACCAGAGGCATAAATCCTGAGTCCCTTTCAAGTATCTCAAGATTCTCTTCACAGCTGTCAAGTGTGATTCCTTAGGTTTTGACTGAAATCTGGCACACAGTCCTACGCTGTATACTATGTCAGGTCGGCTTGCTGTGAGATAAAGAAGTGAGCCAATGATTCCTCGATATTTCGTCTCATTTGTCGAAGGACAAGTTCATCCATATCCAGCTTTGTTCCAGGTGCAACAGGAGTAGTCATTTCCTTTGCTCCTTCCATGTCAAATTTCTTCAGTAATTCCTTGACATATTTTTGCTGGTGAATCATGGTTCCTTCCGGTGTCTGCTTTATCTGCAACCCAAGGAAGAAATTCAATTCACCCATCATGCTCATTTCAAACTCACTTCCCATCAAGTCAGCAAATCCTTTGCTCAGCTCCTCATCAGTTGCTCCAAAGATGATATCATCGACATACACTTGAACTACCAGTAGATCTTTTCCTTGCTTTTTGAGAAATAGTGTGTTGTCAATTTTTCCTCTTGAAAAACCATTTTTCATCAGAAAGCCTGAGAGTCTTTCATACCAGGCTCTAGGAGCTTGCTTCAAGCCATATAAAGCTTTGTCCAGTTTGTACACATGATCAGGGAATTCATTGCTCACAAAACCTGGAGGCTGCACCACATAAACTTCCTCATTCAGATAGCCATTTAAAAAGGCACTCTTTACATCCATCTGATATAGTGTGAATTCCATGTATGTAGCAAAAGCAATTAGCATCCTAATGGCTTCCATCCTTGCAACTGGTGCAAAGGTTTCATCATAATCTATTCCTTCTTCCTGACTGTACCCTTGAACAGCCAATTTTGCCTTGTTTCTTGTAACTATGCCATGTTCATCCAACTTATTTCTGAACACCCATTTTGTTCCAATGATGGATCTGTCCTTCGGCTTGGGAACTAGGTGCCACACCTTCCTTCTTTCGAATTGATGAAGTTCCTCCTGCATAGCCATAATCCAGTCTGGATCTTCTAGAGCTTCCTTTACATTCTTTGGTTCCAAAGATGAGAGGAAGGCAAAGAATGCACAGAAATTCTTCAATGCTGACCTGGTCATAATTCCTGTGTCCAGTTCTGATAGGACATTCTCCAAGGGGTGAGAACTTTGATGTTTCCATGGCTTGATCTGAATCTGACTGGAAGAACCTGCAGCATTGTCTTGGGTAGATTCTTCTTGACTTCCTAGATTGTCAGCTTCATCAGAAGTTCCCCCTGTCAGATTGACTCCTTCATCTGATGAGACTGGGTTCTCCTTTTCATCTGAGTCTTCCAGTTCATCTATGCTTTCTTCTCTCCTTAAGCCAATCACTTGATCATCAGCATCAGTTTCTTCCATTTCCTTATCTGATTCATCAAACACATCATGCATACTTTCTTCTACTACTTGTGTTCTTCTGTTGAGTACCTTGTATGCCTTGCTTTGAGTAGAATATCCCAAAAATATTGCCTCATCACTCCTAGCATCAAACTTTCCCAAAGGTTCCTTGCCATTGTTGTGAACGAAATATTTGCAACCGAAAGGCCTTAGGTGAGCAACATTCGGCTTTCTACCTCTAAGTAGCTCATATGGTGTCTTTTCAAGAATTGCTCTGATGGAACATCTGTTCAGCAAGTAACATGCAGTGTTTACAGCTTCAGCCCAAAAGTTTCTTGCTAGTCCACTTGATAGCAACATAGTTCTAGCCATATCCTCCAATGACCTGTTCTTCCTCTCGACCACCCCGTTTTGTTGGGGAGTTCTTGGGGCAGAGAAGTTGTGATCTATGCTGTTCCTTGCACAATACTCAGAAAATTTTGAGTTCTCAAACTCAGTTCCATGATCAGATCTAATACTGATGAGTTCAAGACTTAGTTTTTTCTGAACAACACCAGCCCAGTCTTTAAAGTTCTCAAAAGCTTCATCCTTAGAGGCCAAGAACAAGGTCCATGTATATCTTGAGTAATCGTCAACAATCACGAACACAAACCTTTTACCGCCTCTGCTCTTGACCCTCATAGGTCCACACAGATCCATATGCACCAGCTCCAGTGGCTTTGATGTGCTGACCACTTTCTTTGATTTGAACGACGTTCTCACATGCTTTCCCTTTACACAGGCATCACACAATTTTATGTTTTCAAACTTCTTGCTTGGCAATCCACGAACCAGTTCCTTCGAGGCCAGCTTATTTAATTGAGAGAGACTTGCATGACCCAGTCTTTTGTGCCACAGTTGAGAGTCACTTTCTTGCACATTCAAGCATGTCAGATTGTTTTCAGGTAAGGACTTTAGTGACGCCTTGTATACATTGTTCACCCTCTTTCCTTCCATCACCACTTCTCCACTCTGTAGATTCTTTACAATGCATCCTACAGATGAGAAACTCACTTCGTTTCCTCTGTCACACAGTTGGGAGATACTTAGTAAATTGTGTCTAAGACCATCCACACAGTAGACATTTTCAATTGCATGCTCCAAAGATCTCCCAATCTTTCCGATGCCTACTATCTGACCGCTTTTTCCTCCTCCGAAGGCCACACTGCCTCCTTGAAATGCTGCGAGTGAGAGAATATTTCTTCTATCTCCTGTCATGTGCCTAGAACAATCGCTATCAAGAATTCAGCTTGAGTTGTTCTCCCTCACTCCAGCCTGCAAAACAAATTAGAGGTTAACCTTAGGAACCCAGACAAGCTTGGGTCCCTTCTTATGAGAAAATGGATAAATCAGATCTTGTTTGGCCCATTTGGGTAAAACACATTTTTTATTTTTGGCCTTTGCCTTGCTAATGTTGACACACCTTTGTTTAGTATGACCAGTTTCACCGCAAAAAGTGCATAACATGTTACAAGGTAGTCCCACATATTTGCTTTTAGGATTATACGGAGGCAGGGGCTTCTTGAATCCTAATCCTTGTTTTCCTTTGTTTTGATTTTCAAGGACCCAATTTATTGCCTCAGAAGATTTATTCCATTTTGTTAATCTGGTAAGTTCAAGTTTTGAGTTTTCAACCTTTAGATTTAAAATCCTGTTTTTTTCAATTTCCTCATACAGAATTTCATTTGCTCTTTTCAACTCGTCTTCCAAAAAGGTTTGAACTTCACTCATAACTTGCTTACCATTCTTTTTCTCCCTTAACTGATTACATTCCAATTCGAGCTCAGTAATCTTAGAATTTGACACAAGAGTCTGTCCTTTCAAGATGCCATTTGTTTCTTCAAGTTCAATATTCTGTTCCAGGAGACTCTTGTGCTTAGTTCTAAGATTACTCAGTTCTTCAGTTAATTTATCTTTTTCAAGCTTTTCTTTTTCATATCCTTCAATCAAAGTGGTTGTGATCAGAATTAGATTTTTAGAAGAGTATGTGTGTAAAGTTTCCTTTAGATCAGACAAACATACCTCTGCTGAACAGCCAGCTTCCTCTCCATCAGTTGCCATGAGGGCAGAGTCCTTCTTGGTGTTGTCGGCTATGTACAACTCCTTCAGTTTCTTTCATATTTCCTTGGCAGATTTACATTCCAGTATCCGTCCAAGCACATCATCTGTAAGTCCTCTTCTTAGATAACCCTCAGCCTTGGAGTTTGCTTGTAGCCAGTCCAGATCTTGAGGATCTAGTTCTTCCACTTTCTTTGGCACCAGGACTCCGTTAACTGCTCTTTTCACAGGAACATGAGGTCCTCTTTTCACAATCAGCCACAGACTGTAATCAGTTGCCTGCAAGAAATTTTTCATCTGTTTCTTCCAGTAATTGTAATGAGTCCCATTGAACACTGGTGGCTTTGATGGATCTCTTCCCCATCTGAATTCTCGAGGATTTTCTTCATCAGAACTAACGTCTGTCATCCCTGCTAGTGCCAGTGGTGAGTCATCATCAGCTTCCTTTTCATGATCAGACTCACTATCAGTTGGTCCCCATGTGGCATAGAAAGCTTCCTTCCTTTTCCTTCGTTCTGCTCTAAAGTTTGGGGGCCGTCTTGACCTTTTCTTGTCTGCATCAAAATCCTTTGTAGTTTCCTTTTCCTTTTCCTTAGCGGCTTTGTTCTTCATCCATTCTATTTCCCACATCGGGCAGTCCATGACAGCATGGTCCTTCTTGAAGCATTTGAAGCATCCAGAGTAGTCAGGACTGTCAACTATGTTCTTCCTGCTAGAGCTCTCCTTGTTTCCTCGTTTAAATCCTTTAAACCTTCCCAGATTAAGTATTTGTCTAAGAGCACTCACCATTGCAGCTTCCACTGATTGGAGATCAACATATTCATCATTTTCCTCTGTTGCTTCCAGCGCAAGGGTCTTTTCCTTCTTTGCTGCTGGTTTAGCCTTTGAGTCCTTCATCATCTCATGCGTCTTCAGACTTCCAACCAATTCTTCAAGCTTGATGGATTTCAAGGGTTTGGATTCAATGATGGCAGTCATTTTTGGTTCCCATGCTTCAGGCAACACATTCAGGATTTTGTCAACCATCTCTACCTCAGGCAATTCCATCTCCAAGGATCTCATTTCATTTGTAATCATGGTCAACCTGGTCATCATATCCTGAATCGACTCCTTCTCGCCCATAGTAAACAACTCAAATTGTCTCTTCAACATTCTTCTTTTCGAGTCCTTTACTTCGGTGGTTCCTTCGTGTGCAACATGTAAAGCATCCCATATTTCCTTAGCCGTCTTATACGATGATACTCGATTGAACTCTTCCGGACCAAGACCACATATGACCAACCGCTTGGCCTTGTGATTTTTTTCGATCATCTTATAATCCGTCTCATCAAACTCTTCCTTCAGCTTAGGTTCTTTTGTGGCAGTGGTTCCTTCACCAACTATTTTGGTAGGAATCAGATTTCCTTCAGAGACTATCAGCCAGAGTTGATAGTCTTCAGCACATATGTAGTTCTCCATCCTATTCTTCCACCATGCGTAGTATTGCCCATTAAACTGTGGAGGTCTCAGAACCGACTGTCCTTCAGTAATTGTAGGTGGTGCACTCATTCTGATCCTTCTCAACGTGTTAGCCTTACAAGAGAAGACCCGCTCTGATACCACTTGTTATACTTTATGCACCTCCTAGAGACACTAGAAGGGGGGGGGGTGGAATAGTGTCTTCCGATTTTCGTTACAAGAACCTCATTCTTCTGTAAAAGAACAGGGTTCTTAACTCCTCTTTTATGCTGCCTACTACTTTTAGAACACACCAAAATACAAGGATTTTTACGTGGAAAACTCCTTGCTCAAGGGGGAAAAACCACGACCCACACTCTGGGATTTTGAGACTGAATCCACTAACACAAGAGCAAAGTTTCTGATTACAAACTCTGTAACCAAGGGGCTACACTCTAGACCCTAATCACTAAACAAAGCTACACTCTAGGTTTTCTAGTTATCACAAAGGTTTTCACCTAATACATATGCTTCTGAAATAAGCCAATAGGTAAAGAACAATAACAGCTTGATAAGACGACAACTTACAACTCGATGAACCTAGACATAAAATCTAGACTCAATACTCTGCATGCAACTAAGTTGTCTTCTTCAGTTTTCTCACGTAGACAGTTCTTTGATCGCCTTTGTATGCTCTCAACTCTCTATGTGTGAATAACTGTTTTCGGCCGTCTCTTCTACTTGCTTTTATACGAGTCGTGAAACCCTAGTTGAGTCCTACTGAGAATCCTCTTAATTATGGTAAGTTTGGATTCACAGTAACTCTTTTCCATATTGAAGTCTAACTCTTGTTCATACTTCGAAGACACAGCCCGGACACCGCCTCTTTTAGTCTGACTAGGATATGTATACAACCACGCGCCACTACTCCTAGTTCCACAGGGATTTGCAACCCGTAATCTTTTCGATCAAGCGTGCCCTTCATCTCAAGGACTAGGTTATTCGCATGAACCTCAGTGTCCTTCCTTTTTGTCATGCTTCAAAACCAGCTCTCAACATGGAGAACGATCGTCATCATATGGTGTATCGCATAGGAGGTGGAGGTGGAGCTAACACTTCGCCATATTCTCAATATCTATTCCCCTCGAGTTTACAAAGGAGGGGTGATAAATTTGGCCAAACGAGGTCAGCAAGCGTTGATATCTGACAATGATGACGATCTCCGGGGGTGGGACCAACGCTTCGTCTTCATTCCTACGAACCAATTAACCGACCCCGAAAAAGAGCTGCTACCAAGCGTTTGGAATCGAACTCGTAAGTGCTTTGTTTGTTCGTTTTCCTCCTTTCGAGCGAATTTATGATTTAGTAATATCACAAGTTTCCCAAATTTTTCAGCCGATGTGGTTGAGTTCGATCAAGTATCCGACATCATACCGTGGCTGATAAGGGTGCTTGACAAAACGACCAACGATAAACGGGCTTGGAAACTATTCGCGGCTTTGAAGAAGCTCAAAGCCAAAAACCATGGTAATTTTGAATCAGACTTATGCTGAATTTGCAGTTCTTTTCCTCTAATGCCTTTTCACACTTCAAAATTTTCTTACTGGCATCACTGGTGCTGGAGGTGAGCCAAGTGACGAGTAGGTGGATCCCGAAGGCGGAGAGAAAGCCGATGGAGTTCCTCTTCAGAAGAAGAAAAAGAAATCCTTTAAAGAGTTGAAGAACAAATACCTGCCCAAGATAGTGGTGGAAAAGGGGCAAGGGGGCAGTTCATCGGCTGCGCCCCAAACCATAGAGGATGTGATCGCTGGAACAAGTTCAGTGATTGCAGCGGCGAAAGCCGCCGAAGGAACGACCTCGGTTATTGAAATCGAGAGAGAAGAGACTGAAGACGAATCGGGGTCTGATCGATTAGTGAAGCGTCCCAAGAAGCCAGTTAAGGAAAGACTCCAAGAAACGGCCATTCAGCTCAAGGTAGCCGAACAAGGAGATCTTTCCGTTGATGATTACCATCTTTCCCCTGTCGCCGAAAACGTCAATTCGGGCTCAGGGGGCTTGCCTAGTAGGGAAGGAGCCCTTGTTTCTTTAGGCGTTGCCCCTGAGGATCGAGGGGAAATGATTGAGGCCTCCAATCGCGAGCTCGAGGAGAGGGATCCGATAAAAGGAAAAATGCCGGCTTTGGACCGATCGACAGCGACGATGAAGTCCAAGTACGATGAAGAGACGGGATCGTCGTTCTTCGGTGTGGACCACGCCGATCCAATTGTACCTCTTCCTCGGGGCAAAGAAGCTGCTGCCTTTGCCGCTTTGGGCGAATCTGAGAAGAGAGGGGGCAGATCACTTACGATAGAAGTGCCCCCCAATGTTGATTTGCTAAGGTGCCCCAAGCAGTTGGCCGATTATTTATTCGATGTTATTGGCCTGATAGAACAAGCTCGATTGAACACGCATTCAGATCTGAGTCTGCCCTCTCAAATTTCTTTCAATTCTCTCAGGGTAAGCTCCATACTTATGAAATTTTCCTTTTCTACTGTACATAGATTTTTATGTACTTCAACTGCAACTCTGTTTTCAGAACTGTATAATGGCGATCGAATCCGCCGACCGGATTCGTCAACTTCAAGATGGAGCCAAAGTTTTGAACGAACAAATTATCCATCTTACTTCGGCTGGAGAGGACTTGCATCGGAAGCTTAAAGCTGCAGAGGCTAAGCACGCTGAACTTTTAGCCAGCTTCGACAAGAGTTCGAATGAGCATGCTCTTCGTCAATCGGAGTTGGAATCCCAGGTTCGGGCTTTGAACGAGCAGCTGAGCGATCACGAAGCCAATTCTGATTTGAAGATAGCCGAACTCAACTCTATTTTGGAGAGAAAAGATAAAGAGCTGGCTGATCAGTTCGAAGAATTGTGCGTTCTTCGTAAGTGCAATGAAGATTTACAAGTTCAAGCTGACAGCTTATCGGAAAGGAACTCGTTGCTTCACAAGGAATCCACCATACTAAAGCGCGGCCTCGAGGAAGAGTTTGACAAGAAGAGGGATCTGATCCTTGCTGAATCAAGGCGCGATGTCCTTAGGGAAATGCTTGATTGAAATGTCGATGTTCCTACCGAGTTGAGCGAAGCTGTTGCCATTGTGCGGTTGACTCGTGAAGAACTTGGTCTTCCGGCGAGCTCCTCCGATGAAGGTTCTGACTGAGACGCCGATGAGTGAATTGTTGTTTTTTGACTTGGTTGTATTTAGTCGTTTTTTTTTCAATGTAAAGTGGTAGTGTGGCCATCCATGTACATATGCCTTTTCTATGAATGAAATTACTTTTTCATTGCTCTATTATTTTTCGAAGATGATTTATCCGTTCGAAAATTTTGATGTTCAACGATAGTCGTCGAATGAGATGATTGGGGCCCAATGTCTCAGTGCGTAGTGAGAAATGACGTCTCATTTTCACGTAATGCACTCTTCGAACATCTTCTTGAGTTAAGAATAAAAAGATTAACACTTGGTGAAAAACTTGGAATTGTAAAATCCGCTTAATATTTGAAACGATCACTCGAATCGAACAAATGTGAAAAGTCGAAATTATAACCGAAGTGTTGCGTGTTTATTGAAATGAGCCACTGACGAGCTTTTAATACATTTTGGATCGTGTAATTCGATCGATTACAAGGTGTGGCCGTTTGAGGGCACAGATTTTTGATCACTATCGGATCGTTTACATAACTCAATAAAACGGATGATCCTTGGCTTCGAATAAAAGCGTCAAGGTTTTGGAGTGATAACACTGGAACTTCCAGTTCGATTTGAAGTACGAACGAGTCCCCAGTTCGAGTGAGTGTTGAGATCTTCGAGCCTATGCCGAATTTTGAACGAGCCCCCAGTTCGAGTGAACGTTGGAACTCTTTGTCGAATTTCGAACGAGTCCCCAGTTCGAATGAACGTTGGAACTTTTTTTTGTCGAATTTCGAACGAGACCTCGTTGAGCTTTGAACGAGTCTCTGGTGTTGTCTTCGATTGATATCATTTCACCTTTCCATGGAAAGTCCCCGGTTCTTGGGCAGTCTCCGGTATCTTCCGATGACCATCATGCCAACTTCATCCCCCCCAGTGTTTGGGTGCGAAGGACGAGCAGCCGAACACTGGTCCTCGATGTCGATACCTGAAACGGTCATTGGAAGACAAAAGCCAAGAAACCCGTTATAGATGAAGATCACGTTAGAATGTTCGTCAGACTTATCGACCTCGATCGGAGCGTTTTGAGCTCAGGTGTTCGTGGGTGATGTTTGTCATCATTCGATTCCAACTATGCCTATCATCTAAAAGTATTAGTATCAAATAATCAAATAATCGATCAAACGGTGTCTTCCGATGGAGAAAGAATGAAAATTGCAAAGTAAAAGTAAAGGGTGAGGATTGATACCGCAGAACCTCAAAAGTAGTACTTCTTCAACTGTGTGATATTCCAGTTGAAGTCGACCGGTTTGGAGTCCATTGTTTCGAGTTGGTATGAACCTTTTCCGATCACTGCTTTGACCCGAAAGGGTCCTTCCCAATTTGCTTCTAACTTGCCTTCGTTGGGTTCATCCTTCTTGGGTCTTTTAATTTTCAGCACATAGTCACCTACATTAAAAGATCGATACCTGATTTTTTTGTTGAGGTAATTTTCTGCCCTTTGCTTCTGTGCTTGTATTCGAACAAATGCCAAATCCCTTTTTGCTTCGACCAGGTTCAGATCTACCAGCATGGCCTCTTTGTCAGCTTCTTCGGTGGAGTGGGCAAACCAAAGACTGGGTTCTCCTACTTCCACCGGTATCAGCGCTTCTGCTCCGTAGACAAGTGAGAACGATGTCTCCCCAGTACTGTTTTTCACCGTTGTCCGATGAGCCCACAGCGCTCCGGGGAGTTCGTTCGGCCAATTGCCCTTTGAATCATCCATCCTTTTCTTCAAGTACTCGATTATTATTTTGTTGGAAGACTCAGCCTGTCCATTTGCACTGGGGTGATAAGGTGTTGATGCAATTCGCTTGATCCCCCACTTCTCGAAGAAGGCTGTGATTTGTCTCCCTACGAACTGCTTACCATTGTCGCATGTGATCTCTTTTGGGATCCCAAAACGACAGATGATATTTTGGTGAATGAACTTGTAAATCTCCTGTTCACGAATTTTAGCCAAAGCAATAGCTTCCACCCACTTAGAAAAATAATCAGTAAGAATTAAGATAAATTTTACCCCACCGGGCGCTGTCGGAAGTGGCCCGACCAAATCCATTCCCCACTTCATGAATGGCCACGGTGACGTGACCGAATGAAGTGGCTCTGCTTGTTGATGTATGAGGTTGCCAAATCGTTGGCATTTGTCACACTTGCGGACGAATTCCTTGGCGTCATCTGCGATCGTTGGCCAATAGTATCCAGCTCTTATGATCTTCCAAACCAATGACTTGCTGCCGGAATGATTGCCTCACTCGCCTTCGTGAACCTCTTTCAGCACATAATTTGTTCCATCTGGCCCCACACACTTTGCCAAAGGGCCACCAAACATTCGCCTGTAGAGTTGATTTTCGAGGAGGCAATATCTTGCCGCTTTGACTTTAAGTGATCGGGCAGACTTTTTGTCACTGGGAAGGGTGCCTGCCTGCAAATAAGACAAATATTTGCTTCTCCAATCCCAGGTCTGATTAACATTGTTTACCTCTTTGATGCTTCGACATAGTGGAGATTCGAACAAGTGAACCACTGTCTCATCGAGTTTTTCATCGATGGCCGCTGCAAACCCAAGATTTGCTAAAGCGTCTGCTTCGATGTTCTCTTCCCTCGGTATCTGAGCTATTTTCCACTCCTGAAAAGAAGTTAGAAAATTTTGTACCTTTTCGAGCAGTTGCTGCATCCTCGGATCTCGAACACAGAAATCGCCTTGGATTTGATTTACCACCAGTTGAGAATCACTTTTGATGTCTATTCGTTCGACTTTCAAGTCCTTCACGATCTTTAAACCTGCATCGAGGGCCTCATATTCGGCCTCGTTGTTAGTTTTTGCATGTAATTTGATCGCGTACCTGAGTTTTTCACCGGTAGGTGCTATCAACAGGATTCCGAGGCCAGTTCTTTTTACGTTCGAAGCTCCATCGGTATACATTACCCAGACTCCGGGGTCTGGATCTCTCATCATCAACTCTTCTTTCTTGGCTTCCGGTAAGATGTTAGCGCTAAAGTCTGCTACAAAATCAGCTAAAACTTGAGATTTTATGGCGGTACGAGGCTGGTAAGTGATATCGTACTCACTCAGCTCGACCGCCCATTTCATTAATCGACCAGAGAGATCTGGCCGATGTAAAATATTTCACAATGGAAATATAGTTATAACAGATATTGAATGACATTGGAAATAAGGCCTCAATTTTTGTGCAGCAGTGACTAGTGCAAGTGCTAGTTTCTCTAGTTACGGATACCTTATTCGGCATCTAACAATGTTTTACTTACATAATAGATAGGAAATTGGTTACCTCCGTCCTCGCGAACGAGGATAGCGCTTACAGCAACATCGGAAACGGCCAAGTAGATCAGCAGCATTTCCCCTTCAACCGGTTTTGACAGAAGCGGTGGATTGGAAAGGTATTGCTTCAGTTCCCGGAGAGCCTTTTTGCATTCTGGTGTCCACTCGAAGCTTTTGCTCTTCCTCAGCACTGAGAAGAACTTGTGACATCGTTCAGATGACCTCGAGATGAACCTGCTGAGATAGGCTACTCGACCGGTCAGCTGTTGAACTTCTTTTTCCGTTGTCAGGTCCTCAGGGATGCTTTCGATCGCCTTGATCTTGTCTGGATTTTCTTCGATTCCTCTTTGCGATACGATGAATCCCAAGAACTTACCGGATCCAACCCCGAACGCGCATTTCTCCGAGTTCAATCTCATGTTGAACCGCCTTAGTATCGCAAAAGTCTTCTCCAAATGACTTAAATGATTTCCCTTCTCAAGAGATTTGACCAACATGTCATCGATATACACTTCCATGGTTTTCCCGATCAAATCTTTGAACATAGTAGTGACTAGACGCTGATAAGTATCGCTGGCATTCTTAAGACCGAAGGGCATGACTGTATAGCAATAAGTCCCCATGTCTTTGATGAACGACGTCTTCTCCTGATCTAATGGGTCCATCGAAATTTGATTATACCCTGAATAGGCGTCCAAGAAACTCAACATTTCGTGCCCTACCGTTGAATCGATCAGTCTATCGATGTGAGGCAGTGGGAACGAATCTCTTGGGCAAGCTTTGTTGAGGTCGGTATAATCGACGCATACCCTCCATTTGCCATTTTTCTTGGGTACTACAACGGTATTTGCAAGCCATTCTGGATATTTCACCTCTTTAATGAACCCATTTGCTAGCAGCCTTTCTACTTCATCGTTGATCACCTTCCTTCGGAATCCTCCATTCGGCCGTTTCTTTTGCTTCATCGGCCGATGTTTTGGATCGACATTTAATTTGTGTGTGGCGACTTTTGGATCGATTCCCACCATATCTGCATGGGACCAAGCAAAACAATCAGAGTTGTCCTTGAGGAAGGATATGATTTTTGCTTTTACTTCGGTATCTAGTTCAGCTCCAACATAGACTTTTCGATCAGGCTTGTCATCGAATAACCTTACTTCTTCTAAGTCTTCTATCGTAGAGTCTCCAGCTTTTTGTTTGTACGGATTTCTCACGCATAGTGGAACCTGTGCGAAGTCGCCTTTGACTTCGGACTCCGGTAGCTGCGTTAAGGCGCACAACGGAACCGAAGTGAAGCTTCCGGCCACGGGTCCCACTAGCTTACATGGTGAAACCTGTGCGAAGTCGCCTTCGACTTCGGATTCCGGTAGCTGCGTTGAGGCGCACGACGGAACTGAAGTGAAGCTTCCTGCCACGGGTTCCACTAGCTGTGATTGCTACAATCGAAAGCCTTCCTTGACAGCTACTGAGTAACATTCGCGTGAAGCCTGTTGCTCGCCTCTGATTTCACGAATTCCCCATGGGGTAGGGAATTTCACAACTTGATGTAGGGTCGATGGGACCGCTCCCATAGCGTGGATCCACGGTCGACCCAAGATCACGTTGTATGCCATTTCGCCTTTCATCACTTGAAACGATGTTTCACTCTCCACACCTTCTGAATAGGTCTTAATTGTAACTTCTCCGACGGTCACTTCGCTCGAGTTGTTGAAACCCGACAATACCGTTGAGCGAGGCACGATCTTATCACTCAACTGCAATTGCTCAACTACCCTTGTATGTATGATATTAACCGAACTGCCAGCATCGATTAATACCCTTTTTACATCAGCATCGTCGATCCTTATGGTGACTACAAGTGCATCGTGATGGGGATGAATCCTTCCATCGAAGTTGAAATCCCCGAACACAATCTCATCGTTCATGTCATCTCGTGTTCGCTTGTCTCGTGTGAATGAGACCTTTGCATATTTCTTTGTAGTGTAGGTCACCCCACAGACATCATCTCCTCCGGTAATCACATTTACCGTCTTCCTAGGAACAGGAGGTTTTGGCGGCTCATCGTCTTTCTTCTTGTTAAAATTGTTTCGTCCTCTTTCAGTCAAAAATTCGACCAAATGCCCCTTCTGCAGTAGGCTGGGAACTTCGTATCTCAATGCCTTGCAATCTTCCGTTGTATGGCCGAAGTCATGATGAAATGCGCACCATAGATTCTCATCCCTTGTGTTTGGATTTGATTTTATGCGACCTGGAAATTTTACAACCTTATCACCCATCCCCTTCAAGTGATTTACTAAGCTTGGTGTCAATATGCAAAAATTGTACTCCGTCACTTTTGGAGGCAATGGTCAATCTTTCGGAGTCGAGGATGTGTTCGACCGTCCCTTCTTCGATTGATTTTTCGAGCTGCCAGCTTCGTGGTTGTCTCTCCCCATTCGAGGGAAACTGTAGGGCTCCCATCGTTGGTCCCTGTAGTTTCGCCTGTCATTCTCGACTCTCCTTGCTGGCCGATCATAATGATAATTATTTCGGGCTAGCTGCAATCCCTCCTCTTCAGCCCTAATCCTTGGCTCGCACTCACGATACAATGCATCGAAAGTCCATGCATCGATTTCCCTGAGTCGATCCTTCAACTTCCATGCCTCTATCGAATCAGTGCGCAAGTTATTAGCAAAGGTCAAACAAGCCCACCTTTCTTCAAGATTTGGGATATGAATCTTCTCATCATTGAACCGTTTCACAAATTATTTGATAGTTTCCCCAGGCCGCTGCCTAACGTTCAAGATGTCCTCCACCCTTGGTGCTATCTTTTTTGCTCCTGTATGCGATCGAATGAACTTTGCCGACATGTCATCGAAACTCAATATTTCATTTTCGGGCAGCTGTAGATACCATTTCAATGCCGCTCCTTTCAATATTTCACAAAACTTCTTTAGGCTGACCGAATTGATCTCTTCCGAAGTCAAGTCGTTTGCCTGAACCGCGACCAAAAACATATCAATGTGATCCCTTGGATCTGTGGTTCCGTCGTATCTCAAGCTTTCTGGCAATTTCAAAGTTTTAGGTATAGGCAGTGGGGCTGCACTTGCTGGGAACAGACGCTTTGAAATCGATTTTTTAGCGACTTCGTCCGTTAACTTCGGAACACCTGGCAGCTTCTCCATAAATGACTTTATCTCACTGAACTTCTTATCCACTGTGTCATTCAACAAGGTCTGCATCGTAGCCATCATACTCACTTCTGTCGCAACCGAGGCCGTAGCTCCCATAGCTGCAGCGGCCGTACCCGATCCTCCAGATCCGACCCCCGCTGCAAGTCCCCCTATTACTGCGCCCTGAGGAACCGAAGTCGGAATGCTTGCTGGGGGTGTGATCGGAGAGGTGGGTGTTCTATTTCCGATAGAGTTAGATAGGGCTTTCAACTGTTCTTGTATCATTTCGAACTGAGCATCATGCCTTCTCAAATACGCCATTAGTGCTGTATTTGCATCTCCTGACTCAGTTTCGACTACGGGCTCCTTACCCGATCGCCGCCTTTGGGGCGCGTTCAACTGTGAACCAGTAGGAATGTCGTCATGAGTTGGATCCTGCTCGTGGTTGGTAGACTCATCGACCGCTTCAGCAGTGGTCGGAACATGAACCCCGTCATTGGGATTGAGCTGTTGTTGACCGTTCAGAGCGGTGGTAACGTCGATGTTACGTTCATCTGCCATTTCAAGACAAGAAAGAAAATGTAGGTAGTATCAAACGATTCAAATTTCGGAATAAATCGATTGCCTAGACCCCACGGTGGGCGCCAAACTGTATTTCCCAAAAATGTATCGGGTTTTACAATTAAATTTATATTTAGTTGAGTCTAAAGCGACCATTTTATATCTCAATTCGATCGATTGATAAGCAATTTACGATGACAAGTAATTGAATTCAAGAGCCAAATTCGAAGACAGCGCGAATATCGATCTCAAAAAGATGCAACTACGATGTCAGTTTCAGGCAAGCAATACGAAGGCGAAAGTAAACAGAGAAGATGAAACGAATGAACTTAACGATTTGCAATGATGCGGTTTCGATCAGACTCTTTATCGAAGACAGATTACGAATTGATGTTTACCGAGGATGAATACTGAGTTTTAACGGATTTGATGGCAAAGTTAGATACGATGACAAATAAATGTAGCAGTATGCTCAAACAGATAATTCGATCGAAGAACAACGATAACAATTCGATAGATATGAATGATGCTAACAGGTAAGTTGATAGATTATCTTAATCGGAACAACAGCAATAAATTAATGAGATCGAAAGCAGTAAATCAAATATAATTAAAGCAACGAGCAAACAACGACAGATGAACAGATAAATAAAGCTGTAAAAGCTTATTGTATTTGATGAATCGAAGGATGGTGCTTCAATGGAAGAGTTGGATCTCCTTCCACGTTTGAACCAAGCCACGACCGAAGTTTGAATACAATGATTGCCTTAAGCGTAGTAACGTGCTGATAATATAATGATAAAAATGACTATTTTAATGAGCGGAGAATAGTTTGAAGAACGAAAGTAGTATTGCTCAGATGAATGTGCCCTCAAATGAGAATATGAGGTCCTATTTATAGGTTGAAATAATGGGAAATCCCAAACCCTAGTAGACTTCCACTTCTCCACGTTTCTCTTCCAACAGTTGCACGTCTTCATCCATTTCCACTAAACCCGCTAAGTCTGTTCCGATATTCTTGGGATGAGGATCAGTTAAGTTATCCATTACGATGTTGTCTTCGAATTTACCCGATCACAACATTGCACAACCGATCGAAACCAGACCGAAGCAGCTTCTTTCCGATCTCAACATCTTCGAAATCAATCAATGCCTTGTTGGACGATCAAGTCTGTTTCTCTTGTGATCGAACAGAAATCGATCAATACAGTATCAAACATAGGCAAAGAAGAAGGGTTATTGTTAATAGCACCAAACAGTAGTAAAAAAGGAGCATATCTGTCCAATTTATTACTAGATTGCTGAAGGTCTAATAAATGATTTTGCAGTAATGACTTTTACTACTTAGCAGTTCACTTAGTGGATATTCATCAGAATTTCACTATCTAAATTGCTAAATGTCTAATTAATGATTTTGCAATAATGACTTTTTATTACTTAGCAGTTCGCACAGTGGTTATTCATCAAAATTTCACTATCGTAAGAATAATTAGTTTTCTATCAAACTAAACGTGAAAGGATATTTCTGTTCTCTTCGCTCCCCCTCTTCATTGAGTGTTCTGGAGTTCCACTTTTTCCAGTTCAAGCTCCGGACAGTGTTTTGGAGTTTCGCTTGTTTGAGTTTGAACTCCACAACTTTGTCAGGGAGTTTCACTTATTCATGTACAAACTCAAGTTTACTTCGTGGAGTTTCACTTTTCTAAGTTTGAATTGAACTCCAAGCCATTGCAAAAACTGTAGAAGAGGTCTCGCTTTGGCACACTTACTATTTATGGGTGTACCTTTACATACAAATGTTTAAAAAAGTATGTTTAAGACACACTTTCTTTGCACAGCTGGCGTGCGCGTGATTTCAATCAAAATAGGCGAGTGTGTAAGCTAAATTTAGTATTTCTTTTCTGAAAAAGTGGCCACCATTGCCATGTGTCAATATTTTGTAGATTTTATATATTTAAAAAGCTTATTTTTTTATATCTTTTCCTTTTTATTTTTTATTTAATTTATTTGGCTATAATAGGATTTTTGGTTAAAAGGTCCTCCCAAATCTTTTTTGTATGCACACATCCTCAAGTTTTAATAATATAGTGGAAGGGCCTTGTTTAGGATTAGTACAAATGACTAATTTTTAGTAGCTCCAAAGTTCTTTAATTTATACAAAACCCCCTATTCACCTTCTCCTTCCCCTTCCACCTCTTCCTCCTCCCTCATCCTCCTCCTCCCTTCTCCGCCATTCTCCTCCTTTCTCCGCCTTCTCCACCCTTCTCATCATCCCTCATTCCGACCATCTCTCAAAATATTCCGAACATCATTAAAAAGATGTTCTGAACATCCATTCAGATTTTTGTACTTTCGGCAAGATACTCCGACTATCTCTTTGGATGTTCCGAGCATCTCACATGATGTTTCGAACATCTCTCCGGCTAGGTCACCGGAACATCTGAAGAAATGATCGGAAGACCGACACTTCTCGAGAGATGTTCCAAACATCTAGGGAAATGTTCAAAACATCCTAAGATATAGCCAGAATATCCCGCCGGAAGTTCGAAAATTTGGATTGATGTTCAGAACATCTCTTAATGATATTCTTAATCTGGTCAGAACATTTGAGAGATAGCCGGAACATCTGAGAGATGTTATAAATTTGGTCTGAATATCTCTCCCGATGTTCAAAGAAATAAAGAGAAAGAAGACGAAAATGGTAAACTAAACAAAACTAAAGTTTTTAGAAGAAAAAGAAAAGAATGAGGAGTAAGGGAGGAGGAAGGAGAAGAGGAAGAAGAGGAAAAAAAAGGAAATAAAGTATGAAAGAGAAAAAAAGTAATCTCTTTAGTTGTGTTTTCTCTCTCTAGGCCGACGGCATTCTTGCTTGGGCTTTTTCCGTCGTTCTTTTTCTAGCGACCACCCATGGCCACCACGGCCGCTGGCCAGCCTCCCCACAAGGTTGGTCAGCCGTTCCCACCCCTCCCCACTCGAAATTCCACACCCCAAAACCCTATTCTTCCACAACCTTATGCTAACCTTGTTAAACCCAAGTACTAAATGCTCCCATACAAATCCTAGATGATGTTCCAAACAAACCCATTGAATATTTACATGGTGAACCACTTATGCGTTGGAAGAAACATGAAGTTCAACAATCTATTGTTGAACAACGCTTACAACATGCAGTGCTAGGAAAGTTTTCTTATAGAAAACCTAATATTCAAGAATTACTTAAAGTTATTCCTATTCAGTGTGAAATAAAAGGTCCTTGTTCTATTGGGTTGATTGAAGACAACCATGTTTTGATCAAATTGTCATTGATGGAGGATTATATTCACTTATTATCAAAACCTGCATTTTACTTGAATGCTCAAGGTGATTATTGGCAGATGAGGTGTACAAAATGGAATCTTTAGTGGAACCCTGATGAAGAAACTGTTTTGGCCATTGCTTGGATTTCCTTTCCTGAGTTGCCTCCTAATTTTTTTGGGAAGCAATATCTTTTTTCGTTAGCAAAGGCAGTGGGAAGACCATTGCATGTTGATGCTGCAATGTTGAATTGTGCACGACCAAGTTGTGCAAAGTAGAGGTTGATTTGTTGGGTAAGTTCCCGCATAGGATTAAAATAGTGGAAGAAGATGATGAAACTGGAACTGAGCAATCCAAGTGGATTAGAATCAATTATGACTATATGCTTAAATATTGCAAGAATTGTAAGAAGTAAGGTCACAATGAGATTGAATGATGGATTATTCACCTTGAATTGTACAGGAAACAACAAGATGAAACTGCAAATGATTTGTCTGAGAAGGAAATTATTGGCACTGCTGCAGCTATTACAAAAGTCTTAACTAGTGGTAAGGTGGTTGGAATGCTAATTGTTAATCAGGCAATGCAAGGGTGGATTCAGAGGAGAACAAACAAATATAAAAGGGACAATAGGGGTCATATTATAGATGAAGGAGTTGGAAAAGAAATTGTCCTAGTGCAAAATAAAGAGAATGTTCAAGTTAAGATTTCTAGTACAAATTCATTCCAGACAGTTGCTGATGAGGTTAACAAGGATGATTTAGTGGAAAAGCAGGTTGATACTGAGAAGGATGATAAGGTTGATACTATTGTTAAAGGTAATTCTAATCTTAATCTTGCTACTACTCCAGTACAAAAGAAAAACAAGGCAAAATAAAATCAACTACAAATGTTAGTGGAAACAATGGTGAATATTGTACAAAAGTGAATTCTATTGCTAGTTTGCCTGTTGATCAGGGTAACACAAAGGAGTGGGTATCAAATTCATTTAAGAATCATCCAAAGAATTAGGAGGTAGGGGAGATAGTAGTGTCTGGTAAAGGTGCTGCAGTTGATGTCCAGACTCAGGGATAAGAGAAGAATATTGGCAGTTCTTCAGTTACTGCATTAGCTACCGAGGATAATTCGGTCGTCGGTAATTTTGAGCCAGAAGCTGATCTTGTTCACAGTCCAGGCAAGGAGAGTGATGAACTTGTGATGACTGTTCAACACTGGTGCTATAGAAGTTGTCCCAATTACTTGTGTCTCAGGGACTAATCCTACAATGCAGTTAAAAGTTAATGTTCCAGTGAAATCTCCAAAACAGGTACTTCATGACAAGGTTACTCATAATGTAAATTCTGGAGATCATCAAAAAGTAATAATTGAGCAACAACAAATAGAAGATGAGGGTGATGATGAATCCATAGCTGGAAACATTCAACAAATGGCAAAAGAGGGTGATTTATCACGAAGAACTACTGTAAAGGAAGGCAAGAGAGGCTAGAAGCAGAATCTGCCTCAGGAGCCAAGTAGAATATTGCCCAAAAGGGTTGTATCCAAGTCTAAATGATGATTAAAGCTCTCATATGGAATATAAGGTCTGTTAATACTCAGCAGGCCTTTCAGAGAGTCATTATATGCATAGAGAGCATGATTTTTTTGTGATTGCACTTATGGAGCCATTTCAACACTCGAGATACATTCAAAGATATAGGAGAAGGTTAGGTATGGAAGCTTCGTTATATAACTTGAATGAGAAAATTTGGGTCTTCTTAGATGTTGCTGTCCAGTAGGAGGTTATTAGTGATACTGCCCAGCAACTTACTCTGAAGTTACTGCATCAAGATATTGCCCAACATATGGCGGTAACTTTTGTGTATGCAAAATATAGTGCAATGGAAAGATTGGAGTTGTGGGATAATTTATACTGCATTGCTGGTGACATGGAGCTGCCTTGGCTAGTTGGAGGGGATTTTAATGTTGTTCTTAGTGAGAAAGAAAAGATTTGAGGGCTATCGGTGGCTCCTCAAGACTATGAGGATTTTGCCTTTTGTGTCAACTCTAGTGGCTTATTTGATGTTGGTTTTAAGGGTAGCCCTTTCACTTTGAGGAATGGGAGACCTAATGCTGAATGTATTTTATGAGATTGGACATGCTACTTGTGAATATTCAGTTCCAAAATGTGTTTCAATCTCATGAAGTGGAACACCTTATACGCACTGGTTCTGATCATGCTCCTTTATTATTAACTTATAAGGAGGGTGCTGTACATCTTTTCAAGTTCTTGAATTTTTGGGCTAAGCATGAAACTTTTAATGATGTCGTGAGAGAACATTGGAGGGCAGATTTTGTTGGTGATCCTTTCTTAGTGTTCAAGTAGAAGATAAAGAGCATTAAATAGGCAATGTCAAAGTGGAGCAGAGATACTTTTGGTGACATTTTCAAGCAGATTGCTATTAGAGATGATATTGTGAAGATTAAAGCGATGTTGTTTGAAGAAGAGCCATCAGTTGAGAATAGGGTAGTATTACAAATGGCTCAGGCTGAGCTCAAAAGATACTATAGCATAGAAGAGAAATATTGGAAGCAGAAATCATGTTTTACTTGGTTTTCTGAAGGGGACAGAAACACGAAATTTTTTCATAATCATGTTAATGGAAAGTGGAGGAAATTACAGATTACAAGAATACAGGATGGCAATGGAAATTGTATTGACAATCAAGAATTGATCTCTGGATCTGCTTGCCAATTTTATCAGGGTCAGTTTACGTAGGGGGAGGATCCAGTTGATTTTGAGCTGCTCCAAAATGTTCCTCCTATGGTATCAATTGATCAGAATCAAGATCTTTTCAGGTACCTAACGATTGAAGAAGTAAAACAGGCTGTTTTTGCTCCTATAAGCGCCAGTGCTAGTGGTCCGGATGGTTTACTGGGATTTTCTTCCAAGTGTGCTAGGATATTGTTGGTATTGATGTATGCAATATGGTTCTGGCCTTCTTTGATGGTGCCTCGCTGCCTAAACTCATCACTCATACCAGCTTTGTGTTTTTGCCTAAGAAGTCGTTGGTTCAGATATTTTCGGATATGAGGCCTATAAGTTTGAGCAACTTTACAAATAAGGTGATTTCCAGGGTGATGCATGATAGGTTGGAGAAAATGCTTCCTTTGTTGATATCTTCTAATCAGTGGGGCTTTGTGAAGGGTAGGGGCATTTTTAAAAATATCCTTCTTACACAGGAAATAATCACAGACATTAGAAAAAGAGGTAAACCAACTAATGTGATCATTAAGCTAGATATGGCCAAGGGATATGACAGGGTGTCTTGAAAATTTCTATTGCATGTGCTGAGAATGATGGGATTTGCAGAACACTTTATCAATATGATATGGAGCTTATTGTCGAATAGCTGGTATTCAGTACTAGTTAATGGTCAGGCTTCAGGTTTCTTTCATTCTACTAGAGGTGTTAAGCAAGGTGATCCTCTTTCACCAGCTTTGTTCATTTTATCATTTGAGGTGCTGTCAAGGACTTTTAACAGCCTGTTTGAGGATAAGAAATTTATTGGTTATGGTATGCCTAAGTGGTCCACTCCTTTGAATCACCTTGCTTATGCTGATGACACCATAATCTTTGCTTCTGTTGAGTCGTATTCATTGAGGAAAGTAATGGAAGTGTTGACCAAATATGAGCAGATTTCGGGACAGATGATTAACAAGGGCAAGAGCTCGTTCTATATGCATTCTAAAGTGTCAAGTGCTTTAGTTTAGTCTATGGGTGATATTACATGTTTTGCAAAGGGAGTATTTCCTTTTACTTATTTGGGGTGTCTTGTATTCTATAGAAGGAGGAAGAAGTGCTACTATGATGATTTGATCAAGAACGTAAATGCTAAATTGCACTCTTGGAAAGGGAAGCTTCTGTCCTGTGGAGGTAAGGCAACACTGATTGTCAGTGTATTACAGAGCATACCCATTCATATGCTTTCAGCCTTAAGGCTGTCCACCAGCCCAGTCCGGTCCGGCGTAAAATTAAAAAAAAAAATGTTAACGGTCCGGTACCGGTCCGGTCTAACGGTGCAAATGCACCAATGCCGTGACGGAACCGGTACCGGCAAGGGGGAACCGGTCCGGTGCCGGTTCGATCCAGTCCGGTACCGTTTCAATTTTGTATTTTTTTTTACTTAATTTTTTGATTCTTTCAAATAGATTAAAAAAATTATTGTAGACAAAATAAACAACACAAAAATACATTTTATTCAACAATACGAAAATACATTAAGTTGAAAATGCATAATTAAAGACTTAAAGTGACATACTAGAAAATAAAACGAGAAAATAGACTAGAAACTAGAAACTAGAAAAATACATAAATCTTCAACGACTCAATTGTCGCGCTCGCGCAGATATATTCCACCACCACGAGCTGCTCATTCGGGGTTATGTTGGTTTTGCAAGTGAGTCCTAAACTTCCCTATCCCTCCATGATTTGATCCAGATTGATAATTCAAAGTTCTCTTACAAAGAGTACAGTGAGCTTTGCCAGTATCATTATTTTTCGTGATAAATTCCCAAACTTCGGATCTTCCAGTTCTTGGGTTGGAGGGACCTTCAGCAGTAGCACCTTGAGCTTGAGTAGGAGTATTTACAGCCATTTTGATAGAAAATTTAGAAAATAGCCTTTGATAGAAAATTTTAGAGAGAAATGAATAGATAATATTGAATTGTGATTTTGATGAAATATGGGAGTATTTATAGGAAAAATAGGTTGGGGGGGGGGGGGGGGGGCGGGGCTGTTGGGGCATTTATGGGGGTGGAGGAGGGAAAAATAGCCGTTTATGGCCGTTGCCAACGGCTTTTTTTCAAAAGGGGTTGCTGAAAATTTTTTTTGGGCCGGTCCGATCTGGTCCGACCCGGTTTCGACGAAATTTTTTTTTTATTATCTTTTTGTTTTTATTTAAAAGTAGTTTTTGAATTTTAAATTAAGTATATGACTAAATAAAAATAATAAACACTTATAAATTGATAGCAAGGCCTATAACTTGTTATTTTTTATGTAGTTATACTACTAGTATTAAGTATTTAGTATTTAGTATTTAATATTTAGTATTTAAGTATTGAATTGTAAAAGTATAATTGAGAATATATAAAGAATGATAACTTAAAAGCAAGGCATAACACTTGTTATTTTTTTCAAAATAAATACTAAGTATTAAGTTAGTAGTATTTAGTATTTGGTATTTAGTATTTAAGTATTGAATTGCAAAAAAGATATAACAAAGGATAATTGAGAATATATAAAGAATGATAACTTAATAGCAAGGCATAATACTTGTTATTTTTTCTCAAAATAAAATGTAAGTATTAAGTTAGTATTTAGTATTTAGTATTTATTATTTAGTATTTACTAGTTAGTATTTAAGTATTGAATTGCAAAAAGGTATAACAAAGGATAATTGAGAATATAACAAAGAATGAAAACTTAATAGCATGGCGTAACGCATTTTATTGAATAATTTTTTTATTTTTTTTGCAAAGTACATCGATATTAAATTGCAAAACTACATATTAATTAAAAAACTTCTCATTTTCTGAATAATTTCTTCTGGCACCTCAGGAGGAACCGGTGGCAAAGCTTCATCTTCTTCATAGTCATTTTTATTTTCCACACTTCCACCACCTGATAAGATTTCGGTTGAATATGCTGCATCTGCTTTTTCATTTTCTTCAGCAAATCCAAAATTTCTTCTCTCCGATCTAATCCAATCTCTGAATAATACGGTCATCTCCATTTCTTCTTCCTTCAATGAATGTCTATGATCTCCAATTTGTAATCTTCCTTGGCTAAACGCGCTTTCTGAAGCAACTGATGATGCTTGAATTGTTAGAATATCCTGCTCCATTTTTGCTAAAACTGGAAACTGTGCTTGTTGATCCTTCTAAAATTGCAGTAGTTGATCGCTTCAAAAATACTCAATTTCCTTGCAACCATGAAGTAAATAAACATCAAGCTCGTTGAACCCTCCGCTACTCGATTGCCTGCTGGAAAGCCTTTGATTAAGGCTGGAAAAAGTTTCCAATCCGGCTGCAGCTCTTTTACTCGCCTGCGTTGAACTTGATCCAGCTCCACTTGGAACACTTGGAACAACATTATCAGCTGCACTCCTATACCTTTCATAAATCCGTTGGCAATCTACAATTACCTGCGTACAAGCTGTTTCTACACTTGGTGTTTCTTCATCAGTAATTTCCAAACTCCGATAAATTCTCTAATAAGCATTTCGGTTTTAAACCGTTTAAAACAGGGATGTAATACATAAGCAATGTAATAAAGTGGTGGAATAGGAAAAACATATTTTTAAAATTTTTCAATCATTGCTTCTACGGCTTCTTTATAACCAGGCACTAATTTATATTCGTTAAGTAATTCTGCTATTCCAGCTATAAAATACAATATGGTAGTAACTGTAGGATAATATTGACCGAAAAATTATTTAGTAGCATAAAAAAACTTTTCTAAAAATATAAGAAGATTCTCAACAAGTTTCCAATCAGATTCATCTAGGTGATACTCTACAGCCACTTTGCCATTAAAATAACTAGTTATAGACACTTGTAAAGTGTAAGCAACAGACAAAGAGTCATATACAGTATTCCACCTAGTTGAAACTTCCTTAGGAACTCTTCTAGGCTGCAAACCTTCTTTCATACACTCTACCTGAAAGTCCCTCCATCTATCCGGTTTTTTAGATTTAAAAATATAACTAATTGCTAGTCTAACCTTCGCAATAGTAGGATCAAATAATTGAAGGCCATCTTTTACAACTAAATTATATATATGACATGCACATCTAGCATGAAACAATTCTTCAAAAGGGGGATGCAATACGGGTATTAACTTACCAATAACATAATCATTGTTTGCAGCATTGTCAAGAGTTATACTTAAAATTTTGTCACTAATAAAATATGCCTTACAAATATCAATTATTTCTCTCGTAATAAATGTTCCCGTGTGTGGTTCATCGATAGCGCTATATGCTAAAATTCTTTTTTGCATTACCCAGTTAGGATCTATCCAATGATAAGTAAGTATTAAATAGTCATACCCATTAACACCACGACCCAAATCAGTAGTAAGACAAACTCTACAATCAAAGTGATAAAATATATATCGTAAATATTGTCTATATTTATTTTTAAATTTTATAATATCACTTCTAACCGTAGTTTTTGGAAAACCTTGAAAAGATGGATTATATACGATTTGAATATAACGAACAAAACCTTGACAAGAAGAAAATGTAAAAGGTAAGCACTCTACCGCAATCATTTTTGCCATTTGTTCCCTATCTTTCTTCTTATCATAATGCATAAGCCCCCCGTCACTGGGTTAATTTCCTGTTGAACTCCACTACCTTGAGATGGAGCCATTCTGTTCCCTGATCGAGTGCCACCCAGCCTCTTTTCCCATTCATCCTTATGATGGTTTTCTAAGTGTGTTCTCAACTTCCCTGTCCCACCATGATGCTTGCCGGTTTTAAAATCCCAAATTTTTTTACAAAGATTGCATTTAGCGGTCTGAGCCGGAACATTTTTAGTCAAAAATTTCCACACATCCGATCTTTCCGGTCGTACAGCTAGTTCTCTACTAGGAGGCATAGGTGGTAATTCATATTCAGTTTCTTCAGGTTCACCATGAAACTGACTAGTAGGTGTTTCATCATCCAAATTAATCCCTTCGGTATTTTTTGATATCGTGCCTGTAACATATCATTATTTAATGGTTGATCAAAATCTATATCATGATAAAATTCCGTGTCATCTTCCTAAGTAAAATCATCTAGATGAGAAGTAGCGCTAGAACTACCAATTGGTCTTTTACCTAGAGCACGACTACGTCTATCATCGCCCTCGGTTAGTAACACGTGATCTACCACAGCTACCCGTACGCCCAGTAATTGCTCTCCACACTCCAGACATTATTATAAGTAAAGCAAACAAATAAATTACTAAAATATGCTAAAAACAATATGCACAAAAATTAAAATAGATAATAAGAAGTAAGAACGAGTTTACTTGATGTCGCGAACTTAGAACGTAGAACTTAGAAGTGAACGTTGAAACTTGACCGGAACCGCACCGAACAATTTTTCACTTCACTTCAAATATTTTTTGTAATGCAATTTAGAACTTAAACCCTTTTTGCGAGAGCAATTTTGAATTATTTAGCAAATAGCCTTTGTAGAAATAAGAGAGATTGAGAGAGATTTAGAGAGAATATTAGAGAAATTGTGAATAAATTGATGAAAAATTGTGGTACTTATAGAAAAATTAGGTTGGGGGTGGGGGGTATGGGGGCGTCTAGAGGGGTGGGGGAGCAAAAAAGAGCTGTTTTTGGCCGTTGGCCATCTGCTGTGGGTGAAAAGAGCTGTTGCCAACGGCTATTTTTGCACCAGCCCAACAATTTTTTTTTATTTTTCCGGTCCGGTCCGGTCCAAATTGGTCCGGTTTGGCCGGTTCAGAATTGGGCTGACGGGTCGAAACATGGATTATTTCAATTTTTTTTAATTGGTCCGGTTTGCGCCGGTTCGGTCCGGTTGCCGGTCCGGTCTGGTGCAAACCGGACCGCTGGACAGCCTTACTTTCAGTGTTGGATCCTCCAAAGTATGTTTTGGCACACTTGCACAAAATATTTGCAAGGTTTTTCTAGAGTAACAAGGAAGAAGGGAGGAGCAGACACTGGGTTTCATGGAAAAATATTTGCTTGCCCACAAAAGAGGGTAGTCTAGGCTCAGGTCATTATTTGATATATCCAAGGCTCTCTTTGCTAAGCTTTGGTGGATATTTTAGACTACCAAGTCTTTATAGGCTGATTTCATGTGGAACAAGTATTGTAAAAAAGAGCCTCCAACTATGGTAGACACTAAAGGCATTTTTATGTGTGGAAAAAGATGTTGGAGGCAAGGAAAGAGGTGGAGCATGAAATTTGGTTGCAGCTGAAAGAAGGTACTGCTAGTGTCTAACATGAGAACTGGACAAAGCTGGGTGCCTCATATCATGTTGTACCAGATGACTTTATCATCAATGAGGACATTGAAGATGTTTCAGAGTTGATGGTTAATGGGAGTTAGAACGACCAATTACTAAATGAAACCTTTCCGGAAGACATTGTTGATCACATTAGGCAAGACATTTACTTTGTAGGAAATGGAGATACCTAGGACAAGCCATGGTGGATGCTGACTGCTTCTGGTAAGTTCTCTGTGAGCAGTGCTTTTGGGTTTCTCAGACATAGAGTCAATCCACAACCTGAGTACAAGTTCATGTGGGTTAAGGGTTTACCATTTAAGATGTCATTTTTCATATGGAGACTTTGGCATTCTAAGGTGCCAACTGATGATATGTTAAGGAAAATAGGGATTTCAGTGGTCTCTTGGTGGAACATTGATTGTTGTTCAAAACTGATGCCATTATATTATGCTTAGCGTGCAATTATTACTTGGGAGCTATGAAAGAGAATGAATACTGTGAAGCATGGAGAAATTAGAATGCACTAGGTAAATCAGGGAGGTGGCTCCTTAACATGGACAAAGCACATATTCCTAATGGCAAAGAGAAGCACCGGATTGATGATTGTACTCGGGTTATGTTATGATTCTTGCTTGCTTGAGTGCTATACATTGTCAATTCCTTCTCCAGTGATATTAGTGTTGTATCATGCTCATTCTAGGAAGGAGTTGGTGGTGTATGAGTGCTTGAGTTTAAGTTCAATATTTTGCAAGTTCAAAGTGTTAGATTGGATGCAAGTTATAGATTTCATGTATTGTTGGATGGCTTAGAGCTTGTGCGTAGATTTTCATCATGGAAAAAAGCAGATAGATTTTCCTTGGACACAACGAGAAGCTTAGCGAGCTGGAGGGTGAATTATGGAGGGTGGGGTAGATTGTTCTCGCCCTCAACGAGCTCCTTAGCGAGCATATGGCTGACGTTCTTGTAGGGGGCAGCAATAGCTCGTGCTCAACGAGCTTCTTAGCGAGCTACGCTGGGGATTTTCAGGCAAAACTTACATCAATCGACAACCGAATCAAAAACCCACCAGTACAACTAATCAATCAGTCACAAAACAAAGTAGAAAACTTTTCCAAATTTACTTATAATCAGTCCCAAAGAATGGAATAATGGAAAACATAAGATGCTATAATTAGAGAGAATGAAAAAAGAAAACAAGAATATTTCAACAAAATCAAATTAAAATATAAAAACTTGAAGCTTCTAAAACAAATGACAATCTGTATTATTAGGAATTTGTTGTAGTAGGAATTTGTGAATAAGGAAAAGAAAAAAAAGCATAGGTTAATCACATCAATTCGGCTAATGGAGAAGGCTTTGAACACGGACAAGCCAAAAGGAAGGAGTGTAGTGAAGAAGAGGGAGGGAGATTGATAGGGAAGGGGGTGGGGGAAGATAGCCGAGAAGATTGCTATGGAAAGACCCCCACAAGTCTGAAATGAAGCACCTTTTTTTTCTTCTTTTCTTTTATTTGTTAAGGGAGATTAAGAATTAAGTGTGGACCAATTTAAAAATTTAAAAATTTTAGGATAAAAAAATACCACTGCTTAAAAAAAAATCAAATTTTGTTTTCCCTCCCATCTTCCATTCTTCTACCTTTTTTTCTCTTTCTTTTTGTTTTAAAGCAAATATACCACTAGGCACAATGCCTAGTGACTAATATATTAATACAAAATAAAAAAATAAAATTCTATAGTCATTATATTTGTTGCACCATTAATAAGTGCCAATAAAATACGAAGCTAGCTAACTAAATTTCTAAGATAAAACTAGCTAAGGAGAGCATCGTTGAGTTTACATTCACATGCAAAGAGTCGAAATCTAGAAGAAGCACCTCCAAGCTCTCACCAAGTGCCATGATTTCAAGACCTAACAAAGCAAGAATGAACGCCAAGACCATCCTCAAGTCAACAACTCCAAGTATTTCAATAATTTCCACCTCCAATCATGAGAAAACATATGCGCTCGCCAAGGTTCTCGTTGAGTTGCCCCAAATTCTACGCGCATCTTTGAATTTTTATTGAGATTTCCAAAAAGTTCTTGGTTTTGAAGTGTTTCCTGTTTCGATTTAAAAATTTGAAACTCTAACGGTGCAAAGCCGAGGTGATTGACGACTATGTGGAATCGTATTTAGCGATTTCGAAGAATTGAAAGAAGGTGTGCTTTTTGACAACTTTACATTTTGTTAATTCGTTTAACCTGTCGGTCACCGAAGAATTTATATCAAACAAATTTATATGCGTAAATGAGTTTGTAAGGGAAAGATGAAGGTAGTGTTACTACGTATCTATCGCCATAAGAAGAGATAGATTGAGAATAGAAATAGATGAGACGAAATATGGTGAAGGGATAAAATTGAAAATTTCAAATTGTTTCTACAAGGAAAATAATTTAATGACATGTGTCTTGCTTCTTGTCGCACACCACTTTAAATAAGTAGTTTTCGACTTGGAGTAACTCATTTGGATTGAGTTTTGGAGCCGCCACCTAATAAATTATTCTAGGCGTATTAGGTCACATATTAATTTACAATTTCATTTAAAAAATAACTTCGGATTGTTCTATTAATCAGAGACCCGGGTAAGTGTTCAAGTTAACATAGAAGAAAGGGGTTAGACACCTCCTAAGTTCCACAAATGTGGTTCCCGACCGATTTCTATATTGGGTTTAAGTCATGTAATTAAGCTAAAAGAATAAAAGTTTAATAATTAAATAAAAGAGATAAAAATAAGTAAAAGCACATATTAAGAAGATAGTTTAAATAATTTTGCAAAAATAAGCTCAAACAGTAGTAACATTGGACATATGAACAAATTACAAAAACTAGCCTAAGATTGCTAATTAACCAATTTAAATAGTCATCCCTAGTTTTATTTAAGCTATTCGGATTAGAACCCAACTTTTATCGGAGAAGATAGTTTCAGAATCCACTATCATATATAGCTTGCGTAATTTCCATCATCTCCGAGGGGCTTAATTCCCTTTAACCCCCATACCCTCTTTAAGTATTTAACTAAAGCGCTTCCTAATATTTTTAAACATCCTAAAGGTTTTACTAACGTAAAAACTTAAAGTCCCGGAGGCCATTGGGACAACTAATTAGAGTGTAAAATATCTAAACTCCATAATATTTAATTGGTGTCCCAATCTAGACTCACTAAACGTCAAATAATGATACGGTCATGTGATGCAAGCAAAATAAATTATATTGTGCAAGTAAAATAATTTTACTAATTAAGATTTAGAGAGCAAAATAGGCCTCCAAATTAACTATGCCAAGAATAAAATATTTTGCTACTTACTGTTACGTTTCAGGATGTGACATTTGCAAAAATGATCCATTGTTCAGTGATGGTTGTGTTTAAAATAATTTATTTAGAATAAATAAATCATTTAAATTTATATATAGAGTATATTTAGAAACTACTAATAAATAGTGTAGCAAGCAAATAATAAAAAATAGACACATGTAAACTAAAGTGTAAATATGACATTTAGGAAATATTAACGAATAGTATATAAGCGAATAATATTGGTTTAAAAGACTACTTTAAATTTTTTTTTAAAAAATACAACATAATTTGTAATGACTTGACCTCCAAAATCCAAAATCACTCACAAACTATTAATTAACTTGGAAAAATTTATGATATACTTTCTTTAAAAATAATAATAATAATAATAAAAAATATAAAATGCCAGTTACGATCTACTGAACATCAGAAAATTGACATTTGCATAAGCAGTCATATTTTCAGCCTGAATTTCGAAAATGACCTTTCAACATGAAAAATAATAGGGAGATGAAGATAGGGCCCCTGTATGGCCGTTTTATGTTGTTTTTAGCAACATTAATTGTTGCTACTCCCTGTCTTAACATCTAATTTGCACCTGAAGGTGCTTAATACGAGCCAAACATTCCTGACAAATACATAAAGATGAGTTTTAATTGGCTATATCATCAATGCGAAAAACAAAGAAGGCCCTGTGCAGTTTGCCTCATTTTTTTTCACGAACAGTTAAGTCTACTATGACTTTTCCTTTAACTATATTAACCTGCAAGCAAAAGGTTAGCAAGAGATTCATAGAGTAATTAACATAATAGGATATTTCCAGTCAATCACACACTGTATATTATGCTAGAGTTTCATGCCTTTGGGTGATACGATATACTTCCGCGATCGAACTACAAGAAGAAACAAGAGAAGGAGAGGACGAAGAAGGAACTACCAGAGAAACGCCAAGATTTGCCTTGGTTTTCAGCCTTTAATACCAAGAAAAATGTAGTAAAGGGAACCAGTGAACTCTAGTAAGAGGGGGTGAGTTTTTCAGTGTGAGGAAGCCTGGGAAAAGTGTGGAATGAAGTTTTAAATTTATAATAGAGAAAAGAAGTGTTAAAAATGGTAAGAGTTTATTTCTTTCACAAAGATTTGGGTAAATAATAACAGACTTTGATTTTGACAATCAAACTAATGGATATGAATTGAAAAATAAGGTATGGAGGTCCTTGACTTTGGGAATTCAAATTTGAATCAGTTAAACAAATAAAAATGAAAGAAAATTTGGAAAAACTCAATAACGGAAAGAAAACTACAGGGAAGTAACCTGCCCGAGAATATGTCTAGGTTCTTAAAAAAAATCCTCCTTGAAAACTCTTAGAAATATGATTTGAAACTAAAAATAGGAAAAGAGAATGGCTCCATGATTACCGAATATTGACTTTCATTGAAATGGAAAAGAAGATAAGATGGTGTAGGGGACTGCTTTTTCGGGTATGATAGAGGATTCTTGGAGAAACAATTAGTAAAGGAGTTTGGGGTTGGCTAAATTTAAATGGGGAGATGTTTAATTATAAAACAAATGCTATGAATAATCGCAAACAATTAATATAAAAGTAGGTAAAAAATGAAAATAATTATGAATGAATGCATTTATCACAAAAATAATGAGTTCAAATATAAATAACTAAGTTTAAATAGCTATAGTTAAATAATTAATTGTACTACAAACATAATAAACTGTGCAAAAAGTCATGAATGAGCTATGTGTTTAAGAAATAGTTATGTAATAGCCACAATTAAATAAATATTGTATATATAAATATGAGATTAATGATAAGGGTTACGCACGTAAGTGTATGCTATCTAATGTAATTTTATTTGAAAAAATAATGTTACTCCTTTTAATTAAATATAACCAAATTGTGAAAAAGGGAGGGACAAAATTGGGTGTCAAGAGCTGTCCCTCTTTGCCCGGGGATAATGAAAGAGTCTTCGGGCAAAGATAGTTGACGGAGTAGCCAATTTTGTCACAACTGAGGGAACGACATATAACCTGTGGAAATGGGTTTATGACGCACGAATAAAGGTTTCACGCATGATTCAGGAACAAGAATGGAAATTTATGATAAGAAATGGGAAGGGTGTGATCTCTCTTCAAAACTTTATCCTGGAATCTCTCTCTGTCACTTCTATTTTGAACTTTGTAAAAGATGTCTCATTCAGATTGTCATGCCGAAAATATCTGCGTCTCTGTCATGTGAGCTGCAGCACTCCTTGTATTCAAAGATATTTCATATGTATGAAAACCTGAATTCTGATTGCCTTGCTTTCCAGTTTGTTTGTATCCTCGCTAACAACAGACTCGAGTGGTCCTTTCTTTTAGCAAGTATCTGAATTGCTTGCTCAACACTGTCTTGTCCGCGTAATACGAACAATAAGCTTTTCATTTTCATCATCTATAGACGTTAATCATAAGTCTCTTCAATACTACGCCCACAAACACGAACCTTACACTTGTTTAATTGATATCTCATCCACAAAGGTGGACTCTAAACTTTCCATCCAGTGACACAGATCATATGTCTCTTCAATACTATGTCCACAAACGTGGACCCTAAATCATTTTCATTGTTGAATGTGTCCATCGATGCAGACCAAATATGCTTCCTTAAATTGCTGGTTATGCCCAAAAATGCGTACCATATGTTGCTTTCAGTGTTGAACTGTATCCACAGGCACCGATCATGTATTCCTTCAATGGTTGAATTGCCCACAAAAGTGGACCCTATCATCCACAATCGCAGATTCTATACTTGATTAATAGTTGGTCTGTCCACAAACGTGGACCTTACTCTGCTTTAAATTGCTGAACTATGCCCACAAATGCGGACCGTACACCTTCAATTGCTGAATTGTCCAAAAGTGCAGACCTTATATATCCATCGACATGGATTCTATGCTTCTTTCATTGTTGTCATGTCCTTAAACACGGACCCTATATGTCTACAGATGCAGATTCTGTGCTTCTCCAATTGATGTCATGTCCATAAATACAGACCCTATATATCCACCGATGCGGACTTTATGCTTCTTCAAATGATGTCATGTCCACAAACACGGACCCTATATATCCACCGATGCGGATTCTATGCTTCTCCAAAAGATGCCTTGTCCACAAACGTGGACCCTATATATCCACCGGCGCAGATTCTATGCTTCTTCAAAAGATGTCATGTCCACAGATGCGGACCCTATATACCCACCGACATGGATTCTATGCTTCTGTTGCTTCTCAAATTGATGTCATGTCCACAGATGCGGACCCTATATATCCACCGACATGGATTCTATGCTTCTGTCAAATTGATGTCGCGTCCACAGATGCGGACCCTATATATCCACCGACGCGGATTCTATGCTCTGATAATCTGATAAATTTTGCTTTGCAAGGGTTGTTAGGTATACTCGGTACCTGTGTAAATCTGCAATCAAAGAAAAATTGTGAGTTTTTTGGGGAAGGTTGACTTGCGCTTTTGTTGTACTTTGAATTGTTGTCGCATCTTGAATGATTGTCTTCTTGTAATATCTCTCTTTTCGAGCGTCAAACCTTAGTTGAGCTGCAAGCAAAAGGGATAAGGAAAGGGGAAATACATGTGTTTTGGAAAAAATAATATTTAAAGAGTAATGAAAATTTGTTCTATTGAATCATAGACTGCGACGTGTTGTTTGGATATAATCTCTTCTATATCCGTTTGCTGCACGAAGATCATCCTTTTTGAAATTTTGAGGTTCCTCAAAATTTCTGCCCCAGTGTGTTGTTTGTATTTTCCTTGAATTTTGAGGTCCCTCAAAAATTCTGCCCCAGTGTCTAATAAAATTCTCTTATGACATGATCGTGCCTTGAGTAGGCTGCCTACGTATCCCCTTTTGGGAATCAAGTCGCTACGTAGTTCAAATTCTATGACTTTGATTTGTAGTATCTCTTGCTTGTATCTAAGTAAAGGATCTTGTTAATTTTGTCTTGATTTAGAGAATTCCACTTCATGACCAACTATCATTTGCTAACTTCCTTGTTAAATGCCTTTGCCATTCTATTGCTCGTTGTGTCCATACTTTGCTATCCATGAGTGTCCCTTGCTCGAGTCTTCTTTTGATTTATTTAGGATTGTCTAAATATGCTTCTCATATTTATTTCTACTATTTTGCTTTGAACTGTAAGCATCTTTCTCAATATCTTCTTGATGCTCTTGCTTCAATTGTCTGCTATAAGATTTCTGCGATCACCATAAAGTTTCTTAAATGTTCTTTGTCGAATCATCTTGTACTCATCACTTTGGATTATTCCGTCACATATCGCAAGTCACAGATTCAAATGGAATTGAAATAATTTTGCTAAAAGTAAATGATGCATACTCAGAAATGAAAAATAAGAAATACTTTTATTATTTGACTTGAGAAATAGTCTTCGAAAGAAAACAATGATGCAACAAAGTTGAAAAACAAAGAAAACAAAAGCTAACAACTCGGAGTCATGTTTTATTTAAGAAAACAACTAATGCCCCAGTTCCACTAAGGTTCTCGACATGCTCGAAATGTGCTGCAGGTTCAGTTGTTCGGCATAATTTTAATTTCAGCTTTCTGGATGTTTAGGGCCTCAGTATGCTTTTCGGGAACTGCATCATATTCTTCCATGAATAGCTCATTTAGATCAGTCATCTCATCTTCTACATCATGAACACCTTTGGCAAGTCCTTCTCCCTCGAGAGTTTTCATGTAGCTTGAAAAGATGGATGCCTGTTTCATAGTTGGAATAAACTGCTTTAGTGAATGATAACCTCTTTTATCTTTTGTAGTACTTTTTCCTTTGCAAACCAAGATGTACCCCAGGCCAAACTTGTATTCATCAAACACTGTTTCTGCTTTTATAATCATGCCTTCTAGATTGTATTCTTTGCTGAAGTCGATCATATTCACCTTCTCATCTCCATGATTGGGTAGTGGGTTATTGTGCACATTTGGTGCCTTCAGATGAATGACCTTTTCATCGATTAGGTCTTGAATCTTATCTCTCAGTGCAAAATATTTCTCCGTCTCATGCCCCGGTCCACCTGAGTGACATGCGCACTTTTTACTGTAATCAAAGTTAGGTGAAGGACTGTCTGGCATCTTTTGAGGTATTGGGACGATAAGCCCGACAGCTTTCAATCTCTCGAACAATTGGGTGCGGGATTCAGCTAATGGAGTGTAGTTTCTTTTGAGTCTTTGGTTGGCATCAGGGCGAGGCCTATGAGGGTATTGTGGTGCATTTCGGTAGTTGGGTTGAGTATTTTGCTGGTATGGTGGACGGCTTGGTGCTGGGGCATGGAATATAGGCCGAGTGGACTGAGTGTTGTAAACAGGATATTCAGGTGGTATGTGAGGGTAGGGACAGAATGGTGGTGGTGTTTGATAATAGTGGTTGAAAGCAGGGTCTTGGGTGGTTGCAACAAAAGAGACTTCATCTTTCTTCTTTTTGGAGAGGCTCACATTTCCAGACTAAATAGCCTTATTATCAGCTAAACTAGTAATCTTTCCACTCTTTAATCCTTCTTCTACGTCATCTCCCATCATCACTACATCTGCAAACTTTCGATTCTTCATATGCAACAACTTGTCATAATAGACATCCTCTTGTATGCGAATGAGTATGTTAACTATTTCTTTCTCATTCATAGCAGGTTTCACCTTGGCAGCTTCTGCTCTCCACCTAGTAGCATATTCTCTTAACGTCTCCGAGGGTTTCTTTTTTAACTTTTCTAGGTAGAAACGATCTGGTACCATTTCAGTGTTGTACCCAAATCGTTCTACGAAATCTGCTGCCATGTCTTCCCAACCGAGCCATGTGCCTGGCTTTTCCTTAGAGAACCAACTCAAAGCCTCTCCAGTCAAGCTTCGGCTGAATAGTTTTACTCGTCTTCCCCTGCTCCAATCAACTTGTCACAATATGTTCTCAAATGTGCCATAGGATCACCAGTGCCATTGAACAAGTAGAACTTTGGTATCTTGTACCTGTCAGGTAATTTCAAAGTGGGATAGATACACAAATCTTCATAAGGTAAACCTTTAGTGGTTTTTCCCAATTCAAACTTCTTAAAGGTTGCCTCCAGCTTACGAACTTTCTCTTTTATCACATCATCATTGGATTTCCTTTCTTCATCCTCCGCCCATTCATAATTTTCATGGTCTTTAACTGGCGAAGTGAGTTGTTTGGTTTCGTCCGTGAACATGGGATTGTAAGGCTGCAGATATGTGGTGTTGGTACGAGGCAAGTTTGTGTTTAGGTAAGTAGGATGTGCAGGAGGTGGTGCTTGATAACTGGTGGGTAGGGTTCCTTAGTAAGTAGCAGTTGGTATAGTTTGGTATATAGCGGGTGGTGCTGTTTGGTAAGTAGCAGGTGGTGCGGTTTGGTATGTGGCCGGTGGTACTGTTTGGTAAACAATGGGTGGATAAGTTGGGTGTATAGGGTCCTTCCCGTTAGGGCGGACTGACCCACTTGGATCGACTGGCTCTCCTGAATGGGTGGAGTTAACAACGGGTAAACTGGTCATTGTCAGTTTCTCCTCAAGTTCTGTAAGTCTTTGCTCTAAAGTAGCAACATGTTCATCATACCCAACCGGGGCAAGCTTGCGGGGTGTCCCGCTAGTCCCAATTTTATCGTCACTAAGAGCAGTGTTATTCAACTCAGACATGATATTTCGTCTTCCTCTTCTTCTAGTTTGCGAGAGGGGAGGAGTTGTAATTGGGCCTTTGGCTCTTGTCCGGTACTGATGCTCTGCTAGAATGCACAAGTCAACCTCAGGAGCGGGAGTAAAACTTAACACATAAAAACAATAAGTCAGTGTTGAGATAATAATTGTCATATGCAAAATATATCACTTCCTATAGGGACCTCATTTGTGCCAGAGATAGGCCTAACGAGAGTAACACATATGATATGCATGATAGGCGTTATTTGATGATGCTTTTGGACGAAGTTAGCTAGTGGACTTTAACATGCCGAGGATGTTAAGCCTTCCTAAGTTATGATATTTAAAATTGAACGTGCATCATGCGTCATCCCATTTGTTCTCATAACCCAAAGATGAACCAAAAAAATAAATTATTAAATAATATTTTGGTACATAAAAGTAGAAATAATTCTCTTTTTTTTTTTAAAAAAATAAATAATTGATTTTGTCACATAAAAGTAGAAAAATAAAATTAATCTAAAGTCTACGTCCTCTTTGATCTTCCAAGTCTTCGTGACTTGTGACAACCTGTAACCAAAATAAATAATTAGATGATCCCGCCTTTCGAGAACAAATGGTCTACATTAGACACGTTCAATTTTAAATTAATCCACACGTAACATATTTAAACGTCCATTGGGGTTGAAAACTCGTTTGGTTCGTTCAAACATGGTGAACTAATAGACTTAAACACGAGCCGAAGTCAATTTTTCCTAAATATGACATGATGCATGGTTCCTAAAAGGTTGTCTAAGAGTGGTAATTGACCTGGTCTTTTCCTTTCAAGCGGACAACTTGAAAGGGGAAAGTTCCGGGGACGTCATCTGCGCCACAAAATGACCAACCCCTGGGGTTCTTTCTAGAATAAATTTATTTTGAAAAGTGAGCAATGGCCGAGAAACTCCCGCAACCGCTTTAAGTGCTCAATTTTCGAATTGGAGGAAATATTAACAGAATATGCACAAATAAATATTATATTGTACAAAATTATGCCAAAACAAGAGATGATGAGAGAAATATAACAAACCTGCAAAGAAGAAAAGTTAGTTTCATATCAAAACAATCAAAGAAAAAATATAAACCTAATATAAAAATCGTGATGGTTAGAATATTAAATCCCCAGCGGAGTCGCCATCCTGTCGCACCCCACTTTAAGTAAGTGGTTTTCTACTTGGGGTAACTCATTTGGATTGAGTTTTGGAGTCGCCACCTAATAAATTATTCTAGGCATATTAGGTCACCTATTAATTTCCAATTTCACTTAAAGAATCACTCCGGATTGGTCTACTAATCAGAGATTCGGGTAAGTGTTCAAGTTAACCTAGAAGAAAGGGGTTAGGCACCTCCTAAGTTCCACAAATGTGGTTCCCGGCCGATTTCTATATTAGGTTTAAGTCATGTAATTAAGCTAAAAGAATAAAAGTTTAATACTTAAATAAAAGAGATAAAAATAAGTAAAAGTACATATTAAGAAGATAGTTTAAATAGTTTTTCAAAAATAAGCTTAAACAGTAGTAACATTGGACATATGTCAACAAATTACAAAAAATAGACTAAGATAGCTAATTAACCAATTTAAATAGCCATCCCTAGTTTTATTTAACCTATTCGGATCAGAACCCAACTTTTATCGAAGAAGATAGTTTCAGAATCCACTATCATATATAGCTTGGGTAATTTCCATTATCTCCGATGGGCTTAATTCCCTTTAATCTCCATACCCTCTTTAAGTATTTAACTAAAGCGCTTCCTAATATTTTTAAACGTCCTAAAGGTTTTACTAACGTCCCAACTTAAAGTCCCGGAGGCCATTGGGACAACTAATTAGAGTGTGAAATATCTAGACTCCATAATATTTAATTGGTGCCCCAATTTAGACTCACTAAACGTCAAATAATGATACAGTCATGTGATGCAAGTAAAACAAATTATATTGTGCTAGTAAAACAATTTCACTAATTAAGATTTAGAGAGCAAAATAGGCCTCCAAGTTAACTATGCCAAGAATAAAACATTTTGCTACTGACTTTTACGTTTCAGGATGTGACATTTGCTAAAATAATCTAGTTTTCAGTGATGGTTGCATTTAAAATAATTTATTTAGAATAAGTAAATCATTTAAAATTATATATAAAGTATATTTGGAAACTACTAATAAATAGTGTAGCAAACAAATAATGAAAAATAGACACATGTAAAACTAAAGTGTAAATATGACATTTCGAAAATATTAACGAGTAGTGTATAAGCGAATAATATTGGTTTAAAAGACTAACTTATAATTTTAAAAAACAACTATAACTTGTAATGACTTGACCTCCAAAGACCAAAATCACTCACAAACTATTAATTAACTTGGAAAATTTTGTGATATACTTCCTTTAATAATAATAATAATAATAATAATAATAATAATAATAATAATAATAATAAAAAATAAAAAATGCCAGTTACGATCTACTGAACATCAGAAAATTGACATTTGCATAAGCAGTCATCTTTTCAGCTTGAATTCGAAAATGACCTTTCAACATGCAAAGTAATAGGGAGATCAAGATAGGGCCCCTATATGGCCGTTTTATGCTGCTTTTAGCAACATTAATTGTTACTACTCCCTGTTTTAACATCTAATTTGCACCTGAAGGTGCTTAATACGAGCCAAACATTTCTAACAAATACATAAAAGATGAGTTTTAATTGGCTATATCATCAATACGAAAATCAAAGAAGGCCCTGTGCAGTTTGCCTCATTTTTTTTCACGAACAATTAAGTCTACTATGACTTTTCCTTTAACTATAGTAACCTGCAAGCAAAAGTTTAGCAAGAGATTCATATGTTCATAGAGTAATTAACATAATAGGATATTTCCAGTCAATCACACACTGTATATTATGCTAGAGTTTCATGCCTTTGGGTGATACGATGTACCTCCGCGAGTTCGAACTACATGAAGAAATAAGAGAAAGAGTGGACAAAAGAAGGAACCACCAGAGAAACGCCAAGATTTGCCTTGGTTTTCAGCCTTTAAGACCAAGGAAAATGTAGTAAAGGGAACCTGTGAACTATAGTAAGAGGGGGTGAGTTTTTCAGCGTGAGGACCTCCCCATGATGTTGGTCAGGCATTTCCACCCCTCCCCACTCGAAATACTACACCCCCAAAATCCTATACCACCACTACCCTATGCTAGTCTTGTTAAACTCCAAGCATTAAATGCTCCCATGCAAACCCTTGATGAAGTTCCGGACAAACCCATTGAATATTTGCATGGTGAACCGCTTATGCATTGGAAAAAACATGAGGTGCAACGTTCCATTGTTGAACAAATATTACAACATGCAGTTTTAGGCAAATTTTCTTATGGGAAACCTAATATTCGAGAATTACGTAAGGTTATTCCTATCCTGTGTGAGATAAAAGGTCCCTGCTCGATTGGATTGATTGAAGATAATTATGTCTTGATTAAATTATCATTGATAGAGGATTAGATTCACTTACTCTCAATGCCTGCTTTTTATTTGAATGCTCAAGGTGATTATTGACAGATGAGGTGCACAAAGTGGAATTCTTGGTGGAAGCCTGATGAAGAAACTGCTATTGCATTGCTTGGATTTCCTTTCCAGAGGCCTCCTAATTTCTTTGGGAAGCAATATATTTTTTCGTTAGCAAAGGCAGTGGGAAGACCATTGTATATTGATGCTGCAACGTTGAATGGTACACGACCAAGTTGTGCTAAAGTGAAAGTAGAGGTTGATTTGTTGGGTAACTTCCCGCAAAAGATTAAAATATTAGAAAAAGATGATGAAACTGGAACTGAGCAATCTAAGTGGATTAGAATCAATTATGACTATATGCCTAAATACTATAAGAATTGTAAGAAGCAAGGTCACAAGGAGATGAAATGTTGGATTATTCACCCAGAATTGCACAGAAAACAACAAGATGAAACTGTGAATGATGTGTCTGAGAAGGAAATTATTGGCACTGTTGCAGCTACTACCAAAGTATTAACCAGTGGCAAGGTGGTTGTAAAGCCAATTATTAATCAGACAAAGCAAGGATGGATGTAGAGGAGGACAAACAAATATAAAAGGGACAATAGATGTCATATTATAGATGAAGGAGTTGGAAAAAAAATTGTCCTAGTGCAAAATAAAGAGAATGTTCAAGTTAAGATTGCTAGTACAAATTCATTCCAGAAACTTGCTGATGAGGTTAACATGGATGATTTAGTGGAAAAGTAGGTTGATGCTGAGAAGGATGATAAGGTTGATACTATTGTTAAAGGCAATTCTAATCTCAATCTTGCTACTACTCCAGTACAAAAGGAAAACAAGGCAAAAGTAAAATCAACTACAAATGTTAATGGCAACAATGGTGAAGATTGTACAAAAGTGAATTCTATTGCTAGTTTTCCTGTTGATTAGGGTAACACAAAGGAGTGGATATCAAAGTCTTTTAAGGATCATCCAAAGAATCAAGAGGTAGGTGAAATAGTAGTGTCTGGTAAAGATGCTGGAGTTGATGTTCAGACTCAGGGACAAGAAAAGGATATTGGCACTTCTCCAGTTATTGCATTATCTACTGAGGATAATGAGGTTGTTGGTAATTTTGAGCCTGAAGCTGATCCTGTTCACAGTCCTCCATGCAAGGAGAGTGGTGAGCTTGTGATGACTGTTCCAACCAACACTGGTGCTATAAAAGCTGTTTCAATTACATGTGTCTCAGGGACTGACCCTACAATGCAGTTACAGGTTCATGTTCTAGTGAAATCTCCAAAACAGGTACTCCATGACTTGATTACTCATAATGTAAATCCTGGAGACATTCAAAAAGTAATAGTTGAGCAATGACAAATAGAAGATGAGGGTGATGATGAATCCACAGCTGGCAACTTTCAACAAATGGAAAAAGAGAGTGATTTATCACCAAGGACTACTGTAAAGGGAGGTAAGAAAGGCAAGAAGCAGAATCTGCCTCAGGAGCCAAGCAGAATATTGCCTAAAAGAGTTGTATCCAAGTCTAAATAATAATTAAAGCTCTCATATGGAATATAAGGTCTATTAATACTCAACAGGCCTTTCCGAGCGTGAGAGCATGGATTTTTTGTGATTGCACTTATAGAGCCATTTCAACAATCAAGACACATTCAAAGACATAGGAGAAGGTTGGGAATGGAAGCTGCATTGTTTAATTTGAATGAGAAGATTTGGGTCTTCTTAGATGCTGCTGTCTAGTGGGAGGTAATCAGTGATACTGCCCAGTAATTTACTTTGAAGTTATTGCACCAAGATATAGCCCAACATATGATGGTAACTCTTGTATATGCAAAATGTAGTGCTATGGAAAGGTTGGAGTTATGGAATAATTTATATTATATTGCCAGTGACATGGAGCTGCCTTGGCTAGTTGGTGGAGATTTTAATGTTGTTCTTAGTGAGAAAGAAAAGATTGGAGGGCTACCGGTGGCTCCTCAAGACTATGAGGATTTTGCCTTTTGTGTCAACTCTACTGGCCTATTTGATGTTGGTTTTAAGGGTAGCCCTTTCACATGGTAGAATGGGAGACCTAATGCTGAATGTATTTTTGAGAGATTGGACAGGATTCTTGTGAATATTCAGTTCAAAAATGTGTTTCAATCTCTTGAAGTGGAACACCTTATACGCACTAGTTCTGATCATGCTCCTTTATTATTAACTTGTGGGGAGGGGTGCTATACATCTTGTCAAGCCTTTCAGGTTCCTGAATTTTTGGGCTAAGCATGAATCTTTCGATGATGTTATGAGAGAACATTGGAGGACGGATTTTGTGGGTGATCCTTTCCTAGTGTTCAAGCAAAAGATAAAGAGCGTTAAAGGGGCACTCTTAAAGTGGAGCAGGGATACTTTTGGTTACATTTTCAAGCAGATTTCTATTAGGGAGGATATTGTGATGATCAAAGAAATGTTGTTTGAAGAAGAGCTATCTGTTGAGAATAGGTTGTATTACAAATGGCTTAGGCCGAGTTCAAAAAATACTATAGCATGGAAGAGCAATATTGGAAGCAGAAAGAAGACTTTGCTTGGTTTTCAAAAGGGGACATATATACTAATTTTTTCCATAATCTTGTGAATGGAAAGCAGAGAAAACTCAGCTTACAAGAATACTGGATGCCAATAGGGACTGGATTGACAATTAAGAATTGATCTCTGGGGCTGCTTATGAATTCTATCAAAGTCAGTTTGCACAGAGGGAGGATCCTGTTGATTTTGAGCTACTCTAGCATGTTCCTCTTATGGTATCAGATGATCAAAACCAAGATCTTTGTAGGTACTCAACGATTGAAGAAGTAAAACTGGATGTTTTTGCGTTGAGTGGTGCCAGTGCTAGTGATCCGGATGGTTTTACTGCTATATTCTTTCATGTGCACTGGGATATAGTTTGTATTGATCTATGCAACATGGTTCTGGCCTTCTTTGATGGATCTTCACTGCCTAAATTATCACTCATACCAACCTTGTGCTTTTGCCTAAGAAGTCATTGGTTCAAACATTTTTGAACTTGAGGCCTATAAGTTTGAGCAACTTTACAAATAAGGTGATTACCAGGGTGGTGCATGATAGTTTGGAGAAAATGCTTCCTATGTTGATATCTTCTAATCAGTCGGGCTTTGTGAAGGGCAAGAGTATTTTTGAAAATATTCTTCTAACACAGGAAATAATCACAGATATTAGGAAGAGAGGTAAACCAACTAATGTGGTCATTAAGGTGGATATGGCCAAGGCATATGACATGGCGTCTTTGAAATTCTTTTGTATGTGCTGAGAAAGATGGGATTTGCAGAACACTTTATCAATATGAAATGGAGACTACTGTCGAATAACTGGTATTCAGTACTAGCTAATGGTCAGGCTTCGGGTTTCTTTCATTCTACTAGAGGTGTTAAGCAGGATGATCCACTTTCACCAGCTTTGTTCATTTTATCACCTGAGGTGTTGTCAAGGGCTTTGAATAGTTTGTTTGAGGATAAGAAATTCATTGGTTATGGCATGCCTAAGTGGTCTACGCCTTTGAACCAACTTGCTTATGCCGATGACACGATAATATTTGCTTCTTCTGAGCCATATTCATTGAAGAGAGTAATGGATGTGTTGAAAAATATGAGCAGGTCTCGGAACAGATGATTAACAAAGGCAATAGTTCATTCTATATGCATTCTAAAGTGTCAGGTGCGTTAGTCCAGTTTGTGTGCGATATTACAGATTTTGCAAAGGGAGTATTCCCTTTTACTTACTTGGGGTGCCCTGTATTCTACACAAGGAGGAAGAAGTACTACTATGATGATTTGATCAAGAAAGTGAACTTTAAATTGCATTCTTAGAAAGGGAAAATATTGTCCTATGGAGGTAAGGCAACACTGATTGTCAGTGTATTACAAAGCATGCCCATTCATATGCTTTCAGTTTTAGACTCTCCAAAATATGTATTGGAACAATTGTATAAAATATTTGCAAGGTTTTTCTAGAATAACAAGGAAGAAGGGAGGAGTAGAAACTGGGTTTCATGGAAAAATCTTTGCTTGCCCACAGAAGAGGGTGGTCTAGGCTTCAGACCATTATTGGATGTGTCCAAGGCTCTTTTTGCTAAGCTTTGGAGGAAATTTCGAACTTCCAGGTCCTTATGGGCTGATTTCATGTGGAACAAGTATTGTAAAAAGGAGTCTCCAACTATGGTAGACACCAAAGGTGGTTCTCGTGTGTGGAAAAAATACTGGAGGCAAGGAAGGCAAGGAAAGAGGTGGAACATGAAATTTGGTAGCAAGTGAAAAGAGGCACTTCTAGTGTCTGGCATGAAAGCTGGACTAAGCTGGGTGCCTTATATCATGTTGTACCAGATGACTTTATTATCAATGAGAACATTTAAGATGTGTCAGAGTCGATGGCTAATGGGAGCTGGAACGACCCATTGCTGAATGAAACATTCTCAAAGGACATTGCTGATCATATTAAGCAAGACATTCACTTTGCTGGAAATGGAGGTACCTGGGACAAGCCATGGTGGATGCCTACTATTTCTGGTAAGTTCAGTATGAGTAGTGCTTTTGGGTTCCTTAGACGGAGAGTTGATCCACAACCAAAGTACAAATTCATGTGAGTTAAGGATTTGCTATTTAAGATTTCTTTTATCATATGGAGGCTTTGGCAGTTTAAGGTGCCAACTGATGACATGTTAAGGAAAATAGGGATCTCAATAGTCTCTAGGTGTTATTGTTGTGTGAATAGCCAACAGGAGACCTTGACTCATGTGTTTCTAACAAGTCTGACTGCTATAAGAGTACGGAGGTTTTTTCTAGATGCTGCAGGTATTCAGACTCATTTAGTTCAACTGAGGCAGGCTATTAGAGTTTGGTGGAATTATGGCTCATGCTCAAAACTGAAGCAACTATATCAGGCTATGCCTGCAATAATTACATGGGAGCTATGGAAGAGAAGGAATGTTGTAAAGCATGGAGGTACAGTTTCTGTTAATAGAGTTATTCATGAGGTAAATAAAACTGTATTCTTTCTTGCTAGGCTGAGGTACCCATTTTTTATAGGGATTCCACTTATATAGCCGGACATGATCAAGTTCATGGAGGAGTATAGACCGATACTTATTACTAAGAGGGTGGCATGACAGTCTCCTTTTGAAGGGTGGTTCAAGTACAATACTGATGGGGGCTTCTAGGGGTAATCCAGGTCCTAATTCTTTTGGTTTCTGTGTGAGAGACTGTGTAGGTTATTTGGTATATGCTAGAGCTGTAGATATTGGAGAAACTACCAACATAGTAGCTGAGGCGAAGGGTATTTTGGAGGGATTGACCTATTGTGTAGAGGAGGAGATTCATCCATTGATTTTGGAGACAGACTCTCTTGTGATGAAGAAGTTCATAGAAGGAGAATGGGATCCTCCTTGGTGTATTTTGAAGGAAGTTGAGAAGATCAAGGAGTTGAAGGATAACTTTAATGTTATATTTCAACATGTGCTAAGGGAGGGGAACACAATGGTGGATTTTACAGCTAACCTTATTTTCTCTTTTGCAGGTGAGATGACATTTTTTTTTTCATTCTTTGATTTGCCTAGTGCAAGGGGAAAGCTCATTAATATGGACAAAGCTCATATTCGTAATCTTAGGATTAGGATGGCAAAGATGAGAGCTCCAGATTGATGATTATACTCAAGTTGTTTTATGATTCTTGCTTGCTTGAGGGATATACATTGTCATTCTCCTTCTCAGTGGTATTAGTGTGGTTTCATGCTCATTCTAGGGAGGAGTTGATAGTGTATAAAGTGCTTGAGTTTAAGTAAGATGTTGTTTATTGATTTGCATAGTGTAATACATGGTTGGATAGAGATTGTAGAATGTTTCTTGATGTTGGCTTCCAAAATTGTATGTTGGTGGACATCCATAAACTTCTTATGGACAACGAGCGAGCCGGCGAGAGATTTGAGAAGAAGGAGTGGCTGGCCAGAATTTGCATCAGATCAATGAGCGTCGCTGCGAGCCCTTGGTGACAGGCAGAGTTTCAGCTGTTTTCGAGCGAGCTTCCCATCGAGAGTAGTCTTTTTATCTTGGTGCCAGGCAGATTTCGCTCACTGCCAGCGAGAGCAGTTTTTTTCTTGGTGTGGGCGGGCAAAATTTTCAAGACCTCACCAAGCTAAGTTGAGGTATTTTGGAAGCGGAAAATCTTGAAGGGAGTTAGTAGGAGTTTATGCTTGGTTTAATCTCTTGAAGTAGTTGAATGGAAGTGGGTCTTAACATTCATAGTTGCTTTGTTCGGTCTTGAAATTATAGCACGTAATAAGAGCTTTGAGGTGCTTTCTCGATTTCGACCTTTGGCATGTGGATGTTTATTGACGTGTACTTTTTGAATATACTCCGTAGATAGTTTTTCAATTATATTAGACATTTAGTTAGCTAGCTTTATCTTTGATTTGCATTTACCAAGGTGCAACAATGTAACGACTTTGTAAATTTTTTTATGATTATTAATACATTAGCTACTAGGCTCACCGCCTAGCGGTATATTTGCTTTAAAACAAAGGTAAAAGAATATTGCTATTTTGGTTTATTTCTTTATTTTAGTATAATTTTGGGGTCTTTTTGTAATTTTTTAAACATTGGTCCTACTACATAACATTTTTTCCTCATTTTTTTTACACAGTTTTAAAATTTCTCAATTATTCCTCACGCGTATCACGCCTGTTTCATTGCCGTTTCTGCTCGTGTCCACTGTATCACCGTCTTTTTTCCCTAAGTTTTCTCCCCCATTTTTCTCCCCCACGTTCTCCACTATCATCCCTGTTTCTAAACCATTTTCGTAACCGTTTCAGTGTTTAAATTGTCGGTTTTTTTTCACTTTTTGAGGTTTCACTTTTTTTTCACCTTTTTTTTTTAGTTTCAATGTCTAATTCTAGTTCGTCTTCTAATACTAGGGAACTTAGGAGTAAAACGAAGCATGATACAAATATTCCAAAAAGTGGGTCGAAATCTGTGTTAAAACTTAAAGTTCATATTTCTAAGTTGACAGAAACCCCGCAACAATTGAAGCGTGTAATGCGGTCGTCTGTGTCTCCTTCTACGGGTAAAAGTAAAGGTAAAATTGTGGTTGATGATGATGATTTTGAAGAAGATGCTCCACCATTGAAGAAAAGATGGATTTCTGTGTTTGCTGATATATCATTACAAGTACTTCTGTTTCTTTTTTGGTTTTTGTTTCTTTTTCCTGTTTTGTGTATCTATTTGTTTATTTTGTTGTTTCTTGTTTTATCTATTGTGGTGTTGTATGTGGTTGTACTATATTTTAATATTTCTTTAGTGTATTTTTACTGTTTCTATAGTGTTTTACTGTTTCTGCTGTGTGTTTTACTGTTTCCGTAGTGTATTATTACTGTTTCTGTAATGTATTTACTGTTTCTGTAGTGTTTGCAGTGTTTCCATAGTTTTTTACTGTTTTTGTAGTGTATTTATTGTTTCTATAGTGTATTTACTATTCATGTGTGTTTTACTATTTCTGCATTGTATTTTACTGTTTTTGTATTGTACTTAATATTTTTTAACTGAGTTGGATTTTTTCTTTTAGGGTGTATCATTTTATATACCCCAGGATTTTTATTGGAAAGAGTTCCATCAACGAATTACTACGGATGGGGATATTGCAATGTATTTGAAGGATGTCTTAAGTCCGGTGCAGTTGGAAATGTTCAAAAATACTTGTTTTGGTTATTTGTTACAAGTAGAACATTTGCCCATTCATACTCCGTTGCTTCGATCTTTGCTAGTGTGGGAGATTGAGTCCTCTAAGCCTAGCCTCGTACATTTGAGGTTTGTGTGAATTCATGTTTGCAATTTGGGTTGCGTGAGTTTGCATTAGTGTCAGGGTTAAAGTCCTTTGGAGATACACTGAGTTCTCTTGATACGAGTGGTCCAAATCGGTTGATGAGTAGCTACTTCTCGAACGTGGAAAAGGTGTCTCACGTACAGATGCTCTTACTCAACGGAAGTGGATTGGTGATGCTGATGCAGTTAAAATTGCAGTTCTGTATGTGATTGTGCATTTTGTAATGTCTGTATTTGATGCACAAACTGTTTCTAAGAAATATTTTGATTTGGTTGAGTCCGGTCTTTACGAGAGCTATCCATGAGGTATAGATTCATTCAAAGAATTGTTTGATGTTATTCATAAGAAGGTGAAAATTAGCAGTACATATTTTCAGCTGGTAGGTTTGCCTTCTGCGTTGCAAGTATGGTTTTATGAGTGCTGGACAAAGATTCTGTCATCAGTAGCTGTGCGTGTTAGGCGTCGAACTCGTGGTATCTTGAACTGGAAAGTGACGAGTAATCTTTCAAAGTATAAGACAGTTTGTAATATTTTAGAGGACCGAGGAAACAAGGTACAGTTTCATTCATTATGTATTTGTTTTATTTTTTATGCTTTTAAATTGATTGGTCTACTATTATGTATGGTGTAGCTGGTTTTTAGGCCTATCCAGCCGATAGTTGCTGAGTTGGCCAGGTTGGAGTTGGTGGTTGATATAGATGAACCTATAGCGGCTGATACTCGTTTAGTTGATAAGGTATGTTTAGTTTTTTGAAGTAGTTGAAACATTTTGAAATATTGTGATACTATTTTGCCACATTGTGATACTATTTTGCCACATTCTGATACAATTTTTATTTTTTGTTTCAACTCAGTACTAACTTGGAGTTATTAAAGGGTCATGTAAGTATTGTATTTTTATTGTATTGTGTCTATTTTTAATTTGTTGAAACAGTTCGAATTATTGTGATACTATTTTTGCCTTTGTTTCTTTTGAAGGTTGATGATCAGTTTAACAATGTTAAGGAATTCCTTGATGAGGAGCTTAGAAAAGTTGTTGATCAAATTAAGCTACTTAAGCAAGGACAGGTATTGTGTATCTTAATTTTATTTGATATTATATTCTGCATGTAATGTTGGTTTGAATTAATTTTTTTTTGGAAACAGGGTGCTCAAAGTGGTGCATTTAATGCTCGAGATTCACCAAAGTCACCACCTGCTAGTGGTGATACAGAGAAGCTCAATTCGGATGATTTTGGTGATACAGAAAAGTTAAAATCAGATGTTTGTGCTGATACAGACACTTTGAATGTTGATACGGCTAATGTTACGGTATGTACCTTATTCCAGTTATCTTGATACAAGTAGATACATTCAGATACAAATAGATACATATACAAATAGAAATAATTCAACAAGCCAATGAAACTGTACAGCTACGGTTTCTTATTTTTATGAGTTATTTTTCCTTTTCTTTTTTTTAGCCATCTGCTACTGGTGGAGCGAGTGATGTAGCAGGCGGCAGTAGAAACCTGTTTCTGTGTCGTCTTATACAGTTCAATTTGATGGTGTTGTGCTCAGTAGAGATGATGGATCTTTTAGTAGTGGATTCAGTAATGTAGAAACAGCTATAGTGGAAAACTCGTTCCAATGCCCGCAACGGTTGAAGCTTAGGTTCCTTTGACCCCTTCATTTGGTGCTAAGTTGCAATTCCCAAATTTTGACCTTGGTTTGAATTTCAGCCAAGACCTTCTGAAGACTCCCAAACCTGATGAGGTGCGCATTTTTCTTTTTTTATTTTTTATAAACTTATTGTATCTTCCCTATTTCTAAACTGTATCATATCCTCTACATTGTTTCTTGAACTTATTTTTGTATCTCCAGGGTTTATAGGAGTTTATTATTTATTCATGTTTTTTACATCAATTTATTCAAGCTTATTCAGTTGATGGTGCTGCATTTTGTAACAAAGATACTCCTGGACCTTCTCATCCGACCAAGTATGCTGCTGCTTGACCTATTAAACCCCATGCTTTCGATGATTTCTTTGATAATTGGACTGAGGACCAGTTTGCGGAGATGGACCGTAGCATTGCTGATACCATTAAGAATGTAAAGAAAAGTTTTCAAACTAACCCTGTTGCTGAAGAGCGTGCTGCAACTGTTGCTGAAGAGGCTACTGACATTGTTGCTGAAGTGCCTGCTGCCGCTGTTACTGAAGAGGCTTCTGACACTGTTGCTGCAGAGCCTGCTGACACTGTTGCTGAAGAGCCTATTTAGCATGCCGCTGAAGAGCCCGTTGAGCATGGCGCTGAAGAGCTTCATTATGCCGGTGATGTTGATGAGTCCGGTGAGGATTCTGATGTTGTGCTGGTTAGTGACCCTGAGAATGAGCAGGCGAGCCCACGTGTGGATACTACTACACCTTCACAGACGTTGGTAAGGGTGAAGCTTCCTGGTAAATATGATGTTTCACCTTTTGTGCGTGAGTTTGCTTCTGGTGCCAGTAGCAGTTATGTTTCGCCAAAACCTTTGATTTTGCAAAGGCATCCTTTTAGTATTGGCGTCACAGGAAGTTGATCAAGATTTAGCAAATAAGTTTGTAGCATTTGTTGATGATCTAGCTAAAACGAAAAGAGGAAGGTGTGTGACCCTTTAATGCTCGTTTACTGTATCATTTATTATATGGATATTGTTATAATTCATGTTTCTTTTACTTTATTTTTTTAGAATTTGTGCCTTTTTCAAAACCGACAACATACTTCTATATGAGTTTAACTTTGGAGTAGAAACTGTGTCAACTCGGATGTGGTTCTACATTCTGTTGCATGCTGGTCATACGTTGCAGGATTCAGTAAGTTCCTTTCTTTTTCTCTTTAGTGTGTGTGTTTCTTTTATCTTTAGTGTATCATATTGTTTCTTTTAGTTTGTATGTGCGTCTCTGCTCTGTGTAATGTATCTTTTTGTTTCTTTTTAGTGTGTGTGTGTGTCTTGTATCTTTACTATATCTTTATGTTTCTTCTTGTGTGTGAAGGTGTGTTTCTATTTCTTTTTAAGTGTCTCTATGTGCCTTTGTGCCTGTACTGTTTCTTTTTAATTCTTTTCATGTGTTTGTGAGTTTCTTTGTTTGGTATCTGTAATGTATGTTATTTGTTTCTTTGAAATGTGTGTGTGTGCCTTGTATCTGTCCTGTTTCATTGTTGTGTTTCAATATGTCAGCCATCAGCTCTAACTCTTTCTCTTCATAACTGTATCTGTTTTGTTTCATTCATTTTAGTAACTGTAATTTTATTCGTTTCTTCGTTGTTTCTATAATGTTTCATCCATTTATATCATCCATTTTATTTTTTTGAGTTTTACAGCTTGTGAATGTTGTCTTCTACTACTTGCGTAAGCAAGAAAGTATTGACCCAAAACTGTATTATCCTTCACTAATACTGACTGTTGGTTTAAAACCATGATCGAGACCGTCTATGAGAAATATGTGAACAGTGGGAAGAATGTTTCAGTGCTATCTGATGTTGATTATGTTGCTAGCTACATTTGAGGCTGCAAATCCCTGCAAATGTGCCTTGAACAGAGGTTGACTATGTTCTGCTACCGCTTAATATAAAGGATATTTGTCATTGGGTGTTGGGTGTAGTATTATTCAAGGATAGGTGCATTGGGATATATGATTCAATGAGTGGTACCGGTGCTCGTCATAATGCGGTTGTTGTTGCAATTGTTGAAAAGATTGCTTAGTTGTTGCCACAGTATCTTTTACTGACTAATTTTTACCAGTCAAGGCCCGACATTGATATTATTACGAGCGAAGCATATGCCGACGCAAATCTGTAGGATCCATTTGGCTTTTTCTTTGTTCAAGAACTTCCCCAACAGAGTTTTGGTTCCCTATATGCTTCTTTTTTCTTTATTAGTTCAGATTATGTGAATCACATCTGTGACGTAATTACTAACTATATAAGTTGTAATCTTTTTTGTCACTATTTCAGGGATTGTGGAGTGTTTATCATGGCGTATGCGGAGTACTTTATTGGTTCCAGTGATATCACAACTGTCCCTGACTTTGATATAGGTATTTACCGTGGCCGTCTTGCAACGCTGCTTTGCGATTATGGCAAAAGGAAGATTGATTTAGATGTAGTGAGTGCATGTGAAAATCCAGGTCGGCTTGCTAAGAGAAAAGATGCTATAAAGCGTCGTTTAGGAGTTGCCAATCCCAACCATTAGTTGTTGTATTTCTTTTGTGGTGTATCTATGTTTATGTTTCTAGGACCGAACGTTCCTGCTACCATATGTTGTTTGTCTTGGTTACCGTTTATGTAATGATAATTTCAGAATGTTTAGCTTATAGCAATTGTGTTTTATTTTGTTCCTTTTTCAAATGTGGAACAGTTTGATACAATTATGAAACTATATGATACAGACAGTTAAATTGACAAAGAAACAGTTGAAAATATCTTGAAACAATCATGAACAACTTGTGACACTTCTAACCAGTCAATTTCAATGACAAATTAATAGTAAAAAAATAACTATGAAACAGTTTCGTACAATAATGAAACAATTTGATACAGATAGCTAAATTTATTAAGAAATAGTTGAAAATATCTTGAAACGATCAGGAAACACTTGTGAAGCTGAATCACTTCTAACCATTCAGATCCAATAAGAAAGAAACAGTAAAAATAACTGTGAAATAGTTTCATACAATCATGAAACAATCTGATACAGACAACTAAATTGATTAAGAAATAGTTGAAAATATCTTGAAACAATCAGGAAACAATTCTCAAACTGAATCACTTCTAACTAGTCAGATTCAATGACAAAGAAACAACTAAAAAAAAGTTTTATTTGGGCTTCAGAGGATGGGTGCAAGTTTCCTATTGTGTCCTTCACCCCCACAATTTGCACTCTTTGTCCTTTTTGCATGTACTTCCCAATTGTGGTTTGTATCTAGCTATTTTTGGCCTTCGTGGTGGACGTCTAGCAACTGGTGGGAGTAGTTCAATTTCTGAAATGAATGCTGAAATCTCCCATCTGCTTTTATCCGGTATCGGATTAACATGGAACTGGTATGTCTTTACCAGGGACTTTGTTGAGTAGTAGATACAACTGTAATCTTCTTCTTCCAGGCCTTTCCACTTTAGAATAGCCAAAGCATGCACACATGGCAGCTCTTCCATTTGAAATTTTCCACAACAGGATGTCTGTTCTTTTAGGTCAACAATGAATTTCTTGTCACCATCATAGAGAGTTGCTTGCTGTCCTGTTGAATGTATCTACAATACACAGGATGATACATGTTTGAAAAAGAAAATACAATGAAGATACATGATGAAAGAACATAGATAGAATGGAAATGAAAAAGTTTCTATACTACCTTAAGCTGCATAGTTGTGTTTCTATACCCATCCAGTATCTTGTTGTTCTTGAATCCAAGAGGTGTGAATGTCTCGTGTGCTTTCTTCCTGTTATCATCGCTCCAAGTACTAACTAGTGAGCGCATGTACTCCATAAATGCGACTACGGGCATATCACTCGCATCCCTGTTCACCGTATTCAAGGATTCTGCAGTGTTTGATGTCATTATAAATCCCCTATATAATGTTGAATGAGCCCTTGACCATTTATGGTATCTGACGTTTACCAAGTATGCTTTGATACGTTTATCTATATTTTCCACACTTTTCATGTATATATCAAATTCCTATATTGTGTATGCCTTGGCCATACTAAAGAATGTCTCATGGAGCTTCTCTTCACATTTCTTGAACTTAGTCTTGAGGTTGTTCCACAAGTGCAATATGCATGCGTAGTGTGGGACCTGAGGATATACGATGGTAGTAGCCTTGATTATGCTCTCATTACGGTCTGAGACAACACACATGTTTTCACTCTCACTGTAAGCATTTTTGAACTTCTCGAAGAACCACTGCCGTGAGGTATAGTTCTCTGAATCAATAATTGCATACGCAAGTGGCAGTAAGCTCCCTATGAAAAGAAACAGTAAGATAAATATTTGAAACAGTATCACACAAGTACAAAGATGAAACAGTCTGATTCAAATAAAAAGCTGAAATACTAAAGTATAGGCCTCAAACAACCTAATACCAAAATTGAAGCAGTCTGATACAAATAAAACATGTGGCTGAAAAAGCCTGATACAAAAGCTGGAAATAGTTTGATACAAAGGTGAAACAGTCTGATACAAATAAAAGATGATGAAACAGAGAAAATATATGGTTTAAAAAGCCGGATACCAAAGTTCAAACAGTAAGATACAAAGCTGAAACAGTATGATACAAATGAAACATGCTGAAATAGAAAAATATGGGGCTGAAACAGTTGAAACACTATGATACAACAAGCAGCATTAAAAATCGCTTTACCTGCTGCATCTAATGTACTGGCCGCTAGGAATGTTCCTTTGTGCACTGCTTTTAGGAAGCTACCATCGACGAATACGATTGGTTTGCAATGTTGAAATCCCTTTTTGGAAGCATTCAAAGCAACAAAATCATACTTGAAGAAATGATCCTCAGCTGCTTGCAAAGCAACAATTGACCCTGGGTTTCTTTGCTCTAACATATACAGGTAACTTGGCAGCTTCTTGTAAGATTCAGTTGGGTCTCCTCGTATCATTGGAATGACCATTTATTTTGATCTCCATGCCTTCATGTAATCTATGTGTACACTGTAAAACCTCTGCATATCGTCCATTATCTCTTTAGGCTTATAGGTCGACTTTGGGTCAACCACCCTGTCCTTGATGATCATACCAAAAATTCGTGATGTAAGTTGCGCTTGTCCATACACTCTTTCTTTGTATGGGCATGTGTGTTCATTTGTGAATTCTCTAACTTTGAACAAAGTTGATGAATTCAAGCTGGATGCCCTAAATTTCCATTTGCAATTTTTGCCTTTGCATATCGGGCAATAGTTATAGATACAGAAAGATATAGAGAACAGTTATATGATACAGAAAGATACAGAAAGCAGTTACATAATACAAAAATATATAGCATGATACAAATATGATTTACTTAGATTCTAATACCCATGTATGATACAGTCAGATACGGTAGAGTTATGCAGCAAACACAGTGATACAAAAGACAGATATAAGATAAAAACTGATACAACCTGAAATAAACTAACACAGTGTGATACAAAACACAAAATAAGAGATTGCAAATACACAATAGACACATATCAGATACAAAGATAATAAGAATATCTCTTAGACTCCTTATGATACAGTTAGACACAAACAGATAAAATGAAACAGCTAAAACACATGTAAGATACAGTAGGAAAAAAACTTATACAACATGATACAAAACACAATTACTGAGATTTCATACCTTGTTGCACTTGATCTCTCAACCTTAAACTGAAACTTTTCTCTTATCGCAAATCGCTTCATTGCCATCACTACAGTCTTTTTGTCAAGGTACACTTGGCCCTCTAATATCTCGTTCTGTGCACTATTTGTAACTACCCCTACTTCATCCACCTCATGCTCGTCGCAAGTTCCTTTAATTAGTAGTGCCACCGTTTCAACACTACTGATAACTGTATCATCAATGCTCTTGTCTTTAGCCCAACTGTTTCTGTCTGTAACAAGACAGTTTCCAACTGTATCAGTATTGTATCTTTCTGTATCTCTACTACAATATCTTCGATTGTGATACAAAGCAGATACGTTTCGATCCTTTTTTTTTTCTAGTTTCAGACTTGTATTCACTAAAACGCCCATGTCATTGTGTATCTCTAAACCTGAACTTTTTTCTATTACCTTATACTTACTTTTAAGAATTTTTTCAGTCAGATCAATGTTCAGTTGCTTCACAACTATATCACGAAGTATCTGAAAGTTTGCATCGAAATTTATCGCGATTGCATCAACAAGAAAATTGATATAATTGTCAAATTTGTCCCATCTTCCTATATGTTTTAATATAATTTGTATCTGTGCCATTGAAAACAATTGTTATTCTAAAGTTTTGATTTTTATTTTTTTAAACTGTAAAAAATGAGTAGAAAGAGAGGAGAAACAGACGCGAAACAGAGGAGAAACAGTAGCAGCTTCTTAAAATTTTTGATGAAGACATGGGAGGACATGTAGAAACAGATAGAAATAGAAAAGATACGACTTTGAGTATTTGAAGAATCGTGAAACTGAAAAAAATGAAAGTAGACTGATGAAAAGATTGGAAGCAGGCACAGAGAAAAAAACAGAGAGAAAGGAAGAAGGGTTTTAGCATAGGTTTAATGAATGAGAAACAATGTTTGAAAGAAGTATTTATACATTGCCATTTTGCTAGGAAAAATATTGCTATGCCTTGTAATTTGTAAAGTATTGCTTTTTTATTTTTTTGTAATTAAGGGGTCAAATTTTTATATTTGTGTAAAAAATCCATTCTAAAATGTTAGAAAATACTATTGGGCCTAGTCTACCCATAAAGGATGTTGATTTGTTCCTTGTCCGATTTGTTAACCTCCACCTAAACCCTAATTGATGGCGTGTAAAAATACCATTATGAATGTTGACATGTATACTCTTTTTCATTGAGAAAGATGACTAGCGTTTTGGAGTAACGACAGATTCGCTTTGCATCTACATGATATATAGGTTGTAGAAATAGGGAGTCATCCGTATTTTGAGATTTTTCGACGATCGGTAAACTGAAATTGTGGTTGCGACATATCCACTCCACAAGAATAAGCATGTAGACTCCTAAACTATAATCGATGTAAAAGTAAACGCTTAACATTGAGGGCTCGTATGGTTTGATGTAAAAGTAAATACTTAACATTGAGGGCTCGTTTAGCTCAAGGACAAGTTACATACGAGATTATAATACTGAGATTATAATGCTAAGATTAATGCTAAATCAGAAATCGGCGGATAATATTTTGAGTTGAAAACGTCTCAACTTTTCTCATTGATGACAATGGATATATATACAATTTACAAAGTCCTAAATGCTACACCCTAACTTAGTGACTAAGCAACTAATAAGCCAAGCATAATAGGAAAACCTATACTTACCAAAATTACAATTATTATTTACTTTACAATTATTACATCATTACCCCCTTCAAGTTGGAGCATGAGGATTCTGGATGCCTAACTTGCAAAGAAAATAGTCGAACTGTGCTCGTCCTAGAGGCTTCGTAAAAATATCTGCTAATTGAGTGTCCGTGGGCACGTGGCCGGGGCGTATCATCCCACCAATAATTTCATAAAAAAAAAACAATAACCTCAATATGCTTGGTCCATTCGTGAAACACTGGGTTTCACTCTGTATGCAAAGTAGCTTGACTGTCATAACTTAGCTGCACTAGATACTGATGATTTATCAAAAGGCCCCACAATGCTCCTTCAAGCCATTTCAATTCACACAAATTCATAGCTATCGACCGGTATTCAGTCTTAACGGATGATCTTGACACTATGTTGTTTCTTTGTCCATGAAGAGATATGAGTATTGCCGAGAGAAATATACCACCCAGTGAGTGACCGACGAGTCAACATACATCTATTTCAAACAGCCACACTATATGTATAAATAAAGATCACACTTAGAATTCATCATAATTCTTTGTCCTAGACTACCTTTCAAATATCTCACCACCTGGAGAGCATCATCCCAATGCTCAATCTGCGGTTGTTACATAAACTAAGACAAAACATGAATGCTATAAGACAAATCGAGATGCTTAAAACAAAGATAAATCAAATGCCTAATTAGTCTTCAATAATGCTCTGGATCTTCATGAACTGGCCACTCGCAAGAGCTAACCGATGATTCTGCTCCACAGGCGTACCCACTGTTTTGGCACCCAACAAACCAACCTAAAAAATGATATCCAATGCATACTTTCTTTGGTAGAGAAAAATCCCATTAGGACATCTCGCCACTTCAACACCCAAAAAGTATTTAAGAATACCCAGATCATTCATCTGGAAACAGGTGGAGATACATCTTGATGATTTGAGTAGTTCATGAACTATTGCCTGAGATAATCAAATCATCTGTATAAACGAGCACAATTGATTATTTCTTTCTTGAATGTAAATAGAGAATACTCAAAGTATGGTTGGCAAAAACCATAGTTCTTCAATGCTTTTGATCTTGGTACCTATTCCAAACCATGCAACGATTTTTTGAGATGAAAAATACTCCCAAAACCATCATTTGGATAACCCAGAGGAAACTTCACATAAATTTTTTCGTGAAGATTGCCATGAAGAAAATATTGTGCACATCCATCTGATGCAATTTCCAATTTTTAGCAGCAACTACTGCCAAGAAATGAAAGACAGTCACCATGCAGAAGTCTCCATGTAGTCAATCCCTTCGATTTAGTGATTACCAAAAATGACTAGCCTTGCTTGGTACGACTCAATGGTACTATCAGAATTGTACTTAATCTTATATATCCACCGACATCTCGCTGCTTTCTTTCCCAGAGGCAAGTGTTCAATTACCCAAGTTTTGTTTACTTTGAAAGCTTGAAACTCCTGTTGCATAACTGTTCTCTATTTTTCATCTTTCACGACCTCAGATAAAGAGGCTTCCTCATGCCCCTCTGTTATGGCTGCAAGACAATTTATGTGCCACGAAGAAAAATTTTCACAATTAATATAGTGTGATAAAAGATAGGGCATACTTGAGAATCTTTAAGGCTCGAGTGAACGATCGGATTTTTTGACACATGTTGATACTCGGTTACAAAGTTTTTGGACTTTATTATTGACAAAATCATGCAAAAGAATATTTTCCTTCTTTTTCCGCTTTCCTCACCCCAACTCTTTCTCCATAGAATTTATGGGTTCAGATTATTTTGTTTTAGCCAATCAGTTTTTGGATTTATTGCTTCCTCCACTTGCTTCACCCTTTTACTTGTGCTAGGGAGTCTCAATGCCCTCCCCCACTTTAATATTTTCCTCTTCTTCGGCCACACCATCGACCCTTGTCATACCATTATTTATGATAGTATTTTGACTCGGGCAATTATTCACACCATTATTTGGCGCAAATGGAAATTCTGTCTCATAAAATGAACCATCACGTGATACCAAAACTCTTTAGTATCCCAATCATACAACCTTCATGCCTTCTTCTCATATAGATACCAAACAGAAACACATCGACAACTCCTACTTGCAAACTCATCTCGCGTTTGTCCTTTCTTACGAGCATAACATAAACATCCAAACACTCTCTAATGATTGTAACTTGGTGTCATATCAAACAATATATCATATGGGGTCATCCTATGCAATACCGAAGAGGAAGTACGATTTATTAAGTAACAGGGTGTCAAGACATACTCTCCCCAGAATTTAATTGGAAAGTGGGCTAGAAACCTAAGTACCTAGGCTATATTTATGATGTGTGTATATGTTTTTTTTCAACTCCTTTGTTTTGCTGTGGTGTCGCAACACAAGATGTTTGAAAGTTAATCCCTTGTTCAAGAAAACAAGTTTTCATACTCAGAAACTCAGTTTCATTATCACTTCCGATAATCTTAACTTGCTTATCAAATTATCGTAGAAACTTTTCAATATTTGAGTCACCCGTTTCTTACTAATTACCAAAGAGACCCCACAACCCGTGTGCAATCATCTACTATTGACAAAAAAATAAGAAGCGCCACATGAAGATTCAATTCTATAAGGACCTCATAAATCACAATGTATAAACTTAAAAATTCTGGATGCTTTATTATCACTCAAAAGGAATACATTCCTTTTTTCTTTCTCTCAGTGACATACATTACAAGCTTTCTCAACTTTACTACTACTATTACTGATTCTGCTGCTGCTGCTGCTGCTGCTACAACTATTCCTAACTTTTTGAACAAAAAGAGATTTGGTTACTTTAACCAAAGGGTGTCCTAAACTTTTCTTCCACAATTCCAACACATCCAGTTTTAAAGCTTTTATGCGTGGTATGGTCCAGAAGTAGTAAATTCCATCCTTTTGTTCGCCTATGCCAATCAACCTCCATGTTGCTCGGTCTTGCATATATTACACAAGTTATTAGTTAATTGCATAATACAATTAAATTGATCAGTTAGTTGGGACATAAATCAAATAGCATGTCATTCAGGGCATATAAAGGACTCCTCTGAGAGCTATACCCTCATTGAGTTTGATTGATCCTTCTTTGGTAGCTATAGAGTTGCTCCCATTAGGTAGACTCAATAGACAATGTTGAATTTCTCGTAGGCCTCCCAAAGCATTCAACTCTCTGGTCATATGATTTGAAGCTCCCGTGTCAATTGTTGAGGTAAAGCGAGTTGTCTTACCATTCAATCGGTCACTTGTGCCTGGTTTCTCTTGATGCAACAATCTAATCGACATCTTTCATTACTTATTGCTCAACCTGGGGACTCTAGTGCTTGTGGGTTCTTTCTCTCATTTTTTTGCTTGAACTATATTCACTCGTGTACCTTCACGACCACATCCTCTTAAAGAATTTCCAGGCGCACCTCTTCCTCAGGCACCCCATACGTTGTTATTTTATGAACGTGGCACATTCTCATTTCGATACCCGAAGTCCCGCTATTCCGGATAGACAATGATCTCATAATAGAGTTGTGGGTTGTGTTTGTTACGATCACTATTTGGACACATTTCCATTTATTTTCAATGCCTCTCCAGAAGAAAAGGTTCTTCTTGTGCGCCAAAGGCCACGACTGTTCCCCGTTCTCCTGGTCCTCGAGCTACCCATTTTACTCGTTTATCTTGCACCAGCTTTTGACAAATCTTTGTTCAAAGATGCAAGAGATTCCCTGCTTACAAATTTGAATGGACGGTGGCGTAGACATTCTCATCTAGTCACTTAAGGAAAATATGGACCTTTTCATCTTATTTTTTCAAGGAAACAGCGATGAGGAACTGCTCATAGTTTCCAAGCTTTTCCAACAGGGACGTTAACTTCTCGTAATAATTCACAATACTCAGATCTTTCTGCTTGCCACCGACAAGAGCAACCTTTAGTTCTTGGATTCTTGGTCCGTTTCTGACCGAGAATCATTCCCAGATACTCTTCTACAAGTCTTTGGCTACCTCTATATGTGAGATGGTGGTCTGGAGAGGGGGTTTAATGGAGTTCCAGAACCATGACACCAATAATGAATTTATGGTCCACCAGTCCTCCAGATTTGGTGAATCCTCATTGGGTTTTATAATAATCCTGTCAACAAAATCAAATTTCTTTCTTACTCTAATGGTTGTTTGAACTGATCGGCCCTGTTCGCCATAGTTTTCTCCCATCAAAATCACTTTAGTAATGACGAGTCCTGGGTTGTCGTTTCACGTGATATCTTATGGAGATATCATTTTTTGGCTGGTAGCTTTGTCAACTATGGCACTAGTGCCGACGGGTGCTACAACCATGATCTCACTGATTCAATGAAGAATTTTCACAAAGATAATGGATCATCCATAAGTTCTGATACCATGCTAAATTGGAACAAGGAAGAGTATATTTTGGGATGAAAACTTAATAATCACTTAATTATGTGGTTTATTATGTGAAAAATTGGATATACGAGTGCATAAATATGTGTTTGATTTTAAATTGTATAATATTGCTTTGCAATTATACCCTTGGTACTCTTAATAGCATTTCTAAATGAAAACATTATTAATTCTATGCAAGGATGCTTGGCTCTTTCATATTTAATCTGCGAGTAAGTAATACAACAATTTTTTTTATCTCATGCTTTATCTGGTATAAGATAATACATCAATTACCGTACAACTAATATGGATATTATTTATACAAAGAAAGCCAAATACATAGGTAGCCCCTTAACCTTGTCACCATTTTTCACTTGAACACCTTAACCAAGGTTGTGACATAGTAGATACCCAATGTAAGTACAAAATGTATCTATTAAGCACTTCGAGCTGACATGGCACAAGTAGTGTTTACACTTCCTTTTAAGCACGTGAAACATGCCAAAAAATAGCCCACTCTTTCTCTCTCCCACCTCATCTTCCTCCTCCTTTGCCTCCCTCTCCATTCTGCTATTTTTGGCCAAACATATACATTAAGCCTGAATTCTTCCACTTTCAAATATTGCTGGTTTAAGGGACTATAGACATAAAGTGTTAAGAGCTTAACAAAATATACATACGTTTACGTTTGAGAAAAAGAATGAAAAAAGAACAATATGTGTGTTAGTAAAACTGTATATGTCTAACTATTTTGAATTGATTGGCTTAATTAGATAAATAAACCCTCATGAACATTAATCTAAACCCCACTCGAGGTAGGAGTATGGTCTGCATACATCTTTCCTTCCTCAGACCCCACTTGTGGGAATATACTGGGTTTTTTGTTGTTGTTGTTGTTGGTGTTGTTGAACATTAATCTAAACCAAATCATTACTTATTCCGATCTTTCAAATGATTTAGGGCCATATGGGTTTTGCCTTCCATGTAATCTCCATGCTAAAAAATTAAAGTATTGTGCTTGAAGAAAAAGGAGACAACTCTGTGTACTTAAAATAATTAAATGAGGTAATCGTTTGGATTTTCTCCCTTTGTATCCAGGCTATAATAGTAAGCTTTTGTGAAGTGAAAAACAGAGCTAATTATGGTAATTTAAGTAGATTAATGGGGTCATTGGGTTAATCTTCCCATGTGTTGGTAAATGTTTGGGGTTCTGAATTGAAGTAGGTGATGGTTTGGCATGAAGTCAATGGTAAACGGTGGTGACACTACAACAAAAAGGGCTTTTAACGGTCATTTATTAGCGGCAATAATCCCTTTGCCGGTAAATAAGTTTAATAGGTTCAATAATTGTGGCAAATCACCTATTGTCGGTACAAAATATATCATTTAATGACAATAAAAAGAAGAATACTGTTAAATATCTACCCAAAATATCACATTCGCAAACTAGTTTGCAAAACCCTAGAAATTTTTTCACAAATCTCATCTCTGTGTGTCCCGCGGCCCAATCCCTGCTTACCGACGGCTTTCACCGACACCTCACACCATCGCCGCTCATTGTCGCCTCACTATCGCCAATCTCCGTCGCCTTAGTGTCACCGCTGTTGCCTCTCAACATCTCCAATCACCGTTGCCTCATACCATCGCCGATCACCGTCGATTTCACCATTGCCTCTCAACCGTCGATCGCGTGTTCAATCTCGTCATCATCATCCTGGTAATATACCCTAACTTCTCTCAATTTTGACTTTTCTTTTTGCTTTAGTTAATTACTTAATCAGTGGATAAAATTAGTTTTAGGTTCTGCAAATAGTAGATGTGGAGAGAATTTGGAGGCAAATGCAAGGAGTTGCCTTTGGAAATTATCGTGCTTTCATTTCTGCTGGTGATGCTCTACATCCCATTCGAGAAGAAGTTTCTTCTGTCGATAAGCATCTCGAGCCCTTGGTAGTTTTTACAGAAGTTTCTAGAAGTAATTGCTTTGATTTTCACTTGTTGAATTACTATTTTAGCTCAATTAGAAAGTAGTAATTTTGAAGACTTATAACCGAGACAAATATGTTATTTAATTAGGTCTGGTGCATTGCTATTATAGCTCTCATAGAGTTCGATAAAGTCTGATTCAATAGGCTTAGTGCATGATTTTGATTTATGGAATTGCTATATTAGCTCAGTAGGAATTAGTCCTGCAGACTAACTACTGAGACGACATTATGTGAATGATTTTGTTTGCTGCAACTGCTATTATAGCTCTTATATTTGGATAAAGTCTGCTAGAATAAGTTTAGGGCATGATTTGGTTTATCCTTTTGCTAGATACGTGGGATGCACACGCTTGTACGAAATGCAAATACAAAAAAGCGTGACATTTTTTTTATGCAGATAGTCTTATTCGCTTGGTATGATCATCTTTATCTTATGTAAAATAATTCTCTTTGGACCATATAGTAAAACATAGGTTTTACTCATGTTTGAGGTTGTGGAGCATGGTCTTGGTCACCTTCCCTTCACTGAGAAGCCGATAAGCACTCCTACAGGTAGCTTTGTTATTATAATTTGCCTCCATTTAAAAAGGCACATGAAGAAGGACTAAGATTAATGATTGTGGTGCCCCTATTCAGACTTGAATTTGCCTTTCTTAAACTTAGAAATATGTTAGTTTAGGTGTGATAACAGAGAGTTAGTCCATCAAGTCTAGGGAGGTGGGAGGTGATCTTAAATGAACACATTTTCACATGAGTTTAAATTTCAAGCATTATACGTTAAAAATTTTTTTGAACAAGATTACTTAAACGTCAACTGAACCTAGATGCAGCTGTTCACCTATACACTTGAGGAATAGAAGCAGTGTAACAAGCAAGAATTACCTAATCATCTTTTTTTGCAGGATCAGTTTATAGTGGAGTCATTTTCTATAAATGCTTGTGTGGAGTGTCGATCATTAGAAGGTATTCATTTCCTACTAGCGGTGATAGCATTTACTACAAATAATCCAGATAGTTTATGTTAATTGTAAATAATTAATAAACTTCAGTAATTGAAATTAAACGCTAACATAGTTTCCTTCGACCAGTGGAGAAAGCATGGAAAATGCATTGAGAGCTTGCTGCAAGGGAATCAAAATCGAAAAAATTCTAATCCACGGGGAAGGTAATAGTGGAAGGCAGGTTTGTCAAACAACTTGCCAGTTTTACTGAATTTCCATATTTCGCCTCCTCATTATTCTCAAAATGCTTCCATCCAGAGACGAGCAAAAGATAGAAACACATATTAGAGCAGAGAGTTGTGATACTGCAAAAAATTACTCAAGGAAAGAACAATGGCTTTAAGACAACTAGACAAGTTACATCGTCTCTTTCACTCTAACAAAGTCATCATGCATAAGTTAGTGTCTTGATCTCTTGTATCAAGGCTGTTATCTATTACATTTATGGAGAGATTTTAGGGTTTCTTATGATGGTTTTGCTATTTATTTTATGTCTTTGGCAGTCAATATTTGCATTCTGCTTCTCCTTTTAAGTAAACGTGTGAAATCTAGATAGTTATCTAGATATGTCCATTGATGCAGATAAAGAACTTTGTGGCCAAATTCAGAGGCTTCAACAGCTTGATCGGGAAGCAAGTTGTTGCCTTACTAACAACAATAAAGGGAAAAGCAGAGAAATGATTAGTGTTTGCAACTCTCTTCCAAATGCAATGGATAGCTCAACCTTAAAAGCGACCAGAAAATGTAGCAGGCAATCTTTGCTTGACGTACAAGACATAGTTACCGAGTTTCCCAAGGAAGAAGAACTACCATCTAGACCTCCAAAGCCTGATTACTATAGAACAAATGTTCACATTTCAGGTTTGTCTTTGCAGATGGGATGCCAAGCTTGGAAAACAGAACCAAATTACTTCAGAAAATTTCTCCACAAAATAACATCATTTATGTAATTGTGGAAACAACTCAAAAATCTACAGAGGTATGTTAAAAAAAATTCTGGCCCTCGATATTCTCGAACTCACCACATAATTAATACAGAGAAGGTGATTATTTGTATCGATGAGGAGTAAAAAATTCAGTTATTATTGATCTCTCTTTTCTTTAGTGTCCTGATGTATTTGTAGGTGTATATGAAAACATTTTTAGGTTTCAAGTCATGTGAAAAAAAAAAATGGGTTTGTGCACAAGCACTGGTGCAAGTATTTGAAATTGTCCCCCTTTGTTCCTAACTTGCGCTTACTCTTTTATTGTGTCATTAGTAACCACAAGGCGACCACACTAATCAAATCCAAGTATCCAACTAGTAGCTTTGCTCGGCTGATTTGGAAGCTAAAGTAGTTACATCTCCTTGTCTTCTAATTCTCTTGCTGTCAGCTTTTGCTATGCGGTGATTAACTTTTTGTTATAGTTTCAGTTATTGCTTTCTTAAAGCCTGCCGCGCCTCATTCTATTGGTTGCAGAGATGTCACATATATTACTTTCAGTGGTAAAATCATAATTGCTGCAGGGTATAGCTTCAACAGCTTTAATGTTCATATGAGACAAAGTTGCTCCACCTGCGACAAGTTATTGGCAGATCTACTCCACCAGAATTATCCATGCCTCAAAATTTCAATAGATGCTACTGGTCAGGTAATTCGATTTCACAAGTTTCTAATATCACTCTCTAAATCCCTTAATTCCACCTTTTTCAGTTAATTTTGCAAGTCTTTGCAACTGTAAAGATTGAAAAAAAATTGGCTTCGATTGTTTTGTTTCTTTCTCAACTCTTTTATTCCTAGAGCTCAAAAGATCTACACTAGGATGAGATGAAAATCTTGGATCTAGATTGTCAGACTTTAAAGATTGGTTCTTGACAACAACAACAACTTGTTTTTGATGTTCATACAAATTGGGTAATGCTTTCATCTTCTCTTTTAAACCATGATGTGGATTCCTAGCCACTGTTGAATATTCTTGATCTATTCTTGGTCTTGTCCTTTTATCATTGTCAAATATTTTGCATATATCTTCCACTCCTACAGCAGGGTACCACGAAAGGGAAACCATACATCCCTATCTAGAGATTTTTCTTAAAGAGATCTTACTGTACAAATAACAATGAAGGATTAGTTGTAATTATTTTCTACATTGCAGGTTGTGCAATAAATCAGTGCTAGTTAACAGACTTGGTTTGGTGGACTTTACCTTGATCAAGAGTGGAATAAATACTTCTAATTCAAGTATAACCCTAGTTATCTGACACGACCCAGAATCCAGTTAGGCCGTGCGGGCACCCGACATCCTCCCCTAGACCCGTCGGGCGAATCCTTACCAATTAAATTAGGAAAATAAATATAACAATTCATAAATAAGGACAGGACTTTTAAAAAAACACAGACATACTGATACCTCTAAGCTGTACAAAAGAAATTACAGCTGACTACCCAATATACTAGGTTTAGGGCTATCCAGACTAGACATCTAAGAGTACAGAAGAAGACAAATACCTCATGAAGGGAGCAAAGTGCAACTGAAATAATAAACATAAAACTGGTGGCCATCAGGAATAAAAGCTGGCTCACCCTGACAGCTGAAGTCGTCTTCGCTCCTTCACAACGTGGCGAACTCAGTCCTGGAGTGAACCTGCCGAAACGAAATAGATAGACAAAAACAAACAACCAACAAGGGTGAGTCAAAAGTACTCAATAAGTGGGGCAGACTAGCCACTTCAAAGGATAGGATAGCTAGACAGGGAGAAAAGAAACAGATAAACCAAATTCCTCTTATTTAAATTATAAAAAGGCAGAGCCAGATAATAACTAGAAACACGTATGGAATGACAAACTCATCAACAACCAGGAACGTAAGATAGCCAAAACATATAGGTATCCCGAACACATCAACAATTAGAAATACATCCTGTTGCGGCGTGCAACCCGATCCATATATTCATCCTGTTGCGGCGTGCAACCCGATCCATATATTCATACTGTCGTGGCGTGAAACCTTATCCATATATTTATACCGTTGCAGCGTGCAACCCGATTCACATATTCATACCGTTGCGGCGTGCAACCCGATCCACACATTTATACTGTTGCGGCGTACAACCCGATCCCCGCAACCCAGAATAAGAGCCAGAAATATATAGGCAAACTGAGATATGTCTACGACATAGTATACATACCGCATACATAAAACACAACACAATACACACAATAGTCAGTATGCGGTGCAATGAGATGGGATGAATGCGGTACGATGCAATGCAGTCACATATGCCTGATACCTATCTCCGGCGCGGGACTCTCATCGTCTACCAGGAGATATATGTAATAATGATCCTTCACCAGCTCGGGACTCTCATCGATTACCGGGAAGTATATGCAATAATGACCCTTCACCGGTGCGGGACTCTCATCGCCAACCGGGAAGTATATGCAATAATGACCCTTCACCGGTGCAGGACTCTCATCGCCAACCGGGAAGTATATGCAATAATGACCCTTCACCGGTGCGGGACTCTCATCGCCAACTGGGAAGTATATGCAATAATGATCCTTCCCCGGTGCGGGACTCTCATCGCCAACCGGGAAGTATATGCAATAATGACCCTTCACCGGTGCGGGACTCTCATCGCCAACCGGGAAGTATATGCAATGCTCAAAACCAGAGTGCAATGCTCATATGCTCAATGCAATACCAACAACAGGGCATAACAAATAATATACAATGTAAATTTAAAGCTAAGGCGTAATGAATACGCGTATCGGCAGCTACATACGTAAGGAACACATGGTAGAAAATCCACAAGGCCAAGGGCCTCCAAAGAAATGGATATAAACACTTACCTTGTTACAAAGTTAGCACAGCCACTCAACAACCGCTTTATCCTTTGGATTCCCTGCCAAACAATCCTGCTGTATTCAAAAAGCAGAAAACTATATCAAATAAGGCTAAAGGCTTCATTCCCCACATCTTAGGGTAATCCAGTTAGGAACCTGATACCTTATTCACATACGCAATACGCAGGCCAGGCCTATGTACAGGATTTAAGGTCACATAACCAAACCCTAAATAAATTACATTTATATGTTGCCCATAACTCACTGAGTACGAATATATAATCAATTCCATTATCGGGGTCCATTTGACCCTTTAAACTATTTATTGAACTTACTAAAATGATGTCTGATATTCCAAGTTTTACCGTTAAAACATATTCAAACACACGCAATAAATTCAAATAATGCATTAAGATCATTACCTGAATGTTTCGGGGTAAAAATTCTACTATTTTCCCGGCTTTTTTCTCCTTTTCCGGCATTTTTTTTCTACTGCGTCATTCTCGTTTCTCTGTTCATGTTCCGTTTTTTGTTTCTGTTTGTTGAATGTATCTGCTAAGGGATAACATATACTCAGTTCTTTTCATTTGTTTCTTTTTGCTTTTTTGTCGTTTTTTCTTTTTCTTTTCTTTTATTTTATTTTCTTTTCGCGATGAAAATTAAAACGGTACCCTATGATATTTAAAATAATTCCGACTTTTGCATACAAGTTATACAAAATATATGTAACATACTCGCAAAAGCGGATCTCAAATCTGGTTCCCGAAACTCAAGTTGCGAATTTAAATGGAAAAATGTCAAATTATTTAACTTTCGGCTTTTTAGCGGAAACTAGCCGAACAACATCGAAATTCACTTTCAAAAGTTCACAAAAGTCATAAATAATCATACGAACCTAACGACGCTTTCGGATTTCGAATCGGAGCTCATTCGCCAAAACCGAGCTCGAAAATCTCTTTTTAATATTTATCGACAATAAAAACTGAAACCTTCTTCCGATGCCTACCAAACGAGGTCTGATTTAACTCAAATTTTACAGACAAGTCCCAATGGACCTTACGAATATTTTTAAATTATCGGCACGCCAATCGGAGTCCTATCTTCCGAAACGACTAACCGAAGTTGTTTCATTATCGGACTTGACATGAAACTTCTTACTGGACTAAAGTTATGTTCATGTTCTTTGATGGTGTTAGAAACAAAAAATATTGATGAGTTTTTATTTAGTGGAATTTAATGAAATATTATGCATTTTGTCATGAATGTTAGTATGTTTTACTCGAAATGTTTGTATTTTTGAAGAGTAAGAATATTATGGTATGAGAATCATTTTAAGCTACAATATAATGACTCTAGAATGTCCTATTTTACCGGCTAAAATTGATCTTTATAGGCGATACATGTGATGAACCAAGCCCCATTATTTGTGCCAAATTTAGTGGCAGTTTGAATGGATGGCAACAAATGCCGCTATATCTAAGGGTCTTTTAGCGGCAATAGAATGAGCCTTTACGAGCACTCAAATCAATTGTCGGAAAAATCTTTAGCGACGTACGGCAACATTGCCTACTAATAGGTAATTGCTCGTAAAACTATTAATGACAATTGTTAATGCCGCTAAAAGCCATATCATTTGACGCTAAATGTGACTTTAGTTGTAGTGTGAAGGGGAACAAGGAAGGTGTCTGTGAAGAATGTTTTATTTTCTTTTTTCTAATTTCTACGTGTCAAAGTTCGATTTGTTTGTTTGCCACATCATTGGGCGTGGAAATCACGTGCTTAATGTAGGTGAGGGAATGTCGTGGAGGTTCCTAATAGATATATTTTGTACCTACATTAGGTGTCTATTAGGTTACACCTTTAGTTGAGGTGTTCAAGTGAAAAATAGTGACAAATTTATGGGGCTATCTATGTATTTGGCCCAAAGAATAAGTAAGATAACCAAAAAAGGAATAAAGCAATTCAAAATTTTATACCATAATTATCAATCTTAGTACCTCAAACCAAACGTCCCCTGAGTGAAGATGCATAAGTAGTGTGTATCTCTTTGTACATCTGAATTCTAATTTGGTTACTGTCCCTTCAATTGATGAAGAGTAACTTACACTTTCTTCATCAGCCTCATTGTACGAAGAAGTATCCATGCATAAATAACCATATAAAAAATCATAAATAATTATAGAAAGGAAAAAGAAAAAGTATAGGGATGCGCTTCAACTTCCAACTCCAGAAGCACCTGAAATCCTTCATCGTTCTTCACAAGAGAGCTCTTGCTATATCCTTGCTTTCCCAGTCCAAATGTTTCTCCTGATTCTGTTTTGTAAACTTAGTCAAAATTACTAAAGTTTATTGCTCCTCCCTTAACCCCCCCACCCTCAAAAAAAAAAAAAAAAAAAAAAAAAAAAAAAAAAAAGAAAAAAGAAAAGAAAACAAAAAAGAAGAAGGCTCAAGAAATAAAAGATTTAACTGATAAAGTAAAGAATTCTTACACTGTTGGTGTATCTTTAACTGTTACTATTATTATAGAGAGTTTATTATTTTTCGGTTACTAATCCCCACTTATTATTGATATTTATATGTATATATCCTTAGGAGTATCTAGTAGTACCGAATATCTTCGTCAGTGCATTAACTAGAAGTTAGATTGAGGACTAAAGAAGTGTCATGGGATATTGAATTTTGAAAAAAAACGAGGAGTTGGACGGTTAAGCTCGCACTAATCAAAAGAGATGATAGTTGGATTGAAGCTTTCAAGTAACGTAGATTCCTTCAAGTGAGATCTGTCTTGACCATTTGCTCCAACTGCAATAGAAAAATCCTTAATGAGAGAAGCACATTGTCTTGGTTGAGTTTGGTAAAAAACCTTAGAGATCACAAGCTCTCCTTCCTTTTCATCTTCATCATCACCAAGATGATATTGATGCATCACCCAATTTGTTTTCTCAGGTTTTCTTTGTTTTCCATAGTTTGTATAGAGCACAAGTATCTTCTTATAGCCTTTCGCTTTGCCTCTAATCACAATTGGCCTTGTCTTGCCCGTCTTGTGCCATCGAGTTTCATTTCCTTCTATATTTGTGTGAACTTTTCTTCTTTTTCTTGTACCAGTGGTATATGCTTTGGATGGTCTATGAAAAAAGTGTCGGACTATGCCATCTTTAGCTACTCCTGCATCATCCAAGAATAAATCATGTCAACCATTATGTTAGGGTTTTGCCCTGAATTTCTAAACTCTATTTCTTGAAGGAATGAAAAAGAGTTATATAAAGAATATATCTCCTTTATGCGTATCTTTTTCTTGGAGAAAAAGTCTTCACAACTACAAATAGATGATCTCTACAACAACAAACAACAAAAACTCCAACAATGTAGTCATTCAAAGAATCATGTTTAGAGGGAGACTTTATATTTTTGTATTTTTATCAGTAATTTTTAATCTCTGCCTTTGTAGGTCAATTCATGACCAAACCCTAATAAAAAGAAGTCTTTTGGTATATGTCTGATTTATTGTCATCCAAAATTGATGTATCAGCTTCCGCATGATGCCATTTTATTTCAATCCAAACAAGTGGTATCAGAGCCACTGGTTTGATAAGCTAGGTTGAGCGATGTCGAAGATAGGGTCAAGCTGGTTTAGTTCTAACCGCAACCCATATGAAGATAATGAAGATTTTTATCCCAAAAATTTGATCACGATACTACATGTGAAGATACACTTTTAACCATATTATTTTCAAATGCTGCAACCATATATTCAAAATTCATTTTAACCCATGTTTGAGCCACTTTAAACCAACAACAGTTTTGACTTATGTCTACATGTAACATATGGGCTCCAATATCAATTTCAACTCATGCTCATTTATTAAGGCATGAGCTCCATTTAACCAATGCCAATTTTTAACCCATTCTTGGGCTCCTTTTAACCAATATTTGGGCTCTTTTCAACTATATCCAAAATTTTTAATCCATACATGTTTTTAAATATGATAAGAAGCAGCGTGAAGAAGAAGATCAAGATCACATTGTCAGAAAATTCAGGCCATGCGGAAAATTGTTAGGGTTTGCCCTGAATTTCTAACCTATTAGGACTATATTTCTTAAAGAATATATCTCCTTCTATGCTATCATTTTTTTGGATAAGAAGTCTTGACAACTATAAATAGATGATCTCTACAACAATAAATAACAAAAACTCCAACAATGTAGTCATTCAAAGAATCATGTTTAGGGAAGACTTTATATTTTCCTATTTTTATCAATGATTTTTAATCTCTCCTTTTGTTGGTCAATTCATGACCAAACCCCAATAAATAAAAGTCTTTTGATATATATCTGATTTATTGTAATCCAAAATTGATGTGTTAGCTTCCGCATAATGCTATGTTATTTGAATCCCAACACATTATGCTTACTAGGTAGGAATATCTGAAACTACATTGAAATTTGCATGCATTTGACTGCCTAACATCCTTCACTTCAAATCATTTAGTAATACTACAAATATGAAAGATGAATCAACTTGAAGAATCTATAGCTTGTATAAAAAATAGTTTCCTTGCATGTATTTCATGGACTTATATGGAGGGACCTCTAATTATCTCTAGAGCTATTGCATTTTCTTTTTGGCATTAATTAAATTAAAAAAAATAGATATTGGACCCAAATCAATTCAAAAGCTAATTAATGAGAGCTTGATTGTCCAAACATCATATAAGGAGACAGTTTAGACTATTCTTTCAACCAAAGATATATAGAACGACTTAGAAGTTTCCGAACCCAAATTTTTTAGCTGTTAATTGTAATTATGGAATTTTAAGTACCTAAATTAAATGATTTGGAAGTTTATTGAACTTGTAAAATCACCTGGCAACATATCTGGATGGGTATAGCAGATTCCATCCTCTCCCTCGAGTGTCTGGATGAACTCATCAATTAGAGGATGGATATTTTGAGCATCCACTTCTACTTTTGCCTCCAAATGTTCAAGAAGTTCTTGATCACTTGGATCAAACTTCACCCCAGCAGGCAAACCTGGAAGGTTATGAATCCCATCCTGCTCCTAAATTTTTAGTCACAAGAAAAAAGAAACCAACAAAATGAAATAACTCATAAATAACCAAAAAGATTGAACTATATATAGGAAAAAAATTACTAAAGAGGAATTTCACTAACCTTTTCTACAGATCTTATTGGATGACCACAAGAAGGACAAACCATTGTTTTAGCTTTAGGAGTTCCATTTGTAAAAGGATTTTCCAAACTATTACTTGGTCGATCCTTTGATGGAATGGATTGTTCATCAGCAGAGTCATTACTACAAGTCATTTATCCTTCGTTTCTTTGCTATAAGAACATAGGATTACGACAACCCTTTTCACTATTGTTCTCTTACTAGCTATTCCAAATAAAAAAATCTAGAAGGAGAGACAAAGGGTTAAAAGGAAAAAAGGAAAAGCAACTTGCGTCTTTGAGGCATGTTCTCCCTCAAGCTAATTGGTCTTCTAGGTTGGGAAGGTATTGAATTCTCTTTTCACCTTTTTAGTCTTTCACGATTATTTTTTTCCTACTCAATGCCTGTTAGTTCTTACTTCACTTTACTCTTGAAGAAAGAAAGAGAAAGAGAGGATGCTACACCTAGAGATTAAAAATATATATAGAGGTCGATTTAAAGTTGAGAAATACTACTACTTATTATTACTACAAGGAATGGACTTGCTTGAACCTCACGTCTTCGTGAGATCATTTGAGTAATCATGCTTCATATTGAATACATGTAGTTCTGCTCTTTCTACACTATCTGAAGGTATCTTTGATGTGATAGTTTAATTTCTTCCAATATAGACTTCTCTATCATGTTAACATGCATGCCATAATATTTGTTAGATTATAAGACTTTAAACTTACAATGTTAAATATATATAACATTTGTTTAGGTATAAAAGCTTTTCATTAAAAGGGGTAAACTGTACATTTTAAAGTTGATTATTTTTCAAATATATACATGTACCTTTCTTTTTTAGATGACTCAATATGGTAGTGGTGTCACATCAAATAGAAAGAAAAAGAATAATTTAATAGTACATCCATTTCTATGTGTAAGTCTTAGTTTGTCTTGGGTACCAAGTTTGAAAAGACAATTCTTTTGAAGTTTATGATGAAATTAAGTTTGTATGGTGACAAATCATTAGGATAAAATAAAAAGTTTAAAATTAAATTATTTTTTTATTTAAAAATGTGTCAGTCGTTTTGGTACATGATTAATAAAGAAATTGTGTCATTTATTATTTAGGGGAGAGAAAAGAGTATAGGGCAACCTGCTAGTGAGAAGAATCAGCTCATTACTCCCAGCAACACCTCCCAAGCTGGTGGGGTTACAGTTCTAGTGTCGCCCTAGAGTGTACACGAAGCCATCTCCGGAATCGACTAAACAAAAGAAGAAAATACAAAGGGGGCAAAATACAACACCCACCAATAATTCCATTGCTTCAAGTAAACTTCTCATGCAATACAAGAAACCTTCCCAATCCACCCTACCCTCCTACGTTTTGCTCTTTCTTTATAGGCCAATAATTAGATAAATCTTAAATAACTGTTTATATGGTAGGACAGGTCAGATAATTGGGCAATGATAGACATAATTGACTTGTAACAAAAGGTTCTTGAGCTTATTAGGAAAATAACGTGTCATGCAAAGTGTTCCAGAGTTTGTGTTATCGGATTTCTGGTATCTACATACCATATTGCCAAAGCAACAGCAATGACAGGCCAGACTGCACCATTGATTACAATCTTCCAGTTCAATTTTTTCCATTCATTAATAACTACCATAGAAATCGGACGAAGCTTTAGTAAACAATTATTTATATTATTAACGGTAAGTTTGTTATAATAAATATAACAATGAGAAATAAGGTAATAGCTGTACTAGTAGAAAATCTTTTTTATCGACGGGTATGAGTATGTCTTGTAAGTGAAATAAAAAGATATGGTTGGTCACTGAGGTAGCCCAAGCTACCTCTTTGGCGGGCAATGATTACGGAAAGATAAAATGATACCAAGTGTAGAGTTTGTATTGTAGTAATATAAAATGTAGTTCTATAATAGGTGAATGACTCTGCTCGATGATCTAACAACCAAGCTACTCTTTTTTCTTATCCTAATATATTATGCAAATCTGGAGGCGGACTTGATTCTTTTCATTCGGTCTAAGGTTTGTGGATAGAAGATAGATTCATTAGAGCTTTCCCGTACATTTTTGTGAAGAAACTAAGAACTACTCGATCGGGTCCCAATTTATATGGCAGTGTTTAATTTGACATGAAATTAAAAAATAAAGAAAATTTTTAAAATTTGTGATCTAAAACAAGCCATAGATATTTGTAAGGTTGAAAATCATTTCATAAAAGCAAACTATTTTACTTAAAGAAAAAATGACATTTTTTTTGGGACAAACTAAAAAAGAAATAATGCCACATAACTTGAGACCCAAGGAGTATATAATTATGTCAATTTATATGTATTTAACAATTAAAGTTTAAGGGATCCAATTAGATACATTAATTTTGCATTGTTGTATTTCAAAACCAAAATGGGCAAAAATTTTAACCTAGTGTTCTCAAAATTGACTGGTTTTGAGAGATTATCCCTATTTAACATGGTTTAAGAAAAATGACACCCGCTTGGTCCGAAGGCAGCACTTCAAATTATTAACGGGCAAGTGTGGCCTCTTAGGAATAGGTCAAGTGGCAAGTGTGCCTAGGCAATACTTCAAATTATCTGAGAGAATAAAGAAAGAGATTTGAAGGCGCAAGTGCTGCCCATGTAGTACTTTATTTAGGAGAATGTGAAATTCAATGGAAAATATTTCCTAAGAAAGAAGGGCAATAGGCAAATGCTATCTGAGAAATGGTGGGCGAAAATACGGGCATCATGAAAGATTCATAGGGACATTTTCATCCGAAATTTATTCACTAAACCAAGTGGAGGTCATTTTTTTCTAAACCACTGTTAGGGGGCCAAAAGGCAAAGCATTGCCTATAGTGTCGTAGTTCTCCAATTCAGCCCCAAAATGTTCCAAATTTATCCCTAATCTCTTGAATATGTTTTAACCTGTCAGATCCCCATCAATGTAGCTGGTGTCGCAATTTTGGCCTTTTTGACTAGTTTTATAAGCAAATGATCTTTAGCTCTTTTTTATATGAGAAAATATTTTTTTGTCCTTTATTGTACTAAAGCATATTTTAGTTAAACGTTTTAACTGTTAGGCAACGAGTAATCGTAAATTGTGAGGATCAACATTTCAATATTACTCAAAATTTTACTTTTAAGTCATGAGTTTGTTCAATATTTAATATTTTGTTAATTAGTGCATATTAATTTTTCTAATAGGACATATTTTGATGATCTATGAATACTTATGACGATTAAGGTCTAAGCTAAGTTTTTTTTATGAGGCAGTAGTCATAGACAATTTAGTAAGACATGGTTAAAAAAATTTACGCCTAAGTGTTGCCTATCCGTCAAGATTTCAAGACAATTCAGTAAGAGGGGTAGAAAGATTTATATGTAAGTGTTGCCTATCCGTCATAAGTTCAAGATAATTTAGTAAGACACAATATTTTTTAAATTGACTAAGTATTGCCTATCAGTCAGGAGTTCAATATAAATCAATAAGAGTGTGAGATGAATTATGAGTTATTCGAAAAGATTTCCTTGAAAGTTTTAGTACCAAGTGTTGTCTATTCATGGGAGTTCAAGGAAATTCAGTAAGACATGCTTGATAAATTTACCACTAACTATGGCCTATATGTTAGGAATTCAAGAATGTCTAAACTATTTTAGGGTTAGAGGGGGTATTTCCTTGTTTCTACGCATTAAATTGTGGGTGGCCATTTTTGTAAAACTTTATTAAGTGAGGTCACATGCCAAACCATTCCCTTTAAATATGTTGTAGCAAAGCAGAGTTTTATTTAAAGATGGAGTTGTTAATACTCAATGATTGACACAGATAAGGAAGTGAATCATAGAGGGATTCTTTTCACACATGTCAGTGAGTAAGAGAAACCCTAGCAAGCGAAGGTATAAAAGCAAGTGAAGGAGTCCTGGTACAATCATTCACTCAACTAGAAAAGGCACAAAGAATCTTCCAGATCTGAGAACAAGCTTTACGTCAAGAGAGTGAAGGAACCATTAGCTAGTTCCTTTAATTAGTTATTGTGCAAGTTTGTTTTAATTTGTAACCTTATTCAGCTTTGTGATGCACTTATTTTAGGTTGTTTTCTATGAGACTTTAGAGTGTGATTTTTCATAAACTAGAGTGTAGTTTGTGTGAACTTGGGGCTAGAGTTTAAAGTTTGTGTAACCTGAATTTACTTATGTGTTGGTAAAGGTTTAAATTCAAGTCTTGGGTCGTGGTTTTTTTCTCCCTTGAGCAAGGAGCTTTTTCCAGGTAAAACTGCTTGTGTTTTTTTTTTTTTTACGTATTTGTGTGTTTAAACCAGGCTCACGTTTAAAACTCAAAAATTAAACAATGCCACTATTCACCCCTCTCTAGTGTTACTTTAGGGTGCAACGTGTGTAACAAGTGGTATCAGAGCAGGTCTTCACTCATAAAGATTAACATCTTTGAAGGATCTGAATCATGAGTGCACCACATGGGAAGAATGGAGAATTTTCTGTTGAATGAAGATTATCAGTTGTGGCAGATAGCCACTCAGGGACCTCTTGTGCCATTACTACAACTGGTAAAGGAGCTGCACGTGAAACTGTTCCTAATGACCCTAGCACATATGTTGAGGCTGATTTCAAAATGACTGAAAATAATGCAAAATCCAAGATAATTCTCTGTTGTGGTCTTGGACCAGATGAGTAAAATCGCATCTCAGCATGCTCTGAAGCCAAAGAGATATGTGATGCTCTACTGGTTGCACATGAAGGAACTAATCATGTCAAAAAGTCAATAATTGAACTACTTATGAGAATGTTTGAACTCTTTTCCATGGGAGAGAAAGAAGGAATTCAAGACATGCTGACTTGACTTACCGTAATAACGAATGAATTGAAATCCCTGGGAAAGATGTTTTCTGAAGAAGATTTTGTGACCAAAGTATTGAGAATCTTGCCAGATTCATGGGACTCAAAGTTTACTGCTATTATGGAATCTAAAGAGCTAGACAAGCTATCCTTTGATGAACTGGTTGGAAGTTTGAAAACTTAGGAACTAAGGAAACTTTCTCATGTAAAAGTTGAACTAGGGAAGGAAAAAATTCTAGCACTAAAGGCTACTCAGGACTTAGATGACATGAATGATGAGGATCTGGTCTTGTTCAGTAAGTTTAAGAAAAGGCTAAACATCTCAACGCCTAAAACCAAAGGAGATTATACTGGGAAGAAGAATATAATTGAAAATCCCAAATACAATGGTTGTTTCAAGTATGAAAAAATGGATCATGCTGCAAAAGACTGTCCATAATGGAAAATTGAGTGGAAGAAGAATATAGCAGAAAAAGATGAAGGATAAAAGAAGAATCGTCGTCCTGCGAATTTCAGAGCTCAAAGGAAAAAGGAGTTACATGCCTTTAATGCTATATGGGGAGACACAAATGATGAAGATGAAGATGAAGAAGAGGAGTCAGCTGAAGATGAGGCACCTTTAGCTCTCGTGGCTACTATGAAGCAGTTCGTTCAAGCTTAGGGTTAAAAATGGACCATTTGTTCCCTACAAGACAGATGAAAAGGGGAACAAGGAAGTGAAAACATACATGGAACTGACTGATGATGACTGCAAGACTCTTCAAAGGAATGCAAAGGCAAAAGTTGCACTAACTTGTGGACTAAGCGCTAACATCTATTACCTAGCAGCTGATTGCTCTACTGCGAAGGAGATATGGGAGCATTTGAAGATTCTGTATCAAGATCAAATAGCTCTCATGACTATGAGTGAAGGAGAACTTAAAGATGACACATCTGAGGTAAGTCTTCCTGTCATAAAGAAGAACATTCATTCATATTCTCAGAGGAAATTAGCTATTCTAATGCTTGCTTTAATTGATGAATCTGAGTATTTAAGTGCTAATAAAATGGAACTACTTTCAACAATTGAGGTTCTTAAATCCATGTGTGAAAGTATGAACTAAGTGAAGAAAACCTTTGAATGTGAGAAGGCTTTTCTTGAAGAAAGAGTGTAGAAAGTCGAAACTCTAAATCAAGCGCTCCACTTAGAAAATAATAGGAACAAGGAAGTCTTAGGAAAACTTCTCATGAATGAAACACAACTTGATTTAGAAGAAAAGATAAAGAAAGAAAATCAAGAACTCCTAGAGTTAACTAAGAAGAACAAAGAACTTCTGAATTAAAATAATAAGGCAGAATTTAAGCTTACTAAGTTTAAAAATTGGAATAGTTCCTCTGAGGCTATAAATTAGGTTGTTAATGAATATAACAGAAGTAGAAGTGGTCTGGGGTATAGGAAACCGTAGCCTGATTGGAACCCAAAAAAGAAAGTATGTGGGTTTACCAGAGAAGTTGTTATGTGTCCACTGTGGTAAAACTGGACACAGTAAACCTGAATGCTTAGCTTTAAAAGGAGCCATTGATAGAAATAGAAAATTTGCCTTGCCTTATTGGGCCAAGAGAAGTTTAATACATCCTTTTTTTAAATAGAAAGGGACCCAAGCTTGTCTGGGTTCCTAAATCTAACCTCTGAATTGTCTTGCAGGCTGGAGTAAGAGGGAACAATCAAAGTTGAATAGTTAATAGTAGTTGTTTCAGGCACATGACTGGGGATAGAAGAAATTTTCTCTCACTTGCAGCATTCCAAGGAGGTAGTGTAGCATTTGGAGGAGGTAAGAAATGTGAAATTGTAGGCGTTGGTAATATTGGTAAGTCTGTTAATCATGCAATTGATAACGTATTCCATATTGATGAATTGAGACACAATCTGCTGAGTGTGTCTCAACTGTGTGACCAAGGAAATGAGGTAACCTTTACCTCAGTTGGTTGTGTGGTAAAGAACCTGGAATCAGGAGAAATAATCATGCAAGGAAAGAGAGCTAGTAATGTATACAAAGCTGTTCTATAGGATCCTTAGCTGAAAGCATTCTAACATGTTTGAATGTCCTCGACAATGACCAACTTCTATGGCATAAAATACTAGGCCATGCAAGCATGTCACAGTTGAACAAGCTTAGATCTAAGGGACTAGTACTAGGTTTACCTAATACAAAAATTGACAGTGTCAAAGTTTGTGATGCATTTGTCAGGGGAGAAATATGTTTGATCCTCCTTTAAGTCTAAAAAGGTTGTGAGTACCTCTACACCTCTGGAACTGGTGAACATGGACTTATGTGGACAGATGAGAGTCAGAAGTAGAGGTAGAAAGAGGTTTGTACTTCTCATGGTTTATGATTTCTCAAGGTTCACCTGGACCTTGTTTTTGGCATCCAAAGATGAAGCATTTGATTTCTTTCGAGCTCACATTAAAATGAGTCAAAGGAAACTGGGTGTTCATCTTGCTTCCATTAGATCTGACCATGGAACTGAATTTGAAATTGCTAGGTTTGCTGACTACTGTGTGAAACATGGAATTGACCATAACTTTTCAGCACCTAGGTCACCTCAACAAAATGGTGTTGTAGAAAGAAAGAATAGGTCTCTAGAAGATATGGCTAGAACCATGCTAATCTCTAGCGAACTGCCTAAAAGCTTTTAGGTCGAGGCTGTAAACACTGCCTGTTATCTGTTAAATAGGTGCTCAATTAGACCTATAGTTGAGAAGACTCCCTATGAATTACTTAAAGAGATAAAACCCAACATCAATCACCTAAGAGCTTTTGGTTGTAAATGTTTTGTTCACTATAACGGAAAAGAGGCTCTAGAAAAGTTTGACCTTAGAAGTGATGAGGGAATCTTCTTAGGGTACTCCGTACTTGGTAAAGCTTATAAGATATATAGTAAAAGAACTATGTGTGTAGAAGAAAGTGTTCATGTTGTGTTTGATGAAACTGACAACTTAATTGAGAAAGGTGTGCAGGATGAAGATCAAGAAATTGGACTAGTAAGAGAGGAACCAACAGGAGAAAGAGATGCTAGAAATGATCAAGTCAATGCAGAAGGAGAGCAAGAGAGCATACTGACAGGGGGAACAGTTTCCTTTGGAGAAATTGAAATAGAGAACTCATGAGATGCATCAACTCAACAAAATGAAAGGAAATTCCTCTGGAATACATCCTAAGCCATGGAAGCATCAAAGCTCTCATTCGCTAGATAACCTTGTGTCAGATCTAAATTAAGGAATTGTGACTAGAAGTGCACTTAAGAACTTTTGTGCATTCTATGCCTTTCTGTCCATTATTGAACCTAGAAATGTTCAAGAAGCCTTGAAAGATACAGACTGGGTAGTTGCCATGCAGGAAGAATTGAACCAAGTTGAAAGAAGAAAAGTTTGGCAGTTGGTACCCCCGACCAAGTGAAAGAAGTGTAATTGGTACAAAGTGGGTTTTCAGAAATAAGCTTGATGAACATTGAACAGTCACTCAGAACAAGGCACGGCTAGTGGTTCAGGGATATAGTCAAGAAGAAGGAATTGATTATGAAGAAACGTTTGCACCAGTTGCTAGAATTGAGGGCATTAGAATGTTGATTGCCTTTGCCACCTATATGGAGTTCACTCTATATCAGATGGATGTCAAAAGTGCATTTCTAAATAGATATTTGAATGAAGAACTGTGTGTAATCCAGCCTCTAGGTTTCGAGGATCCAAAGTTTTCAGATCATGTGTACAAGTTAGACAAGGCATTGTACGGGTTGAAACAAGCTCCCAGAGCATGGTATGAAAAGCTGGCTAAGTTTCTTTTGTGAAACGGGTTCACTAGAGGAAGGATTGATAACATTCTTTTTCTTAAAAAGAAGGGTAAGCATATTTTGATCATACAGGAATATGTTGATGATATCATTTTTGGTGCTACTTGTGATCACTTATGCAAGGAATTTGCAAAGCTAATGGGAAGTGAATTTGAGATGAGCATGATGGGAGAACTCAACTTCTTCCTTGGACTCCATATCAAACAAGGCTAAAAGGGAACAATGATCCATCAACAGCAATACATAAGGGAGTTGCTGAAGAAGTTCGAAATGGATGGAGCCAAGACAATTGACACACCTATTTCTCCAGGAACCAAGTTAGATTCAGATACAACAGGTGCACCTATTAAGGAAAAGAAGTACAGAGGAATCATTGGTTCACTGCTGTAGCTTATAGCCAGTAAAATAGATATTGTGTTCAGTGTAGGTCTATGTGCTAGATTTCAAGCAAGTCCAAAGGAATCTCATTTGACAGTTGCGAAGAAAATTTTGAGATACTTAAAGGGTACATAAGATCTTGGATTGTGGTATCCTAGAAGTGGAAACTTTGATCTAATAGGTTTTGCTGATGCAGATTATGCAGGAAACCTGGTGGATAGGAGAAGCACATCTGGAATGGCCCACTTTTTGCGTCCTTGTCTGATAGCTTAGGCTACTAAGAAGTAGAATTCAGTAGCATTGTCCACAGCTAAGGCCGATTATGTAGCAGCAGCCTCATGTTGTTCTCAACTTTCGTGGATCAAGCAGCAATTGGAGGACTATGGAGTAAATAGTGGCCCAATTCTTATTTTTAGAGACAAAACTAGTGCAGTGAACATTGCAAAAAATCCAGTGCAACATAAGAGAACCAAACATATAGACATTAGACATCATTTCTTTAGAGATAATGTTGAAAAGGGTTTAATCACTATGAATTTTTGCAGGACAGAGGAACAAATAACAGACATATTTACAAAAGCACTGAACAAGTTGCACTTTGAAAGGAACATACTGGAGTTGGGGATGACCAACCTCCACTGATTGAGCTAGGATATACCAGGTTCTCCTTGTATGGTTGAGAAAAGGTATTTCATGTTTGTACATTTTGTATAGCTTTCGTTCTAGTTTAATCTCACACTAAATGAAGTGTAAAGTGTAATAAGTCATTGTAAATAAGGAAAGCTAATGTGTATCCTAATGGTGCGGTGAAACTCACAAGAGAAACTAGGTGACAACAAGTGGAGACATGCGCATAATTGATCAGGTACGCACCCAAATCATGTATTACAAATTAAGTTGTTTTTAATTACGTGTCACCAACCAAATCTTTTTAACCGCCTAAAATCCCAAATCAGTGAATGAGTTGAAAATTAAAATTTAAAACTGCCCACATGGCGCTCATGTCAGTTTTCCCTCCTCCCATCAATAACGTCATATCTTTCCATCTCCCATTTGTGATCAAACTCCTTCTCTATACAAAAAACTGTCTCACTTTACCAAAATCTCTCACATCGCAAAACCAAAACCCTAGATCCCTCTCTCACTGAACTCTTCACACAATCGCTTCAAAATCCCAAACCCCATAATGTCAAAGAGAAGGTAAGGTTGGTGTAGAAGGTGAAGGAAAGATTGATGAGTCTGCACCTATTGTTGGTGAGATAGTAGGAGAGAAAGTAGAAGAGAAACAAACTGGGATTAGTGCTGCTAGAGACTCAGTCAAGGGCTCATCAGGTGGACCAGGTTTGCCTGATGCCCTCAAGACTGGAGAAGAAGACATGCTTGAGTTGTCTGTATCTTGTAAAAAGGGAGTGTCTGAAAAGTGGTTTGGAAATTCTGAAGGATTGTCTGTATCTTGCCAATGTTCTTGGTTTAAGCCCTACTGCACCAGTAGACTTGGTGGAGGAATCACAAAGTGAGGGGGAAGTAAATCAATTGAAAAGAAGAACAACCATGAGGGTGACTGAGGAGGGAAGTAGTCAAGCTGAGAATGTGAGAGTTGAGTAAAAGAAAAGGCTAGTGAGGGGACGTGGTGAGAGAGTAAGGGAAACTGAAGTAGAAAGGGAAGCTGATGTTGATACCAGTAAGATGGGGAGGAAGATGCCAAGCAGAGCTGGTCACTCTACTGTTAGTAGGAAACCATCAACCAGGGCTTCTACTAAACTGGAAGAGGCTAAATTGACTAAGGCAATGAAAAGAACAAAAAAAAAAATAATAAGAAAAGATTTTGTGGAGGAGTATGAACTAGAGGATGAATCATTTGAGAGTGATGATATACTAGTAAATGAGCCTGTTCCAAAGAAGGAGGTTGTGGTTGACAGAATGAGCTGGTTTGCCCCAAGAAAAATTATCAGGGGTAAAATCTTGGTTGATGTGAATGAACCTGCCATTGATAGGCTGATTCAAAAGCTGGAATGCAGGGCTAGTCTCAGATGTTTGAATAAGGTGAGAGGTAGTTATATAAATAGCTGGTGAGAGAATTTTATGTAAATTGCAAGGTGGTCAAAGGAGTGGTTACATCTTCAGTGAATGGAGTGGAGTTTGAGTTTGACAAATACATCCTTGGTGAAATTTTGGGAGTGTAGTCAGATGGCTATGTAGGCTTTGACAAATAAAAGTGGCCACCCAGACTTGATGGTGTGAAGCCTCTGTCTCTCACTAAGAGATTCACAGGAATTCATCAACTAAAGAAGGCCAGAAAGGTACTAATGAAGAAGATGGAACCATTCCACCAATTGGTGTTTGAATTTGTAATTAGGAATGTGGTGCCCAGGAAGGAAAGAAGAAATCAGACAACCTTTTTGGATCAAACTTACATGGACTTGATCTTGAGAGAATCAGCCATTAGCTATCCTGAGCTGATGGTTAAGCATATTGAGAGAATAGATGATCCAAAGAGGGAGAGATATAGCTTAACTTATGGTTTTCTTTTGAACTTAGTGTTTAAGCACTTTGGAGTTCCTCTTGAGGGACATGAGTGCTACATTCCTAAACCCAATGATCTTTTTGGAAAGAACTGTTTGGCCTTCTGTGACTACCACAAGGGTGAAACAACTAGCAAAGGTGGCAGGAAAGGGAAGAAGGCAGTAGAAGTGGAAGACTCCACTAGTGGAGAAGAAGATGACAAAGATGAATAGGTGGAGAGTTTTACAGCTAGGGTTGGAGAGCTGGAAGCTGAGTTGGTCAAATTGAAGATGCAGCTGGAACTCAAAGAACAGGAAGTGACCAGACTCACTCTTCAGCATGACAGGATGAAGGCTGCTCTGGTTGTGGAAAGGAGAACAAATTCCAAAAACTTAACAGCTCTAGTGCAACACTTCAACCTCAACCCCTGAAAAGCCTATCCCACCTTATAAATTTCATGTTTTCCTTATGCCTTAGTTGTTGTTGATACTTATCAAGACAACTTGGTTTTGTAACTATTTGATTCACCTGGTTGTGGATCTTGAATGGTTGTTTAAATTGCTTGACTCTATTTGTTTTGCCGCGGCTATTTCTATGTTGGGCCCTTGGATATTTCCTAGACTCTGTGCATATTACACTTTGGCTTTATGCTATAGACTAGATTGTTACTCTCTAATGTGCAGGTGTATAGCCTTTTCAATGATGCCAAAAAGGGGAAGTGTATACTGCTGGTGTAGCTTATCAGTGTGGTGCTGATTGTGACCCTGTTTCAGTCTTTATTATTTATTCCTTTTTATCTGCTTTTTGTTTGTGTGTTTTGCATCTGTTGTTTCTGTTTTGTTTTTGTTCACTTGGTTCTCAGAAAGAATGGTGATAAGTTGTGAATGAGGAGACTAGACTACTACCAGCAGACTTGGAGTTTGTCATTATCAAAAAGGGGGAAATTGTTGCATGGTTTTGATGATTGAAAAGTCAACACTGATAAGTAACACAAGCAATATACTCAAGTGGAAAAACAGGCAGTTGGTGCACTTATAGATGTTGCAGCAAAGTAGAGTTTTATTTAAGGAAGGAGTTGTTAATACTCAGTGATTGACACAGATAAGAAAGTGAATCATATAAGGAATCTTTTCACGCACGCCAGTGAGTAAGAGAAACCCTACCAAGCCAAGGTATAAAATCAAGCAAGGGAGACCTGGTACAATCATTCACTCAACGAGAAAAGGCACAAAGCATCTTCCAGATCTGAGAACAAGCTTTACGTCAAGAGAGAGAAGGCACATTAGCTAGTTGCTTTAATTTTATATTATGCAAGTTTGTTTTAATATGTAACTTTATTCAGCTTTGTGAAGCACTTGTTTTAGGTTGTTTTCTGTGGGACTTTATAGTGTGAGTTCTCATAAACTAGAGTGTAGTTTGTGTGAACTTGGGGCTAGAGTTTAGTCATAGGTTATAAGGTATAACCTGAATTTGCTCGTGTATCAGTAAAAGTTTAAATTCCAGTCTTGGGTCGTAGTTTTTAGCTCCCTTGAGCAAGGATTTTTTTCCACGTAAAACTGTTTGTGTTGTTTTACGTATTTGTGTGTTTGAACCAGGCTCACGTTTGAATCTCCAAAATTGAACAGTGTCACTATTCACCCCCCTCTAGTGTCATTTTAGGGTGCAACATGTGTAACACTTCATGTGCTCCCACTGGACCCGATAATACGCTTTTCATAAAAAATTATGAAACGGCCAAAATTGAAGGATATGGAAAGATATACCTCAAGATGATTTCTGGCAAGGTTGTGACACTAAATAATGTTCTTCATGTTCATGAAATATGTTTGGTGTCTGCTGCACTTCTCATTAAAAATGGGCATAGTTGCATTTTTGCTTCTAATAAATTGTAATAAGTAAGAACGAAATATATGTAGGAAAAAGTTACCTAACTGAGGGACTTTTCGAACTGAATGTGATAGTCGTTGACAATATGAATAAAATTAGCTTCTTCTTACTTTCTTGAGGCAATAATTTATGGTATTCTCGTTTGAGACGTGTCAATTATAAAAACTTGCGCAAAATGATTAATTTGGAAGTATTGACTAAATTTTCATTCGAAAATAAAAAAATATCAAATATGTGTTGAGTCTAAGTAAGCTAATCATTCATACAAGTCTTATGAAAGGAACTTTGAACCCTTAGACTTAATGCATACAGGTATTTGTGACATGAAGTCAATACCATCTCACGATGGAAATAAATATTAATAATTTTTATTGATGATAACACTCGCTACTGCTATGTGTATTTACTTTGTAGTAAAGATGAAGCACTTGATGCATTAAAAAAATATAAAAATGAACTTGAAATGCAACTTAACAAAAAGACCACAACAATAAGAAGTGATAAGGGCGGTGAATACAAATCTCCTTTTTGAAGAAATATATTTGAAATGTGGCATTATTCATCAAAGAACTGCACCATACACATATCAATCTAATAAGATTACGGAAATGAGGAATCACACATTAAAAGATATGATGGATGCCTTGTTGATAAGTTGAAGTTTACCTCAGAACTTGTGGAGGAAAGCTATTCTTACGGCTAATTGAATATTCAGTCGAGTTCCTCATAGCAAAACACTATCCATTCCATATGAATAATGGAAAGGAAGAGAGCTGAACTTGAATTACTTCAAAGTATGTGGGTGCTAGTCAAAAGTGCAAGTCCCTAAACCCAAAAGGATTAAGATATGACCGCAAACAATTGATTGTATTCTCATTAGATAAGCTAAATCTAGTAAAGCATATTAGTTTTTGGTGTCCTAACATTTATGTTAATACGATGATGGAATTAGACAATGCTGTATATATACATTTATGCTAGAGTCTCACACCAAGGCGAGACACGTAGACAATCTTTACTTACCAATCGCCTTACACCTGAAGGAACAATAACGCACTATTATGGTGGCGAATAGAATTCGCATCATTCTACTAACATTGAATCCAAGGAGAGAGATAAGCTGACTTAGTATAACAACAAAAGGTGGCACAACCAGATGCCAAGCAGACAGCACTGACATTTGCTTCCAAATCCCTCACATCTTACCAAAATAAATAACTGGGGTCTCACAACCCCTAGAAATAAAACATATGAGAAACTCACTCCTCTACCACAACAGATTCTTAACAGAAACGACATCCCATGAAACTATAGAAACATAATAAAATAGGTGAATTCTAGATCGACCGAAAGAATCAAATCTTACTTACACGATGAAATGGCCACACTGGTATCTCGAACCAAGGTGAGATACACAGATCAGATTTTACTTATTGACTGCTTTTCGCTTATAAAGAAAATGATATGCTCTTCAGGCATCAAATGAAAAACTACCATACTCATGATATCAAATGGGAAAGAAAGACATACTGACTCGGCACAACAGTCGAGGGTGACATACTACAATGCTAGCTCGATAAATCCGCACCCATTCAAAAATTCCTCCTTCCAGACTTGAGGGATAATTAGGGTCTTATGACCTTGAACAAATATAACATAATCAAAATCTACCCCTATACCATAAACAATATTCCAGAATAATCAAAGAAGCATATTAGAATATATGAAGCTAAAATCAATTCAAGAAGTGAAGATCATATTTACAGATAAGGGAATAAGGATTTACCTGGGTCTATTGCATTGGACGTCGTAGCATCCGGCCTGATTAGGAAGTCATTACCTTTGCGGCTGGGTCGATATCTAGGGTTGAGGGAAAAGGTGGTTGTTCCCTTGCTGCAGAAGACGACATTCATTTTATGATGACCAGGATCGCGACAACGGAAACACGTCAAACCATAATAATGCTGAACAAACTCTTGATGGAGATGAAAAGGAAATCGAGGATGATTCTGTCGAGTTGCTAGGGCATTATAAGCACCAAACCATGAGGTCTGAACTGACTCGACATGTGGCCTCCCTTGATAATGAAAGCCCTCACCCCCTGCTAAGGTACTAGAATGACCATTATAATTAGGGGGCCTCTGACCATCTTTCTGCTAACGTCTGGGACAATCCTTCTTATGATGACCTTGAATATAGCAAAGATAATATCCCAAATTATTCTGATGATGAATGAATTTCTCCTAGTCATGGGGACAAAACCTTTTTAGATTCCTAAACGGAACCTCTACCTGGCCTGGCTGGACAGCCTAAGGCAAAACACCTGCTACTACCACCTCTGACTGGTCCCTATTCAAGAAATTAGCATCGTAATTCACACATTTTGCTATCTGAATATCTCCAGCCCTAAGCGGGGCCACAACCTGAAGCTGAGCTTCATGATCACCTCGGTCAACACCCCTATCTTCACCCCCACAGGGTAGCTACTATTTCACATGTTGCGACTCTCCCATTTTTTGCTGAGATGATACACAAATTCTCACCATCTGCAGGTGAGTTAGAGAAACAAATTTAATCTTAGATAAGAAAGCTGACGCACGATCGGGAAAGAACAAAGAATGAAAACTTCCTAAATACCACCATAGCCTCCCGTAGATATGTCCGGCCGCCATCATACCCATCAACGAGACTTTACTCAACACTATCTTAGTCTGGATAGACTCTAAATCGGGCTCTGATACCAACTGACATGACCTTGATTTCAGGCTAGGCCGAGTAGGCATTTGATATCCTCCCCTAGACCCGTCGGGCGAACCCTTTTAAACTGAACTAGAAAAATGAATATTAAACCAATTTATAAATAAGAACAAGACTAAAAAAACATAAAATTGTTGATATAAATAAGTTGTACAGAAGAAGTTACAACTGACTACCCAATATACTAGGTTTAAGATTATCCATACTAGAAATCTAAGAATACAAAAGAATACATACACCTCCCGAAGGGAGCAAAACTAGACTATCTAAGCAAAACTAGCACTTGTGGCCGTTTTGGAGAGAGTTGGCTCATCTTGACAGCTGATATCGCCTTCGACTCTCAATCGCGTGAGCTACTCGGTCCTGGAGCAGAACCTGACGATACAAATAGAGACAATAAGAAAAAAGAAATGGTGAGTCGAAAGGACTCCATAAGTGGGGGCTGACTAGCCACCTCGAAGCACAATAAGCTAGCTAGGGAGAAGAGATGAGCAAATACTAACCAGAAACGTATAAGAAATTATAAGCATATAAAAAACTAGGGACACAAAATAGCCAAAAGCATATAGACAATCCGAAATATATCAACAACCAGACATATATATCGAATACAAAAACATAGCATAACAGTCACACAACAATCAGCAGCCAGTGCAATGAAATGGGATGAATGTAATATGACGCAATGGGGTCACATGTGCCCGAATGCCTATTAACCCTCATCAGTGCGGCACTCTCATTGCCACCGTGAGATATATAAATCAATATTAACCTGCCCCGGCTTTGGACACTCCTTGAGTCCGGCAGTATAATATACAATCCGAGTAGAATACTCCTGCTCGTGGAGCAGAATACTCCTACTCCTAGGGTGGAATACTCATGCTCCCATACAATGATCATCCATGATGATATGATATGTAATGACCCGCAATTCAAAATATCATAAAATGAATTAGCCTGCCTTGCGACCCTATAAGGATTTCCAACCTAATTGGATACATCTATCTCCCAGTTTGCACTCATAATCGTACCATGACTTCCCTTCTGGATTCATTACTAAGCTTACGCTTCAACAATAAGTATTCTTTAACCATTATAGAGTTTCTATCCTTAAAATAGTATTCATGCATCATAGCCTAACAATTCAAGTTCTTTCCAATGATATATTTCTATTCTAGGCTCGACACCAAGCCTAATACCATGCACCTCACACAATGCCGCATATCACAAGAAAAAAAAAGCAATTAACTATTTGGTATCCATAACCCATTCCAGACTTTTGAGTTCCTTTCATAGACTTAGGCTTAAAATTCTATAATTGATGTTCAAAACAATCACAGCCCTCTCTCTTTACAACAAATACAATATATTCTAACATACCTACAATGCAAACAGAAAATATCAAACTCCCAAGCTAGAGTACGATACTCCCAATTACACGTAAACATTGAACAACACTTAACAACATAGTAAAAAACTATCCACAAAGTTTCTGCATAGTAAGTACGCCTTCTCGGCAGGTAAGCACCTGAGGGATACGTGTGTAGATCATCCATAAAGGCAAAAGGCCGTCAAAGAAAGGATTAAACCACTTAACTTTAGGCTAGGGCCGAATCGACTATTGAACGAACTCCTTTCCTTCCCAACGCCTCTTGAAACCATTTTCCAATAAGCCAAAAATAGAAATTGCATATATAAGAACGTGCGAACTGAATATTTAGCTTTTAATTGGAGATAGCAGAAAGTTATGAAAATTACAAATTTGCCCCTAGGCCGGGCTTAGCCGAACGCCCATAAATTATATATTTCCAAAGTTCTTATAGACCCACGAGTCCAAATATGTTATAAGTTTTCATATTCGAATTCAATTTCATCAAATTCCCTAATTTCATAATTGTTAGGGTTCTAACCCACTTTCCCCAATTCGATTTCAAGAAATTCAAGCTTAGGGATTATGAATTAATGTAATAGAAGAATTAAGGAATGTTAGTTGATGACATTTAGCAATTTGGTACTTCAATTTTGTTTTGGAACCGATTAGAAACGTTTGAAATTGAGTTAGAAATGAATTGGGCAGACTAGAGCCCTATTATAGCCTATTGCAACGGTTCTAAATCCATTGTAGTAGGTAAAATAATCATTGCCATAGCACCATGTTAGGTCCAAAGAGGACCCTGCAAAGCTCGAATTGACCTCAAATTATTCACACAAGTCATACAACACTTGTGTGATATGCTCGCGAAGACAGATCTTGAATCGGATCTCCAGTCATCAATCTCTTGGCTTTTGGATCTTTAGTGAAAACTACCCAAACGACATCATATTTCATTTCTAAAAGTTCCCACAGGTCAAAAATGACCATACAAACCTAATACAACTTTGAGATATCGAATCAGAACTTATTCACTCAAATCGAGCTTGAAAACCTCTTTTATTCTTTACCGACAATCAAAAGAGAAAGATTCTCCGAAAACCTACCAGACGAGGTCCGAATAAGCTCAAATTTTATGTGCAGGTCCTAGTGAATCTTACAGAGCTTTTAAGACTGTTGGTATACTATTCAGAGTCCTAATTCCTGAAACAACTGACCGAGGCCATTTCAGTTTTACAAAGAACCACCAAAGTGGACATTTTTCGTAAAACGTCACTTTTAAAAAATTGCCATTTAAATGACACCTATTCACCAAAATTTTTCTTTGGCTATTGCTATCGGACAAATTCCTTCAGATTTTCACTACAAAAATTCATAGTTCATATTTTCTTCTTTCTGCATTTTTTCGAAAGTAACTGTGTCATGTGATTTTGCTCTCTTATTTGTGTTTGCTGATAATTCTGTGGTTTGGAGTGCCACTACTATAAAGTTGAATAATTACGTTTTATCTTTGGAAGAATTAATTCGTTAACCGTTGGCAACAGAGAGGGGATTAGATTCTTTATGGATGCACAAGTAACTTATGCGAAATTACTATTCATATGCCTTTTTTTTACTATCTTATGTCTTAATCAGTCTCAGATAATTAGAAAGATAATAGCAAAAAGATTCACCTCATTATATAATGTTAATTGTTTAAAGTAATACGTAAGAGTCTATGCTAAAACCCTGTTAATGCTTGGTGGTTTTTGGAAAAAAATATCACTAATGATATCCCGTCAATGATATATATACACACACACGCACGCACGCACGCACACACACGCACATATAAGTACGAATGTTAGGACGCTAAATGTTAGAAAATAAAAATATCCCTGAAATAGTGATTGGATTTTTTACCCCTAAATATAACTTTAATATTGGATTAAATAGTGAAATTGTTTTAAAACTAATCCCTAATTCTATCCTAAATTTTGAAGTAATTTGTTCATTTTCATAGACAACTATGATAATAGAGATATTAAAAAAATTGAGGTCTAAAAGGAAGCTGGATAACAGATGTAAGTTCTGCTAAACAAAGGCCTCCTTTTTCAAAGTGACATTTGAATTAATAAATTCTTAAAATTTCCCTTTTAAAGTTGAAGAAAACTTATTAGGTAGTAAAAAGATAATTTTTTTAGTGATTCTAAGTTAAATTTGCAAGTTAAATTCTAGGAATTTAATTTGAAATAAGAAATTAAAATTATACTTTATAATTCATTTCCTTGATTTATTTGAAATATATGCACAGAAGCTTATGTTTCATATTCTTCATTGTAAATTATTTAAGGAGTATTACTTTTGGCAAATAAAAGATAATAATTAAGCAAACCTCATGAAAAAGCTCCATGAAATGTGTTATTTGTTCTCTATTACTTTTTTTTCCGAGATTGAAGATTGTTTTGGTTTAAGGTCATGTACATATTTTAGATGTTAATTATTATTTTTTATAGATAAAATATACATCTGCCTATATTGATTTTATAGTCTCCATATAGAAACACAAAAAAATTTGTAATTATAATCTCATGTGGTACTTTATCATGAAGATTATCACGTTGTGAACATAGCATATATTTATAATGGAGGATCGCTTTCGCGGTCCTATGCAATAAGAAAGTGTCACCTAGACTTAAAACGAAGTTTTATAAAGTAGCCGTAAGGCAAACTATGTTGTATGAAGCGGAGTGTTGATCATTCAAAAATACACACATTCAAAGAAAGCGTAGCAGAGATGAGAATATTTAGATGGATGTGTGAGCATACTAAGATAGATAAGATAAATGAAGTAATACGTGACAAGGTAGGAGTGGCATCAGTGGTGGACATGATGCGAGAAGCGAGACTAGTGATGGTTCGAACAAGTGAAGAAGAGGAGCACAGATACTCCAGTAAGGATGTGAGAGAGGTTGACAGTGATGGGTCTATGAAGAGGTAAAGGTTGACCAAAAAAGAATTGGGGTGAGGTGATTAGACAGGACATAACTCACCTCCAAATATCCGAGGACATGACAGTAGATAGGAAAGCATGGAGGTCGAGGATTCTGGTAGAAGGTTAGACAATACTTTCGCGATCTCTAGACATATTAGCATTAATATTATCCATATATATGCTACTTTTATTTTACTTTTTGCCTTTATTATTATTTGGTGTTTTGTGTTTACTTTGGTTGTCTTTAAATCTTATGTTGATATTCTCTTTGCAATTATATTTTCATAGTACATTTCTTTTCTAGCATGTTTCCATAATTGTATTTTTTTTAGCCGAGGGTCTATTGGAAACAGCCTCTCCACTTTGCTGGGAGTAAGGTCTGCATACATTACACCATCCCTAGACCACACTTATGGGATATAACTAGATATATGTTTTTGTTGTTCTATATTCTAACAATTTTGTATGAGGAAGATGTACTATTTTAAGGACATGGTTATTACAAACTTTTTATTTCAATAAATTTTTAGTTACAATGAATTGATTTGAAGTGTAAAAAATCATACTATTTCAAAGCCATTTCCTATCAACTGCAGGTGATTTGAGAATGTCCATCTAATTTGACTTAGAAAATGAATATGTCCATATAAATAATCCTAGGCTGTACGATGTTAAATGGGTAATGAAGATATTGGTCATTCGAAGAGGACCAACAATAAAATATAACAATTGGAATTAGTTTGACATTTGTTGATTACATGACCCAATTCTCGGCTAGGCCGTGCGGGCACCCGATCACCTCCCCCAGACCTGTCGGGCAAACTCTATTGACTGAATCGATATAAATGGCATAGAATTATTTTGAAAGCAAAATGAACCTAACCTTAACAACACAAGATAACTCCCAAGGATAGACATGTATACAAGCTACCTGAATAATACAACTAACTACCCAAATACACAGGTTCGGAGGTTTACAGATCAGACATCTAAGAAGTCCAAAAGATATACACATCTCCCGAAGGGAGCAAAACTAAGATAACTATAATATCTACCGTTAGCGACCTCAATGAATAAGCTGGCTCACCGTGGACAACTGGAAATGTACTGCTCCTCAATCTCGACACAGCTGGCTGGGTCCTGGAGCAGACTCTGCCGAACAAAAAGAAAATACAACAACATATAGGGATTGAGTCATAAGGACCCAGTAAGTGAGGAACAAGTAGCGACCTTAAGGGATATGTACGCTAGCCGGGGGAAAATAGCATCACATCAACCAATCAACTAAGTCAATCACAGATAAAGAATGCAACAAACCTATACAGTTCACAAATACACATAAAAATATGAAATGAATGTATCATAATGTAATGGGGTCACATGTGCCCGAAACCTATCTCTGTTGCGGGACCCTCATCGACCACCAGGAGATACATGCAATAATAACCCTTCAACAACGCGGGACCCTCATCGGCTGTTTGGAAGTACATATGAAGCTCATAACTGGAGTACAATGCTCTTATACTCAATGCAACACCAACAACAAGGTATAACATATAATATACAACGTAAATCCAAAGCAAGGCATAATAAGTACGCCTATCAGCAGCTACACATGTAAGGAACATATGGTAGAATATCCACAAGGCCAAAGGCCATCAAAGAAATGGTTACTATCACTTAGCTCGAGTCTTGGGTCAAAATAACTATTGAATGACTTCCTTTCCTTTTTGATGCCTCTCAAAATAATCCTTTTCCAAGTCAAAAAAATATATTCGCACATATAAGAGCCCGAAAACGAGTATCTAACCTTTATACAGGGTCGGGCTAAATCGGAAACCCATAAATTATACATTTTCGGACTCCTCATAGTCCCACGAGTCAAATGTTATCATTAGTTTCATATTTTAATGTCATATACCCATTTAATTTCATAAAGTACTAATTTCTATATTTTAGTTTAATACTTTAATTAACCTTTAAATCTTCCGAATAATAGTTTAAATTAAACTAAACATACGTAATAATCATAAGAAAATACCGTAGAAATAATTACCTTAATTTATCATTGATCAATTTTGTCAATTTCTATATTTCCCATTCTCTTTTCTCTTGTTTCGTTCCTACTGACTATTGTTCTGAGCTTTAGGTGGATAAGAAAAATGTTAAATTGTACTAGTTTCTAAGGGCTTCTGCCTTTTTTAACGTTATCACTTCTCATCTTATGCCCCATTTGCAGAAATATGACACCATAAGCAATGGTTTACCTTTTTGTCCGCGCTAACCGTGGTTCTGCAAGAAAAGCCGTTATTAAGTTTAGTGAAAAAATTCTGGACGGAAACACCTCTTTTAAACTCGAGGCACCGGGACCAAGACTTTCCTTTGACCCCTCTTTATATTCCAACACTTATCCCATCAAATGTTGGCAAAAGGAAATACTTGCCAGCACTTGGTCGTAAGTCTTGGTAAAAGGCAAAGACTTGCCTTTGACCCTTGTCTATTTCCCAACAGTTGCCCTTCAAGCATTGGCAAGAGGTAACACTTACCGCACTTGGTCGTAAGTCTTGGCAAAAGACTAAGACTTACCCCTTCCAGTCGCTTCCTACATTCTCGCCATATAACATGAAGTTCTGGCAAGAAGACATTTGTCCTTCAAGTCTTGGCCTAGTGCCAATACTTGCAAAATTTTACCTTGAAGTCTTGGCTCCGTGCCAAATAAGGGTATTTTGATAAAATATTGCTTAACGCGGGTAATTTTACAAAGCCACTCCTTATGGAGGGCACCGGTGAAATTTTTTGTCAGCTTATCACATGAGAAGTGTTTATTCTAAAATTGGATGTCTAGGTTAAACAATTAAATTTATAGAGAGTCACAAGAAATACAGTAAAATACGATGAAAGTAGGTAAATAGAGAGAAAATTAATGATCAAGAAAGTAAGTAGTATTATTCCTTGAGAATAGCCGGATTCGATGTAAATCGCTTGATGTACAATACAATGTAAGGAGAGGTATTTATAGTAGAGATTTACCCAATCCTAATTATGATAAAATATAAAGACTAATAAAGGCCATGGGCCTATAAACTCAAGGCAGTGGTATATAGGAAAACCCTAACTAGGAGACTAAACCTAAGGTGGAGGGATGTATGCCTTGCTTTCTATGCCCGTACAGCCTGAACGGTCATAACTCGTAGAGCAGGTGTGTATCCTTTGTGCCTGGTGACTTGTAGAATAAGTCTAGTCTCGCTAGCTAGAAACGTATCCATATAGTAGTAGGTGGCATATTTTTACCCACACAGTCAGTCCCACCACTTGCTGAGTGCTGACGTGAGTAGTTAGGAAGTGATAGCAGTGAACAAACGGATGTGAAAAGATATCTCACCGACTCCTTGAAACTTGCAATCTCTTTGACAAAGAATGATGCTGATTTCTTCGAGAGCTCCGCGTGTCTTCATCTGATTGGCTAATGTTGATTCCATGTACCTTTTTAAGAATGCTTTTACAGTGCTGAATCGTTTCATATCTCAAGCCATAATTACGCTTGACTGTTTTATGCTCCGCTCTTATCTTTTCCAGCCTATAAATATGGGCTTCGTGATAGTAGTGGAATCACAAATCTTCTTCAGAAAAATACTCCATTTTTTCAAAGTTTCTTTATGAAAGAATGATTCTTCTATCTTTAAAAATATTTTCCTTTGATTCATGTATGATATTCCTAGAAATACTCCTTTGTTTAGAATGGATGGTGCATGAGAAAACTGTAAGGAAAAGACCATATGCAGTTTTCTTCCTTTTTTTTCTTCATCCATGAATAGAGGAACGGAGTACCCCCAGTCATGAAGTTTGATTGGGATTCTAATGATGTTCCTTGAAATGTCTTCATTATGGCATGTGCACTAATTACAGTGTGCTCTTCTTCTAACACGACGGTTGCTGTGATATTTCTCTTGTCATGCAGGGTCAGGATGCTTGGCCCTTTTAGCTGTCATGAGGCTTCTCTTCCGGGATTTTGTAGACGTTCAGGTAGCTCCTTCAATAGCACTGTGTGGGTTGAGGCTCCAATGTCTGGCTCCGTTTTATGGCGGGTAAGAGGATATATCTTCGAGCCATCAGCTGGTTAAGGAGTCGCCAATTTCTGAATCTACTCACGATTTATGGCTTTCACCTTGTTCGTCTGGTTCGGCCTTCTGTTACAATGTCTCTTCAGCCATTGGCTATGGAATTCCTAAGGAAAAAGGCTCCCTTTTGGTGGGTTCCCAGCTCAAGCCTCCCCGCCTTCGATAATCTCCCTATTGTGCTTGAAGATCTGCGGGGCAGTGCATTCTCGCTTGACCAGCGGTGTCGAAGCAGATCTTCTAGTTTTTCTTCAAGTTCAGAGGACGAGATAAAGGAGGGATGTGTCCGTGCTCAGACGCTTCTGAGAACCCTTGCTTTGATCAAGGTATCTAGGCCTTGGTTATATCAAGTGTTGTGCGCTGAAGGTTGCTCGAGATGACATATTCCCTGATACCGGGAGAAGTTCGAACTGCTTAGCGGCTTGAAGCTACAATTCAGATTAATGATCTTCAACCATGCAGATTTTGAGAAACTTATAGTTTTGCCTTTTTAATTTTTTCTAGAATACCCGTACTAAACAGTGTTGTATTCAAAAAGGACGTAATTGTATATTATGAGCTTACTGGCTGTGTGTTATTAATGAAACAGTTGTTCATTAACATTTTTATATGTACTTGTGTAGTTAAGCAGCATGTTTTGTGTTCCTTTATGGGCTAGTGTCTTTAAAAGATGGGCGTGCACATTGATGGGCGCTTCATTTGCATCAGTGAGAGATGGCTTGTATTGTACCAACAATGGGACGTCTTTAGCTCGTGTATGAACTGGATATTTTTGCGTTCCAACTAGAACGTCTTTGCTTGTATACTCGAGTATTTTATGACTTTCTAACACTATTCAGGTGGGCATCCCTACCGACATTTATGTGCAGTTCGTTGAATTGACGACATATAGTTTACTCTATTTTTTGTAGCGAAAAGTGGGTGTGTTAATTCAACTTAGGTCTGGTAAGGGCTATGAATATTTAGATCGTAGATGGATCTGAATTGTAAAACTGACTAATTAAAATAGTAGTTTTATTGATAAATAGGGGCGCGAAGCCTGAATTGTTGTGGGTGAATACCCGTAACATTACTGAGAAGTATGAAAAAACTGTAACAAAAATTTAAAAGGAGAACTAGAGACTTAATTAAAGTGAATACTGAGAAGGATTGTACTTGCGTTGTCAAACAGAGGCATCTGCCAGGGCTCCCTCATCGGAGGGTGCTGAGCCTCGAGATGTGACCTGTAGGCTGCAGACCACTCGATGATATAGATCCCCATTGATCAAACAATAATTAACTGCCTGCTTCCTCACCTGTCTGCTTTTTTACTTGTCTTCGGGAAGTATTCCCTTGTCCACGTAGTTGTTCAGCACGTGACATTATTCTGAAGCGGGTCCTGTGTTTGGAACTTCAAGGTTCATCAAGTCCACGAGGTTCAACTCAATCACTATATGCTGGTCATCTGAATTAGTACGTGAATCCTCGAGCGCTTCGTCCTCGTTTGAGCTTTCCTCCCAATAAACAAACTCCCATTTGTGAAAGTTTTTCAAAAATGTTTGGATTTTTCCTTGCCGATTTGGCGCACAGATGTCCTCCGTGGTAAAAACCCCATTCGCTTGACTGACCACATACTGGGAACTATTGTAGAGGCTGACCTCCCTTGCCCCAAATATGTAGGCTAGGTCAAGAGCTTGAATTATGGCTTCATATTCTACTTTGACGCTTGGACCTTTCGCAGCCTTGCAGAAGACCTTCTCGGTGCGTGTCTCGACCCATAAGTCAAGGTTGGCTTCTTCTCCTTCGAGATCCATGTCCGTATGGATTTGCCTGCGCCCGGGCTCGATATTTCTGCATTCTTGATCAACTCCTCTGCCTTCAATGCCAATTCCTCCACAAAGTATGAGGTGAAAATTTTGAGAGCCTGTAACTTGATGGCCGTTCGTGGTTGATAAATGATATCATTTTCTCCTAGTTCTTCAGCCCATTCTGGTAACCCTTTTCTGAGTCCGGGTATGAAAAAATGGTCTGTAACGGCACAATAGAGACTACACTGACCATATGGCCTAGAAAATACGTACGCAACTCTTGAGTTACCATGATCACCTCAATAAACTGAACAGGTAGAGGAAAACGTCTATCTGGGCACAAAAGTTCTTTGCTGGCATACTTTATAGGAAACCGACTCCCATCTACTTCTCGTGTGAGCACTGCATTCCATGTTACTTCTGAGATTGAGACAAACAACAATAGTTGTTCCCCCTGGACTAGCTTGGTTATTATTGGAAGCTGCAAGAGTTGCACCTTTACTTTGGCCAATACCAAGCTACAATGTATCAACCACCAGGGTCCTTCTTGTTTCACCAGTACCTCGGAGAGCTGGTACCATACATCCGCTGCCTTGGTAATTTGATGGCTCATCTTCAACAACCGCTCTCTCAACTCTCCGATTTCTACTCTAGCCTTACGCTCCACAGTATCATACAAAAAAGATTCCTCGGCGACCATATTTACCTCGGCAATTGGCCCTTTGTCGTGTCTTCTGTTAATTGCAGGATAATCTCCAATCAAAGGCCGCTCACTCCATAAGTCGATAACCCCATGTAAGGTCAGGTATCTAAAGACTTGATGGAGCGTTGAGGGTACTCCCTTAACATTGGGTATCCATGGTCGTCCTAGGATGACATCATACGAAAGACTACAGGTTAGTACCTGAAAAGAGGTTATGCTCGTCACGGCCAGAATATGAACTTGTAGAGCTAATTCTCTAACATGCTCCTCGTGAAGGCCATTAAAACTGATTATTTTATGGGGGCTCGGAATCATCTGATGGTGTTGGTCTATCCTATGCAATACCTCTTCTCTGATAATGTTCACATTACTCTCTAGCTCAACTAAAGCTTGCTTGATCTGAAGGTTCGACACCCTTATGGGGACGATGAGAGCATCTTGATGCTTTTCTGCGTCCTCCAGGCTGAACGTAATAGGGCTAACGAATGACCCTGGCCTTTTAGTTCCCCAAACTATGATTGGTCCCGGGGTTGCGAATATCGCGTTGATGCTCCCCTTACTCTCAGAGTCTGGTGCTCTTGACCGCCTTGTAGTCTACTGTGACATGGCCGCTGCTGCGATGGAAATCACAGTAGGCCATTGAATTCCTCCCGGTTGCTCCCTTTATGGTGGGCGACCACCGTAATTTTGGGCCTAGTTTCCCAAAATGATTGGTAACCATGTCCACGATGTTGACTCGCAAACTAAAATCTCTGAAACTGCGGTGCTCTGTACGCTTTTCCTAGGACCCGCCCCTCGAGTGCTGCCTGACTTTGCCATTCCTGCTTGGCTCTGAGTCTTTCCTTTTACACTTCTTCCTTCTCGTTCTCCCTCCATGGATGGACTTACTGCTTGTTTCTTTCGTTCATCTTCGGAGTTCTGGGAGTGCTCCGGCTCCAGGAGGAATTCTTCAGTGTACCTCTGATGTAGGGAACTCCATGTTGGCACGGGATGCTGAGTTACACTCCATTGGAACGCTCTAGTTGCCAACGATCCACTGGAGTTCAAACCCTTTACCAAAGGTTACCACATCAATATTGTCGGGAACTGCAAGAAGCTCCATGCATTCCATCTGGAACCTTTCAAGGTAGTCTTTTAACAACTCGTCGTCATGCTGCCGAATCTTGAAGATATCCTCCACGCGCTTCTCCCGCTTATGGGCTCCAGTATGCACTTTCTTGAACAAATCCTTTATTTGGGTGAATGATTCGATGGAACCTATGGGTAGCTGAGTATACCAAGCGAGGGCGCCCTTAGTCAAGGTCGAGCCGAACCTCTTCAGCAGAGCAGATTGGATTTCTTCCTCAGAGATTTCGTTGCTTTTGACGGCTGCATAGTACGCAGAAATATGCTCGTCCGGATCCGTTTTCCCATTGTACTTTAGGTTATCCGACTGGCGGAAGTGCTTACGCGGATCGGTGCACCGCTTGCTATGATTATAAAACTTCTGCTCATCTAGTGGAGCACCCAGTAGGTTACCGATCCGATTGTGGATGGCCTTCATCTCCTTTAAGATGTCCTTAATGACAGGTGTTCCTTTGAGGTCTTGATTATTGACTATCGTTGAGTCTCTAGAGGTGCTAACCATGTTGAGCCTACGATTAGGAACGGATGCTGGTGAATCGTTCATAGGCCCTGGTCCTCACGGTGATGCTAGCCTTTGAGACGATCCAGCAAACATCACTCCTAACTTTTGGGTCATGCCCTCGACCATGTTGATCGAGTTCTGCTCTGCCCAAACTGACAGGGTTTTGATGAGACTAACAACGAAACCTCTAAACTCATAATTACCTTCGCGTGGTTGATCGCCTTGGCCGTCCCTGGCTATATGGACTGGTTCCTTGGCAGGATCCTTTAGCTGCACGTTGGAATCGCTAGGATCCTGTGCGAACTCGTCTACTGCGTCGATAGTATTCTTTGGGATGTTATCTTCATCGTCTGACAAGACTGCACTTTTTCCTTCGTAGAATACCTACAATTGCCTGGGCCCCACGGTGGGTGTCAAACTGTTTATGCCTGGACGTCTAGGTTAAAAAATTAGATTTATAGAAGGTCACAAGCAATACTGGTGCAAGCAAACCCGAGGGAAAGCTAAACACGAAGAAGACGCGGAAGAAAACAAGAACAAAAGATAGAAGCAAGACAAATCTTGCTTCGATTCAAAAGAACAGTGAGGAACCTGTCTCAAAGCTCAATCGAATGAAGGTCAAGATGCACCTATGCTATGCAACAATCCTCAAGAAGAACAAGCTTCTTGCAAACTGAATGACCAAGAAGAAAATGTTCAATCGAAGACACCGAATAACACAAGTTCTTTAAATTCCCACGTCGGGGTTTGGCTCCATCGGAGACTCATAATAGCACTTGCTATGTTTGATCATTCAACAATAACTAACTATTACAATGAAATGTAAAGGAGTATGTATATACTAGGCTAAGGACAAAACACTAAATGGTCACATATGACCAATAGGAGTAAGCCACGCAGGGCTGCCTAAATGAGTGTTCGGTTACTCCTTTATCCGAACACGTGACTTCGAACACTTGAGCTCGAGCTTCGTCACTTTGGCACTCGGTCGTTCTGCTCAGTTCACTCTTGACATCGGTCGCTCTTTCTTCGGTTATTTGCTTTTACTTTGGCGCCGATGTTGAGTGTTCGGTTGAGGTTCGGTCACTCCCTTCTTCGAGCTCAAGCTTGTAGAGGAAGCCTTCGGTTCTTGAGCTCAGATACTCAGCTTTGAAGTAGTTGCTTTCCTTCGTCCAAGCCAAGTAAATGTGAACATCGTGGAGAAGTTTGGCTTGACTTGGTGTCATTGGCCTTGGTGCATCGAACACTTGATCAGCACGTGTTCGGGCTGCATCATCTGAAAAAGAAAATTCAAAAATTTTGCCTGATTGTTGGTTGTTTGAATCAAGGAACAATTGATTCTTGTTCACCATTGTCTCCAGATTCCAACGAGCACCTGTCGTACACGATTGTCGACTAGGGTTTCATGGTGAATTTTGGACTGTTTGAGAATTGTTGGTGACTGAAATTGAACCCCAGTGAGATTGGTTGTTGCTGATGAAGATTGGTGGTTCTTGATTGATTTGGGTGTGTTTGTGCTTAAATTTTGAAGTTCTATATTTTGAGCCATCGTCCGTACACCGGAAAATTGTTACGTTTGTAACAGTGTACGAACATGAAGAGCTGAGTCTTAGCTCAAGGAACATTTAACTGAAATTCCTCCGTTGTTGTTGTTACCGGAGTTGAAAGAGGTAACCCAAATTCTGTTAGCAAACGCGGACAGTGAACGAAGTTAAGTTGTCCGTACGCCGGAGCAAAACTTCACTGTTCCATTGAAGAAGAAAGGGGTAAAGTGTGAAGATCAAAACCCCAGGTGAAAAAGTTGTCGGCTAGAAAAGGGAAATTGGATAAGGTAAAACCCTATCCGTACTAAGGAGGGACCACTCTTGTAGGGACAAGAGTTGGTGTATTCGAAAAAGATTCCGAAGAGGAATCGAAGGGTAGATTCTCCTAGGTTCTCACTTTTCTTGTGTTCGATAAATCTAGTTAGTGGATCTTTTGAGTAATTCTTTCTACTCGAGGTCGTACTAACTCATTTGAGCTTATAGGAACTCGTGCGTGGGGTGACCGAAGTCCAACTTCGTAGAAAATTCTTTGACTTCCCGAAGCGCAAGAGTAAATAGCGTCCGTTCCATCGAGTCACATCAACTCACTCATCCCGAAGGAGACATTGTAACTTGTCAAATTCGAAGGAACTGAGAGAAGTTGATCAACTGAGGAAGCCATTGTCTACAAGTTCTTGAGTGACCAAAAACCGAACCCATTAAATTGAGTGGACCCGAGTGCCACCTATCAAAGGTGAGGGGGTGTGTGAGTTGATTTTCTAACCTTAACATTTTAGTTGGTCTTTGATTTGTGCAGGTACCATGGCTGGGAATGGAGGCGATGGCAAAGGCATTGAAAGGCCCGAAGTGTCGTTAGCCGATGTCATGGTTGCGATACAAGGCATCAGTGCCGAAGTAAGAGGAGTGAGTGCTCGAGTAGATCAACTCGAGCAAGGAAGCGCGTCTGTGGCCTTGAATGGGTCCGGCGCTGGGACTAGCAGCTCCATTCCGATGAAACCTGAGCTGTATGCTGAGCTTGTTCGACAACATTAGTTGACGAGTGAGGCAATTCGAAGAGAACTATGGGGCAATCCCCAAGAACAATAGAACTTGGGCAATCCCCGAGCACAACTAAACCTGGGCAACCCCCAAGCTGACTATCAAAACATGGGCATTCCCCAAGGTGAAAGAGTACCGCTTCCAATGGCCCGAAGACAAAATGAGAACGTTGATGAAGTGGTCAACGAAGGAGGTCGTAGAAATTTCAGAGGTCGAGGCCAAGGCGCAAATGTTAATCAAAATAATGAGCGTGAGGCTGATGATGAGTATCCCAAAAATGTTCGTAGTGCTCGAGATTCAAACTTGAACAGTGTCAAGATCACTATTCTACCATTCAAAGGGATTAGTGATCCGGATAAATATCTTGAATGGAAGCTTAAAATGGAGCGAATCTTCGAAACCAATGAGATAACCGAAGAGAAAAAAGCTGCCCATGCCATTGCTTCGTTCGAAGCGTATGCATCTACATGGTGGGAAGCTGACAAGAGGCATAGACGAAGGAATGCCTATCCCGAAGTCATTACTTGGACACAGTTGATAAGAGCAATGAATGCTAAGTACTTGAGTGCCAAGTATAGGCAAACTCAATTTCAAAAACTCTATGAGTTAAAGCAGGGGTCCAAGTTAGTTCAAGAGTATCATGATGAGTTCTTGAGGATTTGGTTGAACCTTGATCTGGACGAAGATGAAGAGCAAGCCACTATTCGGTTCAAAAATGGCTTGGCTCGGGAGGTGTCATCTCAATTAAGGCTACACGTGTATCACACGGTGGAAGATATGTTCGAAGCTGCTACCGAAGCTGAAAAATTTATCAAGGACGATAAGGCAAATCGGTATCGAGGAGTCACTGCTTCTACTCCCTTGAACCGAGGTAAAGAATGGAAGAGTCAAAATGCAACAAGTGCAAACACTGTTCGAGATTCAAAGATACCCTTCGAAAGGGGTGTGACCGTTAACTAATCAAGAGAAGTGGGAGGTAAAGTTCAACTTAACTCTCCTAGTGCTTCAAATATCCAGTGTCATAAATGCAAAGGTTATGGTCACATCAAAAGAGTGTCCAACTTGCAAGGTTATGCTTGTGATTGATAATGGAGATGTTTGTGAGCAAACGAGTGACATCGAGGAGGAATTTATCGAGGAGATTGACCGAGCTGAAGATGATGATGGTCGTGAAGCTGCCGAAGCTGATCATCCGGAAATGTTTCTTATGGTTCGAAGGAATTTGAGCTGCATGACTCTCGAAGAGGAGGACAACCAAAGAGAGAATCTTTTCCATGCCCGATGTCGAGTGAGGGGGAAGGTGTGTTCGATGATCATTGACTAAGGTAGTTGTGCGAACGTGGTGAGCCAAACCTTGGTTTCACAAATGGGAGTACCTACCTTGAAACATCCCCATCCTTACAAATTACAATGGTTGAACGAGTGTAGAGAATTGAGAGTTGTCAAACAAGTGTGGATCAAGTTTAGAGTTGGAGAATATCAAGATGAGATGATGTTCGATGTGGTGCCGATGCAAGATTGGCATATGCTATTGGGACGACCATGGCAGTATGATCGGTCGGTTGTGCACAATGGAAGATCCAACACTTACACTGCAAAGCTCGAAGGGAAGAGTTTCATACTCAAACCCTTGTCTCTAAAACAAGTCACCGAGGACTATAAAAGAATGAAAGAATTGAAAGAAGTGGCCAAAGCTAAGCATCCGATGTGAACAAAAGTTGTGGCCGAAGACAAAAGCTTACCACCTGAAGTGAGAAGTATTTGTGCAATCATGCAACCGGGTGAGTATCTACGAGGCAACGACAACGATCAGATGATGATTTGCCTCATGCACAAGGGTATCCTTCTAAACTCTAATGATGATTGTTCTAATGATAACCCTTTGGCTAGTGCTGTACAAAGTGTTTTACTTGACTTCGGAGACATGTTTCCCGAAGAAATGCCAGGTGGATTGCCTCCGTTGAGAGGAATCGAGCACCAAATTGACTTCGTACCAGGGTCTCAAATCCCCAAAAACCTGCATACCGGTGTAATCCCGAAGACACCAAAGAGCTCCAAAGGCAGGTTGATGAGTTGCTGAACAAGGGCCTCGTTCGAGAGAGCTTGAGTCCTTGCACCGTTCCTGTTATCCTTGTCCAGAAGAAAGATGGAACATTGCGAATGTGCGTTGATTGCCGAGCAGTCAACAAAATAACGGTAAAGTATCGTCATCCTATCCCTCGATTAGATGACATGCTAGACGAGTTAAGTGCTTCTTCATGCTTTTTGAAGATAGACCTCAGGTCTGGTTACTACCAAATCCGAATGAAACCCGGAGACGAGTGGAAAGCCGCATTCAAGATCAAGTTCGGTCTCTATGAATGGTTGGTGATGCCTTTTGGCTTATCCAATGCACCGAGCACATTCATGCGACTGATGAACCATATGCTTAAACCGTTCATAAATAAGTTTGTTGTCGTTTATTTCGATGACATCCTTATTTATAGTGAATCTGTGGATGAACACGTCGAACACCTAAGGATAGTGCTTGATAAGCTTAGAGAAGAGAAGCTATATGCTAACTTCAAGAAATGTACCTTTTGTGTTGAACGTGTAGTCTTTCTAGGATTCGTTGTCAGTGCTAATGTTGTCGAAGTCGACGAATCAAAAGTCGAGGCCATCAAAGATTGGCCAACTCCAACCTCGGTATCACAAGTTCGTAGCTTTCATGGCCTAGCTAGCTTTTATCGAAGGTTTGTTCGTGACTTTAGCACCGTGGCAGCTCCCTTAACCGAGCTGGTTAAGAAAGACCATCCATTCGTGTGGGGGGAGTCCCAAGAGAGGGATTTCCAAGAGTTGAAACGGAGGCTATGCTCGGCCCCGTTGTTGCAACTCCCTGACTTCGGCAAAGCATTCGAAGTCGAGTGTGATGCGTCCGGAGTTGGGATCGGAGGAGTGCTGATGCAAGAATCGAAGCTGATTGCTTACTTTAGCAAAAAGCTTAAGGGTGCAACCTTGAACTACTCTACATATGACAAGGAGTTGTATGCCCTCGTTCGAGCACTCGCCCATCGGCAGCATTATTTGTGGCCTCGAGAGTTTGTGACTAAGTGATCATGAATCTTTGAAACATCTCCGAGGTCAGGAGAAATTGAACCGAAGGCATGCCAAGTGGGTTGAATTCATTGAAAGTTTCCCCTATGTAATTCATTACAAAAAAGGAAAAGACAATGTCGTGGCCGATGCGCTATCAAGGAAATTTGCCTTAGTGACCACTCTCGCCTCTAGGCTCATGGGATTCGAAAGCATCAAGCTGATGTACGAAGACGATCCCAAGTTAAAATGCATTCGAGATGCAATCTTAAGTGGCCGGAGAGTTGAGAAATATCAGTGGCACGATGGCTACCTCTTCAAGAATGGGAGGGTTTGTGTGCCAGTGTCATCATGGAGAGAGCTCTTAGTTCGAGAAGCTCACTCTGGAGGCCTGATGGGACACTTCGGTGTCGACAAAACTCTTGGTATCTTAACCGAGCTGTTCCATTGGCCAAAAATGCGACGAGATGTGGAAAAGCTTTGCAACGCTTGTCTCGTTTGCAAGAAAGCTAAATCGAAGTCCAACCCTCATGATTTGTATACCCCGTTACCTGTGCCTGATCGACCTTGGGTTGATATATCCATGAACTTTGTGTTGGGGTTACCGAGGTCGAGGGGTGGACATGACAGCATCTTTGTCGTAGTCGATCGATTTTCCAAAATGGCTCACTTTATTCCTTGTAAAAAGTGTGATGATGCACAACATGTGGCTACTTTGTTTATTGCTAATGTGTTGAAATTACATGGTGTGCCTCGTACTATTGTGAGTGATCGAGACTCGAAGTTCTTGAGTCATTTTTGGAAATGTTTGTGGGGTGCCCTCGGCACCAAATTACTATTCTCGACGTCTCACCATCCTCAGACTGATGGACAGACCGAGGTAGTTAACCGGACCTTGGGATCTTTGCTTTGAGCAATGACTAACGGCAAGGTCGGAAACTGGGCAGATCGTTTGCCAAGATGGAGTTCGCATACAATCGAACGGTGCATCAAATGATCAATATGACCCCGTTCGAATGTGTGTATGGTTTTAACCCTTTGATTCCACTTGATTTAACCCCATTGCCTCGAGATTCTGTTATTGATTTTGAAGGTACTCGTAGAGCCACTGCCTTGATCGAGTTGCATGCAAAGGTGATGAAGAACCTCGAGGAAGCTTATGCAAAAGTTGCATCGTAGAAAAACAAGGGGCGTAAAAAGCTGGAATTACAGAAGGGAGATTGGGTTTGGGTTCACTTACGAAAGGAACGCTTCCCGAACAAAAGGAAAGGAAAGTTGGCCCCTCGAGGGGATGGTCCATTCCAAATGTTGACCAAGATCAACATCAATGCTTACGTGATCGACCTCCCTGGTGAGTATAACGTGTCCAACACCTTTAATGTTGCTGACTTAGTTCCTTGTGTTGTAGGTCAAACTTCGGAGGATGAAGAGGGCACGATTTCGAGGACGAAATCTTCTCAAAAAGGGGAGGATGATGCAGCCCGAACACGTGCTGATCAATTGTTCGATGCACCAAGGCCAATGACACGAAGTCAAGTCAAACTTCTCCATGACGATCACATTCACTTGGCTTGGACAAAGGAAAGCAACTACTCCGAAGCTGAGTATCCGAGCTCAAGAACCGAAGGCTTCATCTACAAGCTTGAGCTCGAAGAAAGGAGTGACCGAACCTCAACCGAGCACTCAACATCGGCGCCGAAGTAAAAGCAAGTAACCGAAGAAAGAGCGACCGATGTCAAGAGTGAACTGAGCAGAACAATCGAGTGCTGAAGTGACGAAGCTCGAGCTCAAGTGTTCGAAGTCACGTGTTCGGATAAAGGAGTAACCGAACACTCATTTAGGCAGCCCTGCGTGGTTTACTCCTATTGGTCATCTGTGACCATTTGCTGTTTTGTCCTTAGCCTAGTCTATAAATACTCCTTTACATTTCATTGTAATAGTTAGTTATTGTTGAATGATCAAACATAGCAAGTGCTATTATGAGTCTCTGATGGAGCCAAACCCCGACGTGGGAATTTAAAGAACTTGTGTCATTCGGTGTCTTCGATTGAACATTTTCTTCTTGGTCATTCAGTTTGCAAGAAGCTTGTTCTTCTTGAGGATTGTTGCATAGCATAGGTACGTCTTGACCTTCATTCGATTGAGCTTTGAGACAGGTTCCTCACTGTTCTTTTGAATCGAAGCAAGATTTGTCTTGCTTCTATCTTTTGTTCTTGTTTTCTTCCGCGTCTTCTTCGTGTTTAGCTTTCCCTCGGGTTTGCTTTCACCAAATACATTAAAATACGATGAAAAAGTAGGTAAATAGAGAGAAAAGTAATGAGCAAGAAAGTAAGTAGTATTATTCTTTGAGAATAGCCGGATTCGGTGTGAATCAATTGATGTACAATACAATGTAAGAAGGGGTATTGATAGTAGAGATTTACTTAATCCTAACTATGGTAAAAAGGAAAAGCTAATAAAGGACATGAGCCTGTAAACTCAAGGCGGTGGTATATACGAAAACCCTAACTAGGAGACTGTAAACCTAATGCGGCGGGATTTATGTCTTGCATCCTACGCCCGTACCACTTGAACGGTCGTAACTCGTGGAGCAGGCGTGTATCCTCTGTGCCCGAAGACTTGTAGGATAAGCCTAGTCTCGCCAGCTGGACTCGTATTCCCGTAATAGTATGTGGCATATTTTTGCCCACACAAAAAGTTTATGGGATAAACTTCTAGACCCATTAAAGAGAAAGTAGCATTTTGATTACATAGAATGGCTAAGATAAATTGATTTGATCTATTTATTTTCATCATGTTTCATGGTAAAATATTAAATTCAGCTACTAATTTATCTTTTTAAATATTTATAATAAAAATTACACGCGAAAACGGATCTCGAATCGTATAATTACCGAAACTCAAGATGCGAATTAAACAGAAAGAGATCAAATTCTTAACTTTTCGGACTTTAGCTGAAACTATCTGAACGACCTCGGAATTCACTTCCAAATATTCACACAGGTCTCAAATAACCATACGAACGTAACGACATTTTCGCCCAAATCGAGCTCGAAAACCTCTATTATGATTTATCGACAACGGAAACTGAAACCTTCTTCCGAAGCCTACCAATCGAGATCTGATTCAGTTCAAACTCTGCAGACAGGTCATAATGAACCTTATAGAGCCTTTAAGACTGGCGGCATGCTAATCGGAGTCTTATCTCCTGAAATGACTAGGCAAGATCATTTCAGTTGACGAATAGTTAATATTCTTTAGCCTAATTAGTTTGTTTGATATACTATTTTACTTAATTGTATTATTTTTAATTAACCTTTTGTTACGCTTAATTAATTCATAGAGTCCAAGCAATAATTTTTAGATAGAGGTGTTGCTAATTGGGAAGATCCGTTCGAAGAAAATAAAAGATATATTATAAATAACCTTTTGCTATTGTTAAAGTATGCTTTAACCACGCTTTTCGACCACAAACTTTTGGAATAATTTTATATCTTTAGAAGATATTGCAAAATCTGCCGTTAGAACATTATTTAGTAAGTTTCATTTTCACGATTTTTAAATAATTGTATTAGATACTTTCATAATTTAATTTATGTCTCTTATATTTTCTAGAGACGTAATTTGTATTTTGATAAAAGCGATGGGACTAATGAGGGAAGGGAAGATGTATATATAATATAGGTATGATTGTACAACTGTGACTCTGTGGGCCCTTGGGGTGAGCTAGTTAAAAAGAAATGAAGTAGTAAAATAATTGATAAATAAAAACCTTCGTACGATCCAAAATAATTGATAGATAGAAACCTTAGTAGCATTTTGTGATTGTGAACGGGTCGTCTTTTCAAGGTAATATATGAAGAGTCTTTTAAATTCACAACTATTTCTTTATCGATTAAATTCACTCTAAGCTTTGTTTTATCTTAAGCGAGTAAGGGATTTTGTAATAAATTCTACTACTATTAGTAGTGTGCTGATCAACCTGAATTTCAAAAAGAAAAATTTGCCAAGCTGGTAATATAAAATGCTATATATGCTGTGCGAAAGCTACTACTTACAATGTATAGTTATAGATTATCTATAAATCAACTATATTTCATACTATAATACATGCATGAAAAGATGAAAGTGAAAATAAAAATATTATGTTGATGCCAACTTTGTTGACTAGAGAAGTCAGAGAAGTGAAGATCAAAGATATCATAAATGACTCATCTGTAAGTCTGCAACTATGAAACAAAGCTTTTGTAAACAATTTCAAAATTATTACTCCCTACTACTTCTGAATGTGTGTTGAACCAACTAACATGATTTTGTCTTTATGCATAATTCATATTGTAGATTCTAATGCACAAATATCAATCTTGATAGATAAATATGAGCCATGGTATTCTTCCAATAGGAATGCTACATGAAAGTTGATGTCGAAAATAAAGTCTCAATTTTTAGCAATTGTAAGATAAATACTGTTGATTATGAGGAAAAAGAAATATATGTATATACTCCCTTAAAACTTAGTTATTTATGTAGAATGTAGCACTATATTGCCGCAACATATTTTCTCCCACGGCCAACTATATGTTGCTCTTTCAAGACAGATATCAATTTCGACAACAAGAGTTTAGGTCATAACACAACATTCAAAGAGTCATACGTGAACGTACACTAAAAACATCGTCTACAAAGAAGCATTAGGTAAGCTGTGATTACATTACCTATTTACTATATTTTATTTGATGATTGTTGCATTTTCTTCCCCATCAACTATTTCATTTATACAAAATTGCATCAATCTAATTTACTGCGTGATTTTTTCGATTGAACATGTACGGGTAATTATTTTCGTGCAACGCAAGTACATAGAAACTAGTTTTATAAATATATATCCCCTCCGTCATTCCCGTTTTTAGTAAAATCAGCAGGTTTTTCACAAACGCAATGGTTTTAAATATATATCATGATCACAATATCATGATTCTTGTCCCATACACTTGGGGGAAATTTTGTTGGTGGGACAAAGCATTATCATCTTGGGATAAACTTTAGGAATATTTTATCTCATGTAATATTTTACTCTGAAATTAGAAATTCTGAAATTGCTTTTACCATACTTGTGGCACTATTTTCGTACCATCACTACAAGAAAACAATAGAATCCCGGCAATTTTTTAACAGCGGTTTCCACCAACCACCGCTAATTTTAATTTTTCAACGGTTTTCTCGGGGTTAGCGGAAGTGCCGCGAAGAGAGGAATTTAGCGGCGGTTTATCTGAATTTACCGGCGGTTTTCTAAAGCTCTTTGTTTCCCAGCGGTTCATGTAGCATTTACCAGCGGTTTCTCAAATTTTTTTTAATAAATTAGAATATTTTAGTAAAGATGGGACTTTTAAAAATATTATTATTAATTTTGAGAATAATAATTTTAAAAAGGGCCTAACTTTACTGTATAAACAACCCATATCTTTTATATATATATATAGAATTTTTTTTTTATATTTAAGATATTAGGGAGCTTTAAGGCCTTTTATAATAGTTATAAACATACAATAAAGTATCTCTAAAAATTACAAAAGGAAAACTAAAACACTCTGTGTGTCTCTGTATATATATATTATATTTACAATAACAATATTAAATACTAATTATTATAATAAATTAGATTGAACTAATTGAAGAATAATTAGTTAAATATTTTAAAATAAGCAATTGAACTAACGTTACAATCAACATTTGAGAAATAAATGTATATATTAAAAGAACATGTACTGTTATCCAGTTGTTACTTTAAGAAAAGAAACAATATGATAGTGAGAGAATATTTAAAAAAAGAACAAGATAAAACAATGAAGGAAAACAACAAATGAAAAAGAGAAAACTTTGTACTGTTATCCATTTGCTTAAGAAAATCGTCCCACACCGATAGTGAGGAGAAAAACTTTTCACTTTATAAGCAGTGGATCGATTGACATAGTCAGATTCACTCATGAGATTTGGGGTTAGGTTCTGGTTGTTGGGATAAGGCGGGGTGGGGTTTGAGTTGTATGTTTGTCAGAGGTTTCGAGTGAATTCAATTAGGCCAGCGGAAGTTGGTATTGATTTTGAATTTTATCACCCAAATTCAAAACCGCTATCATATATGAACCAAACCGCCAGAAATAGACATCAACAATTGGCGGCAGATATTCCAGCGGTTGTCAGAACCCAAGTAAGATAACCTCGGTAGAAACTGCTGCGGTTCGGCAAACCTCCGTGAGATTTCATTAGAGGAGGGAATTGCCTTAAGAACCGCTTCAAATTACCAGATTCGAGGTTTGGTTCTGGTTGTTAGGGTAAGGTGTGGTGGGGTTTGAGTTGTATGTTTGTCAGAGGTCTCGAGTGAATTCAATTAGGTCACCGGAAGTTGGTATTGATTTTAAATTTTACTACACAAATTCGAAACCGTTGTCATATATGAACCAACCCGCCAGAAAAAGACATCAACAATTTGCGGCGGGCTATTCCAGCGGTTGTCAGAACCCAAGTAAAATAAGCTCGGTAGAAACTGCTGCGGTTCGGCAAATCTCTGCGAGATTTCATTAGCAGCGGTTAAAACCGCCGGGAATTGCCTTAAGAACCGCTTCAAAATACCAGATTCGGGGTTTGGTCCTGGTTGTTGGGGTAAGGTGGCGTGGGGTTTGAGTTGTATGTTTGTCAGAGGTCTCGAGTGAATTCAATTAGGCCAGCGGAAGTTGGTATTGATTTTGAATTTTATTCCCTAAATTCAAAACCGCTGTCATATATGAACAAAACCGCAGAAAAAAGACATCAACAATTGGCGGCGGGCTATTCCAGCAGTTGTCAGAACCCAAGTAAAATAACCTTGGTAGAAACTGCTGCGGTTCGTCAAACCTCCGCGAGATTCATTAGCAGCGGTTAAAACCGCCGAAAATTGCCTTAAGAACCGCTTAAAATTACCAGATTCGGGGTTTGGTTCTGATTGTTGGGGTAAGTTGGGGTGGGGTTTGAGTTGTATATTTGTCAGAGGTCTCAAGTGAATTCAATTAGGCCAGCGGAAGTTGGTATTGATTTTGAATTTTACTACCCAAATTCAAAACCGCTATCATATATGAACCAAACCGCCAGAAAAAGACATCAACAATTGGCTGCGGATATTCCAGCGGTTGTCAGAACCCAAGTAAAATAACCTCGGTAGAAACTGCTGCGGTTCGGCAAACCTCCGCAAGATTTCATTAGCAGCGGTTCGAAAATTGCCTTAAGAACCACCTCAAATTACCAGATTTTTTTGTAGTGCATGAAATCATATAATTTTTTATTTTGGAATTAGCAATTCCAAAATTGCTTTATGCCACCGTTGATATCATGTTGGTACCACATTTTATCTGAGATTTATAACAGTCATGGATATTATTAAACCAAGATAAATAATTAAATGACACATTACCCTTCTCTAAATCTTTTCTGTATGGGCCTAAACTGATTTAGGATCACAAATCAAATTTGTGCTAAGAACACAAGGAAATCTTAGTATCAAAGTCGAAACAAGGCTAAGAATAAGCAAAAATGCAAGAAATAACGTGATTTCAATATATAGCCGTGAGTAAAAATATTGCCAGAATTTCTGTAAGTATTTCTGAATGAATACAATGTAAAATGAGGAGCTATTTATAGGTACAAGGGGTCTTACCCACATTCTCCATGACTGATCATGCCTATATCTACGCTCAGCATCTTCTTGAGTGGAGTTAGTGGGCTGCGGTAGTGGGCTGCTGAGCCGCTGGAACCGAGGTGTTCCACCGAGGCTCAAATGCATAACCTCAGTGATATAACCTTTATGTTTGGTCTAAGTGAGTGTCATCGAAGCACAGCTTCGCGGCTCACCTTCGGTGGTGACACTGGTGCTTGGCTTTGGTGGTTCAAACGTTTGCTTCGATTTTTCTTCTTCGGAACATTAGTTCGATTATCCTCGGTTTGTCATACCGAAGTGCTGTCCGAGTACGTCGATTTTACCCAATACAGATAGTCCTCCCACTCCTCGGGCGAGCGTCAGGGTCGCCGAGGAGTGGAATGAATTTCAGCGGGAAGATGACGTGGCTCAACCCTATCCAAGAATTTCAAAAAGTCGCACACCTTTTCGAATTACTGTTCCGCGTTACGTGGAGACCGTTCGTTGGGTACCGAACGGTCGTGCCAACTTATTCGCTTCCTCCAACGTTACAGTCATCATTGCCTTTCCACTTGCACGTGTACTTTACCTATAAATACTCCATTAGGCGTTTCTCTTCCCCATTTGTTAATCACCTGCAAACAGTAAAGAAAAGGGGACACAGTTTCCAGTTTCGATACATTTTCAACCCACTTGATCTTGAGTTTAATCCTTTTTCCCCCAAATTTGACATTATGTCTGCTACAAATTCTGGTCATGGCTCCAGTGACTCTGGTGAGAGGGCTGAGTGCTTCGCCGCTGCGATTGTGAGTGGCGATTTTATCCCCACCGTTCTGGTGCTACAAATTATTGAGGCAGAAGGCGGTGGGAAAGCTACGTCGACGACCAATGCTCCTAGGTGACGCAAGGAGAGGGCTGGTCGTGACAAAGCTGAGGTCAGTTTTGACATTGACGTTGGTGGTGACGACCACGACGATGACAGGGATGACGTCGAAGGCGATGACATCATCAGTACCAAAGAAGTAGGTGGCCCAGTGGGCGAGACCGTAGTCAATAGGGAGGCAAGTGGCCAAGTGGGCGAGACCGAGGCCAGCAAAGAGGGGTCACAGACCGAAGCTGGGACCTCGAAGAAGTCGAGGAAGAAGATTCCTCTCGAAGTAGAGATAGACCCACGGTTGGTTATCCCTTCGAATTTAAACAATGATAAGGACCTCAAAGTCCAGGTTCAATCTAATGCCCAAAAGGGGAAGAAAAGAAACATACCGGTGCACGTCACCCCAAGCGTGATAACCGAAGACACGATTGAGACTGTTTGGGCAGATTGTCGTTGGGGGCCCGAGGTGGAAATAAGGGTTCCAGCCCCGGACGCGGCTGCCTCTACCCATGTTCCACGGTATTCTTCGGTTTTCACATATCCTTTCACCATAGGGTTTGGTATGCCTATTCACCCCATAATCGACACATTTTTTCGATCGTATAATTTGTGTTTAACTCAATTGGGCCTCGAGGTTTGGAGGGTTGTACAGGCCCTCGAGTACTTAAGTAAGTAAGCTGAATTGCCCTTCACCTTCCAACATTTGATCTCCCTTTACTACCCCTATTTTCATAAAGCCGGGGTGGTAGCTCTCTTACCTCGGGGATCTTACGTCATTGAGGTTGGAACGATCGTTATGTGCTCATTCCCACGAGGTTGTTATCAGCTGAGCCTGGCTTCCCCGAAGAATAGAATGCTCAGCGTAAGTACTTTTATCTTCGTTTGGCCTTCGATCATCACGGCTCGTACTTACTTTTATGTTTGTGACATACAGCTGAAAAAGTTCCAGTCAACCCACCAGGAGATTTGCTCGAGTGGGCGACCGAGGTCATGAAACAGGAGACGCGTCCTCGTCGGCAGTGGATGATCTTAGTCGCTTTAAAGGGGAACCAATGGGTATGTAAGAGGCATGGTGAGTTATATATCGGCGCTCAAAATTCCTTAATATTGATTTTGAATGATTGCTTCTTAATGTTTTCTTTTTACCTTCCCACTTAGGTTTTTCCAATAGGGCCGTTAAGGATGCCGAAGAGGAGGAGGAGGAAGAAACCGAGGAGAAGGGAGACGGAGAATAGGAAGAGAAAGAGAAGAAAGAGAAGAAAAAGAAAGAGAAGACGGTGATTGACGCCACCGAAGGCGTCAATTAGATGGTGAGTTTGGCGAGGAAGCTCGCCGGAGACAAGAAAGCTAAGGGCTCATCGGGCCAAGGGACTTCGCAAGGTGATGACATCTTCCTAGGTCAGTTTATATGCACACCTACTTCTACTTCATCTTATACTTACGAGATTGCTTCTCTCCCTTCCCCAGGCTCTAAAAGGAAGAGGGCTGAATCTAAGAGGGCCACCAAGGCGAAAGGAACTCGGGTCGAGGAAGCTGCCACCCCTGCTTCCGAAGCTGTGGTTGAGAGGCGCCGAGGCCTTGTTGATGAGCCCAGCGACGAAGAGGTTCGTCAAGCTGCTCCCGAGGTAGCTCCAGAGCCAATTCCTGAAGTGACTCCAGAGCCAGCTGTCGAGGTCCCTAGGGACACCGAGGTTATAAACGTGGAGGAGTCTGACAAAGAGGCTGTCAAGCGGAAGGGCAAAGCTAAAGCAAGCGAAAACTTGCTCAGAAGCATGGTTAAGGCTTCCCGAATTTCGGCCAAGGCTTCGAACACTGCACCTCGGGCATTGGAAATTGCTCCCGAGGTCAATCTGCTGGATCCCACCAAGGAGGACATCGCCACCATCGATGTTATGCTCGGGTCTATTGAAGCTCACACTCTTCAGAACTTAAGCCCCATGAGTTTGATGGGAGTTTCAACCGCCTCTGCTCTTCGTGTAAGTTTCAATGACTTCTTGTTCACGCGATTAACCTTTTCATTGTTCTCAACACTAATATTTTGGTCATGTGCAAAGCTTGGCCCTCGTGCTGCAAGCTATCCATCTAGAACGCGACCGAGCAGAGCAAGTTAAAGCGGCGACCGCTTCCTGGGGAGAACAGAAAAGGGGATTTTTGGATAGGATTGCCGAGCTGGAAGCCCAATTCACTACTTTGAACGAAGACTTGGGGCATGCTAATGAAGCAACAGCTAAGGCCGAGGCTGACTTGCACGGGGTTCTGGAATCCGCCGAGGCAAGGGCTCAAGCTGTGACAAATGAATTTGTCAACGAGCGTTCGAGGCTGAGCCTTGAAAACGCTCGACTTGAAGCCGATCTCTTTCGTGGCAGGGCTGAAGTGTTGGAGGCAGGGGAAAAATACCATGGCAAGCTAAAGGAATACAACGCCAAGCTTTTTGGGTTGCAGATCCAAGTAGACTAAGTGCCTGCTCTTCGAGGCAAAGTTTTAAAACTCCAAGGAAGAGTTGCCTACCTCAATCAGCGGGCCGAAGTCAAAGCGACGAGGGCAAAGTTTGAGGAGGCTTGGGCCATTATTAAGACCAAGCTTAGCACACTTGAGCAAGTCCAAGCTGGCCCGATCGTGCTCGAAGAGGAGATAGTCAAGGCCAGGGATGCTGCTGCCGAAGCCCAGAAAATTGTGGATGATCTGCCCTCAAGTGAGGATTCGGATGATGATGAATCCGAAGGCGATGAGGAGGCCAAAAGTGCCGAGGAAGGAAATGAAGATTCCGAAAGAGGAAATCCTTAGGGGGAGACAGTTCATCCTTTTTGTTATTTGCTTTTTGTTTAGGCCCTCGGGCCTTCTTGATATAAGCCTTCGGGCTTTTGATGTATATGCCTTGGACCTTCGGTTCCCTTTTGTTGTAAATTATTCACAGCCTTCAAGCTTTTTAATGAAATGATTTCATGTTTCTTGCTTTAAGTGTTAGCTTCCGTATAGTCTTTTTTGAGAGATTTTGAGCCAAATACGTAAAGTAATTTGGTTGCAAGACTTGATCAAGTAAAACTGATGCAAACTTAGAACGACGTCTCGCTCTCGAGTCGATGCATTTAAAGTGCAACTTCGGTGTGCAAGATCATGGAAACAAAGTGGTTTTGAATTAAGTTTATTTCATTGATGATAACAGCGAGCCGGAATCGGCTTTTACATAAGACCTTAGTCGAAGTAAAACTCAGGCGCAGAAAATCGAATCGATAACATGCCACTATCGGGCGTAATTACAAAGTACCAATCTATTTCCTGGGTGCCAGTCCCCGGTTGCTGAATAGATAGACTTCGGTTGGGAGGTTGAGTATCGACCTCGGTTGCAACCCGCCTCTTACTCCCCCCAGTGTTCGAGTTTGAATCTTGATGAAGATCCGAGCACTGGAAGTCGTTTTATCCGCTTCCTGAAAAGGTCAAGCAAAATGAAACGAGGAGCAAGTTAGTACATTTCGACCGAAGCCCTAGGAGCGTTTTTCGGCTCGAGGCTGTGGGTAGAATTTTAAATGATCAAGGAGTGTCTACCTCGATTAAAAGTAGTACCGCTTCAAATTGGAAATGTTCCAATTTAAGGGTTAGGGCTTGCCTTGTAGGTCTTCGATTTGATAAGACCCCTTTCCAACGATCGCCTTGACTCTGTAAGGTCCTTCCCAGTTTGCAATGAGTTTTCCCCCATTCTTTTCTTTGGTTGATTGGTTCGTAGCCTTCAGCACATAATCACCAACTTTAAAATCTCTAAGTTTGGCATTCCTGTTGAGATACCCCTCGATCTGCCTCTTTTGTGCTGCTAACCGAACCAAAGCGAACTCTCTCTTCTCCTCAAGCAAGTCCAACTCTATGCGCATGGCTTGCTGATTGGCATTCTCGGTGGTATGGGCGTACCGAAGACTTGGCTCGCCCACTTCCACAGGGATAAGTGAATCCATGCCATAGGCAAGATAGAATGGGGTTTCACCGGTGCTGTTCTTCTCTGTTGTTCGCATAGCCCACAATACACCTGGAAACTCTTCGGGCCAAGGGCCTTTCTTCTCATCGAGTCTCTTCTTGAGATTTTCAATTATTACTCGGTTTGAAGATTCAGCTTAGCCATTGGCACTTGGATGGTAGGGGGTCGATGCTATTCTCTTTATTCCCTATTGTTTGAAGAAATCACTGACAGCCGCCCCCATAAACTGTTTACCATTATCACAAGCGATCTCCCTTGGGACGCCGAACCTGTAGATAAAGTTTTTCTTGATAAAATCAATTACCTCCTTCTGGTTAACCTTGGAGAGAGCTCCTACTTCCACCCATTTTGTAAAGTAATCGATTAAAACCAGGATGAACCGAACACCACCTTTTCCCTTCGGTAAGGGGCCAACAATACCCATTCCCCACTTCATGAAGGGCCATAGTGACAAGACTGAATACAAAGGTTCAGCTTGTTGATGAATCATTCGGGCGTGTCGTTGACACTTATCACATTTTTTTACGAAGGCCTTTGCATCTGCGCTAATAGTGGGCCAATAGTACCAAGCTCTAAGTAATTTTGCGCACCAAGGACTTTCCCTCCAAGTGATTGCCACACTCGCCTTCGTGTATTTCAGCCATCACGTATCTAGCTTCATCTGGACACAAACACTTGGCCATCGGGCCGCAATACAACCTTCTATATCAATTTCCCTCGATCATTGAGTACGAAGCTGCTTGGGTCCTTAACTTTTTGGCCTCTTTCTTATCTTGGGGGAGATTCCCCGAGTCGAAGTAAGAGATAAACTTACTTCGCCAATCCCATTTGTGGTCCACCGAGTTGACTTCCAATTTCATCTCTCTCATTTGTGCAGAAAGCAACTGGACCACTGAGTCAGTCCCCGAGTGCACTTCGTCGACCGCCGAACCAAAGTTTGCCAGGGCGTCAGCCTCGGTATTCTCCTCTCGCGGTACTTATTTGATTTGCCACTCTTGGAATTGAGCTAAGATTTTTTGTGCTCGGGTCAAGAACTGTTGCATTCTGGGCTCACAAGCCGTATACTCACCGAGCATTTGGTTTACCACCAATTTTAAATCACACCTTAACTCAATTTTCTCTACCCCATTTCTTTGGCTAACTCCAAGCCTGCTAAGGCTGTTTCGTATTCGGCCTCATTGTTGGTCACTTTTTTAAACCGAACTAAGTGCCTGATCTTCTCCCCGGTGGATGCCTTCAACACTATGCCTAATCCTGAAACCTTGAAATTAGTCGCCCCATCGATGTAAAGTTCCCATAGTCCCGAAGCAGACCCCTTCGACATTGAATTCTCCTTTTCGGCTTCGTGTAGGATCCCAACACTAAAATTAGCTACGAAGTCGGTCAAGACTTGGGATTTTATGGCCGTTCGGGGTTGATAGGTGATGTCATACTCGCTTAATTCTACCACCCATTTGGATAACCTCCCTGACAACTCAGGCTTATGCAATATACTTCTCAAGGGCAAGGTGGAAACTACTGCTATTGGATGACATTGACAATAGGGTCGTAGTTTCCGAGCAGTAACAATTAAAGCAAGTGCTAGTTTCTCCAAATGAGGATTCCTAGTTTCAGCATCGACGAGTGTCTTGCTCACATAGTAGATGGGCTGTTGCTTGCCATCTTCTTCTCGTACCAACACAGCACTGACTGACACCTCGGATACAACCAAGTAAACTAGCAAAGTTTCACCATCTTTTGGCTTGGCGAGCAGCGGCGCATTAGCCAGGTAACGTTTCAATTCCCTTAGCGCTTCTTTACACTTCGGTGTCCACTCGAAGTGATTATTCTTCCTTAAGACCGAGAAGAATTTATGGCATCGCTCCGAAGACCTTGAGATAAATCGACTCAAGGCAGCAACTCGGCCCGTTAAGCGCTGAACTTCCTTCACTCCGATGAACTCCTCGGGGATTTCTTCGATGGCTTTGATCTTATCTGGATTAGCTTCGATCCCTCATTCAGAGACTATGAATCCCAAGAATTTTCCGGACCCTACGCCGAAGGCACACTTTTCAGGATTCAATTTCATGCCATATTGCCTCAGAACAGTGAAAGCTTCTCTCAAATAGTTTAAATGATCCTCCATTCGAATAGACTTGACCAGCATATCATCTATGTAGACTTCCATAGATTTTCTAATGTATTCTTTGAACATGCGACATACTAGTCTTAGGTATGTCGCCCCAGCATTCTTCAAACCGAACGGCATCACCTTGTAGCAAAAGGTACCTCGGTCAGTGATGAACGAGGTCTTTTCTTCGTCCTTTGGATCCATGAGGATTTGGTTGTACCCCGAATAAATCTAAGAAGGTGAATAGTTTGTGTCCAACCGTGGAGTCTATTAAAATGTCAATTTGTGGCACTGGATAGGAGTCTTTGGGGCAAGCCTTGTTTAGATCAGTGTAATCTACACATATTCTCCACTTGCCATTCTTCTTGGGCACAACGACCACATTAGCCAGCCACTCGGTGTATTTCACCTCTCTTATGAAGCCATTCTCTTGCAGCTTCATAGTTTCATCTTCGATTGCTTTTTTTTTAACCCCGGCGTGAGCTCTTTTCTTCTGCTTCACCGGGGTGAATTGGGGATCTACATTCAATTTGTGGGTCATGATCTCTGGATCGATACCAAGCATGTCTGAATGGGACCAAGCAAAGCAGTCGTTGTTGGACTTTAAGACTTAGATGATAGCTTTTTTCGACTCTGGGTCCAACTCCGAGCCGACAAACACCTTCCTCTCTGGAAAATCTTTCGATAGTATGAAAGATTCCAGCTCTTCTATGGTGGAGTCCTCGGCTTTTTGCTTCCGAGGTTCTTGAATGAAAATCGGGATCTTCTCCACTTCTCCTCGGGGGGCTTCCTCATCTAACCTCGGTTGTATTGGTTGCTATTGTTTTGCTCCACTCGGGACCACTCCACTCTTCAATACAACCGAACATCATTCTCTTTCTACTCGTTGCTCTCCTTTTATCGACCGAACTCCCCATGGGGTAGGGAATTTGATCACTTGATGAAGAGTGGATGGAACAGCCTCCATAGAGTGAATCTATGGTCTACCGAGGATCACATTGTACGCCATGTCCTCGGGCAAGACTTGAAACAGTATTTCCTTGCTAACTCCATCGGCAAACGTCTTGAGTGTGATTTCACCCAATGTCTTCTCAGTGGAGTTGTTGAAGCCAGTCAACACTGTTGCCTTAGGGATAACTTCGCCCTTCAGCCACATCTTTTTAATGGCCCCGTAGCTGATGATGTTGACCGAGCTACCGGGGTCAATCAGGACTCGTTTGATATCCGAGTCATTTATTCTCAACATGATGACCAAGGCGTCATGATGGGGGAACATCATCTCATCACAATCGTCATCATCGAACACTATTTCTTTACCCGAGCCTCCAACTCGAGTTCGCTTCTCCATGGTGATTGACAGCTTTGCGAACTTCTTAGGTGCTACAAAGTTCACCTCGTTTACCTCTGACCCCCCGGTGATAACTTTCACGACTCTTTCAGGGGGTGGCGCCCGAGGTGGTTGCCCATCACCTCGGTTCTTGGTGTAGTTCTCCTTTCCCTTATCAGTAAGGAATTCGGCTACCACACCCTTCTTCAACAAGTGTGCCACCTCGAGGCGCAACGCTTTGCAATCCTCGGTGCGGTGGCCATAATCTGCATGAAACTCACAGTGCAAATTTGATCCCTTTTATCAGCTGGAGTTCTCATGTCCTTTGGTATTCTAACCCCTGCTGTCCCCTTCACAATATTGACCAATTCCGAGGCCGATATGCTGAAGTTGTAGTCGGGAATACGAGGTAGCTCTTTATTCTTTGCGACCAGAGCTAGACTCGAAGATTTCCTCTGGTTCGTATTCGGGAAAACCTTTCCGCCGAGCCGTTCACATGAGCATTTCCAAATGAGTTTCCAAGTGAATTTCCCTGCCTCTGACTGACAAATGAGTTTCCTCGTGGCGCCTCGGTGCGATAAGAGGATTCGCTTCGGTTCTTATAGTTGTGGCTTCGGCCATTATTTTTCCATCCGGCTACCTCCAGCCTTATCTTGGTATAAGCTCTATTATGCAAATCATCCCACTTCAGGGTCTGATATTGCTGAAGCTCCTTTCGCAACTCAGTAGCGGCATCGGAGTTGCGAACATTAATGCATTTATCAAACGTCATGATGGCTAGAGTATCATCCATAGTAGGTAGTTCCATGCACTTAGCATAAAAGCGCTCGAGGAAGTCCTTTAGCGGCTCACCGGGCCATTGTTTGACTTCAAATATATCTTCCTTCCTCTGGAGGATTTTTCTGCGCCCCGGTGTGTGCTTTAATGAACGCGTTAACCAGCTCTTTAAATGTGAAAATCGACCCCAATGGTAGGTGCATGTACCACCGAAGTGCTCCCTTCTCAAGAGATTCACCGAATTTTTTTCAAACATTGATTCCTTCTCTATTTCCGTTAAGTCAATGCTCTTTAGCATTGCCATGTATTTGGTGACATGTTCTTTGGGGTCAGTGGTACCGTCATATTTCTTCAAGCAGAAGAGCTTGCAATTTTTGGGAGTTAGGGCTGGGGCAGCTTCGGGCCTGAATGGCAACTCCCTATATAGGTTGATATCAAGGTCTTCTTGAACCTTAGTCACCCCGAGAATGCTCTCGAGGCGCTTTTCCGCTGTTGAACCCCAAAATAATTACCCTTTCTTAAAGAAAAGATAGGTTTCGGGTATAATGTTCAACAATATGGGATTCCAAAGGGCTTTCTTTGGAGTCGCCACCTAATTTAGGAGAATTAGGAACCAAATAATTAAATAGTGCGTGCAAGCACTCCGTTTTAAGGAAGTGGTCTATTTCAGAGATTCTAAGTAAGAGGTTCAATTATTTTCGAAAGAAGGTTTCAATTTGAAAGCACTTTCGAAAATCCACAAAATGTGGTTAATCCTTCGGTTTTCACAAAATAGCTCAAAATGCAACTTTCAAAAATTAATCTAAAAGTTTTAAAATTAATGCCAAAATTCTAAAATTACATTAAATTATGCTTTAAAGGGATATGGATTTAAATGAACTTAGACTTGAAAAAGTGGCAATTTTGCTAACATGGAAAATCTAATTAATTGGAAAGAAGTTGCAATTTATTGAATTTAAAATCAAGTTATTTGCTTAATCATTTTCGGATTCGGCTTGCACGCGCTATTTAATTAAAAGGTTCACAATTCATAAATAAGATGGAGATTCTAAAGAAATAAAATATTCAGAAAATAACTCAATAAATAACTAAACATTCATTCATAAACAATCAAACAAATTATTCAATAACAATTAATTATCTACGGGGAATTCCTAAAGACATGCAATTTCTAAGGATGGGAAAGAGGAGGTTTAGAAGAAGAACCCGAAAATTGGCAAACTCGCAGGAGCCTTGAATTTATTTTTTTATACATTATGCCCATGAGTCTAAACATCACATGACTCAACAAAGCATTTTTTAAAAAGTCCTTCTTCCTTGACTAGAACTTGAGTTTCAAATGCGAGTTGACTCCAATGCGACATCACCCCAAAGACCATCTCAATTTGCGAGTTTTGCCCAACTCGTCCCAAGTGTTCGTGCCAAAATGTACCTCGCAAAATAGAATTGAATTAGTACGATAATAAAGTGCAATAAATAATGAAAATAAAATGATAATACTAAAATAATAAAATAATAATAATACAACATAATAATAATAATAATAATAATAATAATAATAATAGAATATAATAATAGTAGTAAGGGGGTTTGCGTTTTGCAAAATTTAGGCTCAGATTCGTATGGCGCGTCATGTAGAGGCTCGGGAGTGTTGGTACGGTTGCAAACACGGAGCCCGGGCCGTGTTGCCATCCAAGTACCAAACCCACCACTCTATTCGACTTGCTTTGCATTAATTTCATACTTTCATCATCGCCTTTTGCTTTAGGGACACGGGAACGGGACGGATCAAGTGTAATATCATGTTCAAAATCCGTCAATTCATTATCCGTCAATTCCTTATGTAGGCCTCAATACGTGTATATATTTTCATCGGCCAGTGTAGTATCGGTTCAATATAAGTCCATATGCCTCAAAACTAGTAATTTCCATAGGCCAATATTGATATAGCATCCAAATCAACAAGGACCAACATCTAAATCAGTCAACGAGATCATAATAATGGTCAATAATCCAATCACGGTAAACAGAGGAAGAAGACCAGACATTTCCCCAGCTTCGATTTACCAGTGGCCTAAACAAGAAACAAGGCCTTGAAAAAAACTGCAAAAGCTCATAACAACAGTAAGGTATACGAATCACGATCAAAACAGAACAAACAACCAATTAATCAGCCTGGGCTATAGTGAAAATCACTGGTGACCCAAACAATCACCCCTGGTTCCAAAACACGATGGGATCTACAAAACTCAGCAAAATCGATGGGGTACTCATCCTGGTACACGAAACAAGTGCCCACATAAATGTGTTGGAACTTCGATTCTCCGGCGATGGCAAACAAAGAGAGGTGGAGCGACTGCCAAGCTTCACTGATGGTGGCGTCGCTTCAACACCTTTCTCTCCTTTTTCTCTGTTTCCGTTCAATTTCGTGTGTGGATGGTGTGTGACAATGTGCGCGGAGCATCACCCAAACAGAGGAAACGGACGGAGGAGCAACGCCGATTTGGTGGCGTCGCTACCACTCCCCCGTTCCCCTTTTCTATTTCAGTTACGAATTAACAAAGAAACAAAAGAGAATCCATAAGCAACGCTAACGAACAGCCTAAACCGCTTTTTGAACAAAGCAAAGAAAACAATTTCCGGTGACCGGGAACAAACAGTGGACTCCGACGATGGTGGCCTTTGCCACCCCGAACCCCTCTCCGATTTTCCCTTTTCGATCCGTGTTTCAGATTGTGAATCTCAACTCCCTCTGTTTCTGTTCGTTTTTTTGTGTGGGTGTATGTTTGGATTGGATTTTTGTTTGGAGAAGAAGAATGAATGGAGAGGGTGTTCAAGAGAGAGAGAGAGAGTCCAAAAATGGTGGGGTGCCGCGGCTGATCATAAAAGTGGGTGTGGGGAGGTTGGTCTTATGTGTATATCTGATTTTTTGAGTGTGAAAATGGAGGAGGGTGAGCCGTATGGTGAGGGAGATAAGTGAGAGAGGTGTTGCGGCTGATGTCTTGTTTGAGGGAGTGGGTGTCCGGTTTTATTATTTGTGTGTAGGGTTTTATGTAAGGGAAATGAATAATGGGTTGGGTTTTGTGTGTAATATGGGCTTTGCATAAGTGATTCTAAATTGCAATTTAAGAACAAATTTAGCTCTTTAATTAAATTAAACAATTGATTATATAATGCACTGCAAATGAAGGGATGACTTGCGATTTTGGTCATTTCCCTTTAAAATTAGCTATTTATTTACAATCTTCAAAATTGAACTTAATTATTAAAATTATTATACTTTTAATTAAAATCCGGGACAAAATTGGGTGTCAACAGCTGCCCCTCTTTACCCGGAAAGGATGAAAGAGTTTCCAGGGTAAAGAAGTTGACGTGAAACCCAATTTTGTCACGGTAAAGCCAAGACTCTGATTCCTGGGATCAAAATGCGAGGCTTATGGACATGGCCGAGCTGCGGTTTCCGAGTTGCCTACATATCTCGGGCCGAAAGAGAATCAGGCCATATGTAGTTCGACGCGATTTGAAAATCAAAGACGAGATAGTAACGACTATTCAAGTACGGGAAGAGAGGCTTGTAATCACCCAAGTTATGAAGATGTGGTCGACGACACACCCATAAAGAGAGGTTTACACGGACATAGCTTCCACTGCATCTCGATAACCGAGCCATCTTGTCTTTAATCTCAAACCTCAGACTCAGGGTTAACAAAAACTTACCTCTAGGGTGGATGGCTTATGCGGGTGCGATTCTTCAGGTCTTCGTTGACGAGTCCGGCTCATATCAACGATTGCCCCGGTTCATTGCTAAGCAAAGCTCCATTTTATTCTCCAAACGCTGCTGCGGTGCTGCTAAAAATCCTGCAATAATCTCAACAAGCGGTAAGCGTGCAACCGCTAATAAACTGTAATAATTGGAATAGGAAATAGATAAAGTGATAAGATTGTCAATGCGGGTTGCGGTATCATCGATAAGTTCTTCCTTCGATCAACTGACAAGATACTCCGCCCGGAGAACCTCTTAGCTGATCCTTATTCTGAAACAGTAAAGCAAGACAGTAAGTAAAGTGAGAACGAATTGCAGAACAATAAACAAAATAAATCGACTAACGAGATATAATGCCTCAAGTTGCTTTGCCAAATCTTAGTCTGTGCAGATATAAAACATAATGCTTTTGCAGGACAACCAACCGGCGGGACACACCGCACATGGTGCCCCATAGTTGACTTGTCGAATCTATTCTAAACAAGTATAATATAATGCTTTGCAGGACAACCAACCGGCGGGACACACCGCACATGGTGCCCCATGGTTGACTTGTCGAATCTATTCTAAACAAGTATAATATAATGCTTTGCAGGACAACCAACCGGCGGGACACACCGCACATGGTGCCCCATGGTTGACTTGTCGAATTTATTCTAAACAAGTATAATATAATGCTTTGCAGGACAACCAACCGGCGGGACACACCGCACATGGTGCCCCATGGTTGACTTGTCGATTCTATTCTAAACAAGTGCATAATGTAAAGCTTTTGCAGGACAACCAACCGGCGGGACACACCGCACATGGTGCCCCATGGTTGACTTGTCGATTCTCTATCGCGATGTTAAGATTTTGAGAAAAGAAAAGTGCCGCCTTTTCGGCGATAATCAAATGTAATGCTTGGATGCTACAAGAGTAGATTTGAATGATCCGCCAAGCAGAATCATATGCGCAGTGGTTCAAAGTATTGAACGCTCCATTCCGTTCATATCGAATCTGATGTTCAATTTCTGCAAATTTAAAGCAAATGCGTTAGAAAACGAGTGAATAATAAAGCAAAAGCTGTAATGAAAAGGGAAGAAATATATTTGTTCTGCATATGCGACAAGGCGAATGATCTTTGAAAAACTGATGGTTGACGGTAGGAACAATAACAAAAGAGCCTTCAATTGCTTATGATAGGCTTCAAAATAAGGCCTCCAATTGCTTATGGTAGGCTTCAATGCTAATGAAATCTTCGCTTGCTCACGATAGACTTGATAATAAGACCCCCGATTGCTTACGGTAGGATCAATAACAAAAGAGCCTTCAATTGCTTATGATAGGCTTCAAATAAGACCTCCAATTGCTTATGGTAGGCATGAATGTTAATGAAGTCTTCGCTTGCTCACGATAGACTTGATAATAAGACCCCCGATTGCTTACGGTAGGATCAATAACAAAAGAGCCTTCAATTGCTTATGATAGGCTTCAAAATAAGACCTCCAATTGCTTATGGTAGGCATGAATGTTAATGAAGTCTTCGCTTGCTCACGATAGACTTGATAATAAGACCCCCCGATTGCTTACAGTAGGATCAATAATAAACGAGCCTTCAATTGCTTATGATAGGCTTCAAAATAAGGCCTCCAATTGCTTATGGTAGGCTTCAAATGCTAATGAAGTCTTCGCGTGCTCACGATAGACTTGATAATAAGACCCCCCGATTGCTTACGGTAGGATCAATAATAAAAGAGCCATCAATTGCTTATGATAGGCTTCAAAATAAGGCCTCCAATTGCTTATGGTAGGCTTCATAATTTGTAAGTGCAAGCTGCAGTATCTTTGATAAATTGTCCTCCCATCCACTGGCGAAGCAATAAAGCAAATGCGAAGGCATAGTGCAGGGCATTTTCAACAATCTTGACAAATCAACTGGCAAGCCGGTCGGGCACGCAGCAAGGAGGGTCTTGGAATTGATTGTCTACAAATCAGCTGGTGATCCGGTCCGGCACAAAGCAAGGAGGGTCTCAGGGCTGACCTGTTATACTAAAAGTAAAGCAAGTCATAATATAAAGCAAGTGCAAAGGCATAATTGAAAGCAAGTGCAAAGGCATAATTGAAAGCAAGTGCAAAGCAATTTGAACATCTTGACAAATCAACTGGCAAGCCGGTCGGGCACGCAGCAAGGAGGGTCTTGGGGTTGATTGTCGAACAAATCAGCTGGCGAACCGGTCCGGCATGAAGCAAGGAGGGTCTCGGGGCTGACCTGTTAAGCTAAAAGTAAAGCGGTTCATAATATAAAGCAAGTGCAAAGGCACAATTGAAAGCAAGTGCAAAGGCATAATTGAAAGCAAGTGCAAAGCAATTTAGCGTGAAATGTAAAGCAACGCTAAAACGATTTAGCGAATCAATAGGCGCGAAAGTCCAACAAGCGAGAAGCCCCGCCTGATGGTCAACCTGAAAAATGTAAAGCAAGGCATCAATTTTAAAGCAAGTGCGACGACGTAATTCAAAGCAAGTGCAAAGAAAAGCAGTGAGGGAATGTAGAGCAATGCAAGAGCCATTTGGCGAATCAATAGGCAAGATAGTCCAACAAAAGGAATCCTCGTAGCTGATGGTCAACCTGAAAGAGTAAAGCAATGCGTTAATTTTAAAGCGAGTGCGAAGACATAATTCAAAGCAAGTGCAAAGCAAAGTGGTGCGAAAATGTAGTCAGTGCGATAGCCATTGATAAATCAATTGGCGAGACAATCCGGCAAGGATGGCCTTGCGCGGATTATAGCCTGAAACCAAACGATGCAATATTTGGCTTAGTTTTGAAAACACAAAACAAGCCTCGGCTTTGTCGCTCATTAGGAATGAAAGTCATAAGGGTAGAAATGCCGCCTGTTCGGCAATAACTCATGACAAGGCATGATGCTTTAAGTCGTGAAAAAGGGCAATGCGACACGATTTGCAAAGCAACTGTGGATGCGTTTTCCAATAATTGTTCATCCATAATGCGAAAGATCCTTTCATTGTAAGCTTTCATGTTCCTGCTCTCAAAGAAAAATTGTTAGCTTTGGGGAGGAAAGGGGAAGCATTTGATTTATGTGGACTTCATCCTGATTTTGCTGCTTCCGCTGCTTCCTCGTCCTCCTTGGACTTGGATTTGCAAATTGCTTTCAGAAACTTGACTCAGGAACTCAAATAGCATAGGTTTTGAAAAATAGAGGCAAGATAAAATATTTTAATGCAATATAGCGAGTAAAATAAGCATGCAAATGAGGTCAAAGATGCACTTTGAAAATTTTGCCTTGACTTAAACTTGTAACATATTTTAAAACAAACTGAACGTCCTTTGGCTTAGACTTTGCACCGTTTGCTTAACCAATTCCAAAATTCTTGCCAACTCAACTTTAATACTCAACGCCGCTTCTTGCAAAATTCTGCCCCAGTTATAATCTTCCGCATCCCTAACTTGTTTTGCAAAAATTGCCCCAGTTGCTATCTTTCGCGTTTCCAACTTATTTGCAAAAATTGCCCCAGTTGTCCTTCTTAGGGGAAAATGGAAACTTAAATGCTAAAGGGTCGAGCCCGATGTGGGAGCCTACGTATCCCTCCTTGGGAATCAGACCGTGCGTAGTTCTGCATCACTGCCTCAACGCCATATACCAATAAATAAAAGCTGCCCCAGTTAAAGTTCTAACAGATAGTGCGATATCCAAAGAGCGCAAACAATAACTTTTAGTGCATCGTTCTCAAATTGTTCAGTTGTTTTGTCATACATCACAAGCAAAGTTTTGGCAGGTTTATCAATTTTAATTTTGAAATAGAGACAAATGCAAGCATAAATAATATAATAAGAATGAGATGCATTTTATTTCAACTTTCATAAATTCAAAATGAGTTGATTCATATTAACACAAGCTTTAAAGTATAATGCAATTCAGGGCCTCAATCTGAATTAAAATTGAAAATAATGCTACTAAGTTCAATCGCCAAGTTCTTTCAAGCAATGCCATTAGCTTCTGGTACTGCATCGTTCACGAGCTAGAGCGTCTATCATTAATCAGATCTCGAAACCTTTGCGTAGTGAATGGTCAGCCACTTCACAAATCCAACATTTGGTAGAGAAGTAAACAAAATAAAAGAAACCTCATAAAGGGTAACTAAGATAGTTTGCATGTCATTCATAGGATTGCATACAGGCAAGCAACACCTAGATTAACGCATTTTGAGCAAACAAAGCAAGGCAAGCAATTAACATGTGACAATCACAAGTAGTTGAGCGTAAATAAATATGCAAACGCGTCCTACCCTGTAAGGTGCCTCTTTATGCCAGAGGTAGGCCTAATCGTCAAGTTGCACGCACATGTGGTTATTATAACGATACAAGCCGTTTGTCAATACAACATCTGAGATAAAAATAAACGACATAATTGTCAACTTCTCAAATTTGACATGGCAAATGGTTTGGGATTCGTTGTAATATCCACACGATCACATAATATGCAATGTCGTTGGGATTCAGTACCCGTCGACAAAAGGGCGGTTTCTTAATTCTTGGAAACGGTATCAAGACCGGGTCCAGACTAAGGCTTATGCATGCATGTTCTTAACGGAAACTCTAGAGTGGGTTTACTAAACACAAGGCTGTTTTGAGTGGCAAGCGGTCACGCGGTAGTAAAACTATCCGCTCACCCCGCAGGTACGCGCACTCTTTCTTAAAGGGTTTTTTGTGAGTTGCGGGTGTATATGCATACACCTCGCGGGTATAAGTAACCATGAAGAAGCTCCCAGGAATGGGGGAAATATGAACGGAATGCCAGTTTAATATGTGCGCAAATAAAAGTGTAGTGACATGCTTTCAGTGACAAACAATTGCAAATAATCAAATTAACTAATCATGCTATTTTTTGCAAATAATAAACAAATAAAGAGTTATCTTGTGAAAACCTTGCGGTTAGAACCTTAAGGTATCCCCAGCGGAGTCGCCACGCTGTTGAACCCCAAAATAATTACCCTTTCTTAAAGAAAAGATAGGTTTCGGGTATAATGTTCAACAATATGGGATTCCAAAGGGCTTTCTTTGGAGTCGCCACCTAATTTAGGAGAATTAGGAACCAAATAATTAAATAGTGCGTGCAAGCACTCCGTTTTAAGGAAGTGGTCTATTTCAGAGATTCTAAGTAAGAGGTTCAATTATTTTCGAAAGAAGGTTTCAATTTGAAAGCACTTTCGAAAATCCACAAAATGTGGTTAATCCTTCGGTTTTCACAAAATAGCTCAAAATGCAACTTTCAAAAATTAATCTAAAAGTTTTAAAATTAATGCCAAAATTCTAAAATTACATTAAATTATGCTTTAAAGGGATATGGATTTAAATGAACTTAGACTTGAAAAAGTGGCAATTTTGCTAACATGGAAAATCTAATTAATTGGAAAGAAGTTGCAATTTATTGAATTTAAAATCAAGTTATTTGCTTAATCATTTTCGGATTCGGCTTGCACGCGCTATTTAATTAAAAGGTTCACAATTCATAAATAAGATGGAGATTCTAAAGAAATAAAATATTCAGAAAATAACTCAATAAATAACTAAACATTCATTCATAAACAATCAAACAAATTATTCAATAACAATTAATTATCTACGGGGAATTCCTAAAGACATGCAATTTCTAAGGATGGGAAAGAGGAGGTTTAGAAGAAGAACCCGAAAATTGGCAAACTCGCAGGAGCCTTGAATTTATTTTTTTATACATTATGCCCATGAGTCTAAACATCACATGACTCAACAAAGCATTTTTTAAAAAGTCCTTCTTCCTTGACTAGAACTTGAGTTTCAAATGCGAGTTGACTCCAATGCGACATCACCCCAAAGACCATCTCAATTTGCGAGTTTTGCCCAACTCGTCCCAAGTGTTCGTGCCAAAATGTACCTCGCAAAATAGAATTGAATTAGTACGATAATAAAGTGCAATAAATAATGAAAATAAAATGATAATACTAAAATAATAAAATAATAATAATACAACATATAATAATAATAATAATAATAATAATAATAATAATAATAATAGAATATAATAATAGTAGTAAGGGGGTTTGCGTTTTGCAAAATTTAGGCTCAGATTCGTATGGCGCGTCATGTAGAGGCTCGGGAGTGTTGGTACGGTTGCAAACACGGAGCCCGGGCCGTGTTGCCATCCAAGTACCAAACCCACCACTCTATTCGACTTGCTTTGCATTAATTTCATACTTTCATCATCGCCTTTTGCTTTAGGGACACGGGAACGGGACGGATCAAGTGTAATATCATGTTCAAAATCCGTCAATTCATTATCCGTCAATTCCTTATGTAGGCCTCAATACGTGTATATATTTTCATCGGCCAGTGTAGTATCGGTTCAATATAAGTCCATATGCCTCAAAACTAGTAATTTCCATAGGCCAATATTGATATAGCATCCAAATCAACAAGGACCAACATCTAAATCAGTCAACGAGATCATAATAATGGTCAATAATCCAATCACGGTAAACAGAGGAAGAAGACCAGACATTTCCCCAGCTTCGATTTACCAGTGGCCTAAACAAGAAACAAGGCCTTGAAAAAAACTGCAAAAGCTCATAACAACAGTAAGGTATACGAATCACGATCAAAACAGAACAAACAACCAATTAATCAGCCTGGGCTATAGTGAAAATCACTGGTGACCCAAACAATCACCCCTGGTTCCAAAACACGATGGGATCTACAAAACTCAGCAAAATCGATGGGGTACTCATCCTGGTACACGAAACAAGTGCCCACATAAATGTGTTGGAACTTCGATTCTCCGGCGATGGCAAACAAAGAGAGGTGGAGCGACTGCCAAGCTTCACTGATGGTGGCGTCGCTTCAACACCTTTCTCTCCTTTTTCTCTGTTTCCGTTCAATTTCGTGTGTGGATGGTGTGTGACAATGTGCGCGGAGCATCACCCAAACAGAGGAAACGGACGGAGGAGCAACGCCGATTTGGTGGCGTCGCTACCACTCCCCCGTTCCCCTTTTCTATTTCAGTTACGAATTAACAAAGAAACAAAAGAGAATCCATAAGCAACGCTAACGAACAGCCTAAACCGCTTTTTGAACAAAGCAAAGAAAACAATTTCCGGTGACCGGGAACAAACAGTGGACTCCGACGATGGTGGCCTTTGCCACCCCGAACCCCTCTCCGATTTTCCCTTTTCGATCCGTGTTTCAGATTGTGAATCTCAACTCCCTCTGTTTCTGTTCGTTTTTTTGTGTGGGTGTATGTTTGGATTGGATTTTTGTTTGGAGAAGAAGAATGAATGGAGAGGGTGTTCAAGAGAGAGAGAGAGAGTCCAAAAATGGTGGGGTGCCGCGGCTGATCATAAAAGTGGGTGTGGGGAGGTTGGTCTTATGTGTATATCTGATTTTTTGAGTGTGAAAATGGAGGAGGGTGAGCCGTATGGTGAGGGAGATAAGTGAGAGAGGTGTTGCGGCTGATGTCTTGTTTGAGGGAGTGGGTGTCCGGTTTTATTATTTGTGTGTAGGGTTTTATGTAAGGGAAATGAATAATGGGTTGGGTTTTGTGTGTAATATGGGCTTTGCATAAGTGATTCTAAATTGCAATTTAAGAACAAATTTAGCTCTTTAATTAAATTAAACAATTGATTATATAATGCACTGCAAATGAAGGGATGACTTGCGATTTTGGTCATTTCCCTTTAAAATTAGCTATTTATTTACAATCTTCAAAATTGAACTTAATTATTAAAATTATTATACTTTTAATTAAAATCCGGGACAAAATTGGGTGTCAACATCCACGCGTGCCTCGACGCGAGCCACAATTCGGGCTGCGATCTCTTTGGTTAATTTTTCAACGTCAACCGAAGAGGTAGTTTCTGCCACGGTGGGAAGTGTCCCGAAGTGTGGTGTTGTGTTCGGCAATGTACCCGAACCCCCAGATGTGGTCCCACTATGAGGTCCCCCTATTGTCGCGCCCGTAGGAACGAAGAGCGGGATGCCTCCACTTGGGTCCACAGGCTGGGCTCCATTCGGGGTTGAGCTATTCCTTGCCTCTAACGAGGCACGAAACCTAGCATTAATGTTGGCCTGTTCGGCCTGCTGCTCTTGAAGAGCTCTTAGTGAGGCGACAACGTAGGCCTGAAAGGCTTCGGTCGTCATCGGAGATGATGAATTCGGGTTCGACTGATCGCTAGTCTTTCCATCGGGAGTTAACTATAAATCAGCGGGATTTCTGCTATTGTCAGCTATACCGTCGAGTATGTCGAGTGAAAAATGTGAATTCAAAATGAAGAAGACGTTCAACTTTAGAACAAAGCATTTATGCCTGTATCCCCACAGACGGCGCCAATTTGTATGGGCCTAAACTGACTTAACATCGTAAATCGAATTTGAGTTAAGACCACAATCAAATCTTAGTATCAAAGTCGAAACAAGGCTAAGAATAAGCGAAAATGAAAGAAATATCGTGATTTCAATATATAGCCGTGAGTATAAATTTTGCTAGAGTTTCGGTAAGTATTTCTGAATCAATACAATGTAAAATGAAAAGCTATTTATAGGTACAAGGGGTCTTGCTCACGTTCTCCATGACTAATCATGCCTATATCCACGCTCAGCATCTTCTTGAGTGGAGTTAGTGGGCTGCTGAGCCGCTGGAACCGAGGTGTTCCACTGAGGCTCAAATGCATGACCTCGGTGATGTAACCTTTCTTTTCTGTCTAAGTTAGTGTCACCGAAGCACAGCTTCGCGACTCGCCTTCGGTGGTGACACTTGTGCTTGGCTTTGGTGGTCCAATTGTTTGCTTCGGTTTTTCTCCTTCGGAACATCAGTTCGATTATCCTCGGTTTGTCATACCGAAGTGCTGTCCGAGCACGTCGATTTTTACCCAATACAATTTCTTTCTAAGACTTTAAAGTAAGGTAATTTTATCTAGTATAAATCATGCACATGTAGAAGGGGTGAGCAAAGAAAAATGAAGAAAAAGAAAATGTAGCTCAAACAGATCACGCTGACCAAAATAATGATGATGGAAAATCCATCAACACTATAAAAAACAATGATACAGTTGTTTACAATCAGGGCAAAAACAATAATGTCAAAAATAATGAGGATATGGGTGATGGAAATTTGGTGCAAGGGATGAAGGAAAATGTGAAACAAAAATTACAGTAGATTGAAAAGAAGAAGAAGAAAAAGAAGAAGAAGAAGAAAAGGAAGGAACTAAGAAGGTTGCATCTGAAGAGTAAATATAAGGTCATATCTGTTTTTGTACAAATGAGTACTAGTGTTGAGAACAATATTTGCGATAATGATAAGTTTGAGCAGGTAAGGCAAGCTTCTCATATCTTACCTACTGATGACAACCAGGTAAGGCAGGAATATCAACAAGATGAGCTGCCCAAGGAGGTTCAAGAAGAAAGCTTACATGATACTGCCAAGTTTGAACCTATTGTCAATGAAACTGATAATAGGAAAGCTCAAAATGAACAAGCATCTAACATTAATGATACTCTACCTGCAGAAGAGAAAAATGATCTTAATGACCAAGCATCTTCTAATGCTAAGCTTGGCAATGATGATATTGGTATGTCGATCGAGTGTAGCAGTGAAAGCCAAGACCAAGTCTTACAACCTAAAATAGGGCGTCATATCTCTATACAACTGAATGTAGAGAAAATGAAAGATACAGTAAATAACGAGGGTAATAATTCTCACTATGAGTCCCTATCAACTGAAGATGAGACGCAAGTTCCTTCATCAGATGATTCTGTAAAAGAGGAGACAACTACAACTTTAATGGAAATATTTTCTTTCTATACTAATGATAAAGGAGATGCTGTCGCAAATGCATTTGAAGAAATTACACAAAAACGTGGTCTCTCACCTAGGGGCAAACCTAAATCAAAACAAGTTTAAACATTCTACCCAAGCCTCATTGATATGAGGCTAGACACTACAAGAAACTGGATCTTTAACGACTACTTAACGAAGGGACATGAATCCGGTTGTTATTGTATTGTTATAGCGACCGTTTTTCTTTCCTGACATTATAACCCATTTTGAGTCCTAATATTTACCAAGGGGTAGTAACTGGTCCATAAAAGACAAAATATCCGGATATTAACAGAACTTTTTCAGTAAAAAAATAAGGCGCTACTTTTTCCCATTCATTTTTTTCCTACCCCAAAGTAAGCAGTAATGGCAGTTCAAAGAATACTGCTCCAAATAAACCTACGACTACTTCGCTCCTCTTGCAGCTACTTCGCTCCACTCTCCACCCAAACTAAACAAAAATCCTAAGTTATTATCTCTGTTTTGAGAACAATAGTTGGAAGATTAAAATACTACTGCTCTGTACCTGGGACTGATCTGCGATCTAATCTAAGGTTATCGCAGAAATCCTACCATTTTTTTTTCATTCTCATCAAGGTGACTCTATTAAATCACTAAACTTCCCGTTGTAACTGCTTTAATGCTAGTGAAAGCATTTGTGGATTAAATTGGTAGATATTATGCAACTTTTTTGAATTCAATTATTTTATATGAATCTGCTGCATAATTTTGCAACCTGTGGTCGTTATGATCTCACAGTATTTTGCAATTGCAAAAATATTACTATCGACATTGCTTGTGCTAGTATGTATCTTTTATAATTTGTAATGTTCCGAATTAAATTTATCTCTACCGAGTTTTTCGGTTTGGCTCTTTTAGATTAGTTGGGGTAAATCTTTTTCTGACTACTACTTTTTCTGTTTTTTCCATTTGTAAGATAACTATGTAGTCTATAAGTTTCAGTGGAGTTCTGTTTGGATCTTTACTGTATTTAATACTTTAGTGTCTGGAAATTGTATCTGTAACAGAAATTGAATTACATATTAATTTGCTTTCCTGCTTTTCGCAGATTCCAAGTGTTCGATAGTATTCCCAAGAGAATTATTTTGAATCTTTCAAATAGGTAATCAAATTTATCCTTGAAAAATTGAACATGAAATTTACTCCCAAATATTTAGTAAATATAAAATCCAAATAAAAATTGTGCCTTCATGGCTCATTATAAAGATATAAATCTTAATGTGATGCGTTATCACTACTTGTTTGATTAGTTCAGTTAAGGATTCATGAGTATTTACGTCAGCATTAGTTTTGACACTATTATATCTTACCTTTCTCATGTAGTGTATTTTGTAATAAACTTTTAGTCCAAAATTAATCAGATTCTACAAATTTCTCTGCCTCAGACCAAGGGAAGATATGTGCTCAACTGTAAAACTAGAGTTGAATAGGAACATTTGACAGGCCATTTCTAATAAACATGTGGAATCAGTTTAGTTAATTAGTTGATTTTGCAACGTACATCTAATTAACATATTTGGGAGTGACAACTTATCATGTAAAAGAAAAAAATGAACTGACGTTAGGTCGAGAGGGATATATCATATATGTGGCTTGACAAGGCTGATGCAACCAAGGTATAGAAAAGGCAGATAGAAGTTGTTATTGTGGGTAGAGTTCTTATGGTTCTTTGATTGATAAGACTGGTTCTGTATCTAGTAACTTTGAACTGTTTAATATAATCATATTGGTTAAATTTTAACTTTCTAGTTTATTTGAAAATTTTGAGTTCATGTACAATGATATTTGTGACATATTGTAGGACAAATTTGACTGTGATAACATGAATGATCAAAGAGCTGTTACACATGATTGTGAAGAGCTGTGCGGGGCATTTTAAAAGATATGCCAGAGAAGGTAGACAAAAGTGATTGGGAGTGGTTGGTCAAGGAGTATCTTTTACGTGAAATATTTATGGTATGACTTCATAGCTATTCATTAACATCTTATTATTTTTAAGGGAAGGCCACATTTTCTATGTTGTATTGCTCATTTAGGGGAACAAGTGAAAGAAACTCAGTCAAAAGGTCCAAGTTGAAAATGCCTCATCGTACAAGTAGCAAGCCGATTAGAAACATTAATATTTGAGCTGGTAAGTAAATCTTGCAATTCAATTATGAAACCTCGTCTTTGTTTAAACGATTTGTTTGACTTGTTTATTAAATGTGAAGGAGGGAAAGATGGTAATTCACAGGACATGTCGACTATCTTCTTTGAGACTCGTAGAAACGTCAACAAAGTTGTCAGACATTGGAACCGATGAAATATGTATGTTTATCGGTAACTTTCATTTTACATCCTTCTATTTAATTTTTCGTATTATCATAAATTGTTTTTCGAATTATGTAGGTTGAGATCTAAGAATTGCTGCAATCTGGATCATCTCTTGAAAATTTTAAGGTCGTAAAAATAGGTGCTTTGGACGTGAATGCAAGAGCCATGTAGTTGGATTTGGTGGTATGATAACGATTACGGAGTTGAAAGGTAGTAACGCTTCAAAGGCTGCATTGTTGGATAAGCTAAATGACTTGCTACATGTGCACTGCTTCATCAGCCTTCATTAGCACCATCTTCAATTGAACAATAGATTCAGCATTTAACAGGTTAGTAAGCTTTATACCAACTATGACATGATGTGTAGAATTACTAGTGAGCATGTGGCTTTAAGATGAATATCTTTCTTTGTTATATACATAGTGAATATGTGGGGACGTTTTCCTCATTAGCAATCTGCACAATGACTTGTATTTGTCTTGAATTTTATCAACTTTCTATCTCTCCATAGTGAGACCTTTTAGCTTTAATTGAAGGAATATTGGCTTTGGATTAGAGAAGAGAAAACTCAAATTTAATAACTTTGTTAGTTTATGCTATCGATCACAAGTTTTGCTATATGAGGCAACCTAATAATGTGTTATGGGTTATGCAATGCATCTTTTTTTTCTAGTTTATCATGGTCTGGTATTAGATTAAAACAATACTGTTCTTCAAGTATTAACTAGTACCACCAGCAGAGCATTCATCACAAAACCACAAACCGTAAGAACAATAAGGAAAGGATTAGCAATTTATTGATATCATTTGTGTATTCTCCTTTATGGTTAGTGGTACTCGTTTAGATTATATTACCATAGCCTGCACTCTTTGATAATTAATATGGACAAAAAGAAAAGAAATAGCATCTGAATATCAAAAGAGCATTGAAAGGACATAAAACAAAAGATGCAAATTACTAACAAACTGAATGGAAGATTGTTGTTCTGGAACTACCTTTCATTGACATCCAGCTGCTTATGGTCTTAATAAAACTAATGGATAGTAAAAAGTTTAGTTTTGTTATGTTTTTAGTTTTGTTTTCTTTATAAAAATAATGTATGTATTAGAATATGGATTTAGAAAATTGTCTTTATCTTTGTTAAAAAGTTAATTTTAACAAAATACTTTTATATTTTTCTTTTGAAAAACTAAACAGATTGCAGACATAGTTGCATAGTTTGGTTGCATTTGACTCAAGGAATTTCCTTGTGACTTATTACTTGTTCTAGCCTCCACAACTGGACCTGCTTCTTTGTTATTTGCTAGTAACATTTGTATCTTTTATTTGGAGTTGGCATCAATTTGCTAGCATGCCTGATATTGATAATATCTTTATCATGATATTTTCATCTTGTTTTCTAGAATATTTTTTTTAGCTGAGGGTCTATTCAAAAAAGCCTCTCCATCTTGGTGGGGTAAGGTTTGCATACATCTCACCCTCTTCAAACCTCATTTGTGGGATTGGGTATATTGTTGTTATTGTTGTTGCTGCCGCCTAATATTGATAATGTTGTTGTTGCCTAATATTGATAATTAAGCTCCAATGCAATATCTCTATGGTTGCTTCTTAAGAAAAAAGAATTTTATTATGGTGATTAAACTATTCATTTTTATTCTAAAGAAACTAGCTAGTAGGAGTTTCATTACTAAACTGACATAAACTCATTATTTTTTTAACAGGTCAAGAAATTTGAAGTTTGATGAATCTATCCTTGAACTGCAAAGAAGATTGAAGAATAATATGATTTATTTTATTTTATTACCGATGGTGTAGAGATGTTATCATTTTAAACAAATGCTACACTTCCATTTTCTATCTTTTTAGGAGGTGATCACTATTTGGATTGGTTAATAAGGTCATGCTAAAGTTCTTGTAATTGACATTGAAATTTATATGACTATCAGTTATTTGGTATATTTCCAAATATGTGAATAACATGTGAGATAATATTATCCAACCATAAGGAAAAATATAACTTATCTTATTATATTTATTAATAATATAATATAAAATTTCACATTAACGAAACAAATTCCTTTCGTTAAAAGAACTTATAACAACTAGATTTGTTGTTTTCATTAGACATTAAACGACTGGATATTCAAATTAGCGAAGGGATATTTCGGTCGCTAAAAAGAGAAGTAACGACTGGAATTTATGTCGTCGTTAAAAGATCTTTAACGTCCGGATTGGGATCCGGTCGTTAACTTTTAACGTGAGAGGATATAACGACCGGTGACGACCGGAATTTTTACGGTCGTTATTGACATATAGCGACCGGATTTGGTCTTTTAACGACCACATTTCCTGATGCAATCCGATGCCCAGCTAAACCATTTACAAGGAGCCAAGCTCGGGAGTTGCAGCAGTTGCAGTCCATGTTTGCACAGTTGGAACTGCTGGGGCAAGTGCTGGAAGCTTCAGGGCAGTTCTGCCTACATTCTGTCTCAGAAGCTGAAAATGTTCATCACGATCGCGATTGCACAACGAGATCGCGAAAGGCCAAAAAGAAGACCTACGCGATCGCGGAAGAAGAGAATGTAGAACAGCGCGATCTCAAGTCCACAGACGCGATCGCGCAAGAGGCTGGTTGAAGACACTCGCCTGCGCGATTGCGAGACCATAGCCGCGATCGCGAGACTTCGATTAATTGCTCAGCGCGAAGCGCCCGTTCTTACTCGAACGCGCTGAGACGAGGACCAGAAGCCCATTTCAGCCTAATGACTTTGAAGGCCCATTGTTAAGGGGCAATTAAGGCAATTGTGCCACACTATATAAGTTAATATTGTCATTAGTTTACTTAGATTTTGATGACATTAAACCTAGTGAGGATTTTGGCTAAGCTTGTTTGCTTAAGCACTCTAACTTCCTTGATTTACAATTAGGCTTGACTAATTGAGGATCAATTAGTATAGGTTCTCTTGTTTAGACAATTAAGCGGGTAATTAGGCTATCTTTCCCTAATCTACTTCCTTAATCATTTTCTAATCAATTGGGTCTTGCTTTCAATCTTGTTATTTTGTTGTGTTTTTAATTTTCATATCATTTGGTATCAGAGCTGGATTAGTGTTTGTTCTTATAATCACTAACCAAAATTTGTTCCTCAAATAAAAAAAAATAAAAAAAAATCAAAAATCTAAAAATATGAGTGAAACGACCTCGGACAGTAGTTTCGGAAGTTAGGACTCCGATTGACGTGCCGATAATTTTAAAATATTCGTATGGTCCATTAGGACCTGTTGGTAACATTTGAGCTAAATCAGAACTCGTTTGGTAGGCATCGGAAAAAGGTGTCAGTTTTTATTGTCGATAAATATTAAAAAGAGATTTTTAAGCTCAGTTTTGGCGAACAAACTCCGATTCGAAATCTGAAAGAGCCGTTAGGTTTGTATGATTATTTGTAACTTTTGTGAACTTTCGAAAGTAAATTTCCATGTTGTTCGGCTAGTTTCTGCTAAAATGCCGAATGTTAAATAATTTGACTTTTTTCCATTTAATTTCCATATTGAGTTTCGGGAGTCCGATTTAAGATCCGCCTTCGCGAGTATCTTACATATATTTTGTATAACTTGTATGTAAAAGTTGGGATTATTTCGAATATCGTAGGGTACCGTTTTAATTTTTTATCGTAGCAGCGAATTTTAAAAGAAAAAGAAAAAAAAGAGAAAAAGACAAAAACTTAAAAAGTTAGGCGGTGGGCATATATGCAAGTGCATATATGCTAAGTTCTTAGCAGAAGCAGTAACAAACACGATTCAGAAGCAGAGAAAAATAAAATGGCGCAGAAATGAAAAAAATGCCAGAAAATGAGAAAAGGGGCCGAAAAAAATAGAATTTTCACCCTGAAACATTCAGGTAATGATCCTAATATATTATTTGAGTTTATTACGTGTGTTTGAATATATTTTAACGGTAAAACTTGCAATATTAGACATCGTTTTAATAAGTTCAATTGATAGTTAAAGGGTCAAATGGACCCCCGATAGTGGAATTGATTATATATTCGTACTCAGTGAGTTATGGGCAATATATAAATGTAATTTAATTGAGGTTTGGTTATGTGACCTTAAACCCTGTATATAAGCCTGGCCTGCTTATTGCGTATGCGAATAGGGTATCAGGTTCCTAACCGGATTGCCCTAAGATGTGGGGAATGAAGTCTTTAGCCTTATTTGATATAGTTTTCTGCTTATTGAACACAGTGGGATCGTTTGGCAATGAATTCAAAGAATAAAGCAGTTGTTGGGTAGCAGTGTTAACTTTGGAACGAGGTAAGTGTTTATATCCATTTCTTTGGAGGCACCTGGCCTAGTGAATTTTCTACAACGTGTTCCTTACGTATGTAGCTGCCGATAGGCGTACTCATTACGCCTTATCTTTGGATTTACATTGTATACTATATGTTATGTCCAGTTAATCGTATTGCATTGAGGATCTGAGCATGGTACTTTGGCTGTGAGTTGACATACACTTTCCGGCTGTCTACGAGAGTCCCGCGCCGGTGAAGGGTTATTATTGCACCATATTGCATTCATATGCATTACATTGCATCATATTGAGGGTAGGAGGATTCCGCCCTCGGAGCAGGAGGATTCCGCTCCATTGCATCATATTGAGGGTAGGAGGATTCCGCCCTCGGAGCAGGAGGATTCCGCTCCATTCATTTGGCACATGTGACCCTTTGCATCATATTTCATTTCATGTCATTTCATCTTACTTCATTTCATTTCATCTCAATTTATACCATTATGTAGACTTGCGGTACATGACTACTGTTCTGCTTATATGTGCATTGCTTATTTGTTGATATGTTTCTGGCACGCATCCTTGGTTGAGTTTATAAGTTTTCTTACGTGTTTCCGGTTGTTATCTGGCTCTGCCTTTTTATAATTTAAATAATAGGAATTTGGTTTATCTGTTTCTTTTCTCCCTGGCTAGCTATCCTATTCTTTGAGGTGGCTAGTCTGCCCCACTTATTGAGTCCTTTTGACTCACCCTTGTTTGGTTTTTGTTTCTTGTCTATCTATTTCGTTTCGGCAGGTTTGCTTCAGGATTGAGTTCGCCACGTTGTTCAGGAGCGAAGACGGCTTCAGCTGTCAGGGTGAGCCAGCTTTTATTCCGGATGGCCACCAGTTTATTGTTCATTATTTCAGTTGCATTTTACTCCCTTCAAGAGTTATCTGTCTTCTTTTGTACTCTTAGATGTCTAGTCTGGATAGCCCTAAACCTAGTATGATGGGTAGTCGGCTGTAATTTCTTTTGTACAGCTTAGAGATATCAGTATGTCTGTGTTTTTGTTTTAGGTCTTGTCCTTATTTATGAATTGTTATATTTATTTTCCTAATTTAATTGGTAAGGGTTCGCCCGACGGGTCTAGGGGAGGATGTCGGGTGCCCGCACGGCCTAACCGAAATTCTGGTCGTGTCAGTTGGTATCAGAGCCCAGTTTAGAGTCTATCCAGACTAAGACAGTATCTAGTAGAGTCTCGCTGATGGGTACGTAAACGTCCGTACTTATCTACGAGAGGCTATGATGGCATTTAGGAAATTTCACTTCCATCATTTCTGATCGTGCGTCGGTCTAGGATGCAAAAGTATTTTCGTTAATTCGTTCGTGGTAATTGTGAATCCTTGTGCGACAAATAAGCAAACGGTATGAGTTCAAGACGAAGCAGTCTAGCCTGGGGCTAGCACTGATGAAGCCCCGAGAGTTTTGATCATGTTGACGATCTAGTTACGAAGGCCCCCGACTGTACGAGCTCGCGATGGACAAGGGAGTAGGGCCTTGTGGTTCCCTTTACTCTCTACGATGCTTTTACGAGAATCTTGGCGACGCAGATACCACAATAACCTATTATTCTCTGGGCAGCCTATCAGGTTGCCGCAGATGCAGACGTTCGGTCTCAGGAAGCTCCTATTTCGGTTCTTAATATTGCTGCAGTAAATTATGTTTCGGAGATAACATGTGTTGTGCCTCTAGTTATTCTGGCTGGTTAGCTATCCCGAGTAATGGCTCGGTCCGAGTATCTGAAAAGGCTGCATTATTTTACGCGGTTGAACCTTCCAATATTCTTAAGGAATGCATCTGATAAACCTCGTGATTTTTTTAAAATAAAATAATACCAGCGTATCCTTCAGGCTTTTGATTATATCAAGCGGTATGGTGTTAATTATTCTTCTTTCCAGTTTCAGGGTCCAGCCTTGAATTGGTGGGCCACTCTTTAATTAGCTAACTTGGTTCGGTTTTTCTTCTAGATTCGTGGAAAAGTTCCTTTCGAGTAGTAAGCGAGATGAAAAGTGTTCCCAGTTTGAGTGGATTGGACAGGGTAGCCTATCGGTTAGCCTGTTGGCGTTTAAGAATATGAGATTTAATTCTATAGAATGGCTGAATATGCATTAGAACTAGTCCAGGAGCCTTTCGAGTGATTCAAAGATTTATTGGTGACGTTTCTCCTTCCTTGAGATCCCAGAGGGCTCGAGAAATTGAGGGTAAGAATTCATTTGATGTCGTTGTTGATATTACTCGAAGGTAATAGGCATACCATAAGTTAGAGCGGGAGAACAAGAAATCCCGTAGCCCTAGTGGGCAACCATGGTACCTCATTTGGAGGTAAGAGTTCTGATTATTTTGGGAGGTCACCTACCAGGTTATCTCAGCTTGTGTCACATGATTCTTAGAGTGCGCCAGTAGCTCGTCAAGATCAGATTCTGTCTTCTCTTTATAGCTATCAACAATCTATCATGCTTCCATTTTCAGCAGAAAGGTGTTATCATTGTCATGAGTCTGGTTATCCTTTGAGGAGTTTTTCCTTACTCCGGCAAGTAGGCAGTCATCCTTTCTCTTGTCATCAGGCACCCGATCAGTCGCAGGGGATTTCATTTAGATCTTAATCTGCCAGAAAAATGCCACGATCTAATAGAGGCCGAGAGCATGGTGGTAATTGTTTTCAAAAGGTGATTATCAGGGTAGTAACTCAGCTCAGCTGCAGAGGTAGTTCTATGAACTGCTAGTCTGGCAGGATGCTGAGGTATCCGATGTAGTAGACCCAAGTATTTCGTCCTCCCTCATATATGAGTAAGATTTGATTCTTCTAATCTATCTAGAAATGATTTGTCTCATCATATTTCCATGGTTTCCTTAGATGTCATTTCTATTAAGAATCGGTTGCGGTAGAAGGGTGAGCTTCTGATAAAATGTATTCCTGGCATTTATGATGTCCCTACTAATTTATTTGGTCTAAATGTGAGAGATTTGGGAGTGAAAGTTGGTATCGTCTGCCTGGCATCTTGTTGTGCCACCTTCTATTATTATGTCAAATCAGTTTACCTCTCTTCTTGGAATTTCGTGTTGGTAGGATAATGGGATCCTAATTCTTCACCATCAGCAAGTGTATCGTTTCTTCCGGTGGAAAGTGATTAGTAAGTAATATTCGATCTACGTATCTCCTCTTGGTTCAAGATGCTAGTACAGTCATGTTATCCCATGAGCTTATCTGGGTTATAAAAGGGTTTTCTGGTAAATTGTCAGAGTTTTGTTCTTATTGGGAGATTAAATTGGCATGGATGTTGTTCCATAAAGCTCATTTAATATCTGTTTCTTCCATTGCGATTCTTTGGCTAGCATGACTCGAAAGTAGTTTAGCTCTGGTAGCCAAATAAATAAGAAGATGAGCTTCCTAAAGTTCTAATTATTCCTATCGTCGGTCTATTACCATTTCTTCCTCGTCCGGAAATAGTGAGCTTGGGCAGTTGGTAGCCGCTTGTGACGTTCCCTGTGTTGAGCCAGAGTATGTGTTATTGTAGCCGGGTAAGCATATTATTGTTTTGGATATCAGTTTATCCGGATATCCATTCCCATGTATAGTATAGTGCTGGTTCTGTTTTTACGGATCATCCAGTTTCAGGGGAAACTCTGCCGAAATTTTTATATAGAAGTACCATCCATCAGGCGGTGGTGCTTATGCCAAAGGTATGGAGTTGTGAACTCGAGAGTTGCAGCTGTTTTGCAACTCGAAGGGGTAGTTTGGTAGCTTAGGTCTGTCTACGTTCGACTTTTAGCTAAATCTTCTTTAGTCCAGCAGACTGTGCGAGGACGGTTATTCATATTCAAATAGCTGCATGAGTTTGTGCTTTAAGTGGAGGAGTCTTCCTCCAAATACTGAATGGTAATACTAAATCTCTGAGGTGTTGATACTACTTTTCTCACGACCCAAAGTAAGGCCGTGACAGAAACCTATAATAAGTGTTGATCAATGCTAGAGATAAGCAGGCAACCTGATCATATATACGTACATATCTATTGAAAGCATAAAGTCTGAAAATATGACACGGCTTTAACTTGCTGGAAATTGGAACACTGAGCCATAAATTCTGCTATGTCACACTTCATTCCGTCCCACCATTAAATCTGCTTAAGATCATGGTACATCTTAGTCGAACCTGGATGAACGGTGTATTTGGAATAATGTGTCTCTATCATAATCTGTCCACGTAAATCTGCAACATCAGGGACACAAAGTCTATCTTTATACATGAGAATACCGTCAGTAGTAACCCTGTATGGTGACTCCAGTTTTCTTCTGGCTATCTGTCTGTATTCAACTAGAACTGGATCCTCATACTGACGCTGTTTTACTTCATGGAAATTTAGAGTTAAAGGTCTAGTGCAGTTTGTCGTCTATCCATCATTTATATGTATATCTCTTTCACACCTCAACTCTTTGAGAAGTTACTTTAGCGTTATAAGTGTACGTGTAATCAACTTTGTTGCTGGTATTCTGCCTCAGCTCATGGTCCAGCTACATGTCTCTTTTATTTTTACTTTTTCAAGTCATAATATTTCCAACTCAAAGACAATACCCTGAAGTAGATGTTCAGTCTTAAGATCATTCCTGGTCTGCATCATACTATCCAGTAGTATTTGCATGATCCTAATCCTTATATGATAGACCCTGTTAAGATGAACCTTTGACATACATTAGGATATGAGTAACTACCTTCCCACAAGGAGCTTGCGGAACAACACTAACATCAACTGAGATGTTGCATAGTGCGTTCGTAAAAATAATATAGCTTGCATCAAATCTTCTATAGTGTGTAGTGACAAGGTACTTCAAAAGTTTCCCCTATTGTATCAAGCGTGAGTTAATTCTTAGTTCCATCGACCTGTTCTATATCGAAGAGGTGATTATCGGCTGAATCATGTTAATCCATTCAAAGTTCCGTGTATCTTTGCTTCGAAAATGTAGAACTCTCCTCTCGTGATTGAGGAAGGATCATCTTAGTCAGAATAATCCGGCCAATGGTTTTATCATATTATCCAGATATGTTTTATTCCAAGAGTTCGGTGTTCGTGTTATAATCTTGATTCTGTAATCATAAGAAAAATTCCAAGGGATAGTTTATGAAGGTCGCGCAAGTTCTTTTGTTATCAGCGTGAATCTTGCTTTAGACTTAGGCTCATTCGAGGACGAACGAGAGTTTAAGTGGAGGAGAATGAAACGACCTCGGTCAGTCGTTTCGGAAGTTAGGACTCCGATTGACGTGCCGATAATTTTAAAATATTCATAAGGTCCATTAGGACATGTTGGTAAAATTAGAGCTAAATCAGAACTCGTTTGGTAGGCATCGAAAAAAGGTGTCAGTTTTTATTGTCGATAAATATTAAAAAGAGATTTTTGAGCTCGGTTTTGGCGAACGAACTCCGATTCAAAATCCGAAAGTGCCGTTAGGTTCGTATGATTATTTGTGACTTTTGTGAACTTTCGAAAGTAAATTTCGATGTTGTTCGCCTAGTTTCCACTAAAATGCCGAAGGTTAAGTAATTTGACTTTTTTCCAATTAATTTGCATATTGAGTTTTGGGAGTCTGATTTAAGATCCGCCTTCGCAAGTATGTTACATATATTTTGTATAACTTGTATGTAGAAGTTGGGATTATTTCGAATATCATAGGGTACTGTTTTAATTTTTTATCGTAGCAGCGAATTTTAAAAGAGAAAAAAAAGAGAAAAAGACAAAAATTTAAAAAGTTAGGCGGTGGGCATATATGCAAGTGCATATATGCTAAGTTCTAAGCAGAAGCAGTAACAAACACGATTCAGAAGCGGAGAAAAATAAAATGGCGCAGAAATGAAAAAAATGCCAGAAAATGAGAAAAGGGGCCGGGAAAAAATAGAATTTTCACCCTGAAACATTCAGGTAATGATCCTAATATATTATTTGAGTTTATTACATGTGTTTGAATATATTTTAACGGTAAAAATTGGAATATTAGACATCGTTTTAATAAGTTCAATTGATAGTTAAAGGGTCGAATGGACCCCGATAGTGGAATTGATTATATATTCGTACTCAGTGAGTTATGGGCAACATATAAATGTAATTTAATTGGGGTTTGGTTATGTGACCTTAAACCCTGTATATAGGCCTGGCCTGCGTATTGCGTATGCGAATAGGGTATCAGGTTCCTAACCGGATTGCCCTAAGATGTGGGGAATGAAGCCTTTAGCCTTATTTGATATAGTTTTCTGCTTATTGAACACTGTGGGATCGTTTGGCAATGAATTCAAAGAATAAAGCGGTTTTTGGGTAGCAGTGTTAACTTTGGAACGATGTAAGTGTTTATATCCATTTCTTTGGAGGCACCTGCCTCGTGGATTTTCTACCATGTGTTCCTTACGTGTGTAGCTGCCGATAGGCATACTCATTACGCCTTAGCTTTGAATTTACATTGTATATTATATGTTATATCCTGTTGTTGGCATTGCATTGAGGATCTGAGTATTGTACTCTGGCTGTGAGTTGATATATACTTCCCAACAGTCGATGAGAGTCCCGCGCCGGTGATGGGTTATTATTGCATCATACCGTATTCGTCTGTATTACGTTTTCTAGTTATGCATTTCATCATATTGAGGGTAGGAGGATTCCGCCCTCGGAGCAGGAGGATTCCGCTCCATTGCATCATATTGAGGGTAGGAGGATTCCACCCTCGGAGCAGGAGGATTCCGCTCCATTCATTTGGCACATGTCACCCTTTGCATCATATTGCATTTCATTTCATTTCATCTTACTTCATTTCATTTCATCTCAATTCATACCATTGTGTAGACTTGCTGTACATGACTACTGTTCTACTTATATGTGCATTTGCTTATTTGTTGATATGTATCTGGCACGCATCCTTGGTTGAGTTTATAAGTTTTCTTACGTGTTTCTGGTTGTTATCTGGCTCTGCCTTTTTATAATTTAAATAATAGGAATTTGGTCTATCTTTTTCTTTTCTCCCTGACTAGCTATCCTATTCTTTGAGGTGGCTAGTCTGCCCCACTTATTGAGTCCTTTTGACTCACCCTCGTTTGTTGTTTGTTTTTTGTCTATCTATTTCGTTTCGGCAGGTTCGCTCCAGGATTGAATTCGCCACGTTGTTCAGGAGCGAAGACGACTTCAGCTATCAGGGTGAGCCAGCTTTTATTCTGGATGGCCACCAGTTTATTGTTAATTATTTTAGTTGCATTTATTCCCTTCAGGAGGTATCTATCTTCTTTTGTACTCTTAGATGTCTAGTCTGGATAGCCCTAAACCTAGTATGATGGGTAGTCAGCTATAATTTCTTTTGTACAGCTTAGAGATATCAGTATGTCTGTGTTTTTGTTTTAGGTCTTGTCCATATTTATGAATTGTTATATTTATTTTCCTAATTTAATTGGTAAGGGTTCGCCCGACGGGTCTAGGGGAGGATGTCGGGTTGTGTCAATGAGTCTTAGGTTTAGGTTTCTATTGGCTGATTTTTGTTACCAACTTAAGATATTGGTGTCTAGAAGCTATTCCAAAAAGGAATTGAACAAACAACTTGGGTGCTGAATTGAAGTTTGAAAAATTAGGGTTCTTCATCAAGAAATCGGGGCTGTTGAAATTGGTTGTTGATATTGAAGATTCAACTACTGGGGTTTGTTAATAATGAGTATAAATCTAAAATTTGGAGCAAAAACTCGGTGGTTTGTGCAGATTCAAGTGGAAAAGAGGGTTTGAAAATCGGGTTCTGCTTCAAGCCTAGAAGCTTACGCGATCGCGCGCCATTCAGCGCTATGGCGCAGGCCAAGAATTAAAAGGCCTACGCGATCGCGCCAGAACTTCAAGAGTAGCCTTCGCGATCACGATGTTACTCACGCGATGGCACTTAACAACAAATTATAGAAAAATAGTTTCTTAGACAGATTGATCGCAGCAGCCCCGTAACAGTTTCCAATCAACCAGAACCCAATTTCAGCATCAAGTACAGTGAGTTTCTAGATCACAAACAAAATTTCATCCAATTCCAAATCCAAATCGTACCAATTCGATTCGTGCCTTTCTTCTTTCCTTTCTTTAAATTTTCCTAAATTCCGTCCGTTAGTTTCGATTGTCTGTTTCTTGTCACAACAATTCCTTACCATCCCGAATTAGTTTGAGTTTGATTGTCAAGTCGGATTTAGTATGCGAAAAATAAACTTGCAATTAGCAAAGTGTGGAAAAAGGCAAGTGTGGTGAGAGTAATAGAGTGAGTAAAAGCCAATTGTTGAGTGCAAACACGAGTGAATTGAGTGACATCAATTTGAGTGTAACCACTTAGGGAGCGACTCGGTGAGGACTCTTTCTACAAACCTTGTTTGTTTAATTGTTTGTAGGTACGATGGCTCAAAAGGAAGTCGAGGTGGACATGAAATTTAAAACCATGATGCAAGCCTTGATGGCAAGTGTTAGCTCCTTGAAGGAGATGGTTGATGAGCTATCTCGAAAAGATAAGCTTCGAGAAATGGGTAAAAAAGTGGTTCACTCACCTCCAACCGTGGGGGTGCGGGGTGATGGACCTAGCCGAATCTCTCGGGCCAATGACCGCTACTCTCACATGGTAGTCCAAGATACCTATTCTCCAAATGTCACTCCACAAGAAAGGGATCCCACTCATAATCTCCCAAGAAATGAACAACCAAGGGATAACACTCCAAGGCCACTTGTAGATAAGTCTTTTCATGCACATGAGAATTACGAGAATGGCCCATTTCACTATCCGGGAGATGCACGACAAAGAGAAGCTAGGGGTCGAGGTGGTCGATTTGGGGGAGGTTACCAAGGGAGAGTGGACCGTGATGGGGACTACTATGACTACGGGGGTTATGGTGGGCAACGGAGACATCATGAGGATGCTAGGGGGTTGAACACTATCAAGATCAACCTACCTACCTTCCAAGGAGAGAGTGACCCGGAGGACTATTTGGAGTGGGTGGTCAAGATGGAAAGAATCTTCCAAACCAACAACATCCAAGAGGCTACAAAGGTCAAGTATGCTATCACCCAATTCGAAAATTATGCTTCTACTTGGTGGGAGTCCAAACTAAGGCAAACGGAAACACAAGGGCTCATTACCAATGGGGGATGGGCGGCTTTGAAAACGATGATGGCGGCTCGGTTCCTACCTCCAAACTATGAGGATGAATTGATCAAAAAATTCTACAATTTGAGGCAAGGAACAAAGGGCGTGACGAAGTATTTTGATGAATTTGAGAAGACTAGGACAAGGGCCAACGTGCAAGATAGTGATCGGTCCCTCATACCAAAGTTTTGTGGAGGTTTGAATAGGGAGATCTCTTCTCCCATGGACTTGCACCGATATGAAAGTTTGTATGATGCATTCCAAGCGGCTTTCAAGGTGGAGAAAGGGATCAAATTAGACAAGTCTTACAAGACCAAAAATACCCCTTCAACTTGGAACAAAGGAAAGGATAATGTGAAGGCCTATACCCATGGGACAAAGCTAAGGAGCCCAAGTGAGAGTTCAAAGGCAACTTTAAAAGAACCAAGCCCAAAGATGAGCCTAAGGTGGGAGGTAACAAAGCTAAACTTAAAAGCTTGTCTAACATTCAATGCTATAAATATAATGGCCGAGGCCACATGATGAGAGATTGTCCAAATAGGAGAACTATTATTGCTTTAGGTGATGGGGGCTATGAAACGGGTGGTAGTGATGATGAGGAGATAGATAGGGGCATGCCATGTGATGATGACTTTGATGAGAACCTGTTGGTAGGTGAGAAATTAGAGGAAGACTACCTTACTCTTGTGGTAAGGAGAATAATAGGGGTGCAAGTAAAGGAGGAGTTGAATCAAAGGGAGAATTTGTTCCATGCATATTTTAAGGTTCAAGGGGCTACTTGTTCTCTAATTATTGATAGTGGCAGTTGCGTCAATGTGGTGAGCACCACTTTAATTGAACAACTAAAACTACCCACTAAGAAACGTCCACAATCTTACAAGCTACAATGGTTGAATGAGTGTGGTGTGCTAAAGGTAACCAAGCAAGCCTTGATTACATTCAAGATTGGGGACTACTATGATGAGCTTTTATTTGATGTGGTTCCCATGCAAGATTGTCATATTTTTCTTGGTAGGCCTTGGCAATATGACCGCTTGGCAAGGCATGATGGCAAGACTAACAAGTATGCCTTGGAGGTGGGGGGTCGGATGTTTGTTCTCAACCCATCGACCCCGGCACAAGTGAGTGAGGGTTATAGAAAGATGAGGGAGTTGAAGTTGAAAAGAGAGAAAGAAAAGAAATAAGGAGTTGTGGAGGATAGGAGAGTGGCAGTTGTCACACAAAAGAGTAAGGAAACAAAAGAGGGAGTGAACTTGTTCTTGTCTAGGAAGGACTGTTTGAAAGATATGGAGGAAGGAGTACCCATGATTCTCCTCCTACACAAGGACCATGTTTTGCTTACTAATGAACTAACCCCTTCTTTGCCTAGTTCTATTTCTTCTCTTTTGCAAGGTTATGAAGACATCTTCCCCGAGGAGTTGCCTAGTGGATTGCCACTACTACGAGGCATTGAGCATCAAATTGACCTTGTTCCGGGCTCCCAATTGCCCAACAAGGCCGCTTATAGAAGTAACCCGGAGGCTACCAAAGAACTCCAAAAGCAAGTGGAGGAGTTGCTTGGGAGAGGACTTGTGCAAGAAAGCTTGAGTCCATGTGCGGTCCCGATCATCCTAGTGCCAAAGAAAGATGGGACTTGGCGCATGTGTGTGGATTGTAGAGACATCAAAAAGATCACGGTAAAATATCGTCATCCTAATCCTAGGTTAGATGATATGCTTGATGAGTTATGTGGATCTTGTGTGTTCTCTAAAATTGTTTTGAAGAGTGGATACCACCTAATCCGGATGAAACCGGGTGATGAGTGGAAGACGGACTTTAAGACTAACTTTGGTCTTTATGAATGGCTTGTCATGCCTTTTGGCTTATCCAATGCTCCTTCAACCTTCATGAGGTTGAAGAATCATGTGCTCAAATCTTTCATTGGAAAATTTGTTGTAATTTACTTTGATGACATCCTTATCTATAGCAAATCCATTGATGAGCATGCTAATCATTTGAAACAAGTGATTGATGTCGTTAGAAAGGAACAATTATTTGCTAATTTGAAAAAGTGCTCTTTTTATGTTGAGAAAGTTGTTTTCCTTGGTTTTGTGGTGAGTGCAAATGGTGTGGAAGTAGATGAGGCTAACTCCTAAAAGTATTGTGATGTGAGGAGTTTTCATGGGTTGGCTAGCTTTTATAGGAGGTTTGTGAGGGGATTTAGCACTCTAGCCGCACCATTAACCGAAGTGATAAGGAAGGATAAGGCGTTTGTATGGGGGAAAGAGCAAGAAGAGGCTTTTGCAAAATTGAAGGAAGTGTTTGGTTCAACACCTCTTCTTCAATTACCAAACTTTGATAAAACCTTTGAGATTGAGTGTGATGCTAATGAGGTAGGAATCGGAGCCGTGTTGATGCAAGATCAAATATCTATTGCCTATTTTAGTGAGAAACTCAAGGGGGCAACCACTAAATACTCCACTTATGATAAAGAGTTGTATGCCTTGGTGAGGGCATTGGCTCATTGGCAACATTACCCTTGGTCCAAAGAATCTGTTATTAGAACCGACCACCAATCCTTAAAGCACCTCAAATCCTAAGAGAAATTGAATGTGAGACATGCCGAATGGGTGGAGTTTCTTGAAACCTTTCCTTATGTCATCCATTTCAAAAAGGGGAAAGAGAATGTGGTGGCGGATGCCTTGTCAAGAAAGTTTGTGCTTCAATCAAGAAGGCAATTGTTGTTGAATACCTTGGGGTCCAAATTCATGGGTTTTGAAAGCATGAAAGAGATGTATGCTAATGATCCAGAGTTTGGGGAACTTTATGCTAATTGTGAATTGGAGGAAAGAGGTAGGAGACTCAATCGAATGTGTGGTGAGCAGGAATTTAGTGGTGATGTAGAGAAAAAGAGGTTTCACAAGTTCGATGGCTTCTTGTTTAGGAATGGGAAGTTGTGTGTGCCTAGTTCATCTTGGAGGGAGTTGCTAGGGAGAGAGGCACATAGTGGGGGACTAATGGGGCATTTTGGAATGGGCAAGACCATGGAGATTCTTAAGGAACAATTTTATTGGCCTAAGATGAGGGTGGATGTTGTGAGGGTGTGTGGCCAATGCTTGGAGTGTAGGCAAGCAAAGTCAAAGCTACTTCCACATGGTTTGTACTCACCCCTCCCCATTCCCTTAGGTCCTTGGCTTGATATTTCTATGGATTTTGTCCTTGGATTGCCTAGGACCAAAAGGGAAAAAGATAGCATTTTTGTGGTCGTTGATATATTTTCTAAAATGGCTCATTTCATTCCATGTCATAAGGTTGATGATGCATCTCATGTAGCCAATTTGTTTGTTGAACATGTGCTTAAATTGCATGGGGTCCCAAAAACTATCGTTAGTGATAGGGATCCCAAGTTCCTTAGTCATTTTTAGAAGGAACTTTGGGGGAGGCTTGGCACTAAGTTATTATTCTCTACTTCTTGCCACCCCCAAACCGATGGCCGAACCGAGGTTGTCAATATAACCTTGGGTGCCATACTTAGAGCAATGGTTAAGGGGAAACTAGCTTCTTGGGAAGAACATCTACCTTTGATTGAATTTGCATATAATAGGACCATGCATACTTCTACTTGCATGACGCCTTTCGAGGTTGTGTATGGTTTTAATCCCCTTACCTCCTTGAATCTTACGCCTTTGTCTAGTGATGTTGTCTTAAGCTTAAATGCTAAGGTGAGAGCTGCAGAGATGAAGCAACTTCATGAGCAAGTAAGGAAACAACTCGAGAAGAAAAATCAAGAAGTTGCCAAAAGAGCAAAGAAAGGAAGGAAGAAGGTTATCTTCGAGCCCAGTGATTGGGTGTGGGTTCATTTCCGAAAGGATAGATTTCCAAACAAGCGGACGAGCAAATTGATGCCTAGAGGCGATGGCCCCTTCCAAATCCTTGAACGCCTCAATGACAACACGTACAAGGTGGACTTGCCAAGCAACTACCAAGTGCACAACACTTTCAACGTGTGTGACTTGTCTCCTTTCAAAGTCGAAGAACAAGTGAATCCGTGGACGGATTCTTATCAAGACGGGTAGAATGATGCAACCCGATGCCCGGCTAAACCATTTACAAGGAGCCAAGCTCGGGAATTGCAATAGTTGCAGTCCATGTTTTCAGGGCAGTTCTGCCTACATTCTACCTCAGAAGCTGAAAATGTTCATCGCGATCGCGAGTGCACAGATGCGATCGCGAAAGTCAGAAAAGAAGACCTACGCGATCGCAATCGCGAGCATCCAGATGCGATCGCGGAAGAAGAGAATGCAGAACAGCGCGATCGCGCGTCCACAGACGCGATCGCGCAAGAGGCTAGTGGAAGACCCTCGCATGCGCAATCGCAAGACCATAACCGCGATCGCGAGGCTTTGATTAATATATCAGCGCGATAGCGCCCGTTCTTGCACGAACGCGTTGAGACGAGGACCAGAAGCCCATTTCAGCCTAATGACTTTGAAGGCCCATTGCTAAGGGGCAATTAAGGCAACTGTGCCACACCATATAAGTTAATATTTTCATTAGTTTACCTAGATTTTGATGACATTAAACCAAGTGAGGATTTTGGCTAAGCTTGTTTTCTTAAGCACTCTAACTTCCTTGATTTGTAATTAGGCTTGACTAATTGAGGATCAATTAGTATAGATTCTCTTGTTTAGACAATTAAGGGGGTAATTAGGCTATCTATCCCTAATCTACTTCCTTAATCCTTTTCTAATCAATTGGGTCTTGCTTTCAATCTTGTTATTTTGTTTTGTCTTTTTAATTTCATATCATTTCCCCTCGTTAAAGGCCATTTTTCTTGTAGTGAGATATTACTATATTTCTTTTATTTTCGCCTCGTATTTATGCTTCTACTTGTCATATTTGTTAGCACTTTGAGCTGAATTTCTCTCATTTGGTGTGTTTCATATTGTAAGAAATATGTAGATGATATGAGGCGTTCGTGGAGCAAAGTTTAGTGAAAACAAGGATTTTGAAGTCTGAGTAGAAGCTCGAGGGTCAAGTGAACGAAGGCGAGGACGAAAAACGATAAAAAATGGAAGAGTAGTAAATTATGCATGTCGCACCGTGCTGGGAGCCGCATAGCACAATGCGACAAGGTCGATTTTCAGAGAATTGGAATTTTTTAAAACCTGTAGAAAAAGTCAAACTGCACCGCGCTACGCAATGCACTACACGATGGGGTAGGGTTAATTTCCCGATATTTTGATATGAGATTATTTTGGATTCCCGACTTGTGTGGGTCTATGTGGACGTTATAAAAGGCATCCAACACACACAAAACATAATTTTTGATGGATTCTACATCAAAGGAGGCAAGGAAGAGAGAAGATCATGATTAAAGCCTCCACTTCATCCATTCATCCATATTCTTGTGATTTTGTATGCTTATAGTTATTTCATTGATTTGAATATGACTATGAGTGGTTAAATCACCCATTCTAGGGTTTATTGAACCACTCCAATACTTATGTGTTACAAATTATTGTTGCGATGAGCAAAACTTGTTAACCTTCTTATCTAAGTGTTTATGATTTGTACACTATTGATTAGTAGAGCTCCCAATTGATTGTGCCCTTTATTCTTGTGCATCTAGGGATAGATTCATGAGTTAGGTTTGAACACTTAGCAGTATTTCAACCTTAAACAAAGGCATTACTTAGGTTGTCAAAAAGGGGATTTGTGACCATTGACCCCGATTGTGAACAATACTTGCAGTCCTGCATATCTTTATTAATTAATTGAGAAATTGGTTAGTAAAAGTTACAATTATTATACGGGAGTGAACAGTTGTGAATTTGGAGCAAGTGTTAAATTGGAAGAAGCAAGTTAAATTTGCTAAAGCATTGTTCTAACACATAGATAGGAGTTGGGTAGATCAATCCTAGGTTTTACATCCCTTGAGTTAATCTTTTTCTTCATTACTTTGCTATTTACAGTCAAACCTCTCTATAGTGGCAGTATTTTTCTGGAATTTCCATGCCGCTATTGTGAGGTCTTGTTATACATGTATACTGGCATTTGATTTTTTGATATCATTTAGCCGTTATAGTTAAAATGCGATCAAAAAATACATGTAATATTTAAAATCTCAATACACTTTTAAATTTCATTAATTGAAAATTGGAAAGGTTAATACATTATTAATAAATAAATAACTAGTTGTAGCGCACTGATAAAAAATTAAAATTTAAGGAAAATATGCACTTAAAATTAAACGAAACTATAAAAAAAATCAAGTTTGACGTAAGAATTTCACAATTGTATGTTGTCTCATAGATTGCAGTCTCTTAGTAACAATATAACGCTTGAATTGGCGAAGATTTTTGTTCAAAATTTCAGCAAAAGACTTTTTATATTATAAATAATTATCAGTAAAAAAAATGCAATATATTTATGTTATGAATGATTATCATAAAATATATTGTATTTTATTTTATACATAATATGTCTCTTATAAAATATTATTACACAATATTTGACTATGGCCGCTATAGAGAGGTAATTTTATAAAGAGTGTACCATTATAATGGACGTCATTGTTGTTGTTGTAGAATGTTGTTATAGCGAGGTAAAATATAACATGAAAAATCGATTCTGGAGAAAATTAGGCCATTATACTGAAATGTTGTTATAACGAGGGGCTGTGATAGAGAGGTTTGACTATATTTACTTGTTATATTCTTGTTACTTAGTTAATTCTACAAACCCACTCTAAAGATAAACCTTTAGGAGTTAATTGATAGGTAAATTAGATAGAATAACAACTAAATTTCGAGTGTTCACTGTGGGATTCGACCTCGGGGCTTTAAATACCGAGCTATATTTACCGCGACCACTTAGTCCCTTTTATAGGCGTAGTTGGGTGTGATCACTCATCTAGTGGCAGAGTCAGGGAAAGGAGGAATATTACTTAAACTCCTCTCTAATCCTTTCCCATGATAAATAAGATAATATGGAATATTAGGGAGGTTAAATCAAAAGAAGCCTTTAAAAGATTGAAACAATTTATGAACCAACATAAGGTTCTGTTTGATCGATGACACGACCCGAGTTCTCGGCTAGGCCATGGGGGCATCCGACCACTTCCCCTAGACCTGTCGGGTGAACCCTATTGACTGAATCGATATAAATTGCATAGAATTATTTTGAGAACGAAATGAATCTAACCTTAATAACACAAGATAACCCCCAAGGACATACATATATACAAGCTGTCGGAGTAATACAGCTTACTACCCAAAACACACAGGTTCAGAGGTTTCCAGATCATACATCTAAGAAGTCCAAAAGATATTCACATCTCCCGAAGGGAGCAAAACAAGATGAAACTATAAAAGCTATAGCTAGTGGCCTGAAAGAACAAGCTGGCTTACCATAGATAGCTGAATACGTCCTGGTCCTCACTCATGATACGTGCTGGGTATTGGAGCAGAATATGCCGAAACAAAAAGACAACAAAAGAAATAGATAGGGAGTGAGTAATAAGGACTCAGTAAGTGAGGACAAACTAGCGACCTCGAAAAATAGCTACACTAGGCAGGGAAACAGATGCCACAACAGTCAACCAGATAAGTCATTCACAGATAACCAATACAACAAATCCATACAACTCAGAAGATACATATAAAGGTATGAAATGAATATATGATGATGCAGTGGGGTCACATGGGCCTGTAATCCCATCCCGAAGCAGAATATTCCTGCATTCGAGGGGAATACAATCTAATAACAAACTGGAGCGGAATACTCCTGCACTTGGGGCAGAATACTCCTACACCCGATATTATATAAAGCTGAGACAGAATGCTCCTACATTCAGTATATGACCCATCCCGAAGTGGAATACTCCTGCATTTGAAGGAAATACAATCTGATAACCAAGTGGAGCGGACTACTCCTGCACCCAAGATAATATAAAGTTGAGGCGGAATACTCCTCCACTCAGTATATGACATAGCAGCCCAAAATCAGAAAACATAATACTTATGAAAGTGTTTCAAGGCTATAGCGTAATAAGTACGCCCTGTCGGCAGCTATTCACATAAAGAACGTGTGAATAGAGTATCCATAAGGGCAAAGGCCGTCAAAGAAATGGATAATATCACTTACACCTTGCATTGGCGACACTTTCGGATTTCGAATCGGAGCTCATTCGTCAAAATCGAGCTCGAAAACCTCTTTTTCAGATTTATCAACAAAGAAAACTGAAACCTTCTTTCGATACCTACCAAACAAGGTTTGATTTTCACTCAAATTTTACAGACAGGTCCTAATGGACCTTACAAAGCTCTTAAAACTGTCGGCACACCTATAGGAGTTCTAGCTTCCGTAACGACTACATAAGGTCGTTTCAATCAATTCAAGAACCTTTTGTCGACTCATCTAGGATGGAAAATTATAAAAGAAAACTTGATCTCAAATATGTTATATCTAAAACCAATGGTAAGTGTTGACACCCCATTTTATCCCTCCTATTTTCAAAATCAACAGTTTTTAAATTTTACACACGATTGTGTATCCACTCTTGCCCTGTCCACTTCTTTCAAATTATCTCCTCATAATATTCTGACAATCAAGGTCATTTTCAAAAGCATCGTCTCAAACCATAGCCATTCTTACAAATTTCGCAATTATCTCTATTTTTGACAAAATTATCCAAATTGTTTTAAATCCCAAAATTACGAATTTTATACATTTCCTAGCTATCCTAACATTTTAAAACTAATTTCCTAATTTTCTTATATTTTTATATCTATTTTATACGATTTTATACCTATTTTATGCCTAAAATTACGCTAGTTATACATTATTTATACACGTATACGCACACACATACATACACATCAGCTCATTTTTTCCACCTCTGCGCCTACGTGTCTAAATCTTGGCCGTCCATGTAATGGATCCAACGGCCAAGATCAAATGCTCAATCTTATTCCCCAAACAACCCCTAAACCCCTTGTTGACACCCAATTTTGTCCCAAAAATTTCTAATTGATGTCTAATTATTTTTGAAAGGGCAATTGATTAATTTTGCAAAAAGAGGCCAAAATAGCAAGATATACCCTAAATTCCATCCTACCCACGCAAACTCACCCCAAATAACTTAATTCCTAACACAAAACTCGTAAAATCCCCTTCCCCAATTCAGGAAAACCCCTGATCCCTCTTGAAACCCGCCCGAGGACCCAATTTCGAACCCAAATCTTTCCCCACAAAATTCCATCGGTCCCCACTTGATTCCAACTAGCAATAATACGAATTTAAATAAAAAACCTTATCTATTTTGTACCGTTGGAGGTCATTTGAGGTATTTGGCAGTCTTGAAGAACCCTAAGTGGTTCATTTTAAAACCCTTTGGAATGAAGTAACAAAAAGGGGGCAGCCGTTGAGAGTGGAAAAACCCAGCAACCATGTTTATAGATAGAAAATGGAGAACAGAGGAGCCGTGAATAGGGGGAAAGGATGGAGAAGTGGAGAAGATAGGGAGGCAGGGGATAAACATAAAAACATAAGATTAAATTTCTCAGTTTACTTTCATTTTAAGCATAGTGTTATTGTTCCTATACATTTTGGTTCGTGTGGTCGCTTTATTTTTGAGTCGCTTCTTCGTTGTTTGAGTCGTCGATCTTGTAACCGTTGTAGTCTTCAATCCTCGCCCCGGCTCACTGCACTGCAGCAGGTTGTTTCAACGAGTTTGAGACTCAACTTTGGGCTATTTTGCATTGGCATCTTCTTGGACCAAGCTTTTTGATTCAAGGCTTGCTTGCTGCATCATTCCAGAATTTACCAAGCTCGTTGAATGACTGCATTCTTCTGTGTCGTGTCTTCAATCTCTAGCCTCAATTCGGGTTCTACATTTTAACTCTTTTCCTCCCCTTTGCCCACTTAGGATATTTATGCAAATTTCTTGTAGAATGATATCTATTTATAAATAAATTTTGATTATTGTACATTGCTTTACTTTTATGTTCATTTTCCTTTATTTTGGAGTTGCTATTTATTTATCACAAATTAGGGCCATGTTAGCAAATCCGTGCAAGTAAAAAAAAATATATTTTTGCAGATAAGCTTCTATTCAATTGACTATTTTTTTTAATTATTATTATTATTATTATTATTATTATTATTATTATTATTATTATTATTATTATTATTATTACTATTACTATTATTAAATAATTCTTTCGCAAGAAAAGTGCACTTGCAAATATTTGGAAACCTGTCGGATTAACCGTATTTTATGGAATTTCAGAAGTGCCGAATTAACTAAACCTCTTACTTAGAATCTCTGAAAAGACTGCCTTTTTTCAAAAACGGAGTTTTTGCACGCATTAGCTTATTTGGTTCCCTGTTTTCCTTAAATTGGGTGGCGACTCCAAAATTCCAAAAGAGTTAGTCCATTCAGTTGATATTCCTGAAATTTAGCCCTTCGGGGTTTTTTTTTGGGGTTCAATAGCATGGTGACTCTGCTGGGGACCAATAAAGGTTTTGACCATAAAGGTTTCCAATTATTTGCAACTAGCATGCTTAATTAATTTTGCTTTACTATTTCTGTTTATTTGTGAGCCATGAAAAGCATGTCACTACACCCTTATTTGTGCACATATATAAACTGGCATTCCGTTCATATTTCCCCCACTCCTGGGAACCTCTTGCATTTTCACCCCAAATATCCGCGAGGTGCGCCCATGCGCACCCGCACTTTCTTCCACTAAAGAACCCTATGAAGAGTTGGTACACCGGCGGCCATCGTAGGAGTAATTCAACTGCGAGACCGCTTGCCACTCACCTGTTAGCCTCAACCGTTAACCCACTCTTAGACGGAGCTTTTAGGAGCATGCATACATTTACACCTTAGTCTGGACCCGGTCCTTGGTACCGCCTCCATAGTTAGGAAACCGCCCTTATGTCAACGGGATTTTGAAACCCAACGACAATGCATATTATGTGTTGTGTGATAACGAATCCTCAGTCCTAACCATGTTTTGAGCAAAATCAGATTTAGAATTTTGTCTCCCATTTTGTCTTTTAGGTTAAAAAATGGAAGAATTTAGCAGAATCTATGTGGTCATAGTAGTCCACGGAGAACTTGACATCATAGTGCAGAATTTTGTGAACAAGACAGAATTATAGTCCGGGGAAAGTTAGGCAGATTTGGTTGGTTTGAGTTTTGGAGATGGCCTGGTGTGGTGAGATCTAAGAGGCGAAGCCCCTGGTGTCTTTAAAAGGATCAGTGGGGTCCTTCTCGTGAATGGCTTTTCGTGTGTGCAGGCTGACTATCCAGTTGCATTCTGATAATTGAAGTATGCTTGTCGCATACTAGGAGAGTGAAGCCCCTATGTCTATAAACGACCAATGGGGTCCCTCCTTGAAGACCAGTGCGGTCTTGGCTACCTAGGAAACTGAGAGGCTTGATCAAAACCGAGGACCAGTGAGGAGCTCTTTGAACAAGGTCTGTGAGCCTTGCAAAACCTAGGAAGCTGAGAGGCTTGTCCAAAGCCAAGGACCAGTGAGGTTTTATTTGTAAATGGTCAATTGGAACCTTTTCTGATTTGCAGTCTGGTATTATGAAGGCAGTTGGAAATTTTCCCCTGGATGTTGTAAAATAATTGGAGTTGTGCTTGGAGGAGCGTGGATGTTTGCAAAAGGTATGGAGGATTGTTTCAGGTTTTAGGCATTTGAGTTTAGAATTTTGTGCGGATGTTGTGGAGAGCATGAGCTGTGTTAGAATTTCGAGTTGACACCAACTTTTGGAAGTTAGTTGGGATAACGGAATTGCAGTGTCAAGGCGGAGAGATGATTTTTATCAATTATTGTTATTATTTATTACTTACTCTAAATCTGAATTGCTCAAAACTGGCATGAACTATATTTCGTTACCACTTTTTTGCGCGTCTTAGGCCCACCTCTGGTACAATGAGACACCTTACAGGGTAGGACGGGTTTGCATTTTATTTACACTCAATTACTTGTGGTTGCCACATGTCAAATTATCTGTCTAATATGCGATTACTTGCTAAATATGTGCTGCTTGCCTGAAATTTGTTGGCACTGATTGCGCTGTGATTGAATTTGTTCGGTGGTATGTTAAGATTAATATTACGTTACTTCAACCTATCTTTTGTAAAAGCCAATCGATTTATGAAGTCATTTATCTATCATCTGAATTCATGCATACCATTATTCTAAAATGAGTTTCAAATGTTATTTTGTTTATCTTAACCCCAGTCTTGTCATTTTGCAAAATATTATTTAGCGTCATATTTTAAAGTATTCGCAATTGTGTTTCCCTTTTTAAAAATAACTTTAGAGCTAAAAAAGCGTTTTTGCATCTGGTTGGCTTTAACAAAATGAGTGTCTTGCTCAAACTTTTGGGTCTTTTTCAGTACGGTCTCAATTTTTCCATTTTTGAATAAGTTGACCCGTCAGTTTCAGCTTTAACAAATATTATTAAATTCGGTATGTGTTGCTAAAGCGCTAATTGTTTTGAACATCAAAAGAGGACCTATGGTTCGTCAAACTGCTGTGATTGACTTGAAAGAAAGTGATGAATCCAACCAAGACAAGGTTAACAGGGTCCAAGCAACCGTAGCAAGCTTGGAAAAGCAGAACTACGCACGGTCTGATTCCCAAGGAGGGATACGTAGGCTCCTCCATCGGGCTCGACCCTTTAGTATTTAAATTTTAATTTTTCCAAAATAGAAACTGGGGCAGCTTTTGCAAAGCAATTTGAGGTATCGAAAGTCATAACTGGGGCAATTTCGCAAAGCAAGATTGAAATGTTGAAGTCATAACTGGGGCAGAATTTTGCAACAAGCAAGTTGAGGACATTGAGTTGGTTTGGTTGTTATTAGTAGCAGTTTTCAAGGATTGGTGCAGATTGTTGTTCTACAAGCAAGAGTCGATAATTGAGCAAAGCATTGATGTTCAAAATAAACCGATCATTTAAGCAATTTGCGCTAAAATGGTCTAGCACGCATACTAATTTAGTAAACACTTTCAAAGTTGTTTTTCTCAACTCGCGTCTTAAAAAATTAATTTTTGTTGATCATTAAGTTTCGAGCTCTCAAATATTTTACTTTTCTATTGAATCGGGATTTTGGTCCCATCCATTCGGCCTAATGGCCTATTTTATACTTAAAATCTTATGCATGCATTGCTATTTTACGTATTAACTTGCTTTTGTTCAATGTAAAGAATTCATTTGTTAAAGGTTGGCTAGCATTGAACACTGAAATGGCTGGAAATCTGCATCAAGGACAAAACAACATGGCAAAGCAGCTTCAGGCAACCAGTTCTGGTATGGGCATCTTGCAAGCACAGAATGATGATGTTGAAGAACATGTGGTCCAAAGGACTAGGATTATCAACTTTGTCAGCACTAGCAAACCTTTGCCAAATACAAATTTTACCTCCAATCCACCTTACTTAACAATGCCTCCTTACCCAATGCCTATACATACCGTATATCCACAAAACTCACAAGAATATCTTACCAATCCAAATGCTTGGCCAGCTGCAACTTTATGCCAATCACCATTTAGCACTATGCCTGCTGTGGGGAGTCAATCAAATCAAGTGATAGTGCGCCCACGAGAATTTCCTAGAAAAGAAGTTGAGACAACTGATTCACATAGCATGAAGAGACAAATCCGCAATTTGCACAAGGTCATTAGAGATGAGTTGCGCTCTAGGAACATTCAGAGTTTATGTTATGAAGACTTATGCATTCACCCGGACATTGAGCTTCCACATGGGTATAAGATACCAAAATTCAACACTTTTGATGGAAAGGGAAACCCCTACGCTCATTTGAAAGATTTTTGCAGCAGATTGATTGGAATTGGCAAGAATGAAGCTTTACGGATGAGATTTTTCATTCAAAGTTTATCAGGAATGGCACTTGCATGGTATACCAAACAAGATTTTTCCAAATGGCACACATGGGAGGATATGGCTTATGACTTTGTGGAACAATACAAGTTCAACATAGTAGGAGATCCCGATGTGTTTGATATGCGCAGCATTAAAAGAAAGTCTCATGAGTCTTTTGCAGAATATGCTATGAGGTGGAGGTTAGAGGCTTCTAAGATGCATCGTCCCTTGCCTGAGAAGAAGTTAATAGCAGCTTTCATTGACATGCAAGAAGGCGTATACTATGCCAAAATGGTTGTCAATAATGCAAGAACTTTCTCTGAATTGATCCAATTGGGAAAAATGATAGAAGAAGGCATAGCAACAGGAAAAATTCCTTCTGGTTTATTTGGGTACACCACTCAATCAGAGAAACCCTCAAATTTGCAAGGCTCTCAAAGTCAGTTTAAACAATCATATTCCGATTATCCGGTGTCAAAGAAGAGGAAGTCGAATACATTCACTCCTCTAGACGAGTCTGTGACAAGTATATTTGAAAAATTGCAAGCTGAAGGACTTTTGCAACCAAAGAAAGGGACAATTCCTAAGCATCTACCTGCTTATCATTCAAATATCCAAGGTCACGATACTGAAGAATGCAGTGGCTTGAGATACAAAATTCAAAGCTTGATTGATAATGGCAAAATAATAGTGCATGAATAATTGCAACATTCCTCCCGCAGGCACAATTTTTGTTAAAGGCGAGGCATCAGCCCTAAGATATTCAAAGAAGAAGCGGTTTGCAAGCTAAGAAGACTGAAGAGACCGAATTTTTGCAGCTTGAAATGGCATTTCATTGCCCAACTATCTTATGTTTTAACCACTCTGTCGCAATTTTATTCATCCTAGTTGTAATGAACTACGTTATGTTTTGCTACCCTTATTGGGTTTAGTCCCAAAATCAATGAAATTTCATTTTTCCCAAAAAGCCAAACCAAAGCAGTTTTAGATGGTTTTTCTTGTGCAAAAGCGAGATTTTCAAGAATGTCAGATTTTCGCAGCAACAACACATTCGATTGCCATGCAAGGAAAATGCAGATTTGAAGCCAAATTAGGTGTTCAAACAAGCCAACCGTTATTTGATCAAAAACTGACAATTGTTCCTTGATTAAACAGGGGAAAATTTTGCATTTACTGCAAAGTTCAGCATCAAGGTGGAAGGAGCAATGCAAAGTGTCGCGACTTCCCAGAAAATTTATAGTACTTACAATTTTTCTTTGAATGCAGAAATCTCAAGCAGCAAAACGAGAAGAACTCGCAACTATTAGTTCCTCGAAGAATATTTGCCTTATCGCATATGCAGAACAACTCTATTTCTCTCTTTGTAATTTTAGCTTTTGCTCGATTATCGCATCACCAGCACAAGTCAGACGATTTCAGATTTTGCAAGATACAGGGTTTATCCAACTACGAATAGGATATCTTGGGTCCTTCCGCCCACAAATAGGATATTCGGGTCCTTCCACCCATAAATAGGATATTCGGGTCCTTCCACCCACAAAAAAGGATATTCGGGTCCTTCCACCCACAAATAGGATATTTTGGTCCTTCCACCCACAAATAGGATATCTTGGGTCCTTCCACCCACAAATAGGATATTCGGGTCCTTCCACCCACAAATAGGATATCTCGGGTCCTTCCACCCACAAATATCCTATCTTCGGGTTCTTCCACCCATAAATAGGATATCTCGGGTCCTTCCACCCACGAATAGGATATACGGGTCCTTCCACCCACAAATAGGATATTCGGGTTCTTACACCCACAAATAGGATAGCTCGGGTTCTTACACCCACAAATAGGATATCTCGGGTCCTTCCACCCACAAATAGGATATCTCGGGTTCTTCCACCCACAAATAGGATATTCGAGTCCTTCCACCCACAAACAGGATCTCGGGTCTTTCCACCCACAAATAGGATATTCAGGTTCTTCCACCCACAAATAGGATATTCGGGTTCTTCCATCCACAAATAGGATATCTCGGGTCCTTCCACCCACAAATAGGATATCTCGGGTCCTTCCACCCACAAATAGGATATTCGGGTTCTTCCACAAATAGGATACTCGGGTCCTTCCACCCACAAATAGGATATTCGGGTCCTTCCACCCACAAATAGGATATCTCGGGTCCTTCCGCCCACAAATAGGATATCTCAGGTTTTTTCACCCACAAATAGGATATCTCAGGTTTCTCCGCCCACAAATAGGATATATCGGGTCCTTCCACCCACAAATAGGATATGCAAATTTCTTTCAAGTAGATGATAGCGATAGACAAGTCGACTTGAGGCACCACTTTCGGAGTGTCTCGCGATGTTGGTTGTATTGCAATATTGACATGTTATATTTAAAGTAGATTGATAGTTTAAGACAAGTCGGCTGAAGCACCGCTTTCGGAGTGTTTCGCGATGTCGGTTGTCTTGCAATATTGACATTGTTATATTTGAATTATATTGATAGTCTAACACAAGCCGGCTGAAACACCGCTTTCGAAGTGTTTCGCAATGTCGTTTTTCTTGCAACATTGGCATGTTATATTTGAAGTAGATGATAAAGATAGACAATTCGACTTGGGACATCGTGTCTTGTTAGTCAACTTATCTTATGAAAGTCTTGCATTTGACAAATTCGTTCTCAATTTACTTATTATGTTACTTTACTCTTTCAAAATAATGATCATCCTAGAGGTTCTCCGGGCGGAGCGCCTCGTCAGTTGATTGAAGGAAGAACTTGTTGATAGCATCACAACCAGCATTTATAATTTTATATTATCCCTTTATTTATTTCTTATTCCAATTACTATAGTTTATTAGCAGTTGCTCGCTTACCGTTTGTTAAGTCTTTACAGAATTTTGGCAATACCGCAGTAGCATTTGGAGCATAACGTTGAACTTTTTCTTAGCAGTGAACTGGGGCAATCGTTGATATGAGCTAGACTCGTCAACGATGATCTGAAGAATCGCACTCGAACAAGCAAGTCTTACCTACTCTTTCATTCCAGATTAAGGGTCAGTCAGATTCTTTCCTATTCGTGCGTTTGTTTCTGTTAATCGTGCGAGTCTTCATGTCTAAGTATCGTCGAACTACATATGGCCTAATTCTCATTCAGCCCGAGATATGTAGGCAACTCGGAAATCGGAGTTCGGCCATGTCCATAAGCCTCGCACTTTGGTCCTTGGAAAGAAAGTCCTTGTTTTTATCGTGACAAAATTGGTTTCTCATCAACTTCTTTACCCTGAAAACTCTTTCATCCTTTTCCGGGTAAAGAGGGGCAGCTGTTGACACCCAATTTTGTCCCGAAAATTTCTAATTGATGTCTAATTATTTTTGAAATGGAAATTGATTAATTTTGCAAAAAGAGGCCAAAATAGCAAGATATACCCTAAATTCCATCCTACCCACGCAAACTCACCCCAAATAACTTAATCCCTTAAACAAAACCCGTAAAATCCCCTTCCCTAATTCAACAAAACCCCTGATCCCTCTTGAAACCCGCCCGAGGACCCAATTTCGAACCCAAATCTTTCCCCCCAAAATTCCATCGATCCCCACTTGATTCCAGCTAGCAATAATACGAACTCAAATAAAAAACCTTATCTATTTTGTACCGTTGGAGGTCATTTGAGGTATTTGGCAGTCTTGAAGAACCCTAAGTGGTTCATTTTAAAACCCTTTGGAATGAAGTAAAAAAAAGGGGGCAGCCGTTGAGAGTGGAAAAGCCCAGCAGCCATGTTTATAGATAGAAAATGGAGAACAGAGGAGCCGTGAATAGGGGGAAAAGATAGAAAAGTGGAGAAGATAGGGAGGCAGGGGGTAAACATAAAAACATAAGATTAAATTTCTCAGTTTACTTTCATTTTAAGCATAGTGTTATTGTTCCTATACATTTTGGTTCGTGTGGTCGCTTTATTTTTGAGTCGCTTCTTCGTTGTTCGATTCGTCGATCTTGTTCGAGTTGTAGTCTTCAATCCTCGCCCCGGCTCACTGCACTGCAGCAGGTTATTTCAACGAGTTTGATACTCAACTTTGGGCTATTCTGCATTGGCATCTTCTTGGACCAAGCTTGTTGATTCAAGGCTTGCTTGCTGCATCATTCCAGAATTTACCATGCTCGTTGAATGACTGCATTCTTCTGCGTCGTGTCTTCAATCTCTATCCTCAATCCGGGTTCTACATTTTAACTCTTGTCCTCCCCTTTGCCCACTTAGGATATTTATACAAATTTCTCGTAGAATGATATCTATTTATAAATAAATTTTGATTATTGTACATTGCTTTACTTTTATGTTCATTATCCTTTATTTTGGAGTTGCTATTTATTTATCACAAATTGGGGCCATGTTAGCAAATGCGTGCAAGTAAAAAAAAATATATTTTTGCAGATAAGCTTCTATTCAATTGACTATTATTATTATTATTATTATTATTATTATTATTATTACTATTTTTAAATAATTCTTTCGCAAGAAAAGTGCACTTGTAAATATTTAGAAACCTGTCGGATTAACCGTATTTTACGAAATTTCGGAAGTGCCTTAAAAACCTTCTTTTGAAATTAACAAAACCTCTTACTTAGAATCTCTTAAAAGACTGCCTTTTTTCAAAAATGGAGTTTTTGCACGCATTTGCTTATTTGGTTCCCTGTTTTCCTTAAATTGGGTGGCGACTCCAAAAACTCCAAAAGAGTTAGTCCATTCAGTTGATATTCCTCAAATTTAGCCCTTTGGGGTTATTTTTTTGGGGTTCAACACTCCTCGCCTATTCCCATTCCCTCATCTCACCCCCGATAATGACTCTCTCTCTCTCTCTCATCGGCGAAATGCCAGGCCACCACTGTCGATCGATTTTCTGGTCGATTTGGCAGGCCAAAATTAGGGAAAATAGTACCATCGTGTTCCCCTTGTCGTCCGCTACAAAACCCGCACACTATTTGTTTGTTTCGACGGAGGCCAAATCGACCTCTCGTCAACGGAGGTTTTCTATCACCGGAGAAGTCTCCGGACATGGCTAATCGGAGCCTAAGTTGTTACCATTGCCAAAGGAAGGAGGGAAATCCCTCATACAGGCATTATTGAGCCGGGTTAAAACTAACCCGATTCGAATCCCAAACTGGTACCCCTCCTTACCCCTATTTTCCCTTTACTTTTAATTGTTCCTACGTGACTTTAGACCTGAATTTTCCTAGTTTGTACAATGTTTTAGCATGCTTTATTGTGGTTTCTCGATCGATTAGGGAAGACTTAGGGAATGATAGCTTTTGCTCATGATGTTAATTTGAACACTGATACTGAGTTTAATATAATCGCGACTAGCATATTAGATTATTTCTGTTGATAGGTAAGCTTAAAATCTTTGTTTGTTTTGGAGTATGTTTGTCTTTGTTCGTCACAGTGTGCCTAGCCTCTCACCTTACCAAAATGCATGATCCCACACGATTATATGTCTAAATTTGAAATAGACAATCTGATTTGGCATGTTTACGGTTTTTGAAAGTAATTTGGTTGAATCTCTTGATTGAAAGTATAAATGGAAGTTAGTATAACATCTCTTGAAATCTGGTAAATTATTTTCATTCTTTAAACTTGTTAACGGACTGATCTTCAACCTGGACTGTGTTAAGTTTGAAAAGGGAAATCCTATTTAGTTTAGGATTGAGTTTACCCTAAAACTAAGGGCTGATAGATTTATTCTTGGCAAGTCCACCTAAGGGTATCTTTTAAGTTTGGAAGGAAAATTTTTCCCTTCCCTTTTGATTTTCAAACTGACTTTGTTTATGAGAAATTGATTCCCTCGGATTAACAGCATGATCTTCCCTTTCCTTCTTTAAAATTTTGCCCTTTCACATTAGGATTTGAATTTTAAAAGGCCCTAGACTATGCCTATATAATATGGACCCTATTGAACACAAGACACACATTCCTACACTCAGACATAGAAAACACACAGTTCATACTAAGAAAACTAAGGCTGCAGAACACTCTCTCTCTGAAGCTTCAATACATCTCCTTCTCTAGTTTTTCTTTGGAAGTTGATTGCCCTGCTTGTTTGGTTGATCCAGTCTTGCAATTTTTAATCAACATTCATATTGTTTCTCTGTTATCTTACTGTCAAAAGGCATCTCTTTTCCCTTCCTGGTTATCTACTGTGTATGTTTCTTTATTTGTTCATGCTTGGATAACCTGTTCCCTTATTGTCAAAGTTTGGTTAATCTGCTATTGTTTGAGTGATGCATGCTCAGGATTTGTCTTAGTTCATGTCCTGTTGACTTAGGGATCCAACAGGATCATGATAATTATTGCTAAATAGGAGGACATTGACTGCACATGATTGATAAGGTTCCTGGTAGATTTCCCTTAATCTAGACCTTCCCTTCCCCATTCCCCTGCTAACTCTGCTTTGCTTACAGTTCTGTTTAGCTTCATATAGCCTATGTTATACGCCATTGCTTACAGGAGGACCCTGAGGGTTCAACAGGGTCCAGGTTTTGACCTCCTAAGCTGGTTCTGATTGGCTTTGAAAGTGGAAACCTTTGGACTATTGAGAAGGCCCCTTCTGGTCTTTAAGAAACAGGGCATTCCCCTTTGACCATTACCCCTTCTTCTTATGTTTTCCCCCCCTTTGGAACTGTCCCCAAATCTGTATATTTGCTAAGTGTCCTGCCAGTATCCTTTTAAAACAAGGGTACAACAATGATGTCGTACAAATTGGCTATCCAGGAGCCACTCTCTTATCCCTTCTCTCCCTGTATGCAATGCATCATGCTTAGGCTTAAGAAAAAATGATTCTGAGTTGTTTCTTCTGTGAAAACCGATTATTTTCGTAGCATGATTGAAAGCTCACCTTTATTGAAAGTTTTTACACCTATGGAACATCAGAAGCATGATTGATTGGTGTCACTATTTAAAACTTTGAATAAAACAGGGGCTGTAGTGTGTTTCTGAAATTAAACTCGCCCCTCCATAGCATAAACAGTCTGGGCCCAAAAACGTTTTCAAAAAAGGGTCCTTTATGTGCATAAATCGATTTTGACCACTACTTATGCCCTTATACAGTAATCTAATAGTGTATAGGGGTGTATAAAGTATTTTGGATCGTTTTTACGCTTTAAACTATATATTTTAAAGTATAACCATCACTTGTTCATGTATTTGCATGTTTTATACTTATCAGTATCTATACTTTATGTGCGACAGCCTTTATTTGCATTTATGTGCTTTCGTGAATCCTTTTTCAAAAACAGCCTCTCCGTCTATATATATTTCCTAAAACCCGACCCCTACACAAAAAGGCCATTAAGGTTAGTGCTCAACAATTAATGACGAGTCGCATCGACCCTAAATAGCCAATATTTTATTTTAAAACAAACCCCCTTTTGTTTTTTTGCTAAAATCTGAATCCTGCTTGTAAAATAGACTATTTGTGCAAATTATTTTAAATGTGTGAATTTTACATATAAGCTGAAGTTGAACCCTTATTCATAACACCTGTTTACGATTAGGCGTTTGATATGAGAAGCCGTAAATACGATTAGGTTTAATTATAGGCCGAATATGAAAACTATTTGTGTGTGTGTTCTAAAATAGCCTAAATATGTTACCTCTTTTATTTAAAATGTTGAAGTAAATTTCCCAAGTTAGTATTTCATGATGATATATACTCTTTCTATCCCAAAATTTAAGACACGGACGGTAACCACCTTTCGTGGGACTCGGGGAAGTGCCTAACACCTTCTTTCCCGAGTCATTTGGACTTCTTACCCGTATAGAATCTCTGGAATTGACTAGTTGACCTTTTGAACTTGACTTTAGACACTTAGGTGACCTAATATGGCTTAGAAATTATATTAGGTGGCGACTCCAGCATTTAAACTCAAACGAGTTCACCCAGTCAAATCCGAAACCTGACTCGCCTCGAGTTGAGACCAAAATCGGGTATGACAGAATGGCGACTTCGCTGGGGATACTCAAAGTCCTAACCACAATGAGTTTTTACTTTTGGGATTTATTTAATTATTATCTTGTTATTCATTATTATTATTATTATTATTATTATTATTATTATTATTATTATTATTATTATTATTATTATTATTATTATTATTATTATTATTATTGTCGTACTAACTTGGTTTCCTTTTTGTTTTTCTTTTTTTTACTTTATCTATTGTATATGAATGTGACATTTTTGCATATTTCACTCATTCTCCCCCACTCCTGGGAAAGGACACTTTACACACACACGGCGATTACGTGGATCCCATGGTCGCCCCACCACCAAAACACCTTTTAAGAGGGACATCTTGGAATATAGTTGGTCCGTGGTACAACCAACAATTTCAAATGATCTCACTCCTTGGCCGCCTGCCTTGGGGAACCGTGTCTAGAATTACACCACTCTCTAATGTAATGAGAATGCATCTTGCCGTAGGAGGGGCTCCCCGTGAGCCGACTAGTTTTCAACTTGTCCAAACTACCTAAACGGGTTTCCGACCCCAAAGGGACGTTTGGACATGGTTATGTGCATTTGAGAAAAAAGAAAAGAAAAGAGAGAAAAAAAAAAGTGAGACAAGAATGAATACGCATTTTGATTTGTTCAATTATTCTCAAAGGGGACGGGGTTTTTAAATTTTATTTTTTCTTTATTGTTAGGTCATAATGAGTGAAAAATTTCATCGTTTTGGAATGACTATGGGCGCACCCCCTTTGTTAACTAGTTGGTGGAGCAACTTGTCACTGGGAGAACAAATCGAAGTACGTCAACACTTGGGTCATCTGGTTTTACTATTAGAAATGGAACCATGTAGGGAGATGATTGAAGCATCAGTGTCGTTTTGGGATGAAGAATTGAACGTGTTTAGGTTTGGGGATATCGAATTAACACATTTGTTGGAAGAAATAGGGGGGTTGTGTCACACTCGGGGTTAGACAAACATAATTGGCAAGGGGGTCGCATACTAGCACATAGCATCCCCACAGCTGACGAGTTTTGTAAAAAGTTAGGGATGGTAGCAAGTGTGGACGTAGGATTTTTACAACAAATGAAGATACCTTTTTCCTCTTTCTACACTCGGTTTGGGTATTTGAGGGCGTACGATAGTCATAAGAAAGAGTTCGAGTCCTACGGTGATTGGAGGAGGGCTAGACCACTTGCATTTGCCGTTTGTTTCTTAGTAGTGATGGTTTTCCCCGAGAGTTCAAGTCACGACATATGTTCAAGACTTGTCATGGTTGCTGATGCAGTGTTCAAAAGAATTGATGGTTATCGTTATACCATAGTTCCTATGATAGTAGCAGATATTTATCGAGCTTTGGGTTGTTGCAAGAGAGGAGCAAAACACTTCCAAGGGTGTAATCTTCTACTACAAGTATGGTTCAAAGAACATTTAAGGAAAGCAAGAGGTGTGTAAGCATTGTCCAAACCAGCTTATTACAACTACTTAATTGGGGAACGATATGGGGTTTCAAAACTCAAGCAGCCAAGCAGCACAGAGAAATGGGTAAAATTGTTCGAAAACATAACGGAGGGCTCAATACAGTGGATGTTCACTTGGTTTCCTTCATTAGATTTTATCATTAGTTCTGAGAAGGCATCCTTTGTGATACTTATATGGTTAAGAGGCCTCCAACCTTACCAACCACTAAGAGTAATGAGGCAAGCAGGGAGGAAGCAAATCATACCGTTGATACCAGACATGAAAGACTATCAGTTTAACTACACTGAAGATGTTGTTCCAAGGGTCAAGAGCATTAGGAAGTTATGGGTAGGAAGACAAGTCATGGAAGAAGCATCGCTAGCACCTGATAGATACAGCGCTGGATGTGAACCAAACTACAAAAGCTGGTTACGCTCTAGTATAATGGGAAATGTAGTAGTAGGGCCAAGTCGTGGAAATCACATTAGAGATCGCGAGGTGGAAGCTCAAATTCGGTACCGAGAGTTCATGTTAAAAGCTGTCAAAATAGATAAGGAAAACAAAGAAAAGATCGAGGTATGGAAGAAGCGTACATTAGAACTAGAGGAAAAGATAGAGGCATTAGAAACAAAACTTGAGCAATGGAATTCGGAGTGTGCAGAGGTAGACATCCTACACTTGGTAGCAGCCAAAGGATATTTAACCAAAGCTATGGAAGAAGTCAAGGAGATTACACGAGAAGCAAAGAGGGCCATGTTGGAAAGGGAGCGTGCTGCCTAGCCAAAGTGCCATTTTCATTTTTTCTCCTGTATTTTACTTTTCGAAACTATCATGTACTGATTCTCACTTGTTAGGGAATTTATGAGAATAATTGGCTACAAAATGCATATTCATTTTCTTTGCATAATGACAAACCTAAGAAGGCTATACGCCCTTGGCACGTAATAGTTCATTAGTACACCTACGCCAAATGTCAAAAGGGTTTTTAACCCGAAAAGTGACAAATTGCATCTCTGCATTGATTCGAAGAAACGTTTACACGAAACATTGATTGTCTGTTTAAACATGATCAAAACTATAAGAATGTTTTGGTCTTTACCTTTTCTTGTTTTGTTTTCAGACTATAGCTGCAAAGGGTACTCTCCAATTTGAGATCGTCTCCCGACCTCCTCACTTGATCAGACTCTGGTGGGAAGATTTTGCCGCCGTTAGCAAAGCTCAAGTTCAAAAGATGTTGGGAGAGTTGGTAGCTCTCAAGAACTACACCGCCATGACTGGTTTGGTTGAAGCTGCTACACATTTCTGGGACTACAAAAGGGCTGTGTTTCATTTCAATGGTTTCGAGTTAGCACCAATGTTGGAAGAATTTGGAGGGTTATCAAGGTTAGAGCCTGGACCCGAGACTATGATTTATCCCCGAAACGTGGAGCCTAAGGAGTTTATTGAATTGTTGGGAGCCCCTTATGATCGATACGTCGAGGGAGTGCAGGATGGGAAGGTCACGTTGGAATACTTGCATTCTAGATTTGGAGATCCAACACTTAGACATGAATGGGCTGGGGCGTGGGAGATTCAAGATTGGGAGTGGACTGAATCCAACATCATTGCTTTTCTGGGAAGCATGGTTTTCCCTGAGAAAGGAGGCAAGATCGACATAAGGCTAGGGAGAGTAGTAGGGGGGCTGCGCAAAGGAGCTTTCAAACGTCAAGTGAGTTTGGTCCCAATGATTTTGGGAGAAGTTTATAGGGCCTTAACCAAATGTAGGAGGGGAGGAGATTTCTTCGAAGGATGTAACCTGTTGCTGCAAATATGGTTGATAGAGCACTTGCACAATGTCCCCGTCAGTCCGATGGCACCAATACATTCTTGGCAAGGAGGAATCCGCTCACATAGCACCTGTATGGCTGGAACAGTTGTATGGGAATACCCCGCAAATATGAAAGGTTGGTACACCAAGCTCGAGGAACTGCAAGAGGTACAATGAGTGATTGAAAATTGTGCTGGCTTCATTGTCTCCATACAAGGTCAAGACATCACTTTCTTGATATTGGTTGGGGAGAGTATTTTAAGTCAGTACCGCTGGAAGAGAAGGAAGCAAAGGAATTGTAGATCTGCGAGTTCTTCATAAAAGCTCTGGGTGACATGGAAGCTGGGAAAGACCTGCTGGAAACATTTGCTGATCCTCCACTTATTAGTTTGGTTCACAAACCCAAGGAGGAAGCCACAGATGAGAAAGAAAAGGAAGACGCTGGAGCTGATGTTTGAACCTGAAGCCTCTTTGCTTGGCACCTAGTCTAGTCGTATCGAGTCAAGTCGTCTTGTCCTTTCTTTGTTGTCATTTTCATCTTAATCGAGTCATTAGTGGTTGTAATAAAGCCAAGAATATTAAATAAAAATTTTGTTGTTTTTGGGTTTTAGACTGGTAATGATTATAGTTATTCAAATAAAATGATGTGTTTGGTGCAAACGTTAGCTCGAATCCGCGATAGGCCCACCTCTGGCACAAAAGAGGTCCCATGCATGATAGGACGCGATTTTTTTAATTCAAACTAACGTATACTCACGTTTTGCTCTTCTTGTTTTTAATGTGTTAGTTCCTAAGTCCCTAATAGTTTGGTTTGTGCATTCTGGTCGCGCCGCAATACCGGTTGAGGTCCAAAGGATCAATCCCAACACCTCCCCCTTTACCTACAAGGACAAGGACGAGACGAAATATCATGGCCGAGTTTGACAAGGTTGGAAATGGAACTCCTGAGAAACATGGCATGGTCGCCTACGAAAGTTATGCTAAGCTGGAGCAGAGGTTGCTCGAACTGGAAAATAGGATTCCTCTTGCCCGTACTGATGAGATCATTGAACCAAACATAACTGCTCTCCCTCACGGCAAAGATCCACTCTACCCTAAAAAAGACATTCCTTACCCTACCTACACTGCACCACCAAACACACCACAGAACAACCTACCCTCCTTCACCGTTGAAACCAAAACCATCGCGTCACCCACCAAAGATCATGAGATGTACGCATGGACTAAGGAAGACCCAGACAGCACCAAAGAGCAAGTCCAATGGCTGGTTGAGAAGTTCAAACAACTCCAAGACACTAAGGGAACCCGGGGGTTAGCTTATGAGGATCTCTGCTTGTATCCTGACTTGAAACTACCTGAAGGATACAAGACACCCAAGTTCAACATGTTCGACGGCAGTGGAGACCCGATGGCCCATTTAAGATCTTAATGTGACAAGCTGATTGGGGTTCGACATGACGAAAAGATCCGCATGCAGCTGTTCAACCGCAGGCTAACTGGAGATGTACTAGTATGGTACTCTAAGCAACAAACAAAGAAGTGGACGAGCTGGGAAGCAATGACTGGAGACTTTGTCGACAAGTTTGGGCACAACACCGATGCCATGGCTAACCGGTTCTACCTAGAGAAATTGAAGAAGAAGCCCACTGAGGCTTTTAGAGAGTTCACAACTAGATGGAGGGCTGAAGCCGCTAAAGTCCAACCTCCCATAGAAGATGCCGAGATAGTGGCAACCTTCATCCGCATACAAGAAGATGTCTATTTTGACAAAATGTTGAATCTGCAAGATAAGAAGTTTGGCGAGTTGATCAAGGTTGGTGATATGGTCGAAGATTGACTGAAGACTAGAAGGATTGTTAGTCTTGCCGCACTACAAGCTGCTAACAAAGCCCTACAAGCTGGCAGCACTACTACCTCAAGAAAGAAGAAGGACGACGTCTCCTTCGTGACCGCATCCATTGACCACTCCCCTACTCACAACCACTACTACCAAACACCTCCTCCATCCTATCCATACATACCACCCACGGCCACCTACCTAGTCTATAATACCCAGCCCACGTACCAAAACCCACCACCGCAGAGACCAACATACCCACAAAGTCCCAACTACTGAAATACTAATACCTACTTACCAAGGCCTCACGCCAATAACAACCCAAGACCTAAAAGAAACTACACCCCGTTGGCTGAATCTCGCACTCAGTTGTTCGAGAGACTCAAAGCAGCTGGCCACATACAACTTGTGCCATTCAAAATGCCTGATAGGATGACACCATATTTTGATCAAACCAAAACCTGTGCCTATCACTCTGGGGGACCTGGTCACGATACTGAAAAGTGCTATGCCTTGAGGGATAAGATACAAGACTTGATTGATCAAAAGGTGATACACTTGAAGACTCCGAACGTGCACAACAATCCCCTGCCTAATCATGAAGACAGTAGGGTGAACCTGATTGAGTTGGATGAGGAATGCATCTTAGAAGGGGCTATTGTTAAGGCAAAAGAAAAAGTACCAGCCACCGCTTTAGTTGCTCAAGCCGCTACAGCACCAGAGCCCATTTAGGTGGAAGTGGCTCCCAAATTCTATGTCGATGTGGTTCCCCCATACAGCGACAAGGCGGTACTATGGGATTATGGAAGGGAGGAGAAGAACAAGTCCATAGTTGAAAATGTTGCCGCACAAGGGATGACTAAAAGTGGAAGGATCTATACTTCCGACCATCTTGTTCAAGATAGACGAGGTATCAGTGAGGAGGAGTCTGAAGGGTTGTGGAAGAAGGTGCAAGCAAAAGAGTACTCCGTAGTTGAGCACTTGCGCAAAACACCAGCAAAAATCTCTGTTTTGGCCCTGCACCTCAAGTCGGAGAGTCACTGAAGTGCTTTGATGAAGGTGTTGGATGAAGCACATGTTCTGGTGGATACCTTAGTTAAAAACCTGGCTAGTATCGTCGGACAAGTAATGGAGTCCAATCGAATCGCTTTTCATAAAGATGAGCTACCACCTGAAGGGTTGAATCACAACAAAGCTTTGCACGTCACTGTCAAGTGCAAAGAGTGGTTCGTGATCGATGGAGGTTCTGGTCTGAACATATGCCCATTCATCACTCTGAAAAGAATGAGAATTGACCAAAGCAAGATAAGGGAGAGCGACATGAAGGTGAAGGCGTTTGATGGGTCACAAAGAAGCACCATTGGGGAGATTGACCTAACTATCATGGTTGGCCCCATGGAGTTCACTGCTGAGTTCCATGTCATGGACATATCTGCTTCCTATAATCTGCTACTGGGGAGGCTGTGGATCCATATGGCTGGTGCGTGCCTTCCATATTGCACCAAACCATGAAGTTCGAATGGGATCACAAAGAGGTGGTAGTGTTCGGTGAGGGGAACAATTCTATCTACAATGAGCAAACCATACCAGCAATTGAAGGGGATACTCCTGATGGGCAGACATTCTATACTGTAGAACTCGTGGGAGCAGTGCAAGGCACTCGAGGAGGACTCCGGAAGAATTACAATTCAAGTTGGAATCCCACAGGCATGGTCCAAGGAGGTTACACTGCACACTTTGCTCCCAAGTTGGTCAACACACCGCCTGGGTTGAAGAAAGAAAGAGAAACTTTTACAGCGCTTATTGGGATAGCCGAGGCAAAGGCTACGAAGAGAGGAACTTGGTGTGGGAGCTAGTCATGTCTGATTGGGGAGTGCCCTGACGCGAATTTCGTGAGACCCTACCAGATAAGACCGAGAAGCAACCAATGTACTTACCCAGTGCTCGTCCCAATTGGAAACGCATCTCTGAAGAAACAAAGGGAAAGCAAGTGTGGATACCCAAAGCACCTGAACCTAAGGAGATGGTGATCGAAGAGCCATATGTACTCCCACAGCCTGAAAAATGGCCCGAAGACTGGGTTATAGGCATCATGATCAAGCAAGGCTATGAACCAGGCAAAGGTTTAGGCAAGATCTTGGATGGTATGGTCGAGCCAATCAGAATTGTGATGAGGCCCGATAACGAAAAGGCTGGCATAGGATACATTGTGACCTACGAAAAGAGCATGGAAGAAGCATCACTGGATTTCAAGTTCTATAAGAAAAGCACCAAGACTCTCTTGCATATCTTGGTCTCGTCTGGATATTTGGATGGCCGAAAAGGGGAGGTATCCGCAGCACAAGGGTTGGAGCCGAAGATAGCTGATGCTGAAGAGGATCTGCTGGCAGGAATGCAAAATCTATTCATAGCTGATGAAGACTGCTGTGTAATCCTGGAAGAATATGTTGAACCTATTGGACTGACAAAGGCTAGATCTGGAGTGGTCAGCAACTGGGTCCCGAGCATACCGTGGACCTTGGTAGAGCTGAGGGGATAAAATTTATTTTTATGTTTCCTAAAAAATAAAACCCAACGCTGAGTCATGGAGTTTGCATTTTCCCGCTTTGTTTGATAAAAAAATGTCGCATTATTTCCCGTTTAACTCTTTGCTTTAATCTTTTAATTTTGCAATATTTTATTTTTTCAGCATTCATACTAATAATCCCATTGAGTCCACAATCGCAACGTGTAATGAAACAATGGAGCAAGGGGGTCGCATACTAGCACATAGCATCCCCACAGCTGACGAGTTTTGTAAAAAGTTAGGGATGGTAGCAAGTGTGGACGTAGGATTTTTACAACAAATGAAGATACCTTTTTCCTCTTTCTACACTCGGTTTGGGTATTTGAGGGCGTACGATAGTCATAAGAAAGAGTTCGAGTCCTACGGTGATTGGAGGAGGGCTAGACCACTTGCATTTGCCGTTTGTTTCTTAGGAGTGATGGTTTTCCCCGAGAGTTCAAGTCACGACATATGTTCAAGACTTGTCATGGTTGCTGATGCAGTGTTCAAAAGAATTGATGGTTATCGTTATACCATAGTTCCTATGATAGTAGCAGATATTTATCGAGCTTTGGGTTGTTGCAAGAGAGGAGAAAAACACTTCCAAGGGTGTAATCTTCTACTACAAGTATGGTTCAAAGAACATTTAAGGAAAGCAAGAGGTGTGCAAGCATTGTCCAAACCAGCTTATTACAACTACTTAATTGGGGAACGATATGGGGTTTCAAAACTCAAGCAGCCAAGCAGCACAGAGAAATGGGTAAAATTGTTCGAAAACATAACGGAGGGCTCAATACAGTGGATGTTCACTTGGTTTCCTTCATCAGATTTTATCATTAGTTCTGAGAAGGCATCCTTTGTGATACTTATATGGTTAAGAGGCCTCCAACCTTACCAACCACTAAGAGTAATGAGGCAAGCAGGGAGGAAGCAAATCATACCGTTGATACCAGACACGAAAGACTATCAGTTTAACTACACTGAAGATGTTGTTCCAAGGGTCAAGAGCATTAGGAAGTTATGGGTAGGAAGACAAGTCATGGAAGAAGCATCGCTAGCACCTGATAGATACAGCGCTGGATGCGAACCAAACTACAAAAGCTGGTTACGCTCTAGTATAAAGGGAAATGTAGTAGTAGGGCCAAGTCGTGGAAATCACATTAGAGATCGCGAGGTGGAAGCTCAAATTCGGTACCGAGAGTTCATGTTAAAAGCTGTCAAAATAGATAAGGAAAACAAAGAAGAGATCGAGGTATGGAAGAAGCGTACATTAGAACTAGAGGAAAAGATAGAGGCATTAGAAACAAAACTTGAGCAATGGAATTCGGAGTGTGCAGAGGTAGACATCCTACACTTGGTAGCAGCCAAAGGATATTTAACCAAAGCTATGGAAGAAGTCAAGGAGATTACACGAGAAGCAAAGAGGGCCATGTTGGAAAGGGAGCGTGCTGCCTAGCCAAAGTGCCATTTTCATTTTTTCTCCTGTATTTTACTTTTCGAAACTATCATGTACTGATTCTCACTTGTTAGGGAATTTATGAGAATAATTGGCTACAAAATGCATATTCATTTTCTTTGCATAATGACAAACCTAAGAAGGCTATACGCCCTTGGCACGTAATAGTTCATTAGTACACCTACGCCAAATGTCAAAAGGGTTTTTAACCCGAAAAGTGACAAATTGCATCTCTGCATTGATTCGAAGAAACGTTTACACGAAACATTGATTGTCTGTTTAAACATGATCAAAACTATAAGAATGTTTTGGTCTTTACCTTTTCTTGTTTTGTTTTCAGACTATAGCTGCAAAGGGTACTCTCCAATTTGAGATCGTCTCCCGACCTCCTCACTTGATCAGACTCTGGTGGGAAGATTTTGCCGCCGTTAGCAAAGCTCAAGTTCAAAAGATGTTGGGAGAGTTGGTAGCTCTCAAGAACTACACCGCCATGACTGGTTTGGTTGAAGCTGCTACACATTTCTGGGACTACAAAAGGGCTGTGTTTCATTTCAATGGTTTCGAGTTAGCACCAATGTTGGAAGAATTTGGAGGGTTATCAGGGTTAGAGCCTGGACCCGAGACTATGATTTATCCCCAAAACGTGGAGCCTAAGGAGTTTATTGAATTGTTGGGAGCCCCTTATGATCGATACGTCGAGGGAGTGCAGGATGGGAAGGTCACGTTGGAATACTTGCATTCTAGATTTGGAGATCCAACACTTAGACATGAATGGGCTGGGGCGTGGGAGATTCAAGATTGGGAGTGGACTAAATCCAACATCATTGCTTTTCTGGGAAGCATGGTTTTCCCTGAGAAAGGAGGCAAGATCGACATAAGGCTAGGGAGAGTAGTAGGGGGGCTGCGCAAAGGAGCTTTCAAACGTCAAGTGAGTTTGGTCCCAATGATTTTGGGAGATGTTTATAGGGCCTTAACCAAATGTAGGAGGGGAGGAGATTTCTTCGAAGGATGTAACCTGTTGCTGCAAATATGGTTGATAGAGCACTTGCACAATGTCCCCGTCAGTCCGATGGCACCAATACATTCTTGGCAAGGAGGAATCCGCTCACATAGCACCTGTATGGCTGGAACAGTTGTATGGGAATACCCCGCAAATATGAAAGGTTGGTACACCAAGCTCGAGGAACTGCAAGAGGTACAATGAGTGATTGAAAATTGTGCTGGCTTCATTGTCTCCATACAAGGTCAAGACATCACTTTCTTGATATTGGTTGGATTCCGAGGAACTCATCACTATGTTCCTCTAAGGATCCTTCGACAAGTGGGAATGACACAACAAACCCCGTAGTTGACCGAGGGAAGAAGCTTTAACGTTGACATAAAGGACATCGAGCATCCAATGGTTCTCACCATATTGACAATGTGGGAGAAAAGGCTTACTATGCAGTTTTGTCGTGGTCGTGACAGTAGGGTGAACCCCACAGCTACTCTGGCCTACCCTCAATAGCTCAGCGAAGATAAGGCGAGGTTTCGATCTAAGACTACACTAAAAAGGAAAGCCAAAGCTCCAAATGCTACTAAAAAATACAAGAAACTGAAACACGAGTTTGACCAAAGAAAGAAGGAGTTAAGGGTGACGCAAGAGAGGGAAATGAGGAGACAATATAAGGATAAGATCAAAGGGGACGAACTCAAGTATTGGACCGGTAAGGTCATGACTGCAAGGCAAGCTGCTGGGAATTTACAAGATTTGGTCAAAGGATGGGGAGAGTATTTTAAGTCAGTACCGCTGGAAGAGAAGGAAGCAAAGGAATTGTAGATCTGCGAGTTCTTCATAAAAGCTCTGGGTGACATGGAAGCTGGGAAAGACCTGCTGGAAACATTTGCTGATCCTCCACTTATTAGTTTGGTTCACAAACCCAAGGAGGAAGCCACAGATGAGAAAGAAAAGGAAGACGCTGGAGCTGATGTTTGAACCTGAAGCCTCTTTGCTTGGCACCTAGTCTAGTCGTATCGAGTCAAGTCGTCTTGTCCTTTCTTTGTTGTCATTTTCATCTTAATCGAGTCATTAGTGGTTGTAATAAAGCCAAGAATATTAAATAAAAATTTTGTTGTTTTTGGGTTTTAGACTGGTAATGATTATAGTTATTCAAATAAAATGATGTGTTTGGTGCAAACGTTAGCTCGAATCCGCGATAGGCCCACCTCTGGCACAAAAGAGGTCCCATGCATGATAGGACGCGATTTTTTTAATTCAAACTAACGTATACTCACGTTTTGCTCTTCTTGTTTTTAATGTGTTAGTTCCTAAGTCCCTAATAGTTTGGTTTGTGCATTCTGGTCGCGCCGCAATACCGGTTGAGGTCCAAAGGATCAATCCCAACACCTCCCCCTTTACCTACAAGGACAAGGACGAGACGAAATATCATGGCCGAGTTTGACAAGGTTGGAAATGGAACTCCTGAGAAACATGGCATGGTCGCCTACGAAAGTTATGCTAAGCTGGAGCAGAGGTTGCTCGAACTGGAAAATAGGATTCCTCTTGCCCGTACTGATGAGATCATTGAACCAAACATAACTGCTCTCCCTCACGGCAAAGATCCACTCTACCCTAAAAAGACATTCCTTACCCTACCTACACTGCACCACCAAACACACCACAGAACAACCTACCCTCCTTCACCATTGAAACCAAAACCATCGCGTCACCCACCAAAGATCATGAGATGTACGCATGGACTAAGGAAGACCCAGACAGCACCAAAGAGCAAGTCCAATGGCTGGTTGAGAAGTTCAAACAACTCCAAGACACTAAGGGAACCCGGGGGTTAGCTTATGAGGATCTCTGCTTGTATCCTGACTTGAAACTACCTGAAGGCTACAAGACACCCAAGTTCAACATGTTCGACGGCAGTGGAGACCCGATGGCCCATTTAAGATCTTAATGTGACAAGCTGATTGGGGTTCGACATGACGAAAAGATCCGCATGCAGCTGTTCAACCGCAGGCTAACTGGAGATGTACTAGTATGGTACTCTAAGCAACAAACAAAGAAGTAGACGAGCTGGGAAGCAATGACTGGAGACTTTGTCGACAGGTTTGGGCACAACACCGATGCCATGCCTAACCGGTTCTACCTAGAGAAATTGAAAAAGAAGCCCACTGAGGCTTTTAGAGAGTTCACAACTAGATGGAGGGCTGAAGCCGCCAAAGTCCAACCTCCCATAGAAGATGCCGAGATAGTGGCAACCTTCATCCGCATACAAGAAGATGTCTATTTTGACAAAATGTTGAATCTGCAAGATAAGAAGTTTGGAGAGTTGATCAAGGTTGGTGATATGGTCGAAGATTGACTGAAGACTGGAAGGATTGTTAGTCTTGCCGCACTACAAGCCGCTAACAAAGCCCTACAAGCTGGCAGCACTACTACCTCAAGAAAGAAGAAGGACGACGTCTCCTTCGTGACCGCATCCATTGACCACTCCCCTACTCACAACCACTACTACCAAACACCTCCTCCATCCTATCCATACATACCACCCACGGCCACCTACCTAGTCTATAATACCCAGCCCACGTACCAAAACCCACCACCGCAGAGACCAACATACCCACAAAGTCCCAACTACTGAAATACTAATACCTACTTACCAAGGCCTCACGCCAATAACAACCCAAGACCTAAAATAAACTACACCCCGTTGGCTGAATCTCGCACTCAGTTGTTCGAGAGACTCAAAGCAGCTGGCCACATACAACTTGTGCCATTCAAAATGCCTGATAGGATGACACCATATTTTGATCAAACCAAAACCTGTGCCTATCACTCTGGGGGACCTGGTCACGATACTGAAAAGTGCTATGCCTTGAGGGATAAGATACAAGACTTGATTGATCAAAAGGTGATACACTTGAAGACTCCGAACGTGCACAACAATCCCCTGCCTAATCATGAAGACAGTAGGGTGAACCTGATTGAGTTGGATGAGGAATGCATCTTAGAAGGGGCTATTGTTAAGGCAAAAGAAAAAGTACCAGCCACCGCTTTAGTTGCTCAAGCCGCTACAGCACCAGAGCCCATTTAGGTGGAAGTGGCTCCCAAATTCTATGTCGATGTGGTTCCCCCATACAGCGACAAGGCGGTACTATGGGATTATGGAAGGGAGGAGAAGAACAAGTCCATAGTTGAAAATGTTGCCGCACAAGGGATGACTAAAAGTGGAAGGATCTATACTTCCGACCATCTTGTTCAAGATAGACGAGGTATCAGTGAGGAGGAGTCTGAAGGGTTGTGGAAGAAGGTGCAAGCAAAAGAGTACTCCGTAGTTGAGCACTTGGCCAAAACACCAGCAAAAATCTCTGTTTTGGCCCTGCACCTCAAGTCGGAGAGTCACTGAAGTGCTTTGATGAAGGTGTTGGATGAAGCACATGTTCTGGTGGATACCTTAGTTAAAAACCTAGCTAGTATCGTCGGACAAGTAATGGAGTCCAATCGAATCGCTTTTCATAAAGATGAGCTACCACCTGAAGGGTTGAATCACAACAAAGCTTTGCACGTCACTGTCAAGTGCAAAGAGTGGTTCGTGATCGATGGAGGTTCTGGTCTGAACATATGCCCATTCATCACTATGAAAAGAATGAGAATTGACCAAAGCAAGATAAGGGAGAGCGACATGAAGGTGAAGGCGTTTGATGGGTCACAAAGAAGCACCATTGGGGAGATTGACCTAACTATCATGGTTGGCCCCATGGAGTTCACTGCTGAGTTCCATGTCATGGACATATCTGCTTCCTATAATCTGCTACTGGGGAGGCTGTGGATCCATATGGCTGGTGCGTGCCTTCCATATTGCACCAAACCATGAAGTTCGAATGGGATCACAAAGAGGTGGTAGTGTTCGGTGAGGCGAACAATTCTATCTACAATGAGCAAACCATACCAGCAATTGAAGGGGATACTCCTGATGGGCAGACATTCTATACTGTAGAACTCGTGGGAGCAGTGCAAGGCACCCGAGGAGGACTCCGGAAGAATTACAATTCAAGTTGGAATCCCACAGGCATGGTCCAAGGAGGTTACACTGCACACTTTGCTCCCAAGTTGGTCAACACACCGCCTGGGTTGAAGAAAGAAAGAGAAACTTTTACAGCGCTTATTGGGATAGCCGAGGCAAAGGCTACGAAGAGAGGAACTTGGTGTGGGAGCTAGTCATGTCTGATTGGGGAGTGCCCTGACGCGAATTCCGTGAGACCCTACCAGATAAGACCGAGAAGCGACCAATGTACTTACCCAGTGCTCGTCCCAATTGGAAACGCATCTCTGAAGAAACAAAGGGAATGCAAGTGTGGATACCCAAAGCACCTGAACCTAAGGAGATGGTGATCGAAGAGCCATATGTACTCCCACAGCCTGAAAAATGGCCCGAAGACTGGGTTATAGGCATCATGATCAAGCAAGGCTATGAACCAGGCAAAGGTTTAGGCAAGATCTTGGATGGTATGGTCGAGCCAATCAGAATTGTGATGAGGCCTGATAACGAAAAGGCTGGCATAGGATACATTGTGACCTACGAAAAGAGCATGGAAGAAGCATCACTGGATTTCAAGTTCTATAAGAAAAGCACCAAGACTCTCTTGCATATCTTCGTCTCGTCTGGATATTTGGATGGCCGAAAAGGGGAGGTATCCGCAGCACAAGGGTTGGAGCCGAAGATAGCTGATGCTGAAGAGGATCTGCTGGCAGGAATGCAAAAACTATTCATAGCTGATGAAGACTGCTGTGTAATCCTGGAAGAACATGTTGAACCTACTGGACTGACAAAGGCTAGATCTGGAGTGGTCAGCAACTGGGTCCCGAGCATACCGTGGACCTTGGTAGAGCTGAGGGGATAAAATTTATTTTTATGTTTCCTAAAAAATAAAACCCAACGCTGAGTCATGGATTTTGCATTTTCCCGCTTTGTTTGATAAAAAAATGTCGCATTATTTCCCGTTTAACTCTTTGCTTTAATCTTTTAATTTTGCAATATTTTATTTTTTCAGCATTCATACTAATAATCTCATTGAGTCCACAATCGCAACGTGTAATGAAACAATGGAGCTTGGGGAAGCTAGAGCTGATTATGATGATTTTGATGAAACTACACAAGAAGAATTTGAAAGATTTGAAAACAAACCTAAGCCAAACCTTGAGGTGACTGAGGTGATAAACTTAGGAGATGAGAAAATTGTGAAAGAGACAAGGATCAGTGTGCATCTCAATGCCGAGGATAAAAGCGATACACTGAGTTTCTTAAAGCGTATGAGGACGTATTCGCTTGGTCGTACGATGACATGACTGGCATAAGCATGGATGTGGTAGCTCACAAATTACCTATCAATCCGGGCATTCCGCCGGTCAAGCAAAAGGCCCGAACTTTCAGGTCATCGGTGCTGTTAAAGATAGGGGAGGAAGTGACCAAGCAGCTCAATGCAGGGATTCTGAAAACAGTCCGGTATCCAACTTGGTTGGCTAATATTGTCCCAGAGCCTAAGAAAGATGGGAAACTCTGAGTCTGCATAGATTATAGAGATCTGAATAGAATAATCCCGAAGGATGATTTTCCACTACTAAACATACATATCCAGATTGAAATAGCGCGAAACATGAACTGCAATCCTTCATAGACTGTTTCGCCGGTTATCATCAAGTGCTCATGGATGAGGAGGATGCCGAGAAGACAGCTTTCACTACATCTTGGGGGACTTATTGCTACAAGGTTATGCTATTTAGGTTAAAGAATGTTGAGGCAACTTACATGAGGGCTATGACAACTATGTTCCATGACCTGATGCACAAAGGGATTGAAGTCTATGTAGACGATGTGATCATCAGATCAATGAAGAGTTCGGAACATCTCGACAGCTTGCGCAAGTTTTTCAACCGCTAGTGAAAGTACAACCTGAAGCTAAATCCGGCAAAGTGTGCGTTTGGTGTTCCGGCAGAGAAGCTCCTAGGTTTCATCTTCAGTATGAGGGGTATCGAGCTGGATCCGTCCAAGATCAAAGCCATCAAAGAATTGCCACCGCCAAAAAGTAAGAAAGAGGTTATGAGCTTCCTAGGAAGGCTCAATTACATTAGCCGTTTCATAGAACAATCTACCGTCATCTGTGAGCCAATCATCAAGTTGCTGAAGAAAGACGCGGTGATCAAGTGGACAGAGGATTGTCAAAAAGCATTTGATCGGATAAAGGAGTACTTGTCTTGCCCGCCTGTGCTGGTCCCACATGAGCTTGGGCGACCTTTGATCTTGTACCTGTCCGTGGTAGATTCGGCCTTCGGTTGTGTATTGGGACAACATGATTCAACTGGAAGGAAGGAGCAAGCAATATACTATCTAAGCAAGAAGTTTACTCCTTACGAAGCCAAGTACACATTGCTGGAGCGCACATGTTGCGCGCTGACATGGATAGCACAGAAGCTGAGACACTACTTGACATCTTACTCAACGTTGCTGATATCAAGGATGGACTCTCTCAAGTACATTTTCCAAAAACCAATGCCTACTGGAAAGCTGGATAAATGGAAAATGTTGCTCAGCGAATTCGACATCACTTGTCACTCAAAAGGCGGTGAAATCTAAAGCCTTGGCTGATCATATGGCCGAGAATCCGGTGGGAGATGACTATGAACCTTTGCATACCTATTTCCCTGACGAAGAAGTCATGTTTGTAGGAGAAGATATCTCCAAAGAGTATGATGGTTTGAGGCTATTCTCCGATGGAGCGGTCAATTTCAAAGGAGTCGGCATCGGAGCGGTATTAGTTTCCGAGACTGGACAACGCTATCCTGTCACGGCCAAACTAAGGTTTCCTTGCACCAACAACATGGCGGAGTTTGAAGCTTGTATTTTGGGTCTTAGATTGTCAGTGAACATGAATATACAAGAGCTATTAGCAATCGGGGATTCTGACTTGTTGATTCACCAAGTTCGAGGAGACTGGACAACAAAGAATCTGAAGATATTGTCATTCCTAGAGTGCATAAAGGAGTTGAAGCAAAGATTCACCAAGATAGAGTTCCGGCATGTACCCAGACTGCAAAATGAGTTCGCGGACGCTTTGGCTACCATATCAGCCATGATCAAGCATCCCGACAAGAACTACATTGACCCAATACCCGTGACAGTGAGGAAGCAGCCAGCATATTGTTATCATGTAGAAGAAGAATCAGACAGACAACCTTGGTTCTATGGCATCAAAGGGCTTCTCAAAGATTGCAATTACCCACAGAATGCAAAAAGTCTCCAAAGGAAGACACTAAGGAGGTTAGCAAATGGTTTCTTCCTAAACGGAGAAGTTTTGTACAAAAGGACACCTGATCTAGGCTTCCTGAGGTGTGTGGACGCAAAAGAAGTTGCTAAATTGTTAGAAGAAATACATTCTGGGACGTGTGGTCCACATATAAATGGTTTCGTGCTTGCAAAGAGGATTTTGAGAGCTGGCTATTTCTGGATGACAGTGGAGCATGATTGCATAAAGCATGCAAAGAAATGTCACCAATGCCAAGTCCACGGAGATATGATTCGAGTACCTCCCAATGAATTGAATATTATGGGATCGCCCTGGCCTTTTGCCGCCTGGGGAATAGATGTCATAGGATGTCATAGGACCTATCGAGCCAGCCGCTTCCAATGGACATCGTTTCATACTGGTAGCCATTGACTGTTTTACCAAATAGGTAGAAGCTGGATCATACAAATCAGTAACAAAAAAGGTGGTGTCGAACTTTGTCCGTGACAAGATGATCTGCCGATTTGGCATCCCTGAATCCATCATCACTGACAATGGGTCCAATCTCAATAGTGACCTAATGAAAGCAACCTGTGAGGTCTTCAAGATCAAGCATCACAACTCCACTGCATACAGGCCTCAAATGAAGGGTGCGGTTGAGGCAGCCAATAAAAACATCAAGAGGATATTGCGCAAGATGACATGCACTTCAAAACAATGGCATGAGAATCTACCCTATGCCCTGTTAGGGTATCGCACTACAATGAGAACATCAATAGGCGCTACTCCTTATTTGTTGGTGTATGGCACTGAAGCAGTGATACCCGCGGAGGTTGAGATACCATCTTTGAGAATCATCCAAGGGACACAATTGAAAGATGTCGAATGGATCAAAAGAAGAATAGAGCAATTGGCCCTCATCGATGGCAAGAGAGTGAATGCAATATGTCATGGGCAATTATATCAGAGGAGGATGGCTAAGGCATTTGGCAAGAAAGTTTGAGCAAGATTCTTTGAAGGCAGTTAGTACTGAAGAAGATATTTCAAAATAAAGAAAAAGCAAAAGGCAAGTTTGCACCAAATTGGCAAGGACCGTACATGGTTCACCGAGTTTTGAATGGAGGAGCAGAGATGAACGGAGAAGTCTGGCCGAAACCAATCAACTCAGACACTGTGAAGAGATACTATGTATAGGAGCTCATACTGATTAGTGATTTCTACATTCTACAATACATTATGTAACCTGAACTACGTCACGACCTGATTCCCCAAGTGGTATACGTAGGCAACCTATTCAAGGTTCGATCGCATAAATACAAAAATTTTATTTTCCCACAAAGAAAACACTAGGGCAGAATTTTTGAGGAACTCTCAAAAATTTCCAAATGACAAACATAGTTGACACTGAGGCAGAAATTTTTTAGGACCTCTCAATAATTTCAAATACAAACTGGGGCAGAATTTTGTGGTCGCCCTCAAAATTCACTTAATGGAGTTTGGAATAGCATGAAGAACGAAAACTTTCCCTTTACACAACACGACTTGTGACTCAATGGGACAAAATATTTCATTTTGTTTCCTTCTTACAACAGTTTTGCGAAATCATTTTGCATTATGTGTTACTTTATGCATATCCCTATCAGCTCGGCCAAGATCCCGACGCTCGTAGACAGCCAGTGCGAAACAAGCCGAGAATGCACAAACCAAACCACCCCGCACAACTCACCGACCTTTCTTTGGATGCAGGCACAAAGTACGTAACTGGGCAATACACGACAAGTATACTTCAGCAAAGGTTTGTCATTTTAAATTAGCTGAGGATACGCAACCCCAAGCGTCGATTGAGGGTACGCAGCCCGATATCGATTTGTCATTTAAATTAGCTGAGGGTACACAGCCCGAAGCGTTGATTGAGGGTACACAGCTCAGTATCGATTTGTCATTTAAATTAGCTGAGGGTACACAGCCTAAAGCGTCGGTTGAGGGTACACAGCCCGATATCTATTTGTATTTTAAATTAGCTGAGGGTACACAACCCGATATCGATTTGTCATTTAAATTAGCTGAGGGTATACAGCACGAAGCGTCGATTGAGGGTACACAGCCCGATATCGATTTGCCTTTTAAATTAGCTGAGGGTACTGATGTTTGGCAATATTTGCCTATTTTACCTTAATATATTCTCACATTTTAGTACTTTATGCGCTCGTTATATGTGATAATTGTGTTTCTTGTGCTCACTTATCGTATTTCTGATTTTAGTAATGGTGCGGATGAATTCCAGGTAAGAACAAGCAAGTTAGAGTTAATGGACGCGTTGGAAGCTATACCGGAGCAAGGCTTCAAGAAAGCCCTGAAGCGTTGGAAGCTATACTGGAGCAAGGCTTCAAGAAAGCCCTGAAGAGTTGGAAGCTATGGTGGAGGCGTGGCTCCACGAAAGCCTTGAGGCTGACGAGACAAAAGTTCTCCCAACTAGATTAGGCTTTGGTTTAACTTATCCTAACACTTTGTAAACAATATAAAACCTCTTTTATTTCATTCTAGAAGGGGAGTTCAGACTTTGGAGCAAATTTGAGAGCACCATACTTCATTGAACAAGGGTTTAATTCCTATTCTTTCATCTATTAATTATTTCATCAAATCATTGTCTTGTGATTATGAGTATGCGTGGCTAATTCCACATATTGAATCCCATAACGGATTATTTATTCTTTCTTGATTTCACTTGTTTAATTATTTAGGCCAGATAATTAGGCATTATCTATGGTTCTTAGATTGAACTCGAAAGAGGGAATTTATAAACGCAATAAGAAAGAGTAGGGCTAAATTGTGAACCCGGGTATCGGGGAACCAATTTGTGAGTAGGATAGACATATACTTGCTCGCCTAGCTTAACTAATCACAGAATTCGTTAATGCGTGCACGTGATTCAACCCATAGACATATAGGGATTGAAGTAGCCTGCATAGACCGTGAAAAATTGAAAGGTTTTCAAGGGTACAATTAACCTGTTAGTTAGTAATCCGGGATTTGAGAAGAGGAATCAATTGGAAAACTCAACTGGATTGTTCGTTACTCTAACCCTGGACCGTCTCATTAATATTGTTCACAACCAACGTTTGCTCCATTGTTTGACTGAATTTCCATCATTTCAATTATTGCTCTTTAGTTAATAAAACTCTCACCATTGAAAAAGATCCCTGGATAGTTAGTTAGAAATTGTTTGTTAAGCGTCAGTCTGAATAGTCCTCGTGGGAACGATACTCTACATATCACTTTATTACTCTTCGACCACGTATACTTGCGTGTGCGTTGGGAGCAACAAGTTTTTGGCGCCGTTGCCGGGGACTAAATTGACTGATTTCTTTTTGAACGATTACTTATTATCTATTCAGGTTTAATTTTTTGTTGTGTTTCTTGTGCTGTTTCAGGCAACAGGTTTTGCATGCAAAGGAATAGATGGGACGAACCACTCGAACCTTTTGATCCCGAGCCTGAAAGGACCTTGAGAAGGGTAAGAAGAGAAGCGAGAGACCAAGAAGCACTAGCACTTGTACTTGCTTCCTTGCCTACTGAAATGGCAGAAGAACGAGCAATAGCGGTGCGAGATGTTGCTCTTCCCAGCCTGGGGGGAGTGGCGTCTAGCATTGTGAAGCCCGCTATCACTGGGAACTTTGAGATTAAGCCCGGTATGATTCAGTTGCTATATACGACTGGGCGATATGCTGGATTACTTCATGAAGATCCGCAGCAACACATTCAGAACTTCTTAGAGATCAGTGATACATATACACCGATGAGAGTTCCTACTGATTATGTCCGCTTGACATTGTTTCCGTTTTCACTGATTGGGGCAGCAAGGAGGTGGTTAAAGGCTGAAAAGCCTGGGTCTATCACTACTTAGGAGGATTTGGCTAAGAAGTTCTTAGCTAAGTTTTATCCATCTGCCAAGACAGCCCGGCTGAGGAGTGAAATTATGTCCTTCAGACAGGTAGAAGGAGAGTCTTTGTATTCAGCTTGGGAGCGGTTAAAAGCTTTACTGAGAGATTGTCCACACCATAACCAATCCAATGAGGTTCTTGCACATACTTTTGTTGAAGGGTTGACTGCACATACTAAGATCGTGGTAGATGCTGCTGCTGGAGGCCAAGTACTGGCCTTAAACTTTGACCAGATCTATGAATTACTAGACAAGTTTTCGCAGAGCAATCCTGATTTGCAGGGAGATGCTAGAGCTACTACACAGAAATCTGTTGGGGTACTTCAGTTAGATGCAGTTTCAGAGCTGAGGGCGAAGATGGATGCTATTTGCAATCAAATTAGCAAGTTAGCTCTGCCGCAGACTCAACAACAGGCAGCTCCAGTGCAACAACTTCAAGTCTTTTGTGAGGTTTGTGGAGATGATCATGCTACTGAAGTCTGTCCAGCTAATCCAGAGTCAGTGTATTATGTGGGTAATCAGAACAGGCCACAGGGTCAGAATCGCAATCAATATGGTAATAGCTACAACACCAATTGGCGTAGTCACCAAAACTTTTCTTGGAGGAATAACCGTGAGCAACTGCAAGCCAATGACAGACCTCAAAATAATCTTCAGAATGCACCACAGCAGGGGTCACAATCGCAGGCTCAGCCACAGCAGCCCAGTTCAGTTGAAGATATGCTCAGAAAAATTCTTGCAGGGCAGCAAAAACTCATGGATGATTCAGCAGCTCAGGCACAAACAATAAAAGATTTGACCAATGCTCAGAAAGATCTTGAGAGACAAATGGGGCAGCCAGCTGGAGCATAGAATAACAGACCACGGGGTGCTTTGCCAAGTGATACAGAAAAAAATCCTAAAGAATTTGTGCAAGCAGTTACCTTGAGGAATGGAAGAGCTCAAGAAGAAGTTCCCCCAAAGCCAAAGAAGCCTGTTGGTGAGTTAGAGCCTAATGCTGATAGAGAGGTGGAGAAAGAAGCTGAGAAAGTGATAGAAATGCAGCCCGAGCCTGCTATTGTGAGACCACCACCACCTTTCCCTCAGAGACTCCAGAAGCAGAAAGTTGATGCAGCATGCAAGAAATTTTTGGAGATCTTGAGTCAGATTCAGGTAAATATTCCTTTGGTGGAGCTTTTGCTGGATGTTCCCAAATATACTAAATACATCAAGAATATTGTTGCTAACAAGAGAAGACTGACTGAGCTCGAGATAGTTGCACTTACTGAAGAGTGCAGTTCTAGAGTTAGAAGCAAGCTTCCTCAGAAATTGAAGGATCCTGGCAGTTTTACTATTCCCTTGAAAATCAGGAAGCATGAGGTTGGACAAGCTTTGTGTGACTTGGGTGCTAGTGTGAATTTAATGCCTTCATCAGTTTTCAGAAAGCTAGGCCTGGGTGAACCATGACCAACTACTGTGACTATGCAACTGGCTGACAGATCTCTGACATGCCCCGAGGGGATTATTGAGGATGTGCTTGTACAGGTGGGTCAGTTTATATTGCCTGTTGACTTCATTATTCTTGATTATGAAGCTGATCCTGAGGTTCCTCTCATCTTGGGAAGAGGATTTTTAGCTACTGCTGATGCTGTCATTAGAGTTAGAGCTGGAAAGATGATTATGAAGATAAATGGTGAAGAGGCTGTATTCAATGTGTTCAGAGCTACCCAGCTTCCTTCTCATTATGAAGAGTTGTCCATGGTGAAAGTGGTAGATGAAGAGTTGACTGCTGATGAGAGGTCATTCTTGGCCTCTAATGTTGATTCTCTGGAGAGGGCACTCTTGTGTGATGAGGATGATATCCTGAAGGATGATGAAATTGAAGAATATGTGGAGATTCTTAATATGGAGAGTAAATTCATCCCCGGGTGGAAGAAATTTGCGGAGCTTGATAGACCGTTGAACTTAACTCCTGCTAAACCGTCTATTGAGAAGGCTCCTACTCTTGAACTCAAACCTTTACCTGCTCATTTGCGTTATGCTTATTTGGGTGAGGGTAATACCTTGCCTGTGATCCTTTCTTCTTTGTTGTCTGATGTGCAGGTTGAAAAGGTGTTGAGAGTGCTGCGAGAGCGCAAGAGAGCTATTGACCATTTCTGATATTAGAGGGATAAGTCCTTCTTTTTGTATGCACAAAATTCTTTTGGAGGAAGGCCATAAAACATCTATAGAGCAGCAGAGGAGACTAAATCCAATTATGAAGGAGGTGGTGAAGAAAAAAATTATAAAGTGGCTCGATGTTGGTATTATTTTACCTATCTCTGACAGCAAGTGGGTGAGCCCAGTGCAATGTGTTCCAAGGAAGGGGGGCATGATAGTGGTGAAGAATGAGCATAATGAATTGATTCCTACAAGAACAGTCACAAGGTGGCGAATTTGCATTGATTATAGAAAGCTAAAAAAGGCCACCAGGAAATACCACTTCCCACTTCCCTTTATTGATCAAATGTTGGATAGACTTGCTGGGCACGAGTATTATTGCTTCTTGGATGGGTATTCGGGCTACAATCAGATTGTGATAGCTCCTGAAGATCAAGAGAAGACTACATTTACCTGTCCATACGGCACCTATGCATTTAGGAGGATGCCGTTTGGATTATGTAATGCCCCTGGAACTTTTCAGCGATGCATGATGGCTATTTTCACCGACATGGTGGAAAAATTTGTTGAGGTGTTCATGGATGATTTCTCAGTAGTTGGTGATTCGTTTGATGACTGCTTGAAGAATTTAGATGCTGTGCTGCGCAGTTGTGAAGAAACAAATTTGGTGCTGAATTGGGAAAAATGTCACTTTATGGTTCAAGAAGGCATAGTACTTGGGCACAAGGTGTCAAAGTAAGGGATTGAGGTAGATAAAGTGAAGATTGAGGCTATTGAGAAATTACCACCACCTATCTCTGTTAAGGGGGTGCGTAGTTTCTTGGGACATGCAGGTTTCTATAGGCGTTTCATAAAGGACTTCTCCAAAATTGCTAATCCCATGTGCATGTTGTTGGAGAAAGATGTGAAATTTGAGTTTAATGATGCTTGTCTCAAGGAATTTGAAGAATTGAAGAAAAGGTTGGTGACTGCACCAATTATCATTGCTCCTGACTGGTCTTTGCCATTTGAATTGATGTGTGATACGAGTGATAATGCTATTGGGGCTGTTCTAGGCCAAAGAATTGGAAGAATGTTTCACTCCATCTATTATGCAAGCAAGACTCTTGATGCTGCCCAATCCAATTATAGCACCACTAAGAAGGATTGCTAGCCGTTGTGCATGCTTTTGATAAATTCAGATCTTATTTGGTTGGCACTCGTGTTGTTGTCTACACTGATCATGACGCAATTCGGTATTTGTTTGAGAAGAAGGATTCCAAGCCTAGGCTAATTCGATGGGCTCTCCTATTGCAAGAGTTTGATGTTGAAATTCGAGATTGCAAGGGGACCGAGAATCAAGTAGCTGATCATTTGTCAAGGCTGGAGAATAGAGATCATGTAGATGAAGGGCCCGAGATTAAAGAAGTATTTCCTGACGAGCAACTTTTTGCTCTGCAGGTAACCGAGATGCCCTGGTATGCTGATATGGTGAACTTGTTGGTGAGTAATGTTTATCCGCCTGATGCTACAGCTGAAAAGAGAAGAAAACTTCTCCATGATAGTAGATTTTATGTCTGGGATGAGCCGTATTTGTATAAAATTTGTCCAGACCAACTGGCGAGGAGATGAATCCCAAGTGAGGAAGTCGAGTCAGTGCTGCATAGTTTTCATTCGTCTCCTTATGGTGGTCATCATAGTGGTGATAGGACAGCTGCGAAGGTGCTTCAATCGGGGTTCTTTTGGCCTACTCTATTCAAGGATGCTCATGCCTTTGTTAAACAGTGTGATCGTTGCCAAAGGACCGGTAATATTTCAAGGCGTCACGAGATGCCCTTGAATAACATCTTGGAGATTGAGTTGTTCGATTGTTGGGGAATTGATTCCATGGGTCCGTTTCCACCTTCTAATGGCAACAAATACATACTTGTAGCAGTTGACTATGTGTCCAAATGGGTGGAAGCTGTTGCACTTCCAACCAATGATGCGAGTGTGGTAGTCAAGTTCCTGATGAAAAATATTTTTACTCGCTTTGGGACTCTACGGGCCATCATCAGTGATGAAGGTACGCATTTTTGCAATCGCTTGTTCAATAAACTTTTGGCCAGGTATGGGGTGCGTCACAAGGTAGCTACTGTTTATCATCCTCAAACGAGCGGCCAAGTGGAGGTGTCGAATAGGGAGATAAAGCAGATTCTTGAGAAAACTGTGAATACTTCAAGGAAGGATTGGTCTATGAAGCTCGATGACGCTCTTTGGGCTTATAGAACAGCTTTTAAAACACCTATTGGAACCTCTCCGTATAGGTTGGTTTACGGAAAGGCCTGTCACTTGCCTATCGAGTTAGAACATAAGGCGTTTTGGGCAATCAAGAAGCTAAACTCGGATATGGAAGTGGCAGGTGAAAAGAGGATGCTTCAGTTGCATGAACTAGATGAGTTCCGCTTCCACGCGTATGAGAATGCAAAATTGTATAAGGAGCGAACTAAGAGATGGCATGACAAGCACATTGAGCAACGTCAGTTTGAGCCCGGCCAGTTGGTATTGTTGTTCAATTCTAGGTTGAAACTATTTCCTGGAAAGTTGAAGTCTAGATGGTCGGGCCCCTTTGAGGTAGCTCATGTTACGGCACATGGAGCGGTTGAATTAAGAGCCCCGGATTCCGAGAAGTCATTTTTAGTGAACGGGCAAAGAGTTAAGCGATATTGGGGAGGTTTGGTGGATCATCGCACCTCCGTTTCATTGCGAGAACTGTGAATTGTAACCGTCGTGCCACGACGTAAACCAAGGCGCTTCTCGGGAGGACACCCAAGCTTTGTATGTAGACGCAAAAAAAAAAAAAAATCAAAGAAAAGAAAAAAAAATAGAAAAAGAATAAGAATACAAAAAGAGTCGTGCCGCGACGTTAAATCAAGCGCTAGTTGGGAGGCAACCCAATTTTTTATTGTTTTCGTCATTTTATTTCATTAAGTGTAACGTAGTCTCATTGTTTTTGCAGGGCTCGGCATAGTAAAAAGGTGGATCATTTTCGGGGAATGCAAAATGATGGTGAGAAAGTGAGCGTCGCTTTGAGAACAACTTCCGAAGGCTACATTACTGGGTAAAATTTGTATTGAGAGAAAACATGGGTAAAGCGTCGCTTCCACAGTGGCTTTGAATCACACAGTGAGCTCCAAAAAGTTTGAAGCTTTCACCAAGCGTCGCCTCAAGTAAGCTTCCAACTGCATCCAAGCAAAGCCAAAGCGTCGCCCTTAGGATCGCATGGCGTACATCAGTGAGCCACATAAGCAGTGCTGCGATCGTGAGGCGTCGCTCCTGCCAGAGCCTCCAACTGAATGCAAAAGTCTCACAGCGTCGCCCTATGATCGCTCTTGGTTGATCAGTGAGCTTCATAAAGCTCGAAGCTTTACCCAGGCGTCGCCTCAGGAAAGCTTTAATTGCATACAAGCAAAGCTCGAGCGTCGCTCCATCCATCGCCTCGGCTTAGGCAGTGAGATCACTTCAATCAGGGCGTTCACAAGGCGTCGCTTCAGGTAAGTTTCAACTGGAAATTTTCGCAGGTCAACCCAAGATTGACCCGTTGACCCGTTCGAATTTAAACATAAAACAAAGGATTTCTTTCCCTCTCCCAATCCCTTTCACGTTCAAACAACAGGCAAACACAAAATAATCACCTAGGGCATAACACAACATCCTAACAACATCAATTCGGACTCCAATTCTTCTGGCATTAATCCGAAGATTGCTCAGGCACTATGGCAAAAACAACACAAAAGGCCTCTTCTTCCTCTGCGACACCGGCTGCACCAAGGCAAAACCTAGGAGTTGCCTCGACTAGTAAAGCCCCCAAGGGCAAGGCTAAGGCCAAAGCAAAGAGCAAGGCAAAACCAAAGATGCCAAAGGGTGCGGTCACTATTCCATGACCAGGGGGGAAAACACAGTTTGGATTGCCATTTGTGAAGAAGGGGGAGAGCGTGGATTGGTATAAAAATTTCAAGTTGGCGGCTACATTCCCGAACTTGCCATTGATGAAACTAAATTGATGACGCGGTTTAGAAGTATAAGAGATGCTATTCATACCATGAAATAGGGAGCTGTTTTTGAGAGTCCGGGGGATGCCAATCTTGATCTCGTGATGGAATTATATGCCAATTGGGATGTGGAACAACCGGAGGAGCTAGTGAAAGTTTGAGGGAAATCTGTGAGGTTAGATGCATCGGCCCTTTGCACCTTTTTAGGTGTGGAGGATCATGGCCTTGATGACTTGCGGGACTTCATTCGCAAGCCGGATTACAAGGCGTTGAGGCAGACCCTATGTGGTGGTGATGAGAGCCATAGGTGGGGCAGAAAGAAGCAAACGGGCCGACACAAATTTATGCAATTTTGTAGGTTTCAAAAGGAAGCCCGAGTTTGGCTCAAAGTGATCAATGCACGAATATTTCCTTCTGACGACTTTACTGATGTGACTAAAGTGAAGGCGTGCATAATCTACTTCTTCATGACGGGGAAACCTGTAAACATTGGGTATTATATGCTCAAGGCTATGAAGGAGACACGCACAAACAAGTCAAAGCGGTAGCCTTTTGCTGGTGTACTCACACAGTACTTGATGAAAGAAGGTGTCTCTGTTGATACCGTTGGTGATAGGATTGTCCCGGCCTTGGACAGAAAGTATGACATCTCTACAGTGATGAACCCGAGTGAAAATGTTTACAAAATGTCCAATGAGGAGCGGCGCGATGTGCACGATAATTTGGAGGGCCGCAAATACTTAATGATAGAATATTAGGCAAAGAATGCGGGCATGGATATAGCAGCCCTTGATCGCCAGCTTCCATTGTTGGAGTCCTCAAAAGGCTATTGGGCATGACGCAGACCGTAGAGTTCCCACCTAGGGAGGATGAGAACACGGATTCTGACGTGGTTGCGGCGGATCCTGTTAGTGACGAGGGAGAGTGGACTGAAGAGGAAGATGGTGAAGAAGAGGAAGAGGAGGAGGATGCGCGCACTCCACCACATAGGCCTAGAGATTCTTCGAGGGCTCAGGCAGTTGCCCCTACCACTACTTCTCCGGTAGCTGCTGATGTTGACACTCCCGTACATGCTGAGAGGGAGGACTCTGATGATGCAGTGATGAGACCTAGGCCAGTGGGCCTTCAGGGAAGTTCTTTTCACTCTTGCACTTTAGTTTTGTTCGCACTGAGGAGATTGCTTGCTTTTAAGTGTGGGGTGGGGGAAACTTCCAAAATTTTGAGGTTATGGATGATTGTACCTTTAGGAATTTAATTTTCGTAATTTTTATTTTTGTCACTTGACTTTATTTTTATTTTGTTTCTTGCTTTAATATATATAAAAAAAATGAAAAAAATTAGAACACTAATGAAAAATTCCAAAAAGATTTTATTTTTAGTTTTAGTTAGTGGTATAGTCATCCGCCCGTGGTTTTTCTTATGGCCTCGGTTCTTTTCCACGGGTAGACCTTTGAACCGGGTAAATTTTTATTTTTAGGAGTAGTTTAGTAGTAGTAGTTAGTAGAATAGTTTAGGAAAATTGATAGAATGCTAGGTGCCTTTGGTTTGTTTGATACCGGTGGACTTGAACTTATTGCATGTGCTATTTGTGGTGTCTTTTGGTTTTAAATTGCGATGCATGCCTAGAAAAAATGGAACCACCCCCTTGAGATGCTTGAGTCCAGTCATTTGACTTTGTTGTGAACCTTTGGGCATTAGTGCTTAATTCTCCACAAGTTGCAACCTAATTGCTTGATTGAGAGTTGTGATGGAGCCATTTTGTGTGGACTGAGTGCAAGGTGTGTTGTGAGGCATATTCTATTGTGTTCCATATTTGCATATTGGTGTCTAGAACTTGCCCCGTGTGTGTGCAAAGCGAAATCCTAGGTTTGCTCTAGTCGGGAAATGATACAGGCCTTCTTGGATAAGCCTTTGACCTTGATTTGCCTACCCTTATATACACCTTGGACTTGATTGTTGTGATCCATATTGACCTTTTGTTGGCACCCACACCGCAAGCCTACCCACTTGTTCTAAATTGCTTTCTTTTGACCCTTTACTCCTTAAGCACTTTAATTGATAATTTTATATTATTGGGGAGTTTGTGGTTGAAGTATTGGGAGGTTTTTTAGTGGAACCAATGAGGGGAATACTTGATAAAATTGTGAAGTAGTTGAAGGAGCATTGGCAAGGTTTGGAAAGAAGTGAATAGAAAAAAATAAATGAAAAAAAAAGAGCTGAAAAAATTGGAAAAAGAAATAAAGAGAAAAGAAATGAATATCCATCCTTGCTAGTGTTGTGCTTAAAAGGAAAAAATTGCTACTTGTTGAAAAAGGTGTGTGTGAAATTTGTCGGTTGGGTGAAATGGGTGGCTTTGATGAGATTTGTGGTTAATTTGAATGTGATGTATTAAAGTGCTTAGGGAGGTAGTCACTATTATCCATATGTATCCTACCAGCCTACATTACAAACCTTTAAAAGTCCTAGTTAATCCCGATTGGAGTGAGCTTATATTAGTGGAGTCCTACACTACGGGCAAGCCTATGGTACATCGTGTGTGACATGTGAGCTTTTCATGAGAGTAAGTGAAATCTTTCTATGCTATTGTCCCCGTTCTATTCTTGATATTCATTGTTATGTGTGATATTTGGGGGACGCTCTCTTGCTTCATTTTGGTGAGGGCACACTATTTACATGAGATAGGTGAAGTCGTGGCTTCTTGGTTGAGTAGGGGGGTGACTTTGTGGGAGCATGGTTGCAATGAGTCGAGTTTGTGCATTTGAGTTGTCATGGGGTGGTTGTTCTCATGTTTTGATGTTTGATAAATTGTTGGCATGTTTGTTGGACCCATAGTAGTCACGTGTGCATTTAGTCAATGGTCGGTATCAACCATAATCATAGGTAGAACTGTTCTATTGAATGTTAGGATTTAGTTGGGAAATTAGTCTTCGATGATTGCTCGAGGACGAGCAAAGGTCTAAGTGTGGGGTGGTGATGTTTGGCAATATTTACCTATTTTACCTTAATATATTCTCACATTTTAGTACTTTATGCGCTCTTTATATGTGATAATTGTGTTTCTTGTGTGCTCACTTATCGTATTTGTGATTTTAGGAATGGTGTGGATGAATTCGAGGCAAGAACAAGCAAGTTAGTGTTAATGGACGCGTTGGAAGCTATACTGGAGCAAGGCTTCAAGAAAGTCCTGAAGCGTTGGAAGCTATACTGGAGCAAGGCTTCAAGAAAGCCCTGAAGAGTTGGAAGCTATAGTGGAGGCGTGGCTCCACGAAAGCCTTGAGGCTGACGAGACAAAAGTTCTCCCAACTAGATTAGGCTTTGGTTTAACTTATCCTAGCACTTTGTAAACAATATAAAACCTCTTTTATTTCGTTCTAGAAGGGGAGTTCAGACTTTGGAGCAAATTTGAGAGCACCATACTTCATTGAACAAGGGTTTAATTCCTATTCTTTCATCTATTAATTATTTCATCATTATTTCATCAAATCATTGTCTTGTGATTATGAGTATGCGTGGCAAAATCCTTCGTTCTAGGGTTAGAGCGTTTCATGAAGGGTGATGTTTGAAGATTGAATTCCACATATTGAATCCCATAACGGATTATTTATTCTTTCTTGATTTCACTTGTATAATTATTAGGGCCCGATAATTAGGTATTATCTATGGTTCTTAGATTGAACTCGAAAGAGGGAATTTATGAACGCAATAAGAAAATGTAGGGCTGGATTGTGAACCTAGGCATAGGGGAACCAATTTGTGAGTAGGATAGATATATACTTGATCGCCTAGCTTAACTAATCACAGAATTCGTTAATGCGTGCACGTGATTCAACCCATAGACATATAGGGATTGGAGTAGCCTGCATAGACCGTGAAGAATCGAAATGTTTTCACAGGTACAATTAACCTGTTAGTTAGTAATCCGGGATTTGAGAAGTGGAATCAATTGGAAAACTCAACTGGATTGTTCGTAACTCTAACCCTGGACCGCCTCATTAATATTGTTCACAACCAACGTTTGCTCCATTGTTTGATTGAATTTCCACCATTTTAATTATTGCTCTTTAGTTAATAAAACTCTCACCATTGAAAAAGATCCCTGGATAGTTAGTTAGAAATTGTTTGTTAAGCGTCCGTCTGAATAGTCCTCGTGGGAACGATACTCTACTTATCACTTTATTACTTGTCGACCACGTATACTTGTGTGTGCGTTGGGAGCAACAAGTTTTTGACACAGCCCAAAGCGTCGGTTGAGGGTACACAGCCCGATATCGATTTGTCATTTAAATAAGCTGAGGGTACACAACCCAAATCGTCGGTTGAGGGTACACAACCCGATATCGATTTGTGTTTTAAATTAGCTGAGGGTACACAGCCCAAAGCGTCGGTTGAGGGTACACAGCCCGATATCGATTTGTCATTTAAATTATCTGAGGGTATACAGCCCGAAACTTCGGTTGAGGGTACACAGTCCAAAGCATCGGTTGAGGGTACACAGCCCGATATCGATTTGTCATTTAAATTAGCTGAGTGTACACAGCCCGAAGAGTCGGTTGAGGGTACGCATCCCGATATCGATTTGTCATTTACATTAGCTGAGGGTACACAGCCTGAGGCGTCGGTTGAGGGTACACAACCTGATATCGATTTGTCATTTACATTAGCTGACGGTACACAGCCCAAAGCGTCGGCTGAGGGTATACAGCCAGATATCCATTTGCATTTTAAATTAGCTGAGAGTACACAGCCCAAGGGGTCGGTTGAGGGTACACAGCCCGATACCGATTTTTTATTTTTATTCTTTACCGAGGGTACACAGCCCAATGAACCGACGGAGGGCATACAACCCGATGTCGAATCTAACACTTGACAGCAAAAGATGCACAATTATGGCATAACAGACACAATCACATACTACAAGAATCCTGGAAAGACAATCCAGCCCGGCGGAAAGGTACGTCTTATGTACATTATGTTGCAGGCACATCTTCGTTGCAGGATACACCCCAAGCAAAGCAAGCATCTCGTCCTGACGCCCCACATTCTCTTAAACCATAGGCTCCTTTATAATCGTGACAAAATTGGCCGCACTGTCAACGTCTTTGCCCGAAGACTCTTTCATCATCCCAGGGCAAAGAGGGGCAGCTGCTGACACCCAATTTTGTCCCTCCTATTTTCAAAATCAACAGTTTTCAAATTTTAGACACGATTGTGTATCCACTCTTGCCCTGTCCATTTCTTTCAAATTATCTCCTCATAATAGTCTGAAAATCAAGGTCATTTTTAAAAGCATCGTCTCAAACCATAGCCATTCTTACAAATTCCGCAATTATCTCTATTTTTGACAAAATTATCCAAATTGTTTTAAATCCTAAAATTACGACTTTTATACATTTTCTAGCTATCTTAACATTTAAAAACTAATTTCCTAATCTTCCTATATTTTTATATCTATTTTATACGATTTTATACCTATTTTATGCCTAAAATTACACTAGTTGTACACTATTTATTCACATATATATACATATACATATACATATACACACACACACACACACATACACATCAACTCATTTTGCTACCTCTGCGCCTACGTGTCTAAATCTTGGCCGTCCACGTAATGGATCCAACGGCCAGGATCAAATCCTCAATTCTATTCCCCAAACAACCCCTAAAGCCCTCGCCTATTCCCATTCCCTCACCTCACCCCCAATAATGACTCTCTCTCTCTCTCACTCTCATCGGCGAAATGCCACGCCACCACTGTTGATCTATTTTTCGGTCGCTTTGGCCGGCCAAAATTAGGGAAAATTGTACCATCGTGTTCCCCTTGTCGTCCGCTACAAAACCCGCACACTATTTGTTTGTTTCGACGGAGATCAAATCGACCTCTCATCAACGGAGGTTTTCTATCACCGGAGAAGTCTCCGGACATGGCTAATCGGAGCCTAAGTTGTTACCATTGCCAGAGGAAGGAGTGAAATCCCTCATACAGGCATTATTGAGCCGGGTTAAAACTAACCCGATTCGAATCCCAAACTGGTAGCCCTCTTTACCCCTATTTTCCCTTTACTTTTAATTGTTCCTACGTGACTTTAGACCTGAATTTGCCTAGTTTGTTCAACGTTTTAGCATGCTTTATTGTTGTCTCTCGATCGATTAGGGTTAAGAATTAGTGAATGATAGCTTTTGCTCATGATGTTAATTTGAACACTGATAATGAGTTTAATATAATCGCGACTAGCATATTAGATTATTTCTGTTGATTGGTAAGCTTAAAATCTTTGTTTGTTTTGGAGTATGTTTGTCTTTGTTCGTCCCAGTGTGCCTAGCCTCTCACCTTACCAAAATGCATGATCCCACACGATTATATGTCTGAATTTGAAATAGACAATTCATTTGGCATGTTTAAGGTTTTTTAAGTAATTCTGTTGAATTTCTTGATTGAAAGTATAAATGGAAGCTAGTATAACATCTCTTGAAATCTGGTAAACTATTTTCAATCTTTAAACTTGTTAACGGACTTATCTTCAACCTGGACTGTGTTAAGTTTGAAAAGGGAAATCCTATTTAGTTTAGGATTGAGTTTACCCTAAAACTAAGGGCTGATTGATTTATTCTTGGCAAGTCCACCTAAGGGTATCTTTTAAGTTTGGAAGGAAAACTTTTCCCTGCCCTTTTGATTTTCAAACTGACTTTGTTTATGGGAAATGGATTCCCTCGGATTAACAGCATGATTTTCCCTTTTCTTCTTTAAAATTTTGCCCTTTCACATTAGGATTTGAATTTTAAAATGCCCTAGACTATGCCTATATAATCTGGATCCCTATTACACACAAGACACACATTCCTACACTCAGAAACAGAAAACACGCAGTTCATACTAAGAAAACTAAGGCTGCAGAACACTCTCTCTCTGAAGCTTCAACACATCTCCTTCTCTAGTTTTTCTTTGGAAGTTGATTGCCCTGCTTGTTTGGTTGATCCAGTCTTGCAAGTTTTAATCAATATTCATACTGTTTCTATGTTATCTTACTGTCAAAAGGTATCTCTTTTCCCTTCCTGATTATCTACTGTGTATGTTTCTTTATTTGTTCATGCTTGGATAACCTGTTCCCTTATTGTCAAAGTTTGGTTAATCTGCTATTGTTTGAGTGATGCATGCTCAGGATTTGTCTTAGTTCATGTCCTGTTGACTTAGGGATCCAATAGGATCATGATAATTCTTGCTAAATAGGAGGACACTGACTGCACATGATTGGTAAGGCTCCTGGTAGATTTCCCTTAATCTAGACCTTCCCTTCCCCATTCCCCTGCTAACTCTGCTTTGCTTGCAGTTCTGTTTAGCTTCATATAGCCTATGTTATACGCCATTGCTTACAGGAGGACCCTGAGGGTTCAACAGGGTCCAGGTTTTGACCTCCTAAGCTGGTTCTGATTGGCTTTGAATGTGGAAACCTTTGGACTATTGAGAAGGCCCCTTCTGGTCTTTAAGAAACAGGGCATTCCCCTTTGACCATTACCCCTTCTTCTTATGTTTTCCCCCCTTAGGAACCGTCCCCAAATCTGTATATTTGCTAAGTGTTCTGCATGTATCCTTTTAAAATAGGGGTACAACAATGATGTTGTACAAATTGGTTATCCAGGAGCCACTCTCTGATCCCTTCTCTCCCTGTATGCAATGAATCATGCTTAGGCTTAAGAAAAAATGATTCTGAGTTGTTTCTTCTGTGAAAAACGATTATTTTGGTAGCATATTTGAAATCTCACCTTTATTGAAAGTTTTTACACCTATGGAACATCAGAAGCATGATTGATTAGTGTCACTATTTAAAACTTTGAATAAAACAGGGGATGTGTGTGTTATGATTGCCTAGATGAGACTGTTTCTGAAATTAAACTTGCCCCTCCTTAGCGTAAACAGTCTGGGCCCAAAAACGTTTTCAAAAAAAGGTCCTTTATGTGCATAAATCGATTTTGACCACTACTTATGCCCTAATACACTAATCTAATAGTGTATAGGGGTGTATAAAGTCTTTTGGATCGTTTATACGCTTTAAACTATATATTTTAAAGTATAACCATCACTTGTTCATGTATTTGCATGTTTTATACTTATAAGCATCTATACTTTATGTGCGACAACCTTTGTTTGCATTTATATACTTTCGTGAATCCGTTTTCAAAAACAGGCTCTCCGTCTCTATATATTTCCCAAAACCTGACCCCTACACAAAAAGGCCATTAAGGTTAGGGCTCAAAAATTAATGACGAGTCACACCGACCCTAAATGGCCAACGTTTTGTTTTAAAACAAACCCCCTTTTGTTTTTTTTGCTAAAATCTGAATCCTGCTTGTAAAATAGACTATTTATGAAAATTGTTTTAAATGTGCAAATTATATGTATAAGCTAAAGTTGAACCCTCATTCATAACACCTGTTTACGATTATGCGTTTGATATTAGGAGCTGTAAATACGATTAGGCTTAAGTATAGGCCGAATATGAAAACTATTTGTGTGTGTGTTCTAAAATAACCTAAATATGTTACCTCTTTTATTTAAAATATTGAAGTAAATTTTCCAATTAGTATTTCATGACGATATATACTCTTTCTATCCCAAAATTTAAGACCCGGACGGTAACCACCTTTCGTGGGACTCGGGGAAGTGCCTAACACCTTCTTTCCCGAGTCATTTGGACTTCTTACCCATATAGAATCTTTGGAATTGACTAGTTGACCTTTTGAACTTGACTTTAGACACTTAGGTGACCTAATACGCCTTAGAAATCATATTAGGTGGTGACTCCAACATTTAAACTCAAACGAGTTCACCTAGTCAAATTCGAAACCCAACTCGGCTCGAGTTGAGTCCGAAATCGGGTATGACAGTAAGATATGGTGTTTTCGGAGTAACCAACTTAATTCTTCTTTTTACTCTAATAGTGCCCAACAAATCACTCTTAGAGTGAAGTACTTGTATAACACCCCCTCTTTTTGCTTGGCAGTGGTTTACGTTAAATCAATTGTAAATAAAAAAAAACAATTAAGGAGGAAATTGAGACAGATTAGCAATCAAGTGCAGTGACTTTGGGCAGTTGCTGGTGATTTTAATTCTATTATTTCTCCTGATGAAAAATAGGGTGACAGACTTCATAGGGTCCGACAAAGTATTGCTTTCATCAAGTGTTTTAATGATTGCTCTCTTAATGATGTTGACAACAACGATAATAATTTCACATGGACCAATGTTAGAAAAAAGAGAAAAAGAGTATGGAAAAGGCTCGATAGAGTATTGTTTAATGAAGAATGTGCTGACTTTTTTTGGGAAACTGTTGTTACTCATATGGCTCGGACTAGCTCCGACCACAATCTTCTTTTGGTTAAGTACAATTCTCACTCTAATGCCACTATTAAGTATTTGAAATTTCTTATTGTTTGGATTTTACAACCAAATTTTATGGAGATTGTTAGCGCTGTTTGGTATCAAAAATTTGGAAGGCAATCCTATGAAGAAATTGCAGGAAAAACTCAGAAGACTTTCAAAACATCTTTGAAGCTGGTCTAAAGATAATATTGAATATGTTTTTATAATGTCAATAAATATGAAGAATTGGTGATTCATCAGTGATGCAATAATAATTGATCATCAAGATCATATAAGACTACATTGATTGTTCAAGGCAATGCAAGGGTAGATGTTGACGCTTGGAGCGTTGGAGGCTACTTGACCTTTTGTTGGAATGTGGGTCAGCAAGTGTGGACACTCAACAAGTGACTCAACGAGCGCCTAGCATGCCTATGGAATTCAGGGCAACAAGTTGGGAGACTCAAGGTGCTCTCAACGAGTGACTTGCATACCTATACTGCTTGTGATGCTACTTTATGTTGTGGCTCTTTGTGGCCTTGTCTTGAAAGCCAACTTGTGGATACTTTTGAACACTCTTAGGCATGTGGCTCCACCCTATATAAGCCACACTTAGATATTATTTCTAGGGACATTTTTTGATAAATAAACATTGTAAAGAAAGCTCTCTAACTTCTTGAAGGATCTGCGAATCCTTGGGTTGGGTGATGACCCTCCCATCTCTTAATCTTGTACACTCTAGAAGATCATCACTAGTATTATTCCTTATATGGGTTCAAGTTCCTTTCTCTCTTGGATTGCTTTCAATTAGTGGTATGATAGATTGTTAGTTTCCATTCTTGCTTCTGATTTTTTGTTCTCCCAAGTCTAAACTGCTTGAGTTAGATTAGGGTTCTTGAATTTTATCTTTTACAAAAAAAAATAATAAGAAAGAGAGAGAGAGAACAAAGAGGACGGTTTGGTTTAGTTTTCTGTCGTGGGATTTTTGTGCTGCGTTCTTGGCCTTGAATATCTACGGTTCTTTAAGTTCTTGATTGTTGTGCTGCGTGATGATGCCCAACTACGCCCTATAAAAGGAACTAAGTGGTCGCGACATGTATAGCTCGGTATTTAAAGCCCTAAGATCGAACTCCACAGAGAATACTCGAATCTAGTTGCTAATCTAACTAACTTATCTAATCAATTAACTTTTAAAGTTTGTATTTTTATGATGGTTTCAATGAACAACTAATTAATAATAAAGGAAATAGCAAAGTAGTAAGAAATAAATTAATTCAAGGGTTTAGAAGCCTAGGATTGATTTAGCCGACTCATATTTGTGTGTTAGAACAATGCATTGACAACTTCAATTTGCTTCTTCCTATTCAACAATTGCTCTAACTTTACAACTACTTACTACTGTACAATAATTGCAACTTTCATTGACTAATTTTTCAATTAATTAATGAAGATAGATAGGACTACAATTATGATTCACAATAGGGATCAATGGTCACAATTCACCTTTTTGACAATCTAAGTAATGCATTTGTTTTAGGTTGAAATATTGCTAAGTTTTTAATCCTAACTCATGAATCTATCCCTAGATGCACAAGAATAAATGACACAATCAATTGAGAGCTCTACCAATCAATAACATACATATCGTAAATACTTAGATAGGAAGATTAAACAAGTTTCATTCATTAACACAATTATTCATAGTACATAAGTATTGGAGTGATTCAATCAATCCTAGAATGAGTGATTTAGCCACTCATAGTCATGTTCAAATAAATGACATAACTATAAGCATACAAAACTACAAGAATATGGATGAATGGATGAAGTAGATCCTTGAAGCTTGATGTTCTCTCTTTCTTGCCTCCTTTGGGTGTAAAATAAGCCAAAAGTCCCATCCAATTGGGTTCCAAGGTGTATATATAGTGTATGACTTGATTTAGGACAAAACATCCTTGAAATTTTCATAAAAAGTTGGACTAAACAAATTTTCGGGACTGCACGAAATGTAGCAAAATGTGCAGCCACTTGTATGATCATTTCTATGCCAAAACGCAGATGTAGGATTTAAGCAGGCACATGGCGTGCAAGCACAAGAGTGCACGGTGTGCAGCCCATCATGCAGTATGTCGTGCCGCCTGATTTTTCATCTGGTTTGCTAATTTTTCGTCTGTCCTTCGTTCGCACGACCCTCGAGCTTCTACTCAGACTTCAAAGCCCTTGGTATCTATAAATTTTTCTCCACAAACGCCTCATATCATCAACATAATTCCTAAAATATGAAATACACCAAATAAGAGAATTTCTATTCAAAGAACTATCAAATATCACAAGTAGAAGCATGAATACGAGGCAAAAGTATTATAAGAAATATAGTACTCACTTTACTTACTAGAAAAATATATAGGGAATAGACTAAGGAGTCCATAAGACTACTTGTAAGCTAGTCGTATCTTCTCTTTGTGTTTGAGCTTATAAACAACACCTCACAAGATTAACACAAAGAGTTAACATACCTATAGGAATATATGCTGACGGCTATTTTTGTTTATTAGTTTCACGGGATTTTTGGTGAGAAGGACTCCCAAGTCTTTTATTAGTTATAAGGGACTTAAGTCTTGAAAAATGGGTGAGAGAGACACTTTTAAGATTAGTACTAATGACTAACATTTTAAAAGCCCCTCAAGTTTTTTTATTTACACAAAGCTCCAACCTCTTATCACCCACCCCATCGACCCCTTTACCCCCCATCCGGCCCCCATCCCGCCCATCTACCATTCCACCACCACCCTCCACTATTCACCGCCGCCTTCTACCACCCTCCACTATTCACCGCCGCCTTCTACCACCCTCTACCACCTCCTACTACCCTCCACTACCCACCACCACCTTTTATTACCCTCCACCAGCAACCATCACCTTCTACTACCATCCACCACCCCCACCACTCCAATAAAAGGATGTGTACACATCAGTCGAAATGTGTACAGATATTAATAATATGTGTACACATCAGACGAGATGTGTACACATCTTTTCAGTCGTGAAAATATCTCCAAAATTGTATAAACATACATAAAATATGTTTACACATCCGAAAAGATGTGTAAAACGACTAGAATTAAAAAAAAATTAAAAAAGAATGAAACGGGGATGAAGAGGAAGAAAACGGAGAAGAACAAAGAAAAAATAAAATTGATACAAAGAACAAGAAAGAAAAAATAACGTGGATGGTGATGAAATAAAATTTGAAAAGAAATCTAAAAGAAAGAAGAAGGAAAAAGAACAAAAGAGAGAGAAAGAAGAGAAGAGAGAGAATTAAGTTTGAAATAATTTGAAATATGTGAGAGTGTAAAAGTATGTGGGAAGGAGGGAGATTGAAAATTTGAAAATTGGGGTGTTTTTGTAAATTCGAAAAAATTTATTTTGCCCACAAGTTCTTAAATAATACACTGCAACCCCCACTTAAACTAATCCACCTTTAATTTGGTCTTGTCCCCTATCCTTCTATTGAAACTTACGGGGTTTTTTCCCCTCTTTTCTCTCTAGTTTCACATAATTACAAGATACCTTATGACACATGGCTAGTAATTAGGCTAGGCCGAATTCTAGTCTAACTAGGATCAAATTCTGTCACAAATCAATAATTCAATGATAACTAATCTATACATCAGAATTTTTGTGCTATAATTGTTGTATTATATTCATACATTATTAATTCTATTATTATTACAATTTTACATTACAATTCTTGCATAATTTGCATCTAAACAAAACAATCCATCAAGCTACGGAGAATAAGAAAAACACCTAAGGGTACGCGCCATTCATGTAAGTCTGTTCAATGACCTCCAAGAAAATCTAAAGTAAAAGTGAAAATCAGAAAAGGAAATATCAGTCTCTTTTCGTTTTCCAAAGACAGACAAACCTTAAGAGTTGAGAGGATGTGATGTTAATGGCATCAAACAAATGACTGATTTGTGCTTGACACACTCATCTTCCAATTATTAGTATCTAACATCCATGACCCATCACCTCAAAGCATCACAAGGAGTGCCACAGCAAATTAAACGTACAACCATGGGGTCACACGGTAATCAGAAGACAATTATTGTATTTTCGGTGTTAATTTTCTGTGGTTTAGGAATCATTCGTGAACGTGAATAATGACGTAGCCAAAATTAACCTAAATTGTGTAGGCGTATTATTATCATTTTTAACTTGTAAATAGGTTTTCGTGAGATATTGTAATGATTTTAACGCTTTACCTCTATCACAATTTGCAAATATGTTCGTTCTACTTTATGTGACAAAGTTTGAATTGATATGGACTTCAAGTAAAAAAAAGGAAACTTCAAAGCTAATCAAGAAATATCAAATACATAGTTGTGTGATTATAAAACTTTTGAAACTTAGTAACTTGTACCACTCATAATATTTGTATGTTTATAAAAACTTCTCATTATAAAAAAATAAAAAAAATTAAGTTACTAATCTTCAAATTTAGAAATTTTTCATTTTTATCATACTAAAATAATGAAATGATGTCACAAGAGGGAGTAGTTTTTTTCTGATACTATTTTTAAGGATTGTACTTTATAATATCTTTCTTTGAATACATATTACTTATAAACAAATTAAATATTTTTCCGTAAAATTATGAGGATTGAAACACCTGATCCAAGGGTGTCTTTTTTGTCGAGTGTAGTAAATAGTAATTAACCGAATTATATCTTCCCAAAAAAATGGTTAAAGTTCATCAATTTCGTTATTATTTTCTTACCTACAAGACGTTTTTTTCTTCAGCGGCACGCTCTTAATATCTAAATTTTATCGAGTTGTTCTTTTCAGCGCAAGATTTTAAAGTACATAATTCAAGGGTCAAGTCTAATAAGTCTTGTTCCCAACAATAACTGACAAAATGAGAGAAGGGAGTCAAAAAGCAAGAAATCTTCTCACAATAAAGAGGTAAAAGGATCTCAGAAATGAAAAAAGAATACAAATTACTATTCCCTTTATTTTCAGCTAGTGGGGTTAAGGGATGGATTAAGTGAGGCGGGGCTATTTTTGAATAGTTAAAATTTGAGGACACAAATTAAAAAAGCCAAAAGTTAAATTTTTTCCTCTATTTTGAAGAAACTTTTTGAGGGTAGGTTTTCTTTTTTTTCTCTTCTTCTCATCTTTAACATTCTTTTTCCTCTTCTTCTTCTCCTCCTCCTCCTCCTCCTCCTCCTCCTCCTCCTCATCCTTATTCTTATTCTCAATATTTTCTTCTCCAATTCCGCCTTTTTCGAGTTTTGAAATTGGTGTTTTCACCTTTGAAGGTTTAATGTGGGTGCAAAAATCCAAACATAATATTGATATTGTTTGAAGTGGGAGTAGTTTGAAATTATTGAGAATAGTATATAGATGTTGGATATATAATTTGAAATCATTTGGAATCGATTTGAATTGATTTTGCATAAAAATCCTTGTTGCAATTTTATGCATTTCATGGTGTTAAAATACTTTCAGTATTTGCACCCATATTTGATATGCGTAAACACCTGTTCAGATGTTTGAATGATTTTTTTGTTTTAAATTCTCAAACATCCAAAGAAAGAAAATCAACAAATGACAATTTAGCATCTTTAGTGATATTTACACACATCAAATATGTGTATACACCTAATGTGATGTGTATGGAAAAGTTGTATTGATGGTCTTGTGCAAACCACCGAATACCTATTAAATATCTTGTGGAATACTTACACAGATAAAAATATTTTACGCACCAATAAGGATGTATAAACATCATATAAGATGTTTTGGTTGTCCTGTGAAAATCAACATATCCCCATAAGTATCTTTCAAGATATTTTAATGGTTTCTTGTTTTAAATTCTCAAACATCCAAAAGGAGAAAACCAGCGAAAGCCCATTAAACATCTTTACTGATGTTTAGACATATCAAATATATTTACAGACCTACTGGATGTGTAAACATTAGAGAAAATATTTTGATCGTCTTGTGCAAATCACCAAATACTTATTAAATATTTTTCATAATGTTTACAAATATAAAAAGATTTTTACACACATGAAAGGATGTTCAAACATCATATAAGATGTTATAATCGTCTGATGAAAATCAATAAATGCCCATTCAAAATCTCTCAAAATGATTGAATTGGTTTTTCGTGTTACATTCTCAAGCATCCATATGAAGAAAACCAACAAATGCACATTTAATATCTTAAAGACGCTTATACATATCAAGTATGTTTAAACACCTATTACGATGTGTAAACATTCGATAAGATATTTTGATCGTTTTGCACAAGTCACCAAATGCCTATTAAACATCTTGTGTAACGTTTACAAACATAAAAAGGTGTTTATACACCAACAATAAATTTTAATATGATTTACTGATCCAAAAATATTATTTATTTGATTAAACTGGAGGAACATTTAGATTTACTGTTGTTGCATGTGTTAGGTCATAACAAAAAATGTAAATATATTAAAGAAATCTCTCATATGTTCAGGTTGTAAAATATCGTTTGATCTAGTTACCTTGAGGTTTTACCACGGTGGAAATATTCAATTAGATAATGAAGCAACAGTGCCACATGTTGGTGGGGATATTTGTCAATTTATAGGTTATGTGATTGATTTGGGTTGCCTTAGTGAATATGCTACTCCCTCTATTAAATCTACCCTTCTTTTTTAGTTTGTCCAAAAAAGAGGCACTCCTTCAATATTTGGTAACCCTTTAATTCTAATATTTATTTTGAACCACATGATTTAAAGCTGTTGGGCCACATTACACATACCTTTAGTTTTTAAACTGCAGAATTTAAAACTGATTCTTATTTTTGTAAACTCTATGCCCAATCAAACTTAAACACTTAAATTGAGATGGAGGAGTACTATGTATGCATGACATCCTAGATTTGGTAATTTGGTAAATATTAAGATGGATGGGGATACTATGGGAATCTGTCAAGAGTTAAAACATGTGGATATGTTGGAGGTATTTTTGGCTCACATGGTTGAAAGCAATGTTGGGAAGGGGTGGACAGTGGTCCAACGTTTGATAAAAAAGTTGTTCAAGACTTGGGGGACTATGAGTACTTAGGTACATCTAAAAAATCACCACATAAAAAGGAAAAAAATTATGCGCATGTCCACTCTTGTACATCTGAATCTGAAAGCAACACTGATGATAGCTCAGATTTGTTGAAGTCATCAAAGGCCTTTGTAGATAAACTTTTGCATCAATGATACATCTAGCTTACTTGTCTGTTGTTGATCATTAAGAGTTATGTGAGGAAGGAGAAGAAGATTATGCTAGTGATGTGCATGAGGAGTATAAGGATTTTAGGGAGGTAAGAAGGACTGCACCGACAAGAAAGAGAAAAGATTGTTCTCCTGAACCCGTTCAAAAATGTAATGACAGGCCACATGTGGGGTATAATGAGTATGCAGCTAGGAATAAGAAGAATTTTGAGGGTAAGCTTGGTGGTGATGAGCCATATTACCCTTCAGATAAAGTTGTTAATATTGAGACATGTTCTGGTGCAGATGATGAAGCTGAAGGGGAGGTTCGACCGAAAGATAAAGCAAGAAGAAGAAAGACTAGGAAAGAGTTATCTTTGATCCTACTTGCAAGACAGTTGCTTGGGAAACTAGCCTTGCCTTTGAAAGTGTTACTAGGGAAGCTTTAACTAAGTATGCGGTTGCTGAGAGTGTGTCTGTGGACAAGTTTGTCAATTAAAAAAAATAGAGGGTGGGGGTTAAATACAAGGAAGGTAATTTTCCTTGGCTCCTATATGCTAGTTATGACTGTAGGACTAAGGATTTTGTAATGGAAAACTACAAACATGTTAACATATGTGACCCTACTATCAAAACTAATCTTTGCAAACTCTAAATTCTTGGCCAAACACAACAATGAGAGGATAAAAGAATAAATTAAAATTAAAGTGTTTGAACATCAAGGGATAATAAGGAAGGAGTTAGATTTGTATGTTGGAAGAGCTATTTGTAGAAGGGCAAGGAATATTGTGTTGAAAGAGTTAAAGGGTGACCATGTGAAGGAGTTTGGTAAACTTTTAGATTATAAAGATGAATTGCTAAGATCCAATCCTGATAGTACATGTGTAGTGAAGCTTAGTGATCAAACATTCGAAGGTGGGGTGAAAATGTTTCGAAGCTTCTACATATGCTCTGATGCATGTAAAACGGCCTTCAAGGCAAGTTGTAGACCATGCATTGGATTCGATGGTTGTTGTTTAAAAGGAGTTTGCCAAGGATAACTACTTGTAGCAATTTGTAAACATGAGAAATATCAGATGATGCCACTGGCTTGGACAGTTGTTGAGGTTGAAAATAAGCATACATGGTTCATGGTTCTTGAAGATTTTAAAGAATGATCTTGAACTTGGAGATAGGGCAAACTTGACTCTTATCATAAACATGCAAAATGTTAGTGATCTGTTTCTACTTTTTTTAATTTACTGTTCTGTTTCTTATTTGTTGTTAATTTCATGTAATCTGATTATTACTTTGCTATTAATTTCTAGGGATTGGACGAAGAAATCAGAGATGAATTGTCTTCTTGTGAACATAGAGAGTGTGCTAGACATATTCTGGTCCAAGAGGTACAAAGGGATTGAGAGAAGGAACTGCTTCTCGAGATGTGCTACGTCTACTTTTGAGGTGGAATGAAGGGCTAATCTAGATGTCACGAAAAAGTTGGGGAATAAGATTGTTGATCAGTTGTTGTATTACAATATAAAAAGGTGGAGCAAAGTGTATTTCTAGTATTTTAGCCATTGTGATAGTATTGATAATAACATGGCAGAATCTTTCAATGCATGGATATTGGAAGCAAGGCACAAGACTACAATAACTATGCTTGAAGATATAAGAGTGAAGATGACAAAAGAATAGGGGTACTAAGGGTGTTTGGTTTAAACTAGAGAGGTGACATTTCCCTAGTGACAAGGGTTATGAACTCATTGATAGAAAATAGACCCATGGGGTGCATATAAAGAATAAGACAAAGATAATGGATGCTTAAGGGCATATGATCACTATTGACACCCAATTTTGTCTCGAAATATTTAAATCGAGGTCGAATTAGCTTGAGAAATGCTAATTTTAAAATTAAAAGCAAGAGGAGTAATTTTGAAGAAAAATGGGTCAAAATCGCAAGACATAACCTCATATCCGACCCACCCTTGCAAAGACCCTTTTAAACAAAGATCCCTAAGTCAGAATCCCAGAAATCAAAATCCCTGAACCCGTTTTCTTCCCATTTCAGAAAACCCACGACCCTAAACCCAATCTTCCAACCCGATTCCTTTCACAAAAAGGTCCAAATTTACAGCTGATGATCGTACCAAGAGCGAATGAAAAACCACCAGCGTTGTCCTTGCTTGTTACAACCTTATCCAATTAGAGCCGTTCAGGCTATTTTAGTCCAAAGAGAGTTTTTTTTGAAACCCCAATGGTCCCTATAAATACCAATCTTATAGGTGAAAACCAGCAGCCATGAATAGAGGAATAAAGAGGGAAAAACACAAAAAAAATGGCAAAATATGAACAATAATACATATAATGTTTTGGTTCCTAATTTTGAAGGGCCTATACATAGGGTCTCTGCTTTGTTGGTTTTTGGATTTTCGTGTTGTCTTTTTAATATTTAAGTCATCAACCTTGCTCGTCGCTTGGTTCGAGTAGCATTTTCCTTAGCTCGTCGCCGCAGTTGCTTCTCCGAAACAGGTAAAAGAACCTCAACATTTATCTATTTTTCTATTCCGAAGTGTATTTAGCAATCCATGACTTATTTCGCATTAGCTTAGTCGTAATTGAATCTGGAAATGAATCATGTTTTCCTCTTTAGCATCTGTAAGCGCGAATTTGCTATTAACCTTGGTCAAATCTGTTTGCTTGGTTGTTAAATATGTTATCATGGTGATAGCTTAAGTACAGTCTTATAGTTAAAGTTTGCATCTTTCTCTCCTTGTTTGATTTTAGTTAATCAAAGTTCTAGTTATGTAAAATGGATTGGCAGATCTTTAGTTTGTTCTTGAACTAGTATGCTTTGATTGAATCTTATCTTCCGTTTGTTATTCAGTCCAGTGTGCTTGTTTATTCTCTGTGAGTCCTGGTTTGTCTAAGGAGAAGTAAAGAGAGGATGCTACGTTGTGAATGGTTGTTCCTGGTTATGAATGGAGGATAGTTCTAGGGTCTGTGGGAGCTGTTTGGTGATTGTTGTTGTATGCAGGAGTGTAGAAGTTTGTGGAATTTGTTTTTGGATGCTTGAAGAAGGTGTTAGGCAGTAGGGAAATTTTAGATAGAATTCAGGGAGGCTGCAGGTTCAGAGGGTGTTGCAGATCCCTTGTTTTCTATCTGATCTTGGTTTGCCATAGAGTAATGCAGGGTAGCAGTAAAGGATGTTTTCATGGAGGATGGTGAATTGAGGTGTATTCAGAGGTATTAGGAGCTGTAGGTGCTGATTTTTTTTTTTGTATGAATGCTAGATTAGAGGTCTTGTATGTTGCAGATTTAAGTTGGTATGTGGAGTTGTGCAGTTTGTTAGTTGTGTAGGTGGCATTAAGGGTTGTGTATTGATGTTGATGTTCATGATTTAGGAGGAGAAGGGTCTGATGTAGGTAGTTTTAGGTCCTGGTGTTGCAGGCAGTAAAGGAGCAGGGCAGGGGTGTTAGTTATAGTTGTTTTGGTATTTGGCTTCCTTATGTAGTGAAGGAATTCATAGGTTGGTTTCTGTTTGTTTCAGGGAGGTAGTTCATGTTGAAAGGATTAGCAGAGGTTAGGTCCTTAGTTATTGCTGAAATGTAGAAGTGGTTTGATATGCAAGGGATATCCTGATTGTTTCCAGGTGAAGGAGTTGGTGTAGAAGCTAGGATGTGTTTGTGAGGTGCTGTGAGAGTGAGGGAGTTCTGTTGGTTTCAGGTTGGTTTGTAAGTGTTTGGATAGGTTCCAAAGGGGCCTGTTAGTTGCGTGTTTTATGGAATCTTTTGTTGAAAATGGCAGGAAAGTTCTCGACATAACATGGATATTTAACTTAAAATGTTGGTATAAAACTGGATCATATTTTCTATTGTTTGGCTGCGGTCTGTTCATGTTTTAAAAGGAAGGTCGGGGCCTGGCCTCTTCTCTGTTTATTTCTTTCTGTAAGCCAAAGTTGTTGTGTGTATGCAGATGGCTGTGTGTGCGCTAGTGTATGTGTATGAGTGTGCAGGTATGTGTCCAGTAGTGCGTGTGTGTCTGAAGTGAGTTGTGTGTGTTCATGAATGAGTGTGTGTGTGCCCAGTAGTGTGCGTGTGTGTTCAACAATGAGTGGCATGTCTCAAATATTCTGCTTGTATGATCCTCATTCAGTATTCATGTTATCTGATCTGTATCTTATATTTCTTTCGAAATCTTAGTTTCTTTTGTTCTTTCTACTGTTATATTAGTTTAATTCAATAAGTTTATACGATTGGTTATCTTTATCTCCTTGTTTATTTGCATGGCACACTACCTGGATGAGTTCAAGTTGAAATCTGTTATGTCAGGGTCCAATCTGGACTCCACTATTGCTTCTTCTCAATTTCAAAGGCATCCCTTTCGGACCAACTTATTGAGCTATAAGCTGCATCTTTTGGACGATTTTGGAACTTGCTAGCTGCTGCACCTTTCAAGTCCAATCCCATAAGAACGACTCCCCAGTTTGCCTGTCTGCCTAAGTGTCCAACTGCATTTGGGTTCTATCTTTAACTTTTGTCTTGCCCCTTTCCCCTTTAGAATATTTATGTAAACTTTGTAGAAATATATATATATATATATATATATATATATATATATATATATATATATATATATATATATATATATATATACACACACACACACTTTATGTTCATTATATATATATATATATATATATATATATATATATATACACACACTTTATGTTCATTATCTTTTATTTTGAAGTCGTTATTTAATTTATTGCAAATTAGGCCATTTAAGCAAATGCGTGCAAAATTTCATGAATTTTAAAAAACCACGCTTAATTATGACTATAAGAAAAGACTTCTATCTTATTAATACGAAGTAGTTTCTTTAAAAATTCAAAATTCATAAAGAAGTTTTAATTAACTTCTAAATGTCCCGAAACAACTTTGCAAAAAGTGACTTGAAACCTGAGTTCCATCTCATGGTGTGATACGCGAGTTTTAAAGTTGAAATTAAACAAGTCCCATTAATGTACTTACCATATATGAGTTGGCAAAGAAATTAGGACGATCAAATAGCTCATTTTCAAAGAAAATGCACTTTTATTTTATCTTATTTTTTTAAAAAAATTATTTAAAGCTTTTAAATAAATTGTAAATCTTTTGAAAACTTGCTAAATTTAATTAGTTGAATTAATTAATGGTTCAATTAATTATTTTTAGAAAAGCACATAAATAGCACTTGAAAATACTTTGGAAACATGTCGGATTAACTGTTGTTAACATAATTTCGAAAGTGCCTTAAAAACCTTCTTTCAAAATTAACAAAACATTTTACTTAGAATCTCTGAAAGACTGCCTTTTTACAAAAATGGAGTTTTGCACTCATTTGCTTATTTGGTTCCCTGTTTTCCTTAAATTGGGTGGCGACTCAAAAATCTCCAAAAGAGTTAGTCCATTCAGTTGATATTCCTAAATTTAGCCTCTCTGGGTTAATTTTTTGGGGGTTCAACAGCATGTCGACTCTGCTAGAGAGCAATAAAGGTTTTGACCATAAAGGTTTCCAATTATTTGCAACTAGCATGCTTAATTTATTTTGCTTTATTATATCTGTTTGTTTGTGTGCCACGAAAAGCATGTCACTACACCCTTATTTGTGCACATATATAAACTGGCATTCCGTTCATATTTCCCCTACTCCTGGGAACCTCTTGCATTCTCACTCAAATATCCGCGAGATGCACCCATGCGCACTGGCACTTTCTTCCAACACACAACCCTATGAAGAGTTGGTATACCGGCGGTTGTCATGGGAGTAATTCGACTGCGAGGCCGCTTGCCACTCACCTGTTAGCCTCAACCGTTAACCCACTCTTAGACGGAGCTTTAGGAGCATGCATGCATTTACACCTTAGTTTGGACCCGGTCCTTGGTACCGCCTCCATAGTTAGGAAACCGCCCTTATGTCAATGGGTTTTTAAAACCCAACGACAATGCATATTATGTGCTATGTGATAACGAATCCTTAGTCCTAGTCATGTTTTGAGCATAATCAGATTTAGAATTTTGTCTCCTATTTTGTCTTTTAGGTTAGAAAATGGAAGAATTTAGCAGAATCTATGTGGTCATAGCAGTCCACATAGAATTTGAGATCATAGTGCAGAGTTTTGTGAACAAGATAGAATTACAGTCCGGGGGTAAAGTTAGGCTGATCTGGTTGATTTTGTTCAAGTCCTTGCAAAATGTGATCTGGTTCAGGTGTTTATGTAGGGTGTAATAGTAGTTTTAGGCTGTAATTTTGGTGGATGCAGGTATGAATGTTGTTGGATTTTGCTGAATGGTTGATAGAATAAAGTATGCAAGTTGCATATTAAGAGGTGACGCCCCTGGTATCTTTAAAAGATCAGTGGGGTCTCTCTTATGAAGACCTGTGTGTGTGCAGGTTTACGTTGACTGACCAGCTGCAACTTTATGAAAATTGAAGTATGTTTGTCGCATACTAGGAGAGTGAAGCCCCTATGTCTTTGAATGACCAGTGGGGCCCCTCCTTGAAGACCAGTGAGGTCTTGGCTACCTAGGAAACTGAGAGGCTTGATTAAAGCCGAGGACCAGTGAGGAGCCCTATGAACAAGGTCTGTGAGCCTTGCAAAACTTAGGAAGCTGAGAGGCTTGTCCAAAGCAAAGGACCAGTGAGATTTTATTTGTAAAAGGTCAATTGGAACCTTTTATGATTTGAAGTCTGGTATTGTGAAGGCGGTTGGAAATTTCACCTCTGGATATTGTAAAATAATTGGGAGTTGTGCTTGGAGGAGTGTGGATGTTTGCAAAAGGTATGGAGAATTGTTTCAGATTTTAGGCATTTGGGTTTAGAATTTTGTGCAGATGTTGTGGAAGCATGAGCTGTGTTAAAATTTCAAGTTGACACCAACTTTGGGAAGATAGTTGGGATAACAGAATTTCAGTGTCAAGGCGGAGAAATAATTCTCACAGAAAGGCACTTTTGCATTAGTGTTATCAATTATTGTTATTTATTGCTTACTTTAAATCTGAATTGCTCAGAACTGGCATGAACTATTTTTTGTTACCACTTGTTTGCGCGATTAAGCTTACCTCTAGCACAAAGAGGCACCTTATAGGGTAGGACGCACTTGCATATTTATTTTCGCTCAACTACTTATGATTGCCACATGTTAATTGTATGCCTTGCTTTATTTGCTCAATACTGTGTGTTATGTGCTTGTGTGCAATCTTAATAATGACATGCAAACTAACATAGTTACCCTTTGAGGTTTCACATCCCGCAAGACTCAAGATCTTATTGATGACCAATGCTCCAGCTTGTGAATAATGCAGCACCAGAAACTAATGGCATTGTTTGAAAAGAACTTGGCGATTGAACTTAGTAGCATTGTTTTCAATTTTAATTCAGATTGAGGCCCTGAATTGCATTGTACTTTAAAGCTTATGATAATCCGAATCAACTCTTGTAATTTTTATGAAAATCGAAATAAAATGCATCGCATTCTTATTATATTACTCCCTCTGTCCCACTTTGTTTGTCATACTTTCCTTATTAGTCTGTCCCAAAAAGATTGTCATATTTTTAAATTTGGAAACAATTCAACTCCAAACTTACTTTTTGACTCATCTATAGCCACACAAATATCTATGACTCATTTTAGACCACAAGTTTTAAAAGTCTTCCTTTCTTTATTAAAGTTTGTGCCAAGTCAAACTACGACAAACAAAATGGGATGGAGGGAGTATTTATTTATTTCGATTATATTTGTTTTGTGTCAAAATTAAAATTGGTAAACCTGCCGAAACTTTACTTCCGACATATGACGAAACAGCTAAACAATTTGAGAATAATGCGGTGAAAAGTTATCTTTTTGCACTTTTTGGATATCAATACTGTTAGAACATCAACTGGGGCAGCATTTACAAAGCAATTTGAAGCATCAGAATTCACAACTGGGACAATTTTTACAAAAATGAGTTGAAGATGTGAAAGATAATAACTGGGGCAGAATTTTGCAAGAAACACTGTTGGTTATCAAAAGATGAATTGACAAGATCTCGAGAATTGGCTAAGCGAACAGTGAAAAGTCTAAGGCAAAGTACGTTCAATTTGTTTTAAGATATGTTACAAGTTTAAGTCAAGGCAAAAAAATTTAAAAATGCATTTTTGACTTCATTTGCATGCTTGGTTTGCATGCTATATTGCATTAAATTATTTTACGTTGCCTCTATTTTCAAAATATCTATACTATTGAGTTAATGAGCCAAGTTTCTGACCATGATTCACAAATGCAAGTACGAGGAAAACAAGAAAGCAGCAGGAGACGCAAGTTCAAGACCAAGTCAGCGCAAATCAAACGCTCCCCCTCCCTCCCAAAACTAACGATTTTTCTTTGAGTGCAGGAATTTTTAAAGCAACAAGATGAGAAAACTAGCAACGATCAATTCGTCATAGATTATTTGTCATACACATTGCACAATGTTGCCAAGATAACTGACCGAGATTGGAGGCATTATCTTACTCATTGCATACGCAAAAAACGATCTTATTTCTCTCTATATTTCTGCCCTTGCGAAATCAAAACTTTATTGCTTATTGAAAACTTTACTTTACACTTTACAGGAATTAAGCATTAACTCCAGTTTTACTCAAGGACAACACTCAACTCTTTATGGCTTCACCAAATATAAGTCGGACGTCTTAAACTCTCACTTTATATCTCCTTTATCTTTGACATTTTCATGTCTATATGAATTAAATGAAAATTTATTTTGCAGGCAATTCTACCATTTATTTTACAAGTATCAACATCAAGTCTATTCGTGATAACGAAGACGTCACTTTATTGTCGTTATTTACCGTAGATAACCAGTGATATTATTTTGGAAAAATTGTTGCCAAACCTTGTCATAGACTATTGCTTGAAGTATTATTAGTACCGCAAACCATCAAGGATGTTATTATCGAAGACCATGACTTTTTATATTGGATCCATTGTACAGAATCGATGGTATTATTTCAATGGCCTTCACTTTTGGAGCTATTATACACAATCGGTGGTATTATTCTAATGGCCTTCTTATATTGGAATCATTGTACACAAATCGATGGTATTATTTCAATGACTTTCTTATATTGGATCAATCATATACAATTAGTGGTTTTTTTTCCAATAGCTTTTATATGGTATTATTTCAAGGGCCTTCTACTTTGGATCTATCGTATACAATCGGTAGAATTATTCCAATGACTTTCTATATTGGAATCATCGTACACAATCGGTGGTATTATTCCAATGGCTTTTAATATTGGAATTATCGTACACAATCGGTGGTATTACTCCAATGACCTTCTTATATTATTCCAATGGTTTTCTTATATTGGATCAATCATATACAATTGGTGGTTTTATTCCAATGGCCTTTTATATCGGATTTATCGTACACAATTAGTTGCATTATCTCCACGGTTTTATTATGATGGCTTTGTTATCAAGTCTACGTATATAATCGAAGACATTTTTATTGAAGCCTATGGTAGACAATCCAAGGCCTTATTATTGAAGCCTATCGTAGACAATTGAAGGCATCCTTTATAAAGTCTATCATATACAATTGAAGACGTTATTTTGAAGTCTACCGTAAACAATCGGAGACATCACATTTACCAAGTCTATCGTAGACAATCGGAGGTGTGGTTCTTTATCAAGTCTATAGTATACAATCGAAGACATTATTACTGAAGCCTATCGTAGACAATCGAAGGCCACATTATTAAAAGCCTATCGTAGACAATCAAACGCATCCTTTATGAAGTCTATCATATACAATCGAACACGTTTTTTCTATGAAGTCTACCGTATACAATCGGAGACATCACATTTACCAAGTCTACAGTAGACAATCGCAGGCGTGGTTCGTTATCAAATCTATCGTATACAATCGAAGACATTATTATTGAAGCCTATCGTAGACAATCGAAGGATTTATCATTGAAGCCTACCATAGACAATTGGAGGCCCTATTATGAAGTCTATCATGAACAGGCGAAGATGTCATTACCATTGAAGCGGACCATAAACAATTGGATGCCTTATTATAAAGTCTATCATGGACAGACGAAGACGTCTCTATCATGAAGCCTACCATATATAATTGGAGGCCTTATTATGAAGCCTATCGTAAACAGTAGAAGGCGCTATTGTTAAGAAACCTACCGTAGAAAACTGGAGACTCGATCATGAGTCATTGCCGAAAGACGGCATTTCTATTTCCTATAATTCTTGCAAATTGTTAAACATATTCGTTTCATCTCTATTTTGCTTTATGAGAATGTTTACTAAAATTTTACTTTTGTGATTTGCAGGTATTGATAAATTTGGAGAAGTACCTGCTTTAATGAGCTTTGTGTCTTTTGAGTTACTTTTATTTTGTTTGTTTAGTTCGTCTTGTATATGAACAACTCGGGTTCTTCCACCCACAAATAAGATATTCGGGTTCTTCCACCCACAAATAGGATATTCGGGTCCTTCCACCCACAAATAGGATATTCGAGGTCACCTCGAAGGTGTTAATTATTTGAATGCCTCTAAGGCATAATTCTGTTGGCTGTTAATTATTTGAATGCCTTTAAGGCATAATTTTGTTGCCCCGGAGGCGTATTTGTGGCATCTCGAAGGTGTTAATTATTTGAGTGCATTTTGTTGCCCTGGAGGCGTATTTGTGTCACCTCGAAGGTGTTAATTATTTGAATGCCTCTAAGGCAAAATTTTGTTGCCCCGGAGGCGTATTTGTATCACCTCGACGGTGTTAATTATTTGAATGCCTCTAAGGCAAAATTTTGTTGCCCTGGAGGCTTATTTGTGTCACCTCGAAGGTGTTGATTATTTGAATGCCTCTAAGGCGTAATTTTATTGCTCCGGAGGCGTATTTGTGTCACCTAGAAGGTGTTAATTATTTGAATGCCTCTAAAGCGTAATTTTACTGCCCCGGAGGCGTATTTGTGTCACCTCGAAGGTGTTAATTATTTGAATGCCTCTAAGGCAAAATTTTGTTGCCCTAGAGGCGTATTTGTGTCACCTCGAAGGTGTTAATTATTTGAATGTCTCTAAGGCGTAATTTTGTTGCTCCGGAGACGTATTTGTCACCTCGAAGGTGTTAATTATTTCGGGTCCTTCCACCCACAAATAGGATATCTCAGGCCCTTCCACCCATAAATAGGATACTTTGGGTCATTCCACCCACAAACAGGATATTTTGGGTCCTTCAACCCACAAATTACGTCTTCTGTTCACGCTTTCGAGAAGCGTCTTTATGTGTTCACGCTTTCGAGAAGCGTCTTTATATTTCACGCTTTCGATAAGCGTATTTGTGCCACCTCGAAGGTGTTAATTATTTGAATGCCTCGAAGGCGTAATTTTGTTGCCCGAGAGGCGTATTTGTGTCACCTGGAAGGTGTTAATTATTTAAATGCTTCTAATGCGTAATTTTTTATGGTCTCGATAGACGGTTAATATTAGCACACTTTCTTGAGCACATTTTGTAGCCTCCTGAGGTGTTTATACATTTGCTATACATATTTTAATAGCCTAACACTGCTAATAAGTTTGTTAAGACATGCAGGATAATGTGAATACTTCGGACGTATTCTTACTTTTGGTTGGAGTACAATCCAAGATTGCATTCAAATTGACTCTTCATGATTTAAAGCATTATGCTTTCTCATGGATTATTGCCGAAAAGGCGGCATTTTTTTTTACTCTTATGATTATATTTAAATGTCACTTTATGTTCCTATTAACTGAAGCTTTTTATTGCTTTATTTTCAGTCTACCAACGGCCCCGAAGTCATCTTGCCTCACAAAGCCAGATTTCTTCATCAGTTGATTGGAGACAAGCTTATCATTGATATTGCAACCAGCATCCACAAGTTTTTTTATCATTATTTATTTATTTATTACTCCATCTATCAAGTCTTATTTGCAGTTACTCGCTTATCGTTTGCAAAGTTTATTACAAGGTTTTAGCAGCACCGCAGCAGCATTTGGAGCATAATCTGGAACTCTTTCTTAGCAGTGAACTGGGACAATCATTGATATGAGCTACACTCGTCATCGAGGATCTGAAGAATCGCACTCGAACAAGCAAGTCTTACCTAATCTTTCATTCCAGATTAGGGGTCAATCAGATTCTTTCCTATTTATGTGTCCATTTCTGTTAATCATGCGAGTCTTCGTATCTAAGTGTCGTCGAAATACATATGACATGATTCTCTTTCAGCCCGAGATATGTAGGCAACTCGAAAACCGAAATTCGGCCATGTCATAAGCCTCGCATTTTGGACCATGGAATCAAAATCTTGGCTTTATCATGACAAAATTAGGTTTCTCGTCAACTTCTTTACCCTGAAAGCTCTTTCATCCTTTTTGGGTAAAGAAGGGCAGCTGTTGACACCCAATTTTGTCCCGAAATATTTAAATCGAGGTCGAATTAGCTTGAGAAAGGCTAATTTTAAAATTAAAAGAAAGAGGAGTAATTTTGAAGGAAAAGGGGTCAAAATCGCAAGACATAACCTCATATCCGACCCACTCTTGCAAAGACCCTTTTAAATAAAGATCCCTAAGTCAGAATCCCAGAAATCAAAATCCCTGAACCCATTTTCTTCCCATTTCAGAAAACCCACGACCCAAAACCCAATCTCCCAACCCGATTCCTTTCACAAAAAGATCCAAATTTGCAGCTCATGATCGTACCAAGAGCGAATGAAAAACCACCAGTGTTGTCCTTGCTTGTTACCACCTTATCCAATTAGAGCCGTTAAGGCTATTTCAGTCCAAAGAGAATTTTTTTTTTTAAAACCCTAATGGTCCCTATAAATACCAATCTTATAGGTGAAAACCAGCAGCCGTGAATAGAGGTAAAAGAATACTATATGTATTCTCCTTAGTTCGAGTAGTGTTTTCCTCAGCTCGTCGCCTCAGTTCATGCTCCGAAACAGGTAAAAGAACCTCAACTTTTATCTATTTTTCTATTCCGAAGTGTATTTAGCAATCCATGACTTATTTCGCATTAGCTTAGTCGTACTTGAATCTGGAAATAAATCCTGTTTTCTTCTTTAGCATCTGTAAGTGAGAATTTGCTATTAACCTTGGTCAAATCTATTTGCTTGGTTGTTAAATATGTTATTATAATGATAGCTTGAGTACAGTCTTATTGTTAAAGTTTCCATATTTCTCTTCTTGTTTGATTTTAGTTAATCAAAGTTCTAGTTATGTAAAATGGATTGGCAGATCTTTAGTTTGTTCTTGAACTAGTATGCTTTGATTGAATCTTATCTTCTGTTTGTTATTCAGTCCAGTGTGCTTGTTTCTTCTGTGTGAGTCCTAGTTTTTTAAGGAGAAGTAAAGAGAGGATGCTAGGTAGTGAATGGTTGTTCCTGGTTATGAATGGAGGATAGTTCTAGGGTCTGTGGGGGATGTTTGGTGATTATTTTTGTATGCAGGAGTGTAGAAGTTTGTGGGATTTGTTTTTGGATGCTTGAAGAAGGTGTTAGCCAGTAGGAAAATTTTAGATAGAGTTCAGGGAGGCTGCAGGTTCAGAGGGAGTTGCGAATCCCTTATTTTCTGTTTGATCTTGGTTTGCCATAGAGGAATGCAGGTATCAGTAAAGGATGTTTTCATGGAGGATGGTGAGTTGAGGTGTATTCAGAGGTATTAGGAGCTATAGGTGCTGATGTTTTTTTTTTTTGTGTATGCTAGAATAGAGGTCTTGTATGTTGAAGGTTTCAGTTGGTGTGTGCAGCTGTACAGTTTGTTAGTTGTGTAGGTGGCATTAAGGGCTGTGTATTGATGCTGATGTTCATGATTTAGGAGGAGAAGGGTCTGATGTAGGTAGTTTTAGGTCCTGGTGTTTCAGGCAGTAAAGGAGCAGGGCAGGGGTGTTAGTTGTAGTTGTTTTAGTATTTGGCTTCCGTATGAAGTGAAGGAATTCATAGGTTAGTTTCTGTTTGTTTCAGGGAGGTAGTTCATGTTGAAAGGAGTAGCAGGGGTTAGGTCCTTAATTATTGCTGAAATGTAGAAGTGGCTTGATATGAAGGGGATATCATGATTGTTTCCAGGTGAAGGAGTTGGTGTAGAAGCTAGGATGTGTTTGTGAGGTGCTGTGAGAGTGAGGGTGTTCTGTTGGTTTCAGGTTGGTTTGTAGGTGTTTGGATAGGTTCCAAAGGGGCCTGTTAGTTGCGTGTTTTCTGGAATCATTTGTTGAGAATGGCATGAAAGATCTCTACATAACTTGGATATTTAACTTAAAATGTTGGAATAAAACTTGATCATGTTTTCTATTGATTGGCTGCGGTCTGTTCATAACCTGGCCTCTTCTCTGTTTATTTTTTTTTTGAAGTTGAAGTGGTTGTGTGTATGTAGATGGTTGTGTGTGTGCTAGTGTATGTGTATGACTGTGCAGGTATGTGTCCAGCAGTGCGTGTGTGTCTGATGTGAGTTGTGTGTATTCATGAATGAGTGTGTGTGTGCCCAGTAGTGTGCGTGTGTGTTCAGCAATGAGTGGCCTGTCTCAAATATTCTGCTTGTATTATCCTCATTCAGTATTCATGTTAACTGATCTGTATCTTATATTTCTTTTGAAAGCTTGGTTGTTTTTGTTCTTTCTACTGTTATATTAGTTGAGTTCGATAAGTTTATACGATTGCTAATCTTTATCTCCTTGTTTATTTGCATGGCACACCACCTGGATGAGTTCCAGTTGAACTCTGTTATGTCAGGGTCCAATCTGGACTCCACTGTCGCTTCTTCTCCAGTTCAAAGGCATCCCTTTCGGACCAAATTATTGAGCTATAAACTGCATCCTTTGGAAGATTTTGGAACTTGCTAGCTGCTGCACCTTTCAAGTCCAATCCCATAAGAACGACCCCTCAGTTTGCCTGTCTGCCTAAACGTCCAACTGCATTCCGATTCTATCTTTAACTTTTGTCTTCCCCCTTTCCCCTTTAGAATATTTATGTAAACTTTGTAAACTTTCTAGTAACATTTTTATTTATTAATTTATATATGATTTGTTTGAGTTATTTGATTCACTTTATGTTCATTATCTTTTATTTTGAAGTCGTTATTTAATTTATTGCAAATTAGGCCAATTAAGCAAATGCGTGCAAAATTTCATAAATTTTCAAAAACTACGCTTAATAATGACTATAAGAAAAGACTTCTATCTTATTAATACGAAGTAGTTTCTTTAAAAAGTCAAAAATTATAAAGAAGTTTTAATTAACTTCTTAATGTCCCGAAACAACTTTGCAAAAAGCGACTTGAAACCTGAGTTCCATCTCATGGTGAGATACTCGAGTTTTAAAGTTGAAATTAAGCAAGTGTCATTTATGTTCTTACCACATATGAGTTGGCAAAGAAATTAGGACTATCAAATCGCTGCTTTTCAAATAAAATGCACCTTTATTTTATCGTATTTTAAAAAAAAATTAATTAAAGCTTTTAAATAAATTGTAAATCTTTTGAAAACTTGCTAAATTTAATTAGTTAAATAAATTAATAGTTCAATTAATTATTTTTCGAAAAGCGCATAAATAGCACTTGCAAAAATGGAGTTTTGCACGCATTTGCTTATTTGGTTCCCTGTTTTCCTTAAATTGGGTGGCGACTCCAAAAGAGTTAGTCCATTAAGTTGATATTCCTAAATTTAGCCTCTCGGGGTTAATTTTTTTGAGGTTCAACAATCACTCCCAACTACGTCCTATAAAAGGGTCTAAGAAATCGCAGCAAATATAAGCTCGGTACTTAAAGTCACGAGGTCAAATCCCACAGAGAACACCCAAAATCTAGTTGTTATTCTAACTAATTTACCTATCGATAAACTTCTAAGGGTTTTATATTAAGGTTGATTTTGTAATCACAACAAAGTAATAGGAATTAACAATGAATTAAACAACAAAGTACCAGAGAAAAGATTAATTCAATGGATGTAAAGTCTAGGATTGATCTATCCAACTCCTACCTATATGCTAGAACTACTCTTTAATAAATTCAACTTGGTTCATCCTATTGAAGCCTTGACCCAAGTTCATAACTATTATGCATAATAATTGTAACATTCACTAACCAATTTTTCAATTAATTAGTGAAGATGTGTAGGACTACAAGTATTGTTCACATTAGGGATCGATGGTCACAAAGCACCGTTTTGATAGCCTAAGTAATGTCTTTGTTTTAGGTTGAAATATTGCTAAGTGTTTAACCCTAACTAATGAATCTATCCCTAGACACACAAGAATAAAGAGGACAATCAATTCGGGGACCTTCTAATTAATAGCAAGCAAAACATAAATACTTAGATAGGAAGAATTAACAAGTTTCATTCATTAAAATATTATTTTGTAACGGTTCAATTAACCCTAGAATGGGTGATTTAGCCACTCATGGTCATATCTAAGACAAGCATAAACTATAAGCATGTAAATCTACAAAAGAGATGATGGATGGATGAGAAAAAAGTCTTGAGTCTTGATCTTCTCTCTTCCTTGCCTCCTTTGGGTGTAAAATCTTGTCCAATTGGGTTCCGAAGTGTATTTATAGTTTAGGATTTAATATAGGATGAAACTGCCATTGGAAAAGCCAAAAATTCAGGCTAGTGCATTTTACGGGGCTGCACATCGTGCAGCACATAGTGCAGTATGGTAGTGCCTGCACAGCGTGCAGCTTGATCTTTTCGTTTGATTCGTTCATTCTCCATCCGTTCTTTGTTCATACGACCCTCAGGCTTCTACTTAGACTTCAAAAGCCTCTATATCTATAATTTTTGCTCCACGAACGCCTCGTATCATCAACATAATTCCTACAACATTGTATTGGATGAAAAATCATTGAGGCCTCGAGCAAGGGCACGAGACTCGATGTGAGCCTACCTTACTAGGCGAACCCACGAGGGGAGGCGACACGACCCTCCGCCTCGGAAAGCCACCTAAACGAAGAAGAAAAACTGAGTCCAAAGTACCTAATCTCGGAATGATCGCCATAGCCACATGACCCCCCGAGCAAGTATGACGCCTTGCCAAAACGATGTCTGATCTCTGTAACCGTCGACCATTTTCTAGGCATTTAAGAAGAAGATCATGGGCTGACCACGATCAAGCATAGAGTAATGGCGATAAAAACGTAGTTATCATGGCTGTAACGTCATTCCCCTTGACTAATTATAAATAGGAATTGTTTGTAATCAGAAAGGGCATTAAGAAATGCAATACTCAATTTATATTCTTAAGCTTTGTCCCGTTTTACTTTCGGCTTCGTTTATTTCTTTTAAGCACTTGTCTCATTCAAAACCGATCTTAACTCGAATATCACTTTGATACAAACAATTATCAATCAACTCCAAAACAAATTCGATTTGTTGTCCTATCTCGATTTAGGCCAACACAAATTGGCGCTGTCTGTGGGGACTTCGTAATAACGTTTGTTCCAAAGTCTGCAACTTTGGTTTTTGCTTAAAAAATGACCGACATCATCGATGACAATGTTTGTACCCAAATACCTGACCAAACAGTAGGAGCCACCGAAATCAATGGAGGGGTCCTAGCCCCTCCAATTGGCTCGACACCGCCTGTTAGCCCCATTCAAAAAATAACTCCACTTCATTGGTAGGATTAACACCACCAAATGGATCCACTCCCCCGACCGGCCCAGCACCTCCCGTAGGAATAGTTTTAGCCGATCCAACCTCCTCAAGCTCTGGTGATCCATTCCAGCAATTCATGGTGAACTCATTGCAACAAATGTGAGAACAAGTAGCCGCTCAAGCTGCAGCGCAAGCTCAATTTAATGAACAATTTCGAAGCTCCTTGCAAGCCCTCGCTGGGAATAGAAGGGTCTCCTCCAACCCCGGTGAAACTCTCTTCGTGATGCTTAATGGAGGAAATTCCAACACTATTCCCATAGGCACCACCGTGGGAGGTTTTCCAAATGGAGTCACGTCTGGGGGCTCAGGGACTACAGCCCCCTCAGTATCTGAAACAAGCGTAGCGTCCGAATTTGAGAAGTGGAAGAAAGATTTCGAGGCCAGCATGGACAAACGGCTCGAAAATGTGCCAGGGGTTCGGAAACCTCAACGCGTGCTGGACATTGAGAAAGGCCGTCAACTACCCTCAAGCCTGAAGCTGCTCCAGCACCCTTCCCAAAACATTTTAAGCTACAGATTTTAAAGAGGTACGATGGGACAACGGACCCAGTCGACCATATAACCGAGTATATGGCCATGGTCAAAAGTAATGATTTGACCCTTATCGAGAAGGAATCCATTTTCTTGAAGAAATCCGCCGATACCTTGGAAAAAGGAGCGCTGCGTTGGTACATGCTCCTCCCCTCCGAGTCCATCTCCAGTTTCGACGAATTGGCAGACATGTTCATCAAGGCTCACACTAGAGCCAGAAGATCCTCAAGAGAAGGGAGGACATCTTCGACGTCAAACAAGGATACCTCGAGCCAATCAAAGACTTTCTTGAACGCTTTCAGGCTGAGAGGATAGATCTGCCAAAAATGGATGATATTTTGGCAGTCATGGCCTTTGAAAAGAATCTAGATGTGAGTAACTTCGAGGCCACGACTGAATTAAAGAAAAAGCTCCAACAATGGCAAGCTTGAACTTGGGATGAATTGCATGATCGGGCCACGATGAAGATCAGGCTTGAGGAAGCAGAGTGGAGAAGGACAGGTCGGGCCTATCCCTACCAAGGTCGATCTGAGTTCTCTCGAAGCTCCGACACACCACGAGGGAACTCAAAAAGCCGCTACGAAGCATACAACGGGGCTCAATAGCAACACGTGAGACAACGCCTCGGGGGACTTCAGAATGTGAGCCAACGACTTGGAGGAATGTCTGGCTTAACCTCCAATCAAAAACCCTTAGGCATGGTATCTAAGGAGAAAACCTTGCCTCAGATTTTCGAGTACAATTTCAACATATCAACCACTGAATTGGTGAATACGTTCAAAGGAATGACTGATCAAGGTGTGAGGTTGCCCAAGGACATGAGAACGCCCCCAAGCAAGAGTGATCAAACCCAATAATGCGAATTTCATATGGACTATGGCCACACAACTGAGGACTATAAGGAACTACGTCTCTAGGTGGCCCATCTACTTAAGAAGGGAGTGTTGGCTTTGTATTTGACTGATAAGGGGAAACACAAATACTCAAAGAATAGAAGAGAAGAACAGCCACCTCGAGCATAGTCACCAAAAAAAGTGGTAAATATCATTACTGGAGGGTCCGAGGTAAATGGGATAAACTTTGCCACTGCAAAGAAATTAGCAAAATCATCAAGTACTGCAGAGAAAAAAGTAAGGGCTGGCGGATCAGGTAAAGAAATGGTGTTTAACAAAGAGGATTGTGATGAGATGATGTTTACCTACCACGATGCGCTAGTGACCACGCTCAGGATCAACAACTGCAATGTCAAACAAGCCCTAATTGATCCTGGCAGCTCGGTGAGCATCATTAACTATGGAGCAATCAAGAAGATGTGGTTGAAGGACCTTGTCGTCCCAAAGGCGACCATATTAACAGGTTTCAACAATACCACTGAGAAGGCCTTGGTTGAGATAACCCTTACAACAACTTCAGAAGGGGTGGACAAGAAGACCACCTTCCAAGTGATGGTCGAAGACATGGCCTATAATGTCATTCTTGGGAGGCCTTGGATCCACGAAATAGAAGCCATACCATAAACCCTGCACCAGGTAATTAAGTTCCCGACCCCATGAGGAGTAAGGGCCATCCGAGGATAGCACCAAATGTCGCGAGAATGCTATTCGATTGCAATGAAGAGTACAGTCGCCCCGATTGGACCAAGCAAATAATGTGATTAACTTGACAAGACCCTTCGTCTGTTTCTTCTGAAGAAAACAAGACATAGTAATCAAGCCCTGCACTACGCACTTGATCACTAGGGATGAGAGAAGGGACGGATGAGAATTTGCCAGGTTGATCAACCATTTAGAATGAAGTTTTTTTTTCTTCAAATAACCGAAGACTCAACAACCGGGGACTTCATCAGACAAGACTCTCGGAGAATGAGTGATCATCTCACCGAGGGATACCCTTGGAGACTTGCTCAATAGTTCATATTTTCGTCTTCTACTTTGCCTTCCTTAAGTCCTGTTGTGATCAAGCATCTTTTGTAATAAAGGCTCGCAAATGCACCTTATCAATGAAATAAAATTTGATTCAACATCTTTTTATTGTCATCTGATATACATAGCCAATTGTAATTTCAGCCTCCGGCTTGATCTCTGCTTGCGTATCCCGTACTTTGTTCGACCCTCGCCTTTTCATCCCTGCGACAGCATCTCGACCACAAGCAAGTTCCTCAGAGGAAATGTTAGTTTCATTATTACTTGACATGATTTTTCGCCAAACAAACCGCATAAAACCATTAAACTGACTCTAATACCACGTTGTCACGACCCTAGACTCGCTCTAGGCGGCATTTTAGCACTTAGGCAATTACTATCCAAAAGAACCGCCTAAGTTCAGCCTTTGAACATCTCTATTTCAAGCAAGCAAATTTTCGAAGTATTTGCACAATAGCTAAGGAACTTGGTTGGATGCTAGGTTACAATGCTAGACACTATTTAGAAGACTTGGATGTCAGACAAGTGCAAATAAAATGCCTACTCCTATTTATACTACTCTAGAGAAGGTTCTAGACTACATTAATGAAGGTAGGTAGAAATTGCCATGCACTCTCTTGGCTCTACTAGAGTGTTCCATGAGTTTCTGGTTCCTTCCAACTCCAACAAATGTTCTCCCATAATCTAGAAACTTCTACACATTCCAAGGAAGCTCTAATTGAAGGGCCTACAAGGTTCTAGAGCCTTCCACGCTCTAAACCAGTATTGGCCTGGCAAGAAGCTTCTATTTGCTAGTGCACATTATTTGGCTCATGATGTGGCTGGATGTCACACTCTCCCCCACCTGATTTTCTAATGCCCTCATCACAAAGCATCGACGCATACGCATGTACCTAGCCTTTCAGTTACCACATATCTTTGTCTATTAGCCATGATGTCTGACTAAGTTGCTGGCCTACCCATGTCACATGGTATTGGACATTTTTCTTCTTGCCCCGTTTGTACTTTTGACGACTAGCAATAATGACCTCAATCTTCCACCCATCAGATACGTCCCCTTGTTCTTGGTCTGAATCTCACTATAACTCAAACAAGTCTAGCAGTTTCTCAAGCATCGGGTCCATACTTCCACTCCCTACTTGGCTGCCCTCCGTGGTCCAAGGCTTGCTAGCAAGCTTGCCCGCTCTGCCTGGTGCATCATCTAAGTTCGATAGCATGCTAGTACTTTACAAGTCGTCATCCTCTTTAACCATGTCTGCACAATTTTTCTTGCTGCCACTATGCACACTTTGCATGGCACCAAGATAGGCCTTAGAATCTTCTACTCCCGGCTTAGATTCCAACCACATCCCCTCGATTCAGGTGCTCTCTCCTATGTCAGCGTTGTGTACTTGCGCAAAATTCCCGACCATTGCTCCAATCTTCCCTAACTCTGGGCATTTCCTAGCCCGATGTAGCTCTTTATAAAAGTAGCACCCTCCTTTGGGAACGTATTCTCCACCATCGTTAGGCTCCTTATCGTTGCCCTTGGACCCCTGTCCGTTACGGCATGGCCACTTGCCATTGCCCTCGTATGCCTCGGCTATTACTTTCCCTTTGTCTTTGTCATGATCTCTCCCGCCCCTCTTAGTGTTGCCCCCTTTGGACTTGACAGGCTCCATCATAAAGTCAATGAGCAACTCGGCTACTGCTATGCCCTCATCCATATTGGCCAATTGATGTCTTCTTAACTCCTGATTTGCTCAATTTTACAACCCATCCATGAAGCAGAAGAGAGAATCTACCTCAGACAATGTTGGGATTTGCAGCATTAAGGTAGTGAATTCGTGTACTTACTCCCATATTTTGGTCGTCTGTCGGAAACTTCCTTAACCTTCTCCTAGCCGCGTAAACCACATTCATCGGGTAGAACTGCTTCTTCAACTCTTTCTGAACTAATCCCATTTCTCAATCTTGCATAGCCTTTTCTCAATTTCGGCATATTTCCGACACCACCACAACGCATCAACCTCGGTCAGTACATTGAGGCATTGCATACCTTTGCAACTTCGTCACCCTCCTTGACTACCTCAAAGTACTTGTCCATCCTACAAAAAAGGTCGTCCACCTCGCGTGCGTCACGTGCACTGCAATATTCTTTTGCTTAGGGACCTTCATCTTCGTCCCTTATGCAAGTACAACGCCCCTTGTAGTCTCGACCATGGTCCCCTCCAAGCTCTTCCACAAGGCCTCCATTTACCCTTGTGGGTGAGCAATGGTAACCTTGAGCATATCTTCCAGTTCGCGAACTTACCCCTTGCGGTACTTCTCCTCCTTGAGTACCTCCTTCGTGGTATGTTTAAGTTCCTCCAACTCCCCAATGACTTGCTTCTCTAATATAGTGAGATTGGACTCCATGGCCTCCATGCATCGGTTCAAGGTGCCAAGAATAGCTTCCAAAAACGCCACTCGAGCACCAACATTCTCCACGGATGAACCATTACCACCCTCACTATCAACCATATCTACCTTTGCATTGACAGTGATCTTCGCTTTCATATCCCATACTTTGCTCGACCTTACTTCCTTGATTTCATGAGTGTTCCTTGAGTTTCTAGTTCCTTCCAACTCAAACCAATGTTCTCCCATGATCTAGACACTTCTATACATTCCAAGGAAGCTCTAATTTAAGGGCCTACAAGGTTCTAGAGCCTTCCACGCTCTAAACCACTATTGGCCTGGCTAGAAGCTTCCATTTGCTGGTGCACATTATTTGGCTAATGATGTGGCTAGACGTCACACTCTCCCCCACCTGATTTTCTACCGCCCTCAGCACAAAGCATCGACGCATACGCATGTACCTAGCCTTTCAGTTACCACATATCTTTGTCTATTAGCCATGATGTCTGATGAAGTAGCTTGCCTACCCATGTCACAAGGTATTGGTCATTTTTCTTCTTGCCCCGTTTGTACTTTTGACGACTAGCAACAATGACTTTAATCTTCCACCCATCAGATACGTCCCCTTGTTCTTGGCCTGAATCTCACTATAACTCAAACAAGTCTACCAGCTTCTCAAGCATCAGGTCCATACTTCCACTCCCTACTTGGCTGCCCTCCGTGGTCCAAGCCTTGCTAGCAAGCTTGCCCGCTCTGCCTGGTGCATCATATAAGTTTGATAGCATGCTAGCATATTACAAGTCGTCATCCTCTTTAACCAAGTCTGCACAATTTTTTTTGCTGCCACTAAGCACACTTTGCATGGCACCAAGATAGGCCTCAGAATCCTCAACTCCCGGCTTATATTCCAACCACATCCCCTCGATGCAGGTGCTCTCTCCTATTTCACCATCGTGTACTTGCGCAAAGTTCCCGACCATTCCTCCAATCTTCCCTAACTCTGGGCATTCCCCAGCCCGATGTGGCCCTGTACAAAAGTAGCACTCTCCTTTGGGCAATCATTATTCTCCCATGATCTAGATACTTCTACACATTTCAAAGAAGGCCTACAATGTCTAGACCACTCATGACCTCTCTAGAACCTTCCATTTCTTTGTGCACATTATTTAGCTCACGAGTGGCAGGACGTCACACTAACCTCGTATAAAAACCTGGAGTTTTAAAGTTAAAAAATTCATCGGTTTTCAAGAAAAGAATACTAAATCTTCAACTACACTTCATGTTTTTTATCATATAGTTCAAACACCAGCACAATAACCTAGAGTTTGTAATTAAGAATACTGATTTTTAAAAAGAAAAATAAAACTACCAAATTTGAACTAATTATCTTCATGTGTTTGTTATCCTAGACTTTAGATTTCAGAAATAAAACCATTTGCCCTTCAGTAATTGCATTTGAGCACCAATACATTTAGAGCTAAATATATGAAGGCATCACTATTCTCACCGTATGATATATTAATAAACCACCACAAATAGACCGCTATACATACACATGAACAAAATTCAAATAAAATGGGACCTTAGCTTCCTCATCAAAAGAATACACATTAGCAATCATTATTTTGGGGTTCTCGCTAGAAATTCCGTTCACTGGTATATGATCAAGGTTCCAGTTGAGGTTTTGGTATTGGAACTTTTGGACTAGCTAAGTGTGGGAGAAAACTTCTAACCTTTTCTTATTCCTTCATTGGGTATTTATACAAGTTTGAGAAACTTAACATAACTTGGTCATTAAGTATTTACTGAGCCAAGTCAAAAAAATTCAAATAAAACCTAATTGCACTAATTACAAGTATACCCATAAATTCTACTCTAGTTACATGTTATGTCATTACACATATTCCATTACCCCTCTCAAGTTGGAGCATGAGGATTCTGAATGCCAACCTTGCCAAGGAAATAACCAAACTGTGCTCATCTCGAAGCCTTGGTAAAAATATCAGCCAACTGAGCGGCTGTTGGTACGACTCCGGGTTGTATTTTCCTTCAATGATTTCATCCCGAATAAAGTACAATCGACTTTAATATGTTTGGTCTGTTCATGAAACACCAGATTCTGAACTAAATGCAAGGTTGTTGGACTATCACATTTCAGTTTTATCAGAAAAAGATGACTAACGCCGAGATTACATAAGATTCTTTTTATCCATTTCGACTCGCACACGAATATAGACATCAATCAATATTCCGCTTCAGCCAAGGATCAAGAGTCTATCTGTTATTTCTTGGTTAGCAAAAAAATCGGTGAGTCTCCCAACGAAACATACCACGCAATAAGAGATCGTCGAGTCATTGGGCATCCTGTCCATCAAAGTCATACCCTCAATTTAAATGGAGGTCACAATGGGAACTCATCACAATACCTTGACATGGACACACCTTTAAATAGCGTACCTCTCGGAGAGCTGCATCCCAATGCTCAATCCATTATTGCTGTATAACCTAAGACAACACATGAACACTGTATGACAATTTGGACGAGTGAAACAAAGATAAATCAAACGCCCAACAAATCTTCGATAATTTTCTAGATTTATAAGCTGGCCACTTGCAAGCGCTAATCGGTGATTCTAATCCATCAGTAAGCCAGCCAGACGAGAACCCAACAAAGCAACCTCCGATATTATATCCATGACATACTTTCTTTGATAGAGGAAAATGTCTTTAGGACCCCTCGCCACTTCAACTCTCAAAATATACTTCAGCATTTCGAGAACCTTCAAATGAAAACAGTCAGAGTGTTACATCTGTAAGATTCGAATAGTTCATGAATCATTGCCCGAGATAATCAAATCATCTACGTACACTGGGTTGTTCCTTTCTTGAATGTAATAAAAGAGTAATTCAAATATGATTGACGAAAACCATAGATCTTCAATGTTGTAGATAACTTATCAAACCAACATCTTGGTGCCTACTTAAAACCAAATAGTGATTTTCAGAGATGGTAAATATTTTCGGACCCATCATTTTGATAACCTGGAGACAACTTCATATAAACATCTTCATAAACATCACCATAAAGAAATGCATTATGAACATCCATGTGATACAATTTCAAATTTTTTGTAGCTATCATTGCCAATAAAACACGAACAATAACCATTTTAACAAACGGTGCAAAAGTTTTCGTGTACTCAGTTCCTTCAACTTGGTGATTACCGAAGATCACCAGCCTAGCTTTGTACTGGTCAATGATACCATCAGAGTTACACCCATCAACATCTGAGCGCCTATTTCCTAGAGGCAAGCGTTCGGTTACCCATATCTTGTTTGCTTCCAAAGCTTGCGACTCCTGTTGCATAGCTGTTCGCCAGCTTTCATCTTTCACAGTTTAGGAGAAAGATGTTAGCTTATATCCCTCTATTATAGCTACAAAAAAACTCACATGCTTCAAAGAAAAGTTGCCAGAATTAACATAGTGCGCTAAAGGATAAGGTGAACATGAGGCTTGTTGCGGCTCAAATGAATTATCACTTTCGTGACACATGTTGATACCCGGTTACTGAGTTTCTGGATCGTATTAGTGACAAAATCACACAAAAGAACATTCTCCTTCTTGGCCCACTTTCCTCGGCCCAACTCTTCCTCCAACCTTCTCCTCCTAAGTGCCCAGAAAAAACCTATGGGTTCAGATTATTTAACTCTGGTCCCTTATTTCCCGAATTTAGTTCTTCCACTTGTGCTTCACAAGTGACCTATGCTAGGGGAGCCTCAGTTGCTGCTTGCTTTATTGTTTTCCTCATCTTCAGTCACTGACATGACCCAAAATTCTTGCTAGAACGCGTGGGCACCCGACATCCTCCCCTAGACCCGTTGGGCGAACCTTATCAACTGAATTAATATAAGCAATATAAAACTAACTTAAAGACAATCGTAAAAGAAGTAAAAAAAATAAGAAGTTACTAACTTATAGACAATCGTAAAAGAACTTAACTACATAGAAAGCTCAAAAAGGTACAACATGTATCAGACATATATATACACAAGCTGCCTGAAAGACGCAGTTAACTGGCTCACCACTAAAAGCTGGCTCACCACTAACAGCTGGAATCGCCTCGCTCCTCACTCACGTTGTGTGCTGGTCCTGGAGTGGAATCTGCCGAAATAAAAAGACAACACAAGTTACAGAAAGGGAGTGAGTCATAAAGACTCAGTAAGTGAGGAATAACTAGCCACTTTGAAGATCTGATAGGCTAGCCAAGTAAAACATAAGCCAACACCAAACAAAATAGACAGTAATGCACAAACCAATTAATGCATGTAATCACATATAGCCAGAAAAAAATGTAATGATATGACATGAGATAGAATGATGCAATAGGGTCACATGTTCCCGTAATCCCACCCCGAAGCGAAATACTCCTGCATTCGAGGGATATACAATTTGAATATGTAAATGGAGCGGAATACTCATACTCCTGGTGCAAAATACTCCTGCGCCTATATAAAGCTGAGGAAGAATACTCTTGCACTCACTATGACATCACAACCCTCAATCGGGAAATGTAATTAGAAGAGGCATATCAATGTTGTAGTGTAGTATGTACGCCCTGTCAATAGCTATTGACGTAAAGAACTCATGAATAAGAGATGGATACTATCACTTACCTCAAGTCCGGGCTCAATCAATCACAGAACGACTTCCTTTCCCTTCCGATGCCTCTAAAAATTATCTCTTTATGAGCCAAAGAGGCACAATTGCACATATAAGTAACCATTGAAGGGATATCTAACTATTAGGCGGAGAATAGAATAAATTACAAAATTATCCTTGTGCTTGACTTAGCCGAACGCCCATAAACTATACATTTCTGGAATCCTCACATTCTCTAATTCCAAATATATCATTGGATTACAACTCTGGGGTCAATTCGACCCAATTCCCCAATTAAACAAATCTAGGGTTTAAAGCAACTTCCCCCCAGCTAAATTCATGAAATTCCTCCCTCAAATCCTTGAATTAAAAAAATTGACAGCTACATGAACATTACCTAAACAATTATGATGATTTTATATTGGGAACTTTCCCTAAACCGACTTAGAATCCATGGAATTAGATTTAAAATGAAATTAGCCAACATAGGGGACCTTTTTATACACTGAGGCAGTGCTTTCGTACTGACGCTTTTGCAACCTAGTGCACCACGATCGTGCCCTTACTAGCGCTTTCGCACTGCAGAACTCAGAAACCCATCATGATAGCGCTCACTCTATCACGATCGCATAGATAAATTTTCAGGGAGCCTACCTGACACGGCCCGAAATCCGGTTAGGCTGTGCGGGCACCCGACATCCTCTCCTGGACCCGTCGGGCGAACCCTTACCAATTAAATTAGAAAAATAAATATAACAATTAATAAATATAGACAGGACTAAAAAAAACATACAGACATATTGACACCTCTAAGCTGTACGAAAGAAAATTACAGCTGACTACCCAACATACTAGGTTTAGGGCTATCCAGACTAGACATCTAAGAGTACGAAAGAAGACAGATACCTCCTGAAGGGAGAAAAATGCAATTGAATTGGTAAACAATAAACTGGTGGCCATCCGGAATAAAAGTTGGCTCACCCTGATAGCTGAAGTCGTCTTCGCTCCTTTACAACGTGGCGAACTCAATCCTGGAGCGAACCTGCCGAAACGAAATAGATAGACAAGAAACAAACAACAAACAAGGGTGAGTCAAAAGGACTCAATAAGTGGGGCAGACTAGCCACCTCAAATAATAGGATAGCTAGCCAGGGAGAAAAGAAATAAATAAACCAAATTCCTCTTATTTAAATTATGAAAAGGCAGAGCCAGATAATAACTAGAAACACGTATGGAATCAAAAACTCATCAACTACTAGGAACGTGAGATAGCCAGAACATATAGGTATCCCGAACATATCAACAATCAGAAATACATCCTGTTGCGGCGTGCAACCCGATCCATATAGCCTTCCTGTTGTGGCGTGCAACCCGATCCATATATTCATACTGTCGTGGCGTGCAACCCGATCCATATATTTATACTGTTGCGGCGTGCAACCCGATCCATATATTTATACCGTTGCGGCGTGCAACCCAATCCTTATATTTATACCATTGCGGCGAGCAACCCGATCCCCGCAACCTAGAATACGAGCCAGAAATAGATAGGCAAACTGAGACATGTCTACGACATAGTATACATACCGCCTTTATAAAACACAACACAATACACGCAATAATCAGTATGCGGTGCAATGAGATGGGATGAATGCGGTACGATGCAATGCAGTCACATATGCCTTATACCTATCTCCGGCGCGGGACTCTCATCGTCTACCAGGAGATATATGCATTAATGACGCTTCACCGGCTCGGGACTCTCATCGATTACCGGGAAGTATATGCAATGATGACCCTTCACCGGCTCGGGACTCTCATCGATTACCGGGAAGTATATATGCAATAATGACCCTTCACAGGCTCGGGACTCTCATAGATTACCGGGAACTATATATGCAATAATGACCCTTCACCGGTGCGGGACTCTTATCGCCAACCGGGAAGTGTAAGCAATAATGACCCTTCACCGATGCGGGACTCTCATCGCCAACCGGGATGTATGCAATTCTTAAAACCAGAGTGCAATGCTCATATGCTCAATGCAATACCAACAACAGGGCATAACATATAATATACAATGTAAATTCAAAGCTAAGGCGTAATGAGTACGCCTATCGGCAGCTACACACGTAAGGAATACGTGGTAGAAAATCCATGAGGCCAAGTGCCTCCAAAGAAATTGATATAAACACTTACCTTATTACAAAGTTAGCACAGCCACTCAATAACCGCTTTGTCCTTTGGATTTATTGCCAAACGATCCCACTGTGTTCAATAAGCAGAAAATAATATCAAATAAGGCTAAAGGTTTCATTCCCCACATCTTAGGGCAATCCGGGTAGGAACCTGATACCCTATTCGCATACGCAATACGCAGGCCAGGCCTATATACAGGGTTTAAGGTCACATAACCAAACCCCAAATAAATTACATTTATATGTTGCCCATATGAGCATTGCACTCTGGTTTTGAGAATTGCATATACTTCCCGGTTGGCAATGAGAGTCCCGCACCGGTGAAGGATCATTATTGCTTACACTTCCCGGTTGGCGATGAGAGTCCCGCACCGGTGAAGGGTCATTATTGCATATATACTTCCCGGTAATCGATGAGAGTCCCGAGCTGGTGAAGGGTCATTATTGCATATATACTTCCCGGTAATCGATGAGAGTCCCGAGCCGGTGAAGGGTCATCATTGCATATATTTCTCGGTAATCGATGAGAGTCCCGAGCCGGTGAAGGGTCATTATTGCATATATCTCCTGGTAGACGATGAGAGTCCCGCGCTGACTGCATTGCATCGTACCGCATTCATCCTATCTCATTGCACCGCATACTGATTATTGTGTGTATTGTGTTGTGTTTATAAAGGCGGTATGTATACTATGTCATGGACATGTCTCAGTTTGCCTATCTATTTCTGGCTCGTATTCTGGGTTGCGGGGATCGGGTTGCACGCCGCAATGGTATAAATATAAGGATCGGGTTGCACGCCGCAACAGTATAAATATATGGATCGGGTTGCACGCCGCAACAGTATAAATATATGGATCGGGTTGCACGCCACGACAGTATGAATATATGGATCGGGTTGCACGCCACAACAGGAAGGCTATATGGATCGGGTTGCACGCCGCAACAGGATGTATTTCTGATTGTTGATATGTTCGGGATACCTATATGTTCTGGCTATCTCACGTTCCTGGTAGTTAATGAGTTTTTGATTCCATACGTGTTTCTAGTTATTATCTGGCTCTGCCTTTTCATAATTTAAATAAGAGGAATTTGGTTTATTTATTTCTTTTCTCCCTGGCTAGCTATCCTATTATTTGAGGTGGCTAGTCTGCCCCACTTATTGAGTCCTTTTGACTCACCCTTGTTTGTTGTTTGTTTCTTGTCTATCTATTTCGTTTCGGCAGGTTCGCTCCAGGATTGAGTTCGCCACGTTGTAAAGGAGCGAAGACGACTTCAGCTATCAGGGTGAGCCAACTTTTATTCCGGATGGCCACCAGTTTATTGGTTAATTACCAATTCAGTTGCATTTTGCTCCTTTCAGGAGGTATCTGTCTTCTTTCGTACTCTTAGATGTCTAGTCTGGATAGCCCTAAACCTAGTATGTTGGGTAGTCAGCTGTAATTTTCTTTCGTACAGCTTAGAGGTGTCAATATGTCTGTATGTTTTTTTTAGTCCTGTCTTTATTTATTAATTTTTATATTTATTTTCCTAATTTAATTGGTAAGGGTTCGCCCGACAGGTCCAGGAGAGGATGTCGGGTGCCCGCACGGCCTAACCGGATTCCGGGCCATGTCACTACCAATATGAATCGATGTTTCATTTTTGGTCTAAATGGGATCCTATAGCTCTTAATTACCCCAACTTTGAACGAAAGTTATAAAACACTATAGCTCTTAATTACCCCAACTTTGAACGGAAGTTATAAAACACATGCTCGACCTACTCGCGAAAAAAAATCTCGAATCGGATCCTCGGAATACAAGACAAAGGTCATACGAAAGGAGAATTAGTTCCAACTCTAAGAACATATGAAAAACTATCAGAATGACCTCAGATTTCATTTTCGAAAGTTCACACAGGTCAAAAATGACAACACAAACCTAAAGATACTTTTTGATTTTGACGCGAAGCTCATTTACTTAAATCGAGATCGAAAACCATAATTTTTATTTTACCGACAGTCTAACACTAATGGAAATCGTCTTCCAAGACTTACCAAACGAGGTCCGATTTAGCTCAAACTTTACAGATCCTAATGGACCTTACACAGCTTTTAAGATTGTCGGCTTGCCATTCAGAGTCATAAATCCTAAAATGACTAGACAATGTTGTTTCAATCACACCATCATGTACAACAGTATCTTGACTCGGAGACTCATTCACACCGTTATTTAGTACAAATGGAAACTCAGTCTCATAAAAAATTACATCTTGAGATTCCAAAAACTCTTTAGCATCAAAATCTTACAACTTCCATTCCTTATTTATATTTAGATATCCCACAAAGGCACACTGACGACTCTTGCTTTCAAACTTACCTCATGTTCGTCCTAGCTTACGGGAATAATACAACAATCCAAACACTCTTAAATGATCATAATATGGAATTACACCCATCAATATTTCATACGGGGTCTTCCCATTTAACACCAAAGAAGGAGTATGATTAATCAAGTAACATGTCGTCAAAACACACTCTCCCCAAAACTCAATCGGAAAGTGTGCTTGAAATCTAAGTTCCCGGGCTACATTCAAGATCTGTTGATGTTTTCTTTCAACTCTTTCATTTTGTTTTGGTGTCCCTGCACAAGATGTTTAAAAGAGAATTCCCTGTTCACGGGAAAAGGTTTTCATACTGGTAAATTCTGTTCTATTTTCACTTTGGACACTCTTGATTTGTTCATTAGATTGCCTTTCCACCATTTGCAAAGAAATTTTTCAATGTTTAACCAACTTCTTTCTTATCAATCAATAAGAACATCCATACAACTCATGAGATGTTATCAACAATTATTATATAGTAAGAGGCACCATATGAAGATTCAGTTCTTTAAGGACCCACATTGTATTAACTCAAAACTTTCGGAAGCTTTATTTTCGCTGAAAGGAAATACATTCGTAGGTTCTATTTTGCCCTATGGCATATGTATCATATGCCTTTTTCATTTAATCTACTACTACAATTCCTAACTTCTTGTATTGGAAGAGAATTCATTACTTGAGCCGAAGGATTTCCTAACCTTTGATGGCATAAATTCAAAACGTCCGCTTTCACTGGCTTAATCCGTGGTATGGTCCGAAAATAATACAGTCCATCCTTTCATTCACCCACGCCAATCAACTTCCCTGTGGTCCAATCCTGCATAACACATAATTTATTAGTGAATTATACATTACAATCAAACTTATCAATTAGTTGAGACACTGAAACCAAACTGCGCATTATTTCGGGCACATAAAGGACATTTCAGAGGGTCACGTGATCATTACGTATGATAGATCATTCTTTTATGGCCATGGCACTGCTTCTATTTGGTAGACCCATCAGATAGTGCATAAATCTCTAAGGTATTTAACTCTCTGGTCATATAATTTGAGGCTCATGTACCAATTATCCACAGACTACAAGCTATCTTAACATTTAACCGACCACTTGTGCTCGTCTTCTCCCTGATCCAGCAATCTCAAGAACATTTGCACTTGCTTACTACGCAATACGGGGACCCTAGAGCTCTCAGGTCCTATTTTATTTTTCGCTCTACATTTACTCGTGTGCCTTCACGACCACTCGAAGTCTTTTTGAGCATATCTCATTTTTGACTACTCAGGACTTCATTACGAGCACAAGATAAATTCTCATTACGAGAATCAAATTTCCACCACTTCAGATACCCAATAATCTCATAACAATATTTTGGATTATGTCTTGAACGACCATAGTTCGGACACTTCACCCCTTTCCACTTATTTTCCATACTTCTCCGGGAGAATGTCGCTCTTTGCACAACAAAATGTCCCCGAGAAAACCTTTTCACTCAATCATTTTGAATATCCTTTGAACTCTCTCCTGGAATCTGAATGGTTTCATCCACAGAACCATACTTCTTCTGGACACACAAGACTATTTGAACTAGCATTGCCCATTTATCATAGAACATGATGTCGCACATATATTTAATCCTTCCATCACCAGTCCCTTCAACAACAATATTTTTGTCCATTACGAGACCGGTGTTGGCTGGCGGAGCAGCTGTATATTCACACATTCATAGAGAGATTTCACAATTCTGAACGATTAGAAGGTGGCTCTGATACCATGGTAAAATGGAAACAACATGACAGTTTTGGGGTGAAACTTATCACTATTTCTCATTCCTTCAATGGGTATTTATACAAGTTGAAAACCCGAACCTAACTTGGTAATTAAGTAACTAATGAGTCAAGCCCAAATGATACAAATAAAATCAAATTGCACTAATTATAAGTATGCCCCTAAATTCTACTCTATTTACATGCTATATAATTACCTATATGACATTACTAAGCTTCTTGTAATAGTGGTTATACCTCAATTACTTATCAAAAGTTGACTGCTCCTTATTTAGCTCCCTAAATATATGGTAATTAGTCAAAATCACCCGTTTGTGAAGTGTATTTGGCTTAAGCCAATAGTACGTGCCATAAAGTTGGTCATATAACGAAGGAAGAAAAGATGGATCAAAGGCTGGGCCCATTATTTTTCTAGTTTTTATTTTAATTTTTCTCTTTCTATTTAAAAGAAGTTAAATGAAAAACTTCAGATTTTAATCGAACTGCTTAATGATTTTAGCTTAAGAAAGGAATTCCAAAACTCTTCGTTGTTCACAATCCTATGAGATGGTGACAAACATTATTTTCCCCAGAAACTTTCTCTCTTTAACCAAGGGCTTTCGACATACATTGAACTAATATATGCCAACTATAGAATAGCCATGGCTAGAGGTCGAGTACGACAAAAACAACACCTGATTGTCACTGTTTGGTGCTATAGTGAGTGTCTATGTGACAATAGAAACCTTTGAGCAAGGGAATAAATATAGTTTAGTAACGTCAACTTTAGCTCAGTTCAACCGTGTTAGTTAAAATGGGACTCTGCAAGAGGAAATAATATACTTTATCATATATAGTACATAAGGTAGTAAATGGTAAAAAGGAGATTAAATTTGATAAATAAGAGGTAGAATTGGAAACTGAAAAATGATAATTCACTCAACTGCTCATGTTAAGGATGTGTGCGCCTACATAAAATTACATTTAAAATATTACAGCGTGAAGATAGTTCAAAGTGGTGACACCTCTCTGTTTTTTACATGAGATGTCATGGGCGGCTTCTCTGCCATGCCCGATGACTCCTTGGGCGGGCCCTGTGGTACCCTAGCAAGCCTCGAATCCTAGTGCCAGTGAAGGTTCCATTGTCTTGGATGCGCCAAGATATATATGTGCATCTACGTATCTCACCCCACCAGTTGAGCATCCCTGTGTGCAGAAAGCAAACAGTGCCCTCAAAGCTTTGCCGCAGCCAGCGCCTGCACACCTTGCACTTGATTGTGCAGCTGTGATGCACCCCGCGCATGCGCACCCCAAAGTTATCTACTATGCGCTGATGCCGAAACGACTGACCGAGAGGAGTTTTCCCTTACTCCGGCAAGTAGGCAATCATCCTTCTTCTTGCACTCAGGCACCTGCCCAGTCGCAGGGATTTCAATTAGATCTCGATCAGCTAAAGAAATTCCACGATCCAGTAAAGATTGAGAGCGTGGTGGCAGTTATTCTTCAGAAGGTAATTATCAGTATAGCGGCTTAGTTCAGCCGCAGAGGCAGTTTTAAGAACTACCAATCTGGCAGGATATTGAGGTATCTGATGTAGTACACCCATGTATTTCTTCTTCTCTTAAATGTGAGTAAGATTTGATTCTTTTGATCGATCTAGAAATGGTGTATCTTATCATGTTTCAATGGTTTCCTTGGATATTTTTTCTATTAAGAATCGATTGCGGTAGAGGGGTGAGCATCTAGTGTGATTTATTTAGGGAATTTGTGAGACCTTATTAGTTTATATGATTTAAATATGAGAGATTTGGGAGTGAGTGTCGGTATTGTCTGCTTAACATCTTGTTACGCCACCTTCTGTTACTATGTCAATTCAGTTTACCTCTCTCATCGAAATTCAATGTTGGTAGGATAATGGGATCCTAATTCGTTACCATCAGAAAGTGTTATCGTTTCTTCCGGTGCAAAGTAATTAGTAAGTAATATTCGATCTACGTATCTCCTCTCGGTTCAAAACACTAGTAAAGTCATGTTATCCTATGAGCTTGTCTGAGTTATAAAAGGGTTTCTGGTAAATTGTCAGAGTTTCCTTCTTATTGGGAGTTTCCTTCGATAAAGCTCATTTAATATCAGTTTCTTCAATTGCGATTCTTGGGCTACTTTGACTCGTAAGTAGTCTAGCTTTGGTAGCCAAGCAAATAAGAAGATGAGCTTCCTGAAGCTCTAATTATTTCTATCCTCGGTCCATTTCTATTTTTTCTTCATCCGGCACTATTGAGCTTGGGCGGTTGGTAGCCGCTTGTGATGTTCCTTGTGTTGAGCCAGAGTACGTGTTATTGTAGCCGGGTAAGCATATTATTATTTTTCAAGGCTTCTAAGGGTAATAGAAGTACCATCCATCAGGCGATGGTGTTTACGGCAAAGGTATGGAGTTGTGAACTCGAGAGTTGCAGCTGTTTGGCAACTCGAAAGGGTAGTTGGTAGCTTAGGTCTGCCTACATTCAACCTTTAGCTAAATCTTCTTTAGTCCAGCAGACTGTGCGAGGATGGTTATTCCTATTCAAATAGCTGCATGAGTTTGTGCTTTAAGTGGAGGAGTCTTCCTCCAAATATTGAATGGTAATACTAAATCTCTAAGGCGTTGATACCACTTTTGTCAAGACCCAATCTAGGGCCACGACAGAAACCTACAATGAGTGTCGATCATTGCTAAACTCTCTAATAATCTATTAATGCTCGAGATAAGCTAGCAACCTGATCATATATACGTACCTATCTGTTGAAAGCATAAAGTCTGGAAAGATGACACGACTTTAACTTGCTGGCAATTAGAACACTGAGCCACAAATTCTGCTATGTCATACTTCATTCCGTCCCACCAATAAATCTGCTTAAGATCATGGTACATCTTAGTCGAACCTGGATAAACAGTGTATTTGGAATAATGTGCCTCTATCATAATCTGTCCACGTAAATCTACAACATCAGGAACACAAAGTCTATCTTTATACATGAGAACACCGTCAGTAGTAACCTTGTATGGTGACTCCAGTTTTCTTCTTGCTATCTGTCTGTATTCAATTAGAGCTGGATCCTCATACTGGCGCTATTTTACTTCATAAAACTTTAGAGTTAAAGGTCTAGTGCAGCTTATCGTCCATCCATCATTGGCATATTTCTTTCACACCTCAACTCTTTGAGAAGTTACTTTAGCGTTATAAGTGCACATACAATCTAACTTTGTTGCTGGTATTCTGTCATATTTTCACTTTTTCAAGTCATAACATTTTCAACTCAAAGACAATACCCTGAAGTAGATGTTCAGTCTGAAGATCATTCCTGGTTTGTATCATACTATCCAGTAGTATTTGCATGATCCTTATCCTTATATGATAGACCATGTTCAGATGAACCTTTGACATACATTAGGATAGGAGTAACTACATTCCTACAAGGAGCTTGTGGAACAACACTAACATAACTGAGATGTTGCATAGTGCATTCGTAAAAATAATATAGCTTGCATCAAATCTTCTATAGTGTGTAGTGACAAGGTACTTCAAAAGCTTCCCCTATTGCATCAAGCATGAGCTAATTCTTAGTTCCATCGACTTGTTCTATATCGAAAAGTATATCAAAGAGGTGATTATCGGCTGAATCATGTTAATCCATCTAGAGTTCCGTATATCTTTGTTTTAAAAAAATAAAACTTTCCTCTCATGATCGAGGAAGGGTCAGTTTAGTCAAAATAAGCTGGGCAATGGTGTTATCATATTATCCAGATATGTTTTATTCCAAGAGTTCGGTGTTCATGTTATAATTCTGATTCTGCAATCATGAGATAATATCCGTGGAGTAGCTTATGAAGGTCGTGCAAGTTCTTTTGTTATCTGTGCGAATTCTTTTTTCTTTAGACTTAGGCTCATTCGAGAATGAACGAGAGTATAAGTGGAGGAGAATAAAACGACCTCGGTCAGTCGTTTCGAAGTTAGGATTCCGATTGGCATACCGATAATTTTAAAATATTCGTAAGGTCCATTAGGACCTATCTGTAAAATTTGAATTAAATCAGACCTCGTTTGGTACGTATCGGAAGAAAATTTCAGTTTTTATTGTCGCTAAATATTAAAAAGAGATATTCGAGCTCAATTTTGGCGAATGAAATCCGATTCGAAATCCGAAAGCGCCGTTGGGTTCGTATGATTATTTATGACTTTTGTGAACTTTCGAAAGTGAATTTTGAAGTTGTTCGGCTAGTTTCCGCTAAAATACCGAAAGTTAAATAATTTGATCTTTTTCCATTTAAATTCGCATCTTGTGTTTCGGGAACCCGATTTGAGATCGGCCTTAGCGAGTATGCTACATATATTTTTTATAACTTGTATGCAAAAGTTGAAATTATTTCGAATATCGTAGGGTACCATTTTAATTTTTGTCATGAAAAGAAAAGAAAATAAAAGAAAAGAAAAGAGAAAACGACAAAAGAAAAAGGAAAGCAAAAGAAAGTTAATGACGGTGGACATATGGCTAAGGATATAAATTATCCTTTAGCTTAAGTTCAGAAAAGGAAAAGAAACAAAAGAGGAACAGAAACAAAACGAGAAAAGAGAAAGATTAGCGAAGTGAAAGAGAAAATGCCAGAAAATACGAAAAGAGCCGGAGAAAAATAGTATTTTCACCCCGAAACATTCAGATAATGATCTTAATATATTATTTGAGTTTAATACGTGTGTTTGAATATATTTTGACGGTAAAAATTGGGATATTAGACATTGTTTTAATAAGATCAATTTATAGTTTAAAGGGTCAATTGGACCCCGATAATGAAATTAATTATATATTTGTAGTCAGTGAGTTATGGGCAACATATAAATGTAATTTATTTAGGGTTTGTTTTTGTGACCTTAAACCCTGTACATAGGCCTGGCCTGCGTATTGCGTATGTGAATAGGGTATCAGGTTCCTAACCGGATTACCCTAAGATGTGAGGAATGAAGCATTTAGCCTAATTTAATATATTTTTCTGCTTATTGAATAGAGTGGGATCGTTTGGCAATGAAACCAAAGGATAAAGCGGTGGTTGATTAGCAATACTAACTTTTGGAAGAGGTAAGTGTTTATATCCATTTCTTTGGAGGTACCTGGCCTCATGGATTTTCTACCACGTGTTCCTTACGTGTGTAGCTGCCGATAGGCATACTCATTACGCCTTAGCTTTGGATTTACATTGTATATTATATGTTATGTCCTGTTGTTGGTATTGCATTGAGGATCTGAGCATTGTACTCTGGCTGTGGGTTGACATATACTTCCCGGCAGTCGATGAGAGTCCCACGCCGGTGAAGGGTTATCATTGCATCATATTGAGGGTAGGAGGATTCCGCTCTCGGAGCAGGAGTATTCCGCTCCATTGCATCATATTGAGGGTAGGAGGATTCCGCCCTCAGAACAGGAGGATTCCGCTCCATTGCATCATATTGAGGGTAGGAGGATTCCGCCCTCGGAGCAGGAGGATTCCGCTCCATTGCATCATATCGAGGGTAGGAGGATTTCGCCCTTGGAGCAGGAGGATTCCGCTCCATTCATTTGGTACATGTGACCATTTGCATCATATTTCATTTCATTTCATCTCATTTCATTTCATACCATTGTGTAGACTTGTGGTACATAACTATTGTTCTGCTTATACGTGCATTACTTATTTGTTGATATGTTTCTGGCTCGTAATCCTGGTTGAGTTTATTGTTTCATACATGTTTCTAGTTATTATCTGGCTATGCCTTTTTATAATTTAATTAAGAGTAATTTGGCTTATATGTTTCTTTTCTCCCTGGCTAGCTATCCTGTTCTTTGAGGTAGCTAGTCTGCCCCACTTATTGAGTCCTTTTGACTCACCCTTGTTTGTTGTTTGTTTTTGTTTATCTATTTCGTTTCGGCAGGTTCGCTCCAGGATTGAGTTCGCCACGTTGTGAAGGAGCGAAGAGGACTTCAGCTGTATGGGGTGAGACAGCTTTTATTCCGGATGGCCACCAGTTTTATGTTTATTATTTCAGTTGCATTTTGCTCCCTTCAGGAGGTATTTGTCTTCTTCTGTACTCTTAGATGTCTAGTCTGGATAGCCCTAAACCTAGTATGTTGGGTAGTCAGCTGTAATTTCTTTTGTGCAGCTTAGAGGTATCAGTATGTCTATTTTTTTTTAGGTCTTGTCCTTATTTATGAATTGTTATATTTATTTTCCTAATTTAATTGGTAAGGGTTTGCCCGACGGGTCTAGGGGAGGAAGTCGGGTACCCACACATCCTAACCGGAATCCGGGTCGTGTCAGATGCATCATGCCCTGCGCGCGCCATAAAGTCGCAGACAAGGATGCAGCCTCTCCAAGTGCCGTACACCATTGTAAATATAGATAGATTTTCATTGTATATTTATAATATGAATGTCTAGCCTTTTGTTGTCAACTCCTAGGACTTTGGTTTATTTGTTTAAAGCATATATCAATGGGATCAAGTATTCAAATCTTTGTAAACTTTCATATTTTTGCTTATGTTTCTGACACGACCCGAAATCCGGTTAGGCCGTGCGGGCACCCGACAGCTTCCCCTAGACCCGTCGGGCGAACCCTTACCAATTAAATTAGGAAAATAAATATAATAATTCATAAATAAGGACAAGACTTTAAAATAAAAACACAGACATACTGATACCTCTAAGCTGTACAAAAGAAATTACAGCTGACTACCCAACATGATAGGTTTAGGGCTATCCAGACCAGACATCTAAGAGTACAAAAGATGACAAATACCTCCTGAAGGGAGCAAAATGCAACTGAAATAATAACCAACAAACTGGTGGCCATCCGGAATAAAAACTGGCTCACCCTGACAGCTGAAGTCGTCTTCGCTCCTTCACAACGTGGCAAACTCAATCCTGGAGCGAACCTGCCGAAACGAAATAGATAGACAAGAAACAAACAACAAACAAGGGTGAGTCAAAAGGACTCAATAAGTGGGGCTGACTAGCCACCTCAAAGAATAGGATAGCTAGCCAGGGAGAAAAGAAACAAATAAACCAAATTCCTCTTATTTAAATTATAAAAAGGCAGAGCAAAATAATAACTAGAAACTCGTATGGAATCACAAACTCATCAATAACCAGGAACGTAATACAGCCAGAACATATAGGTATCCCGAACACATCAACAATAAGAAATACATCCTGTTGCGGCGTGCAACCTGATCCATATATTCATCCTGTTGCAGCGTGCAACCCGATCCATATATTCATACCGCTGCGACGTGCAACCCGATCCATATATTTATACCGTTTCGGCGTGCAACCCGATCCCCGCAACTTAGAATACGAGCCAGAAATATATAGGCAAACTGTAATATGTCCACAACATGGTGTACATACCGCATACATAAAATACAATATATTACACACAATAGTCAGTACGCGGTGCAATGAGATGGGATGAATGCGGCCATGCAATGCAGTCACATACTCTTGATACCTATCTCCGGCGCGGGACTCTCATCGTCTACCAGGAGATATATGCAATAATGACCCTTCACCGGCTCGGGACTCTCATCGATTACCGGAAAGTATATGTAATGATGACCCTTCACCGGTGCGGGACTCTCATCGCCAACCGGGAAGTATATGCAATAATGACCCTTCACCGGTGCGGGATTCTCATCGCCAACCGGGAAGTATATGCAATAATGACCCTTCACCGGTGCGGGACTCTCATCGCCAACCGGGAAGTATATGTAATAATCCAAACCAGAGTGCAATGCTCATATGTTTAATGCAATACCAACAACAGGGCATAACATATAAGTTACAATGTAAATTCAAAGCTAAGGCGTAATGAGTACGCCTATCGGCAGCTACACACGTAAGGAACACGTGGTAGAAAATCCACGAGGCTAGGTGCCTCCAAAGAAATGGATATAAACACTTACCTCTTCCAAAATTAACACTGCTACCCAACAACCGCTTTATTCTTTTGGATTCATTGCCAAACAATCCCACTCTATTCAATAAGCAGAAAAGTATATCAAATTAGGCTAAAGGCTTCATTCCTCACATATTAGGGCAATCCGGTTAAGAACCTGATACCCTATTCGCATACGCAACACGCAGGCCAGGCCTATATACAGGGTTTAAGGCCACATAACCAAACCCCAAATAATTTACATTTATAAGTTTCCCATAACTCACTCAGTACGAATATATTATCAATTTCATTATCGCGGTCCATTTGACCCTTTAAACTATCCATTTACGTCATTAGGGCGATGTCTAAGATCCCTAATTTTACCATTAAAATATATTCAAACATACGTAATAAACTCAAATAATATATTAAGATCATTACCTGAATGTTTCAGGGTGAAAATTCTACTTTTCTCCGGCCCCTTTTCTCATTTTCTGGCATTTTTTTCCATTTCTCAATTCCTCTTTTTCCGTTCTCGTTTTTCTATTACGTTTCTCCGTTCTCTGACTTTCATTGTATAGCTACTTAAATCATACTGGAACCGCCTCACTTCATTTTTTTTTTTTTTTTGCTTTCTCTTATTTTGTCTTTTCCCTATTTTGTTTTATTTTCTTTTCTTTTATTTTCTTTTCTTTTCGCGACAAAAATTAAAAAGGTATCCTACGATATTCGAAATAATTCCAACTTTTGCATACAAGATATACAAAATATATGTAACATACTCGCGAAGGCGGATCTCAAATTGGACTCCCGAAACTCAAGATGCGAATTTAAATGAAAAAAAGTCAAATTATTTAACTTTCGGCATTTTAGCGGAAACTAGCCGGACAACATCGAAATTCACTTTCGAAAGTTTACAAAAATCAAAAATAATCATACGAACCTAACGGCGCTTTCGAAATTCGAATTGGAGATCATTCGGCAAAACCGAGCTCGAAAATCTCTTTTTAATATTTATTGCCAATAAAACTGAATCCTTCTTCCGATGCCTACCAAACGAGGTCTGATTTAGCTCAAATTTTACAGACAGGTTCTAATGGATATTACGAATATTTTAAAATTATCGGCACGCCAATCGGAGTCTTAACTTCCGAAACGACTGACCGAGGTCGTTTCATTCTCCTCCACTTAAACTCTCGTTCGTCCTCGAACGAGCCTAAATCTAAAGCATGATTTACGCAGATAACAAGAGAACTTGCACAACCTTCATAAAGTACTCCACGGATATTATCTCATAATTACAGAATCAGAGTTATAACACGCACATCAAACTCTTGGATAAAACATATTTTGATAATATGATAACATCATTGCCCAACTTATTCGGACTAAGCCGACCCTTTCTCGATCATGAGAGAGGAGTTCTATATTTTCGAAACAAAGATACACGAAACTTTGAATGGGTTAACATGATTCAGCCGATAATTACCTCTTCGATATACCTTTCGATATAGAACAGGTCGATGGAACTAAGAATTAGCTTACGCTTCAGCAACGCCTTAGAGATTTAATATTATGATTCGGTATCAATTGGAGGAAGACTCCTCCACTTAAAGCATAAACTCATACAACTAATTTGAATACAAATAACCATCCTCGCACAGTCTGCTGGACTAAAGAAGGTTTAGCTAAAAGCTGAACGTAGGCACACCTAAGCTACCAACTACCCTTTCGAGTTGCCAAACAGCTGCAACTCTCAAGTTTACAACTCCATACATTTGCCGTAAACACCACCGCCTGATGGATGGTACTTCTATATAAACATTTCGGCAGAGTTTTCCCTGAAACTGGATGATCAGCAAAAACAGAACCAGCACTATACTATACATGGGAATGGATACCCGGATAAACTGATATCCAAAACAATAATATGCTTACCCGGCTATAATAACACGTACTCTGGCTCAACACATGGAACGTCACAAGCGGTTACCAATCGCCCAAGCTCACTAGTGCTGGACGAAGAAGAAATGAAAATAGATCGAGGATAGAAATAATTAGAGCTTTAGGAAGTTCATCTTCTTCTTTGCTTGGCTACCAAAGCTAGACTACTTCCGAGTCAGGCGAGCCAAAGAATTGAAATTGAAGAGATAGACATTAAATAAGCTTTATGGAAAGACATCCATATCAGTTTAACCTCCCAATAAGAAGGAAATTCTGACAATTTACCATAAACCCTTTTATAACCCAGATAAGCTCATGGGATAACATGACTCTACAAACATCTTGAACCATGGGAGACACATAGATCAAATATTACTTACTAACCACTTTACACCGGAAGAAACGATAACACTTTCTGATGGTGACGAATTGGGATCTCATTATCCTACTAACACGGAATTCCGAGAAGAGAGGTATACTAATTTGATATAATAATAAAATATGGCACAACAAGTTGCCAGGCAGACGATACCGACACTCACTCCCAAATCTCTCACATTTAGACCCAATAAATTAGTAGGGTCATCATAAATTCCAGGAGTAAATCATATCAGAAACTCACCCCTCTACCGCAACCGATTCTTAATAGAAACGACATCCAAGGAAACCATTGAAACATGATAGGACACACCATTTCCAGATCGATCAAAAGAATCAAATCTTACTCATAATTAAGAGAAGAAGGAATACATGGGAGTACTACATCAGATACCTCAACATCCTGCCAGACTAGCAGTTCATAGAACTGCCTCTGCGGCTGAGCTAAGCCGCTATACTGATAATTACCTTCTGAAGAACCACTGCCACCACGCTCTCAACCTCTACTGGATCGTGGCGTTTCTCTGGCTAATTAAGATTTAAATAAAATTCCCTACGACTGTACAGGTGCCTGATGACAAGAGAAAGGACGATTGTCTACTTGCTGGAGTAAGGAAAACTCCTCAAAGGATAACCAGACTCATGATAGTGATAACAGCTTTTCATTAAAAATGGAAACTGGATAGATTATAGATAGCTACAAAGAGAAAACGGAGTCTATTTTGATGAACTACTAACGCACTTTGAGAATCACGCTTTACAAGCTGAGATAACCTGGAAGGTGACCTCCCAAAATAATCAGAACTTTCACCTCCAAATGAGGTACCATGGTTACCCACCAGGGCCGTGGGATCTCTTACTTTCCCGCTCTAACTTATAGTATGCCTCGAACTTTCGGGCAATATTAACAACAACATCAAATAAAATCCAAACCTCAATTTCTCGAGCCATCTGGGATTTCAAGGAAAAATAAATGTCATCAATAAATCTCTGAATCTCTCGAAAGGCTCATGAACTAGTTCTAACGCATATCCAGCCATTCTATAAAATTCAATTTCATATTCTGAAACACCAACAGGCTAACCGACAGGCTACCTTGTCTAATCCACTAAACTGGCAACACTTTTCATCTCGCTCACTACTCGAAAGAAATTTTTTTTTTCCACGAATCTAGAAGAAAAATCGAACCAAGTTAACTAAAAAGAGAGCGGTCCACCAATCCAGGGCTGGACCTTGAAACTGGAAAGCAGGATAATCAACACTATACCGTTCGATATAATCAAGAGCCTGAAGGATACAAATACCCTGATATTATTTTTTTAAAAAAACTTCACGGGGTTTATCTGATGCATTGCTTAAGAATATCGGAAGGTTCAACCGTGTAAAATAATGCAACCCCTTCGGACACTATGACCGAACTGATACCTCGGCTGGCTAACAAGTCAGAACAATTAGAGGTACAACACATACTACCTCCGGAATATAATTTACTACAGTAATATTAAGAACCAGAAAAGGAGCTCCCTGAGACCGAACGTCTGCACATGCGGCAACCTGATAGGCTGCCTAGCGAATAATAGGTTGTTGTGGTATCTGCGTCGCCAAGATTCTCGTAAAAGCATTGTAGAGCCAAGGGAACCACAAGGCCCTGCTCCCTTGCCCATCGCGAGCTCTTACCTCCGAACTAGATCATCAGCACGATCAAAAATTCTTGGGGCTTCGTCAGTGCTAGCCCCACGCTAGACTGCTTCCTCTTGAACTCATACCATTTGCTGATTTGTCGCACGAGGGTTCACAATTACCACGAAGGAATTAACGAATTAACGAAAATACTTTTGAATCCTAGATCGACGCACGATCAGAAAAGAAGGAAGTGAAACTTCCTAAATGCCGTCATAGCCTCTCGTAGATAAGTACGGACGTCTACGTACCCATCAGCGAGACTCTACTAGACACTGTCTTAGTCTGGATAGATTCGTAACTGGGCTCTGATACATACTGACACGACCCGAAATCCGGTTAGGCCGTGCAGGCACCCGACAGCTTCCCCTAGACCCGTCGGGCGAACCCTTACCAATTAAATTAGGAAAATAAATATAATAATTCATAAATAAGGACAAGACTTTAAAATAAAAACACAGACATACTGATACCTCTAAGCTGTACAAAAGAAATTACAGCTGACTACCCAACATGATAGGTTTAGGGCTATCCAGACCAGACATCTAAGAGTACAAAAGATGACAAATACCTCCTGAAGGGAGAAAAATGCAACTGAAATAATAACCAACAAACTGGTGGCCATCCGGAATAAAAACTGGCTCACCCTGACAGCTGAAGTCGTCTTCGCTCCTTCACAACGTGGCAAACTCAATCCTGGAGCGAACCTGCCGAAACGAAATAGATAGACAAGAAACAAACAACAAACAAGGGTGAGTCAAAAGGACTCAATAAGTGGGGCAGACTAGCCATCTCAAAGAATAGGATAGCTAGCCAGGGAGAAAAGAAACAAATAAACCAAATTCCTCTTATTTAAATTATAAAAAGGCAGAGCAAAATAATAACTAGAAACACGTATGGAATCACAAACTCATCAATAACCAGGAACGTAATACAGCCAGAACATATAGGTATCCCGAACACATCAACAATAAGAAATACATCCTGTTGCGGCGTGCAACCTGATCCATATATTCATCCTGTTGCAGCGTGCAACCCGATCCATATATTCATACCGCTGCGACGTGCAACCCGATCCATATATTTATACCGTTTCGGCGTGCAACCCGATCCCCGCAACTTAGAATACGAGCCAGAAATATATAGGCAAACTGTAATATGTCCACAACATGGTGTACATACCGCATACATAAAACACAATATATTACACACAATAGTCAGTACGCGGTGCAATGAGATGGGATGAATGCGGCCATGCAATGCAGTCACATACTCTTGATACCTATCTCCGGCGCGGGACTCTCATCGTCTACCAGGAGATATATGCAATAATGACCCTTCACCGGCTCGGGACTCTCATCGATTACCGGGAAGTATATGTAATGATGACCTTTCACCGGTGCGGGACTCTCATCGCCAACCGGGAAGTATATGCAATAATGACCCTTCACCGGTGCGGGACTCTCATCGCCAACCGGGAAGTATATGTAATAATCCAAACCAGAGTGCAATGCTCATATGTTTAATGCAATACCAACAACAGGGCATAACATATAAGTTACAATGTAAATTCAAAGCTAAGGCGTAATGAGTACGCCTATCGGCAGCTACACACGTAAGGAACACGTGGTAGAAAATCCACGAGGCTAGGTGCCTCCAAAGAAATGGATATAAACACTTACCTCTTCCAAAATTAACACTGCTGCCCAACAACCGCTTTATTCTTTTGGATTCATTGCCAAACAATCCCACTCTATTCAATAAGCAGAAAAGTATATCAAATTAGGCTAAAGGCTTCATTCCTCACATCTTAGGGCAATCCGGTTAAGAACCTGATACCCTATTCGCATACGCAACACGCAGGCCAGGCCTATATACAGGGTTTAAGGCCACATAACCAAACCCCAAATAATTTACATTTATAAGTTTCCCATAACTCACTGAGTACGAATATATTATCAATTTCATTATCGCGGTCCATTTGACCCTTTAAACTATCCATTTACGTCATTAGGGCGATGTCTAAGATCCCTAATTTTACCGTAAAAATATATTCAAACATACGTAATAAACTCAAATAATATATTAAGATCATTACCTGAATGTTTCAGGGTGAAAATTCTACTTTTCTTCGGCCCCTTTTCTCATTTTCTGGCATTTTTTTCCATTTCTCAATTCCTCTTTTTTCGTTCTCGTTTTTCTATTACGTTTCTCCGTTCTCTGACTTTCATTGTATAGCTACTTAAATCATACTGGAACCGCCTCACTTCATATTTTTTTTTGCTTTCTCTTATTTTGTCTTTTCCCTATTTTGTTTTATTTTCTTTTCTTTTATTTTCTTTTCTTTTCGCGACAAAAATTAAAAAGGTATCCTACGATATTCGAAATAATTCCAACTTTTGCATACAAGATATACAAAATATATGTAACATACTCGCGAAGGCGGATCTCAAATTGGACTCTCGAAACTCAAGATGCGAATTTAAATGAAAAAAGTCAAATTATTTAACTTTCGGCATTTTAGAGGAAACTAGCCGGACAACATCGAAATTCACTTTCGAAAGTTTACAAAAATCAAAAATAATCATACGAACCTAACGGCGGTTTCGGAATTCGAATTGGAGATCATTCGGCAAAACCAAGCTCGAAAATCTCTTTTTAATATTTATTGCCAATAAAACTGAATCCTTCTTCCGATGCCTACCAAACGAGGTCTGATTTAGCTCAAATTTTACAGACAGGTTCTAATGGATATTACGAATATTTTAAAATTATCGGCACGCCAATCGGAGTCTTAACTTCCGAAACGACTGACCGATGTCGTTTCAGTTTCTCTCCCCCTCGACACCACGTTGGCTTTTGTAATCGGTTGGATTTCTTAATACAAGCGAGTTGTAATGACTCTCTTTTCAATCACTCTCTTTATATACACTATGATTGACATCAGTCTTCTTGCCCGACACTGACGATCTAGTCTAGCGTGCGGTGGGGACCATCAGAAGGCATTGTTATGTCGCCTCTTTTGGAACTCGAGAAGGTGCCCGTAACAGTTGGTATCAGATCTTAGGCCCGACAGCGGCCGAAGGAAAAGTTGACAGACAATACTAGTCATGGCGGGTGGTCAGAAGACAAATTTTAAGCGGGTTGTTTCGCTCAAAGAAGTAGTCAGGCGCAAAGAGTGGTCATAGGGATTGTTCCTAATCTAAAAGCAAGTATCGACGAGAAACTAGATGATATTAATCGCCTCGCACGACAAAATGAGATAGATATTGCTCATATGAGCCAAGAAGATGAGAATGACCGTGTCGAGCTTACTATGGTCCAGTCTCAGCTAGATGTGAGCGAGGACGGGAGTGCTTCCATGGAGCAACATTTGGATGAAAATGCAGCATCCCATGCGGCGTTGCTGAAAATTGTAAATAATTGGATGCCTCAGTTTATACAGGGCCTTCTCAAATGAGGAGGAAATAATGGTGGGGGGTGCAATGAACTTGGCTCCCAATAAACAAACAAGATCCCATAGCCCAAGCACTACGGGGGTGCTCGAAATGCAAAAGAAATCAAAAACTCCATATTTAATTTGGAAGAGTATTTTGAGGCCATTGGTGGGTTGGAAGAATACCATATCGTCAAGAAGGCATCAATGTATCTTCAGGGCAACACCAAACTATGGTGGCGTGGAAAGATCCAGGCCATCAAGAATGACACAATAGAACTGGCTACTTGGGAGGAGCGGAAAGCAGCTATATGTGTACAATTCTTTCTAGAGAATGTCGAGTACATTGATCGACCAAGGCTCAAGTAATTGAGGCAGGCGAAGTGCATGTGGGAATACATACTTGAATTCACTGCACTTATGCTCAGCATTCAAGACGTGGGCGAGAAAGAGAAGCTCTTTACCTTCATGCAAGGGCTAAAAAGCTATGCTCATGCAGAACTGCTTCGGAAAAGGGTCGATACACTGACGAGGGAAATTTATGAAGCTGTATGTGTTGCTGATTATCAGATGGAGCCTTGAAATGACAAGACACAAATGACTCCACATCCAGCTAGCAACAACTACAAAAGGGGCCAGCATAATAGAAGTGGTCCTAGCAATGATATGGGACAACAGAGTGAAAACTACTCTACGGCCTTATATTCAAGCAGTAGCAACACTGCGTCTCAGAACAAAGGGAAGACAGCTTTTGTTCCTAAACATAGCTGTTATGATTGTGGTGATCCTCACAAAGTGGCTAATTGCCTAAATAGAAGGAAGGTGTGCGCCCATGAAACTTTTGAAGAGGATGAGGAGTAAGCTCCAATTTGTGCATTTTTTCACACGCTCTATCTATTTTTCAAGAAGTGGGTGAATTAAGTGTTGGTATTCAATTGAAAAATGAATCTAATATTGCAGGTCAGAAGGGGATGTCAAACCCCAGGCTGGCAAAAGCAAGGGGCTTATATATATTGATGTTCAGGTCAATGGAAAATCAGTTCGAGCGATGATAGATACTGGCGCTACTCATATTTATATGACAGAATTGAAGCAACTAGGCCTTGTTGTTGAGAAAGCTCATGGTCAGGTGAAAGCAATCAACTCCCCAACTCAACCTATTAGAGGTGTGGCGAAAGGATTCCCAATTAAATTGAGCCTGTATGAATGAAAGACTACAATGTTTGTAGTCACTATGGAAGATTTCAAACTAATAGTTTGCTTAGAATTCTTGCTGAAGACTCAGACCGAGGTTATGCCACATGGCGATGCCCTACTTATAATGGGGAAAAACTATGTACCTTCCCAACTCTATCTCGGAAGTTAAATGAAAAGAGCATCTCAGTCATACAACTGAAGAAGGGTGTCAAGAGACGGGAACCAACGTTCTTGACTACCATATGGTTGGACGAGATTAAGTAGGCTTCTGACCCTATACCTCCTGTTGTGAAGGATATATTGGTGGACTTTGAAGATTTCATGCCACCAGATCTACCTATGTAATTTTGGCCTAAGAGAGTTATCGATCATTAGATCGAATTAGTGCTAGGTATAAGGCTTCCTGCCCACGCACCATACCGAATCTCATAACTCGAACTTACCAAGCTTTGGAGATAATTGGCGAAATACTGGAAGCCAGAATAATTGTGCCCTCTAAGTCCCCTCACACGTCTTATGTGATGTACCAAAAGAAACATGATGGCTTCCTAAGGCTCTGTATGGACAATAGATAGCTGAATAAGATCACAACAAGAACAACTTTCCTATTCCACTGATGGCAGACTTGTATGACAGGTTGGGCGATGTCACAATATTTACTAAGATATACTTGAGATCAGGCAATTGGCAAGGGCATATCATAGAAGATGACGAGCACAAGACCACTTGTGTCATGAGATATGGATCCTTTGGTGTTTTGGTTATGCCGTTCTGCTTAACCAATGCTCCAACAATTTTTTGCATCCTGATGAACCAAGTCTATCGGCAATTTATAGATGAATTTGTGATTTTCTATTTGGATAAATTGTGGTATAAAGATGGACTATGAAGGACCATAAGGTGCACTTGAAAATGGTCTTGACAAGGTTATGGGAGAAAAAATTATATGCCAAACCGTCAAAATATGCTTTTGCCCAACAACAGATCAATTTTCCTGGGCATGTGGTCAAAGAGGAACATATTAAGATGGATCACGGAAACATTCAGGCTAGTGCAGATTGTCCACTACCGAAAGATATTCATGCCCTAAGATCTTTGTTTGTCCTCTACAACGTGAAAGATTATTCCCTGATATGTGTGCCCCTGACAAAGCTTCTGAAGAAGGCTACATCATAGGAGTGGTGCCCAAGGTGTGAGAAGGCCTTTGCTTCTCTGAAGTGTGGTATGTCTACTAGCCCAGTTTTGGCCCTTCCTAATATGACCAGACCATCTAAAGTACAAACTGATGCCTCAGACTTTTCCCTTGGTGGAGTGCTGATGAAGAATAGTCACCCGGTTTCTTAGTGAGAGCCGAAAGCTGAAGGATGTGAAGCGGAGCTAGGCCGCTCACGAGAAGGATTATTGAGTGTGGTCCATTGCTTGCGCTTATGGTGCCATTATTTGTTGCGAGTATCATTCGTGGTAAATACTGACAAAACTACTATTAGATAGTTTATGACACAATCAAAGCTGAATGGGAGACGAGCAAGATAGAAAGAACTTCTAGATGAGTTTCATTTTCACTAGGAATACAAGAGCAGGAAAATAAACCAAGTTGCTGAGGCGTTGATTTAGAGGATTGACCTAGCCATGGTGTGTGTACTTGCCTCCCTTAGGGGAAGCGAGGTAGCCACCAATATTAAAGATCAAATCAAGGATCTCCTTTGTCGTGATCCGGCTGCCTAGGACTTCATCAACCTTGTGGAGCGGGTAATACTCGGTAGTTTTGTATGGAGGACAAGTTCCTCAAAGTGAAAGGTAATCGTATTTATGTCCCTATGAGTGATTTGTGGAAGACCTTCTTGATGAAACGCCTTGATAGCCTTTGGGTCGGACATCTAGGAATGGATAGAGCTCTGGCGTGATTACAACGTGCATACTTTTGGCCCCAAATGGTGGATTTTATTGATAAATATGTGCGAACCTGCTTGGTCTGTTAGAAAGACAAACCTGGCCGCTTGATGCAAATAAGCCTTTTGGAACCTCTACCTGTCCCAAAGAGGATTGGGAAAGCGTTGATCATGCCAAACTATGCTCTATAAAAGAGACTAAGCAGTCACAACAAATATAGCTCGGTACTTAAAGTCCCGAGGTCGAATCCCACAGAGAACACTCAAAATCTAGTTGTTATTCTAACTAATTTATCTACCGATTAACTTCTAAGTGGTTTTATCTTACTTGATTGTGTAGTAATAACTAAATAACAATAAAATTAACAAGTAAATAAATCACAAGTAGTAGAGAAAAGGACTAATTCAAGAGATGGAGAACCTAGGATTGATCTACCCAACTCCTACCTATGTGTTAGAACAATGCTACAAAAAATATAACGTAGTTATTCCTATTAAACACTTGCTCCAAATTCACAACAATTCACTCCCGTTTAATAATTGTAATTTTCACTAACCAATTTCTCAATTACTTAATGAACATATGTCGGACTATAAGTATAGTTTGGGGTCAATGGTCACAAATCACCTTTTTGACAACCTAAGTAATGCTTTGGTTTTAGGTTGAAATATCGCTAAGCCTCTCCTTCTCTCTCTAGCTCTGGCGAATTTTTGGTGATATTTGGCGATCTTCTTCTCTAATCCTTCCATGGCCACACCGGCCACTGGACAGCCCCCCACTGGAGTTGTCCAGGCGTCACACAATACTACTCCTCCTGTGATTACACCCCTGTTGACTAAATCATTCATTTATATTCTAAACCCTACTACATAACCTTCTTCTATACTCTCCATTGCGGAACATATTATATAATTTCATCACGGTGAACCATCATTTGTTTGGGAAGATAAGGATGTTGAAAATATGGTGATACACGAAGAGCTTCAATATGCTGTTGTGGGAAAGGTTGTTTATGGTATGCATGATTTCCATGAATTAAAGAAGCAAATTCCATTACAGTGTGAAATTAAAGGGGAATTTTGCATTGGCTTTTTGGAGTCTCATCATGTTTTAATCACGCTTCCTCTATTAGTAGATTATGTTCACTTGTTGTCTCGACCAATCTTCTACATCAAGATAGGTCATATATTTCACCAAATGCGAGGTCTCAAATATGATTTTTTGTTTGATCCTAATAAGAAAACTTCTATTAGTGTTGCATGGATTTTGTTCCCTGGCTTACCTCCTGTATTTTTTTGTCAAAGAAGTTGTATTTGCTTTTGCAATGGCTGTGGGAAGACCTTTACAACTTGATGCTGCGACCAAGTCTAAAACTAGACCAAGTTGTGCAAAGGTAAAAGTTGAGGTGAGTCTTTTGGCGCATAGTCCTCAAAGACTTAGAATTGGGATTAAGAATTCTAACAATGATGAGATTAAGTACAAATGGATTAGGGCGAGATACAACTAAATTCCCAAGTACTGCAATGCGTGTAAACTGTAGGGTCACGATGAAGTTGAATATTTTGTTTTACACCCTGAATTGGTCCCAAAAGAAGAGTAAGATAAAGCAGTAGTTAATATAGCGAAGAAGGTGACTAACGTTGATGCTCCAGTGAAGATATTAACAAGTGGGGAAGCAGTTGGAACTATGCTTAATGTTGATACTGAAGTGTGGGTTGCAACTCATGATCAGTTTTAAAATAATAATCGAAGGACTGAAAGAAGCAGGTTTTTGCATTCAAATAGGAACCCTTATGCATGGAAGGTAACTAATAATAAAAATAAGCTAAAAACTCATGTTGTTACTATTGGGAATGCTTTTGTGTTGTTGGGAAATCAGGATGATGATAGTCATGTTGTAGAGAAATCTGATGCAGGTTTAAAAGGCCATGAGATGACAAACAAAGTTGATGGGCAATTAATTACTGAAGTTTGCATTTTGGAGGATAGGGAAGTTGTTGATCCGTGTCCAAAATATACTCACCCTGGGAATTGTTTGGACGTTAATAGCTCTGTTGATGTTGTACAAGTGGAGTCGTTAACCAAATTTAATAAGGAGATGGAGTTAAATACGAATAGGATTAATCCTAGTCCTGTTTAAACAGGTAGCAGTGTTTTGGACAAATTTAATACTCCTCAAAAGGGGGCGGTCAAAAGAGAATCTGGTGCAATTAATGAATTGGTGGCTGTGGGTTCTGGTGCACTTAATGTTGAAAAAGTTGGTACTAGAGAATGGGCTTCGACTGTATTTAAGGATCATCCTAAAGCTAAGAGAGTGGGTGAAGTTATTGTTTTAGGAAAAGATGCAGGTTCATTAAATGTTCAGCCATCGACTGTTTTGTCTGGGAATTTACAAGGGAGTAATTTACATGCTGCTGATAAGGAGGTGCCACCACTGAATATTAAAGGGAGAAATAATCAAGCTGAAAGTCATGGGCTATTTAATGATGCTGATAATGAATTAATTCCAGTGACCGAAGTCCAGGGTAATTCTTTTGTTATTAATGACGCGACTTTAAAAGAGCTGGATTTAATAAATCCTGTGGCTTCTGCTTTAATGAGGCAGCCGTTGGGTTTGATGGCTAATTCAAGTAATGTATTAATTTCTTATCCACAAACTGTGGGGAAAGAATTAGTTCCTTTTAGCCCCCAACCTGTTATTCTTCAGTCGTGATGGAATTACAAACTCAGGCCAAGACAAATGACCAACTATGCATGTTGAATACTGTTTCACAATCAATTCCATCACAGCCTTCAAGGGATGGTTTAGCGCATGATTCATCACTAGGTTTGAATCAGATGCACAAAGAGGAGTTATTAATATTGCCAATGATGCCAGGTCTGCTTTGATATGGGAGGAAGATGCAGAACTAATAGCTAAATTGCCCTTGAAGACTAAAGTCAAGGAGGCAGTGCCTAAGGATGGTATTAAATTTGATGATGATCCCTTGAGTCCTGGCAAGCTGGAGATGGAGGAACAAAATGAGGACTCAACAGCTCATAACTTTGAACAAGCTGCTCAAGAAGGAGATATATCTCCTAGGAGTATCAAGTCTTAGAAAAAATTCATTTCTCCGGCACCTTTGGAAAACCCTGAGCCACCAAAGCAGTAGAAGCAGCGCCAAAAAAAGAATTATTACCAGGATCCAAATAAGACACAATCATTGAGGTCTGCCCTAACAAAAAAGAATTAATTCATGGATAAATTTCTTATCTGGAATATTCGTTCAGTTAACACTCAAGAAGCCTTTGATAGGTTGATTACACTTAATTAAAGGAATTATTTTCAATTTATTGGTCTCATAGAGTCATTTCAGAATGTGAGTACTATTTAAAGTTATAGAAGGAGGTTGGGTATGGAGCAGTGCTTTTATAATTTAAATTAGAAGATCTGGGTTTTGCTACTGGAGACTATGTTATTTAGAGGTTATGAATGATGATCAATAGTTGACTCTGAATTTTTACCATGAGCAATATGACCAAGAAGTGGTGGTTACTTTTGTGTATGCATAAACAAATGTTGTAGAGAGAATTTCACTTTGGGATACTATGCAATATTTTTCAGCTGATAATGAAAAGTCTTTGGCTAGTTGTGGGGGACTTTAATGTTATCATGTCAGACTCAGAGAATTTTGGTGGCTAGCCTGTTTATTCATAGGAATATGATGAGTTTTGCAGCAATAATTGCTAATTGTCAAGTCATGGACCTCGGTTTTTCTTCAGGCAGTATTTTTACCTGGTGGACTGGAAGAACTGAGGAAGTTTTTATTCTAAAAAGGCTTGATAGATGTGTATGTAATCAGCAGCTGCTGGATTTAGTTTCTAGAATTGAAGTTGATCATTTAGCAAGAGTTGGGTTTGTTCATTCACCTGACACGACCCGAAATCCGGCTAGGCCGTGCGGGCACCCGACATCTTCCCCTAGACCCGTCGGGCGAACCCTTACCAATTAAATTAGGAAAATAAATATAATCCAATTCATAAATAAAAACAAGACTTAGAAAAAGCACAGACATACTGATACCTCTAAGCGTTACAAAAGAAATTACAGCTGACTACCCAACATACTAGGTTTAGGGCTATCCAGACTAGACATCTAAGAGTACAAAAGAAGACAGATACCTCCTGAAGGGAGCAAAATGCAAGTGAAATAATAAACATAAAGCTGGTGGCCATCCGGAATAAAAGCTGGCTCACCCTGACAGCCGAAGTCGTCTTCGCTCCATCACAACGTGGCGAATTCAATCCTGGAGCGAACCTGCCGAAACGAAATAAATAGACAAAAACAAACAACAAACAAGGGTGAGTCAAAAGGACTCAATAAGTGGGGCAGACTAGCCACCTCAAAAAATAGGATAGCTAGCCAGGGAGAAGAAATAGATAAATAAAATTCCTCTTACTTAAATTACAAAAACTCAGAGCCAGATAATAACTAGAAACACGTATGGGATGACAAACTCATTAACAACCAGGAACGTAAGATAACCTGAACATATAGGTATCCCGAACACATTAACATTCAGAAATATATCCTGTTGCGGCGTGCAACCCGATTCATATATTCATCCTGTTGCGACGTGCAACCCGATCCATAGATCTATACCATTGCGGCGTGCAACCCGATCCATATATTTATACCGTTGCGGCGTGCAATCTGATCCATATATTCATCCTGTTGCGGCGTGTAACCCGATCCATATATTTATACCATTACGGCGTGCAACTCGATTCCCGCAACCCGGGATACGAGCCAGAAATATATAGGCAAACTAGTATACATACCGCATACATAAAATACAACATAGTACACATAATAGTCAGTATGCGGTGCAATGGGATGGTATGAATGCGGTATGATGCAATGCAGTCACATATGCCTGATACCCATCTCCGGCGCGGGACTCTCATCGTCTAGCAGGAGATATATGCAATAATGACCCTTCACCGGCTCGGGACTCTCATCGATTACTGGGAAGTATATGCAATAATGACCCTTCACCGGTGCGGGACTCTCATCGCCAACCGGGAAGTATATGCAATAATGACCCTTTCCTGGTGCGGGACTCTCATCGCCAACCGGGAAGTATATGCAATAATGACCCTTCGCCGGTGCGGGACTCTCATCGCCAACCGGGAAGTATATGCAATAATGACCCTTCGCCGGTGCGGGACTCTCATCGCCAACCGGGAAGTAAATGCAATAATGACCCTTCGCCGGTGCGGGACTCTCATCGCCAACCGGGAAGTATATGCAATGCTCAAAACCAGATTGCAATGCTCATATGTTCAATGCAATACCAACAACAGGGCATAACATATAATATACAATGTAAATTCAAAGCTAAGGCGCAGCTACACACGTAAGGAAACACGTGGCAGAAAAATCCACGAGGCCAGGTGCCTCCAAAGAAATGGATATGAACACTTACCTCTCTCAAAAGTTAGCATTGCGACCAACAACCGCGTTATTCTTTGAATTCATTGCCAAACGATCCCACTGTGATCAATAAGCAGAAAAATATATCAAATTAGGCTAAAGGATTCATTCCTCACATCTTAGGGCAATCCAGGTAGGAACCTGATACCCTATTCGCATACGCAATACGCAGGCCAGGCCTATATACAGGGTTTAAGGTCACATAACCAAACCCCAAATAATTTACATTTATATGTTGCCCATAACTCACTGAGTACGAATATATAATCAATTTCGTTATCGGGATCCATTTGACCCTTTAAACTATTAATTGAACTTATTAAAACGATGTATAATATTCCAAGTTTTGCCGTTAAAACATATTCAAACACACGTAATAAGCTCAAATAATATATTAGGATCATTACCTGAATGTTTCAGGGTGAAAATTCTACTTTTCTCCGGCCCCTTTTCTTATTTTCTGGCATTTTCCACCGCGAGTTTTCTATTTTGCGTCTCTGTTTCTTGTTGTTTCGCGTGTCTGTATAACGTAAGGGATATATATCCCAGCCACCGATGGTGACTTGCTCACCTAGCATTTTCTTTTATTTTTTTGTCTTTTTGTGTTGTGTGTTTTGTCTTTTTTTTTTTTTTTTCCTTTTTCCTTTAAAATTCGCTGCTATGGTAAAAATTAAAATGGTACCCTACGATATTCGAAATAATTCCAACTTTTGCATACGAGTTATACAAAATATATGTAACATACTCGCGAAGGCGGATCTCAAATCAGACTCCCGAAACTCAAGATGCGAATTTAAATGGAAAAGGTCAAATTATTTAACTTTCGGCATTTTAGCGGAAACTAGCCGAACAAAATCGAAATTCACTTTCGAAAGTTCAAAAAGGTCATAAATAATCATGCGAACCCAACAGCGCTTTCGGATTTCGAATCGGAGCTCATTCGGCAAAACCGAGCTCGAAAATCTCCTTTTAAAATTAATCGCCAATAAAAACTGAAACCTTCATCCGATGCCTACCAAACGAGGTCTGATTTTGCTCAAATTTTACAGACAGGTTCTAATGGACATTACGAATATTTTAAAATTATCGGCACGCCAATCGGAGTCCTAACTTCCGAAACGACTGACCGAGGTCGTTTCATTCTCCTCCACTTAAACTCTCGTTCGTCCTCGAACGAGCCTAAATCTAAAGCAAGATTCACGCTGATAACAAAAGAACTTGCACGACCTTCATAAACTATCCCACGGAATTTTTCTCATGATTACAGAATTAAAACTATAACACGAACACCGAACTCTTAGAATAAAAATATAGCTGGATAATATCATAACGCCATTGCCCAGCTTATTCTGACTACACTGATCCTTCCTCGATCACGAGGGGAGAGTTTTACATTTTCGAAACAAAGATACACGAAACTTTGAATGGGTTAATATAATTCAACCGACAATTACCTCTTCGATATACCTTTCGTTATAGAACAAGTCGATGGAACTAAGAATTAGCTCACGATTGATGCAATAGCGGGAAGCTTTTGAAGTACCTTGTCACCACTCACTATGGAAGATTTGATGCAAGCTATATTATTTTTACGAATGCACTATAGAACATCTCAATTGATTTAGTATTACCATTCAGTATTTGTAGGAAGACTCCTCCACTTAAAGCACAAACTCACGCAGCTATTTGAATAGGAATAACCATCCTCGCACAGTCTGCTGGACTAAAGAAGATTTAACTAAAAGCTGAACGTAGGCAGACCTAAGCTTCCAACTACCTTTCGAGTTGCCAAACAGCTGCAACTCTCAAGTTCACAACTCCATACCTTTGCCGTAAACACCACCGCCTGATGGATGGTACTTCTATATAAAAATTTCGGCAGAGTTTCCCCTGAAACTGGATGATCCGCAAAAACAGAACCAGCACTATACTATACATTGGAATGGATACCCGGATAAACTGATATCCAAAACGATAATATGCTTACCTGGCTACAATAACACGTACTCTGGGTCAACACAGGGAACGTCACAAGCGGCTACCAATCGCCCAAGCTCACTAGTGCCGGACGAAGAAGGGATTGAAATAGATCGAGGATAGAAATAATTAGAGTTTCAGGAAGCTCATCTTCTTATTGCTTGGCTACCACAGCTAGACTATTTACGAGTCAAAGTAGCCCAAGAATCGCAATTAAAGAAATAGACATTAAATGAGCTCTATGGAGCAACACCCATATCGATTTAAACTTCTAATAAGAAGGAAACTCTAACAATTTACCAGAAACCCTTTTATAATCCAGATAAGCTCAGGGGATAACGTGACTTTACTAATATCTCGAACCAAAAGGAGACACGTAGATCGAGTATCACTTACAAATCACTTTACACCGGAAAAACGATAACACTTTCTGATGGTGACGCACTAGAATCCCATCATCCAACCAGTACGAAATTCCGAGAAGAGAGGTAAACTGATTTGATATAATAAGAGAAGGTGGTACAACAGGATACCAAGCAGGCAATAACGATACTCACTGTCAAATCTCTTATATATAGATCAGATAAACTAGTAGGGTCTCATAAATGCCAGGAATAAATCGTATCAGAAACTCGCCCCTCTACCGCAACCGATTCTTAATAGAGCCGACATCCAAGGAAACCATCGAAACATGATAAGACACACCATTTCCAGATTGATCGAAAGAATCAAATCTTACTCACATTTAAGAGAAGAAGAAATACTCAGGTCTACTACATCGGATGCCTCAGCATCCCGCCAGACAAGCAATTCATAGAACTGCCTCTACAGCTGAGCTGAGCCACTACCCCGACAATCACTTTCTGGAGAACCACTGCCACCACAATCTCAACCTCTATTGGATGGTGGCATTTCTTTAGCTGATTGAAATCTATATAAAATTCCCTGCAACTGTGCAAGTGTCTGACAAAAGAAAGGATGACTGCCTGCTTGCTGGAGTAAGGGAGAACTCCACCAAAGATGACAGGCTCACGATAATGATAATACCTTTTCAATGAAAATGGAAGTTGGACAAATTGTTGATAGCTATAAAGAGAAAGCTGGGCATGATCTTGACGAACTACTGACGCACTCTGAGAATCACGTGACACATGCTGAGATAACCTGGAAGGTAACCTCCCAAAATAATCAGAACTCTTACCTCCAAATGAGGTACCATGGTTAACCACTAGGGCCACGAGATCTCGTGCTCTCTTGCTCTAACTTATGGTATGCCTCATACCTCTGAGAAATATTAACAAGCACATCAACTGAAATTTCGGCCTCAATCTCTCGAGCCATCTGGGATCTTAAGGAAGGAGAAAGGTCATCAGTAAATCTTTGAATCTCTCGAAAGGCTCATGGACTAGTTCTAATACGTATTCAACCATTCTATAGAATTCAATCTCATATTCTTAAACACCACCAGGTTAACCGACAGGCTACCCTGTCCAATCCACTCAAACTGGAAACACTCTCCATTTCGCTCGCTACTCGAAAGGAATTTTTTTTTCCCACGAATCTAGAAGAAAACCGAACCAAGTTAGCTAATAAGAGAGAGAGACCCATCAATTCAAGGCTGAACCTTGAAACTGGAAAGCAGGATAATCAACACTATACCGTTCGATATAATCAAGAGCTTGAAGGATACAAATACCCTGACATTATTTTTTTAAAAAAAAAAAATTCACGGGGTTTATCTGATGCATTGCTTAAGAATATCGGAAGGTTCAACTGCGTAAAATAATGCAACCTCTTTGGGCACTCGGACCAAATAATTACCTCCGCTAGCTAACCAGCCAGAAGAATTGGTGGCGCAACACATGCTGCTTCCGGAACATAATTTACTGCAGCAATATTAAGAACCGGAAAAGGAGCTCCCTGAAATCGAACGTCTGCACATGCGGCAACCTGATAGGCTGCCCAGCGAATAATAGGTTCTTACGGTATCTGCGTCGCCAAGATTCTCGTAAAGCATTGTAGAGAGCCAAGGGAACTACAAGGCCCTGCTCCCTTGCCCATCGCGAGCTCGTACAACTGGGACCTCCGTAACTAGATCATCAGCACGATCAAAACACTCGCGGCTTCGTCAGTGCTAGCCCTAGGCTAGACTGCTTCATCTTGAACTCATGTCGTTTTCTGATTTGTCGCGTGAGGGTTCACAATTACTACGAACGAATTAACGAAAATACTTTTGCATCCTAGACCGATGCACGATCAGAAAAGAAGGAAGTGAAACTTACTAAATGCCATCATAGCCTCTCGTAGATAAGTACGGACGTCTACGTACCCATCAGCGAGACTCTACTAGACACTGTCTTAGTCTGGATAGACTCTAAATCGGGCTCTGATACCAACTGACACGACTCGGAATCCGGCTAGGCCGTGCGGGCACCCGACATCTTCCACTAGACCCGTCGGGCGAACCCTTACCAATTAAATTAGGAAAATAAATATAATCCAATTCATAAATAAAAACAAGACTTAGAAAAAGCACAGACATACTGATACCTCTAAGCGTTACAAAAGAAATTACAGCTGACTACCCAACATACTAGGTTTAGGGCTATCCAGACTAGACATCTAAGAGTACAAAAGAAGACAGATACCTCCTGAAGGGAGCAAAATGCAAGTGAAATAATAAACATAAAGCTGGTGGCCATCCGGAATAAAAGTTGGCTCACCCTGACAGCCGAAGTCGTCTTCGCTCCATCACAACGTGGCGAATTCAATCCTGGAGCGAACCTGCCGAAACGAAATAAATAGACAAAAACAAACAACAAACAAGGGTGAGTCAAAAGGACTCAATAAGTGGAGCAGACTAGCCACCTCAAAAAATAGGATAGCTAGCCAGGGAGAAGAAATAGATAAACAAAATTCCTCTTACTTAAATTACAAAAACTCAGAGCCAGATAATAACTAGAAACACGTATGGGATGACAAACTCATTAACAACCAGGAACGTAAGATAACCTGAACATATAGGTATCCCGAACACATTAACATTCAGAAATATATCCTGTTGCGGCGTGCAACCCGATTCATATATTCATCCTGTTGCGACGTGCAACCCGATCCATAGATCTATACCATTGCGGCATGCAACCCGATCCATATATTTATACCGTTGCGGCGTGCAATCCGATCCATATATTCATCCTGTTGCGGCGTGCAACCCGATCCATATATTTATACCATTACGGCGTGCAACTCGATTCCCGCAACCCGGGATACGAGCCAGAAATATATAGGCAAACTAGTATACATACCGCATACATAAAATACAACATAGTACACATAATAGTCAGTATGCGGTGCAATGGGATGGGATGAATGCGGTATGATGCAATGCAGTCACATATGCCTGATACCCATCTCCGGCGCGGGACTCTCATCGTCTAGCAGGAGATATATGCAATAATGACCCTTCACCGGCTCGGGACTCTCATCGATTACTGGGAAGTATATGCAATAATGACCCTTCACCGGTGCGGGACTCTCATCGCCAACCGGGAAGTATATGCAATAATGACCCTTTCCTGGTGCGGGACTCTCATCGCCAACCGGGAAGTATATGCAATAATGACCCTTCGCCGGTGCGGGACTCTCATCGCCAACCGGGAAGTATATGCAATAATGACCCTTCGCCGGTGCGGGACTCTCATCGCCAACCGGGAAGTAAATGCAATAATGACCCTTCGCCGGTGCGGGACTCTCATCGCCAACCGGGAAGTATATGCAATGCTCAAAACCAGATTGCAATGCTCATATGTTCAATGCAATACCAACAACAGGGCATAACATATAATATACAATGTAAATTCAAAGCTAAGGCGCAGCTACACACGTAAGGAAACACGTGGCAGAAAAATCCACGAGGCCAGGTGCCTCCAAAGAAATGGATATGAACACTTACCTCTCTCAAAAGTTAGCATTGCGACCAACAACCGCGTTATTCTTTGAATTCATTGCCAAACGATCCCACTGTGATCAATAAGCAGAAAAATATATCAAATTAGGCTAAAGGATTCATTCCTCACATCTTAGGGCAATCCAGGTAGGAACCTGATACCCTATTCGCATACGCAATACGCAGGCCAGGCCTATATACAGGGTTTAAGGTCACATAACCAAACCCCAAATAATTTACATTTATATGTTGCCCATAACTCACTGAGTACGAATATATAATCAATTTCGTTATCGGGATCCATTTGACCCTTTAAACTATTAATTGAACTTATTAAAACGACGTATAATATTCCAAGTTTTGCCGTTAAAACATATTCAAACACACGTAATAAGCTCAAATAATATATTAGAATCATTACCTGAATGTTTCAGGGTGAAAATTCTACTTTTCTCCGGCCCCTTTTCTTATTTTCTGGCATTTTCCACCGCGTGTTTTCTATTTTGCGTCTCTGTTTCTTGTTGTTTCGCGTGTCTGTATAACGTAAGGGATATATATCCCAGCCACCGATGGTGACTTGCTCACCTAGCATTTTCTTTTATTTTTTTGTCTTTTTGTGTTGTGTGTTTTGTCTTTTTTTTTTTTTTCCTTTTTCCTTTAAAATTTGCTGTTATGGTAAAAATTAAAATGGTACCCTACGATATTCGAAATAATTCCAACTTTTGCATACAAGTTATACAAAATATATGTGACATACTCGCGAAGGCGGATCTCAAATCAGACTCTCGAAACTCAAGATGCGAATTTAAATGGAAAAGGTCAAATTATTTAACTTTCGGCATTTTAGCGGAAACTAGCCGAACAAAATCGAAATTCACTTTCGAAAGTTTAAAAAGGTCATAAATAATCATGCGAACCCAACAGCGCTTTCGGATTTCGAATCGGAGCTCATTCGGCAAAACCGAGCTCGAAAATCTCCTTTTAATATTAATCGCCAATAAAAACTGAAACCTTCATCCGATGCCTACCAAACGAGGTCTGATTTTGCTCAAATTTTACAGACAGGTTCTAATGGACATTACGAATATTTTAAAATTATCGGCACGCCAATCGGAGTCCTAACTTCCGAAACGACTGACCGAGGTCGTTTCATCACCTCTCTTGGTTAAATGTTCCTTGGATACAACTCCAATCATTAAACCCTTTAGGTCCTTGAACTTCTGGACTACTCATAATACTTTTATAGATGTCGTATGAGATTCTTGGGCTATGGTGGTTCGAGGTGATCCATTTGTTGTGTTTCATGCAAAACTGCATGCGCAAAAAAAGGTTTTGAAAAAATGGAGCAAAGATACTTATGGGAATATTTTTTAACGTGTTGCCCCTCTGGAAGATATTATTTTGGCTCATAAATTTCAATTAGAATCAGCCCCCACTCTTGAGAATCGTGCAGCTTTAAAGAAGGTAGAAGCGGAATTGAAACACTTTCTCCATTGTGAAGCTGAATTTTGGAAACAAAAAGCTCATATGCAATGGTTCAAAGATGATGAATCTAATTAAAACTTCTTCCATGCTAATGTCAATGGTAAGAGGAAAAGGCTTCATGTTCATAGAACTCAAAATAGATATGGTGCTTGGATTAATTATCAGGAAGCAATGGGAAATGAGGCAGCTTGGTTCTATAAGAGGCAATGTACTAAGGAACCTCAGGATCATAATTTTGATTTGTTATTGCATGTTCCAAGGCTGATTACTTAGGAGCACAATGAATAATTAGTTAGGTTACCATGTAATGATGAGGGTTGGGCAGCAGTGTATGGTCTGAGTAGAGATAGTGCCAGTGGTCCGGATAGACTCACTGGTAAATTTTGTGGTAAAGCTCTGCCGAGGTACATTACACATACTAATTTGGTCTTACTTCCCAAGAAGCAAAATGTTGTATCATTTAATTATTTGAGGCCAATTAGCTTGTGTAACTTTGTTAACAAGGTTTTGTCAAGAGTTATTCATGATCGTCTCTCAGGACTTCTTCCTATGTTGATTTCTCCTAATCAGGCTGGGCTTTTTAATGGGCGAAGTATTGTGGAAAACGTGTTATTAGATCAAGGCGTATGATAGGGTTTCTTGGCCTTTTTTAACAATGGTGCTGAGGCAGTTTGGCTTTTGTCATGAATTTGTGGATGTTGTGTATCAAATAGTTTCTTCTAATTGGTACACAATACTTTTTAATGGGAAGCCTCATGGTTTTTTTTACTCTGAGAAGGGGTTAAAGCAAGTAGACCCACTATCTCCTACGCTTTTTATTATTACGGCAGAGGTGCTCTCGAGGGACTTGAATTCTTTGCATAGTCACAGCCTCTACAAGGGCTATGCAATGCCTAAATGGAGTCCCTACATTAATCATTTGTCATATGTAGATGACACCATTTTATTTACGTCGGCTGATGATGACTCCCTACACTATTGATTATGGGTGTGTTGACTGCATATGAGAATGCTTCGGAGCAAAAAATAAATGAAGAAAAAAATGCAGTTTTTCTTCATGATTCAGTGGCCGTAGATGATGTTGAGAAAGTTGAGAGGATCACCCATATTCATAAAAATCCATTTCCTTTTACCTACCTTGGTTGCACTATATTTTATGGTAGAAGGAAAAAGATTTATTATGAAAAATTGGTTGAGAAAGTGACTTCGAAAATTCATGGGTGGAGTGCTAAGATGCTTTCTTTTGGGGGTAGAACTATTCTCATCAAGCATGTATTACAGAGCATGCCAATTCATATGTTGTCAGCCTTGAGTCCACTTGATTGTGTGCTCCATCAGTTGCATAGGTTGTTTGCCATGTTTTTTTGGGGCAACTCTCAGGAGGGGTCTTCTAGGCATTGGTCGTCATGGAAACATCTTTGTTTACCTACGGAGGAAGGAGATATGGGTTTTTGCTCTTTATTTGATGTTTCTAATGCTCTTTTTGCTAAATTGTGGTGGAATTTTAGAACTAAGACCTCCCTGTGGGGAACTTTTATGACTGATAAATATTGTAAAAAATTAAATAAGGCCATTGTTCCCTATAAAAAAGGCTCCTATGTATGGAAGAAGATGCTACAAGCGTGATATGCCATTGATCATGAAATTTTATGGCAGACTTAGAAGGGTAGTGCTCACTTGTGGTATGATAACTGGACAGGATTGGGACCTTTGTAATTTGTAGTTCCTTATAGCTTTGAGTGTGACTTGTGATATAACTCTATGAAGGAGGCGATAAATATGATGAAGAATTTCTTGGCCAGCTTTTACCGGAAGACATTGTAGAACATATTTTACAAAATGTTCATATACGCAGTGATACTCAAGAGAGTGATAGGGCTTGGTGGTGCCTTACGCCCAATGGAGTACTTTCAGTGAGTAGTGCGTGAAAATATGTGAGGTCTAAGGCTGCTAGACTTCCAATTGCTAAGTTTCTGTGGGTTAAAGAGATGCATATAAAAGTGTCGTTCATGATGTGGATGATGTGGAAATTCAAGTTGCCCTTGAATTAGGATTTGAAGATGATGGGTTATAATTTTCCCTCTAGATGTTGGTGTTGTACTCTTCCTGATGTTGAGACAATGGAGCATTTATTTTTAAAAGGCTCCTTTGCTTTTAACCTTGGAACTTTTTTGCAGGCCCAACAGGAATCATTTTGGATGAATGCTCTTTAGTACATGCATGTTACAAGTGGTGGAAGCAATGGAAAAAGTCATGGTTCCAAGAGGTATTTCATACAGTTCTTTCAGTCATAGTATGGACATTGTGGAAAAGGAGAAACACAGTGAGACATAGTGGTAAAGTGTCATTTTTGAGGTCAGTTTATGAAGTTCCTTCTAATATTGCCTTGTTTGTCAAGCTGCGATTTTCTTATATTAAATTGAATGGTCAGTCCTGGCTTAATATTCTGCAAACTTTGGATTCGTATAAGCCTAGGATGAAGTATATAAGGGTTACTTAGAAAGAACCTAGGGAAGTCTTCATGAAGTGTAACACTGATGGCTCTTCTAAAGGAAACTCGGGGAGTAGTTCTAGTGGTTTTTGCATTAGGAATAAGGATGGTGATCTAATTTTTGTAAGTGAAAAATTGATTGGTGAGCAAAATAATATGGTGGCTGAGGCAATTGCAATTTGTAATGCTATGAGGTATTGCGTGACTGAAACTTGGGTCCTATGATCATAAAGACTGATTCATTGTTGATAAAGAATATTATTGAAGGAATATGGCCAAACCTATAGTCCATAGGTGCCTTGATTGATGAGATTCTAATGCGTAGAAGACGAGGAGTATTTGAATTTTTTCATACATTTTGTAAGGGAAATATGTTGGCTGATTATATAGCCAATATTGCTTATTCAATTCCCATAGTGAATTTCACTTGCTTCACTCAATTGCCAGTGCGAGGCAAGACAATTTTGAACATGGACAAGCATCGCTGTGCAAATATTAGAGCTCATCCATGTAGGGGGAACGATGCTGAAGCTATAGGATAATATGGAGATGGAGAATTTTGGAGCTACTTGCTATGATCAAAGCCTTTGGGTGGAGATCATGGTGAGTTTTTTCACTAACCAAGTTTTCTTTTTTTGCAGGGCTTATACTTTGCTTCCTGAATTTTATCAACTGGAGAACAATTCAAAGTTTAATCTGGAGCATACTGATTATAACGAAAGGAGAATTCATGAGTTCAGTCTTATATGAAATTGGTTTGCTGAATTTCTCGTTGTTTTTTTGGATATTTAGCAGCATTTATGGGTTTGTCTATCACTGTTAGATTGTGTGCTAGCTCATGGGGGAGTGAGAGTTTCTGCCACGCCTGTTTTTCTTTTCCTTTATGCACGCTAACTCTTGCGCCTAGACTATGCCTCACAATGTATTGGCGCTCGCTGAGGTTACTATTGAGACGAGGCTTTTTCTGCCTTGATTTGTGAAGCGTTGGAACAAGCCAACCTGTTTCTTTGGGAATTCCTTCAACCATCAGTTTTTGCTCACTAAATTGCTGCACTTCAGCTCCAATTATTTCTCCAGGTCACTGCCTAGGCTGCCATGATTTAATTCGTTGGCCTCTATATTTGTTCTACAATTATCTAAAATGCAGGTACATATACCATTACATTAGGGATCATTTTCTCAAATTACAAGTTAGCTGGGATTGGCTTGTTCTTTATACATGGAATAGTTCCAATGACTGTTTCAAGGTGCACTTTTCATTGTTACAAAGAGCAGTTCCAAGTGTTCCAATCAAGGATCAGCCATCACTTTGCAAGGATTTCACGAGTTGAATCTTGGAGCTCTTCCCGGCTATGGCGTGGTGCTTTTCATGGAATTGTACCTGCACATCTTAAATTGAAGACACCATTAGATAATTTAAGTCTTTAAACTACTTATATTGCTTTGCTAGCTACTAGTTCACTTCATGTAAAGTGCAATGTTTATTTATTATCCTTATTTCTCTTGGTGGTATTAGTACCAAACGGTGCTCATTCCAAGGAGATGAGGGTAGTATATGGACATGGCACTATTTTTATTGTAGCTAGTTTTTTATATTTTTACAAGTTATTACTTCTTCCAATTTGTAAGACAATTTTGTATTTCTTTTTTTATATTAATAAAAATGGTCACTAACCATAATGTCTAGTTGAGTCTTTGCTTAAAAAAAACTCATGAATCTATTCTAGACACACAAGAATAAAGGGGACAATCAATTGGGGGCCCTTCCAATTAATAGCAAGCAAAACATAACCCAAATCCAAAGCTCTTGCCTTCTTTTTTGCTCATTTTCAGGTCAAAAGTTATGTTTTGGGGCGTGTTTTAGGGCTTCTATATCGTCCCCATAGACCCAGATAACCTAAATCAAACATTAATAAGTATCTCTTTCTGCATGTTGTCGCCAACTTAGGAATATCTCCAAATTTTCGGCTATACACTTGTCCAAGCACCAAATATACCATGTTTTATTCACTGGCCTTCAAACGAGGATTTTCATTGTGCCTAGATGGCATCACAAATTTGAGAGTGTAAGCATCATACAGATCATCCTTGAACTCCTCAATCGGCTCAGAAGGATCAATTTCCATGTCCCCTTCTAAAATCAATGTAGAAAACTATCTAGAATGCGATGCCACCTGCTCATACTTTGATTCGTTACTCACATCCACTTTCTGGCACGACTTAGAGTCAACTGAAATTTCAGCTTCAATTTTATTGTCTGACTCTAGTACCACATCTTCATCATTGGCATCTTCCCACACCATATGGCTAGATGGTTGGCTTTCAACCCTTGTCTCCTCCAATGGAATTCACGTTTTAGATCTTCAACTATAGCCATGATTTCTTCTTCTAATTCCATGTATTCTTGGTTAGCTTGTTGAATTCCAAATAATGCAGCCAACTAATTCAATTGAGCTCCTATGCAGAATAGTTCTGCTCTACATCTGTCCCAAATCTTCTTGAATTCAGCTTCATATTTTTCCTCATCATCCACCAATTGATTGCACCTACCATTATCAACAGAAAAAGAAGTACTATCATAATAGGGGCTCGGGGAAGAATGAGACGTATTAGCATAACCATAATAATGACGACCTTGATTACAACACATATTATACATACAAGATGAATCATTACCTAGCCATATTTAATTTCCTGATGCCATATTTTTTTTATAAGGCAAAATACAAAGATAGCCCTTTGAAGTTGTACCCAATTCCCACTTAAACACCTCAACTTACCTAATGACCAACTAGACACTTTTTGTTGTCAGAAATGTGTTTTTTAAATACCTCATACTGATATGGCAAAAGAGGTGTGTTTCACTTGAATATTAACGCGTGACACTGTTTATTTTGCGATTTCTCTCATTTTTATAGTAAAATTATTTTGTGGGTCCCACGTAATATTTTTTTAATTTGTTTCTCTATCTTCTTACCTTCTTCCCCGCTAGAACTCCACAAAAACACCATGCCTCTATAACCAATTTCCTCCATTAAAATTTATTTCACCTTCATTCATTCCACCAGATACAAATTCCACCTTCAAAAAATATATGCTTTCAGACCCTTCTTAGTTTGTTTTTCTTTCCTATTCCAGATCTACTATGAAAAATATATAAGAAAAAAAATTCTGGTGAAGCAAGCGTCCTGAAATGGGTTTACCAAATTTTCTTCTCCTTTACTGGATGTTGGTTTTCTCCAATCCCAGGCAATCCCTTTTTGCTCGTTGACATGGAATATTTCGTGACCCTTGAAATTTTTATGTCGCTATTCTCCGACCAGATCTAGGTGTGAACAAGAAGCCTGCCATGGTGGAGAGATAATGGAAATTCTAATTACTACTCTACGCATCTAATGTGTGCTTCGAAGCGAGAATTATTTGGAATAAGAAGAAGACCATGGGGAGAGGGAAGGGAATATGCAGCAAAAATTGGGGAACATGAAAGGGAAACGTTGAAGAAGGGGGGGGGGGGGTTATGGATAGGGGTGTTATATTTTTCTAATTTAAAATTTTTATTTATTTTTTTAAATGTAAAGCTTAAATTTTAATTAAAAAGACACGTGTCATCACCTAATTTGCTAATGTGCCATGTCACTGGCGATTACTATTCACGCACAAGGTCTAGTTGGTGCCAGTATTCATAAGACACACCTCTGCCAACGAGAGGTATTTAGTTGGTCACTGGGTAAGTTGAGTTATTTAAATAGGAAATAACGGTGCGCATTCCAAGGAGATGGGGGTAGTATATGGACATGATACTATTTTTATTGTAGCTAGTTTCTTTTATTTTTATAAGTTATTACATTCTTCCAATTTCTAAGACAATTTTGTATTTTTATTAATACAAATGGTCACTAAGCATAATGTATAGTTGACTCTTTGCTTTAAAAAAGAAAACTAATGAATCTATTCTAGACACACAATAATAAAAGGAACAATCAATTGGGGGCCCTTCCAATCAGTAGCAAGCAAAACATAACCTGAATCCAAAGCTCTAGCCTCCTTTTTTGCTCCTTTCTAGGTCAAAAGTTATGTTTTGGGGCGTGTTTTAGGACTTCTATATCGTCTCCTTAGACCCACATAACCTGAATATAAAAAATAAACCTGGAATCAACATGTCAAGAAATTAAGCCTACCGCGCCGCGCGGTGCGTTACATAGTGTAGTGTAGTAGGGCTTTTTCTGCAGGTTTTCTGAAATTCCAATTCTCTAAAACTCGACATTGTCGTGTCGCGCTATGCGGTTCTTAGCACAGCGCGATAGCCATATTTTACTGCTCCTGCATTGTTTTATTAGTTTTCATCCACGCCTTGGTTATCTGTCAAGTCTCGGGCTTCTACTCAGACTTAAAAACCCTTGATTTCACTGAATTTTTCTTTACGAACGCCTTATATCAGCAACATTGTTCCTACAACATGAAACACACTAAATGAGCGAAATTCAATTCAAATTACTAAAAATATCACAAGTCGAAGCATCTACACGAGGCAAACACATATGAAATATAGCAATATCTAGCCTCATATCAATACCCCACACTTAAACTTTTCCTGGTCCTCGAGCAACTTATACCTTGAACTCAAGAAACACCAAAATAACTCACAAAATGACTTGGCTTTATATAAGCACTTAACAAGTTGCATATGTACTAATCATGCTTTATTCGTACAAAATCCAAGCCAAGAATATTTAAAATCAATCAAGTGCATCAATTTAACCTCCCAATCCAAAATCGACTCCAAACACACTTATAAGTCATGGTAGTATTCACTCTATTCAAGAGACTAATAAAAGAGCTTGCTTCTCGTAAATCATGTGCCCTCATAATCAAATTAATGTTTAGAGAAAGAATTCATACAAGAGAATGAATATGAACAAAAAGTTCACATATATATGAAACACTCACTCTCAGAAAAGAACTCACATGAAACACAAGATGTACCATATTCTTGCCCTTCGTGTAAGACGCGACTAATGTCCATCTACTCAGCTAAGATCAATAAGGACTTCTTTTGGCTGTAATGTAGGCAATAGGATGGATAGAATTTATTTAGGTAAGAGTGACTAACCACCCCAAGCAATTTAATACATCACAATTAATTCAAATATTTTTCCTCCCAACCAATATTTCTTTTACCAGCACAAAGTCAACCTTTATCAACCTTCTCCTTTAAGCAAAGGTAGGATCTATAGGGACCACTCACTTTTCTTTTCTTTCTTTCAAACACAATTATTTTGTTTTCCAATACATATTTCAATTATTGCACAATTCTTTAAGCTTTCAATTTTTTCCTTTTTCTAGTAAATCCCTCTGAATAGCATCCTCCTAAAGAACCTTTTGTCTTCCTCCAACAACCACAGGTTTTCCACTTCATTAACTAGCCTTTTAGGCTCATAACACCACAAGTAAAACTCACAGATATTTAGCATAAGAAATAGGACTCCCAATAGACATCGAAGAAAAAGCTTCAGGCTCAAAAGGATTAGCTAAGATCAAATTTCACTGGTAAACATATAATTCAGATGCTTCAAATAATTTGGCTTTGAAAGGAATTCCTATATCACTTCCTAACCGAGAAAACTTCTCATTTCGCATTGTGCACACACTGGGTAAGTTCTAGACATCAAGTATTAAGCATGGAGAAAATAAAATCCTCACTCACACATGGCACATAACCTACTCAAAAAGACTTAATTCACGCTCTTAAACAAAGCAAACACAAGATAACTCTCAAGAAAATATTGAGTCAACATCACGATCATAGGCTTCAATGATTGCACTCAACGTTTCTCAAGGAACAATAGATTATGATAGAATATATGCATGAAGTTCACATAGCTCAAATTAAATATCTGTATAAAACTAGTCAAAAATGAGCTATGACTCTCCCATCCATTTACTACAGTGTAATCCTAAAAAAAAAATCTACCTATGCCCGGTTCAAACTACTTCCTTTGGAAAAGAACCGATGCACAAAAAAAAACCAAAGGGGATTATTAACACAAATAAGAAGAATCCCTCACCCCACACTTAAAATCATGCATTGCCCTCATTGCACTCAAAATAAAACTAAGGGTGATAGGGAAACTCTGTAGGGCTCTATGCCTGAAGAACATTCTTAGGGCACGAGGTACTCAGACTTTCCCCATAGCAGGACTTCATTTTCAAGCATGATGGATTTGTACACACCCCACATTTAGACTCTAAACCAGCTGAAACCTGCAAAACAAAGAAACTCACCATATAACATCCTTCAAAAGATAATATTTTTTTGTATTTTTATTTATTTTTTCTTTTTTTACTTGTATACAATTACAATCACAGGTTGCCTCCCGAGAAGCGCCTTAATTAATGTCGTGGCACGACATAACCCAGAGTCAATACTTTTTCCTCCAACTTGAACTTATGATCGCCTCACCAATTGTAGCTCAACTCTCCGGCTATGCTCTTGGGGTGGCACAAGTTCTTGCAAATCAAATATTAATAAGTATCTCTTTCTGCATGTTGTCGCCAACTTAGGAATATCTCCAAATTTTTGGCTATACTCTTGTCCAAGCACCAAATATATCATGTTTTATTCACTGGCCTTCAAATGAGGATTTTCATCGTGCCTAGATGGCATCACAAATTTGAGAGTGTAAGCATCACACAGATCATCCTTGAACTCTTCAATCGGCTCAGAAGGATCAATTTCCATGTCGCCTTCTAAAATCAATGTAGAAAACTATCTAGAATATGATGCCACCCGCTCATACTTTGATTCGTTACTCACATCCAATTTCTGGCACGACTTAGAGTCAACTGAAATTTCAGCTTCAATTTTATTGTCTGACTCTAGTACCACATCTTCATCATCGGCATCTTCCCACACCATATGGCTAGATGGTTGGCTTTCAACCCTTGTCTCCTCCAATGGAATTCACGTTTTAGATCTTCAACTATAGCCATGATTTCTTCTTCTAATTCCATGTCTTCTTGGTTAGCTTGTTGAATTCCAAATAATGCATCCAACTAATTCAATTGAGCTCCTATGCAGAATAGTTGTGCTCTACATCTGTCCCAAATCTTCTTGAATTCAACTTCATATTTTTCCTCATCATCCTCCAATTCATTGCACCTGCTATTATCAACAGAAAAATAAGTACTATCATAATAGGGGCTCGGGGAAGAATGAGACATATTAGCACAACCATAATAATGACGACCTCGATTACAACACATATTACACATATAAGATGAATCATCACCTAGCCATAAGTAATTTCCTGATGCAATATTTTTTTTTATAAACTAAAAAATTATGAACAAAATCGAAGTTAATTGAACTAACAAAACAACTATCCTAAAAGCTAGAAATACACCGTGTTCCCCGGCAACGGTGCCAAAATTTGATCAGACCCAACTATATCCTATAAAAGGGACAAAGCGGTCGCAACAAATATAGTTCGGTACTTAAAGTCTCGAGGTCAAATCCCACACTGAACACTTGAAATCTAGTTGTTAGGTAATTTATCTATCGATTAACTTCTAATTGGTTTTATCTACTTGGTTGTAAAGCAATAACTAAATAACAATAAAATTAACAAGTAAATAAATCGCAAGTAGTAGAGAAAAGGATTAAATGAAGAGTTGAAAAACCTAGGATTGATCTACCCAACTCCTACCTATGTGTTAGAATAATGCTATAAAAAATTTAACTTGGTTCTTCCTATTGAACACTTGCTCCAAATTAACAACAATTCACTCTAGTGTAATAATTGTAACTTTCATTAACCAATTTCTCAATTACTTAATGAAGATATGTACGACTACAAGTATGGTTCGGGGTCAATGGTCACAGATCACCTTTTTGACAACTTAAGTAATGCTTTGATTTTAGGTTGAAATATTTCTAAGTGTTTAACCCTAACTCATGAATCTATCCCTAGACACACAAGAATAAAGGGGACAATCAATTGGGGGCCCTTCCAATTAATAGCAAGCAAAACATAAACACTTAGATAGGAAGAATTAACAAGTTTTATATATTAAAACAAACATTCGTCACAAATAAGTATTGGAGTGGTTCAATCGACCCTAGAATGGGTAACTTTGCCACTAATGTTCATCAAAATCATGTCAAGATAATTCATGAATGAATAAATTATAAAAAGAAATGAAAAATTTAAGAAAAACTCTTCTGTTCTTGAAGTATCCAAAGCTCTAGCCTCCTTTTTTGCTCCTTTTGAGGTCAAAATATTTTGGGGCATGTTTTAGGGCTTTTATATCATCCCCATACACCCACATAACTCGAGAATCAAAAATAAATCAGGAGTCAACAAGTCAGGAAATTAAGCTTACCGAGTCGTGCAGTGCATTGCATAGCGCGGTGCGGTAGGGCTTTTTCTGCATGTTTTTAGAAATTCTAATTCTCTGAAGCATGACCTTGTCGCGTAGCCCTATGCAGTGCTCAGTGCGGCACGAAAAGAATATTCTCTCCTCAATTGTTTATTATTTTTCATCCACGCTTTCATTTCTGGTCAAGTCTTTGGCTTCTACTCAGACTTAAAAACCCTCGACTTTATTAAATTTTTCTGTATGAACACCTTATATCATCAACATTGTTCCTACAACATGAAACACACTAAATGAGAGAAATTCAGTTCAAATTAGTTACAAATATCACAAGTCGAAGCATCTACACGAGGCAAACGTATATGAAATATAACAATATCTAGCCTCGTATCGGTGTCTAGCTGGATTTCATCACCGGCTTGCCCAAGGTCGGAGACCTAACCACTATTTTGGTAGTGGTTGACCGGTTCTCTAAAAATGAAACTTTTATAGTAGCCTCGAAATATATATATATTGAAGAGATGCCTCGACTCTTCTTTGCGAATGTTGTGAAATATTGGGGTCTTCCTAGGGATATTATTAGTTATCGCGAATCTCGCTTCACTAAAAACTTTTGGACCGATTGGGTTAAGTTACTTGATTATGCTCAATTGTGCTTCAATGGCAAAAAAAGATAGAGTACCAACAAGAGCGCTTTTTAAATTATAACTTGACAGCCTCTTCTCCTACATACTATTGACGCACTGACAACATTTCCCAGCAAGTTTCTCAAGAGAATGGAAAAGGAACTTAGAGATAATGCTATCTAGAAAAAGTACAAAGACAGATAAAGAAGAATGCAAATCAAAACTTTCACTTTATGGAATATAAAGCTGGGGACAAAGTCGTGGTAAAGATCCTAAAAAGATATCTATTTACGGGTGCTCACAACCCTATCTCTGGCAGAAATACATTTGACAGGTCCATAGTAAAACGAATTGGTAAAGTTGACTACAATGTTGATGTACTGGCTTGGTGGAAAGTACATCATGTCTTCCATGCCTTGATGAAGCATTTTCAATAAAACAAGGATGATCCTTCTAGATGTCAGCTCACAATGCTAAGCATCTGCAAGAACAAATGGTCTGAGAAGAAAGTGGTGAAAGTTATACTTAAAGACCGGGTCATTCATGCCTCAAGGAAAGATCGCCAGGAATGTTTGGTGATATAGAGCGGATCTTATGTAGAGGAGAACCCATGGGAGAGGGGGACATATCTCAAAGGTTTTAAGGACCTGATTGCTGACTATCTAAAAAGGATGGCGCCGAGGACATCGCTAACTCAGGTGGGTGAGAATGTCATGGTTGGAGGGCCTCTCCATTGTTCCCCATGACTCCTTCGGCGCGACCCTTAGTGCCCTGGAAACCTCCAAGTGCCTAGTGCCACGAACATCCCTATGGTCTTGGACGGGTCGTGATATATGTGCATCTACGTATGTCACCCCACCAGTAGAGAATGCCTGAACACAACAAGTAGAAAGTGCTATCAAAGCCTGCCCATAGCGAGCGCCAGTGCGCCCCAAAGCTATGTGCCATGCACCCAGCGCATGCGCCATAAATACGCAGACAAGGATATGGGCCCTCCAAGTGTCGCACACCATTGTAAATATAAATAGATTTCCATTCTGTATTTTCAATATGAATGTCTGATCTTTTGTGATCAACTTCTAGGACTTTGATTTTTTTTTTTTCTAAAGCATCTATAGCGGGATCAAATATTTGTAAGCTTTCATATTTCTACTCAGGTGTCTCTCCCCCTAGAAACCACGTTGGCTTTCTTGTAATCGGTTGAATTTTCTAATACAAGCAAGTTGCAACGACTCTCTATTCTAATACTCTCTTTATACATACTATGATTGACATTTGTTTTCCCATACGACATTGACAATCAAGTCTAACGTGCGGTGGGGACCATCGGGCCCCATTTTTATGTCGCCTCTTCTGCAACTTGAGAAGGCGCCACGTAACAAGAGGGATGTGGTGAAGTTCCAAATAATAGCTGATATACAGGAAATATTATACCCAAGGCAATACACCGTCAGTTATAAATTAAACGGAAAAGGGCCAAATTTGCCCTTCTACTATGGTTTAGGGGTCAGGTTTACCCTCCGTTAAATATTTGGTGCAACCATACCCTTACCGTTACCATGGTATACATGATTACCCCTATTTTTGACGGTCCTTCACACTGGACGAAACGTGGCTGCCATATCAGTGACAAACCTGCCGCATCAGTGCCATAGTAGAGGGGCAAATTTGGCCCTTTTCCGTTGTTCTAAAGTCGTGTCTGGACTAAGTTTCAATACTTAGAGATGAAGTTTCAATGCTTAGAGGAGTTATTATAAGAGAGAAACATGTGCGAAGAATGGTAGATAAGATATTTTGAGTGAAATACGGAATTAAAATGATACTCTCTTTCGGTTTGGTTCCATAAGAAAGATATACTTTTGAATTTTGTGAATAAAATTATCTTTATTAAAGATAAGATAAAAGTTTAAAAATAAAATTATTTCTAAATAAATAGAAATTTTCTTTTTAAAAAGACTAAAAGGTAAAATATGCTACTCCTATTAAAGTGGATAAAGAGTTCTTTTCTGTGTTTCAATTCAAAAGATATTTTTTAATTTATCACAAAAAGTGATTTTTGCTATATATTGACTTATTAACTTTAGTTTAATCTCTTTTCCTTTAATGGCATATTTTTTGTAACAATAGAAAAAAATATAATATGTATTATGTTTAAAATCACAAATTCTAGAATTCAATCATGACACTAAGTTTATGGACATAATTTCATGATTGAATTCTAGAATTTGTGATTTTATACATAATACTTATTATATTTTTTTCTAGTGTTACAAAAAATATGCCATTAAAGGAAAAGAGATTAAACTAAAGTTAATAAGTCAATATATAGCAAAAATCACTTTTTGTGATAAATTAAAAATATATCTTTTGAATTGAAACACAGGAAAGAACTCTTTATCCACTTTAATAGGAGTAGCATATTTTACCTTTTAGTCTTTTTAAAAAGAACATATCTATTTATTTAGAAATAATTTTATTTTTAAACTTTTATCTTATCTTTAATAAAGATAATTTTAGTCACAAAATTCAAAAGTATATCTTTCTTATGGAACCAAACCGAAGAGAGTATCATTTTAATTCCGCATTTCTCTCAAAATATCTTATCTACCATTCTTAGCACATTTTTCTCTCTTATAATAACTCCTCTAAGCATCAAAACTTCTTCTCTAAGTATTAAAACTTAGTCCAGACACGACTTTGGAAACAACAAAAAAGGGCCAAATTTGCCCCTCTACTATGGCACTGATGCGGCAGGTTTGGCACTGATGTGACAGCCACGTTTCGTCCAGCGTTGAGGCCCACCAAAAATAGGGGTAACCGTGTATACTATGGTAACGGTAAGGGTATGGTTGCACCAAATATTTAACGGAGGGTAAACCTGACGCCTAAACCATAGTAGAGGGGCAAATTTGGCCCTTTTCCGTAAATTAAATCAATGATTTTGAAATAGTGGTCTCCCGATTTTGATCATAATGCTGGATTCTTGACAAAATTTCTTAAGTTGTCAATGAACTGTTAGGAAAGTGCTTCACTGAACCGAATGACATGTTCTATTAGGATACCACTATTTTCGGATGGGTATACTGCTAAACAGTCCAGAATATCCTTTGCAAAAGTTTTTTTTGATTGAGCTTAATGTTACTAAACTTTTGCTGAATGAAGTGATGTTGATGGATCTTTCGAGAAGGAAATTTCAACAAGTTGTTATGTATGACTAGAAACCAGACATCTATCATCAATGTATGTTAATTAGGTTTGATTGTGAGATAACCAGAAGAGCTGAAGGTGCGTTAACGAATTTTTGAAAATTGAGCGTAGGTGACCAAACTGAATCATATGTGTTAGATATAAAATTATAACCCTACCAAATAATTATATATATAATTAACATTAAAAATAAAGAATTTTAAAATATTTCACTTTGGATCTTAGATGGAATCAATAATGTCGAAGTCCCAAGATACTGTACTAGTTGTAGACACATGAATTTTATTGAATTTAATTCAATAAATGAATTGATTTAATTCAAGATTTATTTGTCCAAGGTCCCTGCCACGTGTCAAATATGTGGCGCCAAGTCAAATCAAGGGCCAATGAAATCATGACATGTGAACAAATGATATAGCATGCCTAGTCAAATTAATAGCCAATCAAAACCATCCAAGTGTCCAATATGACATGTCTTGGCCAATTAAATTCATTCTTATCACATAGCTTTTGGGATAGGCTTGATGACTCATGTGGACCAATCAAATCAAAGTAAGTCCCTTTCCCTACAACTATAAATAGAGGGGTTACATAACTCTTGAAACATATTCAGAAGTTGGTGAAAGCTCCCATCCACCAGTGGAGAAATCAAGGGGGAGATACATAGAAATTTTCCATTCTGCCGGAGATCAAGAAGCATTCCATACATCAAGAAGCCTTCCCTCCTAGGTATGACCAAGAAGTCTTCAATAAATCACAAAGCCTATCCCTCCTGGCTGTGATCAAGAAGTATTTACATACATATTCTGCCGCCACGTTCGTGATCAAAGGTTGCCGCCACGTTCGTGATCAAATCAAATCCATACATTCAAGAACAAGCTCCTTAGCCCTTGAATCAAGTCAAATCCACATATTCAAGAACAAGCTCTCAAGCCCTTGAATCAAATCAAATTCATCAAGTTCAAGATCAAGCTCAAAAGCCCTTAAATCTAATAAAATTCATCAAGTTCAGATGATTACATCTTAGATTTAAGATATTCTAGAGATTGTAACTCGCATCCTTTTTCTTATAAATCAAATATTATTTGTGGATATTTTCTTGTCTTGATTATTTTCAGGCAACAAATTTATTGTCTACAAATTTGGCACGCCCGGTGGGACCATCTCTACCTCCCATCTCTTCTCTTTGAAGTTAAAAATATCAAGATGTCTCCTAAGACTATCAATGTCGTTGACTCCAAAAACGAATTAGATGTTGTCATGGAGATCATTCGCCAAATCAAAAGGAGCAAAGTTGAAAAGTTGGGCCAACAAGTACTTCAAGTGCCATCCAATTCAACTCATTCTTCTAGTTCATCATCTCCAAAAGAAGCAAGATCATCTTCCCTCATTATTAAACAAATGACTAACATAGTTGAGGTTGTGGAAATAAATCTTGCTCAATTTATCCAATCCAAAAATTTCTCCATGCAAAAGTGTGATGATGTTTTGAGCATTGGATCTACTCCAATATCCTCTCATGGCACTCCTCTATCCGATCTCTATCCAAAGAATGATCTGTGTAGTTCTTCTTCCTCCTTGGTGGTCGCACAAGCAATGACAATCGAAGCCTCTACCATAGAAGAAGAAGTTGCAAAATTGACAAAAGCAGTTGATGACTTAACAAACTACATGAAAAACCAAGATGCTCAAATTGCAAAGTTGTCAAATATATTGGAGGGCAAGGCGGAAGGAGAGTCAAGCCATGCACATGGAAAGCTCCCTGAAAATCATGAGAAGGAGAGCCTCTCTGCAAAGCAAATTGAACCCGCCAAAGAAATTCAAGTTTCTTCAGAAGGTCTCATCCCTGTTGATAAATTGAAGGACTTTATCATGGGGGCAATTCAAGAAAATTTTGAGCCCCCCGCCAAATATTTCCTCACATATACAAAGCCGTACACTCAAAGGATTGACAACTTGAAGATGCCTGCTTCCTATCAACCTCCCAAGCTTCAACAATTTGACGGTAAAGGAAATCCCAAACAACATGTGGCACACTTCATCGAGACGTGCAACAATGCTGGAACTTATGGGGATCACCTCGTCAAGCAGTTTGTTCGTTCTCTTAAAGAAAATGCTTTTGATTGGTACACAGACCTCGAACCCGGTTCCATCGATAGTTGGGAGCAGTTGGAGCATGAATTCCTTAACCGCTTTTATAGCAGAAGGCACATTGTCAGCATGGTTGAACTTACAAGTGCCTGCCAATTGAAGAATGAGCAAGTCATCGACTCCATCAATCGTTGGAGGAGCTTAAGTCTTAACTGCAAACACCGCCTTAACGAAACATCTGGTATTGAAATGTGCATCCAAGGCATGCATTGGGGCCTCCGCTATATCTTGCAAGGAATAAAGCCCAAAATATTTGAAGAGTTGGCCACATGTGCACACGACATGGAACTAAGCATGGAAGCAAGTGGAAACCAAGGGCCTCCCGACTACAATCCTCGTAAAGGTGAAGACATGCAAGAAACCGAAAGTGGAGGCAAGTTTGCATCCGATGATGAAATTAAAGAATCCATGAATATCAACACTTCTTCCTTGAAAGTCATCGTAAAGACGAGTAGGAAGAAAAGTGTTGAATCAACTTTCATTTGAGACAAAACAAGTCAAAATTTAACATTGAAAGAAATGCAAGCAAAGGAATATCCATTCCTCGATTCGGATGTTCCTGCCAGCTTTCAAGAACTTCTTGAGTTAAAACTCATTCAGTTGCCCGAGATGAAGCGACCAAAAAAAGCTGGGAAGACAGATAGTCCAAATTACTGCAAGTACCATCGCCTGATTGGTCACCCCATTGAAAAGTGCTTCATCTTCAAAGAAAAGGTCATGGACTTTGCTCGTGAAGGAAAAATCTTGCTAGAAGACGAAATGGCGAGCACGAATCAAGCTTCTCTTTCCTTTTGTTCATTCAATCCTATAATTGAAACAATTGAAGAATATGAAGGCAAAGACATTTCAGCTGCATCGCTGCTCGAAGCACTAGCCTAAACTGCAAGTCACGATGCTCCTTAACACACGAGCTTAAATTGTATGTTACTCCTTGTCTGCATGAGTATAAACTGCATATACAAGAAAACTCAAATTTTTTGAACTACGTAATGACTTGATCCTCTTCGCCGAGGTACGTAGGCAACTTAGATTTACATTCTAAGTTCAGTCTCATAAACAAAAACCCTCAAAGTATCGAAGACGTCAAAGACATGCATAAATTGAGAAAACAATGCAATTTGCAAAGAATTGTAAAAGATCAATTTTATTGCATAAGAGCTTAAATTGCTTATTACATAACGAAAAGAGGAATGAAAACAGCTGCATATAGCTACATATCATCCTATACAAAGAACTTAAATCATGAAAGCAATTGAAGCTAAGGTTTTTTGCCAACTCTTCTTGGATGCTTCCACCAAGTTTGCATTATTTCATCAAAAAAGATGGCGTCGTTGCAAAAAAAAAAAAAAAAAAAAAAAAAATTGGTAGGTGGATCCAGCATGAATTTTATCCCAACTTCGTCACACTTGTAGCACTTGTGGTTCAGAAGGCCCTAGCCAAGATATGAAAATCTTGTCGAAAGTATGCAAATCTGGAAGTTTGGTGCAGCTGCATCAACTCTGATAAATTACTGAGAAAAATATTGAAAGACTTAAGTCTTGATATCTTCAAGAGTCATTTTTCTTTGAGTCCACTTTCCAGCAGTGCACACGTCTCACAATACGGACACACATGCAAGGAGTCATGATTTGCTTTTATAAAGATACCCAAATCTACAACAATATGAATGTCAAAATTCAGAATAGAATTAAAAAAATAAACTGTATTAATCTCGAAGGATTCAGCAAGTAATTTTGATATATGTTGTAGCCTCAGAAGTTAGCTTTCCAACGGTTCAAACGGCTTGTGATTTTGACACTCCTAGCTCAAGATATGGAGTTTTCCGTAAGGTCACGCAGGTCTGTCAAAGTCAGCGCGGGAAAAACTGCATCAATTTTAAAAAATTATTTTGTCTAATTGTGAAGGAGTTTGGCCTTTAAAATTTTATATGTCGCAAAAATTCGAGTTGCAATTCTACAAAATCAAGTGGCTTCTGATTTGCATACTTCTATTATGAGATGTGATTTTTTTAGCAGGACTATGCAGGATTACCAAATCAACAGGGAACACCTGCATCAATTTCAGAAGTTAAGTTTGGCTAATCGTGATGGCGTTTGACCTTGAATTTCATGTCTGTTGAAGCTCTACGAGTCTTGATTCTGCAGAAATAAGTGAGACGTGAGTTAAACCCTTCTATACAAAACTACCATCAATTTGACAAAGTGTGAGAAGTTGAGTAACAAGACAAGACAGATTCTAAGCAAAGTTTAGAAACTACATTGCTGAAAACTACTGCATTTTTGAACTTGCTAGTTCATGTACAATGTCTTAGCTTAGAACGTTGGCTAGGATCATGTGTTTTCAAATACTCCAAGTACTTCAGTCCTTCATTTGGCCGAAATGTCATCTTTATTGGTACTTCAAGTCTTGTCGTTATATTTCGACAAGTCTGCACCCCGACAAGCCATGAAGCAGGGGGCATTTGTAGACACATGAATTTTATTGAATTTAATTCAATAAATGAATTATTTAATTCAATATTTATTAGTCCAAGGTCCCTGCCACGTGTCAAATGATGTGACGCCAAGTCAAAACAAGGGCCAATGAAATCATGACATGTGAACAAATGATGTAGCTGTTGGGATATACTAATAACCATGCGGTTTTAGTTAGATTATTCGTAGTTTAACAATTGGTTATTCATTTACTAAAGATAATGAATTATTATTTATTTAGATCAATTGTGTCATGTGTGTCCTATTATTTATATAGTAGTTGATTTAGTGTGTAGAGCCAAGCTTATACACGGAAGATTAAATCATCGGTTCTTATAAATAATAAAGTAATGTTCACAATCTAAGATGAAAATTGGACAAAGCCATTGGTATGATTGTAGTACAAGATTATATATAATTTATCTTGATTATGGGAACGGTATCGTTCCAACTTCTTGTGCTAGTGCGCTTTGTGTATATTGAACGGACCAAGTAGAGATAAGTGTTTCTATACTGACTATATAAAACAAACTCTCTAGCTCATCAAATGTACTTATACTCTTAATCTTGATATAGCTATTATTAGTGGTGTATATTATTCATTGTCTTGATTTATCAATAGGTGAGGTCCAGAATATTTGGGTCAAATAATTCCTGATAAGTTGGACAATGATAATATGCATTTGCGAAGTAATTGCGAGTTGATAGAATCCATGTCTCGCTATAGAGATTGATGACACCCCTTTATGAAAGCTTATAAGTTTCTATGTGTAAATCTGGCCAGTGGATTTTGTATCCGGCACATGGAATAAGTTAAGCGGAACTCTAAAGGATTTATTTAGTCAATATATTGAATTGTCAGTAATTTAATAATATTTATTGGTGTCTGTAATCTTAACGTGGGGAGTTAAATAAGATTTGATGGAAGAATTCGAAATTCAACTGAGGAGTGCAATTACGAATTTCTAATGGAAATAATTTGTAATTTATTATGGAAAGATTAATTCTAGAGAAAAAGAATTAATTCCATAATTGGAAGCCTCATTAATTAATTCTGTGGTCCTGTTGTGACCGAATTGAATTAGGACTAGGAGAGGGGTTTCTTGGTGGAAAAGAATCCTAGATAGTTTTGGAAAAGGATTTTACCCTAAAACTATATAAGGAGGATTCTTGGCCAAAAGGAAATACACACACAAAAAACCCTAAATAGTTTTTCTCTCTCTGAAACACTTGTTCCACCCAAGTGATTATTAGTCTGGTTATTGTTCGGACACACGACAGAAGATCGTGGAACTGGAGGACGCCCCCGTAGATGATCCTGCTCGTGATTGAAGATTTATTTCAAGGTTGAAGTCACGCTTCAAGAGGTATTTCGCTTTATGTTTATGTAAAACTAAATTGTCTGCTAGTTTGTCTAGATTACATGTGAGTCATGATCCTGGAATTGCTTCCGCTGTGTTTATATTCCTTCAGTAGCATGCATAGTCAAATTAATAGCCAATCAAAACCATCCAAGTGTCCAATATGATATGTCTTGGCCAATTAAATTCATTCTTATCACATAGCTTTTGGGATAGGCTTGATGACTCAAGTGGACCAATCAAATCAAAGTAAGTCCATTCCCCTACAACTATAAATAGAGGGGTTACATAACTCTTGAAACATATTCAGAAGTTGGTGAAAGCTTACATCCACCAATGGAGAAATCGAGGAGGAGATACATAGAATTCTTCCGTTCTGCCGGAGAGCAAGAAGCATTCCATACATCAAGAAGCCTTCCCTCCTGGCTATGACCAAGAAGTCTTCTATAAATCACAAAGCCTATCCCTCCTGGCTGCGATCAAGAAGTCTTTACATACATATTCTGCCGCCACGTTCGTGATCAAAGCTTGTCGCCACGTTCGTGATCAAATCAAATCCATACATTCAAGAACAAGCTCCTTAGCCTTTGAATCAAGTCAAATCAACATATTCAAGAACAAGCTCTCAAGCCCTTGAATCAAATCAAATCCATCAAATTTAAGATTAAGCTCAAAAGCCCTTGAATCTAATCAAATCCATCAAGTTCGAGATCAAGCTTTAACCTCGAATTAAATCCGTGAAGAGAAGAATCAGAGGATTACATCTTAGATTCAAGATACTCTAGAGATTGTAACCCGCATCATTTTTCTTATAAATCAAATATTACTTGTGGATATTTTTCTTGTCTTGATTATTTTCAGGCAACAAATTTATTGTCTACACTAGTACTACTAACGAAAATTAATTTTTACATGCTTCAATGGTGACGCATGATAATTTTCGATTCCAAACATTTTATTATCTATTTCTAGCATAAGATGATAAATTTTTTATAGAGAGAGTTTCCGCGCAATGTCGTTTTCGTTGATCTTGTGAAGTTTGTTCTTTTGAGTGAAGGTTTCATCTCATCTATTCCTAGATTTATGCATATCTTTATTTTAAACAATAATTTAGTATAGAACGTTAGATGATATCATATGTCTTTTTGAAAATGTGAATGAACGTGAGTTTAGTCGTCGATACAATCTAAATTCGTGGTATTGAAAAATTTTAAGTTTTTGCATTCTCACCCACTCTTTGAAAATATTTTTTTTCTCCTTTTGCATTTTTAAAGTACTTCATTTTCCCCATAGTGCTTATGAATTCTTTAGACACCCCTTTCAAAATATCTTATTGTAAGATGATATTATTTTATAATTCTAATATCATATAATTAATTACTTAAATCTATTTTTGGTGCAAGGCAAACCCGAGGGGAATTGCTTAGCACAAATGCGGAATTTAAACAAGAAGGTAAAGATAGAAGCAAGACAAAACTTGCTTCTTCCGAAAGAACAGTGAGGAACCTGTCTCAAAGCTCGATCGAAAGGGACACAAGAATCACCTAAACTATGCAACAATCCTCAAGAGAACATTGCCTCTTGCAAACTGAATGATCAAGAGGAATGTTCAATCGGATTCACCGAAAGCCACAAGTCCATAAAAGCCCTCACTGGGGTTTGCTCACGACGGAGACAAGAAGAAATGTGCTCGGCACTTTCATTCAATTCATTAATGTTCAAAACTAGCTGCTTACAATGAAAGGAAATAAGGTTTATATAGGAAATACTAAGGGTAAACTAGTAAAAGGGTCACGGGTGACCAATAGAAATGCCACGCAGGGCTGAGTTAAAATGTGTTCGGCAGCCTTGACTATTTAATAAACAATGTTCCTAGAAGTAAATTTTATTTACTGGATTGAACATAGAAATAACAAGTGGATCACCTGAAAATCCAAAAGTTCAATTGAAATCCAATCGACAGGTTGGAATTGACATTCCATTGTATTTAAATAGTGGGAGAAATGTCAATAGACAAAAGATGATTGAAAATCCACTATTCCAAAGTAGTGGGAGTGAATTTTTTGATAAGTTGTTAATATATACTACAAGAAAAAGTTGTTCATATTCTAATACCTTAAGGTAAGGAAAGAATATTGAGACTTAAGATTCTAATTGTTATGTAGTTTGTCCACAAGAACATGGTAGTGTGACTTAATAGTAGTACTTTGTCGTAGTGAGAGAAAAGAATGAATGGTTTGGTGTGTACTCTTGGGAGAGTTTTATGACTTGAACCTTGAAGAGGTTAGGACCAGCCGATTAGTAATCTAAAAGCACTGTTGGACAATGATTGCATTAGAAAACAACTTGGCTAGATCCTTTTAGTATTCATATAAAATGAATGCTTGTGAAAGTTGTAAATGCATGGTTAAAAGTCTAAGTGGGAGTTTGATAGGATATATACTATTAACCATGTGTTTATATATAGTATGTATTATAACAACGGCATAGTTATAAGTATAAGTGGGAGATTGTTGGGATATACTAATAACCATGAGGTTTTAGTTAGATTATTCCTAGTTTAACAATTGGTTATTCATTTACTAAAGATAATGAATTATTATTTATTTAGATCAATTGTGTAGTTGATTTAGTGTGTAGAGCCAAGCTTATACACGGAAGATTAAATCATCGGTTCTTATAAATAATAAAGTAATGTTCACAATCTAAGATGGAAATTGGACAAAGCCATTGGTATGATTGTAGTACAAGATTATATATAATTTATCTTGATTATGGGAACGGTATCGTTCCAACTTCTTGTGCTAGTGCACTTTGTGTATATTGAACGGACCAAGTAGAGATAAGTGTTTCTATACTGACTATATAAAACAAACTCTCTAGCTCATCAAATGTACTTATACTCTTAATCTTGATATAGCTATTATTAGTGGTGTATATTATTCATTGTCTTGATTTATCAATAGGTGAGGTCAAGAATATTTGGGTCAAATAATTCCTGATAAGTTGGACAATGATAATATGCATTTGCGAAGTAATTGCTAGTTGATAGAATCCATGTCTCGCTATAGAGATTGATGACACCCCTTTATGAAAGCTTATAAGTTTCTATGTGTAAAATCTGGCCAGTGGATTTTGTATCCGGCACATGGAATAAGTTAAGCGGAAGTCTAAAGGATTCATTTAGTCAATATATTGAATTGTCAGTAATTTAATAATATTGATTGGTGTCTGTAATCTTAACGTGGGGAGTTAAATAAGATTTGATGGAAGAATTCGAAATTCAACTGAGGAGTGCAATTACGAATTTCTAATGGAAATAATTTGTAATTTATTATGGAAAGATTAATTCTAGAGAAAAAGAATTAATTCCATAATTGGAAGCCTCATTAATTAATTCTGTGGTCCTGTTGTGACCGAATTGAATTAGGACTAGGAGAGGGGTTTCTTGGTGGAAAAGAATCCTAGATAGTTTTGGAAAAGGATTTTACCCTAAAACTATATAAGGAGGATTCTTGGCCAAAAGGAAATACACACACAAAAAACCCTAAATAGTTTTTCTCTCTCTGAAACACTTCCAAGTGATTATTAGTCTGGTTATTGTTCGGACACACGAGAGAAGATCATGTAACTGGAGGACGCCCCGGTAGATGATCCTGCTCGTGATTGAAGATTTATTTCAAGGTTGAAGTCACGCTTCAAGAGGTATTCCGTTTTATGTTTATGTAAAACTAAATTGCCTGCTAGTTTGTCTAGATTACATGTGAGTCATGATCCTGGAATTGCTTCCGCTGTGTTTATATTCCTTCAATGGTATCAGAGCCTAATCACGTCTAACTAGATGGCTAGGGTTTCATAAAAATAATTACATGCATGCATGCAGTTTTTTGAAAAACATGAACTTGTATTGTTTGTTTTTCTAAAAAAAACAGTATTTTTGTGAAAACGGAAATTTCAAAATATGTGGTTGATCTTGATTCATGGATATCAGTTTATAATATGTTGATGCATGATTAGATTGTAAACTAAAAATATTTTGAATCCTGAAACATGAAAAACGATTTTTCCTAACCGATTTGGTCACAGATTTGGAGGTTGAAAATTTTCAGACTCTGATTGACTTGAAATTTGGTGGGTCCATCGGAAACGATCTTCTGAGTAATACTAAGGTTGGTTTTTGGCCGTTTGAGGTCGTTAAGATGGTGTTTTGGACGTTTTTCTATTTTCTTAAATTTAATTTTAAGAGAAAATGTATCTCTAATAATCCTATGGTGTTAGGGATAAATCCCTGAGTTCTCTATGATTAAATTTTACTATAAACAATATGGATTCACTAAATTAATAAGGATTCAAAGTTAGTTTTATTGGTTCAGATAAGAAAAGAGAAGAGGATTAAATAAAACTTTTGGCTCATTAAGAGTTTTCCTTAAAGTTCCTATACATTTGAGACGTATCATATATAGATTAAAAATTTGTGATGGATAAATGGTTACCTCAAAAGTGAAGTATTTATTCAGAATGTTTGAAAATTCTTAAGGTTCTACATATGGATTATGTGAATTCATGGATTGAGAGTTATGATTAATAAATAGGATTCACAAAATTGATCTATTTATTTGAGTCATTGAATTTCCTCAATGTACCATGTGTAAGTTGTCTATTGGTAAGTGTATGCTAGTGGTCAAATTTTATCTACTTGAAAAGAAGATTGAATTTTTGATACTAGAAACACTAAATTAATTCATGAGATAAGATATTGAGGTTTTCACCCAATAGGAGAAAATAATATCTTGGGTTCTCATGTGTATTAATTGAAAGGACAATTTGATCCAAGATGAGGTTTTGTGTATCTTAATCAAAGCAATAACACATGTATACCTTGTGCTCATGGGATAGTTATAAGGAGAATGAAAACCGGAATCATGTTTTCTTTAACTCATAACAACGCCTAAAATCGGGTGTCTTCCGAATTTGGTCATAGTTTTGCGATCATGAATTTTCGCGATCTCTGATTGACCTAAAATTTGGTAGAGACATTGGAAACGATCTGGTAAGTAAGTGATGTCATTTTTTTTTTTTTGACATTTTGAGATCGTATGGATGAGGGTTTTAAGTAACGTGTTGGATTAAAACTTGATTTAAATATGAAAAGTCATTCTTTATGTAGATTTTGGTTTATATTAAATTTGAGACATGATAATGCATGATGATTTAATATATGTTGATGTATGATAAGAATGTAGTTCATATTTTATATTCTTAGAAACGTAAGAGTTGCACTGTTTTAATAAAAAAAGTAAAAAATTTAAAATATGTTGTTTGATCTTGATTCATGGATATCAATTAATTATATGTTGATATGCGATTAGAACAAACAACTAAGATATTTTAAACCTTAAAAATGTGAAACAAGGTTTGTCCGAATTTGGTCATAGTTTCGGAGATCAGAAATTTTGATAGACTCCGATTGACCTGAAATTTGGTAGGTTCATCGGAAACGGCCCAATAAGAAAAACGCACTGCTATGCAGTGAAGCATGTTGTTTTTTGGTAATTTGAGGTTGTTAAGATGGTATTTTGAACGTTTTTCTATTTTCTGGAAATTATTTTTCTAAGAAAAGTTAATGGTTGGCACCCAGTGGTAATAGGGATTATTCTATATGGTCTCCATGATCATATACTAGTATAAACAATAAGTTTACGTGTTGACATCAGTTCTTCCTCCATAACGGATAAATTTATTGTTAAGTATACTTGGCTTAAAAGTCCCTATGGTATCCATGATTGAATACTAGTATAAATGATATGTTTACGTGTTGACAATAGGTCTTCCTCCCCAACGGATAAATGTATTGTTGGTATACTAGGTTTAATCACTAGTTGTTGATGACTTGTATGTATCTCTCCAACTGAGAATTGCATGTTGAGTCAATGAGACTAGGGCTATTCAATAATTGATATTCACTTGAATTAAATTGATAATAGACTCTCCAACTGAGTTTGATATTATTTAATTTAATGAGTGAAATCTGACATTGCATGTATATGGTGCATGCATAGTTACTTTCCCAACGAATTTTGCTATTCAAGATGCATGAAAATATATATGTGGTGTGTTTTGAGTTTGATTATTCAATATAACATGACCAGTATTGATCTATTTAAATTGTTTTACCTCACTTATTAGATATCTCTTTATTTCATTTCCCTAAGTGCTATTCTCTCACAAAATAAATTTTTTCTGAGGATTTATTTTGGTGACAATAAGGCATTAATTTAGAGGATGCATTATATGTACGTTAAGCTAGAAAGAAATTTGATTTCAGTTTCAAGCTTAATAAGAGGTGGATATTCAATTTATTTTACCAATAATTTTGGTGTTATTGAGGTTAATAAATGTTTATCTCTTGTGGTACATGTTGCAAATATGTCTTCTGAATTTAACGATATTAATCTGCCCAATAAGAGAAAGTATTCTTTGAAATTGAATAACACTTATCTGTTGCTCTTGTATCAAGGTCATATGTATTTTAATAGAATATTGTGGTTGGTTATGGATGGATCTTTGAGGTTCATTGAAAGTGGAGGCACTACCAACCCTGTGAATTCTTGTTAAAAGAAAATATGACTAAGTGATACTTCCCTTTTAAAAGGAAATAAAGCAAGTGATAAGTTAGAATTAATTCGTTCTGATTAGTATAGTCTGATGAACATACATGAAAGAGGTATTTTTGAGTATTTTTATGACATTTCATAAATGATTACTCAAAATATGAATATATTTATTTGATGCATTATAAGTCCTAATACTTTGAGAAATCAAGGAGTTTAAGACTGAAAAGGAAATGTGTCATGGAAAATATATTACTATATCACTGCGATATGAATCGTGGTGGTAATACCTCTTTACAAAGTTCACTAATTACTTATCAGAATAAGGAATTATGTCTACACCTGGGACGCTATAACAAAATGGTGTAGCAGAAAGAAGATATAAGACTTTTATGGAGATGGTTAAATCAATGTAAGTTGTTCAAATTTGTTATTCTCTTTCATATTGGAAATATGCCTTAGAAACTTTAAATTACATTCTAAATATAGTCCTTCTATGTTAGTACCTTTTACAAGGGAAAACTGATTAGTTGGAATCAAGGATGAATTTGTATATGTTTGTTGGCTATCCAAAGGGGGCGAAAATAAGTTTATTTTCTTGTCATAATGAAAAGAAGGTATTTGTTAGAATGAGTACCAGATTTCTAGAATATGACTATTTAATAAACAATGTTCCTAGAAGTAAATTTTATTTACTGGACTGAACATAGAAATAACAAGTGGATCACCTGAAAATCCAAAAGTTCAATTGAAATCCAATCGACAGGTTGGAATTGACATTCCATTGTATTTAAATAGTGGTAGAAATGTCAATAGACAAAAGATGATTGGAAATCCACTATTCCAAAGTAGTGGGAGTGAATTTTTTGATAAGTTGTTAATATATACTACAAGAAAAAGTTGTTCATATTCTAATACCTTAAGGTAAGGAAAGAATATTGAGACTTAAGATTCTAATTGTTATGTAGTTTGTCCACAAGAACATGGTAGTGTGACTTAATAGTAGTACTTTGTCGTAGTGAGAGAAAAGAATGAATGGTTTGGTGTGTACTCTTGGGAGAGTTTTATGACTTGAACCTTGAAGAGGTTAAGACCAGCCGATTAGTAATCTAAAAGCATTGTTGGACAATGATTGCATTAGAAAACAACTTGGCTAGATCCTTTTAGTATTCATATAAAATGAATGCTTGTGAAAGTTGTAAATGCATGGTTAAAAGTCTAAGTGGGAGTTTGATAGGATATATACTATTAACCATGTGTTTATATATAGTATGTATTATAACAACGGCATAGTTATAAGTATAAGTGGGAGATTGTTGGGATATACTAATAACCATGCGGTTTTAGTTAGATTATTCCTAGTTTAACAATTGGTTATTCATTTACTAAAGATAATAAATTATTATTTATTTAGATCAATTGTGTCATGTGTGTCCTATTATTTATATAGTAGTTGATTTAGTGTGTAGAGCCAAGCTTATACACGGAAGATTAAATCATCGGTTCTTATAAATAATAAAGTAATGTTCACAATCTAAGATGGAAATTGGACAAAGCCATTGGTATGATTGTAGTACAAGATTATATATAATTTATCTTGATTATGGGAACGGTATCGTTCCAACTTCTTGTGCTAGTGCGCTTTGTGTATATTGAACGGACCAAGTAGAGATAAGTGTTTCTATACTGACTATATAAAACAAACTCTCTAGCTCATCAAATGTACTTATACTCTTAATCTTGATATAGCTATTATTAGTGGTGTATATTATTCATTGTCTTGATTTATCAATAGGTGAGGTCAAGAATATTTGGGTCAAATAATTCCTGATAAGTTGGACAATGATAATATGCATTTGCAAAGTAATTGCGAGTTGATAGAATCCATCTCTCGCTATAGAGATTGATGACACCCCTTTATGAAAGCTTATAAGTTTCTATGTGTAAATCTGGCCAGTGGATTTTGTATCCGGCACATGGAATAAGTTAAGCGGAACTCTAAAGGATTTATTTAGTCAATATATTGAATTGTCAGTAATTTAATAATATTGATTGGTGTCTGTAATCTTAACGTGGGGAGTTAAATAAGATTTGATGGAAGAATTCGAAATTCAACTGAGGAGTGCAATTACGAATTTCTAGTGGAAATAATTTGTAATTTATTATGGAAAGATTAATTCTAGAGAAAAAGAATTAATTCCAAAATTGGAAGCCTCATTAATTAATTCTGTGGTCCTGTTGTGACCGAATTCAATTAGGACTAGGAGAGGGGTTTCTTGGTAGAAAAGAATCCTAGATAGTTTTGGAAAAGGATTTTACCCTAAAACTATATAAGGAGGATTCTTGGCCAAAAGGAAATACACACACAAAAAACCCTAAATAGTTTTTCTCTCTCTGAAACACTTGTTCCACCCAAGTGATTATTAGCCTGGTTATTGTTCGGACACACGACAGAAGATCATGGAACTGGAGGACGCCCCCGTAGATGATCCTGCTCGTGATTGAAGATTTATTTCAAGGTTGAAGTCACGCTTCAAGAGGTATTTCGCTTTATGTTTGTGTAAAACTAAATTGCCTGCTAGTTTGTCTAGATTACATGTGAGTCATGATCCTGGAATTGCTTCCACTGTGTTTATATTCCTTCAGTAGCATGCATAGTCAAATTAATAGCCAATCAAAACCATCCAAGTGTCCAATATGACATGTCTTGGCCAATTAATTTCATTCTTATCACATAGCTTTTGGGGTTTGCTCACGCGGAATTTAAGGCAAACCCGAGGGGAATTGCTAAGCACAAACGCGGAATTTAAACAAGAAGGTAAAGATAGAAGCAAGACAAAACTTGCTTCTTCCGAAAGAACAGTGAGGAACCTGTCTCAAAGCTCGATCGAAAGGGACACAAGAATCACCTAAACTATGCAACAATCCTCAAGAGAACATTGCCTCTTGCAAACTGAATGATCAAAAGGAATGTTCAATCGGATTCACCGAAAGCCACAAGTCCATAAAAGCCCTCACTGGGGTTTGCTCACGACGGAGACAAGAAGAAATGTGCTCGGCACTTTCATTCAATTCATTAATGTTCAAAACTAGCTGCTTACAATGAAAGGAAATTAGGTTTATATAGGAAATACTAAGGGTAAACTAGTAAAAGGGTCACAGGTGACCAATAGAAATGCCACGCAGGGCTGAGTTAAAATGTGTTCGGCAGCCTTGACTGCGGTAAGCCTGACTTCGGTAAGCCTTGGCTTCGGTTGTCGATTGTCTGCTCGAACACACTCGTCCTCGGGCGCTGACTTAGTTTCGAACCCATGTTGTTGTGTTCGAGTCTGTGCTGCCCGGTGCCAAGAGCTAGTGTTCGGTAACCTTGTCCTCGGGCTCAAATTTGAAGATGTGGCCCTCGGTTTCAGCACTTTGAAATTCTCCTTCCGAACACATGCTCCCTCCCGACCAAGCCAGCTGGATGTGCATGTCATGAAGCAGCTTGGCTTGGCTTCGTGTGATTGGCCTCCTCGGGTGATCAGTCATTGACTTCGATTGATTGTCGAGTCCTTGATCAGCACTTTGGGCTGCATCAATTTTGGTCATTAGAATAGTAATAGTTTTGTAATGAAAGTGCTATGTATTTTTCAATCTTGTTGTTTTATATGTCAAATATACATATTTGTTTTGGTTTAGCTTTTGTTGATGTTTAAAATAAAAAAATTAATCAAACCATACTGTTACGCACAAAAGAGAAACTGAAAGGATTGCGACAATATTATAATGGTTAATTTTTTTTTTTTTGGTAATTAAATTTTATAAATCATCAAAGTAAATTTACAAAGATTTGTAGCTTGGTTAACACCGCTAGCTACCCTGAACATAGAAAAATTACTTGCTAACCTCTACGCTAGTCCTACTAGTAACCAAATACAGTATAGAAATCAAGCAAAAGTAAACTAGCTACAAACTTCTATACTCAACAGACTAAATTGATCAGAAAGGTAATCTTTGCAAAGCAGTTCTCATTTCCAGGTCCCTTGTCACTTTCTCAAATATACAAGCATTTCTTACAATACTTTCAATTCAAAGGTATATATGGTTGATGGTGAGGGTGGTAATGGTTCATGCGTGAAGAATGTTGGTGGCCGGGTAGAGCTTTTAGAAGCTAGTCTTGGCACCTTGAACTGACGCATGAAGGCCATGGAGTCCAACCTCACTATATTGGAGAAGTAAGTCATTGTGGACTTGGAAGAACTTAGATGGACCATGATGGAGGTACTCAAGGAGGAGGAATACTGTAAGAGGCGAGGTTCGTGAGTTGGAAGATATGCTCAAGGTTACCATTGATGACCCACAAGTGCAAATGGAGGCCTTCCAGAAGAGCTTGTAGGGGGCTATGGTCGGGACAACCAGGGGCATCGTACTTGCACAATGTGCAAATATGAAGGTCCTCAAGCAAAACGAGTATGGCAGTGCACGGGAGACACGCGAGGTGGACGACATTCTTTGGAAGATGGACAAGTACTTTGAGGCAGTGCACGGGACACACGCGAGGTGGTACGCAACGCCTCAATGTACTTGACTAAGGTTGTCGCACTGTGGTGGCGTCGAAAATTAGCTAACATGGAGAAGGGGCTATTGAAGATTGAGAAATGGGAACAGCTCAAGAAGGAGTTGAAAACTCAGCTCTACCCGATGAATGTGGTGTACGAGGCTAGACGGAGGCTAAGGGAGCTCCGATAGATGGCCACAATATGGGAGTACGTGCACGAATTCACTACCTTGATGTTTCAAATCCCGACATTGTCCGAGGAAGATTCCCTCTTCTACTTCATGGATTGGTTGCAAAATTAGGCAAAGCAGGAGTTAAGAAGACATCAAGTAGCCAATGTGAATAAGGCCATAGAGCTGAGTCGCTCATTGACTTCAAGATGGAGCCCCCCAACTCTAAAGGGGGCAACACTGAGAGGGGCGGGGGAGATCATGACAAGGACAAAGGGAAAGGCATAGCCGAGGCAGATGAGGGCAATCGCAAAGGGCCATCCCATAACGGACAGGGGTCTAAGGGCAACGATAAGAGGCCTAATAATAGTGGCGAGTACGCGCCCAGGGGGGGTGCTAATTTTGTGAAAGGTCACATTGAGCGAGAGAATGCCCAGAGTTAGGGAAGCTTGCAGCAATGGTCGGGAACTTTGCACAAGCACTTGAAGGTGACACAGGAGAGACCGCCTTCATCAGGGGGATATGGTTGGAATCTAAGCCCGGAGTAGAGGATTCTAAGGCCTATCTTGGTGCCATGCAAAGTGAGCATGACAGCAAGAAAAGTTGTGCAGACATGGTTGAAAAGACGGCGAGTTGCACGCTATCGGACTTAAACGATGTACCAAGCAGGGGGCAAGCTTTCTAACAAGTCCGGGATCACAAAAGGCAGCTAAGTAGGGAGTAGAAGTGTTGACCCGATGCTTGAGAAGCTGCTAGACTTGGTCGAGTCATGGGGAGATTCAAGCCAAGAACAAGGGGACGTATCCGATGGGTGGAACATTGAGGCCATAATTGCTAATCGTCCAAAGTACAAACGGGGCAAGAAGAAAAGTGACAAATACCTGGTGACATGGGTAGGCCAACCACTCTATTGAGCATCATGGCTAATAGACAAAGATCTGCGTTTCGGCAAGACGAGGTACGCGCGTACGTGTCGATGTTTTATGCCGAGGGTGGCACAACATCACGCCGGGGAGAGTATGATGTCCTGCCACATCATGATCCAAATAATATGTACAAGAAAATGGAAGCTTCTAGAGAGGCCAAGAGTGATCTAGAGTGTGGAAGACTCTAGAACCTTGTAGGCCCTTAACTCAGAGCTTTTTTGGAATGTATAGAAGTATCTAGATCATGAGAGTACATTGGTTGGAGTTGGAAGGAATCAGAAACTCATGGAACACTCTATAAGAGCCAAGAGAGAGCATGCCAACTTCCACCTACATTTATTAATGTAGTCTAGAACCTTCTCTAGAGTAGTATAAATAGGAGTAGGCATTTCATTTGCACTTGTCCAACATCGAAGTCTTCTAAATAGTGTCTAGAATTGTAACCTAGCATCCAACTAAGTTCCTTAACTTTCCTTTTGTTTGTACAAAATATAATCTTCATACAAGTCTCTTTGCCAACAACTTGTGCCTTAACCGTGGGCAAATAATTGGCTGCTTTGCTTGTTTGACTTAGAGATCATCCAAGGATCTTAGCTTGACACTTTAGGTGTCTGCTGACACTGAGGGATCCTTGCTGCCTCACTATCATTTTGCGGCTTCAAAGAAGAATGAGCAATGGAAAGAAAAGCACTATGCTGGGTCAGACACAAACCATATGGGTGTCACAAATAAGAACAACGTACCTCAGGCAAGGACGAAAGGAAAAGGGGCTCGGGCGACGGATCAATAGTCGACTCCGGGTGGGTAGCAGTGTCCTATAGAGGTTTAAAGGCTGAACTTGGGCGTTGCTTTTGGATAGCAATTGTCTAAGTTTCGATACGCCGCCTAGAGCGATTCTAGGATCGTGACATTAGGCTGACTATTTTTCAAAATACCTCACACTTTTCTAACGGTAAAAATTCATAAATTAATTTGCAAGCGCTGCCTAATCCTCGTTTAGTATTCTAAAATGTGACTATTGGACACAAATTTCTCTTGTAATCCTCATGTTCTGTCATCTAATCCTTTAATCTAAAGCCGCTTGCAAGATGGTCTTGATCAACATTAGTGAGTGTGCATAGTGTGGATCTTTTAAAAGATAAATTATCTCTTATAATCCATTAAATTTTAATAAAAGAAAATAAAGTTTTAAATATCTCCTGCGAAATATTTACTGATCCCAAAAATATCATCTATTAAAACTTTATGATAGTTTTTTGTATGTCAAAATCAATCCTAATAGCCTGGAAAAATGAAATTCATCGATAGTAATTAAACCTGAAAATGTGATCGGTGGTAATTAAACCTTTTTTATGATTCACTTGTAATCGAAATGTCAAATAAGTGTTTGTTCTGTGTTAAATTTAGCATCACTATACTTGGCTAAAACAACGTAGGGGCTCCACTTAATGTTTCCATATTTTCCTTGCGAGCAATTAAAGCAAATACTGTTAAATCAACGTACTATAATAACTAAATTTCACTGTTACGTTCAACAGACATAATACTTCATACATATCAATCCACTTCCAGCCCCAGCCCAATTTCACTCCCTCTCTTCTCATAACTATCTGAAAATACAAAAAGAAGAAAAATGAATCTAATAAAACAGCTCACCTATCTGTAAATTTCGTGACTTTTGGTTTAGAACAAACTTTATGAGCTTCAACTCAAAAAAAAAAAAAATAATAATAATAATAATAATAATATTCCCTCCGTCTCATTTTGTTTGTCGTAGTTTGAGTTGGCACAAAGTTTAATAAAGTAAGGAAGACTTTTGAAACTTGTGGTCTAAAATAAGCCATGAATATTTGTGTGGATATAAATGAGTCAAAAAGTAACTTTAGAGTTGAATTATTGCCAAATTTAGAAATATGACAATCTTTTTGGGACGGACAAATAAGGAAAGTATGACAAATAAAATGGGACAGAGGGAGTAACAATAAACAGCTCACAAACGCTTTTGCTAGATTTTTTCTATGTTAAAAAAAGGCCATCCACAAACTTTTGCATACGGGAGGAAATAACTTTTTATGCAAGTACAAGCCAAACTAAATAACTAGAAGAATACAAATCTAACAGACACACTATAGAAATTGTGGTGGAGATTAAATCTTTCACCCTCCACACTCCCCTACTAAGTACACTACTGCACTAACAAACGGGAAACAAGAAAACCTTCTCTATTCAGTTTCAAAACTCCATTCTTTCCCTTTAAGTGTCTCCAATTTCTTTATCCTATATTCATTTCACGTGGCCTTATTATACCCAAAAAAAAAAAAAAGGAGGCAACTTAGTTTGTTATTAGGATGCTGGCTGTATCACCTTTGACGTACAACAGCATCAAAGATGATCAAAGGGATAACGAGATTGAATGTTTCCCGGATTTTGCCGATGGGAATTTGCTGGACAGCATTGATTTCGATGAGTTATTTATGGGGATCAACGATGGGGATGTGCTGCCAGATTTGGAGATGGACTCAGAGATTCTTGCTGAATTTTCAGTTAGTAGTGGTGATGAATCTGATATGAATAATAATTATAATATTGTAACTACACCTGAAGACAACTCTTCAAGAAAATATGAAGTGGAAAAAGCTCCATCAGATTTAGCGAGTTTGAATAAGGGAGAAAAGTGTGTTAGTGAAAAGAATGAAGAACCAGGTAGCATCAATGTGAAAACCAAGTCAAAGGAAAATAATGATAAAGGCAAAAAATCATCTGGGCAATCCAAGAAACCTGAAGGCAAGAGGAAAGTGAAGGTAAACCAAAAAAAGATCTTGAGAAAATGTCAGCTCGGCGTCTTAGGTTTTTCCATGAAATAGCTGAAGAGACGTACAGAAGGAAAGATTTGAGGAAAAGAAAAATCATAAGTGTCACCTCGAGGTCTTAGGTTTTTGTTTTTCTATGAAATAGAAGAAAGTATTGTTCACTTGCAACAAATTAATTAAGAATTATGAGATGATGGATAAGAATTCCAATCTTGATAATGGTGAAACTACTAGTATAGAGTGTTTTAATCCGAATTAGTCTGGTAGTGAGTTTGATACCAACGATTAAGAAAGATAAAAAAAAATTCACTCTCCTCATTCGTACTGAGGGTATTCATGGTGTTTATGTGAAGTAATCCGAATTAGTCAGCTAGTGAGTTAGAATACTGGCAGAAAAGTTGATATTAAGTGGCTAGTTAGATAATTAATCCGTTCGGCTTCTACTTTAGGAAGTTCTCTTTGTTTGTTTTTTAATTTTTTTTCCCTTCTACCTTGAGGTTTTCGGATAAAATGGAATATTTCTTGAATTGTGTGAAGGTTGATTGGACCCCAGAGCTGCACAGACGATTTGTACAAGCAGTAGAGCAGTTAGGTCTTGATAAGGCAGTCCCCTCAAGGATTTTAGAGCTTATGGGTATTGATGGTCTCACTCGCCATAACATTGCTAGCCATCTTCAAGTAAGCATTTTTTTTTTCTTTTTTTGTTTTATTTTCGGTTTCATTTTGGAGTTAGTTTTTCATTCATTTTGTGGTTGTCATCCCAGTTGCAAGAACGAAAGAATTTAGATAACCATGTTTTTGTAGATTGTTAGTATAATAGCTAGTATATAACAAAGTGCTTGCTCCTAACCTCGCCGCACGACATAATATAGTCGCATTCTCTTGTTTTCTTTCCCAAATTCAACTTTCTTTAAAGAGAAAACACAAGCAAGTACTGCCTGAAAGTTAAAAGGTGCCTCTTAAAAGGGAGAACTCTGATAGTAGGACTTAGTACTCCCTCTTCTAATTTATGAGGCAACAATACTATTTGAAGATTCAAGTTTTATGCACTACTATGCAGCAAAAATTACTATTTACATTTTCAGGTCTTTAAACTAATTTCAATGTGCAGGTAACGCTATTTAATGATATTGATAATTGGTAGGCTATGAGTAACTTTTATATGCATTGTCGCATGAATAAGAATACTATTCAATTTCGAAACACAATGCAAATTATAACTAGCTCAATTGAGGAAAATTATTTTATGTGCAGAAATATCGATCCCATCGGAAACATTTACTTGCAAGAGAAGCTGAGGCGGCAAGCTGGAACCAAAGAAGGCAAATATACGGTGGCGCGGCTGCTGGTGCCGGAGGAAAGAGAGATATAAACCCATGGCCCGCACCAACCATGGGTTTTCCTCCTATGACTCCTCCTCCAATGCCTCATTTTAGACCCCTACATGTTTGGGGTCATCCATCCGTTGACCAATCTAGGATGCACGTGTGGCCTAAACAGCCTGCACCACCAGCATGGGCGGCACCACCAGTTGTTCCACCTCATCCTTTATCACCTACTGAACCTTCTTTTTGGCATTCACATCATCAACGAGTGAGTCATTTTGTCTTTTTGTTCTCTACCTATTTTGCTTTTCTCTCATTTACATGTTCTATATTGAGAAATAAATTAAGTATCACTTTGCATCTTGCACTACTTACCACTCGTTTGTGTTACATATTAGAGGAACGGGTTGCTTTAATCCAGCTAGTAGAACTTGACACAAACTGTGAAATTTTGTTAAGAACAAATGTACTTATTTTTGGCGTGTTATCTTTTCTTTTGGTGCAGGTATCAAACTCTCTTGCACCTGGCACTCCTTGCTTTCCTGCACCAATAGCGCCCACGGTAACTATCCAATCATCAATTATTGCTCTATGAAGTTTAATTCTTCAGCTGCATGCTAGAGTTTTAGTTTTGGAGATTTATTTATCTAAACACAATTAATGTGGAAAAGGGAAAATGCACACCCTTTAAAAGAGCTTTGGATTGATTAATTAGATATTATTACATGCAGAGATTTCCGGTTCTTCCTGTCCCGGGCATCCCGCCCGCTGCCATGATCAAAGCTGCATCCACTGGAGCAGGACTGGATCTACCTAAACCTCCTTGTGATTTTCATCCTGTGAGTGCACTCTCTCTCTCCCCTTTCCTCCCGCTCCCTCTAGTGTATACTTATGGTTCAGTCGAACCTAATATGACAAACTTTGAATAAAATACGCTATGGTAGATTCCAACTCATTCCCATAATATTTAAATCTTTGCTTGTCACCATATTTTGGGATTTAGGAATACGACTGGCTCTTACGTGACATTGGGAAACTATTGTGAAGGGCTTAGAAATTAAGTAGGCGTATATAGTTGGGATGTTCATTCGACCACCAAAATGCATTTCTCCTTGTTATGCCGCTTCTTTTGTTAAAATTGTTGTTCCTCAACAAGATACGTATCTTGTCTAGGAACCAGTTAAATTATCATAACAGTGAATTGTTTTATATGCTAGAAACGGAATAAAACTTATACGTGACTGGGTGCAGAATACTACTTGGACGTCTGTGTACCTATTGAAGATACTAGTATACAGTAGATTCATCACTAGGTATGCACACGTGACACCTCTAAAAAGTTGCTATGTGGGTTCTATGCGCAATTGCACATGCACAACTTCCAAAGAAATTTAACGAGAATCAACTACTCCCTCGATTCTGAAAAAGATAACATGTTTTGAATTTTGAAAGTCAAACGAATTTATTTTGACCGTAATTTTGAATATATAATCTTAAATTTTTTGGAACGATATGTATATATTTAGAAACTAGATAAAAGGTACTATAAGTCACAATAATTAATAATTCAAAATATTTAAAAGACATATGAAAATAGTACGGTCAAGAATAAACTCGTTTGACTCTAGAAATCCGAAACATGCTATCCATTGTGGAAGGGAGGGAGTATATAGAAGAATGTACACAATATTCTAGTTTCCCATTATTTACTAAAATCGGTAAATTTCTTTTCCTAAATCATATTGGACCAACAATAATTTTTAAAAAAAAAATATTGAGAGGGACTAAATTCTTGGCTAAAGGGTTGTAGTGAAATTTGGATCCTGAAATGTACAGAACAAGTTCAGCAATAAGGAAAAATATAATGAATTTGTTCTTTGATCTCTTCTGGAGTACAAATTACACAACTTCGGTTTATATTATTGCATTCAAGTCATATGTTAACTTTTCAGCTGTAAATTTGCTCAATACATGTAGTTAATCAAAAATGTTGATGCCTGACCTATTTTCTGAACAATTATGACAGTCAAAGGAGAACATAGATGCAGCTATTGAAGATGTTTTAGCAAAGCCATGTCTGCCACTTCCCCTCGGACTAAAACCTCCCTCCATTGACAGTGTGTTGAAGGAATTACAACGTCAAGGGATTACTAAAGTACCACCAACTGTTTCAGGCAGCTAGCAAATGGAATTTTTTGGGGTTTTCTTGGGTCAGCAAGAAACCCTTCAATTCGACGACATTTCTTGCAATTGATCATATGGAGATGAATGGAATTCATTATACAATGCAATTTTCCCCCCGTTATCACTCTTTTAGTGATTTCTTAACTAGTTGTACTCTTTTGTTCTTGTTTCCTGTAACGCAAGAACAATCTTTTTATTAACTTAACAATGGGGTTGCACATGCATAGAGTGATTGTAATTATTATATCCCCAATTTGAGAATCTAATAACGGCTTATTGGAAACTTGGTCTATCCTTCTGTTCCTCCTAAGACTTATATATACCTGACTTTATTCAGAATATGACATGTACTTTTTTAAATTACAATATCTCTCTTTCTTTTTATATTTTTCTTCGTATTGAGGACCATCTATTTTACAACTGGGTGCATAAATCATAGAAAGAAATTAAAATGAAAAACCTATCTCAAGTAATTAATAGTACTAAGAATAAAAGAATATTCAAGATAATAAGACTGGAAAAGAAAGAAAACGAAAAGAATACAGTAGTAGACGCATGAATGTCTCTATGTATACTACTTCATACGTCTCAATCTATATAAAAGTGTTTGATTCCACACTATGTTTAAGAAAAAAATAAGACTTATATGAAATTTATAATCTAAAACAAGTTATAGAAACTCTTGTGATTATAAATGATTTAATTAAGCTTAAACTAAAAACTTAATTTTTTAAATTAATCTTAAATATAAGAAGACATCATTCTATATATATTTGAACGGATTAAAAAGAAATTAGTGGTTGCATAAATTTATTGAGTACGTAGGGTTACTTACTCCATTTATTACCGAGTCAAGTTCAAACTTCGAATCAAGAAACACCTTGGCTCTTTCTCTGAAAAAAAATTGAAATCTACATTGCGGTGGAGTTTGTTAAAAGCCTACTTAGTAGATGAATGTACTAAACTACCGCTTGGCTTTCCCACTCGATATCAAGTTGTCATGCATTCTACATTTATCTAAGAGGTATATTTATTTACCAGCTTCCATTGCTCTGGAAAATATCGATACGAGTAGAAGTTTTGCCAAGTGCACAACTTGGAACTTGGAAGCATGCAAAGAATGTTCGAGCTTTAGAAAGGAACAAGAAGGTTATGTGGCTAAGCTTGCAAAACAGCTTTTTAGGAGCGGACTGCCCTTGTATATTTTGGTGGACTATTGCAATCATGTTACTCTTATTATTTGATTGGAAAATATACATAAAGTCCGTAGTAACTGTTTGCTAGTCTAGTCTAGATAAAAGAGAAAAAATAGTTGCTACAATAATTTGACTGCTCTAATATTTATAGCAAAAATGTCGTACTCACCCCATTCTAATTTCTGTCAACTTATTTTATGATTTTTACTTCAGATGTAATTTAATTTAAACTCCTATAACTCTACATAAATGATAAGCTTTTAAAGGCATACAAATACTATTGCAGGTTTAAAACCCTAATTTCAAAAGAATTACAGTCACACAAATACTATTTTTTGTTTAAAAATCAGAAGTTAATAAAGTCTTTTATTTATTTCTTAATTTTAATATTAGTCAAATAAGTTCATATAAGTGAGAAATTTGATTGTTCTGCCGTTGGTGTTAACTAAAAAAATTATTTTTGTATTTCCTAAAAATGTATTTCAGGTATTATAATTAAATTTGTATTTAGTTGAGTCTTAGGCGACCGTTTATATCTCAATTTGACCGGTTGACAAACAATTTACGTTAAGTAATCAGTTTGCTAAGTGTTAATTCGAGGACAGATACGATCGAATATGAAGTTAGGCAGCAGATTCACGAGGTACAATAAAAAGACCAAGCGAATGCAAGAAATTGATTTTATATGACTCCGAACACAATTGAAAATACTAATTCCGCTTAATATCAAGTGACCGATTTAACAAGATTCGATGAAGTATGCAAAATCTCGATGACAACGCTAAGTAAGCAAGACTATGCAGATTAACCGATGACAAGATTGATAAAACGATAGAATTACGAATAGTAGATTAATGGTAATTTTACTTAGTTAATAATACGATCAAGATGGCAACAATAGCTACTTAACGTGATCGGTGATAACGAACAAATACGTTAAGCAATGAATTTTCTATACAACCAACGTAATGACAGTTAATTAATACGATTGACGGTACGTTAATGAATTAATGCGATTGATGGCAATGGACAAATGTATCAAGCAATGGAAATAGCACGCAGACAATGAAATAAACAATAATAAATCAATAAATGGAAGCAGTAAAACTTATTGTATTGATTGATCAGAGGTTGGTGCGTCGTTGAAAGAGATGAATCCTCCTCCAAGTTTTAACCAAGTTGCGACTGACATTTTGTACAACAATTGAGATTGCAACAATGATAGCTGTGTTATAATAATAATGGCGTAAATGAATGACCATAATAGTGTAACTGATGAATAAGGGGTACTTTTGTTTAGATGAACGTAAATTTACAAATGGGGAAATGGAGGCTTATTTATAGGCTTAAGAGGTGAGTTCCCAACCCTAGAAGGACTCCACTCTCTCACGTCTCTCCTCAGTCACGCAACAGTAGTTGCCCACGTCCAACAACTTCCGCCAAATCCGCTCTGACAAAAGTGGGATAAGATCAACCAACGTTATCTGATAAAACGATCATCTTCGAAATAATTCGATCACAATGCAACATAATCGACCACATCGATGATCGAAGCTGTTTTCAATCCGACTTCATTTTGTAACGTTTTCGGAATCTGTTCTCACCTTGCCACGTAGTTGATCACGTGTTCTTTGCGTGATCGGACAGAAATCGACCAATACAGATAGTCCCCCCACTTGCCAAGCGTGTGTTCGGAAAACTTGGCAAGTGGCTTGAAACTTTTAGGCGGGAAAAACACGTGGAGCATTCGTGGTCCTTCAATTTGAAACGTCAAACCGTCATTTCAACTACTCATCGCTGCACGTGTCAGGCATCGTGCGGATGACAGTTTTCACCAGTTACCGAGGCAATGATGACTCTTGCCTTATAAATACAAACTTCAAATCATTCTTTGCAAACTTTACAACTTCCAAAACATTCAAAAACTCTCCAACTTCAAGTTAATCTCAAAACTTCTTGCTTGTGTTCTTCAATTTCTGCTTTCAAGTTTTCAAATCGGTCGCTTAAATCACCAAGCTTATATTTGTTCAAGATGTCTTCACCTACTCAAAATGTTGCTGACACTGAAACTGTTGCTTCCACCGCTTTCGCCGCCACAGCGCCGCCGCAGTCTGCCGCGGTGGCGGGGCAAATCACCGACGTCGCTGGCCCTTCAGGAGATAAGAAGGGCAAAAAGCGAAAAGAGAGGAAACAAAAGGACTTCGGGCCCAAGAAGCTGTATTAAAAAATCCTTCCAAAGAAGTTTACCTATGAAAATGATTGCAAAGTGAGCGTACAAAGTGATTGCATCGATTTCGTATACTGCGCGATTACTCCTGAGTCGCTGTCATGAGTTCAGGATGATTGCGGTTGGAAGGCAGATGATGTAAATGTGATGTGCCCTCCGAGAAAGTCGACTCTGGCCACCCACATCGAAGGCCATTCGGTGGTGTTGACATTCCCGTTCACAATTGGCTTCACTCTTCCGGTCGACTCTGTGATCGAAGAGTTTTGCCGAATGTACAACGTCTACCTTAGACAGCTTTCTCCGATGATATGGAGAACGGTGGTGATTATGCGGTACATCGCAGAGAAGGCGGAAGTGGAATTGACACTTCGCCATATCCTTAACATCTACTTCCCCCGAGTTTATAAGGCAGGGGTGATCAATTTGCCCAAACGAGGCCAGCGGGCTCTAATCTCCGATAACGATGATGATCTTCGGGGATGGGACCAGCGTTTTGTTTTCATCCCCATGGAGCAATTGGCTGCGCCCGGAATGGAGCCGCTTCCGAATGTGTGGAACCGAACTCATAAGTGTTCATTTATTTTTCATTTTTCCAATAAATTTGGAATTCGTCTGACCTTGAAAATTCATCTTCCCATCTTCAGCCGATAAAATTTTGTTCGATCAAGTCTCCGACATCGTACGATGGTTGATCAGAGTTTTGGACAAGACAACAACGACCAGAGGGCCTGGAAGCCCGTTGCGGCTTTACGGACCTTGAAAGCCAAGAATCATGGTGAACTTCTTTCCTCTGAATTTGTACTTTGATTTATTCTTCCCACTAAACTTTTGAGTGTCTATAGGCATTACTGGCATCGGAGGCGAGCCCAGCGACGAAGAAGTTGAAGTCGAGGGCGAGGAAAAGGTTGATGACGTTCCTCCTCCTCTGAAGAAGAAAAAATCTTTTAAGGATTTGAGGAGCAAATATTTGCTCAAATTTGTGGGAAAAGGGGGAGGGGGAAGTTTGTCGGCCGCACCCCAAACCATCGAAGAGGTGATCGCTGGGACGAGCTCAGCTATTGCAGCGGTGAAAGTCACCGAAGAAGTGACTTCGATCGTTGACATCGAGGAGGAAGAGGCTGGAGAAGAGTCGTGGTCTGATCGATTGGTGAGGCGCCCCAAAAAGCCAGTGAAGGAAAGGCTCCAAGAAACCACTATTCAGCTCAAAGCGGTTGAACAACTTGGAGACCTTTCAACTTATTTTGGAGGCGAAGCTTTCAACTTGTCTCCGGTAGCCGAAGAGGTCACTTCGGGTTCAGGGGGTCTGCCCAGCAGAGAGGGCGCCATCGTTTCCTTAGGCGTCGTTCCTGAGGTCGAGCAATACATGATCGATGTCTTTTATCAAAGCCTCGAGGAGAGGGATCCAGCCAAAGGAAAAATACCATCCTTGGATTGGCCAACGACCACGGCGAAGTCCAAATACGATGAAGAAATGGGCTCATCATTTTTTGGCATAGATCATGCTAATCCAATAGTGCCTCTTCCTCGAGGTGAGGATGCTGCTGCTTTCACTGCTTTGGGCGAATCTGAAGCGTTGGGCGACAGGTCGCTTACAATAAATGTGTCGCGCAACGTTGACCTGCTTAGATGCCCAAAGTGGCTTGCCGACTATCTTTATGATGTTATGGGCCCGATGGAGCAAGCTCGTTTGAATACACACAATGATTTGAGCCTGCCTTCGCAGATTGCTTTTGCCAGTTTTAGGGTAAACTCCTTCCTATCATCTGTTTTCTTCCCTTCCTTTGAATATACCTCGTTGAATCTTACTTGCAACTTGTTTTCAGAACTCAATAATGGCGATCGAGATAGCTGATCGAATTCGCCAACTTCAAGATGAAGCCAAAGTGCTAAACGAGCAAATCATTCATCTTACTTCGGCTGGGGAAGAGTTGCATCGGAAGTTGAAGGCTCTGGAGACTGAACATGCTGAGCTTTTAACCAATTTCAATAAAAGCACCAATGAGCATGCCCTTCGTGAATCCGAGTTAGAATCTCATATTCGAGCTTTGAACGAATAGCTTAGCCAACACGAAGCCAACGCGGAATTGAAGTGTGCCGAACTCAATTCTGTCATGGAGAGCAAGAATCGAGAGCTGGCTGAGATGACCGAAGAGCTTCATACTCTTCGTAAGGGCAGTGAGGATCTAAATGTTCAAGCCAACAGCCTGATGGAGAGAAATCGAGTGCTTCAAAAGGAGTCGACCAACCTAAGGCGCGACCTCGAAAAGGAATATAAAAAGAAAAGGACTTGATCCTTGCTGAATCGAGGCGCGATGTGCTCAGAGAGATGCTGCCTTATAGCCATATACGCAACACTCGGGACCACCTCCCTTTGCTTCAGAGTCTTAGGCGCAGCTCTTCTTGTCAGAGAAGAGTCCAGTTGCAAACCTGTGCGCTCCTATCTAGATCGAAATGTCGATATTCCCACTGAGTTGAGTGAAGCAAGAACTATTGTAAGGTTGGCTCATGAGGATCTTGGTCTCCCTGCAAGCTCTTCCGATTAAGTCTCTGAAGATGATGAATGAGTCACGACTTCAACTTGTTTTTGTTTTAGTTATTTTCGACCTGTAGCTTGGTCTTTCTGTTTGAAACGATGAGGTCATTCGACCGATCGATGTAAATATTTTTCGGATGAATGAATTATGTTTTAGAATTTTTCCTTTATCGCTTCAAATGTTGTTTTCCGAAGATAAGTTTGTTTGATTGTTCGAAATGTTAACAATTTAGCCGAAAAAAATATGATATGATTGAGGCCCAATGTACTTGGTGCGTAGTAAAGAATGACGTCTCATTTTTACGTAGTGCACTTCTTCGAACATTTTTCAAGTTCGAGAACATTCGGTTTAACACTTAGTAAGAAATTTGAATTGTAAAATTCATCAATGTAAAGATCGATAACACAAACTGACAAGTGTTGTGGAGATCGGAAAATGACGTAAGTGTTATATATTATTGAAGTATTGGCCGCTATCGGGCGCTTGATACATTAGTCGATCGGTTTATTCGATTGGTTACAACGTGGCCGTTTTAAGGCATCGATGACAAAAAGTTTCCTTGATCGCTAATGGATCGTTCACATATTGCGTCCTATCTAAACGAACAGTCCCCAGTTTGAATGAAAACATTGGGGCTTGAAGTATTCGTATAATTTGGGCGAGTCCCTAGTATGAGTGAAAACGTTGGGGCTTGAGACCTTTATTGAGTTTGAACGAGTCCCTAGTTTTGTCTTCATTTTCAAAAGAATTCCTCGATTTCTGGGCAGTCCCCGGTCCTCGAAAGTGCGATTATCCTACTAACTCAATCCCCTCTTGTGTTTGGGTGCGAAATATGAGTACTCGAACACTGGACTTCGATCTTCGACATCTGGAACGAAAACGTTGAAAGACAAATATCTAGAGAGCGTTAAAAATGAAGACCACATTAGAATGTTCGTCAGACTTATCGACCCCGATCGGAGCTTTTCGAGCGCAAGTATTCGTGGGTGATGTTTGTCATCATTCGATTCCAACTATGCCTATCATCTAAAAGTGTTAGTACCAAATAATAAATAATCAATTGTGCCCGATGCAGGGGAAATGAAAATTATGTAAAGAAAAGTGAAATTCGATCATACGATACCGTAGCATTTTCAGAAATAATACTTCTTCAATTGTATGATATTCCAATTGAAGTCGACTGGCTTAGAGTCCACTGTTTCGAGCTGGTATGAGCCCTTTCCGACCACTGCTTTGACTCGATAGGGTCCCTCCCAATTCGCTCCCAGTTTGCCTTCGTTTGGTTCATCTTTCTTTGGCCTTTTGATCCATAATACATAATCACCTACATTAAAAGCTCGATACCTGATTTTCTTGTTGAGGTAGTTTTCTGCCCTTTGTTTCTGTGCTTGTATCCGAACTAGTGCCATCTCTCTTTTTGCCTCGATCAAATCTAGCTCTATCATCATCGCCTCCTTGTTTGATTCATCGGTGGAATGAGCAAACCGAAGACTAGGTTCACCGACTTCCATCGGAATCAATGCTTCTGCTCCATAGACAAGTGAGAACGGAGTCTCTCCGGTGCTGTGTTTCACCGTTATTCGATGAGCCCACAGCGCACCGGGGAGCTCGTTCGGCTAATTGCCCTTTGATTCATCCATCCTTTTCTTCAAATACTCAATTATTGTCTTGTTGGAAGACTCAACTTGTCCGTTTGCGCTGGGGTGATAAGGTGTTGATGCTATCCGCTTGATCCCCCATTTCTTGAAGAAAGCTGTGATTCGGCTTCCCATGAACTTTTTGCCGTTGTCGCATGTGATCTCTTTCGAGATTCCAAAACGACAAATGATGTTCTGGTGAATGAACATGATAACTTCCTGTTCACGAATTTTACCCAAAGCAATTGCTTCTACCCACTTAGAAAAATAATCTGTTAAAATTAAAATGAATTTTACCCCACCGGGCGCTATCGGAAGCGGCCCGACCAAATCCATTCCCCATATGAACGGCCACGGTGACGTGACCGAGTGAAGGGGCACTGCTTGTTGATGTATGAGGTTGCCAAATCATTGACATTTATCACACTTGCGAATGAAGTCTTTGGCGTCCTCTGCAATCATTGGCCAATAAAATCCAGCTCTGACTATCTTTCGTACCAACGATTTGCTGCCGGAGTGATTGCCACATTCGCCTTCGTGAACCTCCCTCAACACATAGCTTGTGCCATCTGGCCCAACACACTTTTCTAAAGGGCCATTGAACATTCGCCTGTAGAGTTGGTTATCTAAGAGTCAATATCTGGCCGCTTTAGCTTTGAGTGATCGGGCCGACTTCTTAACTTCGAGTAGAGTACCTGCCTGCAAATAGGACAAATATTTGTTTCTCCAATCCCAAGTATGGTTAACATTTTTTACCTCTTTGATGCTCTGACAGAGTGGAGATTCGAACAAATGAACCACTGTTTCATCGAGTTCTCCCTCGATGGCAGCCGCAGAACTGAGGTTAGCCAAGGCATCTGCCTCGACGTTGTCTTCCCTCGGGATTTGGGATATCTTCCATTCCTGAAAAGAAGTTAGAAGATTTTGCACCTTGCTTAGCAGTTGCTGCATCCTCGAGTCTCGAACACTGAAATATCCTTGGACTTAGTTCACCACAAGTTGGGAATCGCTTTTGATGTCCAGCTGTTCGATTTCCAAGTCTTTCGCGATCTTTAAACCTGCAGTGAGAGCCTCATATTCGACCTCGTTGTTAGTTTTAGCATGTAACTTGATCGCGTACCTGAGTTTTTCACCGGTTGGTGCTATTAGTAAGACTCCTAGGCCAGTGCCTTTTACGTTCGAAGCTCCATCGGTGAACATCATCCAGACACCGGGGTCTGGATCTCTCATCATCAGTTCTTCTTTCTTTGCTTCCAGAAAGATGTTAGCGCTAAAGTCTGCTACAAAATGAGCTAAAACTTGAGATTTGATGGCGGTGCGAGGCTGGTAAGTGATATCGTACTCACTCAGCTCGACCGCCCATTTCATTAATCGACCAGAAAGATCTGGCCGATGTAAAATATTTCGTAAAGGGAAAGTAGTGACAACAGATATAGAGTGATATTGGAAATACGGTCTTAATTTTCGTGCTGCCGTGACAAGTGCGAGTGCAAGTTTTTCTAACTGGGGGTATCTTGTTTCGGCATCTAATAATGTTTTAGTGACATAGTAAATAGGAAATTGGTTGCTTCCGTCCTTGCGAACGAGGATAGCGCTCACCGCAACTTCGGAAACAGCCAAGTAAATTAGCAACATCTCTCCTTCGATCGGTTTTGAGAGCAGCGGAGGGTTGGACAAATATTGCTTCAATTCTTTGAGGGCTCGTTTGCATTCTGGCTTCCAAAGCTTGCGTTTTTCCTTCATATTGAGAAGAACTTGTGACATCATTCCGATGACCTCGAGATGAACCTGCTGAGATAGGCTACTCGACCGGTCAGCTACTGAACTTTTTTCACTGTTATCAACTCTTCGGATATGCTTTCTATCGCCTTGATTTTGTCTGGGTTAGCCTTGATCCCTCTCTGCGATACGACGAATCCCAAGAACTTGCCGGATCCGACCCCGAACGCGTATTTCTCCGGGTTCAGCCTCATGTTGAACCGCCTTAGTATCGTAAACGTTTCTTTCAAATGATTTAAATGATCCTTCCTTTCTAATGACTTAACCAACATATCATCGATGTACACTTTTATTGTTTTCCCGATCAAATCTTTAAATATGGTGGTAACCAAACGTTGATACGTAGCCCCAGTATTTTTGAGACCGAAGGGCATGACCGTGTAACAATAAGTCCCCATGTCTGCGATAAAAGAAGTTTTTTCTCGATCTGCTGGGTCCATCGAAATTTGATTATAGCCTGAGTAAGCATCCAAAACACTTAACATTTCGTGCCCTGCCGTCGAATCAATCAATATCTCGATGTGAGGCAGGGGGAACGAATCTTTTGGGCAAGCTTTGTTAAGGTCGGTGTAATCGACGCATACTCTCCGCTTTTCATTCTTCTTCGGTACCACGACACTGTTCGCTATCCACTCTGGATACTTAACCTCCTTAATGAACCCATTCGCCAACAACTTATCTACTTCATCGTTGATAACTTTCCTTCAGAATCCTCCATTCAGTCGTTTCTTTTGCTTCACCGGACGATGTCTCGGATCGACATTCAACTTATGTATGGTAACTTTTGGATCGATTCATATCATATTCGCGTGGGACAAAGCAAAACAATCAGAATTATCCTTGAGAAAAGATATGATTTTCGTTCTTACTTCGGGATCCAATTCTACCCCGACATATACTTTCCGACCTGGTTTGTCATCGAATAGCATTACTTCTTCCAATTCTTCTATCATAGAATCTTCATCTTTTTGTTTGTGTGGTTCTCTAACACATGACGGAATCGATGCGAATTCGTCTTTGACTATAGGCTCCGCTAATTGTACTCGTTGAGCAGATGACGGAGTCGCAGTGAAGTCTTCGGCCACAGATTCCGCTAACTGTGATTGCTATTTTCGAATGCCGTCCTTGACAGCCACTGAGTAGCACTCTTGAGAAGCCTACTGCTCACCTCTTACTTCGGGCACTCCCCATGGAGTGGGAAATTTTACAACTTGATGTAAAGTCGATGGAACGGCTCCCATAGCGTGGATCCATGGTCGACCAAGTATCACGTTGTATGCCATGTCACCTTTCATCACTTAGAATAATGTATCATTTTCAACGCCTTCTTCGTATGTTTTAATAGTAATCTCTCCAACGGTCACTTCGCTCGAATTATTGAAAATCGATAACACCGTTGAACGAGGCACGATCTTGTCGTTCAGCTGCAACTGTTCCACTACCCTAGAATAAATTATGTTAAACGAGCTGCCATCATCGATTAACACCCTCTTTACATCGGCATAGTCAACCCTCATCGTTACTACTAAGGCATCGTGATGGGGATGAATCCTTTCGTCGAAGTCGAAATCCCCAAACATAATTTCATCGTTCATGTCGTCTCGTGTCCTCTTGTCTCGTGTAAACGAAACCTTTGCATATTTCTTTATAGTGTAAGTCACTCCACAAACGTCATCTCCCCCAGTTATAACGTTCACCATTTTCCTCGGAGCAGGAGGTTTTCGTGGTTCATCATCTTTTTACTTATTAAAATTGTTTCGCCCCCTTTCAGTCAAAAATTCTACCAAATGACCCTTTTCCAACAAGCTAGCCGCCTCATACCGCAATGCCTTGCATTCTTTCGTTGTGTGTCCAAAATCGTGGTGGAATGTACACCACAAGTTTTCGTCCCTCGTATTTGGATTTGTCTTCATTCGACCGGGAAACTTCACAACTTTCTCACCCATCCCTTTAAAGTGATTTACTAGATTAGATGTTGACACAAAAAAATTATACTTTGTCACTTTGGGAGGCAATGGACAGTCTCTTTGAGCCGAAGATGGACCCGACTGTCCCTTCTTCGGTTGATTTTTCGAACTACCAGCTTCGTGGTTGTTACTCCCCATCCGAGGGAAACTGTAGGGCTCCCATCGTTGATCCCTGTAGTTTCGCCTGTCATTCTCAATTCTCTGTAGTGGTGGTCGATCATACTGGCGATCGTATCGTGCCAACCGCAATTCCTCTTCTTCGGCCCTAATCTTTGGCTCACACTCACGATGCAAATCGTCGAAGGTCCATGTATTGATTTCCCTCAAATGATATTTCAACTTTGCACATGCCTCTGTTGAATTGTTACTTAGATTACTTGCAAAAGACAAACAAGCCCATCTCTCCTCGACGTTTGGGATGTTGATCTTTTCATCGTTGAACCGCTTCAGAAACTGTTTGATAGTCTCACCGGGTCGTTGTTTGATGTTCAAGATATCCTCCACTCTTGGCTCTATCTTTTTAGCCCCAGTGTGTGCTAGAATGAACTTAGCAGACATGTCATCGAAATCTGATATCCCATTTTTGGGTAACTATAAATTACCATTTCAAAGCTCCTCCCCTCAGTGTTTTACAAAATTTCTTCAAACTGACCGAATTAATCTCATCCGAAGTCAGGTCATTTGATTGAACTGCAATCGAAAACATATCGATGTGATCCCTCGGGTCCGTAGTTCCATCGTAGCTCAAAATTTCTGGCAACTTGAAAGTTTTGGGAATAGGTAGTGGGGCTGCACTTGGTGGAAACGGACGTTTTGAGATCGATTTCTTAGTGACGTCGTCTGTTATCTTTGGAGCACCTGGAAATTTCTCCATCAACGACTTCATCTCATTGAATTTCTTCTCTACTGTATCCTTCAACAATGTCTGTATCGTAGCCAACATCCTTACTTCTATCGTGACGGAGGCCGGAGCTCCCTTAGCCACGGCGGCGGTACCCGATCCTCTAGATCCGACCCCCGCTGCAAGTCCCCCTGTTACGTCGCCTTGAGGAACCGAAGTCGGAATACTTGCGGGGGGTGTGATCGGGAAGGTGGGCGCTCTGTTTTTGGAAGAGCTAGACAGAATCTCCAACTGCTTATGTATCATCTCAAACTATGCATCATGCCTTCTCAAATATGTCATCAACGCCATATTTGTGTCCACTGACTCAGCTTCGACCGCGGGCTCCTTACCGGGTCGATGTCCTTGAGGCGCGTTCAATAGTGAACCAGCAGGAACGTCGTCGTGAGTCGGATCCTGCTCGTGATTGGTTGATTCATCGACCGCTTCAGCATTGGCCGGAACATGAACCCCGTCGTTGGGATTGAGCTGTTGTTGGCCAGTTAAAGCGGTGGTAGCATCAATATTACGTTCATCTACCATCGTAAGACAAAAAAGCAAACGTAAGTAGTATCAACGGTCAAATCTCTGAACAAATCGATTGCCTAAGCCCCACGGTGGGCGCCAAATAGTATTTCCTAAAACTGTATTTCAGGTATTACAATTAAATTTGTATTTAGTTGTGTCTTAGGCGACCGTTTATATCTCAATTTGACCGGTTGATAAACAATTTACTTTAAGTAATCAGTTTGCTAAGTGTTAATTCGAGGACAGATACGATCGAATATGAAGTTAGGCGGCAAATTCACGAGGTACAATGAAAAGACCAAACGAATGCAAGCAATCGATTTTATATGACTCTGAACACAATTGAAAATACTAGTTCCGCTTAATATCAAGTGACCGATTTAACAAAATTCGATGAAGTATGCAAAATCTCGATGACAACGCTAAGTAAGCAAGACTATGTAGATTAACCGATGACAAGATTGATAAAACGATAGAATTACGATAAGCGGATTAATGGTAATTTTACTGAGTTAATAATACGATCAAGATGGCAACAATAGCTACTTAACGTGATCGGTGATAACGACCAAATATGCTAAGCAATGAATTAACGATACAACCAACGTAATGACAGTTAATTAATACGATTGACGGTACGTTAATGAATTAATGCGATTGATGGCAATGGACAAATGTATCAAGCAATGGAAATAGCACGCAGACAATGACATAATTAATAATAAATCAATAAATAGAAGCAGTAAAGCTTATTGTACTGATTGATCAGAGGTTGGTGCGTCGTTGAAAGAGATGAATCCTCCTCCAAGTTTTAACCAAGTTGCGACTGACATTTTGTACAACAATTGAGATTGCAACAATGATAGCTGTGTTATAATAATAATGGCGTAAATGAATGACCATAATATTGTAACTGATGAATAAGGGGTACTTTTGTTAAGATGAACGTAAATTTACAAATGGGGAAATGGAGGCTTATTTATAGGCTAAAGAGGTGGAGTTCCTAACCCTAGAAGGACTGCACTCTCTCACGTCTCTCCTCGGTCACGCAACAGTAGTTGCCCATGTCCAACAACTTCCGCCAGATACGCTCCGACAAAAGTGGAATAAGATCAACCAATATTATCTGATAAAACGATCGTCTTCGAAATAATCCGATCACAATGCAACATAATCGACCACATCGATGATCGAAGCTGTTTCCAATCCGACCTTGTTTTGTAACGTCTTCGAAATTTGTTCTCACCTTGCCACGTAATTGATCACGTATTCTTTATGTGATCGGACAAAAATCGACCAATACAATTTTGAAATCGTCCAAAGGGGGTTGAAAATGATGCTAGAAGAAATTATCTTTGGGGTTTGAAAATGATAGAAGAAATTATCTTATTTGACGTGACAAGAGAAATGGGGACCATCGATCAATGGATAAGAAGGAAAAGACAGCGACAAGTAAATTCCTAATACTGCCACTTTCATACCTAATTATATTCGGACCTCATTCCTAAGCAATTAAACTTCAATCATCACGCAAATTTCCTCCTCTTCTATGTACATATACACACAAGTGTTTATGCATATAAGAGAATTGAAGTGGAAATGATTTATTAAAGGGACAAAGATAGCAGAGATCTTAGCTGAGTCTGAGGACAGTGGTACCAACTGCATGTGGGAGTAAAATATTACTAGTAGATTTTTCAGAATCGGTTTAGGCTTTCCACATAGAGGAAAAATTTTCAACCACAACATCAAAAACAGTGTGGGGTGTACTTATTGTGATCGCCTGTGCAGTACTGTTGGAAGTACCGATACGTCCAACTGCATAACGTATAAATGACTTGGCGGGCCAACCCCCAGCAACCCAAGTCACAACCAAGAACGTGCACTCTGCCCTGTCTATGTACAAAGGTTACAAAAGAAAGACACAAACTTGGTTTTACTGTCAATAATTCAACAAAATTGTGGTAAGAGCTACACCATCATCTTTAATCAAATAGGGTCAACATTAGTCATGCATTAAGGGCAAATGTGGATGTTAATTAAGATTAAAAGTTATTCAAATAATATACAACTATACTCCTTTGTTTAAAAAATAATGAATATTTTTCGCTTTTCGAGAGTCAATTTGACTAATCTTTGAATCTAAATTAGATTATATTAAACTAATATTTTTAAGAAAAAAATTAAATTAATATTTTTAAATAAAAATTTGCATATTAAAAAACTATACTAAAAATACTATAACATGTTACTCTTCCCATTTCAATATGATGAAAAAAATCATCTTAAATTGTTAGTCAAAGTTCATCCAGTTTATCACTCGAAAAGTGAACAGGTTCATCCAAACAGAAACGGAGGGAGTACTTTTTAAAAATAAACTAAATGAGTAAGGGTCAAATTTGTCCATCTACTATTTAGAGAATGTTCAATTTTGTCTTTCGTTATACTATCGAGACAATAATGTCCTGACTAAGTTGTCTAAATTAAGATGCCCTTTTATGTTACTTGGTAAAAAGGTACAACAGTTATCTTTAACTCAATCATCTTCTCCCCTCATTTGGGTTAGATTTACCCATCGTCCTATTATCATGCTACTGAGTTTCCTCATGCTATGCGCAATATGTATCACCCCATTTACTTTACAAATTATCGTTTGGAATTTGAAAATAAAAAAAAAATACAAAAAGTAGTTGTTGCAAAATCAACAATATCTTTAACTTTCGATTTAAGATAATGCTAAGCATACAACTGGTAAAAATGTATCACTATTGTAATGATGAAAAGAACAAAGGGAAGAAATGAAAAGAAAATACTTGAAGGGTAAACATGCTTTGAATCGAATAGCAGAATGGTAAATTTCTCCTAGTCAAATAGCAGGGTATTAAATTTGACCCAAATGAGGGGCGGAGATAACGTGGATAAAGAATATTTTTATTCACGTTGAAAATTTGTCGTTCTTTTTCGGGACAGTTACAAAAACAGCTAGTCAACTCCCTCTCTATACTGCTCAATATATTGTCCTAATCTTTGGTAGCCTACATATATCAAACTAATACAAAGTGTGTACAAATAATTTCATACTGTATACAAATATGGTCTCCTCACATATATATAGTGTCTACGTTCAATTATGTGGTTTATACTTTAAATTTTTTCAATTATACACAATGTGTACACCCACTATTTTTAGTTATATACAGTGTATACGCATTTTTTGTAATATATACATATTTTAAAATAATAAATTGTGTATACGTTTACAATAACACCATCTTCCAAAAAAAATGAAGAAGAAGAAGCAGTGGCTGGTGGGCAGCAGTGGCAGCGCTTGAAGAGACGGAACAACCTATTAGAATCCCAAAGGCGACGAAATAGACCAAGAGATCCATTGTTGTCGCCGGCGACTTTGACAACCACTGATCGACAAAAACTTAAACGACCTTATCTAGTCATTTCGAAAGTTAGGACTCCGATTAACATGCCGACAGTCTTAAAAGGTTCGTAATGTCCATTAAGACCTGTTTGTAAAATTTAAACTAATTCAGACCTCGTTTGGTAGGTCTAGGAAGAAGATTACAGTTTCAGTTGTCGATAAATCTTAAAAAGAGGTTTCCCAAGGTCTTTTGAGTAAATGAGCTCCGATTCAAAAACCAAAAGTGCCTTTAGGTTTGTATGGTCATTTTTTACCAGTATGAACTTTCGGAAGTAAAATCTAAGGTCGTTCAGATAGTTTTCACTAAAGTCCCGAAAGTCAAGAAAGTTGTAAAATAATTTTTTGCTGAAATTTGGGTCTAATGTCACTGAGCTTTCTCCCAATATACTTAGAGTTTCGGGTTGTTCCTCCAACCAAATTAAAGGTCTACGAGTCTAGTTTCCAAGGCATTATATCGTTCATCAATACGATATCGTGTAGAGTGATATTCATATTTTGTCGCGAGATTGCGCAGGCAGCCCCTTTTGGGACCCTCTATGGCAGTGACTGGCCTTTAAGGCTTTTAAAAAGGGATAGAACATTTATCTTATGTCACTTTTGCCTCAAATCAGTCCCTATCCTTCCTAAACACTCTCCTTAATGTCTCTTAATATTTCAAGGGTTTCCAAGGAGATTTCACCATAATTCCACATCAAAGTTGAAGTAAAATAAGGATATGCTTTTCTACGGTATTGTAATGGCATCAAAGGTGATTGGGAGCTAAAATAAGCTTAGGATTCAAGTTTTAGTTGCTTCGTAGGATTCAATCTTAGAAAACAACTAAAACATGAATCTTAAGTTTGTTTTAGCTCCCAATTACCCTTGATGCCATTACAATACCATTGAAAAGCATATCCTTGTTTTACTTCAACTTTGATATGAAATTATGGTGAAACCTCCTTGGAAACCCTTGAAACCTTTAAGAGACATTTAGGAGAGTGTTTAGGAAGGATAGGAACTGATTAGGTGAAAATGTTATAAGATAAATGTTCTACCCCTTTTTAAAATTCTTAAAGGTCGGTCACCGCCATAGGGGTCCCAAAAGGGGCTTTCTGCGCAGTCTTGCAAAAACGCGAATATCTCTCTACTCGAACATCATTTTGATGAACGATTTAGCATGTTGGAAATTAGACTCCTAAACCTTTCATTTGGTGGGAGGAACAGCCCAAAACTCCAAGTATATTGGGAGAAAAGCTCAGTGACATCAGACTCAAATTTTAGTAAAAATTTATTTTACAACTTTCGAGACTTTAGTGAAAACTATTCAAAAGACCTTAGATTTCACTTCCAAAAGTTCACACTGGTCTCAAATAACCATACAAACCTAAAATCGCTTTCAGGTTTTAAATCAGAGCTCATTTCCTCGAATCGAGTTGGAAAACCGCTTTTTAAGCTTTATCGACAATCGTAACTGAAACCTTCTTTCTAGACCTACCAAACGAGGTCTGAATTATCTTAAATTTTGCAGACAGATCTTAATGGACCTTACGAACCTTTAAGATTGTCGACATACTAATCGGAGTCCTAACTCTCGAAACAACTAGACAAGGTCGTTTAAAAAATATTCCGTTAGGGGGGAGAAACTAAGAACTACAAAAACAGCAGCAGGGGGACAAAATAGATCTGCTAGTGGTTGTGAATTTGTATATCTGTTGTAGGCGGAGCAGCAGCGGCATCACCGGAGACTTTGAGGAGGGGAGAGTTTTCGGTGGCCGGAGGGAAGAAAGAGCAAGGGGTCAGCGCCGGTGAGAGAGAGGAGAAGAAGAAGGGGAAGCATAAGAAACCCTAGAAATCAAGTGGCTACAAAAAGTTAGGATGGGTAGTTAGGTGTCCATACTTTTTCCCTACTTTTTTTTCATGTTATCAGTCGTTGGTTGATAAGGATATTTTTTGACTAATTGATAACGATAGAGGTATTTCTGCCCTGATAGTATAATGGAGGATAAAGTTGAAAATTTTTGAATGGTGGAAAGGCAAATATGACCTTTTTATGTTGACTATAAAAATTATTGCATAAAATAAAATATACAACAATAACATATCCAGTGTAGTCCCACAAGTGGGGTCTGGGGAGGGTGAGATGTACGCAGATCTTACCCCCACCAAGGTGGAGAGGCTGTTTTCGGTAGATCCTCGGCTCAAAGGAAAAATAATTCGAAACATCCTTGCAAAAGTAAGATGAGAGTATCCATGATGAAGAAAATACTGTGTAAAAACTACTGATAGCTAAGGTAAAACAGACAACAAGGAGAGTAGTAAAGGCATAGAAAGCGATAAATAAAGTATATAAAAAATGATACAGATGATATTACGATATAACTCTCACGACTACTACCTAACTTTCTACCCTAATCTTTGACCTCCACGATTTCCTATCAAGGGTCATGTCCTCGGTGATCTGGAGGAGAGCCATGTCCTGACGAATCACCTCGCCCCAATTTTTTTTGGTCTACCTCTACCTCTCTGTAGTTAGGTGCAAAAAAATTCAAGTTGCTCGAAATACTATATATGATTAAATACTTACAGTTCTCTTTATCATTCATTTCATCTTCTTGCTATTTTGTTTCTCAGAAATGGATCAACCAAACTAAAACGACAATAATTAAACCGGTTGATATAACTTTTATTTGATTTGGTTTGGATTTAAGAATTTAAAAGCCGATCAGATTGATTGATTCTATTTTTATCAAAAACCAACCAAATCAAATGGTAAACACCCCTAGTTTCAATTATATGGATATTACTTAAGAAAAGTAAAAATAAACACCCGGCCAATAAATAAATGACACATATCGCATTATTTAACTATAATTTTTAATTGTTAATCATAGTTAAAACCTAATTATAATAATAATAATAATAATAATAATAATAATAATAATAATAATAATAATGGAAAACATATAATCTTAATTGATACTCTTCTTTATTTCATTAAATAACATTAACGTTAAAATGATTGACGAAGGTTTAAGATGATTGATAATCCAAGTTAGCCAAACCTTAAAATAATTTTGCAGTTTAGGCTTCAGCTAGTATCAACATTAAATATTCAAAAGAGGCGAAAAAAATGGAAACGAGAAAAAAAAAAAAGCGCTACTGGGCTGAGCTGCATTTGCAAAAATATGACACGGGAAGCTTTGGTTTGCCAAAATGCCCTCACTAACAGATGTTTAGCAAAAATACCCTGATTAGTTTAATGAAACTTTTTTCGGACCAAAATACCCCTACAAATCAGTAAAAAGACGCGCCCCAGTCCCTCGCCTTCCTTTTCTCCATTCACGTTATCAAGAAAACCATAAAACCCCATTTCTTTTACAGATTGCTTTGTTCAAGAAAAGATTCAACGTAAGATTTCTTCAAGTTGCAAGGGTAAAGTTCTCTACAACTATTGCTAAGAGTTTAAGTTCTGCTGCAAAGACTGAAAAATCTCTAAAGTATTCGCAATAGCTAAGACTTTAAACTCTATTGCAATGGGAGACTGTGTAGAGGACTTCTTGCCTATTGCCAAGACTTTAAGTCATGTTGCCATTGTCTCTACATCTATAGAAAAAGTTTCTACAACTATTGCCAATAGCCAACACTTTAAATTCCAGCGGAAGGGAGAACTTGTACAAATAGTCTCTACAGTATTGACAATTGCCAGAGCTTTAAACTCTAGTGGAAGGAGCAACTTGTACAAATAGTCTCTGCAAGTATTGGTAATTGCCAAGAGTTTTACCTATATTGCAATGCAAAACTTGCAGAGAAAGTCTTTGAAACTCTTGGCAATAGCCAAGACTTTAAGTTCTGGCAAGGGGGACCTTACACTAAAAATCTCTAAGAGTATTGGCAATTGCCAAGACTTCTACCTCTACTGCAGTGAACAAGTTGGAGACAAAGTCTCTGCAACTCTTGGCAATAGCCAAGACTTTAAGTTCTGGCAAGGGGGACCTTACACTAAAAGACTCTAAGAGTATTGGCAATTGCCAAGACTTCTACCTCTACTGCAGTAAATAAGTTGGAGACAAAGTCTCTGCAACTCTTGGCAATAGTCAAGACTCTAAGTTCTGGTGGATGCGAAAACTTACATTAAACATCTCTGTAAGTATTGGCAATAGCCAAGACTTTAAACTCTACTGCAATAAGCACCTTATAGAGAAAGTCTATGCAACTCTTGGCCATGGTCAAGATTTTAAGCTCTATGCAAAACATGAACATATAATATCCATAGGCAATAAAAACCTTCAAATCACTGGAATCAAGCAAACACAAGAAAAAAAACCCCAAATTTCTAGCACACAAAGAAGAAAGAAGGAGGCCAGGAATGGGGAAAGAGAGAAGAAAATCTTTCAGCTTGAATTAAACAAGTTGGGGGCAACACAAAGAAGAAAGAATGAGGCCAAGACTGGGGAAAGAGAGAAGGAAACCTTCAGCGTGAATTAACACAAGTTGGGGGCATAATAGTCCTTTCATAAGGGAGTATGATGTGGAGGGCATTTACTTAAAATATTTGTAAGTGGGGGCAATTAGGTAAGACCATGTCTTATTGAGGGCACTAGGTGAAATTTTTTGAAAGTTGTGGAATCACACCAAGTAGCCGCATTTGTGGTTCATATTTATTTCCTAGTCACCATTTAGTAATCCTAGAAAGAAAAAAAAAATCAAAGTTCCTCCTCTGACTCCTCCTTCTTGTTATTCTTCTTCTTCTTCTTCTTCTTCTTTTTCTTCTTCTTTCTTCTTCTTCTTCTTGATGAATTTAAATTCATCAAAGTCGCTAAATTTATTAAGTATCAATCTTTACTTTATAGTTCTAAAGAATCCTTAAAAGTGACTATTTGTGCATAGTTGTTTATAGGTCAAGCTCATTAAGTTCGAAGTTTTTATACTACATGACCATAAAAGTAACTTATTTATATTTTTATACCCATTGAAAGTTGGTTTACATCCAATGCAGTTTCAGCTCACTTTATTTTCACTGTATACCCATTTAGCCCACTTTATTTACGATCCATACCCAGTGCACGACTGAACCACCCAAATACCTTTGACTCGGTCCATTTTTTTTTATTTAAAAGCCAAATGTTGCTTATGTGGATCATTTTTCCCAAATACTGAGACTCAAACATAAACTCTAGCAAATTACCTTTGCTCGCCGGAGCTCCACAATCGGTGGCAGAGACCACCACCCATTTTCGGCAAAAAAACATGCTCAGAAGCATCTCTTCATCCCCTTTCCACTTCACACCACCATTTCTCCAAAAGAACACCGGTTCGCCGTCGATCGAGTTTTAAAAGGATCGCCGAAACCCTAATTCTGACAACCTAAACTTTTATCTGGTAAACTATACATATTTGGCTTCGTCTTAGTCTTCTCTACCCATTTCTAACACCTATTTTTCAAAAAAAAATATATTTTTTCATCGTGGACTTGGAGGCCGCAGTGGCTCTTGCTTATTTTGCTACAGTGATGGGATGATAAAGCGGTGAGGCAGCGGTGGTATATCTTTTGTGGGATGGGTGAGAGTTGTTATGGCATGTTGCAGCAGGTTTGGTGGCTGCGACAACAGGCTGTGATGAGATGGCAGAGACGCTGTGGTGGATAGTGGAAGTGAGGCAAAGTGGTGGTGATGGCTATGCATACTTTGCTAGTTAGTTGCTTGAGTTAAATATTGATCCATTATCTTTTGAAGTCTAAAATCATGAATTAAGCCTAAAATTTCAAAGTTTTAATCTTTATTGTCTTAGTGTATTCATTGTCGCCTCTAGACTATATATATACTCATAAGTATGTTCCTCGGTAAAAATTGTGTATCTTTTTCGTAGAATCTGTGAGAGATTGAAGCGGGTTGTTTGGCTCAGTTTGAATTATGTTTGACACCATAATACTCTGATTGTTAATTGAATATAAAGATTGAGAGCTCTTAAGTGAGTAATATAAAAGAAAATATGTATGTTTAGTTGGGCTCAGATTCATTTGTGAGTTTAAGTTAATGATTTTGAAGGTTAGTTGAACAATAGTTAGGCTTGAATCTTTAAGGAACTTGTGATCAACATGTCTTTGGTATGTGTTGTTAAAATTCATCTTCCCATGTTTATTGAACAATTTGTTCAGCTCGATAGCTAAGTTTATGGTTTTATTAGAAGTTTTAAAGAAACGATTTCATGTTTTTGTGGCCAAAGCTTGAGACTTATTTTAAAGTTAAAGTTAAGTTTTCTCTTAATTCTTTCAAAAGCTGCTTTGAATAGATCCTGTTTTGGCCCTTTGGATTAGATAAGAAAATGTTTCATTGCTTGGCTTAAACTCCTAGAAGTTTTCTTTGCTAGTATTATTGTATCGTGTTTGTCACAAAGAAAGTTCTTTTTTTTTTTTTTGGTAAACTGGATCATTATATTAATACTAGGAAATTAGTACATCAGATGTGCTGCTTGCACAAGCAACAGAAGGCGTAGTGGACATAAATTTAGTTCTGGATGTGTCGTAAAGCATAAAAGCTTTCCATAGTTTACATTTTTCTTAAAAACTAGTTCTGAGTACGCACGTTGCGCGTGTACCCTATACTAAGGAGTATTAAAAATTTAAAAGTAAAAAAAAACTTATTACTGTATTAAAAATATGTTATTTACTGGTTGTGTTTACCACTAACTGATGTGTTTAATTATGATATTTCTAAATTTTGAAAGGTGAATTTCAAGACTGCTTTGTAATTGTTTAGTAGACTTTAGTATTAAGTGAAAACGAAAAAGAAGAAAAACACATACAATTGAATCTGACAAAATCTTCACATAGTTAAGAGTTAAGACTCAGTACATTACCCAGGTTACTAATATATACAAACACCACATATTTGATAAGGTGTTTGGATGTAACTTATTATAACACATTTTGGTCTATATATTCAATTTGTCCATCCTCCATGAATGAATTTAGGTTGATCGCTATTTGTTATTAGCTATCTGCCTCATCTTTAAATCATGTTGTATATATTATTGATTAAATTCTTTTCTTCCCGGACAAAGACAAATAAAGTATTAAATTCTAAAATATAAAAAAGTAGAAATGCAACAGTAGCATCTTCACTGCCTCATATTTTCTTCACTGCCTCCTCCTTCACCACTATAGAGGGAATTTTACAAACCAAGCCATGATTTCATTGTGGTATAAATCGAATACCATTTATAAAATACAACTTTTGAGGATAATAAAGGAAAAAAGGAATATCACAGAAAAAGTAAAAATATAATTGTTGTTGACAAAACAGTGTGATGAAGTCGTCCCAACATATATACTTACCAGATGGCCAAGCAGAGGTACTTCAGAACATAGTAGGGCTTTAAGCATATTAAGATGTATACACAAAATGGATATGATATATCAAACATGTAAATGAATAAATAAATTGAATGTAAATAACCATTATGAGATATACTCATAGCCAACAATTCCATGTCTTTCACTATTCAGTAATTACGGGCTGGTCAGCGTGTTGTAAAGATTAAAATGTCCAAAGTGATGTATGAATATCACAAGTATGTATCGAATCACATAATTCTGATAAATATCCATTTAAAGAGTAAGTGAATTAATGAACAGATATCACAGAAATGGGCTAAATGGCCATCTGCGTAGCAATTGCATTTGACAGATATGGTACCTGTATATGTATTATCAATTGCAACTATTCAAATTCTTCATTTAAATACAGTTAAGAGATAGTATTTGGTTAATGTACCCATTTAAGAAGGAATAATTATTTATGCAACTCTTCAAAGTCTGCACTTTCAGATTCACGAGAAATGTTTAATATACCCATTTATGGAAAATACTACTTTTGTACCAAATAATTCATGACTTTTAGTACAAAAATTATAGGTAGTAGTTTTTAATTGAAGGGTAAAATGGTCACTTACTTTTTACTTAAAGTATTGGCTCTTTTAGAATAGTATGATAGTGCAATTCTGGCTTGGCATGAGGAAGCTTATCAGGTGGCTGGTGGGTCAGTTTTAGATCGTTTTCTTTGCTATATGTCAAAGTCATGGAATCTATTTCATTTTCCTCTTACTAAGTAGTCTGTTTAATATGCTTAGTGACGTGTCCCAATTAAGGTTAGGGTCACAAATACCTTAATCAAAGTAGGGATTGAACACGAGGACTTGCACGAGACTTTTCTTAGTAGGATTTGCTCAAGTTTACTTATTTTGGCAAGTTAATCTTAGAATTTAAATGGAATTTAGCTATGACTAGAGTAAGAGTAAATTGATACTAGATTTAATAATAAATAAAAGAACTAGGATACTAATCTCCCTCTAGCCCTCTAATCTAATGAGTTTAGTTATAAGCTTCTTCACATATTAGGTCACCTAATGGACCTTGCTCGCATATACCCAACTCACCCCTTTCGGTGATGAGTCGAGACTACCAACTCTTGCTCTTTTGGTACTAAGAGTTGATGCTTTGAGCACTAGCAACTAGTCCCAAGTAAGGTATCGCCCTTTTGGTGTTCAACTCATTAAACCGGGGTAGACGCAACACACCTACCCCCGGTACCCCCATTACTACACTTTCCATTCCTAGAAATACCCTTTCGGTGTAAGTCTAGTACTATTGGGCTCAACTTGAGTTCTACACCTCAAGTTGTTGTAATAGAATCAAAAGTAGTGAAATGGGGTATTCCTAAGTGTTTAGAAGTTTATCATACTATACCCATGACACGACCCGGAATCCGGTTAGGCCGTGTGGGCACCCGACATCCTCCCCTAGACCCGTCGGGCGAACCCTCACCAATTAAATTAGAAAAATAAATATAACAATTCATAAATAAGGACAAGACTTAAAATAAAAACACAGACATACTGATACCTCTAAGCTGTACAAAAAAAATTACAGCTGTCTACCCATCATACTAGGTTTAGGGCTATCCAGACTAGACATCTAAGAGTACAAAAGAAGACAGATACCTCCTGAAAGGAGCAAAAAGAAACTGAAATAATAACAACAAAGCCGGTGGCCATCCTGAATAAAAGTTGGCTCACCCTGACAACTGAAGTCTTCTTCGCTCCTTCACAACGTGGCGAACTCAATCCTGGAGCGAACCTGCCGAAACGAAATAGATAGACAAGAAACAAACAATAAACAAGGGTGAGTCAAAAGGACTCAATAAGTGGGGCAGACTAGCCACCTTAAAGGATAGGATAGTTAGCCAGGGAGAAAAGAAACAGATAAACCAAATTCCTCTTATTTACATTATAAAAAGGCAGAGCCAGATAATAACTAGAAACACGTATGGAATGACAATCTCATTAACAACCAGGAACGTAAGATAGCCAGAATATATAGGTATCCCGAACATATCAACAATCAGAAATACATCCTGTTGCGGCGTGCAACCCGATCCATTCATTCACCCTGTTACGGCGTGCACCCCGATCCATATATTCATACCGTCGTGGTGTTCAATCCGATCATATATTTATACCGTTACGACATGCGGACGTGCAACCCGATCCATATATTTATACCGTTGCGGCGTGCAACCTGTTCCCCGTAACCCAGAATACGAGCCAGAAATATATAGGCAAACTGAGATATGTCCACGACATAGTATACATACCGCATACAAAAAACACAACACAATACACACAATAGTCAGTATGCGGTGCAATGAGATGGGATGGATGTGGTACGATGCAATGCAGTCACATATGAATGAGATGGGATGAATACGGTACGATGCAATGCAGTCACATATGCCTGATACCTATCTCCGGCGTGGGACTCTCATCGTCTACTAGGAGATATATACAATAATGATCCTTCACTGGCTCGGGACTCTCATCGACTACCGAAAAGTATATGCAATGATGACCCTTCACCAGCTCGGGACTCTCATCGATTACCTGGAAGTATATGTAATAATGACCCTTCACCGGTGCGGGACTCTCATCGCCAACCGGGAAGTATATACAATAATGATCGTTCACCGGCTCGGGACTCTCATCGATTACCGGGAAGTATATGCAATAATGACCCTTCACCGGTGCGGGACTCTCATCGCCAACCGGGAAGTATATGCAATAATGATCCTTCACAGGCTCGGGACTCTCATCGATTACCGGGAAGTATATGCAATGCTCAAAACCAGAGTGCAATGCTCATATGCTCAACACAGTACCAACAACAGGGCATAACATATAATATACAATGTAAATTCAAAGCTAAGGCATAATGAGTACGCCTATCGGCAGCTACACACGTAAGGAACACGTGGTAGAAAATCCACGAGGCCAAGTGCCTCCAAAGAAATGGATAGAAACACTTACCTTGTTACAGAGTTAGCACAGCTACTCAACAACTGCTTTGTCCTTTGAGTTCATTGTCAAACGATTCTGTTTATTCAATAAGCAGAAAATATATCAAATTAGGCTAAAGGATTCATTCCCTACATCTTAGAGTAATCCGGTTAGGAACCTAATACCCTATTTGTATACGCAATACGCAGGCCAGGCCTATGTACAAGGTATAAGGTCACACAACACAACCCTAAATAAATTACATTTATATGTTTCCCATAACTCACTGAGTACGAATATATAATCAATTCCACTATTGGGGTCCAATTGACCCTTTAAACTATCAATTGAACTTATTAAAATAATGTCTAATATTCCATTTTTTTACCGTTAAAATATATTTAACCACACGTAATAAACTCAAATAATATATTAAGATCATTACCTGAATGTTTCAGGGAAAAACTTCTACTTTTCTCCGGCTCTTTTCTCATTTTCTGGCATTTTTTTTCCATTGCGTCTTTCTCAATCCTTCTTTTCGCTTCTGTTTTATTTCTTTTGATTTTGATGTTTCTAATCCCGTTCGCTTATAAGCTAACCCCAACCGCCTTTCATTTCTTTTCTTTTCATTTTTCCTTTTTCTTTTCTCTTTTCTTTTATTTCTTTTACTTTTATATTTTCTTTTCTTAACGAAAATTAAAACGGTACTTTACGATATTCAAAATAATTCCAACTTTTGCCTACAAGTTACACCAAATTTTTGTGGCATACTCGCTAAGGCGGATCTCAAATCAGATTCCAGAAACTCAAGATGCGAATTAAAACGGAAATGATCAAATTCTTTTAACTTTCGACATTTTAGCGGAAACTAGCCGAATGACCTCGAAATTCACTTTCGAAAGTTCACAAAAGTCACAAATAATCATACGAACCTAACGGCGCTTTTGAATTTTGAATCGGAGCTCATTCGCCAAAATCGAGCTCGAAAATCTCTTTTTAATATTTATCGACAATAAAAACTGAAACCTTCTTCCGATGCCTACCAAATGAGGTCTGATTTAGCTCAAATTTTACAGACAGGTCCTAATAGATATTACGAAGTTTTGCAAATTATCGACACACTAATCGGAGTCCTAACTTCCGAAACGACTATCTAAGGTCGTTTCATTCTCCTCCACTTAAACTCGCGTTCGTCCTCGAACGAGCCTAAGTCTAAAAAAAATCACACAGATAATGAGAGAAATTACACGACCTTCATAAACTACTCCACGGATATTATCTCATAATTAAGAATCAGAATTATACCACCCACATCAAACTCTTGAATAAAAATATAGCTGAATAATATCATAACGTCATTGCCCAGTTTATTCTGACTAAGTTGATCCTTTCTTGATCACGAGAGGAGAGTTCTACATTTTCGAAACAAAGATACACGAAACTCTGGATGGATTAACATGATTCCGCCGATAAATCACCTCGTCGATATTCTTTACGATTGGAACTAAGAATTAGCTCACGCTTGAACAACGCCTTAGGGATTTAATATTAGGATTCTCCACTTAGAGCATAAACTCATACAACTAATTTGAATAGAAATAGTCATCCTCGCACAACCTCCTGGATTAAAGAAGACTTAGCTAAATAGAGAACGCGGCTCAGACCTAAGCTACCAAATTACTCTCTCGAGTTGCCAAACAGCTGCAACTCTCGAGTTCATAACTCCATACATTTTCTATAAGCACCACCGCCTGATGGATCAAATCAAAGGTCAGATGACGCCTCTCATTACCCTTATTAGCCTTGAAAAACAACAATGTGCTTATCCGGCTACCTTGGCACGCACTCTGGTTCAACATTGGGAACATCACAATAGGTGACTGACCGCCTAAGCTCACCAGTGTTGAACAAAGAAGAGATGGCAACGGACTGAGGATAGAAATAATTAGAGATTTAGGAAGCTCTTCTTCTTATTTATTTGGCTACCAGAGCTAGACTACTTACGAAACAGGCTAATAGAAGAATCACAATTGAAGAAATAGATATTAAATGAGCTTTATGGAACAAAATCTATGTCAATTTAACCTTCCTACAAAAAGGAAACTCCGACTATTTATCAAAAAATCCTTTTATACCGAGACAAACTTGTAGAATAACATGACTGCACAAGCGTCTCAAACCAAGAGGAGGCACATAGATCGAGTATTACTTACTAACCACTTTACACCGGAAGAAACAATGATACTGTATGATGGTGACGAATAAGAATCCCAGCATTCAACCAACACAGAATTCCGAAAAGAGAGGTAAACTAATTTGACATAGTAATAGAAGGTGGCACAAAAAGATTCCAAGCAGACCATACCAACACTCTCTTCCAAATTTCTCACATTTAAACCAAATCAACTAGTAGGGTCTCACAAATGACAGGAATAAATCATATCAGAAGCTCACCCCTCTACCGCAACCAATTCTTAATAGAAACGACATCAAAAGAAACCATGGAAACATGATAGGACACCCCATTTCTAGATCGACCGGAAGAATCAAATCTTACTCACATTTAATGGAAGAAGAAATACATGGGTCTACTACATCGGATACCTCAGCATCCTGCCAGACTGGCAGTTCTTAGAACTTCCTCTGCAGCTGAGCTGAGCCACTACCCTGACAATCACTTTCTGAAAAACTACTGCCACCACACTCTCAACCTCTACTGGATGGTGGAATTTTTTTTTGCTGATTGAGATCTAAATAAAATCCCCTGCGACTGGGCAGATGCCTCATGACGAGAGAAAAGACGACTGCCTACTTGTCGGAATAAGGGAAAACTCCTCAAAGGATAGCCAGACTCACGACAATGATACCACATTTTAGCTGAAAAATAGAAGCTGGAAAGATTGTTGATAGCTGTAAAGAAAAGACGAATCTGATCTTGACGAGCCACTGTGACACAAGCTGAGATAACCTGGAAGGTGACCTCCCAAAATAATCAGAACTCTTACCTCCAAATAAGGTACCATGGTTACCTACTAGGGCCACGGGATCTCTTGCTCTTCCGCTCTAACTCTTCTGCCTCTAACTTATGGTATGCCTAATACCTTTGAGAAATGAAGTCCTAACCTCAATTTTTCAAGCCATCTGGGATCTCAAGGAAGGAGAAAGGTCATCAATAAATCTTTGAATCTCTCGAAAGGCTCATGGACTAGTTCTAATGCATATTCAGCCATTCTATAGAATTCAATCTCATATTCTGAAACACCAACAGGCTAACCGATAGGCTACCTTGTCCAATCCACTCAAACTGGCAACACTTTTCATCTCGCTCGCTACTCAAAAGGAACTTTTCCACGAATCTAGAAGAAAAACCGAACAAAGTTAGCTAATAAGAGAGCGGTCCACCAATTCAAGGCTGGACCCTGAAACTGGAAAGAAGAATAATCAACATCATACCACTCGATATAGTCAAGAGCCTGAAGGATACGCTGACATCATTTTATTTTAAAAAAAAACTTGAACAGGGATTATCTAATGCATGGCTTGAGAATATCAGAAGGTTCAACCAGATAAAATAATGCAGCATCTTCGGACACTCGGACTGAGCTATTACTTGGGCTAGCTAACCAACCAAAATAATTAGCGGCGCAACACATGCTGCCTCTGGAACATAATTTACTGGGGCAACAACAGGAACTTGAACAAGAGCCCTCTAAGTCCGAACATCTGCATCTGCGGCAACCTGATAAGCTGCCTAGCGAATAATAGGTTATTGTAGTATATGCGTCGCCAAGATTCTCGTAAAAGCATCGTAGAGAGCCAAGGGAACCACAAGGCCCGGCTCCTTTGCCCATCGCGAGCTCGTACAGCTGGGACCTCCGTAACTAGATCGTCAGCACGATCAAAAACTCTCGGGGCTTCATCAGTGCTAGCCCCAGGCTAGACTGCTTCGTCTTGAACTCATACTGTTTGCTGATTTATCGCACGAGGGTTCACAATTACCATGAAAGAATTAACAAAAATACTTTTGCATCGTAGACCGACGCACGATCAGAAAAGAAGGAAGTGAAACTTCCTAAATACCATCATAGCCTCTCGTAGATAAGTACGGACATCTACGTACCCATCAGCGAGACTCTACTAAACACTGTCTTAGTCTGGATAGACTCTAAACCAGGCTCTGATACCAACTGACACGACCCAAAATCCGGTTAGGCCGTGCGGGCACCCGACATCCTCCCCTAGACCCATCTGGCGAACCCTTACCAATTAAATTAGGAAAATAAATATAACAATTTATAAATAAGGACAAGACTTAAAACAAAAACACAGACATACTGATACCTCTAAGCTGTACAAAAAAAATTACAGCTGACTACCCATCATACTAGGTTTAGGGCTATCCAGACTAGACATCTAAGAGTACAAAAGAAGACAGATACCTCCTGAAGGGAGCAAAATGCAACTGAAATAATAACCACAAAACCGGTGGCCATCCTGAATAAAAGTTGGCTCACCCTAACAACTGAAGTCGGCTTCGCTCTTTCACAACGGGGCGAACTCAATCCTTGAGAGAACCTGCCGAAACAAAATAGATAGACAAGAAACAAACAACAAACAAGGGTAAGTCAAAAGGACTCAATAAGTGGGGCAGACTAGCCACCTCAAAGGATAGGATAGCTAGCCAGGGAGAAAAGAAACAGATAAACCAAATTCCTTTTATTTACATTATGAAAAGGCAGAGCCAGATAATAACTAGAAACACGTATGGAATGACAAACTCATTAACAACCAGGAACGTAAGAAAGCCAGAACATATAGGTATCCCGAACATATCAATAATCAGAAATACATCCTGTTGCGGCGTGCAACCCGATCCATACATTCATCCTGTTATGGCGTGCAACCCGATCCATATATTCATACCATCGTGGTGTTCAATCCGATCCATATATTTATACCGTTGTGACGTGCGGACGTGCAACCCGATCCATACATTCATCCTGTTACGGCGTGCAACCCGTTCCCCGTAACCCAGAATACGAGCCAGAAATATATAGGCAAACTAAGATATGTCCACGACATAGTATACATACTGCATACATAAAACACAACACAATACATAAAATAGTCAGTATGCGGTGCAATGAGATGGGATGAATGCGGTACGACGCAATGCAGTCACATATGAAAGAGATGGGATGAATGTGGTACGATGCAATGCAGCCACATATGCCTGATACCTATCTCTGATGCGGGACTCTCATCGTCTACCAGGAGATATATGCAATAATGATCCTTCACTGGCTCGGGACTCTCATCGATTACCGGAAAGTATATGCAATGATGACCCTTCACCGGCTCGGGACTCTCATCGATTACCGAGGAGTATATGCAATAATGACCCTTCACCGGTGCGGGACTCTCATCGCCAACCGGGAAGTATATGCAATAATGATCCTTCACCGGCTCGGGACTTTCATCAATTACCGAGAAGTATATGCAATAATGACCCTTCACCGGTGCGGGACTCTCATCGCCAACCGGGAAGTATATGCAATAATGATCCTTCACCGGCTCGGGACTCTCATCGATTACCGGGAAGTATATACAATGCTCAAAACCAGAGTGCAATGCTCATATGCTCAATGCAATACCAACAACAGGGCATAACATATAATATACAATGTAAATTCAAAGCTAAGGCGTAATGAGTACGGCTATCGGCAGCTACACACGTAAGGAACATGTGGTAGAAAATCCACGAGGCCAAGTGCCTCCAAAGAAATGGATATAAACACTTACCTTGTTACAGAGTTAGCACAGCTACTCGACAACCGCTTTGTCCTTTGGGTTCATTTCCAAACGATCCTGCTTATTCAATAAGCAGAAAATATATCAAATTAGGCTAAAGGCTTCACTCCCTACATCTTAGGGCAATCCGGTTGGGAACCTGATACCCTATTTGCATACGCAATACGCAGGCCAGGCCTATGTACAGGGTTTAAGGTCACATAACCAAACCCTAAATAAATTACATTTATATATTGCTCATAACTCACTGAGTACGAATATATAATCAATTCCACTATCGGGGTCCAATTGACCCTTTAAACTATCAATTGAACTTATTAAAACGATGTCTAATATTCCAAATTTTACCGTTAAAATATATTTGAACACACGTAATAAACTCAAATAATATATTAAGATCATTACCTGAATGTTTCAGGGTAAAAATTCTACTTTTCTCCGGCTCTTTTCTCATTTTCTGGAATTTTTTTTCCACGGCGTCTTTCTCATTCCTTCTTTTTGCTTCTGTTATGTTTCTTTTGATTTTGATGTTAATAAACCCGTTCGCATATAAGCTAACCCCAACCGCCTTTCATTTCTTTTCTTTTCATTTTTCTCTCTTTTTTTATTTCTTTTACTTTTATATTTTCTTTTCTTAACGAAAATTAAAACGGTACCCTACGATATTCAAACTAATTCCAACTTTTGCATACATGTTACACCAAATTTATGTGGCATACTCGCTAAGGTGGATCTCAAATCGGATTCCAGAAACTCAAGATGCGAATTAAAACGGAAAAGATCAAATTGTTTTAACTTTCGGCATTTTAGCGGAAACTAGCCGAACGACCTCGAAATTCACTTTCGAAAGTTCAAAAAGTCACAAATAATCATACGAACCTAACGGCACTTTCGGATTTTGAATCAGAGCTCATTCGCCAAAATCGAGCTCGAAAATCTCTTTTTAATATTTATCAACAATAAAAACTGAAACCTTCTTCCGATGCCTACCAAACGAGGTCTGATTTAGCTCAAATTGTACAGACAGGTCCTAGTAGATACTACGAAGTTTTTAAAATTATCGGCACACCAATCGGAGTCCTAACTTCCGAAACGACTACCTAAGGTCGTTTCAACTCATTTGATTATTCTACTAGGATTTAATTAGCACCCTAGTGGATGATTTGGCTATTCATACTATGTAATGAATTAAGACTTGCAAGTAATGAATGATGCATTAAGATAGTAAAGGAGTAATGATTCTTACAAAATATAATATTGTTCTTCACAATCCAAGGAAGCTTGACAAAGAGCAAATGAATTTTTGTCTTTATATTTTCTCTCAAGTAATGTAAAGAGTAAGATATATTCAAAAACCTAAGTTTAGCTATATATTGTGTTTTCTAAAACTAATTACAAAATTGCCACTTGAAAGTTCGGCGAGGGCCCTTTTGGCAAAGAGCTGAGTTCTGGAGCTGGATTAGGCGAAAGGGTATGAGAGGGTGGCCGTCTTTCACATTGCGCGACCGTCTTTTCTTTTTTTCCAAGAGAGCGCGAAGTGCAACCATGGAGTGTAGTTGCCTCTTCTTCTCAGCAGCTTCCTTGAAAGGAGCAATGGGCGCCCGCCTTTTGCATGGGCGGTCGCCTTCTCAAGAATTCTCTCAGTTCTTCAGCTTCCTCCAAAAGGTTAGGGCCTTTTAAGTCGCTCATTTTGGTACTCATCAAGGCTTCCTATCCATAGAAAGGGCGGTCGCCCCTAGCATGGGCGCCTGTCATTTCAATGTTTCTGCAGCTTCTTAAACTTGATCACTATCTTGGGCATTCTTGCTCTTTTTTGTTTCTAACTCTTCTATTTAACATTAACACCTGAAACCAAGCAAAATACATCAATCTTTCCTAAGGATTGGTCACTTTTGGATTCAAATATAAAAGTTTAAGCGAGTTAAAATATGAAAAATGTTCACGCATCAACTCCCCCAAACTTAAGTCTTTGCTTGTCCTCAAGTAAACCAATCTCTACCCAGGAACAGTGAAGCACTTTCAAGTTTAGCATACAATAAAGATAAGTTCCATTTTCAACTTTTAAAAACTTTGACCTTATTTGGTACCTACACTCATTCACAATCATGTAAATTGGAATATGATTGGGCGATCGCTTAACAAAGGGGAAACCGCCAGTTCTTGAGCCATCAGTAGCTCAAGATGTAGGATAGGAAGAGAGGGTGATCGCCCAATAAAGGGCGGGAGCCCTTTCTTCGTCTGAAACAGAGTCAATGGCACGTTCCCCTAGGTTTTAACACTTGAACAACACAAATATTCACAACTAGCCATTTTGTTTCTCTCTCATGGCCAAAACGCTCTCAATTTTTTAAGGATGAGGATCAACAATCAGGTGCGCACATCATTCCCCCAACTATCCTAGGTCATTATTTTTGCATTTTTAAGTTTAGTCTATGTCTAAAACCTACTCCTAAAATTTTAAAATTTACAGTAGGAAATTAAAAAAAAATGAATTGAAAGGCTTACCAGATGAGTTATGCAACTGAGATGATGCAATGGTTGTGTGTTAAGTATGTGTGGGTTGTAGTTTCCGGTGATTGTAATTAATGGAGGTTTACCCGGTGGTTCACTCTTTAGGAGGTCGGAATAGGAAAGCGGGAGAAAGGGCCCTAGGGTTCCTTTTATACCCCCGATGGGCCGGGTCCCTTTTCAAGAAGGGCGGCCGCCTTTTGAGAAAGGGAGGTTGCCATGCACTGACTTATACCCATGCTTTCATTGAGCAAAGGGCAGTCGCCTATTGTAAGGGTGACCACCTGTTGGCTTTTGTCTAACCTCCGGAGGAGCATTGGGCGGCCAACACTGCAGGGGCGCTAAAAAAGGCGCTCAAACTTCAAAGGGCGGCCGCACAATGAAGGGGCGGCATCCATGTCAAAAAGGGCCTCCAACCCTGTAAGGGCATTCATATAGGGCGAAGAAAATTCAGAAAGCCTCACATTTGACACTGAAAATTTTTTTGTAGGGGCATTCATAAAGGGCGAAGAAAGTTCAGAAAGCCTCAAATTTGACACTGAGAATTTTTTTTATCATTTTGAAATGAGCGGTCGACCTTTTTAAGAGGCGACCGCATGTTTTTGGCTCTCTGAAAACCTCCATTTTCTAGGTTAACCATCACACACTTGGGGGCGGCCGCCCATGCATGGGGCGACCTCCCTGTTACCTTCAATTCCAGATTCTATACATTCTCATTCCAGCTACAACTCATCTTTGACACCTACAAAACAACGACTAGTTAGCTAAAAATCTTGGGTTGCCTCCCAAGTAGAGTCTTAGTGAACATCGTGGCACGATGTTGAGTCTATTAGCTCAGAGTCAATCAAAAGCAAAAAGGCCACCATCTTGGTGCCTTCCATCAGTCTCAAGTAATGCTTCTCTCGGTGCCCTTTCACTCTAAAATTCTTCATATTGACATCTTCTAAATCAAGGGCACCATAGGGAGAAACACTACAACTCCATTTTGACTTCAACTTTCCTGGAAGTAATTGGAGACAGGAATTGAACAACCCGAAATCTCCCACCTTGAATTCCGATTCAATATCTTCTTATCATGCCCAATTTTCATCATTTTCTTATATAACAAGGCATTTTCATATGCATTGAACCTTATTTTATTTAGTTCATTCAACGCATCCATTCTCGACTTAGAGGCTAACTCCTAATCGAAATTCAACTTTTTCAATGCCCATAACGCCTTATACTCAAGCTCGATCAGGAAATGACAAGCCTTACCAAACACCAATCGATAGGGAGACATACCTATTAGGGTCTTGTAAGCCGTCCTATAAGCCCAAAGTCCATCATCCAATTTCTTGGTCCAATCTTTCCGGTTGGCATTCACGGTCTTTGCCAAGATTTGCTTAAGCTCCTAGTTAGACACTTGAACTTGTCCACTAATTTGTGGATGATAGGGAGTTGCTACTTTGTGCTTGACTCCATACTTCTCAAGTAGCGAGTTAAATGCCTTGTTGCAAAAGTGAGAGCCTTCATCACTTATTATGCCTCTAGGAGTGCTAAAACGAGTGAAGATAATCTTTTCCAAGAATGTTGTAACACTTCTAGCTTCATTATTTGGTAGAGCCACCGCTTCTACCCATTTAGATACATAATCAACAGCTACCAAAATGTATTTCATTCCACAAGAGCTTATGAATGGGCCCATGAAATCAATACCTTACACATCAAATAGTTCCACCTCCATGATAGGATTTTGAGGCATTTCATGTTTTCTTGACACACCCCCGGCTCTTTGGCATTTATCACAACCTTTCACAAACGCCTGAGCATCTTTATAGATGGTAGGTCAATAAAACCCACACTCAAGAAAAAAAAAATTAGACAGTTCTAATTCTACCATGATGTCCACCATAAGATGAAGAATGGCATCCATTTTGAATTTGTGCGGTTCTAATTCCACCATGATCCGTAATGCATCTCTGAATCATTCCATCCGCACAAATTCTAAACAAGTAAGGTTCATCCCAATAGTAATGACGAGCATCCTGCATGAGCTTCTTCCTTTGATTGTATGAATAGTCATTGGGGAAATCTCCACATACCACAAAATTGGCAATCTCCGCATACTAAGGCACTTTCTCCAAAGACACCACTAGTACTTTTTCATCCGAGAAACTATCATTAATTTCACCAACTTCATGAGGTCTCTGAAACGACCTCGGTCAGTCGTTTCGGAAGTTAGGACTCCGATTGGCGTGCCGATAATTTTAAAATATTCGTAATATCTATTAGAACCTGTCTGTAAAATTTGAGCTAAATTAGACCTCGTTTGGTAGGCATCGGAAGAAGGTTTCAGTTTTTATTGGCGATAAATATTAAAAAGAGATTTTCGAGCTCGGTTTTGCCGAATGAGCTTCGATTCGAAATCCGAAAGCGCCGTTAGGTTCGTATGATTATTTGTGATTTTTATAAACTTTTGAAAGTGAATTTCGATGTTGTTCGGCAAGTTTCCGCTAAAATGCCGAAAGTTAAATAATTTGACTTCTTTTCATTTAAATTCGTATCTTGAGTTTCGGGAGTCTGATTTGAGATCCGCCTTCGCGAGTATGTTACATATATTTTGTATAACTTGTATGCAAAAGTTGGAATTATTTCGAATATCGTAGGGTACTATTTTAATTTTCGTTGAGAAAAGAAAATAAAATAAAAGAAAACAAAAAAAAAAAGAAGGGAAAAAGGACAAAAATTTAAAGATGGCGGTGGGTCCTTTAGCTAAGGACCAGCAAAACAGTACAAACATGGAAATCTCAAAAAAAAGTGAAACGAGAGCAGAAACATCGAAACAGAAAAAAATCAAATGACGCAGTGGAAAAAAATGCCAGAAAATAAGAAAAGGGGCCGGAGAAAAGTAGAATTTTCACCCTGAAACATTCAGGTAATGATCCTAATATATTATTTGAGTTTATTACGTGTGTTTGAATATGTTTTAACGGTAAAATTTGGAATATTATACATCGTTTTAATAAGTTCAATTAATAGTTTAAAGGGTCAAATGGACCCCGGTAACGAAATTGATTATATATTCGTACTCAGTGAGTTATGGGCAACATATAAAAACAATTTATTTGGGGTTTGGTTATGTGACCTTAAACCCTGTATATAGGCCTAGCCTGCGTATTGCGTATACCAATAGGGTATCAGGTTCCTAACTGGGTTACCCTAAGATGTGGGGAATGAAGCCTTTAGCCTTATTTGATATAGTTTTCTGCTTATTGAATACAGCAGGATCGTTTGGCAAGGAAACCAAAGGATAAAGCGGTTGTTGATTAGCCGTACTAACTTTGGAACGAGGTAAGTGTTTATATCCATTTCTTTGGAGGCACCTAGCCTCGTGAATTTTCTACCACGTGTTCCTTACGTTTGTAGCTGCCGATAGGCGTACTCCTTACGCCTTAGCTTTGGATTTACCTTGTATATTATATATTATGTCCTGTTGTTGGTATTGCATTGAGGATCTGAGCATTGTACTCTGGCTGTGAGTTGGCATCTACTTCCCGGCTGTCGATGAGAGTCCCGTGCCGGTGAAGGGTTATTATTGCATCACATTGCATTCATATGCATTATATGTCATTCATATACATTACATTGCATATCATATTGGGTGCAGGAGTATTCCGCCCCAGGAGCAGGAGTATTCCGCTCCATTGTATCATATTGAGGGTAGAAGTATTCCGCCTCAGGAGCAGGAGTATTCCGCTCCATTGTATCATATTGAGGGTAGGAGGATTCCGCCCCAGGAGAGTGCAGGAGTATTTCGCCTCAGCTTTACATTATATTGGGTGCAGGAGTATTCCGCCCCAAGAGAGTGCAGGAGTATTCCGCCTCTGGTTTATATTATATCGGGTGCAGGAGTATTCCGCCCCAGGAGCAGGAGTATTCCGCTCCAGTTGGTTATCAGATTGGGTTCCCCTCGAATGCAGGAGTATTCCGCTTCGAGATGGGATGACGGGTACATGTGACCCTTTGCATCAGATTTCATTTCATTTCATCTCATTTCATTTCATTTTCATACCATTGCGTAGACTTGTGGTACATAACTACTGTTCTGCTCATACGTGCATTGCTTATTTGTTGATATGTTTCTGGCTCGTATTCCTGGCTGAGTTTTTGGTTTCATACGTGTTTTCGATTATTATCTGGCTCCGCCTTTTTAGAATTTAAATAAGAGGAATTTGGTTTATCTGTTTCTACTCCCTGGCTAGCTATCCAATTCTTTGAGGTGGCTAGTCTGCCCCACTTATTGAGTCCTTTTGACTCACCCTTGTTTGTTGTTTGTTTCCTTTCTATCTATTTCGTTTCGGCAGGTTCGCTCCAGGATTGAGTTCGCCACGTTGTGAAGGAGCGAAGACGACTTCAGCTGTCAGGGTGAGCCAGCTTTTATTCCGGATGGCCACCAGTTTATTGGTTATCATTTCAGTTGCATTTTGCTCCCTTTAGGAGGTATACGTCTTCTTTTGTACTCTTAGATGTCTAGTCTGGATAACCCTAAACCTAGTATGTTGGGTAGTCAGCTGTAATGTTTTTTGTACGACTTAGAGGTATCAGTATATCTGCATTTTTTTTTAAAGTCTTGTTTTTATTTATGAATTGTTGTACTTATTTTCCTAATTTGATTGGTAAGGGTTCGCCCGACGGGTCTAGGGGAGCATGTCGGGTGCCCGCACGGCCTGATCGGATTCCGGGTAGTGTCAGTTGGTATCAGAGCTCAGTTTAGAGTCTATCCAGACTAAGAAGTGTCTAGTAGAGTCTCGCTGATGGGCACGTAGACGTCCGTACTTATCTACGAGGGTCTATTATGGCATTTAGGAAGTTTCACTTCCTTCATTTTTGATCGTGCATTGGTCTAGGATTCAAAAGTATTTTCGTTAATTCGTTAATTCTTTCGTGGAAATTGTGAACCCTCGTGCGACAAGTCAGCAAATAGTATGAGTTCAAGACAAAGCAGTCTAGCGTGGGGCTAGCACTGACGAAGCCCCGAGAGTTTTTCTTATCGTGCTGACGATCTAGTTATGGAGGTCCCAGCTGTACGAGCTCGCGATGGGTAAGGGAGCAGGGCCTTGTGGTTCCCTTGGTTTTCTACGATGCTTTTACGAGAATTTTTGCGACGCAGATGCCGCAAAAATCTATTATTCGCTTGGCAGCTTATCAGGCTGCCGCAGATGGAGACGTTAGATCTCAGGGAGCTCCTGTTCCAGTCCCTGATGTTGCCTCAGTGAATTATGTTCCAGAAGCAACATTTGTTGTGCCTCTAGTTATTCTGGTTGGGTAGGTAGTTGAGGTAATTATTGGGTCTGAGTGCTCAAAGAGGTTGCATTATTTTACGCGGTTGAACATCTCGATATTCCCAAGCAATGCATTAGATAATCCATATGTAAGTTTTTTATAAAATAAAATAATGTCACCGTATCCTTCAGGCTCTTGATTATATCAAGCGATATGGTGTTGATTATTTTGCTTTCCGGTTTCAGTGTCCAGCCTTGAATTGTTGGGCCGCTCTCTTATTAGCTAACTTGGTTTGGCTTTTCTTCTAGATTCGTAGAAAAAAAATTCCTTTCGAGCAGCGAGCGAGATGAAAAGTGTTGCCAGTTTAGTGGATTAGATAGGGTAGCCTGTCGGTTAGTGTGTTGGTTTCAGAATATGAGATTAAATTCTATAAAATGGCTGAATATGCATTTGAACTAGTCCATGAGCCTTTCGAGAGATTCAAAAATTTATTGATGACCTTTCTTTTTCCTTAAGATCCCAGATGGTTCGAGAGATTGAGGTCGGGATTTCATTTGATGTTGTTGTTGATATTGCCCGAAGGTATGAGGCATACCATAAGTTAAAGCGGGAAGAGTTAGAGTGGGAGATCAAGAGATCCTGTGGCCCTAGTGGGTAACCATGGTACCTCATTTGGAGGTAAGAGTTCTGGTTATTTTGGGAGGTCACCTTCCAGGTTATCTCAGCTTGTGTCACTTGATTCTTAGAGTGCGCCAGTAGCTCATCAAGATTAGATTCAGTCTTCTCTTTACAGCTATCAACAATCTTTCCAGCTTCCATTTTTTCAGCGAAAAGATGGTATCATTGTCGTGAGTCTGGCTATCCTTTAAGGAGTTTTCTCTTACTCCGGCGAGTAGGCAGTCATCCTTTCTCTCGTCAGGCACCTGCATAGTCGCAGGGGATTTTATTTAGATCTCAATCAACCAGAGATATGCCCTTATTCGATAGAGGTCGAGAGCGTGGTAGTAGTGGTTCTTCTAGAAGTAATTATCAGGGTAGCGGCTCGGCTCAGCCGCAGAGGCAGTTCTATGAACTGCTAGTCTGGCAGGATGCTGAGGCATCTGATGTAGTAGACCCGTGTGTTTCTTCTTCCCTTATCTGTAAGTAAGATTAATCTTTCCGATCGATCTGGAAATGGTGTGTCTTATCATGTTTCGACGGTTTTCTTGGATATTGTCGTAATTAAGAATCGGTTACTGTAGAGGGGTGAGTTTCTGATATGATTTATTCCTGGCATTTATGAGACCCTACTAGTTTATCTGATCAAAATATGAGAGATTTGACGGTGAGTATTGCTATTGCCTGCTTGGCATCCTGTTATGCCACCTTGTGTTATTATGTCAAGTCATTTTACCTCTCTCCTCGAAAATCAGCGTTGGTAGGATGATGGGATTCTAGTTCATCACCATAAGAAAGTGTCATGGTTTCTTCCGGCGTAAAGTGGTCAGTAAGTAATATTCGATTTACGTGTCTCCTCTTGGTTCGAGATATTAGTAAAGTCACGCTATCCCCTGAGCTTATCTGAATTATAAAAGGGTTTTTGGTAAATTGCTAGAGTTTCCTTCTTATTGGAAGGTTAAATTGATATGGGTGTTGCTCCATAGAGCTCATTTAATGTCTATTTCTTCAATTGCGATTCTTTGGGTAGCCTGACTCGTAAGTAGTCTAGCTCTGGTAACCAAATAAATAAGGAGATGAGCTTCCTTAAGATCTAGCTATTTCTATCCTCTGTTTATTGCCATTTCTTCTTCTTCCGGTACTAGTGAGCTTGGGCGGTTAGTAGCCACTCGTGATGTTTCGTATGTTGAGCCAGAGTGCGTGTCAAGGTAGTTGGGTAAGCATATTGTTGTTATTCAAGGCTACTAAGGGTAATGAGAGGCATCATTTGACCTTTGATTTGATCTACACTCTGAAAATTAGGTTGAAAATCAGGACAGTAGTGCTGTCCAGAGATTCTATCTGCGGATTTGTTATGTCATCCAGTTGTCTTATCTTGTTATCTGGTTAACATGTTTATGTTATCAGTTTATCCGGGTATCCATTCCCATGTATAGTATAGTGCTGGTTCTGTTTTTGCGGATCATCCAGTTTCAGGGGAAACTCTGCCGAAATTTTTATATAGAAGTACCATCCATCGGGCGGTGGTGTTTACGGCAAAGGTATGGAGTTGTGAACTCGAGAGTTGCAGATAGTTGGCAACTCGAAAGGGTAGTTTGGTAGTTTAGGTCTGCCTATGTTCAGCTTTTAGCTATGTCTTCCTTAGTCCGGTAGACTGTGCGAGGATGACTATTTCTATTCAAGTTAGCGGTATGAGTTAATGCTCTAAGTGGAGGAGTCTTCCTCCAATTGATACCGAATCATAATATTAAATCTCTAAGGCGTTGCTGAAGCGTAAGTTAATTCTTAGTTTCATCGAAAGGTATATCGAAGAGGTAATTATCGGCTGAATCATATTAACCCATTCAAAGTTTCGTGTATCTTTGTTTCGAAAATATAAAACTCCTCTCTCATTATTGAGAAAGGGTCGGTTTAGTCAAAATAAGTTGGGCAACGACGTTATGATATTATCCAGCTATATTTTTATCCAAGAGTTCGATATGCGTGTTATAATTCTGATCCTGTAATCAGGAAATAATTCCCGTGGAGTAGCTCATAAAGGTCGTGCAAGTTCTTTTATAATCTGCGTGAATCTTGCTTTAGTCTAAGGCTCGTTCGAGGACGAACGAGAGTTTAAGTGGAGGAGAATGAAACGACCTCGTTCAGTCGTTTCGGAAGTTAGGACTCCGATTGGCGTGCTGATAGTTTTAAAATATTCGTAATATCTATTAGAACCTGTCTGTAAAATTTGAGCTAAATTAGACCTCGTTTGGTAGGCATCGGAAGAAGGTTTCAGTTTTTATTGGCAATAAATATTAAAAAGAGATTTTCGAGCTCGGTTTTGCCGAATGAGCTCCGATTCGAAATCCGAAAGCGCCGTTAGGTTCGTATGATTATTTGTGATTTTTGTAAACTTTCGAAAGTGAATTTCGATGTTGTTCGGCAAGTTTCCGCTAAAATGCCGAAAGTTAAATAATTTGACTTCTTTTCATTTAAATTCGTATCTTGAGTTTCGGGAGTCTGATTTGAGATCCGCCTTCGCGAGTATGTTACATATATTTTGTATAACTTGTATGCAAAAGTTGGAATTATTTCGAATATCGTAGGGTACTATTTTAATTTTCGTTGAGAAAAGAAAATAAAATAAAAGAAAACAAAAAAAAAAGAAGGGAAAAAGGACAAAAATTTAAAGATGGCGGTGGGTCCTTTAGCTAAGGACCAGCAAAACAGTACAAACATGGAAATCTCAAAAAAAAGTGAAACGAGAACAGAAACATCGAAACAGAAAAAAATCAAATGACGCAGTGGAAAAAAATGCCAGAAAATAAGAAAAGGGGCCGGAGAAAAGTAGAATTTTCACCTTGAAACATTCAGGTAATGATCCTAATATATTATTTGAGTTTATTACGTGTGTTTGAATATGTTTTAACGGTTAAATTTGGAATATTATACATCGTTTTAATAAGTTCAATTAATAGTTTAAAGGGTCAAATGGACCCCGATAACGAAATTGATTATATATTCGTACTCAGTGAGTTATGGGCAACATATAAATATAATTTATTTGGGGTTTGGTTATGTGACCTTAAACCCTGTATATAGGCCTGGCCTGCGTATTGCGTATACCAATAGGGTATCAGGTTCCTAACTGGGTTACCCTAAGATGTGGGGAATGAAGCCTTTAGCCTTATTTGATATAGTTTTCTGCTTATTGAATACAGCAGGATCGTTTGGCAAGGAAACGAAAGGATAAAGCGGTTGTTGATTAGCCGTACTAACTTTGGAACGAGGTAAGTGTTTATATCCATTTCTTTGGAGGCACCTAGCCTCGTGAATTTTCTACCACGTGTTCCTTACGTGTGTAGCTGCCGATAGGCGTACTCCTTACGCCTTAGCTTTGGATTTACCTTGTATATTATATATTATGTCCTGTTGTTGGTATTGCATTGAGGATCTGAGCATTGTACTCTGGCTGTGAGTTGGCATCTACTTCCCGGCTGTCGATGAGAGTCCCGTGCCGGTGAAGGGTTATTATTGCATCACATTGCATTCATATGCATTATATGTCATTCATATACATTACATTGCATATCATATTGGGTGCAGGAGTATTCCGCCCCAGGAGCAGGAGTATTCCGCTCCATTGTATCATATTGAGGGTAGAAGTATTCCGCCCCAGGAGCAGAAGTATTCCGCTCCATTGTATCATATTGAGGGTAGGAGGATTCCGCCCCAGGAGAGTGCAGGAGTATTTCGCCTCAGCTTTACATTATATCGGGTGCAGGAGTATTCCGCCCCAAGAGAGTGCAGGAGTATTCCGCCTCTGGTTTATATTATATCGGGTGCAGGAGTATTCCGCCCCAGGAGCAGGAGTATTCCGCTCCAGTTGGTTATCAGATTGGGTTCCCCTCGAATGCAGGAGTATTCCGCTTCGAGATGGGATGACGGGTACATGTGACCCTTTGCATCAGATTTCATTTCATTTCATCTCATTTCATATCATTTTCATACCATTGCGTAGACTTGTGGTACATAACTACTGTTCTGCTCATACGTGCATTGCTTATTTGTTGATATTTTTCTGGCTCGTTTTCCTGGCTGAGTTTTGGGTTTCATACGTGTTTTCGATTATTATCTGGCTCCGCCTTTTTAGAATTTAAATAAGAGGAATTTGGTTTATCTGTTTCTTCTCCCTGGCTAGCTATCCAATTCTTTGAGGTGGCTAGTCTGCCCCACTTATTGAGTCCTTTTGACTCACCCTTGTTTGTTGTTTGTTTCCTTTCTATCTATTTCGTTTCGGCAGGTTCGCTCCAGGATTGAGTTCGCCACGTTGTGAAGGAGCGAAGACGACTTCAGCTGTCAGGGTGAGCCAGCTTTTATTCCGGATGGCCACCAGTTTATTGGTTATCATTTCAGTTGCATTTTGCTCCCTTCAGGAGGTATACGTCTTCTTTTGTACTCTTAGATGTCTAGTCTGGATAACCCTAAACCTAGTATGTTGGGTAGTCAGCTGTAATTTTTTTTGTACGACTTAGAGGTATCAGTATATCTGCGTTTTTTTTTAAAGTCTTGTTTTTATTTATGAATTGTTGTACTTATTTTCCTAATTTGATTGGTATGGGTTCGCCCGACGGGTCTAGGGGAGGATGTCGGGTGCCCGCACGGCCTGATCGGATTCCGGGTCGTTTCAGTCTCCTCCTTTCTTCTAATCTCTGCCACTTGATTCTCTATACCTTTTTTTTTTCTTCACCTCAACATCAATTTTTTGAAGCAATCGAATCCACTAAATCAAACGGGGATTTGAGTCCTTCTTATTCATCAAATAACGAATAGCTGAGTGGTCGGTATGCACCACCACCTTGAACCCCATCAAATATGCGAAATTTCTCAAATGCAAAAACCACTGCTAAGAACTCTTTCTTGGTAACCGTGTAATTCAATTGGGCTACATTCATTGTTTTGCTTATATAATAAATAGGATGAAAACTTATTTCAATCCTTTGACCCAACATGGCACCAAGATCCAAATCACTTGCATCACACATCAATTCAAAGGGTAATTCCCAATTAGGACTCACAATGATGGGTGCGGTAGTTAGCCTTCTTCTCAATTCTTCAAATGCTTTTAGACAATCATCATTAAACACAAATTTGGCCTCTTTTTCAGGCAACTTGAATAAGAGATGAGCGATCTTAGAGAAATCCTTTATGAATCTTCTATAAAGGCCCACATAATCGAGAAAGCATTCTCACTCCCTTGATGGTGGTGGGAGGTGGAAGTTTAGAAATCACATCTATCTTGGCTTGATCCATTTCAATCCCCGCTTGGACACTATGTGCCCCCAAACAATTCCTTCTTCTACTAAGAAATAGCATTTCTCCTAATTTAGCACCAAATTTGTTTCCTCACATCTTTCAAGTACCAAGTCTAGATTGTGTAGACAATCATTAAATCAATCCCCAACCACGAAAAAATCATCCATGAATACTTCTAAGAAATTCTCAACCATATCATGAAATAAGGCAAGCATATACTTTTGAAAGGTAGCGGGTACATTGCAAAGACCAAAGGACATCTTCTTAAAAGTAAATGTCCCATAGGGACAAGTAAAGGTTGTCTTTTCTTGGTCCTCCGCTTCAATAGAAATTTGATTATACCCGGAGTACCCATCAGGGAAGCAATAATAAGCCTTCCCGGCTAACCTATCCAACATTTGGTCAATGAATGGGAGGGGAAAATGATCTTTTCTTGTAGCATTGTTGAGCTTGCGATAATCCATACAAACTCTCCACCCGGACACGGTCTTAGTGGAAATGGCTTCACCCTTCTCATTATGCACAACCGTCATATCTCCATTCTTAGGCAGACATTCGACCAGTGATACCCACTGACTATCGAATAAAGGTTCTACAACACTCGCATCTTTATGATCTCCTTTTTAACAACCTCTTGTATGGCCGGGTTCAACTACCTTTGATGCTCAACCGAAGGCTTGTAACCTTCTTCAAGAATGATTTTGTGAGTACATACTTTCGGGTCAATGCCTCTAATATCGGCCAATGTCCAACCAATAGCCCGAATTCTCTTCTTCACGACTTGTAAGAGTTATTCTAGTACCAAATCCTTCCAATGCAAGGACATATTGTTTCACACTTTCCTCATCATCAACATCCATATTCCATAACACAAAGGCCATTGTATCGAATTCCCTTGTTAAGCTCTCCTTGTCTACTAATGCATCAACAACTATATCAACATAAGAACATGATTCATATTCAATGGTTTGTCTCATCGATTTGCGAATGTGAAACACCACCTTCTCTCTATTGAATCTAAATGTAAACTCCCATTTTTCCACATCACATAATGCTCTCCCCGCGGCAAAAAATAGTCTCCCAAGAATAATTGGAATATCATAGTCGACAGCACAATCCAAGATAACAAAATCCGCTGAGAATATAAAGCGAAATCTACCTTCACAAACACATTATCAACCACCCCATGGCCTTTTCATTGAACGATCGGACATTTGAAGGTTTATTGAAATTAGACTTAGTTCTTTTCCTCCCAATGTCTTGTAAACGTCATAGGGCATAAGATTGATGCTTGCCCCCAAATCACATAGTGCCTTTTTAAAGTGTCTTCCCCCAATGGTACATGGTATAGTGAAAGCACTAGGGTCTTCTATTTTCATGGGTATAACATGAGATATAATGGCACTACATTGATGTGTCACCTTGACGGTTTGAAATTCCAAAAAACTCTTCTTTGTCACCAAATCTTTCACAAACTTTGCTACATCCGACATTTGCCCTAATGCATCAACCAATGGAAGGTTGATAGAAGTTGAGACGATTTTCTCCCACACCTTCTTTGCATGACAGGCCCTTCTCAATCTTTCATTTCTTTGTGGGAAAGGTGGAGTGGGCTTTAGGATAGTGGTCTTGGTGGGAATGTCTTCTTTGGGCAGTGGAGTTTGTTTTGTGGCTTTTTGAGTAATAGTGGGTTTTGGTAATGGAGTTTCCTCTTCTTCAAGAGGAATCTCTTATTCTGGGACATTTTTTGACTCTACCTCAACTTTAAATTTTTCCTCATCTTCTACCTCATCAAGCAATATCTCACCCTCTTGTTAAACCGCTTCAAGCCCAATTTCTAAATCATCACCTACTATGTTGGGATCATCCCAAGTTTTTCCACATTGAGTCATGATAGCCATTACTTGAACTTTTACATTCCTCTTAGGATTCACCACCGTATCACTTAGCGCCCCTTGAGGTCTTTGATTCACTTGATAAGACAAGTGGCTATATGTAGATTCAAGGGACTTGATAGAAGTCGAATGTGATTGTACGTTTTGCTTGATATCCATTATATCTCCCGAGCTGTCTTCTTGAAGTTTCAACATCTTTTCCATTATTCTTTCCAACCTTGAATTCTTGGAATTACTTGAACTTTGTCGAGATTCATTGGAACCTCTTTGATTGACATTTTGCTCTCTCCCTTAATTTGTTCCACTCTATCTATAGGAATTACCCCATTGGTTTCCTTGTTGATTGTATGGCCTCCATTGGCCTTGGGCTTGATAACCTTTTGATTATATAAAGGTCTTTGGCCTTGGTAAGTATTGACATAGTTGGCCTCCTCATCATTTTCTTGGTCACCTTGATTTATATTTTTCTCTTCTAGACCTTGAGGTACAAACCCAATAGGAACTTAGCCCGGTGGAGCATAACTCATATGATAGGGTTGATATGAATAATTTGGACCATGATGAATTTTCTTAGGAGGTATGTCAATAGCATTTACTTGCTTATTGGGTTCTCAATTTTGCTTCAGTTGGCTCTTTGCGAGCAACTCAACCGTTGTAACAAGTGGAACCATTCTTTCCTCTTGAGATTCAATTATTTTTGCCATTGCATCATTGTTAGGATCATAAGTGCCTGGCCTTCTTACTCTTGACTTTCATGCTCTTGATATCTTTGTGATCTTGTTGATGAGATTGGTTGCTTGATGAAAAGTACCATCGATTAAGCCTCCTTGAGCAACATGGTTTATGAGTAGTTTGGTTGTTATCATCAATACCTCTATAGAAGGTCTCCAAAAGAACTCTATCCGAAAAACCATGACCGGGACAAAAGTGAATGAGCATTAGAAACTTCCAAGCTTTATGTAATGGCTCACACACTTGTTGTTGGAAATAGTACCGAATTTCCCCGATGGGAAGTACTCATCAAGAAAGACCTTTACCAATTCATCCCAATTGTGAATGCTCCTCTTTGTCAAACTATCCAACCAAGCCCTAGCTTTACCCTTGAGTGAGAATAGGAATAGCCTAAGGCAAAATGCATCATCGGTCACCCTCGGCATGTCTATTAAGAGTGCAAATCTCAAGGTAGGTTTGGAGATGATTGTTAGGATTCTCATCTTCTTCGCCTCCAAACAACCCTCGATTGTCAAGTGAGTTCATACCGGCCAGGGGCATTTGGAAGTTAGTCGTGGCTCTAATGGGTGGAGGCACAATGGCTCCATAAAAACCATCATCATTTACCACTTCTCTTCTTGCATTTCTTCTTGCTCTACCACCTTGAGATTGAGTATTCGACTGTGCTCCATCTACATACTCTCCATCAAGTATTTATACGTTGTCTTCAACACCAACATCCTCCGTATTATAATTAGGTGGTAGAGGAGGTAGTGGGACTTCTCCTTGTGGTTGTACCATACCTCCTACATTTTAGGGACTTGCTTGCCTCGGTGGCATTTTGGGTAAATACCTACAAAGTTAAAAAAACCAAAACCAAAAGTGAAAGGTGCACGGATTAGGCTAACTAACAATAAGAACTTAAAATAATTCAGCATCTACCGAAGTCCCCGACAACGACGCCAATTTATGACGTATCCCAATTAAGGGTAGGGGTCACAAATACTCTAATCGAAGTAGGGATCGAAGACGAGGACATGCACGAGACTTTTCTTAGTTTGTTTTGCTCAAGTTTACTTATTTTAGCGAGTTAATCCTAGAATTTAAATGTAATTTAGCTATGACTAGAGTAAGAGTAAATTGGTACTAGATTTAACAATTAATAAAAGAACTAGGATACTAATCTCCCCCTAGCCCTCTAATCTGATGAGTTTAGTTATAAGCTTGAAACGACCTTAGGCAGTTGTTTCGGGAATTTGAACTCTGATTAATATGGTGATAATCTTAAAAGCTACGTAAGATCCATTATGACATGTCCGTAAAATTTGAGCTTAATCGGACCTCGTTTAGTAGGATTTTTTGAAGGTTTCCATTTCAGTTGTCTGTAAAGCTTAAAAGAGGTTTTTGAGATTGATTTGAGCAAATGAGCTCCGATTCGAAATCTGAAAGCTGGATTAGGTTCGTATGGTTATTTATGACCTGTAGGAACTTTTTGAAGTGAATTTTGAGGTCGTTCAGACAAATTCGCTAAACTCCCGAAAGTTAAAAAATCGACCTCTTTCCGTTGGAGTCGTATCTTGAGTTCTAGAGATCAGATTCGAGTTCCCTCTTTGCTTGCATATCACACAACTCTTGTATGACTTGTGTGAAAAATTTGGTGTCCTGTAGTGTCCTGTTTGGACCCAAAAAACCACCACACTAGTTGCTTGTGCGAAAGTTGCCTAATAAGTTGCTTACTTTCAGTATAAAAGCTGATTTTCAGCTCAATTCGGGAAAATTCGTTTTCAGTTCATTGAAGTCGGTTCCAAAGAAAAATTTAAGCGTCAACTAGTTAGAAATCATCAGGTATCAATCATATAACATTCAATCGCGTTAATTCATGATTCTTGAGCTAGAATCTCTTGAAATTGAATTGAAAAATTGGGTTAGGACCCTAAAAATCATGAAATTAGGAAATTTGATGAAATTAAATTCAAATATGAAAAGTAGTGATATCATTGGACTTGTGGAATTATGAGGAGTCAGAAAATATATATTTTATGGGTTTTCGGCTAAGCCTGGCCCGGGGTATTTTGGAAATTTTTCTTCTTTCATTTTTTAAAGGCTAAATATTCTTTCTTCGTGTACTTATAAGTACGAATATGTTTCTTTGGCTCAGAAAAGGGTTATTCTGAGGGACATCTGGCAGGAAAGGAAGTTATTCAGTAGCTATCCTGACCCAGGACTCAAGTTAGGTGATTTTATCTGCTTCTTTGACGGCCTTTGGATGATCTGTTCACACGTTCTTTATGTGAATAGCTTCCGACAGGGTATACTTATTATGCCAGAACCTTGTTATGTATTTTTTGGTTAATTTTTCTTGATTTCTGGGATGTTATGTCATCTGAGGGAAGGAAGATTCTGTCCTAGGAGTAGGAGGATTCGCTCCTTGTATCATATTGAGGGTAGGAGGATTCCACCCCGGAGTAGGAGGATTCCGCTCTATTCATTGGGCACATGTGACCCCTTACATTATGATTGCATTCATTTCATATCCTTATAAATGTTGTATATGACTGCTACTTGCCTATCTGTACATTTTTATATGCTATATACCGTTTCTTACCATTTCCCTGGCTAACTTAACTATTTTTTTAGTTAAGTAGTTACTTCGCACCTACTGAGTCCTTATGACTCACTCCCTACCTGTTTCTAGTGTTGTATTTTGTTTCGGCAGATTTCGCTCGCGAACCCAGTCAGCCGCATCGTGATGGAGGAGCAGGGCCCCTTTCTAGCTTTCTACAGTGAGCCAGCTTGTTCGCTGAGGCCACCGATTTTAAATATTCTAGTTTTATCTCATTTTGCTCCCTTCGAGAGATATACGTATCTTTTGGACTTCTTAGATATCATATCTGGAAACCTCTAGACTTATGTATTTTAGGTAGCAGTTGTATTTATTCAGGCTGCTTGAAAATATGTCAGTTTATATATAATATGTGTTTTATATGCGTTTCTATATTATTTAGATTGATTCTCTAATATTTTTAAGTAATGTTTGTGTTATCTAAATTGTTTCAAATCGTCTGTCTTGGCTTAAGCCTATAAGGTTCGCCCGACGGGTCTAGAGGGTTAGTCGGGTGCATCTCGCTTATCGGGCGGAGACGTCCATACCTATCTACGAGAGGCTATGGTGGCATTTAGGCAGTTTCCCTTCATCCTTTTCCCTTCATGCGTGAGTCTTCTTATCTAAAGTTCAATATTGTAAGTTCTTTCGCAATAAATGGTGAGACCACGTGCGACTGGTCAGCGAGAGGCAGAGGATCCAGCGGCAGAGGAGCCAGCGGCAGCCCCTACGCCTGCTGCTCCGCGAGATTGAGGTGTTGGCCACGGTTGAGGCAGAGGTAGAGATGCCCGTGCCACGAGGAAGATGGATCATGTTTATCCTGTTGCAAAGGTTCCAGAAGTGCTAGCTTCTGGTGGGCAGGGGAGCAGGGTTTATTCGTTCTCCCTGCACTTCATGATGCTTTTATGAGATTCTTAGCGGCCTACATGCCCCAAGGATCTCCCATTCCTCATGCAGCTCCTCAGGCTGCGGTAGATATTGGTGTTCAGACACAAAGAGCCCTTATTCTAGCCCCAGATGTAACTCTAGGTGGTTATGTTCCAGAGGCAGTGAGTGTTGTGCCTCTGGTTGTTCAGGCTGGTCAGTCAGCCCAGGTAGCAGGTCAGGTCGATGATCCGACAAGGCTGCATAATTTTATCAGACTTAATCCTCCGAGATTCTCCAATCATACTTTAGATAAGTTTAAGCCCCGTGATTTTCTTGATCGATGCCACCGTATTCTTGAGGCCCTTGGGTATCTTGAGCGGTATGGAGTTAAGTATACTGCTTTCTAGTTTGATGGTCCAGCTTTAGCTTGGTGGACCGCACTCCGATCAGCTAGGCAAGGCTTGCTTAAGCTAACCTGGAGTGAGTTCTCCCACCGATTTATTGAGAAGTTTCTCCCTCGCAATGAGCAGGATGAGAAGAGGAGGCAGTTTGAGAGGATTGGATAGGGTAACATGTCAGTCTCAGAGTATGAGCTTTTGTTTTCTGAGATGTCTGGGTATGCTCTAGATCTTGTGCAGGAGCCCTCTAAGTGGGCCAGGCATTGTATTGACGGGCTTTCTCCATATTTGCGGTCTCACATGGCTCGTGAGATTGAGGTCAGGACTACATTTGATGTCGCTGTTGATATTGCTAGAAGGTATAAGGCGTATCACAAATTGGAGATTGAGAAGTTAGAGAGGGAGAGTAAGAGATCTCGTGGTCCTGGGCATGCTAGTACCTCATCTGTAGGTAGGAGTTATCAGCAGCAGAGTAGGCCTCCTGTGAGGTCAGTCCAGCGCTCAGCGCATGGTTTTTAGGGTGCGCCTATTCCTTCTCGGGGTCGATTTCCATCTTAATCTCGTCCTCGTGATCAGTTCCAGTTTGAGCAGCACAGGTCATTTTCTGGGTGTTTTATCTGTCAGGATTTAGGGCATCATAAAAATGATCTCCCTTATCTATGTCAGCAGAGTAGTAGCCGTCCTTTCTCTCGCCTTCCGGCGCCTATGCAACAGCAGCCTCAGAGTGCCCCTTTAGGGTCTTAGCCAGCTCGTGGTGCACCTTCACCTGGTAGAGGTCGTGGGCGTGGTTCTAGTGGTCCCTCTAAAGGTGGTTCTCAGAGTGGCGGCTCAGCTCAGCTGCAGAGACAGCTATATGCATTACCAACCAGGCAGGATGCTGAGGCATCTCCAGCTGTTATTACTGGTACTATATCTGTTTGTGGTCGAGATGCATATTCCTTGTTGGAACCAGGATCTACCTATTTTTATGTTTCTCCTTATTTTGCTGTAGAATTTCATATGGATTATATGTGTCTCCATGATCCATTCTGTGTTTCTACTCCCATCAGAGTCTCTATTCTTGTGGATCGAGTCTATCCTGCCTGTACTGTATCTTTAGGAGGTCATGAGACCTTGGTAGATCTTATGGTTTTGGATATGGTCGACTTTGATGTCATTATCGGCATGGATTGGTTGGCGTCATGTTACGCCACTCTGGATTGTCATGCCAAGTTTATTCGATTATCTCTTCCTGATTCAGCGCCGATATTGTGGTAGGGTTCTCAATTGCCACCTAAAAGGCGTGTTATTTCTTTCTTGAAGGCGAAGCAGATGATGGATAAAGGGTGTTCAGTGTATCTTACCATGGTTCGAGATACCATTATGGAGATTCTATCCCTCAACTCTTTTCAATGTTGTGAGGGAATTCTTTGATGTGTTTCCAGATGATCTCTAGGACTTCCTCCTGATCGGGAGATCGAGTTTGGCATTAATATAGTACCAGGGACTCAGCCTATTTCTATCCCTCCTTATAGCATGGATCCGTCAGAGTTGAAGGAGCTGAATGATTAGTTGCAGGCTTTCCTTGATAAGAGGTTTATTAGGCCTAGTATTTCTCCGTGGGGTGCTCCTATTCTGTTCGTAAAGAAGAAGAATGGGACTATGTGGATGTGTATTGATTATCGTCGGCTAAATAAGGTCACGATCAAGAACAAGTACCCCTTGCCTCGTATTGATGATTTGTTTGATCAATTGCAGGGTGCCAAATTCTTTTCTAAGATCGATTTGCAATCTAGTTATCATCAGCTGAAGATTCGGGAGTCAGATATCTTGAAGAATGCTTTCAGGACTCGTTACGGCTATTATGAGTTTCTAGTTATGTCTTTTGGGCTGACTAATGCCCCAACAACCTTTATGGATCTCATGAGCCGGGTGTTTAAGCCGTTCCTCGATTCTTTTGTCATTATCTTCATCGATGATATTTTGATCTATTCTCGTAGTCGCGATGAACATGATTATCATTTGAGGGTGGTTCTTCAGACCCTCCGTGATCATAAGTTGTATGCCAAGTTCGCAAAATGTGAGTTTTGGCTTGATTCTGTTGCATTCTTGGGTCACGTGGTATCCAGTGGGGGTATCAAGGTTGACCCAAAGAAGATTGAGGCTGTGCAGAATTGGCCTCGTCCTACCTCGCCCACTGCGGTTCGCAGCTTTCTTTATCTGGCAAGTTATTATTGGAGGTTCGTGGAGAAGTTTCCACTATTGCAGCTCCCTTGACTCGCCTGACCCAGAAGGCGGTTAAGTTTCGATGGTCTGATGAGTGTGAGGCGAGCTTCAAGAAGCTCAAGGCCTTATTGACTTCAGCTCTATTGTTATCCCTTACTTCCGGCACTGGTGGATTTGTAGTCTATTGCGATGCATCTCGTGTAGGCCTTGGATGTATTCTCATCCAGCACGGGAGGGTGATTGCTTATACTTCCAGACAACTGAAGCTGAATGAGAACAACTATCCGACTCATGATCTAGAGTTGGCAGATGTAGTCTTCGATCTGAAGATTTGGAGGCACTATCTTTATGGCGAGCCTTGTGAGGTGTATACCGATCATAAGAGCTTGCAGTATCTTTTTTCACAGAAGGATCTTAATGGCCGGCAGCGGAGGTGGCTTGAGTTAATTAAAGATTATGATCTCACTATCCGCTATCATCATAGGAAGGCGAATGTCGTAGCAGATGCTTTGAGCAGGAAGTCTATGGGCATCATGGTTTTTCTTTATGCTGACATGAGACCTTTGGCCCAAGAGTTGCAATCCCTTAGCGATTTCGGTGTGAGATTTCTATGCATAAACTCCATCCGAGTCTTGGCCTGTATTGCAGCTCAATCTTCCTTAGTCAGTCAGATTAAGGGAAAGCAGTTCCAGGATTCTCATGAGTTGCGTGGTCGTGTCCTAAGTGGATGAGTTCCCTCCTTCAAGCTTGATTCAGATGGCATTCTTCAATTTAATGGCCGACTCTGTGTCCCTGACGTCAAAGATCCGAGGCAGTCAATGCTCCGCGAGGCTCATAACTCGCGTTATACTATTCATCCTGGCATTACTAAGATGTATCAGGATCTTTGAGAGGTATATTGGTGGAAAGGGATGAAGAGGGATGTGTTCGATTATGTATCTTGTTGCTTGAACTGTCAGCAAGTTAAGTTCAAGCACCGAAAACCAGCAAGGTTAGCTCAGGCATTTCCCATTCCCAAATGGAAATAGGAGCAAATCACTATGAATTTTGTGCTTGGTCTGCCAAAGACCCGGCGACACCATGATTCAGTTCGGGTTAGTATGGACAAACTGACCAAATCAGCTCACTTCATCCCTGTGAAGACTACTGATTCAGTTCGGAGATTGGCTCATATTTTCATTGATCAGGAGGCTACATGGCACTCCAGTGTCTATCATATCCAATCGTGGTTCCCAATTTACTTCCTAGCTGGCAATCTTTTCAGAGGGAGTTGGGGACCCAGGTACAACTTAGCAGGGTGTTCCATCCACAGACTGATGGTCAGTCCGAGCGGGTTATCTAGATTCTGGAGGATATGCTGAGAGCTTATGCATTGGACTTCGAAGGCCACTAGGATGATCATATGGCCTTAGCGGAATTTTCTTATAATAATAGCTATCCCATTCAGATGGCTTTATTTGAGGGCTTGTATGGTTGTAGATATCGTTCTCCTATAGGTTGGTTCGAGTCCCGAAATATGGAGGTGATGAGTTCAGAGATGGTTCGGCAGACTCTGGATATTGTTCGACTTATTCAGGATCGTCTGCGGACCGCTCAGAGTAGGCATATTTCGTAATCGAACCAGAGGAGCCGAGAATTAGAGTTCGAGGTCGGCAACATGGTATTTCTAAAAGTGTCGCCGATGTGGGTTGTGAAGAGATTTGGGAGGAAAGAGAAGCTCAGTCCTAGATTTATTGGCCCTTTCCGTATCGAGAAGCACATCGGTAAGGTGGCTTATCGGCTTGATATGCCAACTTCTATGCCAGTTCATCCAGTGTTTCATGTGTCGATGCTTCGAAAGTATATCTGGGATCCTTCCGAAGTGATTGAGTTAGATCCTACTCAGCTGGATGTGAATCTAGCCTATGAGGAGTTCCCAGGTTCCATAGTTGCCCGAGATGTCCGGAAGCTTCGTTCTAATAATATTCCGATGGTTCGAGTGCGATGGCACAACGGTCCTCATGAGAAGGACACTTGGTAGCTTGAGTCCAGCATGCATGAGAGATATCCTCATCTCTTCGATGTGTCAGGTAGGATCTTAATTTCTAAATATTAAAAGATCTTATCAGTATTTATGTTTTCGGTACTGTATGGTGTGATTATATACGTTGAATAGTTGTTGAAAGTTGGTGTAAGATTTTTCATCAGTCATGTGGAATCTGCACTAGACTCTGGCTTGTTCGAGGACGAACGAGAGTCTAAGTGGATGAAAATAAATCAACCTTAGGCAGTCGTTTCAGGAATTTGAACTCCGATTATCATGTCGATAGTCTTAAAAGCTCCGTAAGGTCCAGTAGGACTTGTCTGTAAAATTTGAACCGATTCGGACCTCGTTTAGTAGAATTTTTTAGAAGGTCTTCATTTCAGTTGTCGGTAAAGCTTAAAAGAGGTTTTCGAGCTCGATTTGAGCAAATGAGCTCCGATTTGAAATCCAAAAGTTGCGTTAGGTTCTTAAGGTCATTTATGACATGTAGAAACTTTTGGATGTGAATTTCGAGGTCGTTCAAATAAATTCGCTAAAATTCTGAAAGTTAAGAAATCGACCTATTTCCGGGGGAGCCGTATCTTGACTTCTAGAGATCCGATTCGAGTGTCGTCTTTGCGAGCATGTCATACAAGTCTTGTATGACATGTATGCAAAATTTAGGGTCATTCCAAGCTTTGTAGAGTCCTATTTAGACCCAAAAAATCCAGCACATTAGTTGTTGGTGCAAAAGTTGCCTAATAAGCTGCTTAATTTCAGTATAAAAACTGATTTTTCAGCTCAATTCAGGAAAATTCATTTTCAGTTCATTGAAGTAGGTTCCAAGGGAGAATTTAAGCGTCAAGTGGTTTATCAGGTATCAATCCTATGACATTCAATCGCGTTAATTCATGATTCTTGCGCTAGAATCCCTTGAAATTGAATTAGAAAATCGGGTTAGGATGCTAAAAATTATGAAATTAGGAAATTTGATGAAATTGAATTCAGATATGAAAACTAATGATACCATTGGACTCGCGGAATTATGAGGAGTTCGAAAATGAAAACTAACACGAAGAAACGCGGAAGAAACAACAAGAAAATAAAGATAGAAGCAAGACAAATCTTGCTTCGATTCAAAAGAACGTCGAGGAACCAGTCTCGGGCTCGATTGAATCGGATGTCAAGATGCACCTATGCTATGCAACAATCCTCAAGAAGTCTATGCTTCTTGCAAACTGAATGACCAAAGAAGAAGATTGTTCAAATGATTCATCACCGAATGACACAAGTTCTTAAAAATCCCACGTCGGGGTTCGACTCCATCGGAGACTCACAATAGCACTTGCTATGTTTGATCATTCAACAACAACTAACTACTCACAATGAAATGTAAAGGAGTATATATAGACTACCATAGGGATAAAACAATAAATGGTCACAGGCGACCAATAGGAGTTAGCCACGCAGGACTGATTAACTAAGTGTCTGGTCACTCCTTCAACCGAACACTTGGAATTCAGACACTCCAGCTCTTGACTTTCGTGCACTTGACTTGGCTTAAGCTGGCATCGGTCGCTCTTCTTTAGATTGTTTGTTTGATTCACTTCGGCGCCGATGTTGAGTGCTCTGTTTGGGTTCGGTCGTTTCTATCTTCGAGCTCAAGCTTTTAAATGAAGCCTTTCACTCTTGAGCTCGGCCACTCAGCTTCGGAGCAGTTGTTTTCTCCCGATCAAGCCAGTTGAATATGGACATCGTGCAGCAACTTGGCTTGGCTTCGTGTCATCGGCCTCGTTGGATCGAACACTTGATCAGCACGTGTTCGGGCTGCATCATCCTCCCTTTCTTGAGAAGATTTCGCCCTCAAAATCGAGCCCTCTTCATCCTCCGAAGTTTGACCTACAACACAAGGAACTAAGTTAGCAACATTAAAGGTGTTGGACCCGTTATACTCACCAGGGAGGTCGATCACATAAGCATTGTTGTTGATCTTGCTCAGAACTTGAAATGGACCATCCCCTCAAGGAGCCAACTTTCCTTTCCTATGGTTCAGGAAGCGTTCCTTTCGGAAGTGAACCCAAACTCAATCTCCCTTCTTTAATTCCAATTTTTTGCGCCCCTTATTTTTCTTCGATACAACTTTTGCATAAGCTTCCTCGAGGTTCTTCTTCGTCTTTGCATGCAACTCGATCAAGGAAATGGCTCGCCGAGTACTTCAAAATCAATAATAGAATCTCGAGGCAATGGGGTTAAATTAAGTTGAATTAAAGGGTTAAAACCATGCACACATTCGAACGGGGTCATTCCAATCATTCGATGCACTGTTCGATTGAATGCAAATTCCATCATGGGCAAACGATCGGCCCAGTTTCCAACCTTGCCTTTGGTCATTGCTCGAAGCAAAGAGCCAAGGGTTTGGTTAATTACCTCGGTCTGTCCATCAGTCTGAGGATGGTGAGACGTCGAGAATAGTAATTTGGTACCGAGGGCACCCCACAAACATTTCAGAAAATGACTCAAGAATTTCGAGTCTCGATCACTCACAATAGTACGAGGCACACCATGCAATTTCAACACATTGGAAACTAACACGGTAGCTACATGTTGTGCATCATCACACTTCTTGCAAGGAACAAAGTGAGCCATTTTGGAAAATCGATCAACTACGACAAAGATGTTATCATGTCCACCCCCCGACCTCGGTAACCCCATAACAAAATCCATGGATATATCAACCCACGGTCGATAGGAACTGGCAAAGGAGTATACAATCCATGAGGGTTGGACCTCAATTTAGCTTTCTTGTAATCTATACAAGCATTGCAAAGCTTCTCCACATCTCTTCGCATTTTTGGCCAATGGAACTGCTCGGTTAAGATACCAAGAGTTTTGTCGACACCGAAGTGTCCCATCAAGCCTCCTGAGTGAGCTTCTCGAACCAAAAGCTCTCTCCACGATGACACTGGCATACAAACCCTCCCATTCTTGAAGAGGTAGCCATCATGCCACTGATACTTCTCAACCCTTCGGCTACTCAAGATTGCGTCACGAACCCTTTTCAACTTGGGATCATCCTCGTACATCGACTTGATGCTTTCGAATCCCATGAGCCTCGAGGCGAGAGTGGTTGCTAAGGAAAACTTTCTTGATAGCGCATCGGCCACAACATTGTCTTACATAGGGAAATCTTTCAATGAATTCAACCCACTTGGCATGCCTTCGGTTCAATTTATCCTGACCTCGGAGATGCTTCAAAGATTCATGATCACTTTTAATCACAAACTCACGAGGCCATAAATAATGCTGCCAATAGGCGAGTGCTCGAACGAGGGCATACAATTCCTTTTCATACGTTGAGTAATTCAAGGTTGCACCCTTAAGCTTTTAGCTAAAGTAAGCGATCGGCTTTGATTCTTGCATCAGCACTCCTCCAATCCCAACTCCGGACGCATCACACTCGACTTCGAATGCTTTGCTGAAGTCAGGGAGGGGCAGAGCAAAGCCTCCATTTCAACTCTTGGAAAGCCCTCTCTTGGGACTCCCCCCACACAAATGGATGGTCTTTCTTCACTAGCTCGGTTAAAGGAGCTGCCACAGTGCTAAAGCCGCGAACAAACCTTTGGTAAAAGCTAGCTAAATCATGGAAGCTACGAACTTGCGATACCGAGGTTGGAGTTGGCCAATCTTTGATGGCTTCGACTTTCGACTGGTCGACTTCAACACCATTAACACTCACAATAAATCCAAGAAAGACTACACGCTCAACACAAAAGGCACATTTCTTGAAGTTAGCATATAACTTCTCTTCTCTAAGCTTATCAAGCACTAGCCTTAGGTGTTTGACATGTTCATCCACAGATTTACTATAAATAAGGATATCATCGAAGTAAATGATAACAAACTTATTTATGTACGGTTTGAGCACATGGTTCATCGGTCACATGAATGTGCTCGGTGCATTGGATAGGCCAAAAGGCATCACCAACCATTCATAGAGACCGAATTTGGTCTTGAATGCGGTTTTCCACTCGTCTCCGAGTTTCATTCGGATTTGGTGGTAACCGGACCTGAGGTCTATCTTCAAAAATCATGAAGAACCACTTAACTCATCTAGCATGTCATCTAATCGAGGAATAGGATGACGATACTTTACCGTAATTTTGTTGACTACTCGGCAATCAATACACATTCGCCAAGTTCCATCTTTCTTTGGGACAAGGATAACTGGAACAGCGCAAGGACTCAAGCTCTCTTGAACAAAGCCCTTGTTCAGCAACTCATCAACCTGCCTTTGGAGCTCTTTGGTGTCTTCGGGATTACACCGGTATGCAGGTTTGTTGGGAATTTGAGACCCCGGTACAAAGTCAATTTGGTGCTCGATTCCTCTCAACGGAGGCAATCCACCTGGCATTTCTTCGAGGAACATGTCTCCGAAGTCCTGCAAAATACTTTGTACAGCACTAGGCAAAGGGTCATTAGAAAAATCATCATTAGAGTTCAGAAAGATACCCTTGTGCACGAGGCAAATCATCATCTGATCATTGTCGTTGCCTCGTAGATACTCACCCGGCTGCATGATTGCACAGATGTTTCTTACTTCGGGCTGTGAGTTTTTGTCTTCGGCTCTAATTTTTGTTCCCATCGGAAGCTTAGCTTTGGCCGCTTCTTTCAATTCTTTCATTCTTTTATAGTCCTCACTGACTTGTTTTGGAGACAAGGGTTTGAGTATGAAACTCTTCCCTTCGAGCTTAGTAGTGTAAGTGTTGGATCTTCCATTATGAACAACCGACCGATCATATTGCCATGGTCGACCCAATAGCAAATGACAAGCTTGCATCGGCACCACGTCGAACATCATCTCATCTTGATATTCTCCAACCCTAAACTTGATCCACACTTGTTTGAAAACCCTCAATTCTCCACACTCATTCAACCATTGTAATCTGTAAGGATGGGGATGTTTCAAGGTAGGTAGTCCCAACTGTGAAACCAAGGTTTGGCTCACCACATTCGCACAACTACCCGAATCAATGATCATCAAACAAACTTTCCCCCTTACTCAACATCGGGCATGGAAAAGGTTTTCTCTTTGGTTGTCCTCTTCTTCAAGAGTCATGCAGCTCAAATTCCTTAGAACTACAAGAAAAATTTCTGGATGATCAGCTTCGGCAGCTTCACGACCATCATCACCCTCAGCTCGGTCAATCTCCTCAAAATTTTCTTCCTCGATGTCACTCGCCTGCTCACAAACATCTCCATTGTCGAGCACAAGCAAAACTCTGTGAGTTGGACACTCTTTTGCCATGTGACCATAACCTTTGCATTTGTGACACTGAATACTTGAAGCACTTGGAGAGTTAAGTTGAACTTTACCTCCCACTTCTCTTGGTTGGTTAACGGTCACACCCCTCTCGAAGGGTTTCTTCGTCTCTCGAACAGTGTTAGCACTTGTTGGATTCAGGCTCTTCCATTCCTTACCTCGGTTCAAAGGAGTTGAAGTAGTGATTCCTCGGTACCTATTTGCCTTATCGTCCTTAACCCATTTCTCAGCTTCGGTGGCAGCTTCGAACACATCTTCCAATGAGTGATACACATGCATCCTCAGTTGAGATGACACATCCCGAGCCAAGCCATTTTTGAATCGAATGGTGGCTTGCGCGTCATCTTCTTCCAAATCAAGATTCAATCGAATTCTCACGAACTTATCATGATACTCTTGAACTGACTTGGACCCTTGCTTCAACTCATAGAGCTTTTGAAGTTGAGTTTGCCGATACTTGGCACTCAAATACTTAGTGTCCATTGCTCTCTTCAATTGTACCCATGTGGTGACTTCGAGATAGACATTCCATCGTCTCAACCTCTTGTCAGCCTCCCACCATGTTGATGCATACGTTTCAAACGAAGCAATAGCATATGCAGCTTTTCTCTCTTCGGTCATCTCATTGGTTTCGAAGATTCATTCCATTTTAAGCTTCCACTCAAGATACTCGTCCGGATCTCTAGTTCCTCTGAAGGGTGGAATAGTGATCTTAACACTGTTCAAGTTTGAATCTCGAGCACCTCGAATCTGTTCGGGATACTCATCATAATAGTCATCAGCCTCACGCTCAATATTTTGATCAACATTTGCACCTCGGCCTCGACCTAGGAAATTTCCACGACCTCGTTCAACCTGCCTTCGTTGACCGAATGGTGGTTCATATTCAGCTTCGGGAATTTCCTCTCCATCGACCTCTTCATCAATGGCTCCAAGTTGTCTTCGGGCCATCGGAAGTGGTAATCTATCTCCTCGGGGAATGCCCAAGTTTTGATAATAAGCTTGGGGATTGCCCAAGTTTGGTTGTTGCACTTGGGGATTGCCCAAGTGTTGATTAGCTCAGGGATTGCCCACAGCTTCACTTCGTTCAGCCTCGCCCTTCAACTGTTGTTGTCGAAGGAGCTCAGCAAATTGCTCCGGTTTCATAGGAGTAGAGTTGCTCGTCCCAGTGCCGGACCTATGTAAGGCCACGGACACGTTCCCTGGCTCGAGGTTAGCTACTCGAGCACTCACTCCTCTAACTTCGGCACTGATGCCTTGTATCGCAGCCATGAGATCAGCTAACGACACCTCGAGAGCCTCAATGCCCTTGCCTTTGCCTTCATTCCAAGCCATGGTACCTGCACGAATAAAAGACCAAATAAAATGTTAAGGTTAGAAATCACCTCACACACTCCCTCACCTTGATGGGTGGCACTCGGGTCCACTCAATTTATGGGTTCGGTTTCGGTCACTCAAGAAATTGTAGCCAATGGCTTGCTCGGTTGATAACCTTCTCTCAGTTCCTTCGAATTTAACAAGTAACACTGTCTTCTTCGGGATGAGTGAATTGATATGACTCGATGGGACGGACGCTATTTACTCTGTGCTTAGGGAAGTCAAAGAAATTTTCTGCGAAGTTTGGACTCGGTCACCCCACGCACGAGTTCCTATAAGCTCAAATGAGTTAGTACGACCTCAAGTAGGAAGAATTACTCCAGAGATCCACCAACTAGATTTATCGAACACAAGAAAATGAAAATCTAGGAGAATCTACCCTTTGATTCCTCTTAAGAATCCTTTTCGAACACACCAACTTTGTTCGTACAAAGTGGTCCCTCCTTGCACGGATAGGGTTTTACCTTATCCAATTTTACTTTTCTAGCTGACAAACTTTTCACCTGGGGTTTTGATCTTTACACTTTACTCCTTTCTTCTTCAATGGAACAGTGACGTTTTGCTCCGGCGTACAGACAAACTGATGCAATATAAAATTGCGTAGTTCCCAACAATAAAAAGCCAAGCTCGAGACCACAAGGGATACGAGTCAAGGCCTTTGGAAACGTCTTGAAGATCATGCATTGGAGCGCCAAGGATGGAGGAAAACAGTGCAGGAAACAGGGCAGCGCAAAACAGGGCAAAACAGGGGAGCACACTGGGAGCTCACTGCCTGCCGATGTTCTTCGCGATCGCGACACTCCCTGCGCGATCGCGAAGAGAAGTATATTGCCCAGCGCGACAGCGTTTGATCTCACGCGATCGCGAGGAGTTGAAGTCTTGTTTGTTCGATCTCTGAGCGACAGCGTCTCGTTTAGCGCGATCGCGATGCTTTGGTTGATGCACTGCACGATCGCCAGCCCTCCTGGCGCGATCGCGATGAAGAGGAGCTGAGCAGCGAGCCAGAAACAGCTGCAGGGGTAATTTTGTCCATTTATCATTGTAAATGTATAAATAGCACATTAGCTCTTCACTTTCATTAGTTAGCCATTATTGAAGAGAGAATTTGAGAGAGAACATTGAAGAGGCCGAGCCCTTCTTGTTGAAGCCCGAGGCTTCGTGTATGTCTCGACTTGGAACCAATGGAGATCGACACCTAGTTTGATTCCATTGTAAGGTTCGAGTTTCCCTTCTCCCTTTTGAATTCAATCAACGTGAGTGAATTGAATTCGATTCTTTCTTCTAATTTCTTGCCTTCCTAGTCTCGATTTCTTGTTATCTTTATCGCTTCCGCATATTTGTATCGTGTTTAGCTTCCGCTCGTTTTTCCATTGCATCAGTTGGTATCAGAGCACGGCTAGGCTTCATTCTTACGAATCCTCGATCTTGTTCTTATCGTTATTGTGATTGTGTAGTTTGTTCTTGAAAATTTGAAGAAAAACAAAAAAATAGAAAAACTAGAAAAGTTGAAAAAAATTTGTTGATTTGGTTGGAATCGAATCCCGGGGTGTTAAAAGTATTGGGGTTTGTTCCTTATGCTATTCCCGTCGTTTTGATACCCATATCTCGTGTTTTGGTGTTACGATTCAAAAATTTCGAAAATCAAAATCCAAAAGTTTGAAAATTCTTGAAAACGCTTCAATCTTTAATCGAAGCTTGTTGTTGTTGTTTGGGGTTGAGAAACTATTGGGGATTGATTATGTTAGTTGTATACACCTTGGGTATCGTTGGTTCTATGTATCGGGTTGAAATCTGGCCAAAATGTTGGCCAAAAATCGCCAAAACCCGTTGTGGAGTTGCTGGAAAAGTTGCAGGAATTAACCCTTCGCGATCGCGAAGAGTAATTCTCCGATGGCGAAGACCAAAATTAGATTTTGAAATTTTAACCCTTCGCGATAGCGCGCGTATGGTCGCTATAGCGATGAACAAAAAAATTCCAGAAGTCCAGTTTTGGGACAGAACGTTCGCAACAGCGTCCGAACAGTTTCCAAACATCTAAACTCCAATTGGACCATTAAATATGATGAGTTTCTAGATCACAAACGAAATTTCATCCGATTCAAAATCCGTTTAGTGCCAATTCGAGTCAAATCTTTTGTGTCCCGTTTACTACCATACTTTAGGTTAGTGTTTCTAAGGTAATTGGCCTACTTGAGAGACACTAATCCTTTAGCGTATTAGGGTATTCGTGCGTAGAGGAGACTAGAATTCAAAGAAGAGTCGTAGAACTCCTTTTGGCCTCAAGTGCGCACTTTAAATAGCCGTCCGTACATCGAGTTTCATTAATTCCATTCCGAGCTTTAACTTGGACATGCTAGTTGTGATTACCTTGGTTCCCAAGTTGATAAGGCCTCGCTCTTGAGTGTTCATACATTGAGTGATACACGTGAGGGAGTGACTTTTGGGAGGTTTTGTTCTTTGGTGTTGCAACAATGTCGGATGTTGATTGTGGGGATTATGGCTCATGTGGGGATAATGTGAGTTGCTATGACTCGTATGGTGATGATGGAGACTATGGTTCCTACGAGGGTGATGATGGCCATTACTATGATGATGGAAACCATGGCTCCTATGTTGATGAAGCGGTTCACTATGATGATCGTGAGTTTGATGAAGACTATGAGGCTTGTGATGAAAAATGTGTTGATGCTTATGCTTCTAGTCAAGAAATCGAAGATGGTGACGCTTCAAGGTATGATGATCCTATTTACTCTTCTTGTGAAGAATTTGATATTGATGATAGTGACATAGATAGAGTTGATGATGATGCTGAGCATATGGGTTATTCTTATGCATCTTCTCTTAGTGTTGCTAACGGTGTGCAAGGGAGTAGTAGAGGACCTTCCATTAGTATGGGAGGCGGTGGTGGTTGTTCCGTTGGAAAGAAGAAGCTTGCATCTTCTAGGTACGCTAAGCGACCTAATGCTTCTAATTCCCATGTGGAGGTTGGTTTGAGAGATGGTGTTGTTTTTGCTACAAAGGGGTTATATGCCGTAAGGGGCGTGGATGGTTGTAGTAGGAGTACTACTATAGGCTATGGAACTAAGGCGAGAGGCACTTATGGGTTCCATGGCAAGGTTCCTTCCTCGACTTCCAAAACAACTTCTAATGTTGGGAGAGTGACGGGAAGTGGAGATTGTTCTAGTGGTGTTGCCACTAGTGGAGGGATAAGGAAGACCCAAGTTGTTTGTGTTGACACTTGTGGGCGTCCAAATTCTCATTTGGATGCCAATGTACAAAACTTGGGTAGACGTAGGTTCGTTGTTGAGGTAGATGGTATTGGAGGATACTTGCTCAAGATTGGTGATATCGATGCCAATTGTATTAGCACCTCTTTGGTTGATAGGCTTAGGATACCATGCCATAAGCTAGAGCATCCTTATGAGTATGATGGAGTGTGGGTTTCTAAGGAGGCTCGGGTACTCATATCTCATAGGAATTATAAATGCTATGTGTGGTGTGATGTGTATCCCATGTGTCATGTTGATATGTGGATAGGTGAGCCGTGGTTGGAGGGGAAGAGGGTGCAATATAGTGTGGTGAAGGATGCGTATCTTGTGGGCATAGGGCAAAGAGTTTATGACTTTGTGCCTTATCGGGCAAGGGGCCAAGTGCCTACTAGTGCACCTTCTTTGGCAATGCAAAGGAGCAAGGGGCGAGAACTTCATTCCATGGTTGACAATGTGCAAACGAGAAGACCTACAAACACAAGCAATGGTGGGGCTAGTGCTACAAAAGAGTTGACAAATGTCAACAAGGTGAGCCCGAAGCCACTTCCAAAGCCGAGTGGTTCACCAACGAAGAAGAAGGAGACATCAAGTGATGAGTCTCCAAGTCCTAGATTCCGGGTTGATGTAAAAAGTCCACCTACTCCGGCTATGGGTATTCTTGGGCCTCGTCCCAATTCACCCGAATTTGAGAGACAAAAGATAGAGAGGAGTAAGGGAGCGACCGATGACAACTCTCGAGTGGAAAAAGGAGAGGTTGTGTTGAGTGATGTGAGTGGGTTTTCACCACCCAAATCTACACCCGACCTTGGAAAAAAATGAGGGAAAAGAAAGAGGGAAAAAGAAAAATTGAGAGTGAGGACACCCCTTGTTCTAACCTTCACCCTTTATCTTTTTCTTCTACTTGTTTGAGTACTTGTGTAGGTATTCTTGGAGGCAAACCAATGGAACCTCAACCATGTTCCGAGATGGAAAGACAAGGTGAAGGAGATGCCGAATGTGAGCGACAAGGTGGAGACATTCATAACACTTCAAAGGTATGTGAAAGTTCTTCCTCCCTTGAGCATGATACTTCCTTGTCTTGTGATAATGTGTGTGAAAATGCTATACTAGTTGATGATTTGCATGAATATAATGTGTTTGCAACTAGTGTAGAGCCTTTGGGTGAACTTGTGTGTGCCAATGAACCACTAGTTGAGAGAGTTGAAAAGCCACATCATGATGTGAGCTCGGGTTTCATTGAACCTCTCTTTAGTGAAATTATTGAAGTTGACCTTGTTTGCATAATGATCTTATTCTTCCCTTTCATTGCTTAATTGATAGTGGTGGTCATTTGTGTCGTAGTGAGGATAGATTTGATCTTCAGGAGTCTCTTGAGTGTGAGATGGATCGATTCATTTTCGATGACTCCTCGAGTGAGAGTGAAGGACCTAGTCTTGATACTATGCTCTTGTGTGACCATGAATTTGAGGTGAATGCTTTTACATTTCTAATGTTTGAAGGCAATCTCATTTGTGGTGGTGAACTGTATCGGACTAGGGTCGGTAGTAGAATCGAACCTCCATGGTTTGTAAAGATAGGCTCTATGGATGATCCATTGTTTGGAACTCTAAGTGAGGAGAGTGGTCTTGATATTGGTCGTGTTGACCTTTCTTCTAGTGGTCCTAGCCTTTGTTGTGTGGACTATAATGATGAAGGACCAATGTTGGAGACCTTCCTTTGGAGTTTGTCTAGTGAGGAGGATTGCCTTGGAGGTGAATTTTGAGGTGAGGGGTTACCTCTTGGTGTGTGTAAGAGTACTTCTAAGAAGGGGAGTGGAGTAGTCGATGTTAGTTGTGAATTGAACTATTTTACTTACTCCATCCCATATGTTGAGCACACCTTGAGTGTTGAGCATGCCAAAGCCGATGTGTCCCTTTTTGATAAAATTGATTTGAAGGCTTGGTGTGTTGGTCATGGGCTTAGGGGTCGTGGGGAATTTAATTGCTACATGCATATCCTTGATCTCTTTGCTTGTTGTGAAAATGAGTGCTTGTTCTTGTTGAGCCAAGACTATGTTGTCTCCTTTGGGGACATAAGCTTTTTAATAGGTATTGATGCTTGGCTCAATCACAAGAGTGTGTTTTCCACACCACTTGCGCTTATTCTTGTTAAGCTAACCTACTTGTGAAGTAGGAAGTTTTGGTTGTGCTTGCTTTGATTGTAGATTTTGATGGTTCGATTTCGAGGACGAAATCCTTTCAAGAAGGCGAGGATGATGCAATATAAAATGGCGTAGTTCCCAACCATCAAAAGCCAAGCTCGAGAGCACAAGGGATACGAGTCAAGGCCTCCGGAAACGTCTTGAAGATCATGCATTGGAGCGCCAAGGACAGAGGAAAACAGTGCAGGAAATAGGGCAGCGCAAAACAGTGCAAAACAGGGGAGCACACTGGGAGCTCAGTGCCTGCCGAAGAACAAATGTTCTTCGCGATCACGACACTCCCTGCGCAATCGCGAAGAGAAGTATATTGCCCAGCGCGACAGCTTTCGATCTCGCGCGATCGCGAGGAGTTGAAGTCCTGTTTGTTCGATCTCTGCGCGACATCGTCTCGTTGAGCGCGATCGCGATGCTTTGGTTGATGCACTGCACGATCGCGAGCCCTCTTGGCACGATCGCGATGAAGAGGAGCTGAGCAGCGAGCCAGAAACAGCTGCAGGGGGTAATTTTGTCCATTTATCATTGTAAATGTATAAATAGCACACTAGCTCTTCATTTTCATTAGTTAGTCATTATTGAAGAGAGAATTTGAGAGAGAACATTGAAGAGGCCGAGCCCTTCTTGTTGAAGCCCGAGGCTTCGTGTATGTCTCGACTTGGAACCTATGGAGATCGACACCTAGTTTGATTCCATTGTAAGGTTCGAGTTTCCCTTCTCCCTTTTGAATTCAATCAATGTGAGTGAATTGAATTCGATTCTTTCTTCTAATTTCTTGCCTTCCTAGTCTCGATTTCTTGTTATCTTTATCGCTTCCGCATATTTGTATCGTGTTTAGTTTCCGCTCGTTTTTCCATTGCATCACAAACTTACTTCATTCACTGACCCAGAAATTTAACAGACTTTGGGTTGCCTTTCACTCCGGTAACAACATCATCAGAGGAAATCAGTTCAAAATTCCTTTGAGCTAAGAACAAGCTTAACGTCGTCCGTACACTGTTACAATGTAACAAGTTTCCGACGTACGGGCAAGGCTCAAATCACAGAACTTCGAATTTTAAAGTACAAAACACAACCCAAAAGTATCAAGAACCACCAGTCTTCATCGGTATCATCCAAGACACGCTGGAATCAGGAAACAATGGTGAACGCGAATCAAGGGTTGTTTGATTCAAACAACCAACAAATCAACCAAAATTTTTGAATTTTTTTTTCTTTTCTACTTTTTTTTTTTTGTAAACACCACAGCAACAACAGTCAACAACAAGGAAGAAAGCTGAAACTAAAGACACAAAGCACAGGATAAACGAATAGGATTTGAGGTTGTAGAAACAAGCTCAAACCTTGCTCTGATACCAAGATGGTGCAACCAAACCCGAGGGTTAAGCTAACACGAAGAAACGCGGAAGAAACAACAAGAAAATAAAGATAGAAGAAGCAAGACAAATCTTGCTTCGATTCAAAAGAATGTCGAGGAACCAGTCTCGGGCTCGATTGAATCGGATGTCAAGATGCACCTATGCTATGCAACAATCCTCAAGAAGTCTATGCTTCTTACAAACTGAATGACCAAAGAAGACGATTGTTTAAATGATTCATCACCGAATGACACAAGTTCTTAAAAATCCTACGTCGGGGTTCGGCTCCATCGGAGACTCACAATAGCACTTGCTATGTTTGATCATTCAACAACAACTAACTACTCACAATGAAATGTAAAGGAGTATATATAGACTACCCTAAGGATAAAATAGTAAATGGTCACAGGTGACCAATAGGAGTTAGCCACGCAGGGATGATTAACTAAGTATTCGGTCACTCCTTCAACCGAACACTTGGAATTCGAACACTCCAACTCTTGACTTCGGTGCACTTGACTTGGCTTAAGCTGACATCGGTCGCTCTTCTTTCGATTGTTTGTTTGATTCACTTCGGCACCGATGTTGAGTGCTCTGTTTTGGTTCGGTCGCTTCCATCTTCGAGCTCAAGCTTATAATTGAAGCCTTTGGCTCTTGAGCTCGGCCACTCAGCTTCGGAGCAGTTGTTGTCTCCCGACCAAGCCAATTGAATATGGACATCGTGCAGCAACTTGGCTTGGCTTCGTGTCATCGGCCTCGGTGGATTGAACACTTGATCAGCACGTGTTCGGGCTGCATCACAGACCAAGGGTATTTTGGTAGTTTTTCTTCTTTCATTGTCTAAAGGCTAAATACTCTTTTTTTGGGCACTTATAAGTGCGAATATGTTTCTTTGGCTCAGAAAGGTGTTATTCTGAGGGACATCAGACAGGAAAGGAAGTTATTCAGTAGCTATCCTGACCGAGGACTCGAGGTAGGTGATTTTATCCGCTTCTTTGACGGCCTTTGACCTTTGGATGATCTGTTCACGCGTTCTTTACATGAATAGCTGCCGATAGAGTGTACCTATAACGCCACAGCCTTGTTATGTATTTTCTAGTAATTTTCTTGATTTCTGGGCTGTTATGTCATCTGAGGGAAGGAGGATTCCGTCCTAGGAGCAGGAGGATTCCGCTCCTTGTATCATATTGAGGGTAGGAGGATTCCGCCCCGGAATAGGAGGATTCCACTCTATTCATTGGGCACATGTGACTCCTTACATTATGATTGCATTCATTTCATATCCTTATAAATATTTTATATGACTGCTAGTTGCCTATCTGTACATTTTTATATGCTATATACCGTTACTTACCATTTCCCTGGCTAACTTAATTATTGTTTTAGTTAAGTAGTTACTTCGCGCCTATTGAGTAACCGACTCTATCGGTAGCTAGATGATCTGTTCACGCGTTCTTTGGATGCTCCCTGTTTCTTGTGTTGTATTTTGTTTCGGCAAATTCCGCTCGCGGACCCAGTCAGCCGCATCGTGATTGAGGAGCAGGGACCCTTTCTAGCTGTCTACAGTGAGCCAGCTTGTTCGCTGAGGGCACCGATAGTAAATATTCTAGTTTTATCTCATTTTGCTCCCTTCGAGAGATATACTTATCTTTTGGACTTCTTAGATATCATATCTGGAAACCTCTAGACTTATGTATTTTGGGTAGTAGTTGTATTTATTCAGGCTGCTTGAAAATATGTCAGTTTATATATAATATGCGTTCTATACGCATTTTTATATTATGTAGATTGATTCTCTAATATTTTTAAGTAAAGTTTGTGTTATCTAAATTGTTTCAAATCATCTGTCTTGGCTTAAGCCTGTAAGGTTCGCCCGATGGGTCTAGAGAGGTAGTCGGGTGCCCGCACGGCCTATCAAGAAGTTTGGGTCGTGTCAAAGCTTCTTCACATATTAGGTCACCCAATGGACCTTGATCACATATACCCAACTCACCACTTTCGGTGATGAGTTGAGACTACCAACGCTTGCTCTTTCGATACTAAGAGTTATGCTTTGAGCTCTAGCAACTAGTCCCAAGTAAGGTATCCTCCTTTCAGTGTTCAATCCGTTAACCGGGGTAGACGCAACATACCTACCCCCGGTAACCCGTCACTACACTTTCTATTCTTAGAAATACCCTTTTGATGTATGTCTAGTACTATTGGGCTCAACTTGAATTGTACACCTCAAGTTGTTGTAATGGAATCAAAAGTAGTGAAATGGGCCGTAGTGTTAGAAGCTTATCATACTGTACCCATTTGATTATTGGACTAGGATTTAATTAGCACCCTAGTGGATACTTTAGCTACTCATACTATGTAATGAATCAAGACTTGCAAGTAATGAATGATGCATTAGATAGCAAAGTAGTAATAATTCTTACAAAATATGATGTTGTTCTTCACAATCCAAGGAGGCTTGACAAAGAGGAAATGAACTTTTGTCTTTATCTTTCCTCTCGAGTAATGTAAAGTATAAGATATGTTCAAAAACCTAAGTTTAACTATATATAGTATTTGCTAAAACTAATTACAAAATTGCCACTTGCAGGTTGGGCAAGGGCCCTTTTGGCAAAGAGCTGAGTTCTGAAGCTGGATTAGGCGAAAGGGTGGTCGCCTCTTGGATATAGGTTGGTGCCTTTTTCTGGAGTTGTATGAGAGGGTGGCCGCCTTTCACATTGAGCGACCGCCTTTTCTTCTTTTCAAAGAGAGGGTGAAATGCAGCCATTGAGTGTTGTCGCATCTTCTTCTCAACAGCTTTTCTTTGAATAGAGCAATAGCCGCCCGCCTTTTGCATTGGCGGTCGCCTTCTCAATAATTCTCCCATTTCTTCAGCTTCCTCCAAAAGGCTGGGGCCTTTAAAGTCGCTCATTTTGGTACTCTTCATGGCTTCTTATCCATAGAAAAGGTGGTCACCCTAGCATGGGCGCCCGCCATTTCAATATTTCTGCAGCTTCTTAAACTTCGCTATCTTGGGCATTCTTGCTCTTTTTGGTTTCTAACTCTTCCATTTAGAATTAACACCTGAAGCCAAGCAAAATACATAAATCTTTTCTAAGGATTGGTCACTTTTGCATTCAAAGACAAAAGCTTAAGCAAGTTAAACTGTGCAAAATGCTCACGCATCACTTGGCTATTTGTTTAGCTTCATTTCCCTTTTTGCCTACTTTATAAAGTTATATGGTTGAGCGATCAGTACTCTTTATCACCTTCTTCTTAACATGGGAACCTTGGGGCGAGTTCTGTTAAAATTCACAAATTGGGATGGCTTATTGGCATTGGAGTCATTTGGGTCAAGTTCGAGCTCAATTGCGAAAAGACGAAGGCTTTGGAAAACTTTAGAAAAATTAAGGCTCCCACGAGTTTTTCAGTTTTTCAGTTTTTCAGTTTCTTCTAAATCCTCTTCTTTTCTCATTCCCTTTGAAAGCATGTCTATAGAATTTTCCCCCTTTTATTCATTATTTGTAGAATAATTGATTTGTTTATTTATTAATTAAGTTCTTTTTGGTAATTAATTAATTAATTTCATTACCAAACGAACTGTTTACAGAACTAATCAACTTGACCGGAGTGGACAAGGTCCCACTCTTAGTTCTGTACTACTTCACTACATCCTTGACTCTACAACCTACACTTCCTATACATTTCTAAGGGTAAAAATTTAAACATTGTAGCTTCCTCTGGACTGCTGGTCTTCTTGCTCCTCGTACAAATATGTCCTGGATTAGCTGTCTGACTATGCCCTCTAACTCCCTCCTTCTTCCTTGGTGGAGAATTCGATTTCTTTCCTGCCATATCAGATATATACTCCCTGCCAATGCTGCTCTATATATTTCAGCTACTACATTTTTCCCCTTAGCTTGAGTGTTAGCCCATCTCAATTCTTCTTGTAAGTTGCCTAGGTTCCTGTGAATGCCTTGCCATGCCAGCACCTTCCTCCACATAGCTGCAGTCTTGGTGCACGCAAAGAACGTGTGAGTTGTGCCCTCTTCCTGCTCTCCACATAGTAAACACTCAGCTTCTCCTGTAATTCCCCATTTCACAAGTCTGTCTCTGGTAGGTAGTCTATTCTGGATTGCCAAATACATAATGAACACCCACTTAGCTTGCCTTGGGTTATTACACACTAGTCTCCTACATTCTACTCTTGGGAATTGGCCTCTAAGCTTGTTGTACATGACCTTGATGGAGAACTCCTCCATTTGTTGTAGGTCCTGCATTGTTAGGCCAGCTTCCTAGATGTACTTTTCTGCCTTAATAATCTTTAATATCACCCATGATGCTTGTGTTGGTGTTGTCTCCCATACATTCCCCCTTTTCCCATAATAGATGTGAACCCATTTAACCAAGACTTTATCCTTTTTCTTACATATATTCCAAAGTAATTTACACATAGCTGCCTTGTTCCAGATAGCAATATCTATAATGTTTTGTCCACCTGCTGACTTAGGTGCACAGAGAGTGTCCCATGCTATGGGTGCCTTCTTTGTTCATGTAGTGTCCCCTGACCATAGAAACCTTTTGCATGCGGCTGTGATGTTGTTGATCACTTTCTTTGGCAATATAAACATCTGGGCCCAGTAATTTTGGATAGCCAACAGTACACTCTTTATAAGCTGTAACCTGCCTGCATAAGACAGGTACTTTGTTGTCCAGCTTTTGACTCTCCCCAATATTTTCTCCAAGAGTGGCTGGCATTGCATGATGGATATTCTCTTTGTACTCAGGGGTACCCCCAAATACTTTATTGGTAAATTTCCTTTCTTGAATCCTAGCATGTCTATCATTTTCTGTTGGATCTCATCTCTAACTCCTCCAAAGTATATGGCACTCTTAGCTGCATTAGCTATGAGGCCAGATACTGCAGAGAAGCCCAAGAAGCACTCATATAGCATTTTAACTGAAGTTACATCACCCCTGCAAAATAAAAGCAAATCATCAGCAAATCCTAATTGGGTTAGGTTCAGTTTCCTTCATTTTGGGTGATGATTAAAGTCTAGGTTGTTCACCAATCTCCTGAGTGATCTGGTCAAGTACTCCATGGCCAACACAAATAGGTATGGGGACATAGGGTCCCCTTGTCTCAGTCCTTTCTTTGCTAGGAAAGGCTTGGTAGAGCATCCATTGATCATGATAGAGTAAGAGACTGTTGTAATGCACTTCATAACCCATTGGACAAACCTTCTAGGAAAGTTGAGGCTTTCTAGTATTTGTTCCAAGTTCTCCCACTCCAGGGAGTCGTATGCTTTCTACATGTCTATCTCTATCATGCACCTTAGTGAGACTCCCTTCCTACCATATCCTTTTACTAGCTCATGGCTTAGTAGTATATTGTCCACAATATTTCTCCCTGGTACAAAGGCAGATTGCCCTTGATCCACAAGCCAATCCATTACTCCTTGCATTCTATTTGTCAGCACTTTAGATATCAATTTGTACAAAACAGTACAGCACGATATAAGTCTGAACTCCCTTATGTTTGATGGATTGTTGACCTTTGGTATGAGAGTCACTGTAGTGCAGTTTATAGGTTTGAACATGTAATCAGTCTCAAAGAAGTTCAGAACTGCACTTGCCACCTCATCCCCTATTGTTTCCCAGGATTTCTTGAAAAAACAGGAGTAGAACCCATCACACCCTGGGGCCTTATCCTCTCCAATTTCACCCAAAGCTTTAAATATTTCCTGTCTTGTGACTGGTTCTATGAGGTTCAGCTGCTGTTCTCTATTTAAGCTCCTCCGTTCTCTCATTATGCTTGGGTCAATTGCTGGCAGGGTGTCAGCTGTAGTGCCTAGCAGCCCCTTGTAAAAGCTGATTATCTCCTCATGGACCTCTTGTTCTTTTTGCAGCAGTATCCCTTCTGAATTGAGAATTTTCATGATCTTGTTTTGGGCATGTCTGTTTTTCATACTTGCAAAGAAGTAAGTTGAATTTGAGTCACCCTCCTTAAGCCATTTCACTCTTGCCTTCTGTCTCCATATGCTTTCCTCTATCAATGCCCATTTTTTCAGTTAAACTTTAGCTTCTTTTTCTGCTTCCACCAGCCTCTCCATGCTTGCTACATCAACTATCTGTTTTTGAATCTCCAGCAGCTTGCTTCTTTTTTCTCTAACCTTTGTTTCCACCCCTGTGAATTCTCTCCTATTCAGCTCTTTTAGCCCAGCTTTCACTTGCTTTAATTTATTCCACACCTTTTGCATAAATCGACCTTCATGTCTTTGACTAGTTGATGGTATTCAGGGTGATTTGCCCACACATTAAAGAACTTAAAGGGTTTAGCCTTTCTGCTTTGCTCATCTTCTAAGCTGATGCACAGTGGTGACTGATCTGAGAAAAGGGGCTCCATTACTAGTGCCTCTAGTCCCTGGCCTTTGGTCATCCATTCACCATTAACTATTGCTCTGTCAATTCTACTTTGGACATGATTGTTAGTCCAAGTAAAATCCCTGCCTATTGTTTTCAGCTCCACCAGGCCAGTATCATCTATGAAGTCTCTGAAATCTCTAACTTCATGTTTTGACACACTCGATCCATTCCTTCTGTCCTCCAACTTTAATATAGTGTTGTAATCCCTAACTGCAAGCCAGGGTGTAGTTACTCCACTATGAATTCTTCTAAGCTCCTCCCACATAGGTTTCCTGGTCTCCACGGTATGTAGCCCATAAATTGCAGTGAGTTGAACCTGGCTTTGCAGTCCATAGGAATAGACCTGCCTATGAATGAACTGTGGATATGCTTTGCTCATTTGAAAATCAACTTTCTGCTGATCCCATAGTACCCATATTCTCCCCCTTTCATCCCCTTCATAGTTGTTGGTCCAGCTCCAGCCAGGGGCAATTTTGTTTATTATTATCGCAGCCTTATCTCTAGTAACTCTATGCTCAGTGATTATTAGTATGCCTATTTTATTTTCCCTAATAAACTCCATCTCCTTTTGCTTATACACTTTAGTCAGCCCCCTCACATTCCACGCTATGATATTCATGTAGGTAATTTTGTTGTGGGTCCAGCTCTCCCTCCTTTTTTGCTTCCTAGGTTCTCCCCAGTATCCCCTATCTCTATTTCTGTGTCATTTACTAAGGCCTCAAACCCATTTTTGTTGCTTAGCCCCCTTTCTTCTAGGCCTGATATTGCTAGTTGCTTCTATTTTGGGGACCTTCCTCTTGCCTCTTGCCAGGCATGCTCCACTCCCACATTTGAGCTTCTTGTTTCTGTATGACTACTGTGTACCTCTCCCTGACCTGGTTTCCCATTTGTGTTTGCCTGTGCAGTTACCCCTTTGTCGCCTCCCCCCTCCCCCTCCCTCCCCCCCTCCCGCACCTGCTTGCATATCCTTATTGCTATTCTCCCATGTAGCATGGTACTCTTTTACTATGACCTTCCCTACCCATACTTGCTTAGGTTGTGTGTTCCTGGCTTGAGCTGGTTTGGGTGGTCTTGGCTGGGGGTTCTGCTGTTGTGGAGCAGGATTAGCCACTGTTGTTCTTACTTGTTCTTCCTCATATTTCTGACAGTCATGGCCAACTAACAAACATGAGTGGCAATATTCAGGCTTCCACTCATATTCCACCCTCTGGTCAAAGCCATTACCCTCCAAGTCTTGCACTCTCACTTTAGTCGGTAGCTCCTTTGTCACATTCATTTCTACGAGCACCCTTGCGTATGATATCCTCTCGACAGTTGTAGTACATGCATCTGCAAATAGAGGATTCCCCAGACTGCTCCCTATTCTACTCAAGGTATTCACCCCCCAGCAATTCAATGGCAGATTAGGTAGCCTTACCCACAATGGGATAAGCTTAAGCACTTCCTTGTGAAAGTCAAAAATCAGGTACCCAGGCTTTAGTAATGATAGGTCTCTTGTTAATGGTATAGGGTCCTGATACTAGGGCTTCATTCCTATCCTCCATAGAATTAAATCTGATAACAAAATAGCCCTCGTTATGCCAGTACACTTTTGGCTTAGCTGCAAAGTTCCACTCAGCAGCTATGAACCTTTCAACCGCCCCCATTGTTGGATCATTCACCACTACATATATAATAATAGTCGTGTTCCACTTAGCATTTTCCCTCTCAATTTCTAATTTATCTAGTTCCACCACCTTATCCCCATTCTGGATCTTAGGAGCTATATAGGTTAAGTTCATACCTCTAGATGCCATCTTATTCCCTGTAAACAGGGTGTTCCATCATTGTTCTTTGGGCACTGCCGGTTCCAATTCTAGCTTCCTCTGAGCTCCGTCTGTTTTCTTTCCCTCATCGATCTTCTGATGCACCGATCCCATTGTGCTAAGCTTGCTAGATCCAGCTTCCGATCCTTGCAGCATCCCTACTACACTGGTCGGAGTTATTAAGCCTCTTTCTGACTTGGGAGGCTTATCCAATCTTCCTTCTTTCCTTGGTTCTGGTTCGTGCTTAGGGTTCCTTCCGTTTCCTCACCAAAGTTCCTCATTGTTGCTTTGCCTGATTTACGTGCTGTGTTTTGTACTCTTTTTTGGGTGTTCTTCGGCCTTCCCCTTGGCATCCGGCCGCCGTCAGTTGCACCCTAACGTGCGCCAGTCGAAGAGAGAGAAAGTCGACTTAGCATAACAGTTTAAATCCTTAATTAAGTTTATTTAAGTTTATGTTGTTTTAACAAAGTATACCTTTTTTGGTATATTGTATACTCTTTTGGTATACCTTGTTGTGTTTGGATCGAAATGTGAGATACTACACAACACATAGATATTTTAATTTTTATTATTTTTAAGGAAGTATACCCTTTTTGTATATTGTATACTCTTTTGATAGACTCTTTTGTGTTTGGATCAAAATGTAAGATGATATCGAGAAAATAAATATTCCAATTTTTGTTGTTTTGAATAAAGTATACCTTTTTGGTATACTGTATCCTCTTTTGGTATACCTTGTTCTGTTCGGAACGAAGTACGAGATGGTACATAACACAGAGATATTTTATTTTTATTGTTTTTGAAGAAGTACACCTTTTTGGTATATTAAATACTCTTTTGGTATACCCTTTTGTGTTTGGATCAAAGTGTGTAATGCTATCGACCAAATAAATATTTCAAGCTTTGTTGTTTTGAACAAAGTATACCTTCTTGATATACTGTACACTCTTTTGGTATACCTTGTTATGTTTGGATCGAAGCGCGAGATGTTACATAATACATTGATATTTTAATTTTATTATTTTTAAAGAAGTATACTTTTTTGGTATGTCGTATACTCTTTTGATATGATCTTTTGTATTTGGATCAAAGTGTGTGATGCTATAGAGCAAATAAATATTTTATTTTTTGTTGTTTGGAAAAAAGTATACCTTTTTGGTATATTGTATACTCTTTTGGTATACTTTGTTATATTTGAATCAGAGTGCGAGATGTTACAGAACACTTAGATATTTCAATTTTTATTGTTTTTAACGAATTATATCTTTTTAGTATATTGTATACTCTTTTTTAATACCTTTTTGCATTTGGATTAAGTGTACGATGCTATCGAGAAAATAAATATTTCAATTTTTATTGTTTTGAACAAAGTATACCTTTTTGGTATACTGTATACTCTTTCGGTATACCTTGTTATGTTCGCATCGAAGTGCGAGATGATACAAAACACATAGTTATTTTACTTTTTATTTTTTTTAAAGAAGTATACCTTTTTAATATATTTTATAATCTTTTTTGTATATTCTTTTATGTATGGATCAAAGTTTATGATGTTATCGAGCAAATAAATATTTCAGATTTTGTTGTTTTGAACAAAGTATACCTTTTTAGTATACTTTATACTCTTTCGGTATACCTTGTTATGTTTGAATCGAAGTACGAGATGCTACAGAACACATAGATATTTGAAATTTTGTTGTTTCAAATGAAGTATACATTTTCAGTATTTCATATCTTGTTTTGGTATGCCTTTTTGTGTTTGGATCAAAATGTGACTATCGAGCAAAAAAATATTTCAGTTCTTGTATTTTTTTAACAAAAGTACCTTTTTGGAAAATGAAAAATATTGAGTATAATAAGATCACGGAGAAAGAAAATAAATTTAAAAGAAAAAAATAAAAAATTGGGGAGACATGAATAGTGCTAGAACAGGAGAAAGAAAAAATAAAGAAAAAATAAAGAAAAAAAGGGAAAAAGAGTGAAAACGGAGAAGGAAAAGAATAATAAAAGAATGACAAAAGAAAAGGACCGAAAAATAATAATAAAAGATATAGGGCGAAAGAGGGACTTGAGTTCCTTGTTTTATGCCTCAAAATAGGAAGGCAATTAGCTAATGGATATAGCATGTAAATAAGTTATGGGTATTAATGTAATGAGTAAAGCCATGTATATAAAATAGAATGTATGTGTATTTTTTTAAATCTCACTTTTCTCAATTCGCTCTTGTTTCTTCCAAAAAATTTCACCGGGTGTCCTCCATAAGGAGTACTTTGCAAGTTTGCCCCTATTTAATAATGTTTTAGCAAAATACCCTTATGTTGGCATGGGGCCAAGAATTCAAGGCACAAATGTGCAAGTGTTGGCTTTTAGGCAAGAGGTCAAGAGCAAGTGTTGTCTTGACAACACTTCAAGTTATATGGGCAGAATAGAGGAAGAAATTGGAAGGGCAAGTATTGCGTTTACGACCAAGTGCTGACAAGTATTGCGTTTTGCCAACACTTTAGGGGCAAGTGTTGGCAAATAAATAGGGGTCAAAGAGCAAGTCTTGGCCTCGTGCCAAGAGATTGACAGGGGTATTTTTGTCAAAAAAAAATCTATTAAACTTAACGGGAGTATTTTTTCATAACACTATTAAGCGAGGGCAAAAAGACAAATCATTACTTATGGTATCATATTTCTTCAAATAGACCAATATTTTCGTAACATGGCCTTTCAAGTGGTTGATCCTCAGCAAAGGGCCCCATTTTCGAATTTATTGAAAAAATGGCACTGTTTGGTCTTGATGAGCTGAAATTACTAATTCCCAAAGCGAAAGAAAGTTGAGTTACATTCAACGTCCATTTGTTTCCTATAAAGGGAATTTGTAATGAAAATATAAGACATTTCTATACTGGAAATTTTTTATTAAATTTAAACCTTTTATTTTACAATTAATTAATATGAATTTAATAGGATGCTTAATAATTTCAAATTTTCAGAGAACTTTTGATATTTAATAAAAATCTTTCTTTATTGAAACTTCGTAAACAATCAAACACTCCCATATAAAATAAAACGGGAGGAGTAATATAGAGAAATAAACACAAAGCATAGAAATTGAGGTATAATTTTCACTTAAATATATGGATGACAATTACAAGCAAACTTCAAGAAGACGTTCATATAATTAAGTAATTAGATCTATAAAGAAACATGACATGAACAGCCATACATAAATAAAGTGAGTGGAGATTAATTAGATAAAAAAAAATTTATTCAACTTACTAGTAACTATATATTACTAAAACACGCGATAGCCACAATGAATCTTCATAACTAGTTGTGAGGCATTTCTTCAATTACTTTATCCGAGTCTTCACATTGAGATCCCTCTCCTGCTTCTACTCTCTCTCCCTCTCCAGGTTCTGCTCCAAATCCATATCGGCCTCCTGAAAATCCTCCTCCTTCAAATTTAGGTTGAAAGCTTACATAATCATGATCAGAACCAGAAGTGGTGGAGCTCTCAGCCAATTCTCTAGCTGCAACACCTGAGCTGGTTATAACGAGAAGAATAGCCAAAGCAAGGCCTACAAGCATAAATGCCTTAGATCCCATTTTCTTTTTCTTGCTTGAAACTATATAAGTAACTATACTACTACTTGAGTTGTGATAATATTGAGAATGAAGATGGATGAAGGATCCATGAAGCGATCTGATCTATTTATAGCATCATCATATGGACATCTTGTGGGCTAATTAAGATTGAAGACTGCATTAATGGATTACCTGACCTGTTATTGATTAAGTTGGCAGCATGAGATAGTATATAGATAGTTTAGACTCAAGTTTATAAGGCACCTATATATATTGTGATTTCTCTAAAATAAAAAGTTAATACATCTTATTCACGAGTTTATGAGGACACCTATCTATATATATATATCGTGTTGTCTCTAAAATAAAAAATTAATGCATCTTGTTCATGGCATGCATATATCTGGTTCATAATTGAACAAATCATGTTGTTTGCATTTGCTCTCTGGAGATCTTTCCGCTAATAAGTCTTCATTTTCCTTTTTCTTTTCTTTATGTATATTGTTTTTCCAAGGGAAGGGAGTAAAGAGCCTACTGATCAACTGTGATATTTCACGATACACCACTTTACTGTTTTAAGGATTAGTTCTTTAAAATGTGTTTCTTTACTAAACTATATGCGGAATTAAAACCGTAAGTAAATGAACACCAGATATTAGCGTGGAAAAACCCCTTGACTCGGGATCAAAAAACCACGACCTACTTCTCAAGTAGGATTTCAACTTCACTATGTAAAAAGACCCACTTGATTACAAGACTCCTTCTTACTAACCTAGGACTAACTCTAATTCTTTAGTGATCTTTCTCACGACTAAGACTTGAACTTTTACAAGACTCAATCTAAGGAATAGGTTCTAACTTAGTTCCACTGTAGCTAACTGATTACACAAATAAGCCAATGACTCTTTTAAGCTTTGCGCGATTCTCTCTGTATTTGTGCACACTTCAATGGCTGATATGCTCCACGTTTTATAGCTCCAGCAGCCAAGAAGTCTTGATCAATTAGAACTCCAAAGCTCCCATGAGTTTGAGTCCTGATTGGATTCTTCTCTTTAGAATCCGGATCTTCTATCATTTATCCTTTATTTATGCAATCTTTTCATATCCGTTCAGACCTGCATAATTATCAAGATAAATATTAGTATTAGGATAATTAATAATATCTCAGCTCAAATGATTTTGCATGAATTATCTATTTAGCTGCAGTGATTCAAAGGAACAGGTCCTTTGAATCCGTTCCTCAATCATCAGTCAAAACTCCAAGCTTATCCAAGCTAACATTTTCCCCTTTTTTGATGATGACAAATTCATAAGCATAGCTGCATATCCTTAATGTCCTGAAGTACAACTTAAGCTCAAAAACAATCAATCTGTGGAGAGTTTATCATTAAGGAATAGATTTTCAATTAGGTATAACTTCATGCAAAATCAGACTTGACTTACTCTTCCCCCTTTTGGCATCATTGAAAAGGTTGCATATAAATATAACTCAAGTGTTAGAATTAATCAGCACATGGCCATTGAGGCAACTGAAAATGCAAACATAAATCAGATTAAAGCAACTACAAAACAATGATATTAGCCATCAAAGACAATTCATTTAATCAAAAGGTGAAACCAGGGGATACAAGCAAGTACTACAGAATTATTCAAAGACTAGAGAAGGAAAAGACTAAGGCACTAGACTAGGCTAAATCCCACTGGACAAAAGATGGCTAAAGGCTAAGGTGGTCAGGATGTGGAAGGACCAGGTCCCTGAGACTTGTTAAGCAACTCAAACATCTGCTTGAGCATTCCCTCATTGGTCTCCTTTGCCTTTGTGGCCTCTGCCTTCCGGTAATTCTTCTCCTCTTCCAACCTTGCTATTTCAACAGCCTGAATAGCAACCTGTTGCCTAAGTGCCCTTACCTTTTTATTCAAAGGCTGCCTCCCAACACCAGCCTGTGGAGGATCAGCCTGAACAGGCAAATCACAACTAATCAGTGTGGCACAGCCAAATTTTTCCTTCTTAGTAGCCTTCACCGCCCCTTCCAAGGGAATCTTCAATTTTGCAAACACATCAGTTAAGATGAACCCAAACGGCAAGGAATGCTTTCTCTTCCCAGCTATCACCCTTTTTATCAGGTGGATCATAAAACTGGGCCAGTTGATCTGCTTTTCAGTGTCCAACAGTTCCATAAGGACCAGGTCCATGAAACTGGCAATTCCTCTTTTCTCCTGCCTTGGCATCACAATCTTGTTCACAAACTCGAATAACACTTGGTGCTGTGGGTGCATCTCACTCTTCTGCACAGCCCTGGATTTCTCTTCCCCTTCATTCTCAGCAAACTTCCTAGTGATCTCCTAATCAGTTGGCAAGTTTGTCAAGTCAGGCCGTACCTTCTTGACATAGCTGTCATACCCAGTAAAAGGAATCCCCGATAATCACATTTTCATTAACAGAGGTAGTAATTCTATCACCTCTGATGGAGCAGTTCTTGCAGAACTCCTGCACCATCCCCTTTGCACATCTACCAGAAATCTGAAGGACCATGTCCCTCCAGCCCTGAGCATGCAGTTTTTGCAACAACCATAGCATTCCTTCTTCTTGTACATCAGATAATACTCTTCCTTTCAACACTTTCCTAGTCAGCATGTCATCATAAACACAATGAACCACATCTTCTCCCTCAGCCTCACTCTCACTTTCATCCTCAGCAAAAGACTCATCACTGTCACTAGCAGAACTTTCAGTTACAACAACTCTTTTAGAGGACCTGGTCCTCTTAGCAGATTTTTCTGCTGCCTTAACAGAACTTCTTGTTACTCGTCTTTGAGCCACTTTTCTTTTCTTTGACTGAGGCACAACCTCCGCAGCATCTGCCATCTCATCATCTTCACCAACATCATCAAATTCAATATCCTCCACTTCTTCCTCTTCAACAACCTGTTTTCCTTTCCCTTTTCTGCTTCTTTCTAAAGCAGCAGCTAATTGTTCATCAGCAGCTTTAGCAGCACTTCTTGTCCTCCTAACCCCAGAACCAGGGGTTGAGGCAGAAGGAACAGGTCCTTTAGCCTTGGAGGAACTTTCAACTTTCTTCTTAATTCCGGGCTTATAAGTATCCCCTATTTTCTTTAACTTAGCAGCAATTTCAGCAGTCACATGGTCATCAATGGGTCCCTTTCTAGCTAATTTTCTTTTCAGACTCCTAATGTTGATCAAATCCACCAAAGGCCTATCACTATCACTTATAGCTTCATCAACATCTATGACATCCTCCATGGGTGCTCTAAAAGCAACCTCTGGAGACCCCGATGACCCATGCATGGGTGCTTCCAACCTCTTCTAGGGATAGGTGAAATTTACCTGATACTGATACAGAACCATAGCTCGTGACAAATCCTCAACCTGCTCAGCAATTGATTCAGCCGTGGGAACTGGTCCTTCCCCCTGAATTTCAGGTTCAGGTACTTCTGGGATTATTTCAGGTATTTCAGGGTTTAGGTCAGTGGTGTCCATGGGTGAAGGAGGGTTGAGATTTTGTGGTTGATCAGAGGTGGGTGCAATTGAAGAATTTTCAGGAGAAAGAGACATCTTAGCAATCCGAATTAAGAGATAATTGATTATTCTTTCTGAAATTTTGAGAATTCAGTTTATGAGCAAAGTGAAAGAATAATGGGAGAGAAGGAGTGTATTTATAGGATGAATTAGGTAGTAGAAATAGAGTAGGAATCGATCACACTTACCTCAGCACAACATGCAGTCGTTATGGACTCTTGGGAGTCTCCCGGAGAAATAGAGACGTTGGGCTGCCAGGTTACCTTTTCAGAGTGGGAACTGTTCCTCCGATGGGACTCTTATGCAATTTGGATATAGTTAGGAAACGTAGTGGGATTTATCCTAATTACAAGTTACCTATAGCCTTTGCACTTCTAAATTAACTGAATAATAACGAGTACATACCTGATTTTAACACAAAAATTCAGTGTCCTTCCAATTTGCAACATTTTTTATCATCTGAAATTCTAAGAGCATAAGGGTAACATCATTCAATTTTAGCAACTCTAAATAAGAAATATAGCATAAGAGTATACATTTTAAGTATTAAACTGGACTAAATTATTCATAAAGACTTGAATAAAATTCATTTTGAGTGCAATTTCCTAGCCAATTATGAAGTAAAGCATTGATGATTTTATGTGAATTTAATCATCCATAATTCCAATCTATTTCTTTTAAAATCATCTCTACCTAGAGCTTTTGTAAAGATGTCAGCAATTTGCTTTTCAGTGGGACAAAATGCTATGGTGATCAAGCCTTTTTCATAGTTGTCTCTTAGGAAATGATGTCTTATATCAATGTGTTTAGTCCTTTTGTGATGCACTGGATTCTTTGTCATGTTAATAGCACTAGTGTTATCACAATAGATAGGAACAGTTCCTACATGAACCCCAAAATTCTGTAATTGTTGTTTGATCCATAACAACTGTGAACAACATGAAGCACCTGCCACATATTCAGCCTCAGCAGTGGAAAGTGCTACTGAATTTTGTTTCTTGGTCCCCCAAGAAACCAAACACTCACCAAGAAAATGTACCATACCTGAGGTACTTTTTCTATCAACAAGGAAACCTGCATAGTCAGCATCAGTATATCCAACAAGATTAAAACTACCACCTTTTGGATACCAAAGTCCCAAGGGACCTGTTCTTTCAGATACCTCAATATTCTGTTAACAGCTTTCAAATGAGATTCCTTAGGATCTGATTGAAACCTAGCACACAAACCAACACGGAACACAATATCAGGTCTACTAGCAGTTAGATAAAGTAGAGAACCAATCATACCTCTATACAATTTTTGATCAACTGATATTCCAAGTTCATCAAGATCCAATTTTGTGGCAGTGGCAATAGGTGTGTCAATTTCCTTAGAATTATCCATATCAAATCTTTTAAGTAATTCCTTAACATACTTTTGTTGATGGATCATAGTTCCATTTGAGGTTTGCTTAATTTGTAAACCCAAAAAGAAATTGAGTTCACCCATCATGCTCATCTCAAACTCACTCCCCATCAAGTTTGCAAATTCCTTACTTAAATTTTCACAAGTAGCACCAAAGATTATATCATCTACATAAATTTGAACAATTAAGAGATGCTTACCTTTTTCTTTCAAAAACAATGTGCTATCAATTTTACCTCTCTTGTATCCATGCTGGAGTAGAAATTTTGATAGCCTTTCATACCATGCTCTTGGTGCCTGCTTGAGCCCATACAAGGCCTTGTCCAACTTGTACACATGTTCAGGGAACTGTTCATTTTCAAAGCCTAGAGGTTGCTTAACATACAGTTCTTCTTTCAAGTAGCCATTCAGAAATACACTCTTAACATCTATTTGATGTAAGGTGAATTCCATGTATGTAGCAAAGGCTATAAGAAGTCTTATTACTTCCAGTCTTGCAACTGGAGCAAAAGTCTCATCATAGTCAATGCCCTCCTCTTGACTATATCCCTGAACAACTAGCCTGGCCTTATTTCTTGTTACCATGCCATCCTCATCGAGTTTGTTTCTGAAAACCCATTTTGTTCCAATTATGGACCTGTTCCTTGGCTTGGGTTCCAGATGCCAAACTTGACTCCTTTGGAATTGATTCAATTCCTCCTACATAGCATTAATCCAATCTGCATCTTTCAGTGCTTCTTTCACATTTTTGGGTTCACAAGAGATAGGAAAGCACTAAAGGCACACAGATTGTGATTTTTGACTGCTGATCTAGTTTGAATCCCAGCAGTCTTGTCTGAGATTATTTGATCCACAGGATGTGACCCTTGATACTTGTAAGGCTTGGGTGTCAATCCATTGTCAGAAGTCCTCTGCTGAGGAACAGTTCCTGATAGAGTAGCACTGCCAGTTTGTGAGGTGGAACCAACATTTGTTCCCTCTGTTTCTGTGCCACTCTTCTCAGTTCTTTCCTGAGGAACAGTTCCTTGCAGTTCACTTCTCATATCCAGACTCTGCATTTGTGGATCAAGTTCATAAGCTTTCAGCAGTCCAATTTCTTCATCCTCCTGTACCTGTTCTTGAGTGAGACTGTCAGTTTCATCAAATTTAACATGCATGCTTTCTTCAATTTTCAATATTTTCTTGTTAAACACCCTATAAGACTTACTATTTAAAGAATAACCAACAAAGATTCCCTCATCACTTCTAGGATCAAATTTTCCTAAGGCATCTTTCCCATTGTTGTGTATAAAACACTTGCAACCAAAAGCCCTAAGATGAGAGATATTTGGTTTTCTTCCCTTAAGCAACTCATATGGGGTCTTTTCTATTAATGGCCTTGTCATACATCTATTTATTATGTAGCATGCAGTGTTAATAGCCTCAGCCCAAAAGTTTTGTGGATGATTTCCAGATATTAACATAGTTCTTGCCATTTCCTCTAAAGTCCTATTTTTCCTTTCCACTACACCATTTTGTTGTGGAGTTCTAGGTGAAGAAAAATTGTGATTGATGCCATTTTCATTGCAAAAATTGAAAAACATATGATTTTCAAATTCAGTTCCATAATCTGACCTAATGGCAACAATATGACTATCTAGAGTTCTTTGAGCTTTCTTAGCAAAAATTGAAAATGCATTAAATGCTTCTTCTTTAGATGCAAGAAATATAGTCCATGTAAATCTGGAGTAATCATCCACCAATACCATAACATACTTCTTACCTCCATGACTCATTGTTCTCATTGGACCACATAAATCCATATGGACCAGTTCCAAAGATTTAGTGGTACTTACCTGTTTCTTCGGTTTGAAGGAGGATTTTACCTGCTTCCCCCTGGCACATGCTTCACATACTTTTTCATCATTAAACTTGATGTTAGGAAGACCTATCACCAAATCCTTGGACACAAGTTTGTTCAATTGGGAAAGACTAGCATGTCCTAGTCTTTTGTGCCATAGGAGGGGATCATTTTGCACCACACTTAAGCAACTCAAGCTTCCATCAGATAGTGTCAGCAAGTCTACTTTGTAGATGTTTCCATGCCTATTTTCCTGCAAAATAATCTCTCCAGAAGTTTGGTTAGTCACAGTGCATCCAGTAGATGAGAAATTAACATTATTACCTTTGTCACACAATTGAGATATGCTCAATAAGCAATGCTTCAGCCCATCTACTAGAAACACATTATCTATACAGTGTGAATCAGACCTACCTACCTTTTCAATTCCAATGATTTCCCCTTTCTTACCATTACCGAAGGAAACACTTCCTCCTTGGAAAGCTGAGAGTGAAAGAAACAGTTCCTTATGTCCTGTCATGTGCCTTGAGCAACCACTGTCCATATACCATTTGTGGTTTATCTCCTTCACTCTAGCCTGCAAAAGAAAACTAGGGGTTAATTTTAAGAACCCAAACTAGTTTGGGTTCCTTTCCTTTAGAAAAAGGATGAATCAAATCTTTCTTAGCCCAAAATGGTAATGGTTTCTTTGTGTGAACAATTTTGTCTTTTTACAGAATATTGAACAGGTTTATAGGACCTATTTTTCTGTTTTACAGAATTTTGAACAGGTTTGTAGGACCTGTTCCTCTGGGCAGCCATTTTTAAAGATTGACAATTTTCTTTCCGGTGACCAGTGTTCCCACAATGAGTGCATAGCCAGTTTTCAGGAAATGATAAGTACTTACTCTTTGGATCCCATTTGGATGATGACTGTGCTTTTATGAATCCAATACCCTTCCTGTTACTACTATGATTTTTCTGTAACCATTCCAGTGCTTCAGAAGACTTGTTCCATTCTACAGTTTTCCTTAGCTCCATTTTTGTTTTAACCAAGTTTTCTTCCAAAGATCTTATCTTTTCATCTTTTTTGCACAGTTCATCAACTGTGACTTTCAGTTTCTCTTCAGCAATGATCTGATGAGAATTAGCAATACCTTTACCTTTTTCAACTGTTTTAACATTTTCTAATTCCTGAACAGTTGATTCAAGTGTGAGGACCTGTTCCTCAAGCATGCTAATCTTCCTTTTTAGAAAATCATTTTTAATTATTTCCTCTTTGCATTTTTCTTCTAAACAATCAATTTCATCATGCAGTTGATGATTGCCATCCCTTAGAGATTTAAATTCATTTAGCACAGTATAAAATACTTTAACAAATTTTTCTCTAGACATGCTTTTTACATCTTCTTTAAGTTTAGAAACAAATACCTCAGCATCTTCTTCATTTTCTGAATATCCAAGAGCTATTAGAGCAAGATCCTCATCCAGATCATCATCAGTTATTTCGTCTTCACTATCTTGCCATCCTGCAACCATTGCTTTGGGATTTCCACTTTTCTTATGGACCTGTTCCCTAGCCTTTTTCCTTTCCTCAATGAATCTCTTCCTCCATTCTCCTTCCATAATTGGACATTTGCTGATGTAGTGCTCCGAGCTTCCACATTTGTGGCATTCTCCAGCCTGTTTCATGTTAGAAGACCTACCCTGTCCACTAATTGCCTTTTTCTTGATCAAATATTTCTGAACACTTTTAGCAATAAGGACCAGGTCCTTATCATCAATAATCTTATCAGCAGCAGTCAAGGCTAGGCTAGGTTCAGTTTTAACTGGTACTCTTATGTTTTTAACCTTTTTCCTTAGTTCATAAGTCTTTAAATTGCCTATAAGCTCATCTAAGGATAGAGTGGTTAAATCTTTGCTTTCTATGATAGCACAAGCTTTGATCTTCCAAGAATCTGGAAGAACCCTAGTTAAAATCTTTTCTACTCGATCTTCCAAAATTAAAACCCTTCCCAAAGAGATAAGTTCAGAAGCAATGGCATTAAATCTAGTATACATTTCAGAGATTGACTATTCTTCTTTCATTTTAAAACATTCATATTCAGCATAAAGAAGTGTACCTCTGGACCTTTTTACATGACTTGTTCCTTCGTGTGCAACTTGTAGAGCATGCCAAATCTCCTTTGCAGTGGTATACCCTCTGATTCTAGTGCATTCGTCAGGACTAAGTCCACCAACAAGCCATTTCCTAGCCTTTGCATTCTTTTCCCATTGCTTTATGTCTTCAGCATTGCATTCCTTCCTAGTTTTGGGAACATCGTTTCCCTCAGCATCCTTCTTCATTGGGATCATGGGACCTTCAGTTACTATGTCCCATAATTCATAGTCCTCTGCTTGAAGGTGATCACGCATCCTCTCATTCCACCATAAATAGTATTTCCCATTTAAATAACCATTGACTGACCCTCACTGTTCTCTCGTGATGTACTCATCTAATCCTAGGTGTAAGCCTTTTCAAGGATAACCTGCTCTGATACCAATTGATATGAACCACGATACACCACTTTACTATTTTAAGGACCAGTTCCTTAAAATGTGTTCCTTTACTAAACTATATGCGGAATTAAAACTGTAAGTAAATGAACACCAGATATTAGCGTGGAAAAACTCTTTGACTCGGGATCAAAAAACCACGACTTACTTCTCAAGTAGGATTTCAACTTCACTATGTAAAAAGACCCACTTGGTTACAAGACTCCTTCTTACTAACCGAGGACTAACTCTAATCCTTTAGTGATCTTTCTCACGATCAGTGAAGTTGGGTCAAGTCCACGACTTGAACCAGAAGATTACAACTCGATTTTTGCTTACTACAGTTGAACTAAGACTTGAACTTTTACAAGACTCAATCTAAGGAACAGGTTCTAACTTAGTTCCACTGTAGCTAACTGATTACACAAATAAGCTAATGACTCTTTTAAGTTTTGCTCGATTCTCTCTGTATTTGTGCACACTTCAATGGCTGATATGCTCCACGTTTTATAGCTCCAGCAGCCAAGAAGTCTTGATCAATTAGAACTCCAAAGCTCCCATGAGTTTGAGTCCTGATTGGATTCTTCTCTTTAGAATCCGGATCTTCTATCCTTTATCCTTTATTTATGCAATCTTTTCATATCCGTTCAGACCTGCATAATTATCAAGATAAACATTAGTATTAGGATAATTAATAATATCTCAGCTTAAATGATTTTGCATGAATTATCTATTTAGCTGCAGTGATTCAAAGGAACAGGACCTTTGAATCCGTTCCTCAATCATCAGTCAAAACTCCAAGCTTATCCAAGCTAACAAACTGTATAACCTAACCTAGAGTCTTGAGTTATTTAGTGGCGCCAGAATATTTAAGAGCATCTTAAAATTTTGTAAGGGCTTGAAATACCACCCTGTTACCAATTTACATAATAAATAAAAAGGTCAACCAATATATTAGATAAAAGAATAATCAAATTAGATAATTAATATATTATAGGCGGGTGATTTCAGCTTCCTTTTTCATATATTACAACCACTATTATCAATAATAGATTTTGCTTTCTTTGTGACTTTACCGCATAAATGCTAAAACTTATGGTTAGAATTGGTTTAGATTAATGAAATGTAAGCAATGGATATGGAAGGCTAATTATATTTTCTCCCCTAAATAAATTGATGGCTAGTATTGTCAAGAAATGTTCAGATTTTTCAAATAAATAATACTCGAATATACTAATAAAATTGTCAATGAAGTGCCATATCAAAAAAAAACCCGCCTCACGCGCCAAATTAAAAACCCCCTTTTCCCTCCTTCCATCCACCACCACGGCAACCCCAGCTCTTCCTCACTATGGAACCACCGAACAGCGCTGATCTGGCGTGTGTAGCAGCTCATGCTAACAAACAAGCTGATGTAACAAACATACCAACAGATCTCACAGGTAAAATTTCTTATGCCACCATAGTCATTACTCCTCCCATCTTAGCTCCAAAACCCAATTCATCTGAACTCATCTCTGCGAGAAAAATCATATACAACGGAATACCGGCTCTGATTTTTAAAACAAAAGATTACTATGGCACAATGGCAACTGAATGTAAAAAAACTCTAGTGGGTAGATTTTTGAAATCTAGACCACAAATTGAACAAATTAGATCTCGATTCTCGGAGAAGTTTCCTCTAAAAGGCTCAGTAAGAGTAGGAGTCTATGACAATTTCAATGTCTTCATAGACTTTACAAATGAAGAAGATTTCAATATGGTATGGTTTCAAGGTGTACAAATATGGTTTCAAAAATGGACACCAGATTTCAAGCCAGGGGAGGACTTGCCTCTAGCACCTGTGTGGATTCTTCTACCAAGGTTCCCATTTCACATGCATTCCTGGATATATATCAGGAAAATTGCAAGTGCAGTTGGCACGCCACTGGAACTAGATGCAGCAACAAGAAATAGAACAAGGCCTAACATGGCCAAAGTTAGAGTAAAAGTTGATCTTCTTAAGACTTTACCTAATAGTGTCTGGGTTGGTACGGAGGAGGAAGATAATGCTACGAAAGGGTTTGAACAAAAAATAGAATATGAAGGTATCCCAAGATACTGCAGAATATGTAAAAAGTTGGGACACTCACTTGCAAACTGCAGGATAGTAGAGAAGAAACGACTGGCAGAAAAAAGAAAGGAAGCAAGAATTCAAGTGTTAGAACAAGAGGAAAATGTAGAACCAACTCTAGAGCAAGACAAAGACAAAAAAGCTGAAGAAACTATAATTGCCAGTACCAGAAGAGAAGATGCAGAAAATCAAGAGGATAATGAAGTTGTCAAGACTAATAACATGATACCAGAAATCAGGGGGAGTGTCTAGGAAGTGGAAACACAACAAAGGAGAATCAAAACCAAGAAAAAGAAGAATAATAAGATAAAGAAAAAGAAACCAAAGGTGACTTTCATGCCAGAAAGCATAACACAGCTGATTGAAAAGAAGAAATCAAAAAAAAAAAAAAAAAAGCAGAAGGAAGTTTCAATTGTCAGAGATGGAAATGATGAAGAGAAACACACTGAAGGACCTAATCAGATAAGAAACAGTGCAAGCTCAAAACCTGAATTAGAAATCAAGACAAAGGTGAGAGATTGGCAACAAGATGTCACACAAGATCCTGAAGGAAGCAGCATTCAAAGAGTATATAAAACTATCATGGAATCAGAAAGCTTGGCATCTGCAGTGAAGAATCAGAGCGGTGTTGATTTGGTGGTGGATATGCCAGTATCACAACCACTTCCACAATATGTCCCAGTACAACTTCAGTGGCATCAGCAAGAAGAAGAGTCACCAATTCAGTCAGATGATGATGATTTGGCTCGTAGTCTGATAAATGCATTTTCTCCAACAAAGTGTGTAACTAATGAACCTGATGAACCTAATCAAACTCAACTAAATGAGGTCATAGGAAGAGTTGGTGTTTCACCAAGAAGGAGAGGCAGAAGCAGGAGCAGGAGCAAGAAGAATGAGAAGCAGGTTAGGAAGCAAGTAAGATTCATGTCTAACCCTCAAAACGGTAGGGCACAAAAAAGTTAATTTTTCCTTTAATGATTAGTTCCATCTTTTGGAACATTAGAGGGATGAGGTCCAAGAAAGCAAATCATAGGCTTAAAAACTTAGTAAAAAAGAACAAGGTTCAATTTGCAATAATATTTGAACCATTTGTTCACAAAAATAAAATTGAAGAATATAAAAGGTTTCTAGGATTTCAGCAATGCTTGTCTAATGATAATGGACAAATATGGAGTTTTTAGATTGATAATTTCTCAGCAGATATCATAGGAGTAGAGGAACAACTAGTCACAATAAATTTGAAAGATAATAATGGAGACAATGCAGGGTATATTACTGCAATCTATGCTAAATGCTCTTCTTTTGAAAGGAAGGAATTGTGGGAAGATCTTACTACTACTGAGGAGGTAATTGATGCTCCTTGGCGCATAGGAGGAGATTTCAATGTGATTATGGATCCATTAGAAAAACAAGGTGGCAGACCATACAAGATTCAAAAGAGCTTTGACTTTGCAGAGTGTATGGACGCATGTGGAGTTATTGATGCTGGTTATGTAGGGCCCAATTTCACATGGTGTAATAACTGGAAGGCCACAAAAAGAATATGGAAGAGGCTCGATAGAGTGTTCATCAATGATAAGTGGACTCAAAAGTTTCAGAACATGATGGTTAGGCACTTGAGCAGGTCAGGCTCAGACCATCGGCCACTGTTACTGAAATGCAGTTCAGACCAAGCTGATGTGATCAAGTACTTCAGATTCATAGACTTCTGGGTGGAACAACCAAGCTTTTATGATTTAGTAAAAGAGGTATGGAGTATGCAAATTCAAGGAAATGTTATGTGGAGACTGCAATAGAAACTCAAAACTTTGGGCAGGAGACTAGGTATATGGTCAATAGAAGAGATAGGCAATGTCTATCAGAAAGTTGATGAATGGGAAGCAGCATTACTTGAAATGGAGGAGGTGGATTTAATGCAGAATTCAGATCAATCCATATCAGAACTGAACAGGGTCCAAGCTGAATACACAAGATTGATGTCTATGCAAGAGTCAATGTTGAAGCAGAAGTCTCAAATCAACTGGTTTGAAAATGGTGATTGTAATTCAAAATACTTTCACACTTTGATAAGAGACAGAAGAAGGAAGCTACAGCTACACAGAATTAAGAATCAGAAAGGGACATGGATTTAGGGAGAAGAGAAAATAGCAAAAGCTGCTGTGAAGTTCTACAAAAAAAATGTTCAACCTCCCTCCAGCAGTGGTTGATGAGAACATACTGGAATGTATTCCTCAATGTATATATGAAGAGGACAACAATACTCTGACAAGCATTCCAGATGAGAAAGAAATCAAAGATGCTGTTTTTCAAATGATTCCAACAAGCTCAGCTGGACCAGATCGTTACAATGGTAACTTCTATCATAAGTGTTGGGACATTATCAAAGAAGACATTGTCAATTTTGTGCAGAGCTTCTTTAGAGAAAATAAGCTCACAAGGTCTTTCTCTCATACTTGTCTGGTCCTGTTACCAAAAGTAGAGTCCCCATCAAATTTTGGAGAACTTAAACTAATCAGTCTGAGCAACTTTTCAGCTAAGATTATCTCCAAAGTCTTAGCAATGAGATTGAATCCTTTATTACCAAGAATGATCTCAGAAAACCAAAGTGGCTTTGTCAAAGGGAGGCTAATAACAGATAATTTGTTATTGGCTCAGGAAATGATACAAGGAATAGCACAACCTAACAAAGGAGGCAACATGGTTATCAAATTGGACATGGCCAAGGCATATGACAGGTTATCATGGATCTTTCTTACTACAGTACTAAGAAAATTTAGTTTCTCTGAGAGTTGGCTGACCATAATTCTGAGCTTGATGTCAGAAGTGTGGTACTCAATCATTATTAATGGAGTAAGAAGAGGCTTCTTCACATCTTCTCAGGGGCTGAAGCAAGGGGATCCCCTATCACCTTCTTTGTTTATCCTTGGTGTTGAGGTCTTATCTAGGCTACTCAAAAAAAAATATGACAATCCGGAGTTTGTTCCTTTTGCAATGAGTAGGAAGTGCCCCAAGATTAATCATCTTGCCTATGCAGATGACATTATCATCTTCTCCGGTGGGAAAGGAAAATCTGTGAAACTAGTCATGAAGCAGATTAGGAGATATGAAAAAAGCTTTGGGCAGAAAGTACACGAGGGGAAGAGCTTCTTCTGCAAAGCTCCTAATACTTCAATTTCAAGGATTAACAGAATGATTGACAAAACTGGTTTCAAGCATTAGTTATTTCCATTTACATACTTAGGTTCTCCATTATATTTTGGAAGGAAGAATATGGAATACTTTGATGATCTGGTTGCTAAAATTGTCAAGAGAATTGCTGGGTGGCAAGCAAAGCTGTTATCTTTTTGTGGCAAGGTTACCCTCATTAAACATATTCTTCAAGCTTTGCCTACATATACTCTGGCAGCAACGCACCCCCCTAAAGGCACATTTAAGCTGATTGAAAAATACCTTGCAAGATTCTTTTGGGGTTCTGAAAAGGAGAAGGACAAGTATCACTGGAGCTCTTGGGACAATCTATGTAAACCTAAGGAAGATGGAGGCATAGGCTTGAGGAAGTTAGAAGGGATCAGTGACACATTTGCATATAAGAGATGGTGGTGTTTTAGAACTCAGAAGTCTTTATGGGAAACATTTATGAGAGCAAAATATTGTTCAATCAATCATGTTGTGGCTAAGAAAGCTTCTTCCAAACAATCGCACACATGGGCAAAGATGCTGAAAATTAGAGAGAAGGCAGAGGAAAATATAGTCTGGAAAATTCAAGGAGAGAACTCAAACTTCTGGTGGGATAACTGGAGAGGAAATGGTCAATTAGCTAAACAGGTTCCAAGTCAGCTAAGTTCAAACAAAAAGAAAGTTGGGGAATTCATTAATCAGGGTGCATGGAATACTGAGAAACTGCAAGAGGTACTATCTAGGCATCTGGTTCAGCAGATATCTGAAGTATCAATAAATGACAACCAGCAGGAGGACTATGCTACCTGGTTACCAGGAGTTGATGGAAAATTCTCAACTAAATCATCCTGGATGATCATATCACAGCAAATGCAAGGAAATACTCTAAGAAGTAAGGTATGGCACAGCAAAATTCCTTTCAAATTTTCTTTTCTGGTATGGAGACTGGTCCAGAAAAAATTACCTCTTGATGAGGTAGTTGGTAAGTTGATAATGGAAAAACTACGGAAGCGATAAATAAAGATAAAAGCGAGATGCGACAAGAACAACTTACGAGGTAGCACCAAGTAACGATGCCTTGATACACCCTCGTTCGAGTCAAGTAGAACCTACACTAAGCACCTATCCTCAAGAGACACCCGGTTCTCGCAAATAGAGTGATCAAGGAGGATTGAAAAGCAACTTGGATTCATCCAATTGATTCAAGCCAAAACAGTTACAAGTCTTTGAGAGCAAATCTCTTCAATGTGTTTGTTCAAGGTAAGTTAATGGCAATAAATGATGAAGGGTATATTTATAGCACCCTTCTACAACCCAATGAAATGTCTAATAAGCCCTTAGCTAGATAGAAACACAATAGAACAAACTAGGGCTAAAATAGTAAGTTTACACAAAAGTCTAGAAAATTCAGCACTTGGGCGCCCCGCCTGGGCTAGGCGCTCCGCCTGGTGGAGCCTTGACCTGGGCGCTCCGCCTGGTCAGGCGCTCCGCCTGGTGAGCCGCCTTGCTAATGTGCTAGGCGCTCCGGCTATGTGCTAGGTGCTCCGCCTGGTGGGCTGTTGTGCTAGGCGCTCCGCCTATGGGCTAGGTGCTCCACCCACTGCCCTGTGGCCTTCCATTCCTTCTTTCAACGAGCTCAAGTGTATGATCTTCCAATGGTCTCCGGAGTTCGTATCATCAATCCCCTTCCGAATCAAGTATAAGCGAGAATCATGAAGTGCTTTGACTTGGCTTCTAGTAAAGAGCCTTGTGGTGGTGGTTTGCCTCGCATCATCCTCCCCTTCTTGAGAAGATTTTGTCCTCGAAATTGAGGCGTCATCCTCCATGGCATCATGACCTACATCGAAAGGAGCCAAGTCACTAACATTAAAAGTATTTGAAATATTGTACTCATAGGGTAAGTCGATCACATATGCATTTTTGTTGATCTTGGAGAGCACTTGGAAGGGTCCCTCTCCTCGGGGTGCCAACTTCCCTTTCCTAAGGTTTGGAAACCTTTTTTTGCAGAAGTGCACCCACACCCAATCCCCTTTCTTGAGTTCCAACTTCTTCCTCCCCTTGTTTTTCTTGAAGGCAACCTTTGCATAGGCCTCCTCCAATCTCTTCCTTTCTTTGGCATGGATCTCATTGCCTTAGCTCGATTTTCACCTTCAAAATTAACAACCATTTCCTTGGGCAAAGGGGTTAGATCAAGTGGAATCAAGGGATTAAAATCATAAACGCACTCAAATGGAATCAAGCCAATCATGCTATGTAATGTACAATTATATGCAAACTCCATAAGAGGCAATTTGCCAATCTAAGTCCCGGCCTTACCTCGGGTCATGGCTCTAAGTAGAGCACCCAAAGTTCGGTTCACCACCTCGGTTTGACCATCCGTTTAAGGTGGCGGGACATAGAGAACAACAACATGGTGCCAAGAGCACCCCAAAGACATCTCCAAAAATGGCTAAGGAACTTAGAGTCCCTATCAGTCACAATTGTTTGAGGCACACCATGCAATTTTAACACATTGTCAATGAACAAAGAAGCTACATGTTTTGCATCATGACTCTTTTTACAAGGAATAAAGTGAGCCATTTTGGAGAACCTATCCACGACAACATAAATTCTATCATGTCCCCACTTAGACCGTGGCAACCCCATAACAAAATCCATAGAAATATCCTCCACGGGCTAGTACGAATAGGAAGGGGAATATACAAACCATGGGGATTAGATTTGGACTTAGCATACTTGCAGTCCAAGCAAGTTTTGCAAAGTCTCTGAACTTGGAATCCCATCTTTGGCCAATGGAATTGCTCCATGAGAATGGCCAAAGTTTTGTTTCTCCCAAAGTGACCCATCAAGCCCCCACAATGTGCTTCACGAACAAGCAACTCCCTCCATGAGGACTCGGGCACACAAACTCTACCATTTTTAAAGATGTAGCCATCAACTCATTGGTATTTCTCCACCCTCTTCCCACTCAATAGAGCATCATGAATTCTCTTGAGCTTTGGGTCATGTTCATACATTAACTTTATACTTTCAAAACCCATAAGCCTAGAAGCAAGAGTGATGGCAAGGGCGAACTTCCTAGAAAGTGCATCGGCTACAACATTGTCCTTTCCCTTATTGTAATGAATTACATAAGGGAAGGACTCAATGAACTCTACTCATTTGGCATGTCTCTTGTTCTACTTCTCTTGGCCCCTAAGATGCTTGAGTGACTCATGGTCACTCTTGATCACAAATTACCAATGAGCTAGAGCTCTCACAAGGGGATACAACTCCTTGTCATACGTGGAGTAATTTAAGGTTGCACCCTTCAACCTCTCACTAAAGTAGGCAACGGGTTTCCCTTCTTGCATGAGAATACCCCCAATTCCCACCCCGAGGCATCACACTCAACCTCAAAAGCCTTCCCGAAGTCGGGCAATTGCAATAATGGGGCGGTACTCAACCTACTTTTCAACTCTTGCAAAGCCTTCTCTTGAGGCTCTCCCCACACAAAGGACTTGTCCTTCTTCACCAACTCGGTGAGTGGTGCGGCGATGGTGCTAAAGCGCCTAACAAAGCGCCTATAGAAACTAGCAAGGCCACGGAAACTCCTAACATGAGAAACGATAGTGGGAGTAGGCCAATCTCTAATGGCTTCAACTTTGGACTCATCAACTTCTACACTATTGGCACTAACAACAAAACCAAGAAAGACAATATTTTCTACACAAAAGGCACACTTTTTAAAATTGGCATAGCGCTTTTCGGCTCTTAACACTTCAAGAACTTGACTTAAGTAGCCATCATGATCATCTATTGATTTACTATATATATAAATATCATCAAAATAGACAACCACAAATTTGTTGATAAACGGCTTCAAGACATGGTTCATCAACCTCATGAAAGTGCTAGGTGTGTTGGAGAGGTCAAAAGGCATCACCAACCATTCATAGAGACCAAACTAGGTCTTGAATGCGGTCTTCCACTCATCACCCGATTTCATCCGGATTTGGTTGTAGCCGGACCTAAGATCTATCTTGGTAAAGACACTTGAACCACTCAATTCATCAAGCATGTCATCAAGTCTAGGAATGGGATGACGATACTTTAACGTTATCTTGTTGACCGCACGGCAATCAACACACATCCTCCATGTCCCGTCCTTCTTTGGCACAAGAATGACCGGTACGGCACATGGACTCAAGCTTTCACGAACCAAGCCTTTGTTGAGCAACTCATCCACTTGCCTTTGCAACTCCTTTGTATCCTCGGGATTTCTTATTTACGCCGGCTTGTTTGGGATTTGGGACCCCAGGACAAAATCAATTTGGTGTTCTATCCCCCTCAAAGGAGGAAGTCCACTTGGCATCTCTTCCGGGAACATGTCCTCAAAAACCTTCAAAACATTCTCAATGGCACTAGGCAAAGGGTTAGGGTTAGGAAAAATATCATAATCGGAGTTTAGAACCATACCTTTGTGCACTAGGCAAATGAGCATTTTGGTGCCATCATTACCTCTCAAATACTCACCCGGTTGCATCATGGCACAAATGCTACCGGTCATAGAAGATGTAGTGGTAGGGCCCTCGGCCAAAGGCTTAGTCTCCACAACGGACTTTGCCTTAGCCGCTTCTCTCAATTCCCTCATACGCCTATAATCATCACTCAGCTATTTTGGCGTCAAAGGCTTGAGTACATATTTCTTGCCCTCATGTTTGGCCGTGTATGTGTTGGCTCGGCCATCATGTACCACACTCCTATCATATTGCCAAGGCCTACCAAACAAGAGATGGCAAGCTTGCATTGGCACCACATCAAACATTAGCTCGTCTTGATAATTTCCAATCTTGAATTTTATCAAGACTTGCTTCACCACCTTCAACTCCCCATATTCACTCAACCATTGTAATCGGTAGGGGCTTGGATGTTTAAGGGTAGGCAATTTCAATTGTGAGACCAAAGTTTGGCTCACCACATTAGCACAACTACCCGAATCTACAATCATGGAGCACACTTGTCCCTTCACCCTACACCTAGCATGGAACAAGTTCTCCCTTTGAACATCCACCTCCTCCTCGCTCATCATGGCACTCAAACTACGACGTACCACTAAGAACATGCTAGGGTCATCACCCTCCGCTACATCCTCTTCTCCCTCAACTACATCACCATCCTCAACGACCTCTCCCTCGGGCTCACTCTCCTCCTCATACACCAACCCATCATCCCTAATTATCATTATTTTTCGGGTGGGGCAATCTTTGGGAAAGTGGCCATAGCCTTTACACTTGTGACATTGAAAAGAAGAAGGAGAAGGAGTATTTAATTGAGTTTTAGATGTACCTCCCACTTCTTTGAAGTCGCTTCTTGGAGTGGCCTTCTCAAAAGACTTCTTGACATCACGATTTCCACTAGCACCAATTGTGTTCGAGCTTTTCCTTAGAGTAGAAGTAGTACTCCTATAGCGAGGAGCTTTCTCTTCCTTGAGCCACTTCTCGGCTTCAACTGCGGCATCACAAACATCTTGAAGAGAATGAAAGATGTGTAGCCTCAATTGAGAAGCAATCTCTCGGCTCAAGCCGTTCTTGAATCGGAAGATAGCTTGCTCTTCATCTTCAGTCTCCATGTCAAGGGCCATTCGATTCTTCTCAAACTCGTTGAAATACTCATCAACGGACTTGAAGCCTTGTTTCAACTCATAGAGCCTCTTGAGTTGTTCTTGCCTATACTTGGGTGTCACATATTTGGTACTCATTACCTCTTTCAATTCCTCCCAAGTAATGTTCATTCGCATCCCAACTCTTCTCCTTGACCTCTTGACGGATTCCCACCATGTGGAAGCGTATGATTCAAATGAAGCAATGGCATAAGTAGCTTTCTTCTCCTCGGACATATCATTCGTATCAAATACCCGCTCCAATTGTACCTTCCACTCTAAGAACTTTTCTGGATCGCTAGTTCCTTTGAAAGGTGGGATAGTGATCTTCACACTATTGAGGTTGTTGTCTCGACCTCCACGGTTTGGCTCTGGTTGGTCCCCATAGTAGTCATCAACATCCTCATATTCTCGTCCCAAGTTCCTCCCAACATACGCCCTTGGAGGTCCTCGACTTTGTCCACGACCTCCATCTATACCTCGGCCTCCATTCATTGCCCTCCTATTTGGATAGAGAGCATCATAGTCATCATCAAGTCCGAGACCCTCCCCTTCTTGAGCTTCATCAACTTGCTCAAGGGGTACAATATCCCTCCAGGGCCGCATGAGTGGAACTTTACCTTGAGGATTGCCCAAGGGTTGGGGGTTCCCCAACAATCTTTCTCAAGCAAGAGATTCATCTTTCAACCGTTGTCGACGAACTAGCTCCGCATATTGATCCGGTTTCATGATTGAATCATCACTTGTGCCTTCCCCGGCCTCTTTATGGACACTAGGGGTTCTTTCTCTTTCCATAATCTCTATTTTGAGATTGAGAGCCTTCACCTCGGCTAATAGATTAGCCATGATGTCGGTTGGAACCTTAATGGTATTCTTTGCCTTCTCTTCCGCCATGTACCTACAAGCAATCAAAAACAAGAAAAGAGATTAGAGTAAAAGTCCTCACGCACTCCCTCACTTTTTATTGTCGCTCGGGTTCACTCAAGTTGGGGCAAGTTCACACAAGCTTGAGATCAATGACCTCCTCGTAGTTGATCAACTTCCTCAATAACCAAACCAATTCACAAGAACCAAATACTCTTCGGGAAGAGTGGAGTTAATGGGACTCGATGAACGTTAGGCTATTTAGTGCGCATTTGAAGCAAAAATTAAACTACGAGTCTTCTTTGAGGTCTACCCTCCCCTAGGCACGAGTACCCTAATCGCTCAATAAATTAGTATTGATTAAGTAGGAGTGTTACTCTCAAACTACTAACCGGAAGCAACATGAACCAAAGGAATATGAAAACCTAAGAAAACAAACTACCCGGACACCCTTCAGACAATGGGCGGTCTGCCCAGAGAGGCAGGCGGTCCGCCTGGATTTGGCACAAAATTGGACAGATTTTTGGTTGGGCGGAGCGCCTAGTGTTTGGGCGGTCCGCCTGGCCACTGTTCCAGCTCGTCAAGAACTCATTTCTTGATGATTTCCAAGCAATTTTTCCAACGATTTCAAGGTGTTTTTCGATTTGAAGGATACCCAAAGTTGTTTTATACTGTAACAAACAAACCCCAATGATCTAATCCAACAAACAACCAACAACAAGTTTGTTTCAAGATTTTTGAGCAAGTTCTTCAAGGGTTTTCAAAATTTTCAAGATTCAAAAACTTCAATTTTCATTCCGCTACACCAAATGATGTTATGGGGGTATCAAAACGATGGGATAACATCATAGAACAAACCCTGATACCAAACATCCAAGAAATCATAACACAAACAAGTTCTAGCAAATTTTGTGAATTTTCAACCTTTGAGATTTGATTTTCAAAATTTTGATTCACAACTCCAAAATGTGTTTTGAAGGTACCCAATCAACGGAAATACTTAAACAAACAATTTCCGATAACTAACACCAACAAAATCGCAACAACCAACAAGATCTAGCAAATTTTTGGATTTTTCAATTTTTGAATTTTTTGGTTTTTCTTCAGCTTTTCAAGATAAGAACGTCAATAACAACTAAGACAAGATAAAAACACACCAAACAAGGAACGAGGGTTCATGGAAATAACACCCGAGCCTTGCTCTGATACCAACTGATAATGGAAAAACTACGGAAGCGATAAATAAAGATAAAAGCGAGACGCGACAAGAACAACTTACGAGGTAGAACCAAGGAACGATGTCTTGATACACCCTCATTTGAGTCAAGTAGAACCTACGCTAAGCAACTATCCTCAAGAGACACCTGGCTCTCATAAATAGAATAATCAAGGAGGATTGAAAAGCAACTTGGATTCATCCAATTGATTCAAGCCAAAATGGTTACAAGTGTTTGAGAACAATTCTCTTTAATGTGTTTGTTCATGGTAAGTTAATGGCAATAAATGATGAAGGGTGTATTTATAGCACCCTTCTACAACCCAATGAAATGTCTAATAACCTTAGCTAAATAGAAACACAATAGAACAAAGTAGGGCTAAAATAGTAAGTTTACACAAAAGTCTAGGAAATTCAGCACTTGGGCACCCGCCTGGGCTAGGCGCTCCGCATGATGGAGCCTTGACCTGGGCGCTCCGACTGGTCAGGCGCTCCACCTGGTGAGCTGCCTGGCTAATGTGTTAGGCGCTCTGCCTATGTGCTAGACGCTCCGCCTGGTGGGATGTTGTGCTAGGCGCTCTGCCTATGGGCTACGTGCTCCGCCTACTGCCCTATGGCCTTCCATTCCTTCTTCCAATGCGCTCAAGTGTATGATCTTCCAATGGTCTCCGAAGCTCGTATCATCAATCCCCTTCCGAATCAAGTATAAGTGAGCATCATGAAGTGCTTTGGCATGGCTTCTAGTAAAGGGCCTTGTGGTAGTGGTTTGCCCAGCATCATAAGTTTGGAGGCTACATAGTATCAACTTGTGTGTGTTGTCAAAACAAAAAGTGTGAAAAAATCGATCATGTGTTCATGGAGAGTGAAGCAGCTAAGAAAATCTGAAAGACATTCAGTCGACCTCTAGGGATGATAACAACAACCAACACAATCAATGGGAGGCTAAGAGAATGGTGGTGCACTAAGCCAAGAAATCTGGTTCATAAAATGTTTTTACATATTACTCCAATAGTTATATGTTGGAAAATTTGGAAACAAAGATGTTCATGCAAATATGGGGATCAAAAGAAGATGTGGAGCAGAAGAATGGAACATCAAATTTGGTGGAACATCAAAGTGGCAATGGAAGTGGCATATCCTTAATGCAATTTTGGCAATACTTGGGATGAGCTCTGCTATATGGTACAAAAGTTTAAACCAAATCCAGTTCGGAGAATTGTAAGGTGGAACAAACCAACGGCAAATACTGTGAAGATCAACACTGATGGAAGTTTCTCATCAGGAAAATCTGGAATTGGGGGCATAGTAAGAGATGAATATGGAGAGCTGATTATTGCTTTCTCAGCAGCAGTGAATTGCTCCTCAAATAATCAGGCTGAAGCCTTGGCTGCAAAGTTTGGATTACAATGTTGCCTAGACAATGGGATCAGATATTGCACACTAGAAATGGACTCTATGTTGATTGCTAACATGCTCAGAAATGGATGATGCAGTAACTGGAAGCTGAAACCTTTTGTGGATAACATATTACAGATCTTGTACCAAGTGAATTGTGAAATCAAGCACTATTATAGGAAAGCAAACTATGTAGCTGATTGTTTAGCTAAGTATGCTGTAAATCTTGATAGTCCTAAATTGTTTCATCAGCGGCAACACATTTCTAATGAAGCAATAGGTCACATTGTGATGGTGAATAAACAAGCATCTATCTGGGATGTTTATTAAAAAAAGAAAAATTCAATTATGAATTTAAATTTTAACCACCACATCTGAAAATATATTCACATTTCCCATTCAAATAAAGGTTTATATATATAAGATTTGTCAAAGTTGAAGTCTATTTACCCCCTTCAAAATTCCCAAATTCGGCATGAAATTTCCAGATTTAACGATAAAGCAACTTCTAAGTCGAGTATAACAATCATAATTAAGATGATAGGGAGTCATTACCTTGATGCCTATGAAGAAATTTCTCTGAAAAATCTAAGCCCTTTAAGCTCCTCTCGCCCAAAAAGAATGGAGGATAATTGAAACTAGATAAACATTTTCTTCCTCTAATTCAAGCTCTTCTTGGCTACTATCCTCAGTTTTATCTTGTTTTCAACCAATTGACTCACTTGAACTTCCAAGTTGCGAATATTCTTCATGCATTTCTATCAGTAGGTTTTGCCCATTATTATTCTCTAATAAGCATTTATCTTCCTCCAGCATGGACATTAGCATTTCTTGCATCTCCTTCAGGCCAGCCTCATGTTTTGTACCAACATCCTCCACTCTATTGCCCTTGTAACATCACAAGAAAAGCAGAATCACTATAATAGGATCTTAGGTAGGGGTATGACATATATGTACAATCATAAAAATGACCACCTTGACCACACATATTATACTATTCCACACATAAGATTGACAAATGTTCTCATGGGAAATTTTCTCCGCTATTGGAACACAAAGGCATATAATAGGATTGAACGTATAATTATCTGATGCCACGCATAATTATCTAACGCCATTTTTTTTTTCCAAAAGTAAAGTTAATTGAAATACAAATTCAGTTATCCTAAAAGCTAAAAATACAATATGTTTTCTGGTAACCACGCCAACATTTGATTACGCCCAACTATGTCCAATAACAAGAACTAAGCGGTCACAACAAAGATAACTCGATACATAAAGTCCCGAGGTCTAATCCACAGAGAGCACGTGATTTCTAGTAATAAGTCTAACTAAATTGTCCACTCAATCAAACTTCAAGATGTACATATTTAAGGAGGTTGTATGTCTATCAACTACTTAGCAAGTAATTAAATAATAGGTACTTAAATATTATAGTGATTCAGGACATGTTAAGCCTAGGATTGATTTTCCTAACTCTTAATTTGTGTGCTAAAGTATTGCATCCTGAATTCCACTTGAGTATTCCTGTTGAGTTAAGAGTTTGGAGTGTAAATAACAGTAGTTAGTGAGTCTAAGTTAATTAAGTGTAAGCTTGTAACTAATTAGTTAGTTGTTAGTTATTAGTATAACTAGTAGGTTGTTAGCTTGAAAAGAAAGCTAAGCTCAATTTCTATTTTCATCGTAGTGGAAACAAAGATTCTTCCCCAATTTCTCTATGTTGTTCCACTGTTTCTCCTCCATTGTTCCTTGAATTCAACATGGTATCAGAGCTCGGTTGAGCGATCAAACTCCATAGCTTCTACACAGTTTGAGTAGCATCTAATATATGTTGCTTCGAGCTAAGAGAAGAGTTAACGTTTGCCTTTGTGTTCCTGTTCTGCTTTCCACACAAAATTCAAGCTTGAAATTACTTCAATAATGGCGAATAATGGAGAATCACAGCAAGTTGATGGAGCAGGAGAAGCAGCAATCAAAATCGATCATAATCATCCCTTATTATACATCCATCAGATACATTAGGTACTTCATTGATCTCTACCGTACTCTCTGGTTCCTATAAATATGCCATGTGGAGTCGTGGTATGAGAATTGCACTGCTAACCAAAGAAAAATTATGGTTTATAGATGGAAAATGTAAGAAAGAGAGCTATGATTCAACTTTACATGACCAGTGGGAAAATGTAATGACTTTGTGTTGTCATGGCTAATGAACACTATCACAAAAGATTTGTGGAGTAGTATAGTGTATGCAACAAATGTGCCTCAAATCTGGGCAGATCTAAAGAGAGATTTGATAAAGTTGATGCACCTAGGGTGTACTACCTTCACAAAGAAATTGCTACCTTTGCCCAAGGAACAACATATATATGAGCCTATTTTTCTAGGCTAAGGGACTTATGGGATGAATGTGATGTTCTAGTGCCAGCACCTATAAGTAAGAGGCTAGGCCCTTATTAGAACACATGTAAAGGCAGAGACTATTTCATTTTCTAATGGGGCTCAATGAGTCATTTTCAAAAGCAAGAAGTCAGATTTTTCTTATGGTGCCAGTGCCTAGTGTTATCCAAGCCTACTTCATGATTGTGTCTGAAGAAAATCATAGAGCTATGGTTCATTCTGTGCATATGAGTGAAATCATTGAAGGAACTGCTTTGATGAGCACTAGGAATAATTATTATCCTAGACAAGATAGTTACCAGAATAAGTCTAATAACTTTCAGAAGAATGGGAATCTTCTGTGTGACTACTGCAATGAGAAAGGTCATACTAGAGAAGGTTGTTGGAAGCTGAATAGTTATCCTGAGAATTATTCTAAGCACAAGAAGAACTTTGATAACTCCAAGAACAAGAAGAAACCAGGATATAGCAATTCATTCAACTTTGTGAATCAATCTGATGAAATGTATTAGAACTGGACTAACAATGCAGGACCTAGTTGGGCTAATAATGCAGGAGCAAGCTAGGAAAAGAATACTAGACTCAGGTCCCTCACAGTTTGGCCCTAAATTCACTCAAGATCAGTATATGCAACTACTCCAGCTGACTGGCCAAGTATCAAGCAGTGAAAATACCCCCAAAAGCAGTAGGTATACAGTCCACTCTTATGTCTAAAGTAGAAGACATAATGTGGATAATTGGTACACAAGCATCTAACTATATGGTTGGTAATTTGAATATGCTAACTGAGGTAAAGAGAGTGACCTCAAGTAAGGATAGTAGAGTTCACTTACCTACTGGTGAATTTGCATCAGTAGCTCATATAGGTTCAGCCTACATATTTTAGAATTGCAAGATAACTAATGTTCTGCATATTTCTGAGTTCATATACAATTTGTTATCTGTTTCGAAGCTTGCAAAGGAACTAAAGTGCTCAGTGGTGTTCTACCCTTAAATGTGTTTTTTTCCAGGACCCTTGCAATTGGAAGGTGAAGGGGATTGGCAAACTTGAAGTTGGACTATATGTGATGAGAGTGAACAGTGTGCAATCACAAAGAACAGAAGAATAGTCTATAGTTTTAGCTAAGTCCTTGAATGTAAATACAATAAGTGATTGTGGTATAAGTACTAGTGATTCTCTTTGTCACATGAGACTAGGACATGCCCCTGTAACTACTTTGAAGAAATTGGATTCTATGAAAAGTATGAGGTCTAAATGTATTGAATATTGTACTGTGTGCCCTTTGAAAAAGCAAACAAGATTGTCATTTCCAAATAGTACTACTTTCTCTAATGCTTACTTTCATCTTGTTCAAGGTGATGTGTGGGGCCCTTATAGAGTGCCCACACATAATGGTAAAAAGTACTTTTTAAACTTTGTTGTATGACTATGCAAGATATACCTGGATTTTCTTACTAAATTCAATAGCTGAAGTAGTAGTTGTGTTGAGAGATTTTCTGAGGATGGTTTCTAAAGTTTTCTCCACCTCAGACAAGATATTAAGGACTGATAATAGGTGTGAATTTTTCAACTCTCAAGTGCACATTCTGTTGAAATCATTAGGCATTATACACCAAAGCACCTGTGTATATACCCCTCAACAAAATAGGGTGTTGAAAGGAGACACAGGTACATACTTGACATAGCAAGGGCACTAAGATTTCAAGCATGTGTTCCACTCACGTTTTGGGGAGAATGTGCTTTTACGGCTTTGTATATCATCAACCGACTGCCATCCCACATCCTTAATGGTAAATCACCTTTTGAAAGATTGTTCAGTATTAAGCCTGCTTTGAATCATATTAGGGTGTTTGGGTGCTTGACATATGACACTTCTGTCAAAAAGCGTAATAAGTTCAGTCCTAGAGTGTTCCTAGGTTACTCTACCACTCAAAAATGCTACAGGTTGTTTGATCTTCACTCAAAGGAATTCTTGGTTAGTAGAGATGTTATTTTCAAAGAAAATATGTTTCTATTCAGTCAGATGTCCACCTCCAAAGCTCCTCTATTTCCTGTTCTTTAGTACAACATACCAGCAGATTCAGAGCCTCTTAATGTGTGAGTTCATCATCCCAGCCATAATCCTATTCCTGATGCTCAATCCATGATACTTGATCCTGCGGTATCATCTTCAAAACTAGTCATTAATCCTGGTCCTGACTCTCTTGATTCTACTTATCCCATTCAACTACCCGCACCATCTGTTCCTACCTGACATACCTCCAGGACCAGCAGACCACCTATGTGGCTCCAAGACTATGTTACCACTACAAAGTCTGCTTCTTGTGTCTATCCTATGTCTAACTATGTAGGGTATGATTATCTCACACCTACTTATAAAGCTCATTTATACTCTTTTTTCAGTATTACAGAACCTACTTCTTTTGAGTCAACCAGTAAAGATCCTAACTAGATTGATGCTATGAAGAATGAGATCTAGGCCTTAGAGGAAAATCATACCTGTACCATTATTCCATTGTCCTCAGGGAAGTCAGGAATTGGCTGCAAGTGGGTGTTTAAGGTTAAATACACAGGTTCTGGTGAGGTTAAGAGGTATAAAGCTAGGCTGGTGGCCAAGGGCTATAGTCAGAAAAATGGGATGGATTTTAAGGAGACTTTTTCTCTTGTTGCTAAGATGGTCACAGTTAGATCTCTCCTTGCAGTGGCTGCTTCTAAATACTGGCCTAACTATAAGATGGATGAGCACAATGCCTCTCTTCAGGGTGACTTGTAGGAAGAAGTATACATGGATATTCCTCAAGGTTTTGCAGACAGGGGAGAATATGAAAAGAAAGTTAGTCTGCAAATTTCACAAATCCATGTATAGGATTAAGAAAGCTACTAGGCAATGGAACCTAAAGCTCACTGAAGCTTTGAGGCAGCTGGGGTTCAGGCGGAGCTATTTTGACTATTCTCTATTCACCAGAAAATCAGGATATGATGTAACTGTGGTACTCATCTATGTAGATGATATGCTAGTCACATGAAGTAATGTTGATTTGATTGAAGACTAGAAATGACTTGCAACTTAAATTTAAAATTAAAGACCTAGGAGAATTGAAATTCATTTTAGGCATTGAATTTGCTAGATCCAAGGAGGTTATTTCGATGTGTCAGAGGAAATATGCCCTAGATCTTATATCTGAAATGAGATTAAGTGGTGCCAAGCCAGTTAATTCTCCTCTAGATACTAATTAGTCACTCACTTCAGCAGAGTATGATGAGTTTATAAGGAAAATAAATAAGAAAATCGGAACTTCAGTCACTGACATATTATTAGAAGATCCACGGAGGTATCGAAGACTTGTTGGAAGGTTGTTGTACCTTACTATGACTATGGTGGATATAGCATTTGCAGTGCAAGTTTTGAGCCAGTTTCTGCATGCTCCAAAATAATCTCATATGGATGCAGCTTTAAGGGTAGTGAAATATATCAAAGCAGCACCTAGACTTTGATTATTAATGTCTGCCAAGTCCACAAGTAACCTGACTGGTTTCTGTGACTCTGATTGGGGTGCATGCCTGCAAACTAAAAGATCTGTGACCGGTTATCTAGTCACGTTTGGAGATGCTATAGTGTCATGGAAATCAAAGAAGCAAGAAATAGTTGCCATAAGTTCAACAAAAGTTGAATACAGAAGCATGGCCTCAGTAGCTGCTGAAATAATCTGCAATACAGATTGCAGCTAACCCAATCTTCCATGAAAGAACAAAACATGTAGATATTGAATGTCAATTTGTAAGAGAAAGAATTATGCAAGGATTAATTGAGATACATCACAAGAGCATAACTGAGCAGTAAGAAGAACTCTTGACAAAAGGTCTCGGAAGATATCAACATGAATATCTAGTGTCCAAGCTAAAGTTGAAGAACATCTTTCAACCTTCAGCTTGAGGGGGAGTGTTGAGTTAAGAGTTTGGGGTTAAAGTGTAAATAACAGTAGTTAGTGAGTCTAAGTTAACTAAGTTTAAGCTTATGATTAATTAGTTAGTGGTTAGTTATCAGTATAAATAGTAGGTAGTTAGCTTGTAAAGGAAGCTAAGCTCATTTTCTATTTTCATCATAGTGGAAGCTAAAATTCTTCCCCAATTTATCTCTGTTGTTCCATTGTTTCTCCTCCATTGTTGCTTGAATTCAACACTTCCTATTGAAAAAATGCTCTAAGTTTACAACTACCCACTTCTGTTTAAGTAATCATAACTTTCATTAACCAATGTTCAATTAACTATGAAGATAAATAAGACTATACTTATAGTTCACGATAAAGATCAATAATCATAATTCACCCATTTGACAACCTAAGCAATAGCTTTATTTTAGGTTGAAATACCGCTATGTATTTAACTCTAACTAATGAATATATGCAGGTTAAGCAATAGCTTTATTTTTGTTGTTGTGTGCGATTGATGCAGCTGTAGATTCTAAAAATATGCAGGTTGTAGTGAAAGTGAATTTGAACCAGCTTAAGGGCCAAGGCGATGTATGATCTGTTACTGCTCAACTTGAGCAGTCTGCTGCAGCGACTAAAGATTGGGTTTTAGCCTCGTTTTCTCCTGATGTTAAAGGCCAAAAAGCTGGTGCTTCCTCTCCTAATCAAGCTGATGCAGGAGCTTCTATTCCAATGCAGCCTGGGAAAGTAGTAGAAAAGGTTGAGAAAGTTTTTAGTGTTGAAGGAGAGCATGATGCGACGATGAAAGCTGGTGTGCCTGAACCTGGTGTTTGCACTAAACTTAAGCAGCACCTAGACGCAACTGCTTCTCCTAATCTATGCGATATTACTATATCTGGGAAATCTGTTCGTTTGGAGGAGAAAAAAGATGTTGTGGCTTATCATAACTCAGGGCGAAACGAGAAAAAATCAGGAAGTAAGTGTCTGGAGGCAGCTTCTCTTCCTAATACTTTAAAAGCTGGGAAAAATGATGTTGCCTCTCCAATTACAGATGGGAAATCTGTTACTAAGCGTAAAATTCTCCTGTTATAGGAGAAAAAATAATTAACATTCAGGATGGTCCTAATCCTAGTTGTGATAGAATTTTAAACAATGTGCAAGTTACCGATGATGAGAAGAAATTTCACGTTGCATCTAGTCAAAGTCAGCATAGACTAGTATTTAAGAAATCTCCTGGTATAAATGAGAAAGAATGTTCAAGTTGCAACTTTGAATACTGAAGAACAGGCTGCCTCTAATGCAGCAGCACTTGCAAAAATAATTGAAGTAGGAAGACTTGTTTGTTAGGAGAATAGGGAGGTGCAATATGTCCCTTTCAAAGCAGATAGTTTGGATCTAAGAGATGGAACATAATTGGATTTTGCTTCAGATAATATTGGGAGAGAGCTTATTCTAAAGGCACAACTTGAATTACTATGCAAGGGAGCCTCTCGCAGTATTGGTAAGAATTCATAGACGATTTCCATCGTAGTCTTCACTTTTATATTTACTATTATTATCTATTTATTTTGGATATGCTTTAGTTTTATCATTCTCTTTAGCATGATATTGTTGTCTGGATTTTCAAAATTGTTTTCAAAAAAACAAAATTTTCCTAGTCGAGGATCGATCGGAAACAGTCTCTCCACCTTGGTGGGGATAAGGTTTGCGTATATCTCACCTTCCCCAGACCCCACTTGTGGGATATACTGGGTATTTTATTGTTGTTGTTGTTATTTTAGATGCTCTCATATTTGTGCCTAAGTCATTAATGCAGACTGTTCCTTATTCAAAGAAGCTACTCTTTGACGAATAGCTGATTGATCAAATGGATTTGCATGATACCAAGAGTCTTCTTGAGCGACAAAGCTCTTCGCCTAATTATCTTCCCTTGTCTTTTGAAGGCAATGCAGGTATTCCAGATGACTTCTAAGAAGACGAGCAAAATTTGTGTTATGTGGAAGAGGATGAAGAATCTACGGCTCATAAATTTCTTCAAGTAGCTCGTAAAGGTGATTTGTCGCCAAGGAAGACTAAGGAAATATCTTTAAAACGAGTGAAGAGGTAGAGATTTTCGTTTGAGCCTACTAGAGTACAACATGCACGGAGCACAAAATCAAAAGGTTAAGCATGTTGGAAAGCATATATGATCAAGATAGAGAACCATTAGTTTTGCTTCACCAAGTTAGAGTTTTAGGGCCTTTTTACATGTTGCATTTCATCGCTTGTAAAAGGAAGTGTAGATTGCATAATTTCACTTTCTTTCTAGCTTTTATATTTTTTAATTATCTTAGTATTATCATATGTAATATCATCACAGAGCGTGTTATAAACTCTATGATGATCATATAGTATTTGGTGCTTGCCAGTTCTTATCTTTTGCATTCGTGCTAGATGTTCGGTCATCCCCCTCGATAGGATGATGTAAGGTATAGTTTGGCCCTCCTTACCTTGTATTGTCCTCATTGAGGCTTTTTTTTATTATTTATTAAGTTGGTCACTAAGTGAAATGCTTAGCTGACACTTCACTTAAAAAAATCATGAATATATCCCTAGATATACAAAAATAAAGTGAACAATCAATTGGGAGGTTTATTAATCAATAGAAATTAATACATAAACACATAGATGGGAAGAACCATTAAGTTTCATTAATAAATGCAATAACAATAATCACAGAAGCATTCAGAGCAGTTCAATGAACACTAGATGGGTTGTTTAGCTACTCACACTCACACTCAAATATATGGGTTTAACTATGAACATCTAAATTAACAAAAAAAATGAGTAGAGAGATGAAATAAACTCTTGAATTCGTAGCTTCCACTTTTTTGCTTCTCTTTGGTGCTTTCTAGGCCAAAAGTCACATCCTTAATGCGTTTAGGACAGATTTATAGGATATGGAATTGAATCGGATGAAATTACTCTTGTAAAGTCCGTCAGAGCTTTGGAATAGCCTAGGAGCCGTGCTACACATCGCCTAGCGCGTTGTGTGGGCTCATTTTTGCCTAATTTTGTAAAGTTCAGAAGCTTCAGTATTTTTTCGAGATCAATGTGCCTCTGCCATTTTTACACTGGGCACAACGTGTAGCACGTACTGCAGCACGCTGTGCCTTCCTTATTCTGGCAATTCTTATTGCTTTATTTCCGGCCTTCATTTACACGACCCTCGAACTTCTTCTCAGACTTCCAAACCCTTGGTTTTTACCATTTATGCTCCAAAAAAGCCTATTATTCCTACGAAGAGAAGTACACAAGATAAGGGTAATTCGGCTAAGAGTAATATAAAATAAAGCATAAAGAGTATAAACACGAGGCAAAATAATCCAAAATATTATTACTTCTAGCCTCGTACCAACACTCCACCACCAAAGATGGTTCAATTCTCCCTGCAATTTTTGTAACAAACAATTTATGGTTTATAGTTAAAATATTCAGCGTCAAACACAATTCCCCAAGAGTCGTTGAACTAGACAAATCTCGGCTGGTTTCCAAGGGCTTCCATCAACTAGAACATCAAGATTATTTTGGTACCTTTTGTCATGTTGTGAAACCTACGACCATCCGCATCATTCTATCAGTTGTAGCATCTCTACATTTGCCTTATGTTTACTGGACGTGAAAAATGCCTTCTTGCACAAGAATCTCCAAGAACATTTTAAAGTCATACATATTATGCCCAAAGCAACGAAATTACTAGTAGGCTAGGTTATTATGAGCTACCTTTGTTGAAACGTCGCGCACAATCAAACGCTGCCATATAAAATAAAATGGGATGAATAATAAAAAATAATTACAAAGCATAGATATTGAGGTACTGCTTTGCTTAAGCATATGGATGAAAATTACATGCAAACGACAAGAGACGTGCAGATAATTAAGTAATCATATGCATAATAAAAAACATGACATGAACCCATGCACAATAAAGTGAATGGAGATTAGCACTATATATACTAAAACACACTATTGCCACCAGGAATCTTCATAACTAGTAGTTGTGAGACGTTTCTTCAGTTATTTTATCCGAGTCTCCTCAAGGAGATCGCCCTCCTGCTTGAAATCCAAATCCGGAACCTGCAGATCCTCTTCCCGCTCCAACTTCTACTCCTAATCCAATTCCCGGAAATCCTCCTCCTTGAAATTTAGGTTGGAAGCTTAAATAATCATGATTTGATCCAGAAGAAGTGGTGGATCTCTCAACCAATTCTCTAGTTGCAACCTCTGAGCTGGTTATCACAAGAAAAATAGCCAAAGCAAGGCCTAGAAGCATAAATGCCTTTGATCCCATTTTTTTTCTTGCTTGGAACAATGTAAGTAACTACTACTACTTGAGTTGTGATAATTGAGAATGAATATGGATGAAGGATCCAATGAATTGATCTGATATATTAATAGCATCATCATCTGAACTTCTTGTGGGCTAATTAAGATTGATGACTGCATTAATAGTCTACCGGACATGTTATTGATTAAGTTGGCAGCATGATATAGTATAGATTGTTTTGACTCAAGTTTATAGGCCACCTATATATAGTGTGCTTCTCTAAAATAAAAATTAATGCATCTTTTTCATGGCATGCAATGCATATGTCTGGTTCATAATTGAACAGACCATGATGTTTGCATTTGCTCTCCAGATATCTTTGTGCAAATAGTCTTCTTTTTCTTCTTCTTTTCTCTTTTTATATGTTTTTTTTTTCATGGGACGGGGAGTAGAGTGCCTAATCTAACCTAGTGCCTTGAGTTATTTGGTGGCGCCAGAATATTTAAGAGCATCTTAAAATTTTATAAGGGCTTGAAATACCACTGTTGTTACCAATTTACATAATAAATCCAAAGATCAAACAAGATATTAAATAAAAGGATAATCAAATTAGACAACTAGTATCTTATAGGCGGGTGACTTTAGCTTCCTATTTCATAGATTACAACCACTATTAATTACCATTATCAGACTTTTTTTCTTAGTAATTATTACCGCATAAAATTGCAAAAACTTGTGGCTAGAATTTGTTTGAGTATATGAAATGTAAGCCAATGTATATGGGAGGCTAATTATATTTTTTCCCTAAATAAATTGATGGTCAATATCGAAAAGTTCATATTTTCCAAATAAATAACACTCGAATTAATTAATAAAGTTCTAACCACCTCATGTGAATATAATATGAAACTCATTATATTTGTACTTTTTTTAAATAACAAGGGATAAATATGAGTTTAGAAATGCTAATAAATACTTTACCTATCATCTTGAATATAATCCATATGAAAATTATTATGAAATAAATACAGGTATAATATTATTATTTAATTGTCATTATCACCAACATAAATTTATCAGATAAAATATTAATTTAAAAAGGCTAAAAATAAATAAGATATATTTTAATTTAAGAACTCATAAAAATGTAGTAAGAAAAAAAGGAAGAAGGAAAAAAAACTAGAGTTCTGAAGTTAAAAGAAATGGAGACAAATAGAGTTAAACGAATAGCATACTGAAAAAAGGAAAAGTAAAATAAAATTTAAAAAGTTGCCTAGTAATTAGATTTTCCGCATTTGCTTGAGAATTGAAGTGTCCATTGTTATTGCTTTCCTTTAATTCACCATTTTATGCTGATCAAGTAATTACTTAACTAGATAGAACATGTTAAAATTATATTTTACACCAATTACACTCTCAGTGATTTGCAAAAATAGGAATGAAAATTTTGGTCTGCCGCAAGACTTTTCACAAGATTTTTTATTCAGATAGTCTTGCCACAAGTCATGGTGAATAATCATGATTTTATTATTAGATGTGTTGCTGATTTGAGAAAATATGTGGTAAAGTCCTATAGACTTGTCAAGATTTTCCGATGGATGAGTTGCCATCTGTCACGTCCTAATAATCTGGTTCATGATGGTAGTTAAGAGCTTCTACCCTTAAGCAAACCAACTCATCAAATATTCTCATTAATGAGAAATCAAGGTTTTATAAGCAAACCAAACAAGAAAGGTAAAGCGGAAGCCTTAATAAATATCTGATAAGTTAATAAATCTGAAAGCTTAAATACTAAGCCAGGGTTAGTTTACATCAGACTCAAAGCCAACAGTTAAATGGCACACTTATGTGTGTCAATATACAATAATTGGGTTCAAATCCAAACCAAAAATATTATAAGACTAGATACTACCATGAATAGTGCGACGAACAGGTCCAATAATGACCCTCGTTCCTCAACCAACGAACCTACACATAGAAATAATAACGTGTTTACCATTTTGAAAGCAGTCTGATAAATAATGTTTATGTAAGTCTGTGCAATCAAAATAAATCACAAGATAAAGATTCTTCAACGCGGATATAAAGTGAATCATAATAAAATAAAGCGTAGCTCATCGTACAATCAACCAAGGGAATCCAGCTCTTCCCTAATACTAGTAAACTGTGGGAGCCCAGATCATCATGACCACAATCAACATGTCAACTCAGTAGCATAGGCTTTCACCCTAAAAACTAGACCAGTGACAATACCATTTTAATAGAATAAGCCCTCACAACAACAAGATAGACCAGTTGTTATATTATCTAGGTAGTATAGGCACTCACCATAATAGGCTAGACCCCTGGCTATGTCAATTCACTAGCATAGGCCCTCACTATAACAGGATAGACCAGTGGCTCAATAATTTAGATACCAATAAAGCAATAATGCCATCAAGAAATGCGCTAAAGATATGAAACACAACAAAAAGCGTAACTTGATATTAAATGCATAACAACATAATGTTGGTCAGCCCTCAAGAAGGCATACTATGATGTATTATCCCAAATACATATAAATCATGATAAGATATCTCAACTAAATCAACTTTAAGCCTTGAAAGGCAATAACGATACTTTCGTAGAGGAAATCATCTAAAAAAAAGGACAAACTCACAATACTCGTCGATTAACGTATACCAAGCTAACTTCACTATATTAAGTGCATAACCATGCTTTTACTATTCCAAGTTGTTCTTAAAATTATACATTATTATCAATCCACAAATGTAAACTCATCAACACGTTATGAAATCAACTAGTAAACTCATATTAAATAGCGTTAAATCTTTGGATACCATGAAAATAGTTTTAAAATATAATATACTATACTCTTTAAAGAAAATAAAGTAAGTAGAAGTTCAAGCCTCCCTTGTTTCGCGTCCGGCCAAGAACCGAGACCATCTAAAGTCCAAAAATCCACCAAAACAATCTCCAAATGCTCCACATTCCAAAATATGATTCTACATGTCAAAATAGGTTAGAGTACCAAAGCCCATGACTTTAGGACGAAATCAACAAAAGTCAACTCGGGCCCACATACCTTAATCCCGAGAAAATTACTCTTCCAGGTTACCCATATACCCATGAATGCAAAAGTACAATTAATTTTTCCAATCGAAATTCATTTATCTCACCAAATCCCTAATTTAGCAATTTTAGGGTTTATGCCCTAAGTCGATTATTAATCCGTACATCGAATTTCAAATTTAAATATATATTCACATAGCCTATCCGAATACATATTTATACATATAAGATTTGTCAAAGTTGAAGTCCATTTACCCTTTCAAATCCCAAAAGTACTCAATTTTTGGCTTAGGTTGTAAATCCCCAAATTAGTCATAAAAGCTCAAGATTTAACATTAAAGTCACTTCAAATTCAAGTATAATAATTATAAGATGATAGAGAGTCAATACTTTGAAGCCTATGAAGAAATTTCACTAAAAAATCTAAGCCCCTCAAGCTCCTCTCGCCCACAAATGGTGAAAGATAGCTGAAAATCGCAAAACTCAAGTTTATGTAGAAACTAAAATTACTCAGCGCTATCGCGGTCAAGCCAGCGCTATCATGAAGAACAATCCTCATGTTAGACAAGTCATCCTAGAAATTACTTAGCGCTATCCGAAAACCCTTCGCAATCGCGATGTGTAAACCAAACATTTGAACCAGCCAGCACCAGCAACTTTTCAAATTCACCTTTTTGTCTATAAATATCTCATATGACCTCGGAATTCGACGATTTTTGTTTCTATGAATGAAAAATAAAGATACACATCTATGAGAATATTTAAATCCCAATTTCAACTATTGGAATACCAATTGAGGGGAGATGTTCCCAACTTTCTTTAATGGACCTTGTAGACACATGAATTTTATTGAATTTAATTCAATAAATGAATTGATTTAATTCACGATTTATTAGTCCAAGGTCCCTGCCACGTATCAAATGATGTGGTACCAAGTCAAATCAAGGGCCAATGAAACTATGACATGTGAATAAATGATGTAGTATGTCTATTCAAATTGATAGCCAATCAAAATCATCCAAGTGTCCAATATGACATGTCTTGGCCAATTAAATTTATTCTTATCACATAGCTTTTGTGATAGGTTCGATGACTCAAGTGGACCAATCAAATCAAAGTAAGTCCATTCCCCTAAAACTATAAATAGAGGGGTTACATAACTCTTGAGGACATATTCAGAAGTTGGTGAAAGCTCCCATCCACCAGTGGAGAAATCAAGGAGGAGATACAGAGAAGTCTTCCATTCTACCGGAGATCAAGAAGCATTCCATACATCAAGAAGCCTTCCCTCCTGGCTATGACCAAGAAGTCTTCTATAAATCACAAAGCCTATCCCTCCTGGCTGTGATCAAGAAGTCTTTCCATACATATTCTGCCGCCACGTTCGTGATCAAAGCCTGCCGCCACGTTCGTGATCAAATCAAATCCATACATTCAAGAACAAGCTCCCAAGCCCTTGAATCAAATCAAATCCATCAAGTTCAAGATCAAGCTCAAAAGCCCTTGAATCAAATCAAATCCATCAAGTTCGAGATCAAGAATTAACGCCCTCGAATCAAATCCGTGAAGAGAAGAATCAGAGGACTACATCTTAGATTTAAGATATTCTAGAGATTGTAACCCGCATCCTTTTTCTTATAAATCAAATATTACTTGTGGATATTTTTTCTTGCCTTGATTATTTTCAGGCAATAAATTTATTGTCTACAAATTTTGCACGCCCGGTGGGACTATCTCTATCTCTCATCTCTTCTCTTTAAAGTACAAAATCAGCAAGATGTCTCCTAAGACTATCAATGTCATTAACTCCAAAAATGAATTGAATGCTGTCATGGAAATCATTCGCCAAATCAAAAGGAGCGAAGTTGAAAAGTTGGGCCAACAAGTACATCAAGTGTCGTCCAACTCAACTTATGCTTCAAGTACATCATCTCCAAAAGAAGTGAGATCATCTTCCCTCATTCTTAAACGAAGGTCTAGCACAACTGAGGTGGTGGAAACAACTCTGGCTCAACTTAGCAAGTCCAAAACTCGTTCCATGCTAAAGGATGATAATGTCTTCAATACTAGATCTACTCTAGTCTCTCCTCATGGCACTCCTCTATCCGATCTCTATCCAAAGGATGATCTGTGTAGTTCTTCTTCCTCCTTGGTGGTCGCACAAGCAATGACAATCGAAGCCTCTACCATAGAAGAAGAAGTTGCAAAATTGACAAAAGCAGTTGATGACTTAACAAACTACATGAAAAACCAAGATGCTCAAATTGCCAAGTTGTCAAATATATTGGAGGGCAAGGCGGAAGGAGAGCCAAGCCATGCACATGGAAAGCTCCCTGAAAATCATGAGAAGGAGAGTCTCTCTGCAAAGCAAATTGAACCCGCCAAAGAAATTCAAGTTTCTTCAGAAGGTCTCATCCCTGTTGATAAATTGAAGGACTTTATCATGGGGGCAATTCAAGATAATTTTGAGCCCCCCGCCAAATCTTTCCTCACATATACAAAGCCGTACACTCAAAGAATTGACAACTTGAAGATGCCTGCTTCCTATCAACCTCCCACGCTTCAACAATTTGACGGTCAAGGAAATCCCAAACAACATGTGGTGCACTTTATCGAGACGTGCAACAATGCTGGAACTTATGGGGATCACCTCGTCAAGCAGTTTGTTCGATCTCTCAAAGGAAATGCTTTTGATTGGTACATAGACCTCGAGCCTGGTTCTATTGACAGTTGGGAGCAGTTGGAGCATGAATTCCTTAACCGCTTTTACAGTACAAGGCGTATTGTTAGTATGGTTGAACTTACAAACACCCGCCAATTGAAGAATGAGCAAGTCATCGACTTCATCAATCGTTGGAGGAGCTTAAGTCTTAACTGCAAAGATCGCCTTAGCGAAACATCTGGCATTGAAATGTGCATCCAAGGCATGCATTAGGGCCTCCGCTATATCTTGCAAGGAATAAAGCCCAAAACATTAGAAGAATTGGCCACCCGTGCACATGACATGGAACTAAGCATGGCTACGAGTGGAAACCAAGAGCCTCCTGTTTACAATCCTTGTAAAGGTGATGAAGACATGCAAGAAACCGAAAGTGGGAGCAAGTTTGCATCCGATGATGAAATTGAAGAATCCATGAATATCAACACTTCTCCCTTGAAAGTCACCGCAAAGACGAGTAGGAAGGGAAGTGTTGAATCAACTTTTATGCGAGACAAAACAAGTCAAAATTTAACATTAAAAGAAATGCAAGCAAAGGAATATCCATTCCTCGACTCGGATGTTCCTGCCATCTTTCAAGAACTCCTTGAGTTAAAACTCATTCAGTTGCCCGAGATGAAGCGACCAAATGAAGCTGGAAAGACCGATAGTCCAAATTACTGCAAGTACCATCGCCTGATAGGTCACCCCATTGAAAAGTGCTTCATCTTCAAAGAAAAGGTCGTGAACTTGGCTCGTGAAGGAAAAATCTTGCTAGAAGAAGAAATGGCTAGCACGAATCAAGTTTCTCTTTCCTTTTGTCCATTCAATCCTACAATTGAAACAATTGAAGAATATGAAGGCAAAGACATTTCAGCTGCAGTGCTCCTCAAAGCACGAGCCTAAACTGCAAGTCAAAGTGCTCCTCGACACACGAGCTTAAACTGTATGTTACTCTTTTTTTGCATGAGTATAAACTGCATAAAAAGAAAATCACACTTCTTTCGAACTACGTAATGACTTGATCCTCTTCACCGAGGTACGTAGGCAACTTAGATTTTCATTCTAAGTTCAGTCACATAAAAAAAAACTCAAAGTCTCAAAGACCTCAAGGACATGAATAAATTGAGAAAACAATACAATTTGCAAAGAATTGTAAAATATCAATTTTGCATTAGAGCTTAAATTGCTCGATACATCAATGATGAAAAAGGGGATGAAAATAGCTCCATATAGCTACATATCATCCTATACAAAGTAACCTAAGTCATGAAAGCATTTGAAGCCAAGGATTTTCACCAACTCGTCTTGGATGCTTTCGCTATGTTTGTGTTATTTATTCAAAAAGGATGATGCCATCGTAAAATTTGGTAGGTGTATCCAACATGAAATCTTGCCACCGACGTCAGCTTACTTGCAACACTTATGATTTGGAGTTCCGAAGAATCACATGTCACATGATTTGGAAGGCCCTAGCCAAGATATGAAAATCTTGTCGCAAGTATGAAAATCTGAAAGTTTGGTGCGGCTGCATCAATTCTGAGAAATTACTGAGGAAAATGTTGAAAGACTTAAGTCTTGATATCTTCAAGAGTCATTTTATTGTGAGATCACTTTTTAGCAGTGCATACATCTCACAATTCGGACACACCTGTAAGGAGTCATGATTTGCTTTTTTCAAGATACCCAAATCTGCAACAATATGAATGTCAAAATTTAGAATAGAATTCAAAAAATAAACTGTATTAATTTCAAAGGATTCAGAAAATGATTTTGACATATGTTGTAGTCTCAGAAGTCAGCTTTCCAACGGTTCAAACGGCTTATGATTTTGACACTCCTAGCTCAAGATATGGAGTTTTCCGTGAGGTCGCGCAGGTCTGTCAAAGTCAGCGCGGGAAAAACTGCATCAATTTTAAAAATTTATTCTGGCTAATTGTGAAGGATTTTGGCCTTAAAAATTTTATATATCGCAGAAATTTGAGTTGCAATTCTACAGAATCAAGCGGCTCTTGATTTTCATACTTCTATTATGAGATGTGATATTTTTAGTAGGACTATGCAGGATTATCAAATCAACAGGGAACACCTGCATCAATTTCAGAAGTTAAGTTTGGCTAATCGTGATGGCGTTTGACCTTGAATTTTATGTCTGTTGCAGCTCTACGAATCTTGATTTATCATAAATAAGTGGGCCGTGAGTTAAACCCTTCTATACAAAACTACCATCAATTTGGTAAAGTGTGAGAAGTTGAGTAAAAAGACAAGCAGATTCTCAGCAAAATTTAGAAAATACATTGATTAAAACTACTGCATTTTTGAACTTGTTAGTTCATGTGCCATATCTTAGCTTAGAACGCTGGCTAAGATCATGTGCTTTCAAATACTCCAAGTACTTCAGTTTTTTATTTGGCCGAAATGTTATCTTTATTGGTACTTCAAGTCTTGTCGTTATATTTCGAAAAATCTGCACCCCGACAAGCCATGAAGTAGGGGGCATTTGTAGACACATGAATTTTATTGAATTTAATTCAATAAATGAATTGATTTAATTCACGATTTATTAGTCCAAGGTCCCTGCCACGTATCAAATGATGTGGTGCCAAGTCAAATCAAGGGCCAATGAAACTATGACATGTGAATAAATGATGTAGTATGTCTACTCAAATTGATAGCCAATCAAAATCATCCAAGTGTCCAATATGACATGTCTTGGCCAATTAAATTCATTCTTATCACATAGCTTTTGTGATAGGTTTGATGACTCAAGTGGACCAATCAAATCAAAGTAAGTCCATTCCCCTAAATCTATAAATAGAGGGGTTACATAACTCTTGAGGACATATTCAGAAGTTGGTGAAAGCTCCCATCCACCAGTGGAGAAATCAAGGAGGAGATACATAGAAGTCTTCCATTCTGCCGGAGATCAAGAAGCATTCCATACATCAAGAAGCCTTCCCTCCTGGCTATGACCAAGAAGTCTTCTATAAATCACAAAGCCTATCCCTCCTGGCTATGATCAAGAAGTCTTTCCACACATATTCTGCCGCCACGTTCGTGATCAAAGCCTGCCGCCACGTTCGTGATCAAATCAAATCCATACATTCAAGAACAAGCTCCCAAGCCCTTGAATCAAATCAAATCCATCAAGTTCAAGATCAAGCTCAAAAGCCCTTGAATCAAATCAAATCCATCAAGTTCGAGATCAAGAATTAACGCCCTCGAATCAAATCCGTGAAGAGAAGAATCAGAGGACTACATCTTAGATTTAAGATATTCTAGAGATTGTAACCCGCATCCTTTTTCTTATAAATCAAATATTACTTGTGGATATTTTTTCTTGCCTTGATTATTTTCAGGCAATAAATTTATTGTCTACAAATTTTGCACGCCCGGTGGGACTATCTCTATCTCTCATCTCTTCTCTTTAAAGTACAAAATCAGCAAGATGTCTCCTAAGACTATCAATGTCATTAACTCCAAAAATGAATTGAATGCTGTCATGGAAATCATTCGCCAAATCAAAAGGAGCGAAGTTGAAAAGTTGGGCCAACAAGTACATCAAGTGTCGTCCAACTCAACTTATGCTTCAAGTACATCATCTCCAAAAGAAGTGAGATCATCTTCCCTCATTCTTAAACGAAGGTCTAGCACAACTGAGGTGGTGGAAACAACTCTGGCTCAACTTAGCAAGTCCAAAACTCGTTCCATGCTAAAGGATGATAATGTCTTCAATACTGATCTACTCTAGTCTCTCCTCATGGCACTCCTCTATCCGATCTCTATCCAAAGGATGATCTGTGTAGTTCTTCTTCCTCCTTGGTGGTCGCACAAGCAATGACAATCGAAGCCTCTACCATAGAAGAAGAAGTTGCAAAATTGACAAAAGCAGTTGATGACTTAACAAACTACATGAAAAACCAAGATGCTCAAATTGCCAAGTTGTCAAATATATTGGAGGGCAAGGCGGAAGGAGAGCCAAGCCATGCACATGGAAAGCTCCCTGAAAATCATGAGAAGGAGAGTCTCTCTGCAAAGCAAATTGAACCCGCCAAAGAAATTCAAGTTTCTTCAGAAGGTCTCATCCCTGTTGATAAATTGAAGGACTTTATCATGGGGGCAATTCAAGATAATTTTGAGCCCCCCGCCAAATCTTTCCTCACATATACAAAGCCGTACACTCAAAGAATTGACAACTTGAAGATGCCTGCTTCCTATCAACCTCCCACGCTTCAACAATTTGACGGTCAAGGAAATCCCAAACAACATGTGGTGCACTTTATCGAGACGTGCAACAATGCTGGAACTTATGGGGATCACCTCGTCAAGCAGTTTGTTCGATCTCTCAAAGGAAATGCTTTTGATTGGTACATAGACCTCGAGCCTGGTTCTATTGACAGTTGGGAGCAGTTGGAGCATGAATTCCTTAACCGCTTTTACAGTACAAGGCGTATTGTTAGTATGGTTGAACTTACAAACACCCGCCAATTGAAGAATGAGCAAGTCATCGACTTCATCAATCGTTGGAGGAGCTTAAGTCTTAACTGCAAAGATCGCCTTAGCGAAACATCTGGCATTGAAATGTGCATCCAAGGCATGCATTAGGGCCTCCGCTATATCTTGCAAGGAATAAAGCCCAAAACATTAGAAGAATTGGCCACCCGTGCACATGACATGGAACTAAGCATGGCTACGAGTGGAAACCAAGAGCCTCCTGTTTACAATCCTTGTAAAGGTGATGAAGACATGCAAGAAACCGAAAGTGGGAGCAAGTTTGCATCCGATGATGAAATTGAAGAATCCATGAATATCAACACTTCTCCCTTGAAAGTCACCGCAAAGACGAGTAGGAAGGGAAGTGTTGAATCAACTTTTATGCGAGACAAAACAAGTCAAAATTTAACATTAAAAGAAATGCAAGCAAAGGAATATCCATTCCTCGACTCGGATGTTCCTGCCATCTTTCAAGAACTCCTTGAGTTAAAACTCATTCAGTTGCCCGAGATGAAGCGACCAAATGAAGCTGGAAAGACCGATAGTCCAAATTACTGCAAGTACCATCGCCTGATAGGTCACCCCATTGAAAAGTGCTTCATCTTCAAAGAAAAGGTCGTGAACTTGGCTCGTGAAGGAAAAATCTTGCTAGAAGAAGAAATGGCTAGCACGAATCAAGTTTCTCTTTCCTTTTGTCCATTCAATCCTACAATTGAAACAATTGAAGAATATGAAGGCAAAGACATTTCAGCTGCAGTGCTCCTCAAAGCACGAGCCTAAACTGCAAGTCAAAGTGCTCCTCGACACACGAGCTTAAACTGTATGTTACTCTTTTTTTGCATGAGTATAAACTGCATAAAAAGAAAATCACACTTCTTTCGAACTACGTAATGACTTGATCCTCTTCACCGAGGTACGTAGGCAACTTAGATTTTCATTCTAAGTTCAGTCACATAAAAAAAAACTCAAAGTCTCAAAGACCTCAAGGACATGAATAAATTGAGAAAACAATACAATTTGCAAAGAATTGTAAAATATCAATTTTGCATTAGAGCTTAAATTGCTCGATACATCAATGATGAAAAAGGGGATGAAAATAGCTCCATATAGCTACATATCATCCTATACAAAGTAACCTAAGTCATGAAAGCATTTGAAGCCAAGGATTTTCACCAACTCGTCTTGGATGCTTTCGCTATGTTTGTGTTATTTATTCAAAAAGGATGATGCCATCGTAAAATTTGGTAGGTGTATCCAACATGAAATCTTGCCACCGACGTCAGCTTACTTGCAACACTTATGATTTGGAGTTCCGAAGAATCACATGTCACATGATTTGGAAGGCCCTAGCCAAGATATGAAAATCTTGTCGCAAGTATGAAAATCTGAAAGTTTGGTGCGGCTGCATCAATTCTGAGAAATTACTGAGGAAAATGTTGAAAGACTTAAGTCTTGATATCTTCAAGAGTCATTTTATTGTGAGATCACTTTTTAGCAGTGCATACATCTCACAATTCGGACACACCTGTAAGGAGTCATGATTTGCTTTTTTCAAGATACCCAAATCTGCAACAATATGAATGTCAAAATTTAGAATAGAATTCAAAAAATAAACTGTATTAATTTCAAAGGATTCAGAAAATGATTTTGACATATGTTGTAGTCTCAGAAGTCAGCTTTCCAACGGTTCAAACGGCTTATGATTTTGACACTCCTAGCTCAAGATATGGAGTTTTCCGTGAGGTCGCGCAGGTCTGTCAAAGTCAGCGCGGGAAAAACTGCATCAATTTTAAAAATTTATTCTGGCTAATTGTGAAGGATTTTGGCCTTAAAAATTTTATATATCGCAGAAATTTGAGTTGCAATTCTACAGAATCAAGCGGCTCTTGATTTTCATACTTCTATTATGAGATGTGATATTTTTAGTAGGACTATGCAGGATTATCAAATCAACAGGGAACACCTGCATCAATTTCAGAAGTTAAGTTTGGCTAATCGTGATGGCGTTTGACCTTGAATTTTATGTCTGTTGCAGCTCTACGAATCTTGATTTATCATAAATAAGTGGGCCGTGAGTTAAACCCTTCTATACAAAACTACCATCAATTTGGTAAAGTGTGAGAAGTTGAGTAAAAAGACAAGCAGATTCTCAGCAAAATTTAGAAAATACATTGATTAAAACTACTGCATTTTTGAACTTGTTAGTTCATGTGCCATATCTTAGCTTAGAACGCTGGCTAAGATCATGTGCTTTCAAATACTCCAAGTACTTCAGTTTTTTATTTGGCCGAAATGTTATCTTTATTGGTACTTCAAGTCTTGTCGTTATATTTCGACAAATCTGCACCCCGACAAGCCATGAAGTAGGGGGCATTTGTAGACACATGAATTTTATTGAATTTAATTCAATAAATGAATTGATTTAATTCACGATTTATTAGTCCAAGGTCCCTGCCACGTATCAAATGATGTGGTGCCAAGTCAAATCAAGGGCCAATGAAACTATGACATGTGAATAAATGATGTAGTATGTCTACTCAAATTGATAGCCAATCAAAATCATCCAAGTGTCCAATATGACATGTCTTGGCCAATTAAATTCATTCTTATCACATAGCTTTTGTGATAGGTTTGATGACTCAAGTGGACCAATCAAATCAAAGTAAGTCCATTCCCCTAAATCTATAAATAGAGGGGTTACATAACTCTTGAGGACATATTCAGAAGTTGGTGAAAGCTCCCATCCACCAGTGGAGAAATCAAGGAGGAGATACATAGAAGTCTTCCATTCTGCCGGAGATCAAGAAGCATTCCATACATCAAGAAGCCTTCCCTCCTGGCTATGACCAAGAAGTCTTCTATAAATCACAAAGCCTATCCCTCCTGGCTATGATCAAGAAGTCTTTCCACACATATTCTGCCGCCACGTTCGTGATCAAAGCCTGCCGCCACGTTCGTGATCAAATCAAATCCATACATTCAAGAACAAGCTCCCAAGCCCTTGAATCAAATCAAATCCATCAAGTTCAAGATCAAGCTCAAAAGCCCTTGAATCAAATCAAGTCAAATTCACATATTCAAGATCAAGCTCAAAAGCCCTTGAATCAAATCAAATCCATGAAGCGAGATCAAGCATTAACGCCCTCGAATCAAATCCGTGAAGAGAAGAATCAGAGGACTACATCTTAGATTTAAGATATTCTAGAGATTGTAACCCGCATCCTTTTTCTTATAAATCAAATATTACTTGTGGATATTTTTTCTTGCCTTGATTATTTTCAGGCAACAAATTTATTGTCTACAGACCTTAAATCAAAACTTAACCAAACAAGCTTGGAATTTACTTCCAAAAGTTACTACAAGACATAACTGATCATATGAATCTATAGGATTTGACCATTTTCAAGCGGAGCTCGCTTACCAAAAATGATAAGAAAAGTCCACTTTTGAGTCATAAATGGTTCAAAAAGATGTATTTCATTCTCCATATCAAATGACTTTGAAACCGATCCAAACCTTTCACACACTTTATAAATAAATTATAGGAACTATCTGCAAGCCTAGTTCATTAAATAAACTTCTAACATGCAAAACCACGATACCGGTTCATAATTACTATAAATGAACTACATGTTCAAAATGATCAAATGACCTGTGAATTCGGTTATGATTGCGCTTATAGTTTCCAAATGATATTTCGACCTGTTGAAACTGATGGATTTATATTCGGAATCTGCTTACCCATTGTGACGCGATATTTCACATTTCGCTACTTGTAACGGTTCATAAGGATTTTTTTCATCACAAAACCATGCAAAAATGAAGTCCAAATGACCCCACCATTTGCACGCTAAACATATCACTGTAGTTTGAAGTCATAGGGTCAAGTCATTACAAGCACAAGTCATGACAAATAGCTAGCACTTTAGTACAAAATGTGTTATAGCTTTGAAAAATTTATACTTCCTCTGCCCCAATTTATGTGACACAATTGCTATTTGGGGAGTTTACGACATGGTTCTTCTATCATATTTTTCTTACATATTTAATAAAAAATTTAAATTATAATTTATTATGACTTATATAAGTACATTTTATGTAGTCATATAATTTTTTAAAAAAAAACAATTGAATAACCAAACCCATACGGTTAGTCGAACCGGAAGGAGTAGGGGTGTGTAAAACCGAACAGGTATCGACAACCAATCTGATAACGATAATGATAAACATAATGGTGTGATCAGTATATCATTATATCTTCGATAGGGGTATTGATTTTTTATACAAATAAGATATTAGTAGGATAACGATATTTATATATGTTTAAGGATACCACACCGATATACCGATAAGGTATTTTCTTTTCATTTTAATATTTTTGTCTACTAGTTTGGACTTTGGATGGTTACTACTATGGATTGTTTTGTTTAAAACCTTTTAGGTTTACTGGTTTGAAATTTGGATGGTTACTACTTTGAATGGTTTTGTTTAAGATTTTAAATTCTGTTTTGTTTAAGACTTTATACTAGTTTGGATGGTTTTATTTAACATTTTAAGTCCTGTTTAGGATAGTTACTACTTTGGATAATTTTGAATTATTATCGGTTACTACAAGTAGTAGCTGTTAAGTTAGTAATGTGATGTTTTAGTTATTTACTAGTTTGATGGATGGTAGTAGTGTTACAAGTTACTAAAACTAGTAAAGTGGTAATGTTACGGGTTTTTAAAAATTATTCAAACATCCATACCAACAATAGTTATAGGTAATATTGACAATTGAACAGTTAAGGATCGATACCGATAGCTTATCAGTACAGATATTTATTTTATATATTTACATACCGAAAATCAATATATCGATAAGCTTGCTTCAGAACCATACAAAACCATGAACACCCCTACGAGGGAGTACTAAAGTCCTAGCAATTCCCTTTGGTTTCCTGATAGATGGCTTGCTAGAAGTCATGAAGAATCGTTAGGACTTTAGTGCAAAATGTGTTGTAACTTTAGAAAAAATTATATTGAAATTCTAGTGAATTGTCACAACTCGCCAGTATTGTTGTTGACGGCCAATTTTTTGTCCCTCGTATACCCTGTCATCTCAAATTACTATATTTGAATTTAAAATACCAAAATGATCTTTCGCTACATTAATCACATTAGTACCATGCATTAATTGTGTATATATTTATATTTTACTCCCTACATTTATATTAGTTACTTAGATGTGATTACATTTACTTAATTAACGACTAAATTACATCTATGTAATCCACATAGACAAGGAAGAGCTAATCAAAGGCATCCACCTCACCCCCTGATCCACTATACTGCCTACATGGCATCATCCTAGCTGTCCACACATTGATCTAAGGGACAGGATCAAAACATGCCTTTTTTAACTGTAACACAACCCCAATTCCAAAATCCTACTTCATTTTTCCTCATTGAAAGAAAGAAACCATGTCGTCCTTTCTCTCATCACTCTGTCACTCCTCTGTGTCAATATCCCAGTGCCACACCTTCTCCGGCCATCCCACCGGCGAAATGACTACCCCTTACATTTTTCAAACTTCCTCAACACCCTCTATAATAATTGATGCGATCCGGATTAGCACTCGAAGCCATGGAAGATTCACAATCAATATTAGGAGCTTGGAGTGTTTTAAATGGGTTTGGAAGCTAAGAATCAAGTCAAAGAATGTACAAAAGAGCAAATGGGAGCTTGCAGGATTTTGGTTGCACGCGATTGGGAGCAAGGAGACGCAGCCGCGGAGAAGCACTCAGTTAATGTTTGCGACCACGAGATACTTAGATGCAATCGCAATGAAGCTTCAGGATACATGATTGATGTTTTGCATTTTATGCCAATGTTTCCTTAATATTTCCGCATGTTTGAGCTTGTTATTCGCTCGTTTTATAGTTTGTGAATGTGGTTTTACACTGATTTGATGTCGTACGTGTGTAGGTTGTTACGCAGTGCATTTGGAACTCTTAGGAGCTTGGTTTAGCAAGAATTGATTGGAAGTTGATTGAGGATTGGATTGAGCACACGAGGGCACGACACGAGCAAGATTTCGGACCAAGGAAAAAGGCAAAATGGCTGGGCGCTTTGGGGCACGTGGCGCGCCAGTTATAGCGCCCAGTGCCTCAGCGCGTTTTCTCATGCGGCGCGTGGCTGTAGCGCCCAGATTTCGACGGCTTCTGGTTGTTGTCACGCGTTACGAGGCGCGAGGCTCCCGTTATAGCGCCCCTTGTGCGCATTTTTACTTCCTATTCCGTCTAGCATTGGGTCTAACTTATTACTAGGTGTTTGTAAACATTATAAATAGTCCTTTACTTAGTTTTTGAAGGGAGTTCTGACTTTGGAGCAATATTGAGAGCAACATACTCATTGAACAAGGGTTTATTCCTAATCTTTCATCTATTACATCAATTACTTCATTATTACACCAAATCTTTGCCTTGTGATTATGAATATGTGTGGCTAAACATTACGTTCTAGGGTTAGAGTATTACATGAAGGTTGATTGTTTGAAGATTGATTCCCATTGATTGAATCCCATAACGGGTTACTTATTCTTTCTTGATTTCACTTGTATAATTGTTAGAGCTCGATAATTATGCATTATCTATGGTTTTTAGATTGAACTCGAAAGAGGGAATTTAATTACGTAATAAGAAAGAATAGAACTAGTTTGTGAACCCGGGCATCGGGGAACCAATTTGCGAGTAGGATAGACATATACTTGCTTGCCTAGTTTAACTCAGTACAGAATTCGTTAATGCGTGCATGTGATTTAACCCATAGACATATAGGGATTGAAGTAGCTTGCATAGATTGTGAAGAACTGAAAGGTTTTCACAGTTACATTTACTCTGTCAGTTAGTAACCCGGAATTTAAGAAGTGGAACCAATTGGATACATCAACTGGATTGTTCGTAACTCTGACCCTGGACCTTCCTCTTAATATTGTTAACAACCAAAGTATTGCACCATTGCTTGACTACACTTCTAGCACTTTAATTACTGTTTGTCAGTTATAAAAACTCTCACCATCAAAGAAAAAGACCCCTGGATAGTTTGTTAGAAATTGTTCGTTAAGTATTAGTCTGCACAGTCCTCGTGGGAACGATACTCGATTTTATCACTTTATTACTTGTCGACCACGTATACTTGCGTGTGCGTTGGGAGCAACAAGTTTTTGGCGTCGTTGCAGGGGACTATTACTGACTAATTTCTTTTTGAACGATTACTTAATTCCTATTCAGGTTTAATTTTTTGTTGAGTTTCTTGTGCTGTTTCAGGCAACAGGTTTTGCATGCAAAGGAATAAAAAGGACGAACCACTCGCACCTTTTGATCCCGAGCCTGAAAGAACCTTGAGAAGGGTAAGAAGGGAAGCGAGAGATCGAGAAGCACTAGCAATCGTACCTGCTTCTTTACCCATTGAAATGGCAGAAGAACAAGCAATAGCAGTGCGAGATGTTGCTCTTCCCAGCCTGGGGGGAGTAGCGTCAAGTATTGTGAAGCCCGCTATTACCGGGCACTTTGAGATCAAGCCCGGCATGATTCAGTTGCTGCATGTGACGGGGCAATATGCTGGATTACTTCATGAGGATCCGCAGCAACACATTCAGAACTTTCTGGAGATCAGTGATACTTATACACCATCGGGTGTGCCTACTGATTATGTTTGTTTGACTCTGTTCCTGTTTTCATTGATTGGGACAGCAAGGAAGTGGTTAAAGGCTGAAAAGCCTGGGTCTATCACTACTTGGGAGGATTTGGCTAAGAAATTCTTGGCTAAATTTTATCCGTCTGCCAAGACAGCCAGGCTGAGGAGTGAAATCATGTCATTCAGACAGTTAGAAGGAGAATCCTTGTATTCAGCCTGGGAGAGATTTAAGGCTCTATTGAGGGATTGTCCACACGACAACCAATCCAATGAGGTTATTGCACACACTTTTGTTGAGGGGTTGAATGCACACACTAAGATCCTGGTAGACGCTGCTGCTGGAGGTCAAGTACTGGCTTTAAATTTTGATCAGATTTATGATTTACTTGACAAGTTTTCGCAGAGCAATCCTGATTGGCAGGGTGTTGGTAGAGCTACTGCGCAGAAATCTGCTGGGATACTTCAATTGGATGCAGTTTCAGAGCTAAGGGCGAAAATGGATGCTATTTCCAATCAAATCAGCAAGCTAACTCTGTCGCAGACTCAACAACCAGCAGCTCCAGTGCAACAACTTCAAGTCTTTTGTGAGGTTTGTGGAGAGGATCATGCTACTGACATCTGTCCATCTAATCCAGAGTCAGTGTACTATGTGGGTAATCAGAACAGGTCACAGGGTCAGAATCGCAATCAATATGGTAACAGCTATAACACGGGTTGGCGTAATCACCCAAATTTTTCTTGGAGGGATAGTCGTGAGCAGCCTCAAGGCAATGAGAGATCCCAAAATGCACCACAGTAGGGGTCACAGTCGCAGACTCAGCCACAGCAGTCTAATTCAGTTGAGGATATGCTTAAGAAAATTCTTGCAGGGCAGCAAAAGCTCATGGATGATTCAGCATCTCAGGCACAAACAATTAAAGATTTGAGCAATGCGCAGAAAGATCTTGAGAGACAATTGGGGCAGCTAGCTGAAGCACAAAATAATAGACCTCGGGGTGCTTTACCGAGTGATACAGAGAAGAATCCTAGAGAATTTTTGTAAGCTGTTACTTTGAGGAATGGAAGAGCTCTGGAAGAAGTTCCCCCAAAGCCAAAGAAGCCTGTTGGTGAGTTAGAGCCCAATGCTGATAGGGAAGTGGAGAAAGAAGCAGAGAAAGTGATAGCAAAGCAGCCCGAGTCTGCTATTGTGAGACCACCACCACCTTTCCCTCAGAGACTTCAGAAGCAGAAAGTTGATGCAGCATGCAAGAAATTCTTGGAGATATTGAGTCAGATTCAGGTAAATATTCCTTTGGTGGAGCTTTTGCGGGATGTTCCCAAATATGCGAAATACATCAAGGACATTGTTGCTAACAAGAGAAGACTGACTGAGTTTGAGACAGTTGCACTCACTAAGGAGTGTAGTTCCAGAGTTAGAAGCAAGCTTCCTCAGAAATTGAAGGATCCTGGCAGCTTCACCATTCCCTTAAAAATTGGGGAACATGAGGTTGGTCGAGCTCTATGTGATTTAGGTGCTAGTGTGAATTTAATGCCTTCTTCAGTTTTCAGGAAACTAGGCCTGGGTGAGCCACGACCCACTACTGTGACTTTGCAGCTGGCTGATAGATCATTGACATGCCCCGAGGGGATTATTGAGGATGTGCTTGTACAAGTGGGTCAGTTTATATTACCTGTGGATTTTATTATTCTTGATTATGAAGCTGATCCTGAGGTTCCTCTCATCTTGGGAAGAGGATTTTTGGCTACTGCTAATGCTGTTATTAGAGTCAGATCTGGAAAGATGATCATGAAGGTAAATGGGGAAGAAGCCGTGTTTAATGTGTTCAGAGCTACCCAGCTTCCTTCTCATTATGAAGAGTTGTCCATGGTAAAAGTGATAGATGATGAGTTGACTGCTGATGAGAGGTCATTCTTGGCTTCTAATGTTGATTCTTTAGAAAGGGCACTCTTATGTGATGATGATGATATCCTGAAGGATGACGATACTGAAGAATATGTAGAGGTTCTTAATATGCAGAGTAGATTCATCCCAGGGTGGAAGAAATTTGAGGAGCTTGATAGACCGTTGACCTTAACTCCTGCTAAACCGTCTATTGAGAGAGCTTCCAATCTTGAGCTCAAACCTTTACCCGCGCATTTACGTTATGCTTATTTGGGTGAAGGTAATACTTTGCCTGTGATCCTTTCTTCTTTGTTGTCTGATGTGCAGGTTGAGAAGATGTTGCGAGTATTGCGAGAGCGCAAGAGAGCTATTGGCTGGACTATTGCTGATATTAGAGGGATTAGTCCTTCTTTCTGCATGCATAAAATTCTCCTGGAGGAAGATCATAAGCCATCCATAGAGCAGCAGAAGAGGCTAAATCCAATTATGAAGGAAGTGGTGAAGAAAGAAGTTATCAAGTGGCTGGATGCTGGTATTATTTTTCCAATCACTGACAGCATGTGGGTGAGTCCAGTGCAATGTGTTCCTAAGAAAGGGGGCATGACAGTGGTGAAGAATGAGCATAATGAGTTGATTCCTACAAGAACAGTTACAGGGTGGCGAATTTGCATTGATTATAGGAAGCTAAACAAGGCCACCAGGAAAGAACACTTCCCACTCCCTTTTATTGATCAGATGCTGGATAGACTTGCAGGGCACGAGTATTACTGTTTCTTGGATGGGTATTCGGGCTACAATCAAATTGTGATAGCCCCTGAAGACCAAGAGAAGACTACTTTTACTTGTCCATATGGCACCTATGCATTTAGGAGGATGCCATTTGGGTTGTGTAATGCCCCGGGGACTTTTCAGCGGTGCATGATGGCTATTTTCACTGACATGGTGGAAACATTTGTGGAGGTATTTATGGATGATTTCTCAGTGGTTGGTGACTCTTTTGATGAATGTTTGAAAAATCTTGACGCTGTGCTGAGCCGTTGTGAAGAAACAAATCTGGTGCTGAATTGGAAAAAATGTCACTTTATGGTTCAAGAAGGCATAGTACTTGGGCACAAGGTGTCAAAGCAAGGGATTGAGGTTGACAAAGCGAAGATTGAGGCTATTGAGAAATTACCACCACCTATCTCTGTTAAGAGGGTGCGTAGTTTCTTGGGACATGCAGGGTTCTATAGACGTTTCATAAAGGACTTCTCCAAATTTTCCACTCCCTTGTGCAAATTGTTAGAGAAGGATGTGAAATTTGTGTTTAATGATGCTTGTCTCAAGGCATTTGAAGAGTTGAAGAAAAGGTTGGTGACCGCACCAATCATCATTGCTCCTGACTGGTCTTTGCCATTTGAATTGATGTGTGATGCGAGTGATAATGCTATTGGGGCTGTTCTAGGCCAAAGAATTGGAAGAATCTTTCACTCCATCTATTACGCAAGCAAGACACTTGACGCAGCACAGTCTAATTATACCACCACTGAGAAGGAGTTGCTAGCCGTAGTTTATGCTTTTGATAAATTCAGATCTTATTTGGTTGGCACTCGTGTTGTTGTCTATACTGATCATGCCGCAATCCGATATTTGTTTGAAAAGAAGGACTCAAAGCCTAGACTCATTAGATGGGTTCTCCTACTGCAAGAGTTTGATGTTGAAATTCGAGATCGCAAGGGGACTGAGAATCAAGTTGCTGATCATTTGTCAAGGCTGGAGAATAGAGATCATGTAGATGAGGGGCTTGAGATTAAAGAGGTATTCCCTGATGAGCAACTTTTTGCTCTAGATGCAGCTGAGGTGCCATGGTATGCTGACATGGTGAATTTACTTGTGAGTAATGTGTATCCCCCTGGGGCTACCGCTGAGCAAAAGCGTAAACTCCTTCATGAGAGCAGATTTTATGTGTGGGATGAGCCCTATTTGTACAAGATAGGAGTTGATCAACTAGCTAGGAGATGCATTCCAAGGGAAGAAGTAGAGCCGATTCTACAGAGCTGCTATTCCTCTCCTTATGGTGGCCACCTTGGTGGAGATCGAACAGCTGCAAAGGTACTTCAGTCTGGTTTCTTTTGGCCTACTTTATTTAAAGATGCTCATGCATTAGTGAAGCAATGTGATCGTTGCCAAAGAACGGGTACTATTACTAAGCGTCACGAGATGCCTTTGAACAATATTTTGGAGATTGAGCTGTTTGATTGTTGGGGTATTGATTTTATTGGTCCATTCCCACCTTCTATGGGCCATAAATACATCCTCGTAGCAGTTGATTATGTATCTAAATGGGTGGAGGCCATTGCACTTCCGACAAATAATGCGAGTGTGGTGGTGAAGTTCGTGAAGAAGAATATTTTCACTCGTTTTGGGACACCGCGGGCTATAATCAGTGATGAAGGTATGCATTTTTGTAACCGGTTGTTCAATAAATTGTTGGCTAAGTATGGGGTTCGCCACAAGGTGGCTACTGCTTATCATCCCCAAACTAGTGGCCAAGTGGAAGTGTCTAACAGAGAGATCAAGAAAATCCTTGAGAAGACTGTGAATGCCTCGGGGAAGGATTGGGCTATGAAGTTAGATGATGCTCTCTGGGCCTATTGAGCCGCATTCAAAACACCTATTGGAACCTCTCCATATAGGCTCGTTTACAGTAAGGCCTGCCACTTGCCGGTTGAATTAGAGCACAAGGCGTATTGGGCAATTCAAAAGCTCAACCTTGATATGGCCTTAGCGGGTGAGAAGAGGATGCTCCAATTGCATGAGCTTGAAGAGTTCCGGTTCCATGCGTATGAAAATGCGAAATTATATAAGGAATGGACAAAGAAATGGCATGATAAGCACATTGAGCGTCGTACTTTTGAGCCCGGGCAGCTGGTATTGTTGTTCAACTCGAGGTTGAAATTATTCCCGGGCAAGCTGAAGTCGAGATGGTCGGGGCCTTTTGAAGTTGTTCGTGTTACCGCACATGGAGCGGTTGAATTGAGAGCCCCGGATTCTGAGAACACATTCTTGGTTAATGGTCAAAGGGTGAAACGTTATTGGGGAGGTGCGGTGAATCACCGCACTTCCATTACTTTGAGGGACCTTTGATTTATACCCGTTGGGCCACGACGTTAAATAAGGCGCTTCTCGGGAGGCAACCCGAGCTTGTACTTGTAATAGTTTAGTAATTTTTTTGTTTTATAGTGTCACATAGTTTGTTGTTTTTGTGTGTCGTTTTTGCAGGAATCGGGTGAGCTAAACAAGGTGAAATTAATGCATTGAGGGGTATGGGACGTCTCAAGACATGTCCCGCGCTTGGGTTCGCACTTGGAATCAGAAATTGGTGCGAAAAAACGTGTTCGGGCGCGTTTGGGAGTGCCCCGCGCATCCCAACGCGGACAATTAGAGCTGGAAAAATTGGCCTGGCGCGTTTGGGAGCGCCCCGTGCCTCCCAACGCGCCGGGTTTGGCAGAATGCAAGTAATACTCACCGCGTTTGGCCCGCGCCGCGGTGCTTAACGCGCCCAGCCAAGTTTTTTATGTTTTTCGGGTCAAACGGGTCTTGACCCGCGACCCGATCTCCCCCATCCCCTTATACCCAATTTCTATACTTATTCCTTCACTATTTTCACTCTAATTACTCTCTAATCACTCACCAATTCACCTCTAACACTTGGAATCATTCCAAAGCTTGTTGCAATCCACTCTAACACATTCAAGTAAGTAAATTCCTACTCCTCTCTCTCAATAACATGTAAGTTGAGCTCATTCTTGTTCATGGAAGGTTTCTTAGCTAGTTACAAGTTTATATCTTGTGCTTAAATTGTTCATGGTGCTAGATAGATAGCTAGTGACTTGTAAAAAGAGATCTCCCAACAATTTGGGAGGGTTGGCACATTCCAAAATTCATTGAACTTGATAGTTTCAAAGTGTGCACACCAAGTGTTTGTGAAAAAGCCTCAATGATAAAAATTCAATAACATTGTGAATTCTTGAGTAGCAATGCATTCCTTAGGCTTATTATGGACACTAAGTGTCGCACACATATAAGAATTGATCAGATGCACCCACACTAGCTTAATCTTGAAAAATCAAAAACGTGGCATACTTTGTCCGAAGCTAGTTTTGTTTAAGTGTGGGGTTGCTCGCGCCATTGAGTTAAGAGTTTGACACATAGAGTGTGTGATAAGTGTGGGGTAGTACCCTACCAATTGAGCTTGAATTGTATTTTTGGTGATTAGCTATCCATCTCACATTGATCTATTGTTGTGTAGGGACCATGGTGACCACACCTCATAAAGCTGGTTCTTCGTCCGCCTCGGCCCCGAGGAGAGCACTCCAAGCCAGGCCTTCTTCTTCAAAGCAAAAGGGCAAGGCACCAGCCAAGCCCAAGGCAAAGGCAAAGGCAAAGTCTAAGGCAAAGATGCCTAAGGACGCGGTGCCGATACCACGTCCCGAAGGAAAGACACAATATGGCATCACTTTTGTAAAGAGAGGTGAGTGCCAAACGTGGTATAAGAATGTGAGGCTTGCGGGGTACATCCCCGAGCAAGCAATTGATAAGAGGAAGGTTATGCAGAAATATCGAGGGGGTGGCCGAGGCGATAATTGCTTTAAAGTGGGACTCGGTATTTGAGAGTCCGGGGCACGCCAACCTTGATTTGGTGCAAGAGCTTTATGCTAACTGGGAGCCGGACGACGCATGGAAGGAGGATGATATGGTCACGGTGAGGGGGGTGAGAGTGAAGCTGGATCATACGGCATTGAATGCCTTTCTGGGGGTCGAGGACCCTGATTATGATGATATGAAGGATTTCATTAAAAAGCCGGACTACAAGGCTCTGCGAGACACACTTTGCGGCGAGAGCTTCACTCATAAGTGGGCGCCCAGTGCGGCCGGAAGACACAAGTATATGAACTTCTCGCAGTTTCTTAAACCGGCTCGTGTGTGGATGCGGTTTATCAATACACGCATATTACCATCTTCTCATTATTCCGAGGTCACCAAGACTCGGGCGTGCATGGTATACTTCTTTATGACTGGGAAGCCGGTGAATATAGGCTACTACATGTTGCGAGTGATGAGGGAGCAACGGAAGTTAGATTCATGTAGTCGCTTGTATTTTGGGAACATCCTGACCCGATACTTAGAGGAGGCTGGTGTCCCCGTAGATGAGATTGGGGATCGCATTATCCCTGACATAGGGAAGCCTTTTGATATTTCCTCGGTCAAGGGTGTGATCACTACTGCACCGGTGAAGCTGACGGCTGACGAGTGGCGGGAAGCAGACGCCAACTTGTCTGCGCGTCAGTATTTGATGATGGAGCAGATGGCCCGGCGGTCGGGCGTGGATTTTGCAGCTATTGATCGCACTGTCCCTCTACTGGAGACCTCGAAGTGTTTGCTAGGCATGACTCGAGCAGTCGTGGTGCCTCCGGAGGAGGATGAGAACACGGATTCGGATGTTGTTGCTAACGATCCGGACAGTGAGGTTGAGGCGACTGATGCTGAGGGCGGTGGCTCTGATGAGGAGGAGGACTAGGTCCACACTCCTGCGCACCACCGGGATATCAGGGCAGTTTTCTTTTACTTTTGCACTTACTTCTTTGCCGCACTGGGGACATTGCTTAGTTTAAGTATGGGGTGGGGTACTGCCCTTTATCTATTTTTGAGGTTAGGGATGCATGTACCGTAGGATTTTTCTTTTGTCACTTGACTTTGTTTTGATTTATTTCTTGCTTTAATATATGAAAAAGAAAAAAAATTAGAAAACCAATGAAAAATTCCAAAAAGATTTTCCTTTTAGTTTTATTAGTGGTACATGTCATCCGCCCCGTGGTTTTTCTTATGGCCACGGTTCTTTTCCACGGGGAGGCCTTTGAACCGGGTAGTTTTTTATTTTTAGGATTAGGATAGTTAGTTGTAGATGGCCCTAAACGAAGGAACTAGGTAGAATGCTAGGTGCCTTTGATTTGTTTGATACCGGTGGACTTGAATTGATTGCATGTGCTATTTGTGGCGTCCTTGGGTTTTAATTGTGATGCATGCCTAGGAAAAAATAGAACAACCCCCTTGAGATGCTTGAGTCCGCTTGCTTGACTTGATTGTGAACTTTTGTGCATTAGTGCTTAAATTTCCACAAGTTGCATTCTAGATGCTTGATTGAGAGTTGTTGATGGAACCTTTTTGTGTGGATCATGTGCAATGTGTGTGTGAGGCATGTTCTTGTTTGCTCCATGTTGCATATTAATGTCTAGAACTTGCCCCGTGTGTGTGAAAAGCGAAATCCTAGGTTCGCTCTAGTCGGGAAATGATACAAGGCCTTCTCTTGATTTGCCTACCCTTACATATATATACCTTGGAAAAAAATTATTGTTGTGATTTCTTTGACCCTTTTTGTTAGCACCCACAACCCGAGCCTACCCATTTGTTCTAAATTATCTCTTTTGGCCCTTTACTCCTTTAGCACTTTAGTTAATATTGTGTTGTTGTTTTGGAGTTGTGGTTGGATTTTGGGAGGTTTTTGAGTGGAGCTAATGAAGGGGAATAATTGTTAAAATTGTGAAGTAGTGAAAAGCATTGGCAAGGTTGGAAGATAATGAAATTGAAAAAGAAAAGAAAAAAAAAAGCAAAGTTGAAAAGAAAGAAAAAATTGAGAAATAAAAAGAGAAAAAGATATCCATTCCTTGCTAGTGTGTGCTCAAAAAGAAAAAATGCTACTTGTTGAGAAGGTGTATGTGTGGAAGTGTTGATTGGGTGGCTTGTTGAGAATTGTGATGAAATATTTGTTATGTATTAAAGTGCTTAGGGAGGTAGTCACTATTACCATATGTATCCTACCCGCCCCTTAGCCTATATTACGACCTTTCTAAAGTCCTAGTTAATCCCGATTGGAGTGAGCTTACATTAGTGGAGTCCTACACTACGGGCAAGCCTATGGTACGTTGTGTGTGACATGTGAGGTTTTCATGAGAGTGAGTGAATTCATTTGTTATTGCCCCCGTTCTATTCATGATATCTATTGTTGTGTGTGATCTTTTGGGGGGACACTCTTTTGCTTCATATTGGTGAGGGCACGTGGTTTGCATGAAATAGATAAAGTTGATGGTTCTTGGTTGAGTAGATAGGTGTGATTTTGTGGGAGCATGGTTGCAATAAGTTGAGTTTGTGCATTTGAGCTATTTTGGGGTGGTTGTTCTCATATTTTTGGTTTTGGTAAATTGTTGGCATGTTGTGGATCTATAGTAGTCATGTGTGCATTGGTTCAATGGTCGGTATCAACCATAGTCATAGGCAGACCTGTTTTACCTAGGTTGGGAAGTGAGATGTGACTTGCTCGAGGGTGAGCAAAGGTTCAAGTGTGGGGTGGTGATGTTTGGCATTTTATGCCAATGTTTCCTTAATATTTCCGCATGTTTGAGCTTGTTATTCGCTCGTTTTATAGTTTGTGAATGTGGTTTTACACTGATTTGATGTCGTGCATGTGTAGGTTGTTACGCAGTGCATTTGGAGCTTTTAGGAGCTTGGTTTAGCAAGAATTGATTGGAAGTTGATTGAGGATCGGATTGAGCACACGAGGGCACGACACGAGCAAGATTTCGGACCAAGGAAAAAGGAAAAATGGCTGGGCGCTTTGGGGCACGTGGCGCGCCAGTTATAGCGCCCAGTGCCCCAGCGCGTTTTCTCATGCGGCGCGTGGCAGTAGCGCCTGAATTTCGACGGCTTCTGGTTGTTGTCACGCGTTACGAGGCGCGGGGCGCCCGTTATAGCGCCCCTTGTGCGCATTTTTACTTCCTATTCCGTCTAGCATTGGGTCTAACTTATTACTAGGTGTTTGTAAACATTATAAATAGTCCTTTACTTAGTTTTTGAAGGGAGTTCTGAATTTGGAGCAATATTGAGAGCAACATACTCATTGAACAAGGGTTTATTCCTAATCTTTCATCTATTACATCAATTACTTCATTATTACACCAAATCTTTGCCTTGTGATTATGAATATGCGTGGCTAAACATTACGTTCTAGGGTTAGAGTATTACATGAAGGTTGATTGTTTGAAGATTGATTCCTATTGATTGAATCCCATAACGGGTTACTTATTCTTTCTTGATTTCACTTGTATAATTGTTAGAGCTCGATAATTATGTATTATCTATGGTTTTTAGATTGAACTCGAAAGAGGGAATTTAATTACGTAATAAGAAAGAATAGAACTAGTTTGTGAACCCGGGCATCGGGGAACCAATTTGCGAGTAGGATAGACATATACTTGCTTGCCTAGTTTAACTCATTACAGAATTCGTTAATGCGTGCATGTGATTTAACCCATAGACATATAGGGATTGAAGTAGCTTGCATAGATTGTGAAGAACTGAAAGGTTTTCACAGTTACATTTACTCTGTCAGTTAGTAACCCGGAATTTAAGAAGTGGAACCAATTGGATACATCTTCTGGATTGTTCGTAACTCTGACCCTGGACCGTCCTCTTAATATTGTTAACAACCAAAGTATTGCACCATTGCTTGACTACACTTCTAGCACTTTAATTACTGTTTGTTAGTTATAAAAACTCTCACCATCAAAGAAAAAGCCCCTGGATAGTTTGTTAGAAATTGTTCGTTAAGTATTAGTCTGCACAGTCCTCGTGGGAACGATACTCGATTTATCACTTTATTACTTGTCGACCACGTATACTTGCGTGTGCGTTGGGAGCAACAATGATATGATCTCGAGACCCTAGGCGTGGTCGCGTTGAAGTGCGGCAAGGCCAAATTTCGAGAATTAGTATTATGGGCTATTTTGTCCATTTATCATTGTATTTTTATTAGCTACTATAAATAGCTTAATTCTAGGGTTTAATCATTAGCTAGTTTTTTATTGAGAAATGATGAACTCTTTGGTGAGTGATTGTGTGGGTATTAACCCTTAGTCTTTTCTTGGTTCTCTTTTGAATATCTCAAGTGTGAGATGCTTCTTGTGTGAGTTCAAGTTTCTTTTCTCCCTTGGATTGTTAACCTTCTCTTGATTGTTAATTAGTAGGTATAAGCTTGATATATTAGGTTGACTAGTTACATCTTTACTTGTTTTCTATCCATTCTTTCTTCAAATCTATCTCTAATTTTTCTTCTATCTTAAAATTGTGGTTTTAATTTGTGTCTTTTAATTGCTTGTCTTCCAAGTTTTGTAGTGTTCTTGAGGGTTGAAGAACATATTTTTTCAATTTGCTTGAATCTCCATTTTAAGATCATATCATTACCCTATGTCAATTTCACCAAAAAGAGAGGTTTCAAGTTTGACACCTCTTTGATTCATCACTGTCAGCTGAGAAATCGGTAAACGAAGAAAGATCTTTGCAAATTGAGACGAGGTTACACTAGCACAACGAGAAATAATGATTCTCACAAAAAGGTGAAGCCAAATCTGGAGGATTTAAATTTATAACAACACACACATAGACAGAGGCAAAGAAGACCTGCGCACAAATCTGTGAGACAAGGAAACAACAGGTCAAAGCGATTTGATACAACATTAAAACGGGTATACCTCTTCATTTTATATACTTTTTCTTTTCTCCTGGATTTGCCTATAATTTATATGAACCTATGTGACAATATGCTTGCGTACATGCCTATTGTTATCTTGACTATTAAATTGCAGAAGTACATGCCCCTTTGACTTGATGTGCATATATGACTTCATGTTTAAGGTCCTTGATAAATTTTAGATGAATGCTTCCACTGATATGCATATTAAAGTAAAGGTTTAGTCGTTTGCGATTTTGTTTGGTTCATCTTTAAACTGTGAGGATAGCATTATCTGTAAAAGGATAATCGCAGAAGCTGGTATTTTGATATATGCACAAGATTCAGTGATTGTAGAAAGAAATCTGCATAATCTTGAGACGGGTAGTATGGTTAAGCGGATAGGCAAGCTGTTAAACACTCTTGATAAACAAATTGACTTGAAATTCATTCTTACAATATATGAATGCATATGTTTGTGTAAATATGTGTGTGAACGTTTGCAAGTAATTAGTGAAACCAATCTTCTTTGGCTCAAAACTTAGTTTCCTTCGTTAAGTGTTTAACCGTCAAAATTTTAGGGTGGGAACACTATTTTTCACTTCCCTCTTCGTTCTCTGATCTACTAAATAATTGTGAAAAAAAGTATCTTTTAGTCTTTAAATTTTTTAATGGGAAAACTTTTTCTTAGGAGATTGACATGTTGTAAAATCCCGTTAGTTTGGCTAACTGACAACTTAATTTCCTACTATCCTACAATTCTTTTCACTGATTTTTGTTCCTTTTTACACTCAAAATCCGAACCTAAAAAACCACCCTATTCTTTTATTATATGAGAAGCCCCTCTCATCCCTTATTACTCACGCTGAAAAAACCAAACAAAAGTACTCTCTAAAAGCTCTAGTGTTCTTCTTTTCTTTCTGAGTGTTCTATTTTTTGGCTTTGTTGGCTAGAAACCAAAACAAAGCTCTTGGCTCATTGTTGCCACTTGATTCACTCACCCTTTTTTATAAGGCAAAAACTACGGAAGCGATAAACAAGATAAAATTGTTCAAGTAGCAATGAAGAACGATGTTTCATTACATCCTGAACGAAGATCAATAATCACCTACACTATGCAACTATCCTCAAGAATCACGAGGTTCTTGCAAATAGAATGATCGGAGTGGATTGAAGTTCAACTTGGAATCTTCCAATTTAAATCAAGCTGAAATCAAGGGTTTCATGAGAGAGAATTCTCATGTGTTTTTGTGTATTCAAAGTAGTGTAATGAATTCAAGATATAATGAAGACTCTTATAGTCTTCTACAACATAAAATGAAAGGTCTAAAATACCCCTAAAGTGGGTCAAAACAATGTAAGCCACTTAGGGCTAAAGTTGGAATTACGCATCAAAATAGTAGGAAATTCGAATGGGCTTAACAGTGAGTAGGCGTCCCGCCCATACTGGGAGACGGTCTGCTTCTGTTGAGTTGTTCTGAGGCCTTCAGTGAAGTAGGCAGTTCGCCCAAATACAGGAGCGGTCCGCCTAGTGAAAGTCCTGAGGCTTCTAAATTTCATACTTAGCCAAATTTTGGCTCTTTTTCAACCAGGCGGTCCGCCCCTTTCTGTGGCTTCTTGAGACGTCTCAAAATATGCCTCGGATGCCTTTTCTTGTAGCCTAGATGGTCCTCCTTAAATGGTGCTCCAATACATGATCTTCACGGCGCTTCCGGAGCTCCCATCTTCCACGTCCTAGCCTTTCCATACCAAGTGAAGGTGAGCATCATGGATTACTTTGGCTTGGCTTCTAGTAAAGGGTCTTGTGGTGGTTTTTCCCGCATCATCCTCCCCTTCTTGAGAAGATTTCGTCCTCGAAATTAAGGCGTCGTCCTCCATGGCATCATCACCTACATCAAAAGGAGCCAAGTCACTAACATTGAAAGTATTTGAAACATTGTACTCACCGGGTAAATCAATCATATAGGCATTGTTGTTCATTTTGGATAGTACTTGGAATGGACCATCTCCTCAGGGTGCCAACTTCCTTTTCCTAAGGTTTGGAAACCTCTCTTTGAGAAAGTGCATCCACACCCAATCTCCTTTCTTGAGTTCCAACTTCTTCCTTTCCTTGTTCTTCTTGAAGGCCACCTTAGCATAGGCTTATTCCAAACTCTTCCTTGCCTTGACATGGATCTCAAGCATTGGCTTAGCTCGGCTTTCACTTCAAAACTAACAACCATATCTTTGGGCAAAGGGGTTAGATCAAGAGGAATTAAAGGATTAAAACCATAAACACACTCAAATGGAGTCATGCCAATCATGCTATGCAATGTATAGTTATAAGCAAACTCCATAAGACGCAACTTGTCAACCCAAGTCCCGGCCTTACCTCGGGTCATAGCTCTACGTAGAGCACCCAAAGTTCGGTTCACCACCTCGGTTTGACCATCCGTTTGAGGGTGGTGGGACGCAGAAAACAACAACTTAGTGCCAAGAGTACCCCAAAGACATCTCCAAAAATGACTAAGGAACTTAGAGCACCTATCACTCATAATGGTTTGAGGCACACCATGCAACTTTAACACAATATCAATGAATAAAGAAGCTACATGTTGTGCATCATGACTCTTTTTACAAGGAATGAAGTGAGCTATTTTGGATAACCTATCCACGCCAACATAAATGCTATCATGTCCCCCCTTAGACCGTGGCAATCCCATAATAAAATCCATAGAAATATCCATCCACGGCCTAGTAGGAATAGGGAAGGGAGTGTACAAACCATGGGGGTTCAACTTGGACTTAGCATGCTTGCAATCGAAACAAGAATTACATAGTCGCTCAACTTGCAACCCCATCTTTGGCGAATTGAATTGCTCCATGAGAATGGCCAAGGTTTTGTTTCTCCCAAAGTGACCCATCAAGCCCTCACAATGTGCTTCACGAACAAGCAACTCTCTCCATGAGGACTCGGGCACACAAACTCTACCATTCTTAAAGATATAGCCATCAACCTATTGGTACTTCTCAACTCTTTCTCCCTTCAGCTTAGGGTCTTGAGCATACATCAACTTAATACTCTCAAAACCCATGAGCTTGGAAGCAAGAGTGGTGGCTAGAGCAAACTTCCTAGAAAGTGCACCGACCACAACATTGTCCTTCCCTTTCTTGTAATGAATTATATAGGGAAAAGACTTAATGAACTCCACCCATTTGGCGTGTCTTTTGTTCAACTTCTCTTGGCCTCTAAGATGTTTGAGTGACTCATGATCACTCTTAATCACAAATTTTCTAGGCCATAAATAGTGTTGCCAATGAGCTAGAGCTCTCACTGGGGCATACAACTCCTTGTCATACGTAGAGTAATTCAAGGTTGCATCTTCAACTTCTCACGAAAGTAGGCAATGGGTTTCCCTTCTTGCATGAGAACACCCCAATACCCACCCCCGAGGCATCACATTCAACCTCAAATTCCTTTTCGAAGTCAGGCAACTGCAACAACGGGGTGGTACTCAACCTATTTTTCAACTCTTGGAAAGGCTTCTCTTGAGGCTCTCCCCACACAAAGGGTTTTTCCTTCTTTACCAACTCGGTGAGTGGTCCGGCAATGGTGCTAAAGTCTCTAACAAATCACCTATAGAAACTAGCAAGGCCATGGAAACTCCTAACATGAGAAACAATAGTAGGAGTTGGCCAGTCTCTAATGGCTACAACCTTGGACTCATCTACTTCTACACCATTGGCACTAACAACAAAACCAAGAAAGACAACCTTTTCAACACAAAAGGCACACTTCTTAAAATTGGCATAGAGCTTTTCGGCTCTTAGCACTTCAAGGACTTGACTTAAGTGGCCAACATGATCATCTATTGATTTGCTATATATCAAGATATAATCAAAATAGAAAACCACAAATTTGTAGATAAACGGCTTCAAGACATGGTTCATCAACCTCATGAAAGTGCAAGATGTGTTGGAGAGGCCAAAAGGATCACCAACCATTCATAAAGACCAAACTTGGTCTTGAATGCGGTCTTCCACTCATCACCCGGTTTCATCCGGATTTGGTGGCAGCCGGACCTAAGATCTATCTTAGAAAATATACTAGAACCACTCAATTCATCAAACATGTTATCAAGTCTAGGAATGGGATGACGATAATTTACCGTTATCTTGTTGACCACACAACAATCAACACACATCCTCCATGTCCCGTCCTTCTTTGGCACAAGAATGACCGGTACGGCACACAGACTCAAGTTTTCACGGACCAACCCTTTGTTAAGCAACTCATCCACTTGCTTTTGCAACTCCTTGGTATCTTCAGGATTGCTCCTATAGGCCAGCTTGTTTGGGATTTGGGATCCCTGGGACAAAGTCTTTTTGATGTTCAATCCCCCTCAATGGAGGAAGACCACTCGGCATATCTTCCGAGAACATGTCCTCAAATACCTTCAAAATATTCTCAATAGCACTAGGCAAAGGGTTAGGGTTAGAAGAATAATCACAATCGGAATTTAGAACCATACCTTTGTGCACTAGGCAAATGGGCAATTTTGTGCCATCATTACCTCTCAAGTACTCACCCGGTTGCATCATGGCATAAATGCCACCAGTAGAAGATGGTGGAGTCTCGACCAAAGCTCTAGTCTCCATGGGGGACTTAGTTTTAGCCGCTTCTTTCAACTCCTTCATGCGCCTATAGTCATCACTCACTTGCTTCGGTATCAAGGGCATGAGCACATACTTCTTGCCCTCATGTTTAACTGTGTAAGTGTTGGCTCGGCCATCATGAACCACATTCTTGTCATATTGCCAAGGCCTACGAAACAAGAGATGGCAGGCTTGCATTGGCACCACATCAAACATGTGCTCATCTTGATAGTTCCCAATCTTGAACTTTATCAAGACTTGCTTCACCACCTTCAACTCCCTACACTCACTTAACCATTGTAATCGGTAAGGGTTTGGGTGTTTAAGGATAGGCAATTTCAATTGTGAAACAAAAGATTGGCTCACCACATTTGCACAACTACCCAAGTCAATAATCACGGAGCACACTTGTCCCCTCACTCTACACCTAGCATGGAACAAGTTCTCCATTTGTATATCTACCTCCTCCTCATTCACCATGACACTCAAACTACGACGTACCACTAGAAATATATTAGGATCATCACCCTCTGCCGCATTCTCCTTACCCTCATCTTGCTCATCTCCCTCAACTACTTCACCCTCGGGCTCACTTTCTTCCTTATACACCAACCCATCATCCATGACTATCATTATTTTTCGGGTAGGGCAATCTTTGGTAAAGTGGCCATAACCCTTGCACTTGTGGCATTGGAAAGAAGAAGAAGAAGAAGAAGAAGTATTGAATTGAGGTTTAGAGTTACCTCCCACTTCTTTGAAGTCACTTCTCGGGGTAGCCTTCTCAAAAGGCTTCTTCACATCACAACTTCCACTTGTACCACTTGTGTTTGGGCTCTTCCATTCTTTGGGTTGAGTCATGAGAGTAGAAGTAGTACTCCTATAGCGAGGGGAAGTAGTACTCCTATAGCGAGGGGTCTTCTCTTCTTTGAGCCACTTTTCGGTGAATGAAAGATGTGTAACCTTAATTGAGAAGCAATCTCTCGGTTTAAGCCATTCTTGAATCGAATGATAGCTTGATCCTCATCTTCTGTTTCCATGTTAAGGGCCATTCGGTTATTTTCAAACTCGTTGAAGTACTCATCAACCTACTTGAAGCCTTATTTCAACTCATAAAGCCTTTTGAGTTGTTCTTTCCTGTACTTGGGTGTCACATATTTGGTGCTCATCACCTCTTTCAATTCTTTCCAAGCAATGTTCACGGGCATCCCGACTCTTCTTCTTTACCTCTTGACGGATTCCCACCAAGTGGAAGCATATGACTCAAATGAAGCAATGGCATAAGTGGCTTTCTTCTCCTCGGACATGTCATTTGTATCAAACACCCGCTCCAATTGAACCTTCCACTCTAAGAACTTCTCTGGATCACTAGTCCCTTTGAAATGTGGGATAGTGATCTTCACACTATTTAGGTTATTGTCACGACCTCCACAGTTTGGTTCCGGTTGACCCCGTAGTAGTCATCAACTTCATCATACTCACGCCTCAAGTTCCTCCCCACATAACCCCTTGGAGGTCCACGACCTTGCCCACGACCTCTATCCATTCCCCGGCCCCCATTCATCGCCCTCCTAGCATCAAAGTCATCATAATTTTCACCAAGTCTGGGGCCCTCCCATTCTTGAGCCTCAACAACTTGCTCAAGGGGTACTACAATTCTACGGGGTCTCATGAGTGAAACTTCACCTTGGGGATTGCCCAAGGGTTGGGGATTGCCCAACATTCTTTCACGAACAAGAGCTTCTTCTCTAAACCGTTGTTGAAGAGCTAGCTCGGCAAATTGATCCGGCCTCACGGTTTAGCCATCACTTGTGCCTTCCCTGGCATCTTTATGGACACTCGGGGTCCTTTCTCTTTCAGGAGTTTCCATCTTTAAGCTTATAGACTTCACCTTGGCTAAGAGAGTAGCCAAGATTCTTGTTGGGACCTCAACGGTATCTTTTCCTTATTCTTCCGCCATGTACCTACAAGCAATCAAAAACAAGAAAAGAGATTAGTATAAGTCCTCACGCACTCCCTCACTATTCAATGTCACTCGGGTACACTCAAGTTGGGGTAGGTTCACTCATGATTGATTCAAAAGGCTTCCTCGGAGCTGAACAGCCTCCTCTGCAACTAAACAATTCCACAAGTTCCAAGTGCTCTTAGGGAAGAGTGGAGTTAATGGGACTCTATGTTCGTTCGGCTTTATAAGTGAGCACGTGAGCCAAAGAAGTTCTACGAGTCTTCTTGGAGTTTTTAACCAACAACACGCACGAGTATCCTAAGCGCTCAATGAATTAGTACTAATCAAGTAGGAGAATTATTCTCAAAGTACTAACCGGAAGTAACGGAAGCAAAAGAAACACGAAAACCTACGAAACGAACTACCCGGACAACCCTTCAGGAGTGGGCAGTCCACCTCTGCAGAGTGGGCGGTCTGCCTATAGCATAATCCAGAGAGCTGATTTCAAAGGGGGCGGTCCGCCGCTTGGACTAGGCGGTCCGCCTCTTGGACTAGGCGGTCCGACTACTATGTTTTTCAGCACAGTCCAAAAATCGTGTTCTTGGCTTTTGGCACCCAATTTTCCAATGTTTTCAAGGTGTTTTGCCAATCTAAAGGTACCTCAATGTGTTTTCAACTACTACAAGCAAACCCCAATGATTTATAACAACACCCAATCAACACAAATCCAAATAAAGAAATTTTGAGCAAATTCTAGGGTTTTTAAAACTTTGGAGATTTGATTTTCAAGATTTTGATTCACAACTTTAAAACATGTTTTGAGGGTACCCAATCAACGGAAATACAATAACAAACAATCTGCAATAACAAACATCAAAGAAATCATCATAACACAGAACAGCTAGCAATTTTTTTGTGATTTTCAAGTTTTTGAATTTTTTTCTTCTTTTTCAATAAAACAAGAACAAGAGCATAAACAACAACAAGAACAAAGATAAAAGCACGCTGAACAAGGAACAAGGGTTTGTGAGAACAATACCCGATCCTTGCTCTGATACCAACTGATAAGGGCAAAACTACGGAAGCGATAAACAAGATAAAAACGATACGAGACTCACGCGATTGTTCAAGTAGCAACGAAGAACGATATATTGTTACACCCCAAATGAAGGTCAAGAATCACCTATGCTATGTAACTATCCTGAAGAATTACGAGGTTCTTTCAAATAGAATGATCGGATCGGATTGAAGTTCAACTTAGAGTCTTCTAATTAAAATCAAGCCAAAATCAAGGGTTTCATTAGAGAGAATTCTCATGTGTTTTGTGTATTCAAAGTAGTGTAATGAATTCAAGGCAGAATGAAGACTCTTATAGTCTTCTACAACATGAAATGAAAGGTCTAAAATACCCCTAAAGTGGGTCAAAACAATATAAGCTACTTAGGGCTAAAGTTGAAATTACACATCAAAATAGTAGGAATTTCGGATGGGCTTCACAGTGAGTAGGTGCCCCGCCCATATTGGATGGCGGTCCGCCTCTGTTGATGTGTTCTGAGGCCTTCGGCGAAGTAGGCAGTCCGCCCAAATAGAGTAGCGGTCCGCCCAGTGAATGTCCTGAGGCTTCCGAATTCCATACTTAGCCAAATTTTGGCTCCTTTTCAACCAAGCGGTCTACCCTCTCTGGGAGGCTGTCCGCCCCTTCCTGTGGCTTCTTGAGGCATGTGCCTCGGATGCTTCTCCTTGTAGCCTAGATGGTCCTCCTTCAATGGCGCTCCAATGCATGATCTTCAAGGCACTTCTGGAGCTCCCATCTTCCACGTCCAAGCCTTTCCATACCAAGTGAAGGTGAGCATCATAGATTGCTTTGCCTTGGCTTCTAGTAAAGGTTCTTATAGTGGTTTGCCCTGCATCCATTTTTCTCACTAAGTAAATGACTCTTGAAACTCATATATGTAATGCATAACATGTTAGTATAACTCTTCTTCTCGTGCATATCTATCTATTAGTCTCGGCCTCTTTTGGCCACACTCTAACCTTTTTTGGCAGTTTAGGATAGTCCATAAGAGACTATACCATACTTTTTGTCCACAGGAGAATAACAGGTCGATGCACATGAGTACCAAGGGGATTTTGTGCTAATTTGATCTTCTGTAGGGAAGAATGGCCCCCTTGGTAATCTTGTCTAGCTTTTAGAGAAGCAAGGCAATAATAATGAACTGCTAGTTCATTTTTTTAAGTGCATACATGGCACTTATTCTATCTTTAAACTTCCCCTAGACATTCTCTATTTATGGATTCATTAGGGCATCCTATCTGTACCTATATATGATCGAAAGAGGTAAGGAACATTAGTAAAAGAACAGCAAGAGCAGGTGAAAATACCTCTAGAAGCAATGAAGAAGTACACAGTAAAATTGCTATACATTAGCTACACAGGATCTACCTGTAACCTCCTTCTTTACTTGTATAGAATGGCGATAGTGCACTGCCCAAAAGATGCATGAAAAATGCAGCAATAAGATGTTGCATATTGGCTATAACATGGGCTGTTTCTTGCTTTCTTTTCTTCTATTTGTGCATGACGCTAAATCTGAAATCATGGCTAGAAGACAGACTGTTTCTTCAAAGGTTAAATCTGGATCTGCGGTTTAAAGCTAGGGCTGAGTATGTAAAAGAGAATCTGAAGTTTCAAGTAAAGCAAAGCTATTTTTGGAATTGTATCTCATAAAAAGACATTTTCTGCAAATGTCAAAAGCACGCCAGATTTTAAATCAAGGCCTATTTTTGCAAAGTAACAAAAAGTGATTGCGTTAAAGAAATTTTCTCCAAGTTAATTGATAATATGGAGGGGAGTAGGGGCTTTGGAGATCAAGCCTACAACTTATAAGTATATATATGTAACTATCTATTTTTATAAAATATCAAATAAACCAAACTTGCTAAGTTCTATGTTGCATTGTCTTATTAATGTATAATTTTTAAGATACTATAAACTCTACTAATATTTTTCTTAAGTACACTTTCATACATTTGCTTGCATAGAAATCTTTACTTATTTATGTGTGGGTAAAAATATACCACCTATGATTGCGATACGAGTTCAGTTGGTGAAGACTAGACTTAGCTTACAAGTCACCGGACGCTGAGGATATACGCCTGCTCCATGAGCCACGACCGTTCAGCAGGCACGGGCCATGGCACTCCTAGCACATGTATGCCCGTATGGGCACAACTTTATTCAATCTGCTTACGGCAAGAAATAAGGTAAAATCATCACAGGAAGACAACAAATAATGGCAAAATATTAGAATGGAAGTTAAAAGCCACAAAAGGATGAACTTCATTCAGAATTCATTCAAAATTCCCAAAATACGGGTAAGAGTTCAAGTCATTGTCAGAAATGAGGGATTAACTCTCTTTTGGGGGACTCCCCTCCGCAGCAACACTCCGCGAGGGTTCTGTTTCACGTGCTGCAGGCTTTCTTGGTGTAAGGTCATCACCACTAGTTTCTTCAGATCCCTCTTCAGGGTAAGATCCCAACTAAGCATCCGTTTGTGCCACCAGCCTAGTCATTTTCGTGATCTCAGAAACTAGATCCATATTAGGGCTCTCATGAATCTTGTGGAGAGTGACAAGCACAGCAGCTAAGTTCACATGGTCCATCTCAACCATATGACTGGCACGCAGGGAACAGATATATTATCGCAAACTTTTCTCAAGGATTCCACTTTGCCTCGCAGCATGTCATTCTCGTCCTGAAGAAAAGTAGAGAGGCTCCTAGCCTCAGAGGCTTCCTTCTCGGCAGCCTTACCTCTTTCTTCCATTGCAGATAACTACTACCGTAGAGCAACCTCAATCGCCTCCAAGCCGGTCGCTTGGACATGAAGCATTTGCCCTACGACCTTGGCTTCATGGAGAGACGATGAAAGGGCCGCCACTTCCTTCTTGTGCTTGTAGACCTCGAGCACCCATCACAACATCAAGCTAATTGGCTCACATCTGTTGCTAATTGGCTCGCATCTGTTTGAAACGATGAGTATTGTGCATGGCTAGGACCTCTTTCATTCAACTGCTCAACTTTGGCTACGAGAGGCTGCAAACTGATAACCTCACCCTGAAGAGCATCGTTCACTTCCCTCAGATGCTCATCAATACTTCCCAACGAATAACTTCATGATAAACCATCAGCCCTGAACGATCATCGTAAAGCCATTCAGAAGAAAAGTGGGGACTTAGTTTGAAGTGATAAGCCAAAAAGGAAGCAAAGCATACCTTAAGGGAAACCCCACAGCGACCCTTAGCAAGTCATGGTAGCTGTAGCCGGAAAGGTGGCGTTATATGCATAAACCAACTAGTTCGGCAATGTGATTAAGTGCGGCGTCAGGACTCTGGAACAAATAAATACCCGCTGCAATAAGGATAAAAATCTCGCGGGATCCACCTATGGGTGATGTTTGGCATTTTATGCCAATGTTTCCTTAATATTTCCGCATGTTTGAGCTTTTTATTCGTCCGTTTTATAGTTTATGAATGTGGTTTTGCACTAATTTTATGTCGTGCGTATGTAGGTTATTATGCAGTGCATTTGGAGCTTATAGGTGCATGATTGAGCAAGGAATGATTGGAAATTGATTGAGGATTGGATTGAGCACACGAGGGCACGACACGAGGCGAGTTGCGGAGCAAGGAGGAGGCTGATTTTGCCTGGCGCTGTAGGCCACATGGCGCGCCTCCCAAAGCGCCCCACTGCCTGGCGCATTTTCCCATGCGGCGCGGGCCAAAAGTGCCCAAGTTTCGACGACCACTGCTTGTCCAGGCTCGGTCGGGGGCGCGGGGCGCCAGTTATAGCGCCCCTGGAGCCAGTTTTGACTTCCTATTTCATCTACGCTTAGGTCTAACTTATTACCAGGCCTTTGTAAACCCTATAAATACTCTTTTACTTAGTTTTTGATAGGAGTTCAGACTTTGGAGCAAATTGGAGAGCTCATAACATCTTGAACAAGGGTTTTTCTTCCTTCCATTAATCTATTACTTCATTATTTTCACTATTTCTTCAAATCCTTGTGTTGTTATTATGAGTATGCGTAGCTAAATCTCTCATTCTAGGGTTAGAGAATTTCATGAAAGTTGATGTTTGAAGATTGATTTCCATTAAATTGAATCCCATAACGGATTGCTTATTCTTTCTTGATTTCACTTGTGTAATTGTCAGGGCCCGATTATTACGCATTATCTATAGTTTTTAGATTGAACTCGAAAGAGGGAATTTATTAACGCAATAAGAAAGAGTAGGGCTAGATTGTGAACCTGGGCATCGGGGAACCAATTTGTGAGTAGGATAGACATATACTTGCTCGCCTAGCTTAACTAATTACAGAATTCGTTAATGCGTGCACGTGATTCAACCCATAGACATATAGGGATTGGAGTAGCCTGCATAGACCGTGAAGAATCGAAAGGTTTTCACGGGTATATTTACTCTGTTAGTTAGTAATTCGGGATTTGAGAAGTGGAATCAATTGGAAAACTCAACCGGATTGTTCGTAACTCTGACCCTGGACCGTCTCCTTATTACTGATAACAACCAATTTTTGCTCCATTGTTTGAATTCACTTCTACCATCTTAATTACTGTTCTTTAGTTAATAAAATCCTCACTATTGGAAAAGATCCCTGAATAGTTGTTAAGAAATTGTTTGTTAGGAGTCCAGTCTGAATAGTCCTCGTGGGAACGATACTCTACTCATCACTTTATTACTTGTCGACCGCGTATACTTGCGTGTACGTTGGGAGCAACAAGTTTTTGGCGCCGTTTCCGGGGACTAAACAATTGACTGATTTCTTTTTGAACAGTTTATTATTTTCTATTCAGGTTTAATTGTTGTTTTGAGTTTTGTGCTGTTTCAGGTATTAGGTCCTGCTTGATCTTTACCTACAGGAATGGCAGCAGAACTAGCCTTAGCTGTGCGAGATGTTGCTTTCCCCAGCCTGGAGGGGGTAGCGTCTAGCATAGTTAAGCCCGCTATCACCGGGCACTTTGAGATTAAGTCCGGCATGATTCAGTTGCTGCATGTGACTGGGCAATATGCTGGATTACTTCATGAAGATCCGCAGCAACACATTCAGAATTTCCTGGAGATCAGTGATACTTATACACCAGCGGGAGTTCCTACTGATTATGTTCGCTTGACTTTGTTCCCGTTTTCACTGATCGGGGCAGCAAGGAAGTGGTTAAAGGCTGAAAAGCCTGGGTCTATCACTACTTGGGAGGATTTGGCTAAGAAGTTCTTGGCTAAATTTTATCCATCTGCCAAGACAGCCCGGCTGAGGAGTGAAATTATGTACTTCAGACAGATAGAAGGAGAGTCTTTGTATTCAGCCTGGGAGCGGTTTAAAGCTTTACTGAGAGATTGTCCACACCATAACCAATCCAATGATGTTATTGCACACACTTTTGTTGAGGGGTTGAATGCACATACTAAGATCGTGGTAGATGCTGCCGCTGGAGTCCAAGTATTGGCCTTAAATTTTGACCAGATCTATGATTTACTAGATAAGTTTTTGTAGAGCAATCCTGATTGGCAGGGAGATGGTAGAGCCATTACGCAGAAATCTGCTGGGGTACTTCAATTAGATGCAGTTTCAGAGCTAAGGGCGAGGATGAATGCTATTTCCAAGCAAATTAGCAAGCTAGCTCTGCCAAAGACTCAGCAACCTGTGGCTCCAGTGCAACAACTCCAGAGTTTTTGTGAGGTTTGTGGTCAAGACCATGCTACAGAGGTTTGCTCCTCTAATCCAGAGTCAGTTTATTACGTGGGTAATCAAAACAGGCTGCAGGGTCAAAATCAGTTTGGTAATGCTTTTTATCAAGGCAATACGAGAGCCCCGAATAATTACCACCCACTTCCAGCTCCACCACAGCAGGTTAGCAATTCAGTTGAAGATATGCTAAAGCAGATAATGGCGGGCCAGCAGAGAATGATAGCTGACACTGCAGCCCATGCACAGGCCATACAAGATCTTGCCAATGCTCAAAAGAACCTGGAGCACCAGTTGGGGCAGTTGGTGGGAGAAATAAGTACTGTTAAAAAAGAGCCTGAACAATATCTTGCAGTGAATTTAATTGAAGGTGGAGAGCTGATGGCCAAGGCTGAGGAGAGAGCTGAAATAGAAAAAGTTGAAAAAGTGGAGAAGGTAAAGAAGAAAGAAGAGAAAAAGGAGGCACCTCTACCGCCTCCACCATTCCCGCAGAGACTTATACCATCGAAGGATCTGGCCCAGTATCAAAGATTTGTGAGTATGTTGAAAGAACTTCAAGTTAATATTCCTTTGACTGATGTGTTTGAATTGATGCCATCCTTTGTGAAGTTCTTAAAAGAGATTTTAGTCAAGAAGAAAAAGCCTCAAGAGATAGATATAGTTGAGTTAGTTGAGGAGTGTAGCACAATCTTGAGCAAGCTACCTCCAAAACTTCAAGATCCTGGGAGGTTTACTATTCCTTGTACCATTGGAGGGCATAATATCACTGGGGCCTTATGTGATTTGGGTGCGAGCATAAATCTCATGCCTCTATCTGTTTGTAAAAGGTTAGGGCTAGGAGCAATCAAGCCCTCTTCAGTTACTCTTAAGATGGCGGATGGATCACTCACTCATCCCGATGGTAAGTTGGAGGATGTGCTGCTTAAAGTTGGTAAGTTTACATTCTCTGCTGATTTTGTAGTCCTAGATTATGAAGAGGACCGAGAAGCTCCAATCATTTTGGGGAGACCATTCTTAGTCACCTCGAAGGCAATTATTGACATGGAGCTGGGTGAGATGACTGTTAGAGCGCATGGAGAAAAGGTTACTTTCAAGGTGTATACTGAGAAGGAGCACATAGCTAAGGTTGAAGAGTGCTCTATGATCGAATGTGTCAGACAAGAACATGGAAGTAAACCACATGTGAAGTTGAAGAGGGGTTCTCTCAAAGAAAGAAAGAAAGAAAGCAAAGGTTCGGCGTAAGAAGAGAAGACATAAATGCTGGAAGTGAGCTAAAAGTGTCGTCGTGCCACGACGTTAACTAAGGCGCTTCTCGGGAGGTAACCCGAGTTTGTACTTGTATTATTTTATTTATAGTGTCACGTAGTTTTTGTTTTTCTTTGGAAACAGGTTCATGTAATGTCGAGTTTAACTGTGGGGTGTCCTTACCCCTGCCTAATATTGATGATCTGATGAGGGAAGTCTGAGTACCTCATACTATATGGAAGTTTGGAGGATGCTAGCACCAAGGACTAGAGTCTTCAGGGAAGTTTTCTTTACCCTTGCACTTTATTATTTTTAGCACTGAGGACACTGCTTGTTTTAAGTGTGGGGTGGGGGAACTCCCCTTTATTTTTGAGGTTAGGGATGCATGTACCGTTAGGATTTTTCCTTTGTCACTTGACTTTATTTTTATTTGTTTCTTGCTTTAATAAATGAAAAAAAAAATTTAGAAAACTAATGAAAAAAAATTCAAAAAGATTTTCTTTTTAGTTTATTTAGTGGTACATGTCATCCACCCCGTGGTTTTTCTTATGGCCTCGGTTCTTTTCCACGGGTAGACCTTTGAACCGGGTAGTTTTTTATTTTTAGGATTAGAATAGTTAGTTATAGGTGGCCTTAGACGAAAGGAATAGGTGGAATGCTAGGTGCCTTTGATTTGTTTGATACCGGTGGACTTGAACTTGTTGCATGTGCTATTTGTGGTGTCCTTGGTTTTAAATTGTGATTCATGCCTAGAAAAAATGGAATGACCCCCTTGAGATGCTTGAGTCCACTCACTTGACTTTGTTGTGAACCTTTGTGCATTAGTGCTTAATTTTCTACAAGTTGCACCCTATTTGCTTGAGTGAGAGTTGTGACGGAATCATCTTGTGTGGACTGTGTGCAATGTGTGATGTGAGGCATATTCTTATTTTACTCCATGTTTTCATATTGGTGTCTAGAACTTGTCCCATGTGTGTGCAAAACGAAATCCTAGGTTTGCTCTAGTCGGAAAATGATACAGGCCTTCTTTTGATTTGCCTACCCTTACATATACACCTTGACTTGATTGTTGTAAATTCTTTGACCTTTTTATTGGCACCCACGCCCCAAGCCTACCCACTTGTTCTAAATTGTTCTCTTTTGTCCCTTTACTCCTTAAGCAATTTAATTGATAATGTTGTTTTATTGTGGAGTTGTGGTTGAATATTGGGAGGCTTTGAGTGGAACCAATGAGGGGAATACTTGAATGAATTGTGTAGTGGTTGTTATGAGCATTGGCAAGGTTGGAAAGTAATGGATAGAAAAAGAAAACAAATGAAAAAAAAAAAAAGAGCAAAGTTGGAATAAAATTTGGAAAAAGAAATAAAGAGAGAAGAATATTCATCCTTGCTAGTGTGTGCTTAAAAGAAAATTTGCTACTTGTTGAGAAGGTGTGTGTGAAGTTGTTGTTTGGGTGGCTTTGATGAGACTTGTGCCTAGATTAATTGTGATGTATTAAAGTGCTTAGGGAGGTAGTCACTATTACCCATATGTATCCTACCAACCCCTTAGCCTATATTACAACCTTTTTAAAGTCCTAGTTAATCTCGATTGGAGTGAGCTTACATTAGTGGAGTCCTACACTACGGGCAAGCCTATGGTACATTATGTGTGACATGTGAGACTTTCATGGGAGTGAGTGAATTTGTTCTATGTATTGTCCCCGTTCTATTCATGATATTCATTGTTGTGTGTGATATTTGGAGGGACACTCTTTTGCTTCATTTTGGTGAGGGCACATGGTTTGCATGAATTAGGTGAAGTCGTGGCTTCTTGGTTGAGTAGATAGGTGTAATTTTGTGGGAGCATGGTTTCAATGAGTTGGGTTTGTGCATTTGAGCTATCTCGGGGTGGTTGCTCTCATGATTTTGAGTTTGATAAATTGTTGGCATGTTTGTTGGACCCATAGTAGTCATGTGTGCATTTGTTCAATGATCGGTATCAACCATAGTCATAGGAAGACCTGTTCTACCTAGGTTGGGAAGTTAGTTGTGACTTGTTTGAGGGCGAGCAAGGGTTCAAGTGTGGGGTGGTGATGTTTGGCATTTTATGCCAATGTTTCCTTAATATTTCCGCATGTTTGAGCTTTTTATTCGCCCGTTTTATAGTTTATGAATGTGGTTTTGCACTAATTTTATGTCGTGCGTATGTAGGTTGTTATGCAATGCATTTGGAGCTTTTAGGCGCGTGATTGAGCATGGAATGATTGGAAATTGATTGAGGATTGGATTTAGCACACGAGGGCACGACATGAGGCGAGTTGCGGAGCAAGGAGGAGGCTGATTTTGCCTAGCGCTGTAGGCCACATGGCGCGCCTCCCAAAGCGCCCCACTGCCTGGCGCATTTTCCCATGCAGCGCGGGCCAAAAGCGCCCAAGTTTCGACGGCCACTGCTTGTCCAGGCGCGGTCGGGGGCGCCAGTTATAGCGCCTTTGGAGCGAGTTTTGACTTCCTATTTCGTCTAGGCTTAGGTCTAACTTATTACCAGGCCTTTGTAAACTCTATAAATACTCTTTTACTTAGTTTTTGATAGGAGTTCCGACTTTGGAGCAAATTGGAGAGCTCATAACATCTTGAACAAGGGTTTTTCTTCCTTCCATTAATCTATTACTTCATTATTTTCATTATTTCTTCAAATCCTTGTGTTGTTATAATGAGTATGCGTAGCTAAATCTCTCGTTCTAGGGTTAGAGTATTTCATGAAAGTTGATGTTTGAAGATTGATTTCCATTAAATTGAATCCCATAACGGATTGCTTATTCTTTCTTGATTTCACTTGTGTAATTGTCAGGGCCCGATTATTACGCATTATCTATGGTTTTTAGATTGAACTCGAAAGAGGAAATTTATTAACGCAATAAGAAAGAGTAGGGCTAGATTGTGAACCTGGGCATCGGGGAACCAATTTGTGAGTAGGATAGACATATACTTGCTCGCCTAGCTTAACTAATTACAGAATTCGTTAATGCGTGCACGTGATTCAACCCATAGACATATAGGGATTGGAGTAACCTGCATAGATCGTGAAGAATTGAAAGGTTTTCACGGGTACATTTACTCTGTTAGTTAGTAATTCGGGATTTGAGAAGTGGAATCAATTTGAAAACTCAACCGGATTGTTCGTAACTCTGACCCTGGACCGTCTCCTTATTACTGATAACAACCAATTTTTTCTCCATTGTTTGAATTCACTTCTACCATCTTAATTACTGTTCTTTAGTTAATAAAATCCTCACTATAGAAAAGATCCCTGAATAGTTGTTAAGAAATTATTTGTTAGGAGTCCAGTCTGAATAGTCCTCGTGGGAACGATACTCTACTTATCACTTTATTACTTGTCGACCGCGTATACTTGCATGTGTGTTGGGAGCAACAATGGGCTCTGTAACTGTGGCATTAGCTCCAACAACCTCTTTATCGGGACGATGCTGAAGAGGGGAGTCAATCAATTCAGGAGCGGAAGTCTTAGTGGCAGGCTCTGTGCAGGAGCAATTGATAGGATGTATGAAGTGGTTGAATGGAAGAATGGTTGAAAGGGTTAAATAAACCTTGAACCAGATCTTCAAAGTGAGCAGTTAGAATAACAACCTCATCTTCCACACTGGCCTCCACTTCAACTTTAGGACCCTTGTTAACAAGATGTCTACACTTACGTAGAAGGGCCAGGCTCCGGAGTAACGGCAACAACGGGAGGATTATCAACCTCAGGCTCAGGCACCCGTAGGACTTCCTCAGTATCAAAGATGACCAAAGGCGTCTCATCAATTACAACCTTTTTTAGATTGTTGGACCTCTTTCTTTTAAAAAAGCGAGAGCTACTAGCTCTCAACGACTCTGTCAGCAAAGGCCATCACATTAGGAAAAGGAGCAATGTACAGAGCAATAATCGGAATTTCTCTCAGTTCAGGCATAAGGCGACGGGAGAGTCATGTAAGAAGAAAGAGATCTCAGGCGCAGTTAAGAGACAAGCTTTCTGGTTGCTCAAAAGAGAATGACGTACCATGATCTTTTTGTTTGCCAACCATTCATATTGGCTAGGGCCACAAGGTTTATCGTCTTGGCAAGATTCTTGGCGAAAATCGTGGTCACCCATGCGGCCAATACGTCATGAGAGATCGAAAGAGCAGTCGCGAAGTTCACTAAAAAGATAGAAGTTAACACAGGAGACGGTAATCGAAGTATGCGGAATCTAAAGGTACGGAGACCTACGTTTTCTATTAAAAACCTCTGGAAAAAGGATAGGACGAGACTATGCTGGGAGTTCGCACCGCTACGTACCGGTGGAACCAGCCACAGTTTTTGGAATCCTTGTTGTTGGAGACGATACCCTTCCTCCCTCGTCTCTTATAGGTCAGCATACCTGCCTTGTGAAGGGGATGAGAAGAGAAGGCATGGAGATGCCAGAAAATAAAGTCCAACCCGGCGTGGTTGGCTAGGTGATCCAATACGGAAACCAAACGCCAGACAGACCCGACTTGACCTAAACAGGTTTCATATCAACGGCATATTTCCTAAACAACCGAATGCACACGTCTATTAAGATGGAGAGTAAAGGGATAAGTTTGAACCATCAAAAAACCAACACGATGGGTAGAGATCCTCTTTTGAGCCGTAAGGACATTCAATTCTGATACGGGAAATATCATCAGGAATGATAGCAGAAGGATAGTACTCGATGGAAACGTTGTCGTTTTCACCTTCCTGCTTAGCCGTTTGCACTTGCATCTTTCCATAATTTTCAAACTTCAAATTTTGGGGAAGGTATTCCTGGACTCTGAAGTTCCTGGGTAAGAAGTTTGTTTCCTGGGCTATTGTAAGAAGGATGTGTTTTGAAGATTACAAGAGGTTTTTGAAAAATTGATTGGCAGAGGAATGTGAAGACGAATGAATATCCCTTAGAACCATGATGTATTTATACATGCAAAATAGTCCTTAAAGGAGAGTGGGAGGTTTGCAAACATGTGATCATGATAATTATGGCTTACGTGATAAATCCCCATAATTATCGGATATGATAGAGCAGTTGCAGTATTGAAATGACGCGGGCAAAATCCTTCAATCACAAGGTCGCACGTCACTGTACTTGAGTACTATCACTAATACGAAGCATATGACAAGATAGGGAACGAGTATTGGGCATAGGCATGCCTCTACATCTCCTATCACGCCTCTTTCACTTCCAGCCACTTACGTTAGCACTCAGCAAGTAGAGGGACTGACTCTGTGGGTAAAAGTACACTACCTATGATTACGGGGATACGAATCCAGCTGGCGAAGATTAGACTTAGCTTATAAGTCACCGGGTACTAAGGATACACGCCTGCTCCACGAACTACGACCGTCCAACAGTCACGGGCCATGGGACGCAAGGATGTAGGGTTTACAGTTTCCTAGCTAGGGTTAGTTTGCATCCCTGCCTTGAGTAAACAGACCCACGGACTATAGGTCTTTATATTTTACCATAATTAGAAGTAAACTGATAACTACAAATACCCTCGTCCCATTGTATGATACATCAAGCGATTCTCCAAGAATCAGACTTTGCTCAAGGAATAAAGTTCTTTATTCTACTTTATTTACTTTTTTTTGTATTTACCGTATTACGTGTGTCTCTTTTATAAATTCGATCTGTTTAACTTATTATGCAAAATTTTAGGCATAAACAACTTATACCCTAGTCACGGTTGCCCAGCGAAGCCTGGGCCCAAGAAAATTTTTGGCACCCATTTTGTAAAGCTCGTCTCGAAATGAAATATTTCTAGCTCTTGGGGCTACACATAAAATAACAGTAATTGGAAATCTAGATTCATAAGCATTTATGGGAGCTAGTGCACCCCATAAGCTATGTCTTGTTATTGTTATTGTGAGACTCACTGCATCACCTTTGCTTTTGTATAATTCCACCAATGTTTTCAATGCGAGATTACAAAGATAGGATATTTCAGCATCGATTTTAACTTTTAGTGTGCTTTAAAAAGGTCGTTTAACTTGTAGTCCTCAACACAAAATTTTTAGCACTGTCAGGTAGATCGCAAGGAATATCCCTGTTGAACGCTAGAATTTTAGTTAAAACGTTTCTAGCGAGTCCTGATAGATCACCCAAAAGGACAAAACATTAAAGACTTCAAATATATATGGAGTTCTCTCATTTGTTTTAATAATTAAAACATGAACTCTATGGGAAGAAGTAGCTAAAATCCGCTCCTTCCTAGTTTTATTTTATTGGGAATTGTAAATATTTTTTTAGAAAAAATAAAATATATTTTTAATCAATAGCTAAACTAAAATGTGGATGTTTGTACATTATCTAGTGGAGTTTTTGTCATTAAATTATTAGCATTCAAGGATAAACACAAGTTGTCACTGCAACCTGATTCTTCGACAAATTTGTCGATCGAGGATGTCATTGGGTTTCTTGAAACTCTTGCCTTGCTTTCTTGGTGTCCACCCCGCAAATTAAGAATTTTTACTCCATGTACGGATAAGATAATTCAAAATATCTAGACTCAAGATTACTAATCATATGCGAGACCAAACATGATCGACTTTCATGGTACGTTAACTAAAAAATGAACAAAAATGCATCGGCGAACAGCTAATGTAGTATAGTGTCCCAATTAAGTAGTCTATATTAGGGGTGTCAATGGTTTTTGAAAAACCGACCAAACCGATCGAACCGTACCGAACCAAACCGATTCTTAGGTTATTTTTACCAAAACTGATGGTTTGAATATAACTCTATAACCGTACCGAATAATTAGGATAGGTTTTTTTTATAATATAAAAAACTAAAAAAATATCGAACCGAACCGAATATATTTACACATACAATATATATATATATATATATATATATATATATATATATATATATATATATGTGTGTGTGTGTGTGTGTGTGTGTGTGTGTGTGTGTGTGTGTGTTAAGTCTAAATATAAATATAGCAAACATTATTAGTCGAGGTCTTGGATATATATATATATATATATATATATATATAAAAGCACGAAGGCCTTAGTGAAATGTCACTCGACTTTTTTACCCTTTATAAGTGGTTTTAAGTTGGACAATTTTATAAATTCAATATATTTAATTATTTTTGGTACCGATTTAACTTAATAAAAAATGACTTAATTATAGTTCGGAATTTATACGATATATGCATTTGAGTTGGAATTGAATATGTGCGAAGGACTCCTCTTTTTCTGTTTTTTGGTGTTCTATTATCAATCCTGTTGATCGGACCTTAAACAATCTGAGACTTGTTATATCATTAATTTATTAGGTAGAGTTTTAAATAAACACTAACTCTCAATTTCGGTTCCCAATAAAAGAGTCCTTGTGCCAATTCTTTTATTCTGCTACATGGAGTTTCTCCAAAACTGTATTTTTATTCACCAATTAAGCAATACGGGTATATGTTTCTTCTTTTTGGTATTCTTTATTTCAAATATTGTTGGTTTAACTTTTGTTTTGAATATTTTGCAGAATTTATATGCATTATGTGTTGAAAACCAATGCCTCAATAGTTTAACATAAATTTTGTTGTTGCAGCCTTATTTCCGTTCTGTGCATGGGAATTATCTCCAATTTATTTAGCTTAATCCATTAACAGGTAAAACATTCCATTATTTGGTAATTTTACTAGGTCATATATATCAAGATTTCTAGATGCTTGATTTAATTTACTACTCCTATAATTTACCGTGTTGTTTTATTTTTCTTTACTTTATTATTTGTAGATCTATCAAATATTTACATTATAGAAATTCTCAAGGTTTGAGGCTTTTGACCTTGGGAAGAATGAAAAGATGAAACAATATATCATGAGAGAAGGAACTTGGTTTAAAGCTACTTCGTGTTAATAACATGGGTCTACTCTCCTCTTATTAGTCTCTAACTCAGTGATGGGGACTATTGTGTTGTATCTTTAGTCATCTAAATTTATATTACTTTATTTACTTTAGATTATATTTGAGGTAACTATTTCGTTTGAATTATTTTGGTGTGGAAAGTAGAGAACTCTTGTTGTAACTATATTTTATTATCTTGACATATAAATATTTACTAACTCAAGATTAAGTATAGTGTTATTTTGAAAACACTATACTATAGATATGGTACACGCATAAAATGCGTACATAAAAACTAGTGTGTGTGTGTATATATATATATATTTATATATATATTTATATATATATATATATATAAAATGTGGTAAGTCTAAATATAAATATAGCAAACATTATTAGTCGAGGTTTTGGACCTTGAGGTGATGGAAACACAACGGTGCATGTAGTAATTAGCACCGAAAGTGCAAACTACCAAACTCATCCGCACTCATATAATCCTGTTGAAACTAAATCAATTGGTACGACTAATAAACTTGAGCATATATCAAGCTACTAAGTGACCAAGATATCAAATATTTTTCTACTCGTTTAAATTTCTCTTAGCATATACTTAATATTTTACTATTCTAGTTCTTGAGTTATATTTAATTAATATCTGTCAACTCGTGTTATCTAGAATTTCTGTCTTTGCGTCATTGATTTTATAATTTCACTGTAGAATAATATTCTTTTAGTTAATTTCCTTATAAATAAATTTTACCAAAGTCATGTATATGTTATCATTTTTTATTATCTACTTTATAGAGAGTGACAATCACTTGTAGCTCGATACTGGAAAACGAAAACATGTCGAATACTTAAATATTAGTTACGACCAGTTTTCTTTATTTATTCAAATACTATCTTAAATCATATGTGTTATATAAAATTCATAGGTATTTTACATAAAAATGTCACATTCTAAAAATGGTACGACTCTACCACAGAGTTCTAAAAAAATTTACCGAAAATTAACCGAACCGAACCGAAACCAAAGAAAAACCGACATGAATAGAACGGTTTTGAAAATTCTTATTTTTGGTTATGCACAATAGAGTAACCGAAAAATTGATACGGTACGTTGACACCCCTAGTCTACATCCAATCTTGCAAGAGCTTCTTATGACATTAGTATCCCTCATTTAATGGATATAATATCATTCATGTGCAGACAATCTAAAACCATTTGTGATCTTCCTAAGGAAACGACTTGAAAGTAATTTTGACAAGCAAATTAATTAACACTTCTTACTTTTTTTTTCTATATTTGTGATTGGTGATCAGTTATGTTTTAAAATTTTATATATAAATAAAGTATATATAGTTAAATAGTATTTACTTGTAATAATAGTCGTAGCCATGAAAGAGTCAGCAACTGCTTTAGGCTTTGTGTTTTTTCTTGGATTTCTTGCTTTCTTTACTTCCTTCAATAATGCAAGTTGTGGAACTGGCTTTAATTTAAGGGAAGATTTAATGACTAAATCACTTTAAGGAATAAATCTCATCATCTACCACACTTGAATGGTACCAATTAATTATTACTATTGTGCATGCCAATTAAGTTCCAATCTTTAGTACACCAGGAAAATTATCAAAAAATTTCAACTGAATCCAAGAAAACAATCCTAGAGTTTACTTTAAAAAAAATCATGTGTATTATGAATATATTCCATTGTGGATGTCCATTACGCATAGCTTCTTCAAGAAGCTTGCAATCTACAAGTAGCTTATCAGTAGCTTACAAGCTGATAGTTTTCAAGTAGCTCACGCAGACAGCTAACAAGCAGCTCTATGAAAAGCTTTGCAGCAGCTTCTAGAAAGCCTTACAGTAGCTTGAAGAGGCTTGCAATCAAGCAAACATCTTAGAAGTACCTCATGTAGACAGCTTGCCAGCACCTCCAGAAAAGCCTTGCAGCAGCTTCCTAAAAAGCCTTGCAGCAGCTTCTTTTCTTCTATAAATAGGAAGATAATTCAGTTCATTTTGTCCATCAGTTTGAAGAGAAATAATATATCAGTCTCTCCCTATACAGTTTCTCTATTTCATTTATTTTACATCTTTTATTTCACAACACGTTATCAGCAGGTGACTTTGCCAACTTGAGCATATATTGTGAAAAGAAGTAACTAATTGTGTTTGAGAAACATAATTACTCTTGTTTCAATCGCTGTCTTGGTGGTTGTTTTCTTCAAGGCAAGAAGTAAAAACTTTTATTATATAACTTTCACTAATTTCTTTTTAACTTGAACATGCCAAAAGTCTTCCGTTGAGAGTTACAACGACTTTGCTGCCAAGACAAAATAGAAATATTACTTGTTCTTTTTCATACCAGGTCGATCAGTAAATTATTATTTCACGTGTATTTAATTTTTGTCATACCTACAATAACCAATAATGGTTATATTATATGTCTTATTATGACCAAATTCATTTATGTATATAACCAACAAAAGTGGTAATATAATCATAGGCTTGTAGTTGAAGCACGATAGAGAAAAATTCTATAATTACATGCATGCCTCGAATTCGCTCATGAAGTAGCAGTATCTCAAAAGAGGTTTTAAGCAATGGTTATGTTTCATTTCTTGAAGAATTGGAACTTTTGATGAATGTTGTAAATACATTCCCTAGAGGAAATGTGAAAATATTTAACCTTATAAATATGAATGTGTTCTTGGTTGTGAAAATATCACAACTCACCTCCAGAAGAGGTAATATAATTGAGAAAAAATATTCTCAATATTCTAAGCTTCAAAATTACTCATGAAGCATCAAAGAAAAGCTTTTAAGTTTGCTCCCGAAGAAGCAAAAAGTTTTTAAATTTGCTCCTGAGGCAGCAGGAGCATTTAAATTTGCTCCTGATGCAGCAGGAGCTTTTAAACTTACTCATGAAGTAGGGAGACTTTCAAAAATATCTTGAGAAATATTTTGAAGTAGTGTCTTCTTAAGCTTGAGAAAAATGATGAGCTATTATGACAAAATACGCCCAATTAATTAGGCTTCAGTCCCCTGAAGTGATTGAAAAACACCTGAACCAACCTCCTGGAGAGGTGGAATAACTAAAAGAATATAAATTATATTGTTGTGGTATATGTGAGCTTATTGGGCACATGCTTGTCATCTGAACATCTTGTAATTATCTCAAGTATCACTGAGAGATAGAGAGACTTATACTTGTATGATTTTGACCACATCGATACATCACATAGTTCTTATTAGTTTTCCTGATGAAAAATAAATCATGTACTTTCTCCAAAGGAAGTATGAACTATGTGATTGCTAATCAGATACAATATGTCAAGATGTGAATATATAGCTTTACTCCCTAAAGGAGATATTTACCATAAAGTTGGTGTTAGAAATACCAAGTACTATATAATTCAATGTTTACTTTTGTCATCTACGAATTTAAGTTTATCTTTATGATTTTCATTTGATTGCTATTTTCTTTTAAAACAACTGCAGTATCTAGGCAATTTTTTCAATACAAAATTATTCAAAAGCTCTCAAAGGACTATATGTTTGTATGAAAGACTCATGACACATGCAGTGTCTAAACAATATTTGATTATGGAGAATTAAATTGAAAACACTCGAAGAGCTTATATACTAGTACGTGAATATTTGAAATAGTCATGATTGACACACATATTGTAGTAAACCTGAAGTTTAATGATAAGATTGACTCTCATATAGACAATAAATGATAGGAAGATTGAGTATCTTCAAACATAGCGGGCAAGAAGTATGTGTATATGTGAAAGATTACCCAATGTATTCTTTATTTCAAACTACACAAGTATAAGCATGATGGAATCACATGCCTCGATAAACCAGAAGTTTATTTGACACGACCTGAATTCTCGGCTAGGCCGTGCAGGCACCCGTCCACCTCCCGTAGATCTGTCGGGCGAAACCTATTGACTGAATCGAGATAAACGGCGTAGAATTATTTTGAGAAAGAAATGAATCTAACCTTAATAGCACAAGATAACTCCCAAGGACATACATATATATAAGTTGTCTGAATAAAACAGATACAACTATAAAAGCTATAGATGGTGGCCTCGAAGAACAAGCTGGCTCACCATAGACAGCTGAATACGTCCTGCACCTCACTCACGATACGTGCTAGGTCCTGGAGCAGAATCTACCGAAACAAAAAGACAACAAAAGAAACAGATAGGGAGTGAGTCATAAGGACTCAGTAAGTGGGGGCTGGCTAACCACTTCAAAGGAGTAGATATGCTAGCCAGGGAGAAGAAAAATAGATAAACCAAATTCACCTTATTTCAACTATAAAAAGGCAGAGCCAGATAATAACTGGAAATACTTAGGGAACCATAAACTAATAAACAACCAGGGACCTAAGATAGACAGAACCTATAGGTATCCCGAACATACCAACAATCAGAAATACATACACAAAACATTGCAGTATAATCATACAATACACGGCAACCGGTGCAATGAAATGGAATGAATGCAGTATGATGCAATGGGGTCACATGTGCCTGTAATCTCGTCCCGAAGCAGAATACTCATGCATTCAAGGGGAATACAATCTAATAACTAACTGGGGCGAAGTACTCCTACTCCTGGGGTGGAATACTCCTGCACCTGAGATAATATAAAGCTGAGGTGGATTACTCCTGCACTCAGTATATGACATAAGAGCGGAATACTCCTGCTTCTGGGGCGGAATACTCCTGCACCCGAGATAATATAAAGCTGAGACGGAATACTCCTGCACTCAGTATATGACATAAGAGCGGAATACACCTGCTGCTGGGGCGGAATACTCCTGCACCCGAGATAATATAAAGCTGAGGTGGAATACTCCTGCACTCAAAATATGATATAGCAGCCCATAACCAGAAAACATAATACATATGAATGTGTTTCAAGGCTGTAGCATAATAAGTACGCTCTGTCGGTAGCTATTCACATAAAGAACGCATTAATAGAATATCCATAAGGCCAAAGGCCGTCAAAGAAATAGATATAATCACTTACCTTATTCCAAGGTTAGCACTGCTACTCAACAACTGCTTTGTCCTTTAGATTCACTGTCAAACGATCCCGCTCTATTCAATAAGATAAAAAATATATCAAATAAGGTTAAAGGCTTCATTCCTTACGTCTTAGAACAATCCGGTTAGGAACCTGACACCCGATTAGCATACGCGATACATAGTCCAGGCCTACGCATATGGTTCAAAATCACATAACCAAACCCTAAATAAATTATATTTATGGGTTGACCATAACTCACTGACTTCGAATATATAATCAATTTCATTATCGGGGTCCAATTAACCCTTTAAACTATCAATTTAACTTATTAGAACGATGTCTAATATCCCAATTTCTACCGTTCAAATATATTTAAACACACATAATAAAATAAAATAAAATAATAAATTAACATCATTACCTGGATGTTTTGGGATGAAAATTCTTTTTTTTTTCCTTCTCCTTTTCCTTTCCTTTCTCTCTTTTCTGGCTTTTTTCCTCCTTCACTACGTTTCGTCTCTTGTTTCCTCGTTTCTATTCGCTTTTTATGTTTGGAAATGTAAGCTAAGGGATATTAGCCCACCGCCTCTCCCTTAATAATCTTTTCCTTCCTTTTTTAATCTTTCTTTCTTCTTTTTTTTTTTTAAAAAAAAACTTGCTACCATGACGAAAAATAAGACGGAACCCTACAAAACTTGGAATAATTCCAAATTTCTCAATCAAGTTATACAAAATTTATGTGACGTACTTGCTAAGGTGGATCTCGAATCGAATTTCCGGAACTCAAGATGCGAATTAAACAGAAAGAGATGAAATTATTAATTTTCGAATTTTAGCGGAAACTATTCGAACGACCTCGGAATTCACTTTCGAATATTCACACCAGTCACAAATAACTATACAAACCTAGCGACGCTTTCGGATTTTAAATCAGAGCTCATTCGCCAGAATCAAGCTCGAAAACCTCTTTTTAAGATTTACCGACAACGGAAACTGAAATCTTCTTCCGTTACCTACCAAACGAAGTCCTATTTAGTTCAAATTTTACAGACATGTTCTAATGGACCTTACAAAGATTTTAAAACTGTCGACAAGTCAATCGAAGTCTTAACTCCCAAAATGACTACCTAAGGTCATTTCATTATTGATACAAAAGCCTTTAACATAACAAATCAGAAGTTTATTAAAACATCACATGTCATGGTAAACTTGAAGTTTACCAATTCATATAATTCTAATAAGTTGGCATAACCAATATTTCCATCTCAGCTTAAACAGGATGCACATACTGAGAGTTTGGCATATATTGAAGAACTAGAAGATTCTTGAAGAGTTCTCTTGTGCTGCTTGTTCTCTTATTGATTACTAAATCATCTAAAGATTAGGACAAAATCCTCTTAATTCTGGAACATATAAAAGGTGAATATGTTCCCCTTCACCTGCCATGTGAATCATTTATTTAGTATATGATTTCATAAATGCATCTATGAGATGGTCACATATGTGTTTATTATCAATCTGTAGTTTGATAATTGACGTTACGTGCTCAAATAATTTGATTAAGAGCACAATTTCTAGGTTGTGCAATCAAGATAGTTCATCTTGATAATGATGGTTTATGTCCAAGCAGGTTTAGCATCTAATGCCTCCGACTAATACCTAAACCATTGTTTATGAGAACAAAGCAACATATATCAATATATGATATATAATAGTATTGTATGCATCAGGCCAACAAATTATAATAAATTCTCCCCTCACAAGTGGTTCAGGGTCAGGAACCAAATATTTGCGCAGGATATGATCAATTTCTCCATCGCTACTCAGTTGATGTGCCCTCAAAGAAGAACGGGGATATATGTTAGATTTTCTAACATTGGGGGGAGAAAAGAAGCAACTTAGAAATATGTTATGAATTATCTTTCGTATGATCCCCATTTAAAAGATAAGTCAAGCCAGATGTTAGATGCATTTGCTGACCCAAATCAACATCATATTTCAGTTGCAAGATGCTCCTACTGTGATTAAAGTCCCTGAAGGACAGAATCTACGATTAGCCTGAAGCGTAATAGACTAATAGATTGCAAATGTAGAAATATCTGAAAAATGAGAAGAGTGTTCTAAATGGTCATAATGAGGAGGCAATGTACTCTTGAAGAGCCCATGACATAACAAACCTCGTGAGAGGATTAGGTACCTGAATATAATGAAATAAAAAGATCTCAATATGTTATGTCGCTTTGCAAATCGAGAAATTGATCATTGATGATATCTTTGATACAATATCGCGCATCATATTGTAAATTATTATAAGGATATGAAAGTTGTGTTTGTTAAAGCATGCTGATGTAACACTTCTTTGCCAATGTGAAATGGTGCTTTGGTGAGTGTAAAATTATTGTAATTATAGTATAGGCACCAGAAGATGTCAGCTAATATATGCTGATGTATGTTGTCATCACCTAATGAAATTTATAAGAAAATCCCTGAAGGATTTAAAATGCCTGAAGCATATAATTCAAAGTCTCGAGAAATATACTCAATCCGATTACAAAGAACTTTGTATGATTTAACACAATCAGGGTACATGTGGTATAATCGCCTTAGTGAGTACTTGGTAAAGGAAGGTTATATAAATGATGTTATTTGTCCATGTATTTTTATAAAAAAAAAAAATATCATCACAGTTTGTTATACTTGCTGTTTTACGTTGATGACATAATTCTCATTGAAACTCCAGAAGAGCTCCAAAAGGCAATTGGTTATTTAAAGAGAGAATTTGAGACGAAAGACCTTGGAAAGACAAAACTTTGTTCCAATCTACAAACTAAATATTTAGTAGACTAGTCTTTATTCATCAATCTGCCTATACAGAAAAGGTCTTGAAATAATTTTACATGGATAAAGAACATCCATTAAGTACTCCAATGATCATCCTATCACTTGAAGTGGATAAAGATCCATTCCGCTAGTTCTAATGCTTATCCAGCTGTTCTAGAGAATCCAATCTCATATTGTGAAACTGATAGGCTACCCTGTCCAATCCACTTAAACTGGCGATGCTTTTTATCTCGGGTACTGCACGAAAGGAAATTTTCCACGAATCTACGAGAAAACTCGCACCAAGTCAGCTTAGGCAAGCCCTGTGCAACTTATAAAAGAGCGGTCCACAAATCCAAGGCTGGACCCGAAAATGAAAAGTAGTATAATCAACACCATACTGCTCGAGATAACCAAGAGCCCGAAGGATACGCTGACATCATTTTATTTCATAAAAAATACTCAGGGATTATCAGACGCATGGCCTTAGAATATCGGAAGGTTCAATTGGGTAAAATAATGCAGCCTCATCGGGCACTCGGGCCGAACTGTTACCTGGGCTAGCTAACCAGCCAGAAAAATTGGAGGTATAACACATGTTACCTCTGGAGCATAATTTACTGGGGCAACATAAGGAACTGTAACAGGAGCTCCCTAAGTCCGAAAATCTGCATCTGCGGCGACCAGATGAGCTGCCTAAGGAATAGGAGTTTCTTGCAGTATCTGCGCCACCAAGATTCTAGTAAAAAAGCATCGTAGAGTGCTGGGGGAACCACAACGCCCTACTCCCCTTGCCCACCGCAAGCTAGAGCAGCTGGGGCCTCCACAACTGGATTGTCAGCACGATCCACAACTCTTGAGGCTTGGGCAGCACTAGCCCAGGCTAGACTGCTTCGTCTTGAACTCCTACCCTATGTTGATTTGTCGCATGAGCGTTCAGCATTACTACAAAGGAATTAAAGAAACAAAATTGTACATCTCACAAGAAGCCCGACGCACAATTAGAAAAGAAGGAAGAGAAACTTCCTAAATGCTATCATAGCCTCTCGAAAATAAGTACGGACGTCTACGTACCCATCAGCGAGACTGTACTAGACACTTTGTTAGTCTGGATAGACTCTAAACCGGGCTCTAATACCAACTGACACGACCCGAATTTTTTACTAGGCCCTGCGGGCACCCGACATCCTCCCCTAGACTGATCGGGCGAACCCTTTTGAATTGAATTCAAAAAAATACACATAAAATGAACTTATAGATAAGAAATAAGTCCTAAAGAGACACGAACATAATTATACATAAGTTGTACAGAAGAACTTACAGCTGACTACCCAATGTACTAGGTTTAGGGCTATCCAGACAGACATCTAAGAATATAAATGAAGTATAAACATCTCCTGAAGGGAGCATAATACAACTGAGATAATAAACATAAAATTGGTGGCCATCTTGAACAAAAGCTGGCTCACCCTAACAGCTGAAGTCGTATTCGCTCCTCAATAACATGGTGAACTCAATCCTAGAGTAAACCTACCGAAACGAAATAAATAGACAAGAAACAAACAGAGGTGAGTCGAAACAACTCAGTAAGTGGGGGCTGGCTAGCCACCTCGAAGAAGAAGATATGCTAGCCGGGGAGAAGAAAGCAGATAAACCAAATTCACATTGTTTCAACTATAAAAAGGCAGAGCCAAATAATAGCTAGAAAAACATAAGAAACCATAAACTCATAAACAACCTGGGATACGAGCCAGAAAAATATCAAGAACCAGAAATACATGACACATACATAAAACATCACACTAAGTCACACAATACACAACAACCGGTGCAACGAAATGAAATGAATGCAGTATGATGCAATGGGGTTACATGTGCCAAATGAATGGAGCGGAATCCTCCAACTTTAGGGCGGAATCCTCCTACCCTCAATATGATGCAAGGAGCGGACTCCTCTTGCTCCTAGGGCGGAATCCTCTTACCCTTAATATGATGTAAGGAGTGGAACCCTCCTGCTCCTAGGGCGAAATCCTCCTACCCTCAATATGATGCAAGGAGCGGAATACTCCTGCTCCTGAGGCGGAATACTCCAACCCTCAATATGATGCAATCATAACCTTTCACCGGCGCAGGATTCTCATCGACTACCGGGAAGTATATGTCAAGCTCACAACCAGAGTACAATGCTTATATCCTAATGCAAGACCAACAACAGATAATAACATATAATACAAAGTGTACATTCAAAACTAAGGCGTAATAAGTATGCCTATCGGCAGCTACACATGCAAGGAATACGTGGTAGAGTATCCACAAGGCCAAAGGCCACCAAAGAAATGGATAATATCATTTACCTTGTTCCGAAGTTAGCACTGGTACTCAACAACCGCTTTATCTTTTTGATTCACTTCCAAACGATCCCGCTCTATTCAATAAGCAGAAAAAATATATCAAATAGGGCTAAAGGCTTCATTCTTTACATCTTAGAACAATCCGATTAGGAACCTGACACGCGATTCATATAGGCAATATGCAGTCCAGGCCTATGTACATGGTTCAAAATCACATAACCAAACCCTAAATAAATTATATTTATGGGTTGCTCATAGCTTCCTGAGTTCGAATATATAATCAATTCCATTATTGGGGTCCAATTAACCGTTAAACTATCAATTTAACTTATTAGAACGATGTCTAATATCTCAATTTATAGCATTAGAATATATTCAAACACACGTAATAAACTGAAATAATGAATTAACATCATTACCTGGATGTTTTGGGTTGAAAGTTCTATCATTTTTCCTTCTCCTTTTCCTTTTCTTTCTCTCTTTTTCTGATATTTTTCGATGGGTTATCTCTTCCTTTCATGTTTCTGTTCGTTGTGTTCTAAAAACTTTTAAGCCAAGGGACTTTTAACCCTTGTCCATTAGCCACCGCCTCTCAATAGATTTCTTTTCCTCTTTTTCTTTTTTTTTCTTTAATCTTTTCTTTTCTTGAATACTTTTATCGTAACAAAAATTAAAACGGAACCCTACGAAATTCAAAATAATCCAAACTTTTTCAAGCAAGTTATACAAAACTTATGTGACGCACTCGCTAAGACGGATCTCGAATCGAATTTTCGAAGCTCAAGATACGAATTAAATGGAAAAGATCAAATTCTTAATTTTTTGAACTTCAGCGGAAACTATCTGAACGACCTCAAAATTCACTTCCAAAAGTTCACACAGGTCAAAAATAACCATACAAACCTAACGGAGCTTTCAGATTTTGAATTGGAGCTCATTCGCCAAAATCGAGCTCGAAAACCTCTTTTTAAGATTTACCGACAACGGAAACTGAAATCTTCTTCCGATATCTACCAAACGAAGTCCGATTTAGTTCAAATTTTACAGACAGGTCCTAATAGAACTTATGAAGATTTTAAAACTTTCGGCATACTAATCGGAGTCCTAACTCCCGAAACGAGTACCTAAGGTCGTTTCAAGTACGCAGGGTCACAGTGTGAACTTATGTTTTCTTTCAGTATAGTTATTTCTTTTTGAATAGCTCATTTTAGTTTAGCATCAGTAATTAGTTTAATTGCTTAACTTTTAGTTTAGTATTATGATCACGCCCAAAACTCGTCCTAAAAAGGATAAGCGGTTGCTGCAAATATAAATCGATTTTAAGTCTGGAGTCGAACCCACAAGGAGAAAACATCTAGCTTAACTACTTTTGTATCACTAAACCAATAACTTCAACAATTTTCAATGGTAACAGTGACAATTTAAGGTTGAACTAATGAACTAAATGTAACAACAAATAAAGAAAGCAAGTAAATTAACTTAATACGATTCAAGAAGAAAGAACCTAGGATATAGATTTCCCCAACTATTGAGATGAACCACTGACAGGTTTCCTATAATCTCACCGTTTTTTTTCAATTCATCGTGAGCTCTTTAGGTACTATAAACATCTTCCGATCAAGAACAGTAATTTGCTAAGTTATTCTTCCGAACTAACCTAGGTGCTCATTTAGCCCACTCACTAAGATCACAACAAAGCTTCGTTATTCCTAACCCCACTTTTAAATTTTTGCAATTATCTTCCGACCTCTTGCTCAGAAGTGTTGTTCAACAACTACCTAACCATGTATTCTTTTGCAAGCAACATAAGGCAACAAGGCACAATTAATTGATGGCCATTCAACTAATCATATGAAACACATAGTTGAAGAAATAGGAATAACACGGTTCAATTATAGAAAATACTATCAATAAGTTTACACAATAATTGGTTCCATCAATATCCTAGAAAAGAAATTTAGCTACTCATGTCTTTGATGAACACAAAAACTAATGTTAAAGCAATATCCATAATACTAGAAAATAAGAGAAGTTCCAGAGAAACTCTGCAAATCTTCAGTCAGAATGGACGCTAGCCTCTTCCAAGCACCAAAAAGCTCCAACAATGGTGTTTCTTGCTATTCCAAGCCATGATGGGGGCTGAAAATAGGTTAGAAAATTTTTTATACCTCGTGTGAAACTCGTGGACAAGTTTGCCCCACGCCACTTTTTGCCTCATGGCTGGATCATGGCCTTACGATGCCTGGGCCAAGAGCTTTGAAAATTCTGCTTTTACCTTCATGGCTGAACCATAGCTTTATGATGACTGGGCCGTGACTTCTTGTCTTTATATTCCTTTCATGGCTGATCCATGGCCTTGGCACCTTACAACGCTGCCCCTCCTTGGTTAATTTCTTTATAAATTCACCTCATTTTGCTCCAAATCATCAACCTTTAACACTTTTTAATTTCATCCCACTTGATTCCTAAACATTCAAACACTAAATATAAGCACAAAATACTATTATTCATGCTAAAACCATCCATAAAAGCACCAAAACGTGAGACAAGTCATACTAAAATATATGTATTTTTAGCCTAACATCACCACCCCACATTTAAGATTTTGCTCGTCCTCGAGCAAAGAAGAAGAACACATAGAAAGCAGATAAGACATCAAGATTAGATAAGAACTCATGGCAAACAACCTAACCGAACTCACTCACGAAATTCAAACACCCTTTCCTTTGGTCATAATCAAGTATTGAAAGTAGAAACCTATAGACCACTCAAGTTCCAATGTACCTCACGACAAGAAAATGTCACCAAACACACAATATATAATTTCAAGAAAAATCGTGGTATATCAAATATTGAATACTCTCACACTCACAAAGAAATTTCTCATGTCTAACAGAAAAATACCATAGGTTTGTCCATTTTGTTGCTCTCCACTAATGTAGGAGTCCCGATCAAAAGTCAAGTAGGACTTTTCATAGCTTGTAATGTTGGCTTGGGGTAAGGTGTGGTACACTTTTGGTATATAGTGACTAATTATTCCCCTAAATACTTTAAACATCACTCACTACTACTTTCCTCACCTATTCATGTAATTGTAGCACTTCCCAAAATTCCTGTTCATATCCATTTTCTGCTCAAGGTTCCCTTTTTTTATTCCTCTCTTTTCCTGGTTTAATTCATCAATTTAATCATCTTTTTTTTTTTGCTTTTGATTTTTTTTTCATTTCTTTTTCTCTTTTCTTTTCACATCTTTTTATATGAGGAGAATATCAAGTATTTCTACCTCTATTCTCTTGCAACTTTCTTCTCAAGTACACAACTCTTATTATAAACCCGCCATCTTACCAATCACACAACCTAAAGTAGTTAAGGGGAAGATGGGTAGCAAGAGAGGTAATATAAAAAAGGATATGGCTTGTAACTCAGGTTGCCAAAGAAAAGGTCAATAGGCTCAAATTGGGATGCTAAGGAATTTATTCATTAGGTATGCTAATTTAGGTGCTGGCGGACCAAAGAAGGCCTACTTTCATCATAAAGATCAGGACTACCTAGGATTTCGCCTTAAACAACAAGCAGGGCAAGTTTTAGACTTAGCATGAAACTAAGAGAATTAGACAAATACACTCACCATACACTGTACATGGAACTCAAGGATCATTTCAGTTTCACTTTGCAATACCTAATTATGAACTCAAAAAGGAAATTCAAAAATATGTAGGTAGTTCTAGCTAAAGGTTGTCTTTCAAAGTCCTCCCTTCTCTATTTATCTACCTCCTTTCCATTATTCCTCCTTCTGAACTCTTTCTTCCTTTTTGGTTTTTTATTTTTTTTTAATTTTATATTTAACCTACAAAATGCCTGGTTCAGCTGAAATAACTCAATGGAAAAGAACCAAGGCTAAGCGAACCCAAAGAGATTATTACTATATAAGAAATATTGAATAAACACATAGTACTCCCCATCCCACACATAATAAGTTGCATTGTCCTCAATACAACATCATATAAACCAAGGGTGAAGAAATACTCTCTGGGGTTGTAAGCCCGAAGAACTGGCACTATATGACGCACCATCAGATCCACAGCTTTACGAGACTTCTACTCGCCATCATCATCACTTGCAGGTTCAACCTTCATAGAGCACGGGATACTCAGACTTCTCCCAAACAAGCACATGAGGTTGCAAGCAGCGCACAAATAGACTCAAAACTACATGAGTATGCAACATAAGAAAACATACAGAGTAATATACTATAAAGAAATAACTAAACTAAAAAAACGTAATAATAGTTGGGTCGCCCAACAAGCGCCTTATTTAATGTCGTGGCACGACGCATCCCAGCATCACAACTTTTCTCTCCACTTTGAAAAGATGAATTGCTTCCCCAATTTGGATTCAAGCTTATGATCATGCTCTCGGGATGGTGCAAATTCAAGTGAACCAAGTCCCCAAATTTTCATTATCTATGTCTTGGCCTTTAATCGAGGCATGTCATTTTCTCATTTTTGGCATCACAAATTCAAGTAAGAGAACGCATTGTTCCTCCTTCTTAGGCTCCTTTAAGGGCTCGGATAGATAAATATCCACATTACCATCCAAACACAACGTCAAAACGTGTTTCGAATGAGGTCTAATGTAGTTAAACTTTAAAATCACATCATTTTTTATATCCTCACTTTCACACACACTAGAGTTCTCCAATATGACATTGCACTTCCTCACTTGACTCTAATGTCTTTTCCTCAATCTCGACATCATTCACTACCATAAGATTGAGTGATTGAAATTCTCCTTTTTCTTCATTTATCCTCTCAATAGTCAAGTCATATTTTAGGTTATTGTCCCAAAATTTCTCCATGGCTTGTTGATTCTTACTTTCTTCTTCAAGTAAACACCTCATCATGTTCTTAAACTCACTGTCACCAGCAAAAGAAAACTCATCATAATAGGGGCTTGGGGAAGAGTGAGACATATGAGAACAACTACAAAAATGAGTATTTTGACAATTTTTCCAAGGAAGAAGTCCTCCACAATATGAGCAAGGATTACCAAAACAAGAATAACCATCATCCAAAAGATTTTCAGTCTGAGGTGTCATGTTTCATAACCAACACAAATATGTACAAAAACTAAAGAATTGTTAAAAGTTAAACAGTTAGCAATACACTCAGTTAAAATTAAACCGTTAACTCCCTGGCAACGGCGCCGAAATTTGATCACGCCTAAAACTCATCCTAAAAAGGATAAGCGGTCAAGAGTCGAACCCACAGGGAGAAAACGTCTAGCTTAACTACTTTTGTATCACTAAACCAATAACTTCAACAATTTCCAATGGTAACAGTGACAATTTAAGGTTGAACTAAAGAACTAAACGTAACAACAAACAAGTAAATTAACTTGATACGATTCAAGAAGAAAGAACCTAGGATATAGATTTCCCCAACTATTGAGATGAACCACTGACAGGTTTCCTATAATCTCACCGTTTTCTTCCTATTGATCATGAGCTCTTTAGTTACTATAAACATCTTCCGATCAAGAACAGTAATTTCCTAAGTTATTCTTCCGAACTAACCTAGGTGCTCATTTAGCCTGCTCACTAAGATCACAAAAAAGCTTCGTTGTTCCTTACCTCGCTTTTAAATCTTTGCAATTATCTTCCGACCTCTTGCTCAGAAGTGTTGTTGTTCAACAACTACCTAACCATGTATTCTTTTGCAAGCAACACAAGGCAACAAGGCACAATTAATTGATGGCCATTCAACTAATCACATGAAACACATAGTTGAACAAATAGGAATAACACGGTTCAATTATAGAAAATACTATCAATAAGTTTACACAATAATTGGTTCCATCAATATCCTAGAAAATAAATTTAGCTACTCATGTCTTTGATGAACACAAAAACTAATGTTAAAGCAATATCCATAATACTAGAAAATAAGAGAAGTTCCAGAGAAACTCTGCAAATCTTTAGTCAGGATGGACTCTGGCCTCTTCCAAGCACCAAAAAGCTCCAACAATGGTGTTTCTTGCTATTCCAAGCCATGATGGGGGGCTAAAAATAGGTTAGAAAACCTTTTATACCTCGTGTGAAACTAGTGGACAAGTTTTTCCCACGCTACTTTTTTTCAGAAATTTTGCCTCATGGCTGGATCATGGCCTTACGATGCCTGGGCCAAGAGCTTTGAAAATTATGCTTTCACCTTCATGGATGAATCATAGCTTTACGATGACTAGGCCGTGACTTCTTGTCTTCATATTCCTTTCATGGCTGATCCATGGCCTTGGCACCTTACAACGCTGCCCCTCCTTGGTTAATTTCTTTATAAATTCACCTCATTTTGCTCCAAATCATCAACCTTTAACACTTTTTCATCCCACTTGATTCCTAAATATTAAAACACCAAATATAAGCACAAAATACTATTCTTCATGCTAAAACCATCCGTAAAGTACCAAAACGTGAGACAAGTCATACTAAAATATATGCATCATATTAATTCTCAGATCATAGATGAATTACATGTTTATGAATATGCATTTTCTTCTTAACATGTTATATCCCAGTAAGTCATGTTCCACCTTTTAGAAAGGAGTCTATGAGATTTACTGGGTATCCTGGAGGTACTTAGCCCGTGAGGGCCTGCTTACTTTTATGTGGCAGGTATTGAGGCAGTAGATGGCGCAGTTCAAGGCTAGTGTCAGGCTCGTTCTCTGTTCAGTTGGTGAGCACCATTTTCTTTCTAGCGGCAGCCAGTACTCAGACAATACTTATTTTATTCACTATTTGATCTCGAGGAATGCCCCATAGCTAATGTCCTTATATATTAAGTCTATTCTTTTAGAGGCTCATGACTTAGCTAGCAAATTTCTTTTCAGATATTTAGATTGATAAGAATTTTAAGTCTTGGTGATATTTTTATCCTCAAACCAATTTACTACGTTAAAGATTATTTTACAGTATTTTAATTATATGTCTCATTTATCTTGAAAGTATACTATAGGATATTTAGTCAATTAATTCAGGGTTCACTCAACGATAGTACAGGTTGGGTGCCAAGCATACCCTCTCCTAGTTTGGGGGCGTGACAACTTGGTATCAGAGCCTAGGTTCAGTTGTCCTAGGGAGTCATGAGTCGTGTCTTGTAGAATCCTATTTATAGGTGTGTAGCGCGCCACACTTATAATTGAGAGGCTACATGGCATGTTAGAAAGTTTCCCTTAGTTGTTTCTTATATCGTGTGTTAGACCTTAAAGTGAGAAATTAGATCTCACTCGTGTCAATCTTATAAATGATTGTCTTTCGCATTGTGATCAAAGGCTGCAAGGCTCAATGAGTGATTAACAGTAAGTTGCTTGAGATTCAGTTAAGGAGGTGTTAGTTAAACTTCAAAATGAGAACATTGAACTAGATTAGACAGATGTAGAAAGGAAGGAGGTTGCGAGAACCCAGAAATTAAGTGAAATTCCAAGGGCTAGTTGTGGTGAAGATGAGGTGACATTACCACTAGAAACTATTAGAATTGTATCAACACACTAGAGTAGTGGATACTAGTGAATCAAATGCAAAAATATCAGATAGCAAGCTTATCCACAAGTTAAATTTATAGTTAGTCATTGGTTGCGATACTAGGACGGCTAGCCACTAGTGTGACACCAAAAATGAGATTGAATACGACATATACCAATACAAATGTTATATTATGAGTTTAATAAAAAGGTGAAATTCTTATAGTTAGATCTCCGAATTCTCATTCTAGTGTGGTAGCATATGAAAAAGGAATGATTTCCTAGAATTTTGGACATTAGACAAATTCAGAGTTATAGTAGTAGTAGTATGTTCAAAGACAAACAAAAGATGTTTCAAATAAAAGTTCGCAGATATTTGAGGAATGATCGATTATTGACCCTGTGAATGGGGCAATATATAGCTCATGAAAGGCTTATGGGTCAAAGACATAATTTCTAGAGGAATATTCCCAAGTGCTTAATTAAATGTCAATGATATGAAAGTTTGCACTTTGCAGGATATAAACAATAGATAGTTCAGTGAATGTGCACAAATTTGTGTGAAGATAATGTGCACTAGGAGAGATGGTGCATTCAAATAATATTGATGATCTCTTTGAAGCCCCACCTGCTCAAATCTATTAAAGATTTTGTTAAGGAGCAAAACCATGAAGTGTTGTGATAAAGGTCAATCAGAGATAACGATGCTAATAGATGGTCAGCTAATGGATGAGTGGTGAAATGAAAATGAAAATGACAGAAATAGAGCTAGCCGTTATGAAGTTTTGCAGTTTTCAGAGCTAAGAGAGATTAGGGGGGATCTATTAAGTGTGATCATTCAGCTCTATCTTTGCAAATGGAAAATGACTTAAGCTTAGCGGTGAAACAGAAGTTGCCACATTGGAAAAAAAAAAAGAGATAATTTTTGGATTAGCAATAAGATTATCTTAAAGTGATGGAAGAGTTATGCTAACCATTAGCGAAAGGAGCTACATCGATAGAGTAATAGCTCGATGGAGTAATTTGCTACCAAGAATGGGGCCTAGAGAAGTATGAAAGTAGACTCGCTCGTATTAGAAGGAGAATTAGATTAATTATGAACATCTTTAGGTGTTTTATCAGGATTAACAAAAATCTCAATCACTAGAGGAGAAATATTGAGATGACCTTAAAGGGTAGAACGAATAGGAGCAAAGTGGAACACCACTCTTAAGGATTTAAAAAGGGAAAGCAGCTTCCAATAAGTTGGCAATTATCGGCGTTGAAACAGTAAGCAGGGGCCCAGTCATACTCCACGCCCTGTTCCCTATTTGCAGGCAGGTTTGACAGTAAGCAGGGGCCCAGTCATACTCCACGCCCTGTTCAAACAGCTTACCATCTGGATCCTGCACATTTATGCTCTGAGGTAGCTTCCTGGTTACATCCATCTCTATCAAAATTCTAGCATAGGAGATCCTCTCCATACTTGTAGTGCATTCATCTGCATAGATGAGGCATCCCAGAACACTCCCTATCCTGCTTAATGAATCATTTCCCCAGCAGTTTAGAGGGAGGTTAGGCAGTCGCACCCATAGTGGGATTGTTCTCAACATTTCAGCACTAAAGTTGAACTCTGGGCTCCATGATCTGACAATCATTGGTCTACTGTTTATTGTGTAAGGACCTGAGTGCATCAATGCTTCTTTGTCCTCCAAGCATTTGAATAGAATAACAAAATACCCATCATTGTGATAGTAGATTGTAGGTTTTGCGGCAAAGTTCCATGTTGTAGCAATAAACCTATATGTAGCTCCTATAGTCGGGGCTTCTCCTACCACATATAGAATCACTGCCTTCTTCCATTTCATGGTTTCCTGCTCAACTTCCTGTTTTTGCAATTGCCCTACTCTTTGTCCCTCAATTATTACTGGTTCTACGAAACTTAAATTCATACCTCTGGATGCCAGTTTAGATCCGGTGAATAGGCCCGTCCATGTGTAGGTCTAATTATACTAGAAATACACTTGGTATATTCAAAACACATTGGAATGAATATATATTTTAAGTATGTGTTGTTTATTTTGTACATATACATCGTACAATATATTTGAATTGGCAGAAATATATATTAAAATTTTGAATCCTATAATGTAAAAAATATACACTATGTATTTGAGGTATATTGAGAACGAAACCATGGACGAACCTATTCACCGGATCTAAACTGACATCCAGAGGTATGAATTTAAGTTTCGTAGAACCAGTAATAATTGAGGAACAAAGAGTAGGAAAATTGTAAAAACAGGAAGTTGAGCAGGAAACCATGAAATGGGAGAAGGCAGTGATTCTATATGTGGTAGGAGAAGCCCCGACTAGAAATACACATGGTAGGTCTAATTATACTAGAAATACACTTGGTATATTCAAAACACATTGGAATGAATATATATTTTAAGTATGTGTTGTTTATTTTGTACATATACATCGTATAATATATTTGAATTGGCAGAAATATATATTAAAATTTTGAATCCTATAATGTAAAAAATATATACTATGTATTTGAGGTATATTGAGAACGTAAGTGTATTTGATTATAATTCATGAATTATACCAGGAATATATATTGTTTATAATATGTGTTTATTCTTCTCAAAGTTCAATGATTTAATACAAAATATACTAGAAATATATTTGGTATATAATATGTGTTTACTTTTCGAAAAGTGCATCAATATTTAATAAATGTACATGTATACAAATAATATGTCTTATTATATTCCTAGTATAATAAAGGTATATAGATTATTGAAAGAAAAAACAAGTAAATAACCGTTAAGAAATAAAAGAATTACATCAAAGAACCAAACAAAAGAGTCGTAGATATCAAAAGGAGTTTTTACACATATATACAAACCTACACCCCTATATTATAAAAAAAATAGCAGCATTTCCCAAATTACAAAACATAGCATTATTTTTTCTAACATTTCACTTTCATTTTCCCAAATTACAACATCTCTTATTTTCCTCTCCCTTCCTCCCATAGCCCCCCCGGCGCAGCCAATCACCCCACCCCACCACCCCAGTGCCATCACCCCCACCCCGATCCTCCATTCCTCCTTTTCTCTCTCTTTTACAACAAATCTACAATGAAACCGGTAAAAATTCTTTAGAAAAAATTTAGATCCATTCCAAGAGCTCGGCGATTTTGAGATCTGGAATGTCTAAGTAAATGCCACATCAAGGAGGAGGTAGAAACAACAGGTGGATTGGATGTTTAACTACAATGATCTGGAACTAGCGTTGGGTTAAGACAGCGTGGTTTGACGAGAAAACTTTGAGATGAACGGATATAGACCGACATTTGACTATGAAGGTTAAGTTAGTAAACACATGACTATAGGAAATTCTATTCAAGGAATTATGGTAGTTGAGATATGGAATTGGAATTGGTCTTCGTGGTATTTGGTAAGGAGTAATATCATATTAATACCTACAATTATTATATGATTGGAATTAATACCCACAACAATTAGGTAATTGGAACTCCTTCATTTCTTAGCACTTGTGGTTTTCAGTTCAAACTATAAAATAAAGAATTTTTTTGTTAGGAAGCGCTTTACTCGTCTTTAGTGGGCTTACTTGATGCAATTAGTAGCTGAACCAGTCTTGATGCAACAGTCTTGAAACATCGTTGAAACGGTGTTGAACCAGTTTGAAACAACGCAGATACAACAAGATACAATTAGATATAAAGCAAAAATAGTGCAGACATAGCGCTGAAACAGTTTGAAACATCGTAGATACAGTGTTGAAACGATGTAGAAATGATGTAGAAACAACGCAGATACAGTGCTGAAATGATGTAGAAACAGTTTGAAACAGCGCAGATACAGTGCTGAAACGATGCAGAAACAACGCAGATACAGTGCTGAAACGATATAGAAACAACGCAGATACAGTGCTGGAATGATGCAGAAACAGTTTGAATATAGTGTTGAAATGATGCAGAAATAGCGCAGATACAGTGCTGAAACGATGCAGAAACAGTTTGAAACATCGCAAATACAGTGCCGAAACGATGCAGAAACAATTAGTTACAATGAAATTTGGGGAAATGGTGGGAGAAAAAGTGAAATTGGGAGAAATGAGAGGATTAAAAATAATATTGGGGGAAATGGTGGTAGGAAAAGTGAAATTGGGGAAAATGAGAGGAGAAAAAGTGATATTGGGAGAAATATGAGGAAGAATATAAGGGTTTGCTTGGTTATGGGAAAATATTGCTATGTTTTGTAATTAACTTTTTATTTCCTCTATAATGGGTAATTTTGCTAAAATATTGCTATGTTTTGTAAATAACTTCTAAAACTTGTACTTTTATGTAAAATTCTCATATCAAAATACGATTTCGGAAACAAATCAGCCATTCTTTTCTTTGTCTATGTTAGATAATTTAATAGGCACTCCACAGTAGAGGGGATGTGGGCTATTTGTAGCGGGCAAGAGGACATAGAAGGAAGGAATATGAAATCTTCACTTTTAACATGTTTTGGAAATATAAAATCTTCATTTTAACATGTTTTGCTAAAGATACCGATAATGAAGGGTAGAGATACAAATGACAGAGAGACCAAATAATGATAAAATAAATCTCATAATTAGTGGTAGCTTTAAAATACCTTGTTTTTAATTGTAAAGGTAAATTTGCTATTTTTGTTAAAAAAATTGATGTTTTTGAAATTAATAAATAAGACTGCTATTACTGTAAATATGCTATCTTATAGTGACCTAGAGTGTAATATTCCCTTTCATATAACAGTGAGTTAGAATTCTAAGTTGAATTGCATGAAACATCCTAATTTGAGTATAAAACTGAGATTTTGGTGGTTTAGATGAAATTGCACTTTCACCCCATTGCCTAGCCTACTTGAAATTTCGGTTTTTACTAGGTGTTTTTTGATCTTTACGCTTATAGACATACTTTGCATTTCTGCATACCTACTTTATAATTTAGCCCTGTAATCCCAAATATAACATCAACTGGGAATCACCTTGTATTGGATAAAAACCGACGTTACTTAAAAAGTGACACGTGTCTGCCATGTGGTACGGACAGAGGTTTCCCCGGACAGACGTCTAACAGACAGATGACTAGCCAGGCGGTTGTTACGAGCAGGCCCAGAGCAGTAGCATAACGCTTCCCAAATCAGCGCGATTTGAATGATCGGTTACCTAATCATACGCGATTGCTTAATGAATAGCCATGAAGGCAACGGTTACACATCCAGCAGTTACGTATCCAACGGATACACACCCAGCGGTTACCAGTCCAACGGGTGCCTATCAGATCTATAAATAGCACTCGTTCCGAATCATTGTAACACACATTATTCCTTCTACGAACATACATTCTGTCATCTGTCTACAATATCAATAAAAATACTCTCTGTTTACTGTTGCCCAATACTGTTCATCTTTTATATTGGCTGGATACTTTGTTCTCAAACCTTCAAGCATATTCAGTGACGAGGAATCCACACCAGGATCGAGTGACCCGATACGGTTCCTTTCATCTATTTTATTCACACTTTAATCTTATTTATTTTCAATTATCTCTCATTATTTTCATATCGTCAATCATCATTATTGGAAATCGTGTATATATTTATAATTTAGTAATTAATGCAACCCCTTATTTAATTTGGCTAAACTCTTAATCTAAACTATTGATCGTGACTCAGCAAATACAAATTTAATTGTTAATTGGCCTAAAATCGGATCTAGGTTAAACAATTTGGCGACCACAGTGGGAGCCGGTCAATAGCCTCTATAGGTTAATAGCTTATCCTTTTCTAGCATCGTATTCTTTTCTGTCGATTTCTTTTTTAAACTAACATGGCAGAAAGCGATTCACAAAGAACTATGGTGGGCGGAAGTCAGGTACGTACCCCTTCGTCAAGCCCTAATTATTCTCCAGATTACTCGTCCGATGGGCAGGAACGTTCCTCCCAAGGACCAAGCAGGCAACGGAACAGGCGTGGATACTCTCAGAGCGTGACCCCGCCTAGAAGACGGCACCATAGGAGTCTCTCCCCTGAACAAAAAAATCTCCAAGAGACGATCTTTGGATTTATGCAACAACAGGCAGAGGTCAACAGGGGAATCAACGAGGCGATCAACTCTCTTCGAGGGCAAATCCCTCCAGTTACGAGGACTAATCCTGCAGCCCAAGGTCGGGATGCTCCTTCTTCACGTACTTCAAGGCAGGATGGAGAGCAGAACGCAGCCAACAACGGAGGAACCATGGATCCGACAACACAGGCAAATCAAAATCAGAACGGAGGATCTGTGGAGTGTATACCGGCCGGGTTGCTGCCCGGAGGTCGGTATCCACTGAAATGAGCGTCGTCGTGGAGGCACTCACCAAGCAGTTCAAGGAGAGCCAAGAAGCACTTTAAAAATCTCTCCACGAGAGGATTGATCAGATACCAGGCGCTCCACCCACGTTGAAGAAAATTGACGTTCAGCGCTACTCGCAAAGGCCTTGGAAGAAGGAAGCAGCACCAAAGGCGATACAAAAAACGTTCAAGATGCCAAACATTCCGAGATATCGTGGGACTTCTGACCCCAATGATCATCTCATGATGTTTAGCAATTTTATAAAGGCAAGTGATCTCACCGATGAGGAGATCGAATCAGTGCAGTTGAAGAAGTTCGTGGAGACCCTAGCAGATGGAGCTCTACGATGGTACTCATTGTTGCCACCCAACTCCATTGGGTCCTTCGCGGAGATGGCTGAACTGTTCGTCAAAGCCCACACATGCGCTCAGAAGACGGAAACTCGCGTGGAGGACATCTTCGAGATCAAGCAAAAGTCCGGCGAGTCTCTCCGAAGATATGTGGACCACTTCCAGCGAGAACGCATGCTGTTACCCAAAGTGCCGAACAGATGGGCGGCCATTGCATTCACAAACAGCCTGGATGTCAAAAGCTCAGAAGCAACGCGGAGGCTATATGAATCTCTTTCGTGAATTCCCAGCAGCCGATTGGTCAGACGTCTACAATCGCTATAACTCTAAGGTACGCATTGATGAACATAAGCTGATAGGAACCAGTGCCCGAGGAAGGAACCAATCGCGAAGCGGTGGCTCCGGCGGAAAGATGGAGTCGGAAAGGTCGGATGTGCGTTATGAACCGTATCCTGACCAGTCACGCAACAACTCCAAAGGGCGCAGCCGCAACAACAAAGGGCTATCACGGGGAGACTATTCAGAATCAAGCGCTCGTGAAGCCCCAAATCTACCAAATTTCAAAGTAGAAATGACTGAAGTAATTGCAGCCCTCAAAGATATGGGCGACAAGGTCAAGTGGCCGAAGGACATGAAAACCGACCCAGGCAAGAGAAACCAGGACCTATGGTGCGAATTTCATCGTGACTACGGTCGCACCACTAAAGATTGCAAGGCCTTAAGGTACGAGGTTGCACATCTATTGAAACAGGGGTTCTTGAAGGAGCTTCTAACCGAGAAGGGAAAGCAAACTTATGCGAGGGCTCAAAAGAACAAATCTGGCCCTCCACGGGCATCTTCCCCAAAGATGACAGTCAACGTTATCTGAGGCGGGATCGAAGTCGACTCCGTTGTTTTCACAGCGAAGAAGTACGCAAAGGTCTCCATTACAAAGACCAAGCGTCCACGGCCAGAAGAAACAATCACATTTGATGATTCGGACACGGAAGGCTTGCAGTTCCCGCATGTTGACGCACTAGTCATAACATTGCGGGTGGCCGAGTATGATATCAAAAGAGTGCTCGTTGATGCGGGCAGCTCTGCGAACATCATTCAGTCACGCGTCGTCAAGGAGATGCAGCTAATGGAGAAGATCGTGCCAGTATCACGAGTTCTCTCCGGCTTCAACAACTCAAGCGAGAAGACCCTTGAAGAGATCACTCTCACAACTCTTGTTGAGGGGGTGGCGAAGGAAACGGTGTTCCATGTTATCAATGGAGACATGGCCTACAATATTATCCTTGGAAGACTATGGATCCATGATATGCAGGCTGTTCCCTCCATATACCATCAGGCGTTGAAAATCCTATCAAAGTGGGGAGTACGTGAGGTAGAGGAGAGCAACGCTTGGCCCTCAAGCTACCCGAAGAAAGCAAATAGCAATTACAGCAACCGGGATCTGACGCAACAAATGAAGAAGCAAAGTACGAGGTCCCGGAATTCATCACAGAGCTAGAGGCACGGGAAAATTATACACCAATCGTGGAAGCTTTGGAATAGGAAGAACTCTTTACGGACATGCTGGAGCGGAAGGTCTACTTGGGGGCGGAATTGAATCAACGCCTGGGAGGAGACATCCTTCAGTTCCTCAAGGAGCGGCATACGACATTCGCTTGGTCTCATGCGGACATGACAGGTATTTCTCTTGAAATTATCTCTCACAAGCTGAATGTCGACCCGTACCACCGCCCGGTGAAGCAGAAGAAGCGCCAACATGGAGCTTTTCGGAATCAAATCATAAATGATGAGGTTGATTGACTACTGAAGATTGGATCTGTACGCGAAGTGAAGTATCCAGACTGGTTGGCCAGCGTAGTTGTTGTGGCCAAGAAAAACGGGAAGTGGCGAGTTTGCATTGACTTCACTGATTTAAACAAAGCCTGTCCGAAGGATTCATATCCTCTTCCCCGGATAGATCAGCTGATTGATGCAACCGCCGGACACGAGGTGCTCACCTTCCTTGATGCATATTCAGGGTACAATCAGATATTGATGGATCCCAGCGATCAGGAGAAAACATCATTCATAACGTGCAGAGGTACGTATTGCTATAAAGTCATGCCATTTGGATTAAAAAATACAGGTGCAATGTATCAGTGATTGGTCAATGTATGTTCCACGATCAAATCGGGAAGACCATGGAAGTATACATCGATGACATGCTGATCAAGTCAAAACGAGCAGAAGATCATCTGGCACACTTGAAGGAATCTTTTCGAATACTCGACCAATACAACATGAAGCTCAACCCGGAGAAGTGTACGTTCGGAGTAGGTTCAGGAAAATTCCTGGGCTTCATCGTCTCTCAACGAGGGATTGAAGTCAATCCCGCTCAAATCAAGGCGATTGAATCAATTCCAGACGTGCTCCACATCCAGAAGGACGTCATGAAACTAACCGGAAGGGTGGCAGCCTTGCACAGGTTTATCTCCCGCTCATCAGGCCGGTGCAAAAGTTTCTTCGATGTCCTGAAGCAGAATAAGAAATTCGACTGGACCCCCGAATGTCAACAAGCGCTGAGGGATCTGAAGAAATATCTGTCCAATCCACCACTACTCTCTACACCTCAGCATGGGGAGCAGTTGCTAATCTACCTAGCAGTCTCAGAATCTTCGGTAAGCGCAGTCTTGGTTCGAGAAGAAAAAGGTAAACAACTTCTCATCTATTACATTAGCAAAGCCTTAATTGACGCGGAAACACGTTACCAATTAGCACTAGTAACTGTTGCCTGTAAGTTACGTCCCTACTTTCAAGGTCATTCAATAGCCGTAGTGACGACCTTTCCTTTGCGCAATGTTTTGCATAAACCCAAATTTTCGGGAAGGTTAGTTAAATGGGCTATAGAATTAAGTGAATTTGATATTACCTACCAGCCTAGGGTAGCAATAAAATTGCAGGCCCTAACAAACTTTGTAGCAGATTTTAGCGCTAATATATATCCTGAGGTAGAAAAAGATGTAATTCTCTATGCTGGGCAGGCCCCTGGTGCATGGACCCTATTCACTGATGGCTCCTCGAGCGTCAAAGGGTCCGGTCTCGGATTGGTTCTTATCGCCCCATCCGGAGAGACCGTCAGGCAGGCCATCAAGTGCCCGTTTATCACTAACAATGAGGCCGAATATGAGGCTATAATTGCAGGATTGGAGTTAGCCCGAAGCTATGGAGCAAACATCATCAAACTCAAGAGTGACTCTCAACTTGTAGTCAATTAGGTGATCGGAGGTTTTATTGCACGAGAATCCAGAATGCAAGTGTACCTTGCCCGTGTGAAGGAACTTCTGGCCTAGTTCGACCAATGGGAAGCGCTCTAAATTCCACGAGCAGAAAATAACGAAGCAGACGCCTTGGCAAATCTGGGGTCAGTAGCAGAAATGGGGGCCCGACCAGCTCCTCGGCTGTCGTTCAACTCCTCTGCACGACCATAGATTGAGAAAAGTTCGAAGTCAATGCTATAAACGCAACTTGGGACTGGCGAAATGAGATCACAAATTATATTCTTCATGGAACTCTGCCAAATGATGCGAAAGCTGCCCACAAACTCAGAATAAAAGCTGCTCGATATACAATCCTCAACGGTGATCTTTATCGCATGACGTTCGCAGGACCCCTTGCCAAATGCCTAGGGCCAAACCAAGTCAATTATGTAATGCGGGAGGTCCACGAAGGCTGCTGTGGTAATCATTCCGGAGGCTAGGCGTTGGCGCGCAAGTTGATCTGTGCAGGGTATTATTGGGATTAAATGGAGAAAGATACAAACAAGTTTGTCAAGAAATGCGATAAGTGTCAAAAGTTTGCACACCTTCTTCATCAACCGGCAGAACCGCTCCACTCAATCATCTCCCCGTGGCTGTTCTTGAAATGGGGAATGGACATAGTTGGTCCTCTTCCCGCCGCGCCAAGAGGAGTACGTTTCTTGTTAATCATCACCGATTACTTCACCAAATGGGTCGAAGCGGCAGCATATGCAAAGATACGACAAACAGAGGTAATTGACTTTCTTTGGCGATATGTCGTGTGCCGCTTTGGAGCACCTAAGAAAATAGTCATGGATAACGACCCACAATTCATCGGCCAGAAGGTGACTAGGTTCCTCGACGACTTACACATCAAAAGGATCACTTCTTCTCCATACCATCCGGTTGCCAATGGACAGGCAGAGTCGACAAACAAAATCATCGTTGAGTCACTCAAAAAACGCCTTGAGCGGGCCAAAGGATGTTGGGTAGAAGAGCTGCCCGGTGTGCTATGGGCTTACCGAACGACAATAAAAATGAGTATAGGTGAGACACCTTACTCATTGGTATATGGTGCAGATGCTCTAATTTCGGTCAAAATTGGAGAGCCAAGTCTACGGTATGCGCATGCCACTGAAGAATCTAACTCGATCAATCTCTCTGAAGAGTTGGATTTCCTCGAAGAACGGAGGGGATTGGCGCTTGTACGAGTAGTCGCCAAGAAGGAACGAATTGAACAGTACTACAATCGGGGACTGAGCGTACGGAGCTTCCAAGTTGGAGATTTTGTACTGAGAAAAGTATCCCAGAACATGTAGGAAGCTAACTCGGGAAAGTTAGGCCCTAACTGGGAAGGCCCCTACAAGGTGGTCTTATCAGTCGGCAAGGGATCTTACCGTTTGGCACGACCCGATGGCTCAATCGTCCCAAACAATTGGAATGTGGTTCACCTAAAAAAGGTATCACTTCTGAATGGTAAAACGGTCAGTTATTCTCTATCTACCTTTTACTTTTACGGCATTCTTACTTTCATTATATTTTTCCTAAATGGTACTAACGACCTAAACAAGGCCAGATCCGTTTAGCTCAACTGGTAGAGCTCGAAGTTTTTCAACTTCGCGGCTGTGGGTTCGAATCCCACAACGGACACAGTCCTTGTTTGGTTATATGTGTTCTTTTCTCTACGATTAGCCTTACCTCTATTTATGTTCAAACTTCGCATATTTCAACATAAAAACAAGGGGCGTAGCAGGAGGCCCCTGTAGGCCAGATAAGACCTTCATAAAGGCAAAAGACCTTGCAACTAGGCGAGTTTTTAAAACTTTTTATGTGACAAGCTTCCACGAAAATAAGAGGAGTCGTTCACAAGGCCAGCAACTCGGCCAGAATTCAACTGCAAACTCTCTGCGTCAACTTTCAACTATCAAATGATAAGCAAAGTTGTTCGCAAGGCCAACGATTCGGCCAGAACCTATCGACCACAACTCGGTCAAAACAAAGTATCTGCGCAGATCATTTACAACTTATGATCTCTTCCTTGGGAAAGGCTAAGTTAAAACATTCGGACAAACTTTTTAAAGACCAGAACTTAGCAAAGTTCAAACTTCTAAAAAGCTCTTAGATAAAAGGCACGAAGGCCACAACACATCCAAACGAAAGTCCAAAGATTCAGGCTATATACAGTCATTGAATTAAAAAAGGTCTGAAATATATACATTATCCTGACAAAACAATAAAATGCCAAAAACGGCTGACATAAGTTTGTAGAGTGATCAAGGCCAATAGAACCGGCCAAACAAGGATCAGAGAGTCCCGAAGAGACCTCTATCCACAACCAAGTATCCGGCTCTCGCCAGATACACGAACCTACAACTTAATCAATTTGGGGGGGCATTAATCTTGGGGGCTACGACCAGAACCTGATGCACTAGCTCCATCGGCTCTGTCATCGTCACCCGAGCTCTCATCATCGTCTTCATCTTCATCTGCTTCAGACTCTTCGGGAGAAAGGTTCAGCACTTGCCTCACCTCACGATCGGCACACTTTGTTTTCAGCATCGTTTCCTCGACGTTGATCTGACCAGCGTGGACCTGCTCGAGCAATGATCGCTTGGCCTCGAGCACAGCAAGCTTCGCCTTGATTTCAAACTGATCACGCAAGTTGGCCAAGTCCTTGGATAACGCATCCTGAGCGCTCATCGACTGGGCAACTTGGTCTCTGGCGGCTTGTAGTTCAGCTCGGGCTTTAGCAGACTCTTCCTTAGCCCTCAGCAAGTCCATCTCTAAAGATCCACGCTCGTCGAGTGCCCTATTCAGCGAAGATTTGCATTCTTCGAGCAGATTCTCCAGGCCCCAAACAGATTGTGTGAACCCTTCTTTCTCTTCAGAAAGAAGGTCCTTTTCCTTGGTGAGCTTAGTAATCCGTTCAAAGTATTTGTTGTTAGCCTCAGCCAACCGATTAGCTTCACCACCAAGGAAACCACACTTTTCTGCCAAAGCCTTATTCTCCTTCAGAGTCTCTAGCAGCTCTTTCTTCAGTTCGAGTACCGGATCAGGGTTGTTGATCTTAGAGCGGAACATCAACTCGGAAGCCATCAAACTCGACTGAAACAAACAAGAGAGATAAAAAGTTTAGAAGTGTAAATTCACAACTACCTCCAACTTGAAAAATGATAAAGGAGCGCTTACTCGGGCAGCATCAGCAGCGATGGCAAAAGCCAGATCTTCATCACTCATTTCCCGCATTGTCCATTCTTCGCAAGGACCAATGAGCGATGAAACTGCTTTGGCTAAACCGCCAGGCCGGATCACGAAGTTGAAATCGGGGGCTAGCTTCATAGTACACTTTCTCTCGCAGTACTTGGGCTCCCTAGCCTGCTCAGAGGGGTATTTCGGACCAAATTTGTAGCGCACGCCCCGAATGTCCCTTACTCCAGTCTGACCGCTGATAGTGGTCCGCCGAGTGAGCCTTGTCTTTGACACATCAGAGTCACCCTCCACTCCAGGATCTCTAGTGTCGCATTCGTGCAGACCGACGGGCACCTCCCCCTCAGCGGCTACATTCTCCAAGTCCTCAAAACGAAAAACACGAGGACCCTGGCCGCCCTCTTGGGGAATCTCTTCTCCTCCTCCTTCTTCTTCTTCTTCTTCGCCAACCTTCCTTTTTCCCTTATCTGCACGAGAAGGAGCCGCCCTCACCCCGTCATCAACTCGGGGACTCCACTCCGGAGTATGGACAGGCTCCTCCTCGACCTTCCTCTTATCACTTCGAAGAAAGGGCTTTCGCATAATGGGTTCAGTAGCTTCAGTCTCAGTATCTGAAACATCGATTACCTCCTTGTCAAGACCCTCTCCCCGTGCAAATTTGGGGACTTCAACAGAAGTCTTGGCGCTCTCCTTCTCAGGTTCAGGCACGCTGGCATCAAGTGGAGTGTCACCGCCAATGGCTGGGGCCTGCCCTGCAGCAACGGAAGCTTTACGAGCAGACTTCTTCCGTGCTCCGCCCTCTCCTTGGCCCTTCTTCTTCCACTTCAAAGAGCTAATGCCACTAGACAGGAGCTCCTCGCCGCCTTCCCTCCTACACAGTGCCTCTGCTGAAGCTCTTATAGCTGCAACCTCAGCGTCAGGGCCAACAGCAGGTTCTAACGACACAGCTCGAAGGGAAGGGGTAGGAAAGAAGTCTCCTTGTATGCCCAGACCTGCAAGAGGTGGAACGGTCAGATACAGCAAAAAAAAAACATGAAGAGAAGAAATAGCTGTAACAGCGATAAGTTCTCACCGTGAGTCTTTGCGGTCAGACTCTTTTGCGTAGCAAAGTACGCCCATTCCCTTTGCTCAGCAGGGAACTTCTTCAGAATAGCCTCGACCCACGCCGTCAGCTCATCTACCGATATGAGCTCGTCGTAGGGAAGCTTGGCAGTTGTAAGAAAGAACTAAAGGAATGAGTAAACAAAAGAGGAAGCACGAAAATTCCGAAGGAGTACTCGGGGACTTAGGCCTCTTATTCCAGATCTCGGAAAGAGGAGCCTTGGAGTTAAAGGACAACGCCTGGGTACGCACGAATAGGTATCGGTGCAACCAACCCCGGTCATTCGTGTCTTCGGAACTGCGTACCAAGCCCTTGCTCCCACGCATTCTGGCGTTGACAAAACCATCCTTGAAAATTTGTATGCTATACAAAGAAATAAAATGCTCATATTAAAAAATTTGACTGGTTTCTTTCGCAAACCAGTCCATAAGCGTTACCATCCTATACATACTGGGGCTCAATTGCCCCGGGCAGAGAAAATATTCCCTACAGAGCCTCTCGAGTACAGGATGTAGGGGTAATGTGCAACCGACCGTAAAAGGGTATGTGGACATGGCCGTCCACCCAGCCCTATGCGGAGTGATGTTCTCCGTTTCAGATACCGGACAAAAGGGGAACACTCGCGTCCCAATTGCAGTCCACCCTAACTTGCAGGATCATCTCAGATGTGATCCCAGATTTAAATCTGTACGCTGGCCATGCGCGTGCATCACCAAAATTGTTGAAGGCCTTGACACTACAGTCTTTTTCCAACTCACCCCACTTCTTGAGGATGATCTCTGCAGCAGTGGCCTGAGCGGCCTTAGGTCTGGGGGTGGCCGTAGAAGAACTACCGGCGGCTCCATGTTTAAGTTTTTCTTAGCCTTTGGAGACATGATTCAAGAAGAGTTGAGAAAATTGGAAGGAAGATTGAAGGATATTCAAGGGTTTTTTTCAAGATTTGGGAGTTGTAGAATGAAAGCAAGTAAAAGGGTTAAAATTCAGCAAACCCCTATTTATAGGAGTAAAAAGACCGGCCCATCAGATTTCCATAAGACACGTGGAGGTCATCAAAAGGGCCACGATCAGATCCAACCGTCAAAAGAGGAAGTAGGTATCGCCGGGTTTCGAAGCAGCATCATTACCCTGAAGTGCAGGGTCACTTCACAACAGGCAAACGGGCGTGTGCACGTGATTGAGGCGGTTAAAATCATTGCTTTTACCCTTGAGACGCGCAGCAGTCGCGTCGAAGCTGACGGCGGACGTGCAGACATGCCTGTTACAGGTACTTTTCACATTGCGCATTTAATGCGCACGTCATTAAAACTTATCACGTTGCTGGTAAAGTGCGCATGTCACCAAGGTTCGTCATGTTGCGGATGAAGGTTGGACTTTGCGAATAAAATTTTCCGCCAAAATTCACATCCACTCCTCGAGCAGAAACTCTGCTCGATAAGTGCGGGGACTATCTGTATTGGATAAAAACCGACGTCACTTAAAAAATGACACGTGTCTGCCACGTGGCACGGACAGAGGTTTCCCCGGACAGACGTCTAACGGACAAATGACTGGCCAGGCAGTTGTTACGAGCAGGCCCAGAGCAGTAGCATAACGCTTCCCAAATCAGCGCGATTTGAATGAGCGGTTACCAAATCATACGCGATTGCTTAATGAATGGTCCTGAAGGCAACGGTTACACATCCAGCGGTTACGTATCCAACGGATACACACCCAGCGGTTACCAGTCCAACGGGTGCCTATCAGATCTATAAATAGCACTCGTTCCGAATCATTGTAACACAAATTATTCTTTCTACGAACATACATTCTGTCATCTGTCTACAATATCAATAAAAATACTCTCTGTTTACTCTTGCCCAATACTGTTCATCTTTTATATTCGCTGGATACTTTGTTCTCAAACCTTCAAGCATAATCAGTGACGAGGAATTCACACCGGGATCGAGTGACCCGATACGGTTCCTTTCATTTATTTTATTCGCACTTTAATCTTATTTATTTTCAATTATCTCTCATTATTTCCATATCGTCAATCATCATCATTGGAAATCGTGTATATATTTATAATTTAGTAATTAATACAACCCCGTATTTAATTTGGCTAAACTCTTAATCTAAACTATTGATCGTGACTCCACAAATACAAATTTAATTGTTAATTGGCCAAAATCGGATCTAGGTTAAACACACCTTTCATGGGTCTTAGAAAGTGCCTAGTACTTTCTTCTCAAGGCAATTGAACTTCTTACCTTAAGATCTCTGTTAGTAAGAATTACCCGGAGTTACTTTAGCAAAAGTAGACACAATCTAGGTGATTTAATACGTCTGATTAAATAAATTGTTAGGTGGTTACTCTAAAATCAATTCAAACGAGTTATTTAGTCAAACCCGACCTTCGAACTTAACCGCTAAAAAATGTAGTGCGGCAATTGTATATAAAAATTATTCTATGTTTCTACGTCATATTTGGTCTAAATCAACTCCAAATGACACTAAGGTTGATATAGCCACTTTTCCATGCTCAACCTTACAATTTTCAATGGTCCATTCAATCAGAATTGTAAAATAAAAAATTAATAAATCTGGTTTGTTAACCTCAACCCAATAATGTGGTGCTACAATGTTAAAATGTCCACTTTGTCAAGCTCAATTTTTTTGAATTAAATCAGTTTAACCACAAATAAATAATGAGTTGTAATTATTAGAAAAGGTACGTAGGAGTGGGAAGAAGCTGGATAAATGAAAAAATAAACAGAAGAGCTAAATAAAATGATGGGTCCTCGGGTTTGATGTATAAACCATAATAATCATGATATATGAATCTGTATAATTTTATAAACCTAGTAAAAGTAGCTCAGAAAATTCGGGCTTCAACCAAGCAAAATTGACTTGATTTTGTTGCTACAAAAAGGAGATTAACCCAATAAGTTTGCCGACATACTCTTTTCCATGTGATGTTCTAATTCAACATCCAAATTATGCAACTACACATGGAGATTTTTAAGCAAGAAACTAATGATATGCATTTTGGTGGACATAACTATAGAGAGAGGATAGGAGGAAAAACATCCATGGAGCTGGGAGAAAGATAATAGCTTGTAAAAAATGAATTGAAATGAACAAAATTTGGGCCTGACCGAAATGGAGGAGGAGGACGGAGGAGGGACGGAGGAAGGAGGGTGAGAGAGATAAAAATTGAAAGATTTGTGAAATTGAGTTTTTATTTATTTTTCTTGAAAAAAAGAAAAAAGAAAATAAATTGAAATAGCCGATGTCACCTTTTAATTGGATGTTTTGCCACGCTATTCAAAAGTGAACCGTAAGCAATTTTGTTTTTAAACCGACTGATAGAAAACAGTTTAATATGAACACTTTGAATCATGTTGGAATGTCTGACAGATACAACTCATAATTGATGTACTAAAGTGAAAGTTATTATCAAGTTTAAAGGCTGCTTATCTATGTGAAAAATAATGCACATAGTACTAAGAGCCCATTTGGGTGAGCTTAAAAGTGACTTATAAACACATTAATATATGTTTGGTAACCTCAAAATTTTTGGACTAATAAGTCATAAGTTGCTTAAGAGCCTGTTTGGGTGGGCTTATAAGCTGCTTATTTTCAGTAGATTATAAGTCAAAAAGTGACTTAAAAGCCACTTTTTGAGAAGTTAGGATTTCCTAACTTCTCTAAAAGTGGCTTTTAAGCAACTTATGGCTTATAAGCCCAAAAAATTTTAAGTTACCCAATATATATTAAAAGACTTATAAGCTTATAAGCCGCTTTTAAGCTCACCCAAACGGTCTCTAAATGCCACTTTTTGAGAATCCTAACTTCTTATTTATAAGCCACTTAAAATAAGCTGCTTTAAAGCCCACCCAAACAGGCTATAATCCATATTCTCTATGAGCCTGTTTGGGTGGGCTTAAAAGCAGCTTATTTTAAGTGGCTTATAAGTCAAAAAGTGGCTTTTAAGCAACTTATGGCTTATAAATCCAAAAATTTTGAGGTTACCAAGCATATATTAATGGGCTTATAAGCTTATAAGTCGCTTTTAAGTTCACCCAAACGGGCTCTATATTACAATCCCGTATAACTCGTAATCAACACAAAAACTTTATTATTCAAATACAAGGGCTTCCAAAGCTTATTGCTTGGGGAAAAAGAAAAACATTTATACTTCCATTAGTCCATAGCTAAAGGGCTTAAACGTCACAATAGCTTTACTCATTTCCCTCTTTGAGTGTTTCTTCTCCATCAATTACATTTCCTAGGGTTTTATCAAAATGTCAAAAACTCCAGAGGATCCAAACAGTATCGGAGAAGAGGCTACTGTGAAGGTTCCGTCAAAGGATCCAAAGAAAAAGGATGATAAGAAAGACGAAGATCTCGTAAGTATTATTAAATGTTGATAAAAATTAGTACAAATTTGACTTAGTGAAAAGGAAAATAAATGATTTTATTAATTCATTTGTTGTTTTGATATGTTATTTTTTTAGTCTGAAGAGGATTTAGCGTTGAAGCAACAATTGGAGCTTTACGTCGAAAGAGTTCAGGATGCGGATCCCGGTCTTCAGAAAGTTGCACTGGAGAGTATGAGGTATTTTAATTTCATTAAGTTCAGTTGAAAATGTGTAGATATTGACATTTATGATAGTTCTCGGTACCTGTGCTGGTGGGAGGTGGGAGTTACTAGGTATCTCGTGGAATTAGTTGGGGTGTGTACAAGCTAGTCTGGACAATGTGGTTACAAAATAATTATAATGATACATTTGAGTGTTTATTGGCTTAAGAGGCATGATTATAGGCGTGGTATGAGGTATTATAATTTTCATTTAGTACATTTGAAAATGTAGAGCTGATAGTACCCGGTGCTTGTGCTGGTGGGAGGTAGTAGGTGCCTCGTGGAATTAGTTGAGGTGTGCATAAGCTAGCCCTGATACCACAGTTATAAAAATAATGATAAGAGTATATTTGAGTGTTTATTGGCTTAAGAGGCGTGTTTATGAAACTTTTGTGTAGAGTAGAATTTTGGGGTGGTTGTGGAAAACATTTATGTTAGGATTTTTGAAGTTGTATATGACGGAACTATTGGGACATAAGTCATTTTGCACGTGTGAGACGATTGTTGAGAATTCTATTTAGTTCTTTAATGCGCTTTCTTGTAAGAGTGCTAATAGTAGGTGGAAGGGGGTCCTTCGTTCTTATCGTTTATGAATCTACATGAAATGTGCCACTTGCACCTATGATTAGAATGAGCTTGTTATCGGTATACAATCATAATCATTTTTTTAATGACCGTGGTGCCCGTTGCGCGCACCTCGACTAATTCCACGGGTTATTTGCTACCTCCTATTAGCACATGCCGAGTAATACTGTCTACCAAGGCTTGGACAGATGGAAAGAGCTCACCTAGTGTGTTTTACCTTTGTTGGGATTTGAACCTTAGATGATGGTTCTTAACCCATTTCATTGTCTACTAGGCCATTAATCATGATAGCTTTATGTGCAAGAGAGGTAGTACGTAGAAGAAGGTTGAAGACGGTCAGTTGTTCTTTTGGTTTGTGAATCTCTAGGATATGCGCCAAGTACACCTAGGATAAAAACAAGTGACCTATTAGTACATGTGCATAAATACAGGAGCTGCGTCCTCTCGTTGATCGTCCATATTAAACATTGATGGATTAGAACTTGCAGTCAATGGCCAAATGGATATCTGATAGATTGCCGGTGTTAAAGTAAGCCCGTGAGACATACTTATCACCTATGCATATTTAGGTGTCGCATTTTGAAAAGTACTGATTTCTTTCATTACATCACACAGTTTGACTTGAGATGGAGATGAAGATAATTCAATATTTATAATGTATAGTCTAAATATTTAATAAACACAGAAAAGTATAGTCAATCTATTTGTAACGTACACTGTATATTCAACAGGGTATATCGACAGTAGAAAGTCCACTAGTTGAGTATTGTATAAAGTTAATGTTTTAAGAAGAATGACATGACAATTTCAGATTGTCAAAACCCACAAGTTAATGATGTTTACAAAAATAGGATCTTATCTTTTTGTTTATTCTTCTTTTCTTTGTTGCAGGCAGGAAATTCGTACTGCAACAAGCTCCATGACATCCGTTCCAAAACCACTAAAGTTCTTGCGTCCTCATTATGGAACACTAAAGGGATTTTATGAGAAAATGTCGGATTCTGATTTGAAGGTATTGAATTCTATCCTGCACTTCTTTGTTGTTAAATTTGAGTATTCTAATTCACATGTTTTAACTTCACTGCATGCAGAAACTTCTAGCTGATATACTCTCTGTTCTGGCTTTGACAATGTCTGCGGAAGGAGAAAGGGTATGATCTATTTACTCTGTAGATATACTATTAATTCTGTTGGTGTGAGCTTAAGCATCTTCATCAGCTATAAGGCTTATTTAATTTTCTTTGGTCCCTACAGGAGAGCTTGAAGTATAGATTGCTGGGATCTCAAGGTGACATTGGTTCCTGGGGACATGAATATGTTAGGTAAGCATGTGTTTCTTTGTACTCCAGCTATCCAGAATATATTGTAAGCTCTACCAGTGCAGATCTTAGTTTGATGTTGCATGAATATGAATTTCTAATGGTATTTTGTTGCAACGAGATGATATTTTAGTTGTTTTACATAATACTTGATGCGTATTAGAGACATGTTGTCATATCTGATTTCTTCCTTATTCATTCTTGTCTGTTATCTGACAAAAGAATTCAGTTTCCTCCCGTATTTGGTTGTCACTGCTTAATGCTGACTGTTTGTGACAGGAACTTGGCTGGAGAAATTGGACAGGAGTATGCAAAACGGCAGGTTAGTATTTCCTTATTTCCGAGGTTCTTGTAAAGTCTGAGCAAATTGTAGCAGTGCGGTTCACGTATTAGCGCTTTTTATTCGGGAATTTTTTGTCTCCAGTCTAATATTAATATATTTTTGGATCAGCATTACATGCTATTACATCTGCCCAACTTCATCTGAGTCTGCTCTCTATGCAGCCAATGCTTTAATATTCTCTCCATCATCACTAATATGTTTATATGAGTCACATTAATATCTTAGCTCCATGCCAAATCAGACACGATCTCACAAAATGAGTTGGAAGGAGTAATATATTTACTGTTGTATCTAGTATTTTACAAAATCCTTGTACTTGCCAAATGTTTACATATAGAATTCTTTTGAGGTAAATATTTCTTTAATGTTGCGCCTTGGTCTAAAATCCATTGTTGTTTTAAGAATTGGGTAAAAGAAAAAAGTTCCTGCCTTATTGGGGAAAGGGAAAGCTATAGAGATGGGCAATATTCTGGACAAAGCCTATTATATTAAGGGCCCAAAAAAAGAGCTAAGGCACCATTAATAAATGTATGGAGGTGCATTTGTTATTTAAAGGATCCCTGCGCCTCAAGTAAAGGAATAATGAGATATTGGATATGCTGCTTAGAATGGAATATTGCAACCTGACACTTACCAAAGTAGTAGCAGATAAAAGAAAGTTGAATGAACTCAAAGCTTGTATGCAATATAAACCATTGGAAAGCCGGGAGCAATGGATAGGGAAGGAAGTTCATAGCTTTAATTGAATGGAATGTGAGGGGTCTGAATGATGGCATAAGCGCATCACACTCAAAATGCTCATGCGCTAACAAAAAGCTAATGTTTGGCGTCTACAAGAAACAAAACTGGCACGACAGAAATATATACTTTGGGGGAGTCATTGGGTCGATTTACTAGCATAGGGGAGAAAAGATAGATTATTAAATACTATAGGACTAAAAGCTGTGTAATGTGTTGACTACCAGAAGGGTACTTCTACCATTTCTCGTGTTTTTAAAAGTCCACTTGGGGAATTTATTTGGTACTTCACTGGTGGACCACTGGTCGGATACAGATACAGGAAGAAGAGAACTCTGGCTTGAGCTAGCTACTATTAGGGGTCTCTGGAATATACCAAGGTTCATTGGAGGAGATTTAAATATGATCAGATTGTGGTTAAAAAATTGAATCGCGAGCAGGTCAATAGCAATGAGAATGTTCTTTGATTTTATCAGGAAATGTCACTAGTGGATTTGCCACTTCAAGGGCCAAATTCATATGGTCAAGGGGTGAGGACAACATCCAAGCTTCAGTAATCGATCAATTTGGAGGTTTTACGGTTAGAAATAGGGCAAAGGGGGCTATGACAGTTATACATTTGATATAGCGTACATGCAGTTGAAACGCTAATTTTCTTCTGGGCAAATCATAGACTGATTCTATATTTAATGGCGATCCTCCTTATATTTTAAGCTCAGGTTACACATTAACTTGGGGAAAAACTTATTTACCCTGACAGGTTGACTCTGATGTGTGTTGGATAGCATCCCAACATACTACATGTCTCCCTTTCGTATTTCGGTCAAGGTGTTAAAGCGGTTGGATTTAATTAGGAGGAACCTCATATGGAAAAAATTCATTGCGTAGCCTAAATTCCATTTGGTCAAATGAATTGATTAATCACCCAATAACAGGGAGGATTCAGAGTGTGAAACATTTCAGTTCATAACAAACTATCAAATGTCTACCGAGGTACTATAAAGAGGATGTTGCTTTCTAGAGGAAGAATATGAAAGCAAAACAGGGAAAGAGGGAGAATGCAGCCTCTGAAACACTTGAAGTCTCCCTGTATCCTCTCATGGGGCTGGTCCATGGAAGTTTATTAGCCATTTATAGGAAGACTGTAGTAAATACATAAAGTTGAACGTTGCAAATGGTGAACTGATAATTTTTAGAAGGACAAATTGTCGTACAATCATTCTCTGCCAGAGTTATTTCAAAATCCTTTGTTCTGTTTGGCAACACACCCATTACTATGGAACAATGTAGAGAAGGAGACAACTGGAATATCTTCTTTGTGAGAAATATCTTCCTTTAGGAGAAATTTTGAAGACCAGGGAATGGAGGAGCTGACGATTTTTCTGGCAAGACTGGAAGAGGTTTCACTAGATCGAAGCAAATAGAACTCAATATACTGCAGGACACTGCAGACTCCTGCCATCTGTTTCTGCATTGTCCAGTTGCAACGGATATATGGAATATGTTTCTTCGCCTTTTTATTATTCATTGGGTCATGCCCTACAGTATGTAGAGAAGCCTAATAGAAGATTTGACACTGTTCCAGCAACTATTTTTTGGTGCCTTTGGCTTGAAAGGAATAGCACATGCTTTGAAGGAAACTCTTCTCTTATCCACCTTCTGAAATATGGATGTCTCACAAACATTTTTTCTGGAGTAAACATCATACTGCAGATAATTTAGTTCATATTTTCGGCTCTATTAGCTCCTTACGAAGCATTTAGAAGGTTCAGGAACGAACCTCTTTTTGCTATAAGTTTTTAAATTTCATCATTGTCTGATGCAATTATTAATTAAATTTCACTTTCCCTGATCAAAAAAGAGAAAAAGAAATGAGTTCCTTCTTTGAGACATGCTTTTTACTTCTAAAAATCATGCTATGATTCTGACATAAATCAGCTTGCATGTATTTATGCTCTCTATACGTATTATTCCAGAGTGAAGAGGGCCCAATTGATGATCTGATGGAGCTTGTGCAACAAATTGTTTCTTTCAACATGAAGGTATCGTTTTTCACATTTGATTTATGTTGTCAATTGCGACAAAGTTGCAGGATAGAGTATAGGAGGTTGCTAACATACATGGGGCTTCTGAGCAGAGAGATATATCTCTCAATATTTATCTACCCTAACATATGGAAGGAAAGGAATGCAAGAATTTCTGAAAGCAAATCTGAATCTGTAATTACTGTTAAATACAGATGTATTTCTCTCTTAAGTTTTTGGTGTAACATGGCAAATGCAAATGATACCGAGGCCATGATAGACTTTTTGAGCTCACTACATGACATGTAGTGATGCTACCCCCTGTATATAATTTTTACAGCACACTTTTGTTGCTGGATTTCAATAAAATTCCTTTTAATGATCAAAACTTTTTTTATCTACCCTGTTCTTGCCGGAATGATTCAATTTTTGTTTTATTTTGCATGCAGCATAATGCCGAGCCTGACGCTGTCGATCTTTTAATTGAGGTACTGTTTCTTTGCCTGTACTATGCATCATTTTGTACTATCTGTATCAGTGATAAATCTCTTTGCGATATTCTAGGTTGAAGACCTTGATCTCTTGGTGGAGCACGTGGACAGCAGCAATTGTAAAAGGACATGCTCCTATGTCAGCAGTTTTGCAAAGTAAGTTGGCTCCAGTACATGTTTGTGGATATTTCCATGTTGAATATGATGAGTTACATATGAGCTTTTGTATGACACTATATTTTTCTCCCTTTGTTTATTCCTCTCCCTTATCCGTGGTTTCACCTAACCAGAATCTTTGATGTTGACTTCAGCTTCAACTAACAGTTTAAATCACAAATCCTGATATTCTTCTTCTTAAGCAAAGTTCATTTATTACTAAGCTAATGTAAGCACCAGAGAAATTTATATACTCCTTTTGAGCATCTTGAACATGCATATACATGATCTTATCTGTTGTTACATTGTTGTGTTAGCAGATTCATAGATTTAAAACTTGAAAAATTAAGGAATTACGTTGCTAGAGCTTTCTTGACTCTGTGGAAGGTTATTTTTCTTCCCTCGTTTACCTTAGGGGACTAGTTGTTTTCTCAAAAATGGAGATTCATATCAAGGCATCCACAGATTTTCAATAAGCAGGCAAGATTGCAATTGGTTGTGAGTTCAATCAGAGATCATGATATCTAATAAGAATTAGTTGGCTATGTTTGAAAAATAAAGTAAAGGTATATTCTTTGAGTAGACACGAGACACCCTTTCCTTCCTAGTACCCTTTGGAGTTGGAAGCGAATCTTCAGATAATAGATAGCGCTATGGATGTGAAAATTTAATATAAGACTTCTTATTTGCACAGCAAAATCTTGAATTATTACATTGTGTTGTCTGATTAATAGTGTATGATGTTTGCCCCGAGGCTTAGTCAAGTGGCAAAGGTTGAGGGACTTGTGACTTAGGTCATAGGTTCGAGCCCTGTGCCATGCAATCTTAGTTTGGTATTTAAGTGGAGATGATGGAGCGATGGGCCCATTATCCCGGAGTTTAAAAAGCTGCCTTGGTCCTAATGGTTGGCCTCAGACAGATTTCCGGTCATAAAATAAAGATTAATAGTGTATCCCGTTCCAATCTTGCTTGAGCGGCTGGGAGTTTCGAACTCCTTTCTCCCACTATAAGCTTAAGGTTGTTGCTGTCTACCTTGTTTTAGAAGGCAAGCATACTTTCGTTTGTCTGCTTTTTGTCTGTATCAATCTTTCTTCCATCTGATTTGTGTCTACGACTTCTGCCTCAGCACTCACGTCTTTTGCTATCATACAGATACCTCCCGGGACCTGATGACATGTTGGTTCTTGATATTGCATACACTATATACATGAAGTTCGAGGAGTATCCTCTTGCACTCGTGACTGCATTAGCCTTAGACAACATGCAGGTCCGCACTGCTTACTATTACTTGCTTTTTCTCTTGTATTTTTGTAATTTTCAATTTACTCTGACCTCTGAAGTATGTATGTCAGTGACTACCTTGTACCAAAAAAAAAAAAAAGTCTGTCAGTGACTAGTGGGTTTTTAGATTGTAAATTTGAAATCTGAGTTCTTATAATTGTTATGGTTTGCATTTTCTCTTGCAGTATATAAAGCAAATTTTTACGTCAAGTGATGATCTTCTACGGAAGAAGCAGTTCTGTTACATACTTGCTCGTCATGTAAGTTCTCCATTGTGCTATTTTGTTCAGTCAGATGGTTCCAGCATGCTGAGAAATTCAATTTTCTTTCTGGTTCTTCCTTTTGCATTTTTTGTTTGGGGGGGTGGGGGTGGGGTGGGGGGGAGGAGGGTCGCAGAGTACCTCTAACTCAGATTCTTGTCTCTGGTCCCTGAGGTTCTATAGCAGTGCTTTTTCACTGCTACTCTCTGAGTTTATTATTGGTGAAATGATCACAAACAACTTATCAAAGAATGATACAGTGAACTATCACTCCTTTTTTATTTTTTTATTTTTTATTTTGATGAAGTAAATAATCTTATTAATAATGAAAGGGAACACCCCGTTTACAAGCCGTATACCAAAATGTAGAGAACCTACATCAAGAAAAAGTTCTCTACAATAGAAACCCAATCATCTATACACATTGGAGCCTCATGGGTACACCAAAAAGAAATGAGAAACAAAAGACTGCAATGCATCTTTGCAAAACTACTCATGACCCCTTAATAAACTCATATTCCTCTTTTTCTCGACCCCATCATTTATTTTATTTCCCTATAATTGTTGTGCTCTATATTCCCTGCCAGGTATATATGGCTTCAGGTCTATATAGCAGACAAAAGAATTCTGATTTATTTCTGTAGGTGGCCTATATGGCTTGTCAACATATTTTTATGTTTAATGATAGATCCTAGATGCTATTTTCAAAAAAAAAAAAATGATAGAACCAAGATGCTAATTTGATGATTGTGAATCACAGGGTCAAACTTTTGAGCTTGATGAAGAGATGTGTGCAGGTGATGAAGAGAGAGAAGGATTGCAGGAAATAATTAACAATGTGAAATTAAGTGAAGGCTATCTTGCACTTGCTCGTGATATTGAGGTCATGGAACCCAAAACCCCTGACGACATATACAAGGTTAGCCCTAATAAATTATACCTCTCCTTGTATGCTTTCTTTGCATATACTGTTGTTTTTGTTCGATATTCCGCACTAGAAGCAATTGACTTGACATTGTCCTGGAGGTATATCTCCATCTGTTTTTATGTTCTGCAAGAAAAGTATTTCATGTCATTCTTGCATTGTTTTCGCCAGCATCCAGTTCCAGTTCAGTTATTAATTATCGACAAATATGCTCATTTCTTTAAATTGCTCTTCTTTTTACTTTATTTCATCCCTTTTTTCCCTTCCTTCCTCATGTTCTAAATAAATTTGGGACTAGTTTGTCTCAATTTTCTTTTGCCCCTTGGCTGAGCATTCTAAGAAGGATAAAGAACTACAACTCGAACAAACGATCTGTTTAGGATACTGTCATTTATTAAAACACTTCATCCAAGAAAGTCATCCTTATGTTTAGTGGTATTAAGAAAGTCATCCTTATGTTTAATGGTATTATCACAAAGGAAAAACTTATCTAAATTGCCACTAAATCACGTCGTGTTTTGATATTAGGCACATTTGCTTGATGGCCGAGCTAGTACAGGGGCAAGTGTGGATTCGGCTAGACAAAATCTTGCTGCTACATTTGTCAATGCATTTGTCAATGCTGGTTTTGGCCAGGTAAAATGAGTCGAGTTCAATTTATAATACACACATATTTAGATATGTGTTTGTGTTGTTATAGCTTGTTATGTATATGTATCCGTAAACAACTCTAGATTTTATATGTATCTGTAAACAACTCTAAATTTTTGCGAATGCAGGATAAGTTGATGACAGTACCATCAGAGGCCACAAGTAGTGGTAGCTCTACAAGCTGGCTTTTCAAAAATAAAGAACATGGAAAGGCTAGTGCTGCAGCAAGTCTGGTATATAGTTTACTAATTTTTTTGAGTCTCGTCTTTGATAATCTATCTGCAGCTAATGATTATTCTTTCCCAAATTAGGGAATGATCCTGCTTTGGGATGTTGATTCTGGGCTTGCACAACTTGATAAATATTTCCATAGTACTGATACCCATGTCATTGCGGGTGCACTATTAGGAGTTGGGATTGTAAACTGTGGCATCAAGAATGATTGCGATCCAGTGAGCTTCATTGGCTGTTTATACTAGTTCTCTCTGCAAATCTTCATATCCCTAGATTTGACTCTATTCTCTCTGCAGGCATTGGCACTTCTTGCTGAATATGTAGACAAAGATGATCCTTCGGTTAGAATAGGTGCTATAATGGGCCTGGGTCTTGCTTATGCAGGTGCTCAGAATGAGCAGGTAAAATTTCTGTTTTTCTTTTGGATTTGGGTCGACAAGAATAAACTTTAAGCTATGTCCCTTAACTGGTCCGTTTGCTTACAAAGTTCTACCTTGTCTTTAGGACTCTGAAAGATCAGTCTAGATATTATACATATATTACATTGAGTGTTTGCTTTACAGATCAGAAGTATATTGACTCCCATACTTGGAGATAGTAAGTCATCCCTTGATGTAATTGCATTCGCTGCAATATCGTTGGGCTTGGTATATGTGGGTTCATGTAACGAAGAGATTGCCCAGGCAATCATATTTGCATTGATGGAAAGAAGCGAGTCAGAATTGGGAGAGCCCCTTGCCCGTCTTTTGCCTCTGGGTCTTGGTCTTTTATACCTTGGGAAGCAGGTAACTAGAATTACTTCTCCTTGTTTCTATAGAGATCTAAATTAACTGCAATAGTGTAGATTAGCATTAGTATCACTAATGCCTAGAAATTCTTATTCAACAATATTCATTCAGCACTGTTGGATTGTAGAACTTGTTTTAATTAGGTATCCGTCTGTCATGTCCTATAGGAGAGTGTTGAGGCTACAGCTGAAGTTTCGAAGACTTTCCATGAGAAGATCAGAAAGCATTGTGATATGACCTTGCTTTCTTGTGCCTATGCTGGGACAGGCAACGTACTCAAGGTAGTACAAGTTTCTTCTCTTTCACTTCTTACCAATTCCTGTTAGGATAACTGCAAGTGCTGAGTGTTATTCTCTTCTAGGTCCAACATTTTCTTGGTCAATGTGCTCAACATCTTGAAAAGGGTGAAACATATCAGGGACCAGCTGTCCTTGGTATTGCGATGGTAGCAATGTCTGAAGAATTGGGGCTTGAAATGACAATACGCTCACTAGAGCATCTTTTGCAGTATGGAGAGCAAAATATCAGAAGAGCAGTTCCATTGGCTCTTGGTCTCCTCTGCATATCAAATCCAAAGGTATGATATCTGAAAAATATCAATACAATTGATTTCTCTTTCCTCCCCTTTTCTTTTACTCTTTTGGTTGTGTTAATATTCTGGTTTTACCTCTTTTATTGACAAGTTGTGGCAGGCCTGTTTTTCCTTTCCTTCTGCTTGTATCTCATGTTAACAAACTACTTTTTCCCCTGGCTTCGACAGGTCAATGTCATGGACACCCTGAGCAGGCTTAGTCATGATTCAGACAGTGAAGTAGCAATGGTAATTTTAGAGGAATGTAGTTATTTGTGCAGCTGGTAGATTGTTAAATCTGAAAACAACTTCTGAATTCTACAGGCTGCTATCATTTCCTTGGGATTGATAGGTGGAGGAACAAACAATGCCCGAATAGCTGGCATGCTGCGTAACCTGTCTAGTTACTATTACAAAGAAGCCAACCTTCTTTTCTGCGTAAGAAATAAAATAATACTCAGTTATTCTCTTGTGACTAGACCATTTTCCTTTTCCCCCCACTTACTCTGGCATCTGCTGCTTCTGCAGGTGCGGATCGCCCAAGGTCTTGTCCATTTAGGAAAGGGCTTGATAACTCTCTCTCCATATCATTCTGAACGATTTTTGTTATCTCCGTGAGTTTTCTCTTCTACTACGAACCATTTGTCGTCGAATTATTCTGTATCACAGAAAGCATTTTCTTATGCAAGTCTTGTAAAGGATAATTGCTAACCAGATTGAGGATGTTATTATCGGAACAGCCTCTCCACCTTGGTGGGGGTAAGGTCTGCGTACATCTCACCCTTCCCAAACCACATTTGTGGAATATCACTGGGTATGTTGTATTGAAGATGTTTACAAGTGAACAGTTGCATATAAATAGAGAAGTTTCATTAAAGGATCCGTTACACTCTGTTCCCTTTCAAGTGCGTCTGGCAGATTTGTTATCTTAAACCTAAAATCAAAATCAACATATATAATTGAATCGGAGCTTCACGACCTAGCCCTTTGTGAAGCCTCAACCCCCAATCTGTTGTCTCTTAAATTTTGAACTATTCCAGGACTGCACTGGCCGGACTTGTAACAATGCTGCACGTATGTCTTGATATGAAGGCCATTATCTTGGGGAAATACCACTATGTGCTTTATTTTCTGACATTGGCGATGCAGGTTTTCTCTCTCTCTTGAACTAGCCTCCCCTCCCCCTTCTTTTTGTCCTTTTTGGTAGCTGTTGGTTGATTTGGTTTCTATGTTTTAATATATATTCTGATATGCTCTAATCAGGCCAATGTAGTTTCTTATTCAATCCCAAGTTTGTTGTTCGGTCGGCGAAACAACCACACCCACCCATCCACCCACACCCAGTTGGGCCACCCGTTTTGTATTCTTTCTAATTGTTCATGTGTTTGCTTCTTCTTTGCAGCCAAGGATGCTGATGACTGTGGATGAGAATTTAAAACCCTTGTCAGTGCCTGTTCGAGTTGGCCAAGCTGTTGATGTTATAGGTCAGGCTGGTAGACCGAAGACAATTACAGGTTTCCAGACACACTCAACCCCAGTTCTCCTTTCTGCTGGGGATCGAGCTGAGCTTGCAACAGAAAAGTATGTTCCTCCCCTTTGAAACTATTTATATTGCATGGTTGATCAATTTCTTCACTATGTCTAGGGTAGTTTGTATAAGGGAAAGTGCACCTTTTCTCTTAATTATATGACAATTTTCTTTATTATCATGGTTTCAGATTGTGTACATTTGATCTCTTTTTTTTATTGACTAAACTAGACAAATTGGTCTTTCCACTAATGGTTCACACCAGTATGATGGATCTTTATCTGACAACTGCAACTGCAATATGTTGAATTTTAAGTGGCTTTGTTTAGTTATTTACTCATATAGTGCTATCTGGGCATTGCTTTATTGCTCGTTTTAAGAGTAATATTATCACTTATTATAGACATGGTAGTGTAACATAGCGGAGAATTTAACACAAATTATGGTATTATGCACAATTGAATATCATGAGTACCTAAATTGGAACCTCAGTAACTGAGGGATCACAAACACAAGTTTTGCTCCCTTGTAATTAGTCTCATCTACTCACATTCTTGTTAATGCAGGTACATCCCACTCTCGCCCATTCTTGAAGGCTTTGTCATCTTGAAGGAGAATCCCGAATATAGGGATGACCAGTAATCATGTACGAAATGAATTCACTAGAAGATTTAATTGGGCCAAGATACTTATTCATCGGATAAATGTCTGGGGATGATGACAAAAGACCATTTATTCAGCTCAAGTTGCTCTCTTCAAGATTAGTCCAACCGCTGAGATTGTCGTGACAAGTGAGGCCACTGGATCGACCTTCATACAGAAATTCTTTGAAAGAAGAGAATTGAGTCATGGATTATTGTTGCAAGACATTTATTTCCTAGTAACTTTTCACTTTTTAGTCTAAAAAGAAAGTGGAGTACCCCCGGATAGTCATTTGCCTTCAGAGGTATAACACTAATCAAATTGTACTATCTGAAGGAGCTTAGGCAGTGCAAAAAAATGTTTTGATCTACTTAACGTTTAACTGTCATATCCTGCCCCGAGTTCCCCTCCTGTCCCATTGGAGCTGCCTCGCTTCGCTGTAATGTTGGAAACAGCTACTGGTTGCTGAAATTGAAATGGAAATCCTATATTTTTTCCATTTAATTTTTTTTTAAACATATCGCGTGTTCCATCACAACTTATCCTTCCATGCTGCCTTTCGCTTCGAATGGTATCCATATCGTTTATATTGTTTTAAAGATGACATTTTGAGTAATACTGTTGAATTTCCATTTCTAAACCAAGGACTCGTATATCATCATTACTTGGACGTTCTTGTGACTGTTTTCTGAAGTTGTGGGTTATGTGTTATTCTGGCATTGATGATTTACATAACCTTGTATGCAGTAGAGTTGGGGAAGTATCTTGGTTGAAGTTGAAAAAAAGTCGTGTAGAAATTGAACTTTGTGTTTAGACATAAATGGTGTTAAAATTGAAGATTTGTGAGTGAAACATTGAAGATTTCGATGGCATCAGTTGAAGTAATTATTTTAGACGTAAATAAAATCACTTAAAAATAAAGTATCTCTTGATAAGTAGAAAGACTTTTGCTGGTGATTTGCTTTAGTAAGATCAAATTCTATAATCTTAATTATGACCATACACAACACAAAAAGGAACAGACACCCTTGACACTACCAAGATTTGGTTGAATTAGATAAAAAGCATGAAGGATGGGGGGTGCACGGTAAGGCTGTCTAATAGCCCGGTTTGCACAGGGCCGGACCGGACCGGCGCAAACCGGGCCAAATGTAAAAAAAAAAAAAAAAACCGTCCCGTTTCCGATTCGGCACCACCAAAATGGACCGGATGAACCGGACCAAAGTGGACCGGAACCAGTCCAGACCGGACCGGATTCTGGTGGGCTTGTGCGAAAATAGCCGTTGGGCAACGGCTATTTCACTCACAGCCGTTGGCCCAACGGCCAAAAACGGCTATTTTTTGCCCCCCACTCCCCTAGGCGCCCCCATACCCCCCAACCTATTTTTTCTATAAATACCATCATATTTCATCAATTTATTCACAATTTCTCTAATATTCTCTCTAAATCTCTATCAATCTCTCTTATTTCTACAAAGGCTATTTGCTAAATAATTCAAATTTGCTCTTGCAAAAAGGGTGTAAGTGCTAAATTGCATAAAAAAAAATATTTGGAGTGAAGTGGAATATTGTTCGGTGCGGTTCCGGTCAAGTTTCAACTTTCACTTCCTAAGTTCTACATTCTAAGTTCACGACATCAAGTAAACTCGTTCTTACTTTTATTATCTATTTTATTTTTGTGCAATATTATTGTTTGTAGCATATTTTAGTAATTTGTTTGTTTGATTTACTTATAAATTATAAAAATGTCTAGAGTGTGGAGATCAATTACTGGGCGTATGGGCAGCGGTCGTAGATCAGGTGCTTCTAACCGAGGGGGGGATGATAGACGTAGTCGTGCTTTAGGTAAAAGACCCGTTGGTACTACTAGCGCCCCTTCTCTTCTAGATGATTTTACTCAGGAAGATGACTCGCAATTTATGCATGATATAAATTTTGATCAACCACTAGATAATGATTTGTTAGAGACACAATATCAAGAAAATACCGAAGGGGCTAATTTAGATGATGAAACACCCACTAGTCAATTTCAAGGTGAACCTGAAGAAAATGATTTACCACCTATGCCTCCTAGTAGAGAACGATATGCACGACCCGAAAGATCGGATGTGTGGAAATTTATGACTAAAAATGTTGCGGATCAGACCGCTAAATGTAATATTTGTAAAAAAGTTTGGGCTTTTAAAACCGGCAGCCATAATAGTGGGACGGGAAAGTTGAGAACACACTTAGAAAACCATCATAAGGATGAATGGGAAAGGAGGCCGGGTGGCCCTCGTTCAGGGAATAGAATGGCTCCATCGCAAGGTAGTGGAGTCCAACAGGAAATTAACCCAGTGACGGGGGGGGGGGGGGGGGGTTTATGCATTATGATAAAAAGAAAGATAGGGAACAAATGGCAAAAATGATTGCGGTAGAGTGCTTACCTTTTACATTTGCTTCTTGTCAAGGTTTTATTCGTTATATTCAAACTGTATATAATCCATCTTTTCAAAGTTTTCCAAAAACTACGGTTAGAAGTGATATTATAAAATTTAAAAATGAATATAGACAATATTTACGATATATATTTTATCACTTTGATTGTAGAGTTTGTCTTACTACTGATTTGGGTCGTGGTGTTAATGGGTATGAGTATTTAACAGTTACTTGTCATTGGATAGATCTTAACTGGGTAATGCAAAAAAGAATTATAGCATATTCCGCTGTCGATGAACCACACACGGGAGCATTTATTAAGAGAGAAGTTTCTGATATTTGTAGGGCGTATTTTATTAGTGAAAAAATTTTAAGTATAACTCTTGATAATGCTGCAAACAATGATTTTGCTATTGGTAAGTTAAGACCCGCATTGCATCCCCCTTTTGAAGAATTGTTTCATGTTAGATGTGCATGTCATATATATAATTTAGTTGTAAAAGATGGCCTTCAGTTATTTGATCCTACTATTATGAAGGTTAGACTCGCAATTAGTTATATTTTTAAATCTAAAAAACCGGATAGATGGAGGGACTTTCAAGCAGAGTGTGTGAAAGAAGGTTTAACTCCTAGAAGAGTTCCCAAGGAAGTTTCAACTAGGTGGAACACTGTATATGACTCTTTGACTGTTGCTTACACTTTACGAGTGCCTATTACTAATTATTTTAATGGCAAAGTGGCTGAAGTGTATCACCTAGAAGAATCTGATTGGCAAAATGTTGAGCGTCTTCTTCTTTTTCTAGCAAAGTTTTTTTATGCTACTAAAGAATTTTCCGGTCAATATTATCCTACAATCACTAACATGTTGTATTTTATAGCTGGAATAGCGGAATTACTTAACGATTATAGAGTAGTGCTTGGTTATGAAGTTGCGGTAGAAGCAATGATTGAAAAATTTAAAAAATATTTTTTTCCGATTCCACCACTTTATTACATTGCATCTGTATTACATCCATGTTTTAAACGTTTTAATACGGAAATGCTAATTAGAGAAATTTATCGGACTTTGAGAATTACTGATGAAGAAACACCAAGTGTAGAAACAGTTTGTGCGCAGGTAATTGTAGATTGCCAACGGATTTATGAAAGGTATAGGAGTGCAGCTGATAATGTTGTTCCAAGTGGAGCTGGATCAAGTTCAACGCAGGCTACCAAAAGAGCTGCAACCGGATTGGGAAGTTTTTCCAGCCTTAATCAAAGGCTTTCTAGCAGGCATTCGAGTAGCAGCGGAGGGTTCAACGAGCTTGATGTTTATTTACTTCATGCTTGCAAGAAAGTTGATTATTTTGGAAGCGAGCAACTACTGCCATTTTGGAAGGATCAACAAGCACAGTTTCCAATTTTAGCAAAAATGGCGCGGGATATTCTAACTATTCAAGCATCATCTGTTGCTTCAGAAAGCGCGTTTAGCCAAGGAAGATTACAAATTGGAGATCATAGACATTCATTGAAGGAAGAAGCAATGGAGACGGCCGTATTATTCAGAGATTGGATTAGATCGGAGCGAAGAAATTTTGGATTTGCAGAAGATGAACTAGCCGATGCAGAAGCATCATCAGAAATTTTATCCGGCGATGGAAGTTTGGACAATGAAACTGATTATGAAGAAGATGACTCTTTGCCACCGCTTCCTCCAGAGGTGCCAGAAGAAATTATTCAGAAAATGAGAAGTTTTTTTATTAATATGTAGTTTTTGCAATTTAATATCTATGTACTTTGCAAAAAAAAAAAATTCAACCATTATTCAATAAAATGCGTTACGCCTTGCTATTAAGTAAATTATAATCCTTTGTTATATTCTCAATTATCCTTTGCTATTAAGTTACCTCTTTGCAATTCAATACTAAATACTAAATACTAAATACTAAATACTAAATACTAAAGACTAAATAGTAAATACTAAATACTAAATACTAAATACTAAATACTAAATACTAAAGACTAAAAACTAAATACTAAATACTAAATACTAAAATACTACATTATACTTGATTACTAAGTTTGAAAAAATAACAATTTACTTACATTATACTAGATTACTAACTTAGTAATACTAAGTTTGAAAAAATACTCAATTATACTTTTATAATACTAAAATACTACATTACATAATAGTTCATATTTTAATACTAGATTACTAGTATTAAATATTAATATATAAGTTATTACATAAAACTAAAATTTAAACAAAACAAATAACCAAAAAACAAAAAAAAAAATAAAGAAAACGACCAAACCGGGCCGGACCGGACCGGACCGACCCACTGCAAACATTGTCCAAATCCGCTCCATTTTGAAAAATAAACGGCTATTTTTCCCACCCACACACCCATAAACACCCCTACAGCCCTCCCTTACCTATTTTTCCTATAAATACTCCTATATTTCATCAAATTAATCACAATTCAATATTTTCTATTCATTTCTCTTCAAAAATTTCTAACAAAAGGCTATTTTATTAAATTTTCGATCAACATGGCTGGAAATGCAAATAATGCTAATCAAGTTCAAGGTGCTACGACAGCAGGTCCGTCTGGTGGTCCAAAAAGAACTAAAAGATCCGAAGTTTGGGAATTTATCACAAAAAATAATGATACCGGCAAAGCTCAATGTACTCTTTGTCAGAAAGTTTGGAATTGGGATGATGAATTAAATACTGGAGGGACAACGCGGTTTAAGAGCCACTTGGAATACCATCATGCCTACGAATGGGCAACTCGTGATGGTGGCAAATATCTGCAACCACGTGATAATTGAGTGTTGAGTCGCAGAAGTTTAAAATTTATGTATTTTTCTAATTTCTAGTCTATTTTCATGTTTTTATTTTCTAATTATGCATTTCCATTTTTCAACGTAATGTACTATGTGTGTATTGTTGAATAATATGTGTGTTTTGTGTTGTTTATTTAGATTTTAGTCTACCAATATTTTTTTAACTTCTATTTTAAACAATAAAAAATATAATGTGAAACAAAAAAAAAAAAATTAAACGGAACCGAACCGAACCGGACCGGGACCGGCACGATTCCGTTTGCCGGTTCCGGTTCCGATCCGGCATTGGTGCAACTGCACCGTTTGACCGGACCGGAACCGGAACCGGTTCGAGTTTTTTTTTTTTTGTTTTGCACCGGACCGGACCGGACCGGCACAGGCGAACCGGAACCGGGCCGGACTGGGCTATTAGACAGCCTTAGTGCACGGCGTGCAGCACATAGTGCAGTACGCCATGTGCCCCTCTGACTTCTCCAACTCCAAAATTCATTCCACAATCCGTATTTTTGACTTTTGAGGTGCGACTTCTCCAATTTTTGATGTTTTCTAACATACTTTAAGCCCAACTATAATGGTTGAATTACTACTTGAAAAATGACAGCAAAAAATTAAGGAATCATATTGGAAAACTCGATCGACTATTTCGGGTGGTGCTGTGGCAGTACGCGATATGTTTCCCAGGAAAATAGATGTTTTTTTTATGTTGGAAAATTTGCATTACTACATACTTACCCAATCCAAAATATTTAATCCCTCTGTCCCACTTTGTTTGTCATACTTTCCTTATTTGTCCGTCCCAAAAAGATTGTCATACTTCTAAATTTGATAACAATTCAACTCCAAACTTACTTTTTGACTCATTTATAACCACAGAAATATCGATGACTTATTTTAGACACAAGTTTCAAAGCATTCATTTCTTTATTAAACTTTATGCCAAGTCAAACTATGACAAACAAATTGGGACTGAGGGAGTACTATTTTTACCTATTTTAAATCTCATTTTACTCAGTACTTCGATGTTAAAAGTTACCCGGTTCCATCCTATCCTATAATCCCTTAAATCACGGAAAAATTAATTTTTCTTTCTACTCTCCCCTTCTCCTGCTTTCACAAATCTCTTAGAGAAATAGTCTGCTACTGGCTAGGGTATTTTGGCTCTTTCGACGTTAACATGCTATGGTCATACTAACTTCAATCGGGATCAGATTTATCCAAATATTGTCTTCACTTTTTGGGAACTGTTCATAATAGGGAGTGAGGTTGTGCGTAGTATTGTCATATTATGGCTATTAACTTATAAGATTCAAATATAAATATAATTGATGCAGTCCAAATTGGCTTAGTTCCCAACCATCAAGAGCCAAATTGGAGTTCCAATGGATTCAAGTTTCCCTTTCTCCCTCTTGACTCGTATTCCTTGTGCTCTCGAGCTTGGCTCTTGATGGTTGGGAACTAAGCCAATTCGGACTACATCAATAATCTTCTGACATATATTGAGGTTGACAAGGATGTATTTCTGCTCCCAATGCTTGCTATTTTGTGTTTCTCTGGATTTCAATTGAGTCAATTTCGACTAACATTTCTTAATGTATACTTCTGTTAGATGCAAAGGAGTTAGTAATGATTGTACAGGCTTGACAGGATCACCTTGGATGCGAACAACATATAAGATATAGCGGTAGTGTTAATGGTGTGAGATCGTTTGATAACAATTACATAAATTTGGCCAAAGCAGACATTATTTCACCATATTAAAAATATGTTTGGGCTGGATTTCACAACAATAATATTGGTCACCTAAGGTACAACCTTGTTGTATTTCCTATCTCTTTATTTGGAAGGAACAAGAATAGATGGTCACCTTCTAACTAATTTTTCGTAAGAGTTACACGACTCTTGGGATGAATGGTTTCCCATATAGCTTGAAGACGGAACTGGCGACTCCTTTTCTTTGTTATTCCATGAACAAGAGATAGAACAAAATATTTCTACCATTTTGAAATGGTTGTTACTTGTTCTTTATAATTCTAATGTTCTAAATCTGAATTTAAGGATACAGAATAGTCTTTTATAATTCTACAAATAGGCCAGCTTGAATCTCGATAGACTACAAAGTAAAAAGAGCATCTTGGGTATATGTTTAGTATGGTGGAGAATAATTTTTCAGTGTGGATACTGTCTTTTCACGGTAAGGAGGAAAATGACTTAACCACACAAGCAAACGCTGTCTTTTTCTGATAAAACTATCACTAATATTGAATTAAGATTAGAATCTCAGCAGGTGGTGGTATTAAAAGTATGGTTTGATAGACAACCCAGGCGGAAGGTTGGATGCCAGAACCAAGGTTCTGTTGTTTGCCCGCTTTAGCCGAGGATGGCGTTTAGGGCTGTGTTTGGACCTAACTTTGGGTTCAGCCACTCCTTGCCAGGATTGGGTCACCAGTAAATCTTGTTATCCCCATACTGCCTGTGATCCGTTCCTCTTAATTGGTATATCATACTTTAAAAATTGATAAGAATAATATTGTTACTCCTGTTGCTCCTATAAAAGAACAACAGATAAATGATGTAGATATGACTGCATCTGAAATGGATTTTGGTGAAATAATTTAATGGATTTTACGTCCAAAATTGATTTTAGTCGGGGATCACCCGCAAGAAAGAAGATATCTGCGGATTTTTATAAACCCAGATGGGAACAATTTAGGAAATGGTTTTTTAAAAGTTTTAATAAAACTGAACAAAATGATTTTCAAGAAGAATTTTATAAAGATCTTGAGAAAGTTAATAAAATTATATCTTTCATCCCATGGTTTATGGGAAAATATGTAGCAAATAATATTGCTGTTTTAGAAAGACAATTTGAATTATCAAATGGTAAAATCATTGATGCTGTATTACCTCCACAACAACCTTTTAAAATAAAGAAGGAGGGAAAAATGATTGATTTTGCAGCTTTTTCTGCAATATTTGAAGAAAATACTTTACAAATTACTGTTAGACATATTAATATTATGTTAAAACAGCAGAATTATACAAATATTTATGTTCATATATTAGGTGAACAGATTGCATCTTTGCATGATAAAGTAGATAAATTATTATCAATGAGCAGTAATACTGCTAGTTCATCAGGAAAGGAAAAATTCGAAGAGCCACCACGAGTAGCCATTCCAACCATTCAACCTCCTCCTGGTGTTGAAAATTTTAAAATAAAACCGGATGCATCTAATATAGAAAATTTTTTAAATGAAAAGTTTAAAGAGTTATCACTAAAGCCTCTAATTAATACAGAGGAAAGTGATAATGAATTTTCTGATAATGATTTTCCTAAGTTGACTTATGATCAAATTAATAAATTAAAGTCTTCTTATAATTCAAAATTTGCTGAAAAGCCAAGGCAAAGAATGTTTTACTACCCTAGGCCTACTCCTCAAGATGTACTATTCGAAGAGCAGGATGATATGTATGCTCCTAATAGCTTCAGTGGTAAGCAAATATATGAGTGGAACATTGATGGTCATACCAACAGGCAAATGTATATTGTTATACATAGAATGATGATGTATAGCACTATCTGCAAGACTAGTAGTAATAGTGATAAAACTGTTGCCAATATGATTGTTGCAGGTTTTACTGGTCAATTAAAAGGTTGGTGGGATAATTATCTTACCGCCAACCAGCGAGATAAAATTCTAAATGAAGTCAAAAACGAGCCAGGAACATCTACAACTGATAATTCTAATGTTGTTTATTCTTTGGTTGTTAATATAATTGAACATTTTTCAGGTAGATGGTCTGACAATAGTGAGAATATCCGAACTCTCTTACAAAATATGAGATGCAAGACTTTAACTTCATTTCAACTATATAAAGATACATTTATTTGCAGAGTTATGGAGTTACCAGAGTGTAATAGCACTCATTGGAAATCCAAATTTATAGATGGACTTCCTAACCTCTTTGCAGAAAGAGTTAAAAAAGCTCTTAGACAAGGGAGAATTCATATTGATTATGATGATCATACTTATGGAAGTTTAGTTGGAATATGTATCCAAGAAGGACTGGCGTTATGCAATGAAATTAAGCTGAATCAAGAGCTCAAACGCCATCGTCTTAATGAAAGACAACAGCTGGGTGAATTATGTGGACAATTCGGTATGGAGGATCCACGAACCAAATCAAAGTCTCATAAGCTTCATAAAAGCAAAACTAGTAAGAAATATGATTACCAGGAATGAAGACAAAAATACTTGGAAAAACGCACAGAGAAGCGTGCTAAAAAAAAAAGCTTTTAAAAAGCGAAAAGATGTTATTAGATCAAAGAATCCACAAAATTGTTATAAGTGTGGAAGATTTGGTCATTATTACAAAGATTGCAAAGTGAAAAAAAAGATCAAAAATCTTAATATAGATGAGGATCTGAAAGATTCTTTATATAAGATTTTATTAAATTTCGAACCAGAGATATCGGATCCAGGTGAAGAAAACATCCCTACAAAGGAAGAACTTAATAAGGTCTTCCAGGATGAAAGTGATATTGTCACGAGTTCTGAGGATGAATGTGATCCTTGCAAGGATGGACAACCTTGTAATAATGGAGAAAATGATGAATTTTATAATTTATTTTCTCAATTTAGTCTTAACACTTTGGATAATGATAATTTAATAGAATTGTTAAAGATGGTGCAGAATTCCGAAGTTAGATCTAAACTTATAGATCAGATCAAGGGAAATTTCGAGCAGAAGGAACATGAAGAATTGAAAAAGGGTTTCTATGCTCCTATGGATAATACTCCATACACCATGAAGGAAGTTAAAAGACTTCTAGAACAAAGAAAAATGAGTCATAGTAGTTCACCTACTACGTCTCAGGATTTGGAAAAAGACGTTTATAACCTTAAACAGGAGATTTATAATCTCAAGAAGGAAAATAAGATGTTAGAACAGAGGATTTCAAAAATTGAAGGAAAAGATAAAGGAAAGAATGAAACCCCTACCCCTTCTAATTTTGAAAATCTTGATGAAGATATTATTAATATTTTTAGTGGTATGCAGGATGTAGGAAAAAGAGAGTTTCTAACCACTCTAGAAGTTTTTACTTCACAAAAGTTTTTTATAAAAATTACTCTTCTTATTGATTATAATTTCAAAAAAGAATTTATAGCTCTTGTTGATAGTGGAGCAGATTTAAATTGTGTTCAAGAAGGATTAATTCCTTCACGATATTTTCATAAAACTACTCATAGTTTAAGGTCTGCTAATGGTGAAAAGATGCAGATTGAGTACAAATTGCCAAAAGCTTCTATATGCACAAATAAGGTATGTATACCTCAAAGCTTTGTTTTAATAAAAAATATGTCTAACCAAGTTATACTAGGAACACCCTTTTTACAAAAAATATTTCCAATTACTAGAATTGATAAAGAAGGGATAATAGGAACTTTCCAAGAAAAACCTATTATATTCCAGTTTATAACTGAACCTATTACCAGGGTTTTAAATCAGTTAAAAGATATGCTAGCTAAGAAAAGTCAGCATATCGATTTTCTTAAACAAGAAATTTATACTTTAAATATTGATGAGATTTTAAAAAATCCTAAATTAAGAGAGAAAATTGATTTTATAATAAATCAGTTTTCATTACAGATTTGTAGTGAACATCCAAATGCTTTTTGGAATAGGAAAAAGCATGTAGTTACACTTCCATATGAGGAAGACTTTTCTGAAACTAATAGTATTCCGACTAAGGCAAGACCTTGCCAAATGAATTCGGAATATTTGGAATTATGTAAAAAGGAAATAGATTCTTTATTACATAAAGGTCTTATCGATCTTCAAAATCTCCATGGTCTTGTACAGCTTTTTATGTTAATAAACATGCTGAACAAGAAAGAGGAGTTCCAAGGTTAGTTATAAACTATAAACCTTTGAATAAAGTTTTAAAATGGATTAGATATCCTATTCCTAATAAAAAGGATTTGTTGGAAAGACTTCATAATGCTATTATATTTTCTAAATTTGATTTGAAATCAGGATACTGGCAAATTCAGATAGCTGAAGCTGACAGGTATAAAACTGCTTTTAATGTCCCAATAGGACAGTTCGAATGGAATGTTATGCCATTTGGATTAAAAAATGCCCCTTCTGAATTTCAGAAGATTATGAATGATATATTCATTCCTTATAGTTATTTTATTATCGTTTATATTGATGATATATTAGTATTTTCAAATACTATTGAAATGCATTTCAAGCATCTTGAATTATTCAAGAAAATAATCATACAAAATGGTTTGGTTATATCTAAACCAAAAATATTTTTATTTCAAACAAAGGTAAGATTCCTTGGTCATAATATTGAAAAAGGAAAGATTATACCTATTAATAGAAGTATTGAATTTGCTTCTAAATTTCCTGATATTATAACAGATAAAACTCAATTACAAAGATTTCTAGGAAGTTTAAATTATATTTCTCCATTTTATGAGAATCTTGCTAAAGATACAGCTATCTTATATGATAGATTAAAAAAGATTCCAAAACCTTGGACTGATGCTCATACCAAAACAGTCCAAAAGATTAAGGATAGGGTCAAGAATCTTCCTTGTCTTACATTGGCTAATCCTACTTGGCCAAAAATAATTGAAACTGATGCTTCTGACATTGGTTATGGAGGAATTTTAAAACAATATTCTCCAGAAGAAAAAATTAAATATTTAGTTCAATTTCATTCTGGTAAATGGAATAATAGCCAGAAAAATTATGCAACTGTAGCAAAAGAAATACTTGCTATAGTAAAATGTGTATTAAAGTTTCAAGGTGATCTATATAACTAGAAATTTATAATAAAGACTGATTGTCAATCAGCTAAATTTATGTTTAATAAAGATTGTAAACATGATGTTTCTAAACAAATGTTTGCAAGATGGCAGGCATTATTAGCCCCATTTGATTTTGAAATCCAATATAAAAAAGGAGAAGATAATAGTCTTCCTGACTTTTTAACTAGAGAATATTTGTCTAGTTAATGTTAATTATTAACATTTTATGTGCAGATTGATCAAATATGTGCAGACGTAGGAATATGCATCCTTATTGTCCCTATTGTCGACATCATACACAAATTCTATCAAGACAGATAAGAATATTATATTGGGATCTGCGTAATACGAGAAAGAAGTTGAAATACTTGGAAAAAGAATCCAAGGACTTACTATCAAAAGCCAGTTATCTAGCTGAAGAAGATAAAAATGATATCATAAGTATTTTATATAGAGCTGTTAATAGAATCAAAGAGATAGATATGGAGTTGATAGGAATCCATAATATCTTGGATAATTATCCTATGTTTATAGCTTAGTAAGTTTATGGATTATGCAGATTATGCGACCCAGTTATGGAAACACAACCTCTAATAGAGGAAGGGAAAACAGAGGAAGAGGCACTGGTAGAGGTGCTGTGATAGCCCAAATGGAAAGACAAAAACTTGTATCTGAAGATTTGACAGGATCTTCTTCAAATAATAAAAATGATGATACCGTTTCATATCTTCAGTATCAACAATTCCTTGAATGGAAAAATTCCCAAGGAAAGCAAAATGAGGTAAAGGCTAATATGCCAGAATCATACTCTTCTGTTATACTAGAGGATGACAATGAAAATGTTCAATCATATGTCAAAACAGATTACAAGGAGTTAATATTATTCTTTGAAAATCGAGGCCTTCAATGGAAGGATGAGCCATGGAAACTAATGGCGAGATATCTAAATAATGTGTCATACACAAGCTGTACTTATAAGTACATGGTTCATTTTGAGATGATTCTCTCATGCACTGGATCATGCAAAATATCGCATTTTTATCCAGCTAATACAAGAAAAGTTTATATCAAGCATATTATATTACCGGAAGAATGGGGTTTGAGTACCCTAACTGAAAAGAGTTATACTCATCCTGATCAGAAAGTTCAAGTAAAATTTAATTACTGGGATTATGTTGAGAGCTTTCATAAAGCTTTATTATATGAGAATGATAATAGAAAACATTCTTGGTTTATAAAGGTATGCTCAGAAGTTTATAAACAAAGCAGTATACCAAATTGGTTTTCTCAATGGTGGATTACGTATGGTCCTACCGTTAAAATATTGCCAGAACCATTACTCAGTTTATATACTGACTGGTTGGAAGTATCTCCAAAGATTCAAGAGATACAAAAAAGTAATGCTCTAATCAATGGAAGTTGTTATATGAACTTCTTTATTGAGTATTCCATCCCATGGATTATGAAATGGACTGTCGAAGTGGATTATACTCCACAAAACATCCCTGCGTTATACAGAAACTTCCACACTAGATTCTGGAAGAAAATGATTCAAAAAACTGCTGAAGGTCATATCCAATGCCAAGACACAATTGATAAAATAAACCAATCAATTGATGAATATAAGCAGACTGATCATACAAAGCAGCAAGATGCCCCAAGTCCTTACCAGCACATTATTAATAAAATTCAGATGAAGAAAGGACTGATGAGTAAAGCGGAAATTTTAGCTTCTTATTTTGAAGAAGTTAAAAAAGATTTAATAAAAAATCTTGATATTGAAGTTCCTTCAGATGTATCTATTGCCTCTGCAAATAACACGGAGGAGGAAGAGGAACAGTGCCGAGCAGGAGAATCTCAGTCTATTACTGATAATGACATGGATGATTATATCGCCAATATCATAAAGCAAGTAAATGAGGAAGCATCTTCCAGCAAGAATAATGCCAGAGGAAAAGACAAGATATGAGGCGTTATTGATATATTTTCCAGCTTTTATAAAGTAGCTTTAATAAAGTTATGAAATTATTGGCCACTTGTCGGCCATAACTTTTTCATATTTTTCTTTTTAGCCGGCCACTTGTAAAGTTTTGGGCCAGGTTATTCTTGTTTTATTCTTAAAATTTGCCTATAAAATGGCAATACACTTAGTTGAGGGGAGGCAGGTTTTTCGGAATCCGGTTCTCTCTCTCTTCAAAAAAAATCCCTCATTGTAAAAAGTTAGTAAGTTATAAGAAAATCCTCTATTGCTGATCGCAACTTAAGGTATTCATAGTTCTTTCAATTTTGTTTATTTTAATAACTCTGAATATTGGTATTTGGCCTGAATGATAGGCTAAATCTTTAAGTGTTGAGCTCTATCACACTAGGCTACTAGGGTAAAATGATTCTAATATTGAATTAAGATTAGAATCTCAGCAGGTGGTGGTATTAAAAGTATGGTTTGATAGACAACCCAAGCTTGATTGTACAATCCCTATAAGGGACTTCTTCCAATTATGGTTTCTACCATCCCTGAGAGCAGCTATAAAACTTTCAGGTAAACCTCTTAAGGTTAAAGGTTTAAAAACAACTTGAATTAAACCAATATGAATAAATCTATGCGTATGCATATAAGGTGTTAAATCATGGTCAGACAATAAATTAAAAGTAGCATGTTCGCTGAGATTGTCTAAATTAAATCTGGCATCCAACCTTCCGCCTGGGTTGTCTATCAAACCATACTTTTAATACCACCACCTGCTGAGATTCTAATCTTAATTCAATATTAGAATCATTTTACCCTAGTAGCCTAGTGTGATAGAGCTCAACACTTAAAGATTTAGCCTATCATTCAGGCCAGTTATTAAAATAAACAAAATTGAAAGAACTATGAATACCTTAAGTTGCGATCAAGAATAGAGGATTTTCTTATAACTTACTAAATTTTTACAATGAGGGATTTTTTTTGAAGAGAGAGAGAACCGTATTCCGAAAAACCTGCCTCCCCTCAACTAAGTGTATTGCCATTTTATAGGCAAATTTTAAGAATAAAACAAGAATAACCTGGCCCAAAACTTTACAAGTGGCCGGCTAAAAAGAAAAACATGAAAAAGTTATGGCCGACAAGTGGCCAATAATTTCATAACTTTATTAAAGCTACTTTATAAAAGCTGGAAAATATATCAATAACGCCTCATGTCTTGTCTTTTCCTCTGGCATTATTCTTGCTGGAAGATGCTTCCTCATTTACTTGCTTTATGATATTGACGATATAATCATCCATGTCATTATCAGTAATAGACTGAGATTCTCCTGCTAGGCACTGTTCCTCTTCCTCCTCCGTGTTATTTGCAGAGGCCATAGATACATCTGAAGGAACTTCAATATCAAGATTTTTTATTAAATCTTTTTTAACTTCTTCAAAAGAAGAAGCTAAAATTTCCGCTTTACTCATCAGTCCTTTCTTCATGTAAATTTTATTAATAATGTGCTGGTAAGGACTTGGGGCATCTTGCTGCTTTGTATGATCAGTCTGCTTATATTCATCAATTGATTGGTTTATTTTATCAATTGTGTCTTGGCATTGAATATGACCTTCAGCAGTTTTTTGAATCATTTTCTTCCAGAATCTAGTGTGGAAGTTTCTGTATAACGCAGGGATGTTTTGTGGAGTATAATCCACTTCGACAGTCCATTTCATAATCCATGGGATGGAATACTCAATAAAGAAGTTCATATAACAACTTCCATTGATTAGAGCATTACTTTTTTGTATCTCTTGAATCTTTGGAGATACTTCCAACCAGTCAGTATATAAACTGAGTAATGGTTCTGGCAATATTTTAACGGTAGGACCATACGTAATCCACCATTGAGAAAACCAATTTGGTATACTGCTTTGTTTATAAACTTCTGAGCATACCTTTATAAACCAAGAATGTTTTCTATTATCATTCTCATATAATAAAGCTTTATGAAAGCTCTCAACATAATCCCAGTAATTAAATTTTACTTGAACTTTCTGATCAGGATGAGTATAACTCTTTTCAGTTAGGGTACTCAAACCCCATTCTTCCGGTAATATAATATGCTTGATATAAACTTTTCTTGTATTAGCTGGATAAAAATGCGATATTTTGCATGATCCAGTGCATGAGAGAATCATCTCAAAATGAACCATGTACTTATAAGTACAGCTTGTGTATGACACATTATTTAGATATCTCGCCATTAGTTTCCATGGCTCATCCTTCCATTGAAGGCCTCGATTTTCAAAGAATAATATTAACTCCTTGTAATCTGTTTTGACATATGATTGAACATTTTCATTGTCATCCTCTAGTATAACAGAAGAGTATGATTCTGGCATATTAGCCTTTACCTCATTTTGCTTTCCTTGGGAATTTTTCCATTCAAGGAATTGTTGATACTGAAGATATGAAACGGTATCATCATTTTTATTATTTGAAGAAGATCCTGTCAAATCTTCAGATACAAGTTTTTGTCTTTCCATTTGGGCTATCACAGCACCTCTACCAGTGCCTCTTCCTCTATTTTCCCTTCCTCTATTAGAGGTTGTGTTTCCATAACTGGGTCGCATAATCTGCATAATCCATAAACTTACTAAGCTATAAACATAGGATAATTATCCAAGATATTATGGATTCCTATCAACTCCATATCTATCTCTTTGATTCTATTAACAGCTCTATATAAAATACTTATGATATCATTTTTATCTTCTTCAGCTAGATAACTGGCTTTTGATAGTAAGTCCTTGGATTCTTTTTCCAAGTATTTCAACTTCTTTCTCGTATTACGCAGATCCCAATATAATATTCTTATCTGTCTTGATAGAATTTGTGTATGATGTCGACAATAGGGACAATAAGGATGCATATTCCTACGTCTGCACATATTTGATCAATCATCACATAAAATGTTAATAATTAACATTAACTAGACAAATATTCTCTAGTTAAAAAGTCAGGAAGACTATTATCTTCTCCTTTTTTATATTGGATTTCAAAATCAAATGGGGCTAATAATGCCTGCCATCTTGCAAACATTTGTTTAGAAACATCATGTTTACAATCTTTATTAAACATAAATTTAGCTGATTGAGAGGGTTCAATAGCTTGTATATATATCAAAAATACTAAATTTTATTCTATATACAATGTAAATTTTCAACCAAGAGGGCCCTTTGTTGAAGGTGGCTCCACCCCTGGTAGTTGTGGTAAGAAGGTAGGGAGGTGGGGTGGTGATGATGCCTCAAAATAAGGAAGAGAATGGGTATATAATGTAATATAAGTTGGGTGCATGAGTAATGAAATAAAAGTGAAAGTTTGAGGGTAAAGAAATGTTATTTTTCCCTTGTATGGGTAGCCCATGTAAAAAATTCTTATTAATGGGACAATATTCAACCCGTGAAGAACACTAATTTTGGTCAAATCAGTGCTCAGTTTACAGCCTTAACCCCAACTTCCGTCTTCACTAAAAGCCTACATATAAGAATATTTCCGATTCTTTTTTTATCCTCCAAGCAACTTGAACTCATAGTTGTAAATTAATACCGTGAGTATTCCTCTACAACTTGAATTTGAACTCTTTTTAATTGCATCTTTGTCTCCCTCTACGGGCTTCTGTGAAAGATTATGTAGTTATGGCTTTGAATCTCACAAGTCAGCATTGTCGAAACCTCCTTTTCCTCTGATTCAATAGTAAATGCCCCAAAGTATATTTGAATTTCCCAGAAACAGCTCAATAAAATCGAGTGTTATAAGTTTAAGAAAATAATAGAAGGCAAAAAAAAAAAAAAAAAAAAAGAAGTATCAATGTCATTGTTGTTCCACACTTGTATGTTAGCTGCAACCATAAATTTAGATATATGGCTGTTCCAATGTCCTACCTTGGATCAAGTGTTGCGTTCTTCATTCTTCATATTATAGGCCTTGACAAGACTATTTGAAGGATGACTGCGTTGGGGTTCCTATGTCAAGGCTTTCAAATTTAAAGCATGCCTCTTAATTTTATAAATTCATTTTGAGTACTTTTTCATGCATAGTAACAAAATATGATGTTGTGGGAGTTTATAAAGGCTGGACGGTCAGTTAATTTTGCTAATGGATCTTGAATTAAACTTGGTTTAACGACATTCCTGTACGAGATCAAAATCCTACTAGATAAATTCATAATTGAGTAGCCTTTTGCTAGGACCTAACTCCACCTCAAAACCTAGATTAAGGGAAAGAGAATTATTTAAGCCTTATAAAAGGCTTTCTTTCCCTTGCCACTTCCAATGTAGTAAAAGCCATGATTGGAAAATTTACGGAAATATGACACTATAGGTAATGATTTGACTATTTCACCTCCATAAGAGTGGTTTAGCAAGAACGACCTCCATATCTTAAATGAATAATTTTTGGACAAAATTACCCCTATGAAACTTTTAAAAAGATAGGAAGTATCTTCCATTTCTCCCTTCCCAGTAGATTTCAGCAGATTCAAACCCTATAATCTCCAAATTTAACATAAAATAAAGATTCAAAGGTACATTTCTTCAAAATGATATATGATTATACGTAGATTTTGCATTAAATTATATATAATTACGTTAAAATCCGTATAATTTAATTCAAAATTTATATAATTGCATATTAGGTAAACCTAACTGTGAATTTTGTTGATATTGCTCCAAAAGTAGGGTTGCATAGCCAACAATTGACACTTGATTATCAAGTAGTGAAAATAGGCAATCCGGCAAAAGGATTTTTTTTGTACTATATTGTCAGGACCTTTTTTTTTAACAGCACAAAACTAAATTAATAGAATTGCATTGTATATTTAAAGGTTATGACGAGTGTTGCAGGTACACAATTATTTAAGAGAAAATTCGGAGTCGTCACTTGACAAGTTAAAGGTGTGCCAAATCACCAAAGTGGTGTACCTGGAACACCCTTGACTCGTCTAATGGTCTACGTCAAAGATTCGGGTAAGGTCCTCAGTTGACTCTCAGGAAGGTGTTAGGCACCCGCGAGTCCTGTGCCGAGCACAGTTGCTTTATTGTCGCGTTTTAAGATACTTGGATAAAGGAGACTTGAATTTGCAACTACATATAGCAGCTCTTAGATTTAAACACATCAACATATTCATGATGATACAAACATATTTTCAACCTTCAAATCGTGTTGATTTATAATAAAAAATAAAGAATACAAAGTTGATTTCTTGTGTTTACCTCTGACAAACGAGACCTTAGAGCTCGGCAATGAAGACCACAAGCTAAACCAAAGCAAACGAACACAGCAAGGTCACCAAAACTCAGCAACTTAACAACCCTTTTAAACCCTTAAAACTTAAGATTTATACCCCAAAAGTCCCTTGATATCAAGGCTTTTGGTTCTAAATCTTTTTTTCCCACTTACTTTCTTTTTTTTCACTCATTTTTTTCTTGTATTTTTGCTCTCATTTAATGTATTTTCGGATTGGTTGTTGTCCCCTTTTTTAGTAGGTTCTTTTTTTAATGAGGAGTAAATGCTACTATATATATCTGAAAATTGAGGGCCAAAAGGTGGAGTGTAGACTTATACAAAAGTACAAGCCCACACCCCTTTAAGAGATAGTACAGCAGCCCTATGACATCTTTTCAGCCACCCTATGCTGTCCCAAAAGCTGAACAAAAATATTATATTGAGATGACAGCCTCATGGGCTTGGACTATTGACTTTTGGGCCTATTGGGCTGACAACAAAATATGAAACTAATCTTAAACACAAAATACAGATCTGAAATTTACTAAAATCAGCCCAAAAACTAAAAATTAAAACAGCTTTAAATAGGCCAAATCCAATTCCCAGTGACTTAGGCTCAAAAAACGCAAATTAAAGAACTTCAGTCCAAGATACACAAAAAATCTACAGATTCTCAACAATGACGTACACATGAAGACTAAAAGAAACATCAGTTATCTCCTACTACACAATTCTTTGGCCAATCTTCCACTTCAAATGCATCTAAGATTAATGTTAAATTAAACAGAATTCTGAACTCTTGAATGTCACGAGGCTCATAAAACATGCTTGAAAATATTGAAGCAACGCAATTAAAATACTTCACATTAAACTAGAAATGAGCCGAACATATGAAAATAAGAATCTTAACCCTATCCCTAGGCTAAACATACGGATCGAACAAATAGGACTACGGAAAGGAGGTGGAAATTTACATGTTGGTCAAACGAACGTCGCCACCAAGGCATAACTTGTTGCCATCATGAAACAATTAGAGACAATCACCCCAAAACATGCTTTATCATTAAATCAACAACGTATGAAAGTCAAACAGCCCTATCACCATCATCTTCATCACAAAACTCATTAGCATAGCAGCCCCAAAGATTTACAAAAATGGAGGAGCCAAAATTCACTGGAGTTGAGTGCTACCCGAAACCAAAAATATAGATCTGCGCCAAACGGTGAGGATTTCGGGAGAAATAATGATGGAATAAGATAGAGGGGCTCGAGAGCTTTCCGGAGATATATAATTTTATAATTTCTGGTGGCGAAAATAGTGTTTTCCGGTGAAGGGTATGAATTTGGCAGCATCTCCTTAAGCCATAGGAGGTTTGTGTGTGGGGGCAAAAATGAGGGTTTTTTTTTTGCATATATACCATGGGAAGTGGGCCGGGTTAGGACTTGGGCTTATGGGTTGAGGTTTGGGCTACAATATTTCTACAAATGACTATTGAAAGTCTACATCACTTAAAACATACATAACTAATTACAATCACATAATTTACAATATCATCACAATTTAAAACATAGACTCACAATTAAACACATAGCAAGTAATTTTTTTTTTGTAATTTTCATGCTTTTCTTCCCCAATTAAATGACAATTTTAGTTTAAAATAAAGACTAAATTTTAGAAAAATTCGGCCAAAATCCTAAGAATCTAACACGGCTATTTTGGGTAAATTTTAATTTATTTTCGTGCCAAAATTAGGTGATTACATATATTCGATCTGTATTTGTTGTAGATTAGTGATAGAATTGCGAGTACTGTTGTCTGATCGCAAAGGAAATAGTTTGCTACATTGACTTGGAATAACTTATAGAGAATCTTTGTAAATCATGACTAATGGGAAACACTTTTAAGCTATGTGTAAGAAAAAATATTTGCCCTGCATTCACTTGCTATAAATTGTAAAGTCTCTACAAGTTATGCCCTGTGGGCATCACTTGAAAATTTTATATGTTGTGCCTAATAGGTAACACTTTAATCTTTAGAAGTTATGCCTTGTGGGCAAAACTTGAAGGTCTTGTTCAATAACAACTTATAGAGAAACTCTACATGTTATGCCTACTAGGCAACACTTTAAGCTATGGTGCAAAGTGTTCATTCACTTGGTATAACTTATAGAGAATTTCCCTACAAGTTGTCTCTGAAGGCCAACACTTTAAGATCTGATGTAGATAACTCTCTACAACTTGTTGCCACTTGACCTCCAACATATGGGCAACACTTAATAAGAGAATATTGATGTTTGCTTCTATCTTGTTGATCTAATCATGATCTGAACTCAGATTTCTATTTTTTTGTGCAACATTTTGTATGGCAACAAATTGCATCTACATTGCTTACAATAGAATATGAAGCGCAAACAACAAGTATTTAAATCATGACTAGAAACTAATCCTCGTGACAGATGGTGTTATCTTCTACGCGGTTCAAAGAAATTTTTAACGCTCTCAACTGAAAAAAGTTGAACGAGTCCACTAACTGCTCTCAATGGTTCAAAAGAAGCGCTTGGATACAAACTTATCACGGAGAAATCCTACCAATATGCAGTGCAAGCTCGTGGGATACTCCACAACGTACAAAAGAATTCACCACAAACTCACCGGATACAAAAATTTGGCTCGGGAAGAGACAAACAAAAAGATATGCTTCAAGAGAAAAAATTTCAAGAGTACGATCAGATGTTCGCGATGCAAAAGATTAGAACACAATCTAACAAGTTGTCTCTACACTCTCGTCCTCAACCACATGCAAGAAAATACTAAACCATAGATGTGGCATAACTCACATTATATTTTAAATTTGAAGTTGCTTTAAATTTGTTAACGATACTTTTTCTTTTGTGATAATCATCAACTATTTTTCCTTTCATTGTCGTTGTATAAATAGATTCAATTCACAATTTGACCCCTGCTTTGCCTTGAAACCTTGATGAATAGGCATCGATTTTCCCACAACCCCTTCACCCCCACTGCATATAAAAAAGCCTTAAGCATTGGAAAATAGGCAACACTTATCTCAACCCCTTCAACACTTTCTCCCAAGCTAATTGCCCCGAACTGTTGCTCCGGCAGCACTTTTAGTTTAGACCTTCACACCTGTCTCCAAATAAATGAACTACTATCGGGACAACACTTTTCCTAGTGTGCATGTGATGGCTGAAAAAAGTGTAACTGCCTCTTACTAGCTTGTAACTATTTGGTCTGTTCCAAAACAATGGTGACTTTTCACAATTTTTGCTACTCTTCTTGGGGCGGAGCTTAGCCCTATAAATTCCACAAAATACAGAACAAAATTCTATTCAGTTTTAAGCTTCAATTCGGAAAAAAATCCAACTCCATTACTACACCTAAAATATATCTCGAACACTAATCAACATGACACAATCAAGCAATCAAACACGATGGGAACCAAATTAGAAAATCTATGTTTTGAGGAGTGATGTAGCAAGTTTGAAAGAAGAAATGAAAAAGTTAGATGAAGAATTTTGGAATTTACATCACAGTGTTGACAAAGTACTCGAACAAATCCAAGAGATGGTACTGATCACGGCCAACTATGCCCTATAAAAAGGACTAACAGCCGCGACAAATATACCTCGATACTTAAACTCTCGAGGTCGTGCCCCACAGAGAACACCCAAAATTTAGTTGCTAGTCTAAGTAAATTATCTATTCGATTAACTTATCAAGGTTTTATTTTTAAGTAGGTTTTGTAGGAATAACTAAGTAACAAGAAATTAAATAGCTAAGTAGCAGAGAATAAGATTTTAAAGAGATTAAAACTCAGAATTGATCTACCCGACTCAACAACGCATTAATAAATTCAACTCGCTTCTTTCTATTGAATAATTGCTCCAAATTCACAACTATTTACTTCCATATAATAATTTCAATGTCGAGTAACTAATTTCTCAATTAATTAATAAAGATATAAAGGACTACAACTATGGTTCACAATAGGGATCAATGGTTACAATTCACTTTTTTGACAACCTAAGTAATGCCTTTATTTTAGGTTGAAATATTGCTAAGTGTTTAACCCTAACTTATGAATCTTAAATGCACCAGACTAAAGGGGACGATCAACTGGGAGCCCTTCCAATCAATAGAAAATAAAGCATAAATACTTAAATAGGAAGAATATCAAGTTTCATTCATTAAAGCGAATATTCATAACATATAAGTATTGGAGTGTTTCAATCAAACATAGAATGGGTGATTTAGCCACTCATAGTCATGATCAAGTCAATGAAATAACCTCAAACATGTAAAAATACAGAAAAGATAATGGGTTGATGAGAAAAAGCCTTGAATCTTGATCTTTCCTCTTCCTTGCCTCCTTTGGGAGTAAATTATACCAAAAATCCCGTCTAATTGGATTTCATGATGTATTTATAATGCATGAACTGATATAGGACGAAAATATCCTTGTAAAATCTGTATGGAACTTGGTCTTGGCCAAAATAGGACGTGCACGACTTGCTACATGCAGTGCCTTCTTCGTTTTTGAGAATTCTGAGAAAATAGTGTTCTGTATTTTTCTACAATGCCACAAGGCGTGTGGCCATACAACGTCCTACACGCTGTGTAGCATGGCGTGCACTTCATAATTTCAGCAGTTTTGTCCTTTCTGCTCGTTCGGTCTTTGTTCGCATGATCCTCGGGCTTCTACTTAGACTTCAAAACTATTAATTACAATCAAATATGCTCTAGAAATGCTCCATCTCATCAGTGTAATCCCTACACAATAAACCACACCAAATGAGAGAAATTTCATACAAAATAACGAAAGTAAAAGCATAAACACAAGGTGAAACTAGGAGAAATATAACTATATCTAGCATTGTATCAGGTGCTTATATGACTTATAAACAACGATGACTTACCAATATCATCGACGAATCTACTCCACCACGACTTCACCAAATTAGTGCTATTTTGTGATGTCATTATGTTTTTTAATATTATATTTTGTTTGATATTTTGAGGCACATTTTATAGAACAATCTGTTCATGTTTCTTACTTTATTTTGATTCAATTCGTTTTGACTTCATTTCTCCTTCACCCCTCTACCATCGTGTTTGCCCGTATGTATTGGCAAATTGGCAATAGTTGCCCCCACCCCTTCCCACATTCTCCCAGTCAATAGCCCGGAGTTGCCACCTAGAGAATTTGACCTACATCCCTCACCGAATTCTCCAACCCAATTGCCTTTAGTTGTAGCCTAGGTAGAAAGTCATGTCATAATCTTAAACATACAATTAATAATATTAACACAGACTGTAAATTAGTTATGGCAATAGGGGACTTCATATAATAAATGAAACAAGTAATGATGAACATGACACAAACAACGAACATAGACATTTGAGACTAAATAATTTAAACATAACCGATAGGGATAGGAGACTTCAATAACCAAAAGATTCTGATTTCTAATAATACAACATTTGTTACTTACTTACAGATGATTAATTGACTGTTATATACCAAAATACTATAAGCATAGTCACATGAACTAATCACGGAAATTCACATTAAAATATATAAGTCATAATAAATCACACATGTTCATTTCATTTTCCAAGAAAGGGATGGCTTTCAAATTTGTCCTTCATAAGAAAGAGTGTTGTGCTCATGGTAGCACAATCAAATCGATAATCTTTCAATTGGGTAAACCTCATCTTTGAAACATCCTTACCATTCATTATCAGGTAAAAAAACTTAAGTAAATAAGACCACAACCAAACCTGCATAAAATTTAACGGAAGGTAGATTATGAAAAGTAAAACAAAATGGACAAACAAAAAAGAAAAAAGAAAAAAAGAAAAAGGAAAATTATCAACCAAGTAGTAAAATGTCAGCGAACAATGCCTACTTGATGCTCTACTTGTGGCATTTAACCCAATCATACTTCAGCGACAGATACAATTGTCCGTAGGACTTCGATATATGTGGAGCTCCAGAAACTTTAGAATTAACGTTAAAAAATAGAACATATATGCGTGCCATATTGAGAGTAGCCTTAATTGGCACAAAATTTTCATGTACCATTAACTAATGCAATGTCAACATGACAAAAGAAAGAAAAATAAAAACACAGTAACTAGTACTAAACAGTAAACTAACTAATGATTGACAGACAATAGTTTGCTCAAAACAGAGATTACTTGTCTTGGTAATGTGTTGTGAACTACTTTCCAACAGGCATCATTTTTTGCAATAAAAGAAAAAAAAGATGCAATATCTAACGACTCTCTAATACATTAATAGGATTTCATAGAAGATGCGCCAATGGAACCAATTCCACAACCTAATACATCACAATATTAATAATATTAAATAAAAATACCAATAAACAAAAAAAATAGCGGTTGGGGGAAACATAAAATAGATTATTAGAAAAAATCAATAAAGAAAAAAATCGAAAGGAAAAGAGAGCTGAACTCAGACAAAGGAACCCTAATTCCGAAGTAAAGAGAGAAGAGGGCGGTTGGGCAAAGATTGAAATGTAGTGTTATGTTAATCAAGGGCAAAAAAGTCCTTTTAAATATATATTAAAAAAGTTGGAGGATATTTTGCTAAAACCATGGTAAGTGTAACAAACACCACAACATGTCGCTTTGGAGAACACGTAGTGAATATTTTTGGCCAGGATACTAAGATAAATTCACAATTGGGCACCCTCGAGCTTGGGCCTAACTCCATCTCAAAAGCTAGCTCAAAGGGAGGAGGATTGCCCAAGCCTTATAAAGGGCTTTCTTGCCCTTCCCACTTCCGACATGGGACAATCCTTTCACCACTACTCCTTTATATGGATGTACTTGAGTATTTTTCACTGTATTCAATAAAAAAAGTAGCCGTAGCAATTTTATTTGTTGGCTGACTTTAGGGGTGTTAATGGTTTCTATGAACCGACTATAACTGACTGAATCGAACTATACCCCGAATCGGTTTTTTAGTTCTTTTTTAAACCATAGATTTTGATGCAAAGTCATAACCGTAGCGATAATTAGGTTAGGTTATATATTTTATAAAAAGAGATAATAAAAATACCAAACTGAATCAATTTACATGCATAAATATACACTAGATATTAAACTTAATAATAAATATATACAATTTTAATAATGTTTAAAAATAATAAAGCATAAAATATTTCACCTTAGGTCTTAAGATAAAATCACTAATGCTCAATGTCTAACCTATTGTAATAGTACTAGTATTACTATTGAAAGTTGAAACTAATTTACTTCAATAGTATAATGCTTTTCGCAGTTTTGATTCAGAACTCCCTTAAATCTAGTACTTGCGTAAATGATGAATTTTTTTAGAGGGTCTTAACAAACCGTTTGTGTTGGTCTTGTAAATTTTATTTATCTTGGGGAAGGTTTAATCTCTTTTTAAATTCATTCCGACTTATGTTAATTTTAAACTTTGATTAGTGCAGAAAAATATGATAATCAAATTTCTTTTTGAAAAGGTGAACGAACGCAAGTTTAACAGTTAAAATCATTTAAATGCTTGTCAAACTTTCTATTTATAATTCTCACCTACTCTCTGACGACGTTGTTATGAAATTTTATATTTTTAAGTACTTCACTTACTCATGTTGCTCATGTACTTTTTAGGCGCACATCATTAAATGTTCAACTGAATATGATATTATCGTTGGTCTCTATAATATCTTTTAGACAATTAAGATGAAACTTAGATTGTGTTTTAGTCACTAGAATCATATTAGTTTTTCAACAAAAAATATACTATCTAATTGTTACTGTTGTTTTCTTATATGCTGAAAACACATTTTTATTAGTGGGTTAGTATTAGACGATGTTCATAAAAAAAAAATACCGAAAATTAGCCAAACGGTTACGAAATCAAAGAGAAACCAACATGAATGAGACTATTTCGAAAAGTCAAATTTTGATTATACATACAAAAATACACAAAAAAATTGGTATAGTACAAAAATTTCAAAATAATCTGCCGAACCGAACCATTGACACCCTAGTTGACGTAGTCTTATTAAATAGAAGTGTCTTTCTAGACTTAAACTTGAATTATGCTTACAATTTATCTTTATCCAATCAGCTCAAAATGACTGTGTGATGATTTCTTTTCGAAGTTGGAGCAAACAATACAAGTTAGTTATATCTAGCAGTGTGACACCAGGTAAAGAGGTTATGGGTTGGCTTATAAGGTGCTCCTGGACATTCCGAATTTCCAAACTATAAGGAGCTAGATCTTAACTTTGTTAAACTTGGAGATAAATCTCAATCTTCTTGGAGCTTAATACTTGATGTAGGCTAGCAGCGAATTGGTAGTGAAATACAACTGTAGACTTTAGAATCAACCTTTATGTTCATGTGTTTTGCCATTGATGCTACAAGGAGTGGAGCTTTAGCCCCTCCCAAAAACAACTTGTATTTCCGTTGGTCTGCATTAATGATAAAAAGATCAGCTGTCTCCTTTCTTCCTTCAAGAGTTTAATCAAGACCATGTTTTAAGCCCTAACATTTGGAGAGGGTAATTTGCATATTTTCTAGTGATCGTCTACATTTTTCTCCATTCCTTCGTGGTTTTCCACATGGGTTGATACCCCTTTGTGGTTCAACTAATGTAGATTTGAGCCCGGAGGTCTCACCTTGGGGGTAAAGTACTCCATACCATAGTCGACTTTATTCCTCATTGGTCGAATTTGAGACACTAATTAAGGATGGAGTACTTACCACTTACCACATAGAGAGATTTTTTCTCTCTAGTATGTAAATAGACATCATTTCTTGAGGGACAGTTATGAGAAGGGGTTGATCACTATTTCTTTTTGCCCCACTGATAAATAAATTGCTGATATTTTCACAAAGACATTAAGTAGAGATCATTTTGAAAGGAACATATTAGAATTAGGAATGACTAAATTCACCTAAATCTACATAGCTTTACTTCAAAAATTTGAGTATAAAATGTCCAAAAATTAGAATATATCTAAGTCAATTTGAAGTTTCAGCTCAGGTTCATACTTAACTGTATACTCTATGCAATAATTTTTACTTAAAGTTTGCTAAATTTTAATGATGTTACCCTTATGTTCTTAGAATTTCAGATTATGCAATTTGATTGAAATTGGGTAAAGGAACCGTTCCTTGTCACATTCTCAGGTATGTACTATATTATTTTTCTGAAATTATTAGAGTTTGATGGTTATAGGTAATTAAAAGAGTCTAAATCCCACTCAACCTCTATCTCTTTGAAAATAGTCCCATCAAGGAACCGTTCCACGCTCCATCTGCCACTTGAACTCTAATCATAACGACTATAATTTATAACGTTCAAGTGACCTAACCAGTCTGAAACTCTTTTAAACAAGAAAATTGAAGGTAAGTCATTTTAGACTCCATCTGTATCACTACTTCTTGCTGTTATATAAATCCTTAGCTCTCATCTAAAATTCTCATTTTTAAGTTTTCAAAATTTCAGAAAGAGTGATTGATTATCTTTTGAATCGAATTGTTGCCATGTCTCTTTCACCTGAAAACACTTCATCTAACCCTACCACTGAACAACCACCAGTTGAAAACCCTATTTCACCCATGCAAACAAATTCACCACTCCCAAAAAACCAAAACCCTAACTCTGAAATTAAGGGGGGAAGGATCAGGTCCATCTGTTGCTGAGACACTGGAGCATATGGATGATTTGTCTAGGGCCATGATCCTGTATGAATTTAAGGTAAATTATGCTGAGCCTTTAGATATTGTTGATGATAAGGGGGAAGAAGTAGAAGGTCTAGGTGTGTCTGTTCCAGAAAATAAGGGGGGAAAGGAAACTGTGAAGTGTTTAGAGGCTCCCATGCATGAGTCTCCTGAGTCACCAGTGGCTACTTCTAGAGCACCCATGGATGATGTAGAAATGATTGAAGTGGATGAGGCAAGTAGTGATAGTGATAGGCCTCTTGTTGATTTAATTAAATTGAGAGATTTGAAGAAAAAGTTAACAGAGCAGGGGCCTGTTGATCCTGCTGAAATAAATGCTAAGCTTAAAAAGATCAGTGATAGTTATAAGTCTGGAATGCAGAAAAAAAAGTAAAAAGAAAAGTTCTGGGAAGGGTAAAGGAATTGTTCCCTCTACCTAGACTCATGCAAGTAGTGTTAGGAGAACCAGAGGCTCTGTAAAAGCTGTTGATGCACAAATGGCTGAAACTCTTGAGAAAAAATAGAAAGGGTAAGCAGAAACAGGTTCCTGAGGTTGTTGTGCAAGTTGATGACTCTGAGGAGGAGGAAGAAGAAACTGGTCCTTTGACTAGGAAAAGAAGAACTTCTCAAAGGAGGTCTACACAGACTGATGAGAGATCTTCTAGTGCTGGTACTGTGTCAAAGAGAACAAGATCTTCTAGGAGGGCTTTAGTAGATGAAAGTACTGAGTCTGAAGGAGAAGCTGAGAATCAAGAAGAGGAGGATGAAAGTGTAAGTGTTGACACCCAATTTCGTCCCCAAGTATAATAAATGACTAATTATTTAAGTGAAATTCAATTATTAAAATAAAATTTAATTAAAATCAATTAATTAAAGTTAATTAAAGTGAATTAACCAATTTCAAAAGAAAAGGGATAAATGTGCAAAGTGCAACCCCAAATTTCAACCTATCCAGTTTAATCCCTAGTCTAAATTCTAATTTTGATTTTAGGCTATATTTGTTCTAAGCTCTAAAATTCAGTTTATATGTGCAAAGTGTATATAACAATCACACACACACTCCACACGCGCATACACCCTCAGCTAAGCCCGACCCACCTCTTTCCCTAATTCCCCAAAGCCCTAACCCGATTCCCCAATCTCCCAATTCCCTTTCCCCCCCCCCCCCCAAAAATCCATCACCACAGTCCAAAAATCATACCTCAGCTGGTCCCCCATTCTTTTCCCTCTCTCACCAGTACAACGAGCAAGTGATCTGGTCCATTCAATTTGAAATTTCAATGAACCAGAGCCCTTGATCGATTTCGTGTGGATAAAGATGAGAGAGGTAATATTTTTACCTCTCTCACCCTTATCTCACAAGATTGATCAAATAAGTTAAAGGGGCAATTCGGATTTTTCAACCAAGGTAAAAACCCTAATTCTTCTTGCTATATATTCATCATTTTTTAGGGTTTTTGGGGTTCTAGGTTTTTTGGTATTGAGAAAAACGGCAGCACGAAACTTGTAGGGATTTTGTTTACTCATTCCTTTCTAAAATATATACATTACTATTAAGCTAAGATAGTAGAGAGCTGAATCTATTTTCTTTGTGGGGGTAATACTACTGTTTACTAGTGGTCGTCGTCATCAAGTGTCGAGTCGATCGCTTCATTTCCTCGCCTCATTTCACTGCACACAAACAGGTTAGATATAAATCTCTCTACAGGTTTCTTTTGTTTGAATGTTTGTGTTTCCTTTTTATGTGTTAATAGTATAATGATGCTCGTTTCTCCATGAGAACTAGTAAATGTGTAGTTTGTATTATCCATCTGGAAATAAAACTATATTTTTGCCAATAGAGGAATGAAGTTAACCTATAGAATGACATGTAGAACATTACAAGTGATAAAGTTTAAATCTTTAACTTATGTTTACGGGTTTAGTTTTAACCTTTTGATTGTTCCAAATAAGAAGAGGATATTTAAGTTATATTCCACTCCAAGCTATGATCTTTAGGATACAAAAAATTATTCTTTATACAGCCATGAGTGAAAAGGTAAGCTGTTTTAAAGGTTTAACTGAAAGATCTGCAATTTGTTCTGAAAATGGAGAAAGGCTGTGATTGTTGTTTGTTTTGGAGCTTATTTTGGTTGTGATTTTATAGTTGAAGGGGTTCTGGTTCTGGTTTTCTTTGTTGCTAAGGAGAAGCTGGTAAGGGTCTGTTCTTGGTTGTTAGAGGAGTTCAGGAGCATTGAAGTCTGGCCAGGTGTATGAGGGGTCAGGTATTGTTCTGGTAGGTTGTTATTATGCAGTTTATGAGGTGGAAGCAGGGTTAGTCTGTTAAGGTTGATTGCAGAGGTAGAGGGGTTGTTTCTTGCTAGTTTGTTTCAGGGTGGCCGGCATTTGTGTAGTGGAGTTTCAGAGGTTCATGGGTGAAGGTATAGGCTGTCCCTGTTTCCCTGTGTGTTCAGGTTGGTCTGTAGGTATTCAGGAGTATGTGTGAGGCTTGTTCTTTGGTAGGTTGAAGTCTGTTAAAGAGGTTGAGGGGGGTGTATAGGTGCAGGTAGTTGCAGAATAGTTCAGGGAGCCCTAGGGATATTAGGTGATGTCTGCTGAAGTTTAAGAGTGTTGTAGGGTCAGAGGTTGGTTCTGCTTTGTTCTTAGAACTCTGCAGGCAGCTAGAGAAGAATTTAGAAACCTGCAGGTGTGTTTGTGAGTCAGAATAGGTGCAGGGGTTATTGTTGGGGTTTCATGAAGGTGGTAAGGCAGGCCTAGAAAGGTGATTTGTCCCTTTTGTATTGTTTGTTAATTTCTGGAATTATTATGCCATCATGATCAGTTTCTTTGAATTTTGTTCTGCTGTGAATGAGAATACTTCTAAATATGTGTATCTATGCAAATGTATATGTGCGTGTCAGGCTTTTTGTTTTCTATCTGGTGTTGGGTTCAAATAGGGTGGTTTATGAAAGGTATGTGGGTAAGGAGGATGTTCAGGGGTCTGTAGGTATGTAGATGTGTTTCTGGTAGTTGAAGGTGGTGTGAGTTGTATCTTGGTTAGTCCAGGAGTTCTGTGATGTTTTGGAGGCTGTGGGTGTGTAATGCGTGCAGTTTAGGGGATATAAGAGGGAGCAGTTGGTTCCTTGTTTGTTTCTGTGAGCTTATGCAGTAATGAAGGGTGTCTTGTGAGCTTGTTTAGGGATGTTAGTAGATTGGTTTGCAGTGATGATGAGTACGTTCTGTATAAGCTGTTTGCAGATGAATAATTAGTTTTGGTAGAGTGCAGGTGGATGAATGGGATATGAATTGAGTATGCAAGTTGTGTACTAAGAGGTGAAGCCCCTGGAATCTTTAAAAGATCAGTGGGGTCCCTCTTGTGAATGGCTTTGCGTGTGTGCAGGCCCATGTTGACTGACCAGCTGCATCTATGGTAAATTGAAGTATGCTTGTCGCATACTAGGAGAGTGAAGCCCCTGCATTTTTAAATGACTAGTGGGGCCCCTCCTTGAAGACCAGTGCGGTCTTGGCTTCCTAGGAAACTGTGAGGTTTGATTAAAGCCGAGGACCAGTGAGGAGCCCTATGAGCAAGGTCTGTGAGCCTTGCAAAACCGAGGAAACTGAGAGGCTTGACTAAAGCGGAGGACCAGTGAGGTTTTATTTTGAAAGGCCAATTAGCGCCTTTTATGATTTGCAGTCTGGTATTGAAAGATAATTGAAAGTTCATCCCGGGGTATGGTGAAGATAATTGGAGTTTTATTTGGAATAGTTGGGGGTTAGTAAAGGTGTGGAGAATTGTTTTGGCGTAGGAGCTAATCCTGGGGCTGTCTCACTTCCTTTAGGCGATGTGATAGAATAGTGTGAGAAGTCTTTAATAGAACGTGTTATGATTTGTGCGTGTTATTGCATTTGTTTACGATTGTCTTGGAATGAATGCTAATCTTTTGTTTCTTGTTTTTCTTTGCCATGTACACTTTTTGGGGACGAGTTGAAATAAAACTCACAAATTGGGATGACATGCATTTGGAAGTTATTTGATCCGCTCCGCATTTTCGGGACTTGATATCCCCGATAATGTTAAAAAACAAAAGAAAAAATGAAAATCTCTAAATTCAAGGCTCAGTGATTGAGTTGCTAAATCCGGATTCTATCTTCTAAACTCCCTCTTTCCAGTCCCCTTTAGAAAAGCATGTTATAGAAAGCCCTGAAAATCAGACTAGGACTTTGCATGTTAGAAGCTTGGTAGGATAGCCGTTCTAGTAAAGATATTATCTTATCGCATGTTTAGAATTGTTTAAGTAATCACTCATTCCGTTTCTTTGGGACGCGCCAATTAGTTTAAGGCAATAGAAACCTCTCGTCAATTATGGAGTGCAAAAGAATCAAAATTTATTTAAAAATTATACAATCTTCATTTATTATTTACATTTAAAGTAATTATTTATCTATCTATCATTTATTATTTACTTATTTAGTTATTCATTAATTAAATTAATTAAGTGGTATTTATTATTAATTTTTTTAATTAATCAATTTAGTTATTTAATTTTAACTAATCATTTATGGTTTAATCAATTATAATTATTTAGTCAATCAATTATTATCCATTATTCCTTACCTAATTGAATTCATATAAATATTTATTTATTTAATCAAGTTATTATTTATCTATCCAATCAATTAATTAGTCAACTATTATTATTTATCTAATTATTTATTTAGTTTATTTTATTTATTTGATTTTATTTAGCCTTTATTTATTTAACTAATTAACCAGTCGATCATTATTCAATTATCTATTTAATTAACTTTAAATTTGGTCATTTACTTATCTGAGTATCGGCATAACTAAAATCTTATCTTATTTCTGTTATTCTTATTTAAAATTAACTTTATATTTATTATCCTTAACAAATTCGTGAAAACTGCCGGATTAACCGCATTTAGCGGATTTTCAAAAGTGCTCCCGCAAGGGACCTTCTTTCGAATTTAATAGAACCACTTACTCAGAATCTCTGATTTTAATAATTTCCTTTTAAGTAAAAGGAGTAATTGCACACTTTAATTAATGTTAGGCTCCTAATAATCCTTAAATTAGGTGGCGACTCCAAAGAAAGCCCTTTGGAGTCTCCATTTCGTTGAAGTTAAATCCCAAATGCATACTTGTGTGCATTTTTGGGAGGGTTCAACAGTAAGTGAGGAGAAGGAGGCTGGAAAGAATTTGCATACTGATTATGATAAAAGGAGGTTGTTGAAAGGAAGAGTGCTTGCTGATATAGAAGAAGAAGGGATGAGTTGGTTGCTGCAGAAACTTGAGAAACAAGGCTGGAAGGACATGGTCCTTAAAATCAGAGGGAAAATTGCCAGAGATGAAGTGGTTGAATTCTTTTTCAACTGCTCCATTGATGAAGGTAGAATAAACAGTACAGTGCATGGAAAGGACATTTCTTTTTATGCACAAGAACTGGGAGAACAGTTTGATATCCCTTCTGTGGGCTACAATGACTATGTTAAAGGACAATGACCTGATCTCACTGGTTTGCCTACTGCTTTGGACATTACAAGCAAATTTGCTGAGAATCCACAAGAAGAAAAACCAAGAGTAGTGGAAAAATGTGAGATGCAACCAAAGCATCAACTTATGTTTGAATTTGTCAACAAGATCCTATTTCCAAGACAAGAGAAAAGATCAAAAGCAAGTTTCTTGGACCTGGTCCTTATGGAATTGCTAGACTCTGACAAGCAAATAAATTGGTCCATGTTTATGGTGTATCTAATCACTAGAATAGTGACTGGGTGACACAACCCGGAATCCGGCTAGGACGTGCGGGCACTCGACATCCTCCCCTAGACCCGTCGGGCGAACCCTTACCAATTAAATTAGGAAAATAAATATAATTCAATTCATAATTAAGAACAACACTTAGAAAAAGCACAGACATACTGATACCTCTAAGCTGTACAAAAGAAATTACAGTTCACTACCCAACATACTAGGTTTAGAGCTATCCAGACTAGACATCTAAGAGTACGAAAGAAGACAAATACCTCCTGAAGGGAGCAAAATGCAACTGAAGTAATAAACAATAAACTGGTGACCATCCGGAATAAAAGCTGGCTCACCCTGACAGCTGAAGTCGTCTTCGCTCCTGAACAACGGGGCGAACTCAATCCTGGAGCGAACCTGCCGGAATGAAATAAATAGACAAGAAAAAACAACAAATAAGGGTGAGTCAAAAGGACTCAATAAGTGGGGCAGACTAGCCACCTCAAAGAATAGGATAACTAGCCAGGGAGAAGAGAAACAGGTAAACCAAATCCATCTTATTTAAACTATAAAAAGGCAGAGCCAGATAATAATTGGAAACACGTATGGAACCATAAACAACCAAGGACATAAGGTAGACAGAACATATAGGTTTTTAAGTATCCCGAACATATCAACAATCAGAAATACATACTATCGCAGTGTGCAACCCGATCCATATATTTATACTGTTGCGTGCAACCCGATCCGTATTTTATAATGTTGCGGTGTGCAACCGGATCCATATATTTATACCGTTGTGTCATGCAACCCAGGATACGAGCCAAAAATATATAGGCAAACAGAAATATATCCACAACATGATATACATACCGCATACATAAAACACATCATGATAGTCACACAATAGTCAACATGCGGTGCAATGAAATGGGATTAACATAGTATGATGCAATTGGGTCACATCTGCCCGTAATCCCGTCTCGAAGCGGAATACTCCTGCATTCGAGGGGAACGCAATATAGTAACCAATTGGAGCGGAATACTCCTACTCCTGGGGGGAATACTCCTGCACCCGATGTGATATAAACCAGAGGCGGAATACTCCTGCACTCTCCTGGGGCGGAATACTCCTGTACCCAATATAATATGAATCAGAGGCAGAATACTCCTGCACTCTCCTGGGACGGAATACTCCTGCACCCAATATAATATGAATCAGAGACGGAATACTCCTGCACTCTCCTGGGGCGGAATACTCATGCACCCAATATAACATGAATCAGAGGCGGAATACTCATGCACTCTCCTGGGGCGGAATATTGCGCCACCCAATATAATATGAATCAGAGGCGGAATACTCATGCATACTCCTGGGGCAGAATACTCCTGTACCCAATATAATATGAATCAGAGGCGGAATACTCCTGCACTCTCCTGGGGCGGAATACTCCTGCACCCGATATGAATGCAATATATAATGCATATGAATGCAACATAATGCATATGAATGAAATACGATGCAATAATAACCCATCACCAGCACGGGACTCTCATCGACAGCCGGAAAGTATATGCCAACTCACAGCCAGAGTACAATGCTCAGATCCTCAATGCAATACCAACACAGGACATAAAATATAATATATAATGTAAATCAAAAACTAAGGCGTAACGAGTACGCATATCGGAAGCTACACACGTAAGGAATACGTGGTAGATTATCCACGAGGCCAAGGGCCTCCAAAGAAATGGATACAAACACTTACCTTGTTACAAAGTTAGCACAGCTACTCAACAACCGCTTTGCCCTTTGGAGTCATTGCCAAACGATCCTGCTTATTCAATAAGCAAAAAATATATCAAATTAAGCTAAATGCTTCATTCCTCATATCTTAGGGCAGGAACCTGATACCCTATTCGCATACGCAATACGCAGGTCAGGCCTATGTACAGGATTTAAGGTCCCATAACGAAACCCTAAATAAATTACATTTATATGTTGCCCATAACTCACTGAGTACGAATATATACTCAATTCCATTATCAGGGTCCAATTAACCCTTTAAACTATTAATTGAGCTTATTAAAATGATGTCTAATATCTCAATTTTTACCGTCAAAATATATTCAAACACACGTAATAAACTAAAATAATGCATTAAGATCATTACCTGAATGTTTCGGGGTGAAAATTCTATCTTTCTCCGGCTCTTTTCCTTTCTTTTCTCATTTTTCTGGCGTCATTTTCTCTATACATTCTCTGTTTCCGTTTTCTGTTTCAGTATACTGTAAGGCTAAGGGAAAAGTCCTTAGCCCCACCGCCTTTAACTTATGTTTCCTTTTCTTTTCTCTTTTCTTTTATTTTCTTTTCTTTTCTTTTCGCGACGAAAATTAAAACGGAACTTTATGAAATTTGAAATGATCCCAAATTACTCAAGTAAGTTATACAAAATATATATAACACACTTGCTAAGGCGGATCTCAAATCGGACTCCCGAAACTCAATATGCAAATTAAATGGAAAAAGGTCAAATTATTTAACTTTCGGCATTTTAGCAGAAACTAGCCGAACAACCTCGAAATTCACTTTCGAAAGTTTACAAAAGTCACAAATAATCAGACGAACCTAGCGGCGCTTTTAGATTTCGAATCGGAGCTCATTCACCAAAACCGAGCTCGAAAACATCTTTTTTTAAGATTTACCGACAATAAAAATTGAAACCTTCTTCCGATGGCTACCAAACGAGGTCTGATTTAGCTCAAATTTTACAGATAAGTCCCAATAGACCTTACGAAGATTTTAAAATTATTGGCACGCAAATTGGAGTCCTATCTCCCGAAACGACTGACCGAGGTCGTTTCACTGGGAAAAGGAAACATGCTCTGCCATATGGATTCATTTTGACTGATCTGTTTGACAAATTAGGCATTCCATTTAAGGAAGTTAAAACTGCTACCAAAAAGGAAAGATTTGGGGCTACTACTCTGATTAGTTGTGACATGACTGTCAATGATGAGCCTGCTGTTGTTGGGGCTACTGTTATTGGTTCCTCCAAGGGACCTTTGAACAATAAGGTTAGGGTGTTGAGGTCGCAAATTGATATGCAAGCTGCTGAGATTAAGAGGTTGGAGGTAGAAAGAAGCTTCTAGAAAGCAAAGAAACAAATAAAGGGATGCTTCAGAAAATGTTTGACCTATTGCAAGGCAAGTCTCAAGGACCTGGTCCTTCCACCACATGAAACCTAAAAACTTGTAGCTATCTTTTGACCAGTAGGATTTAGAGTAGTTCTAGTTGCCTAGCCTTCTTATCTTTAGTTTTTAATTAGTTTAGCAGTACTTTCTGTCTGTTTCCCTTGGTTGAAATCTTTTTTTTAATGATGAATTATCTTCGATGGCTAATATCATTTTTATATAGTTGCTTTATGTTGAATTATGCTTGCATCTTGAGTTGCCTTAATGGCTATGAGTTGCTTGTTCTTTTGCTTGATAAATTCTAACTTATGCAACCTTTTCAATGATGCCAAAAGGGGGAAGAGTAAGTATGATTTTGCTTGTGATATTTATAACCAGTTTAAAGAACCTGAACCTTAATGATGAAATTTATTTTTGCTAATGAGGTTTCTAAGTTGCAAATTGTGGTTCAGGATATTAAGGATGTGAAGCAAAGTCTATGAGTTTGTTATCATCAAAAAGGGAGAAAATGTTAGCTTGAATAAGCTTGGAAGTTTTGACTGATGACGAAGGAACATATCCAAAGACTTCTTCCTTTGGATTACTGCAGCTGAATAAATAATTATGCAAAATTATTTAAGCGGGAACATTAATTGTTATCTTAAAATCTAATATTAATCTTGATAATCATGCAGGGATGTACGAGATAAGAAAAGATTGCATAAGATTGAGATAAGGCCTGAAGATAAGCAAGGAGTTCAATTAGGACTCAAACACTTGAAGGTTTTTGGAGTTCTGATTGCTCAAGACTTCTCAAGTATTAAAGGCTATAAATTGAGAAGTATTTCAGCTGTTGAAGATACGCACAAATACAGAGAGTTTAGAGCAGCAATATAGAAATTCTAAATTGCTTGAGCAGTCGTCTAGCTACAGGGAACTAAGTGAAGAACCTGTTCCTTAGGATTGAGTTTATATTGTTCTCAGTCTTAGTTCATATGTACTAGGATCTATCGAGTTGTACTATTTACTTTCATGGAAGTTCTGTAAGAGTACACATCATTCAAGTCTTGTACTTGGAGAAACTTCACTGATTGTGAAAGGGGTCACTATAGGATTAGAGTTAGTCCTAGGTTAGTAAGAAAGTAGTCTTGTAACCAAGTGAGTCTTTCAAATAGTGAAATTGAAATCCTACTTGAGAGAGTAGGTCATAGTTTTTTAATCCCTAGTTAACGGGCTTTTTCCACGCTAAAATTCTGTGTTCATTTACTTACTGTTACTTATTCCGCAATTAATCAGTAAAGGAATATATAGAAGGAACTAGTCCTTCCGTAGTGGTGTGTCTTGGGAAATATCATTTACCTTCGTCCTCCCAAATTAGGACTGCACTTACGGCCACTTCTGAAATAGCAAGGTATATAAGCAACAACTCCTCGTCCACTGGTTTTGAGAGCAGCGGAGTCTTTGACAGGTAATGCTTCAAATCCCTTAAAGCTTGTCTGCATTCCGGCGTCCAATGAAAGCATGTGCTTTTCTTCAAAACAGAGAAGAACTAGTGACACAGTTCGAATGACCTCGAGATGAACCTACTGAAATAGGTTACTCGGCCGGTCAACCGTTGGACTTCTTTCACCACTATCAAAATATCGGGGATGTCATCAATAGCCTTGATCTTGTCCGAATTTTCCTCAATTCCTTTTTGCGACACGATGAAACCTAAGAGCTTGCCAAATCCGATGCTGAACACACACTTCTTTGGGTTTAGCTTCATGTTGAATCGCCTAAGTATTGCAATCGTTTCCTTCAAGTGACTCAAATAATCCTTTGCTTTCAATGACTTTACCAGCATGTCATCAGTATAAACCTCCATCGTTTTTCCGATCAAATCTTTGAACATACTTGTGACCAACCATTGATAGGTAGGCGCAACATTTTTAGGCCAAAAGTCATGACCGTATAACAGTAAGTCCCCTTGCCCGTAATAAATGATATCTTTTCTTGATCATTTTGCTCCATCATTATCTGATTGTACCCGGAATACGGGTCTAAGAAACGTAACATCTCATGCCGCATTGTGGAATCGATCGGCCGATCGATGGGAAGAAGTAGGAATGAATATTTTGGGCAAGCTTTATTTAAGTCGGTGTAGTCCACAAATACTCTCCATTTCACATTGTTTTGGGGCTACGACCGTGTTAGCTAACTACTCCGAATATTTCACCTCTCTAATGAACCCATTATTTAATAACCTATCAACTTCATCATCGATAACTTTTCTCCTAAATCCCACGTTTGGTCATTTCTTCAGCTTCACCGGTCGATATGATGGATCGATGTTCAACTTATGAGTTGTAACTTTTGGATCTATCTCCACCAAGTCCTCATGGGACCGAGCAAAACAATTCAAATTATATTTAAGAAAAGAAACTACCTTTAACTTCATCTCGGGGTTTAACTCGGCCCCGACATATACTTTACGATTCGATCGATCTTCAAATAAAATTACTTCTTCCAACTCTTCTATGGTCGAGTCTTCGGCCTTTTATTTGCTCGGCTCTCTAATGCAAGCCGGAATTTTGGCAAAATATTTATCCGAAGGACTTGGCTCCTCCTCACTTCGGTCAGCCAAGGATTCCAGTTGCCGTAATTGCTTTTGTTGCACATCCGAACTGACGTCGCTTTTCACTGCAACCGAATAGCATTTGTGAAAAGTCTGTTGTTCACTTCTACCTTTGCATACTCCCCACGGAGTTGGAAACTTAACAACTTGATGCGAAGTGGATGGTACTGCCCCCATCGAGTGGATCCATGACCGACCCAAATGACAATGTAGGACATTTCTCAGCCCATCACTTGAAAAATGGTCACTCTCTGCATACGTTATTATCACAATTTCTCCCAAGGTCGTTGCACTTGAATTAGTAAACCCCGAAAGCACATTAGGTTTTGGTATAATCTTATTGACTAATTGCTACTGCTCCACTACCATAGATTGAATAATATTAACTAAACAGCCAGCATCTATAAAAACTCTCTTCACGTCTGCATCATCAACTCTCATTGTTACTACCAAGGAATCGTGATGGGGATACATTTTCTCATTGAAGTCGAAATCCCTAAACACGATGTTGTCATTCATATTTTCTCGCATCCGTTTATCATGCGTGAATGATACTTGTTAGAGTATCACAATCCTTGTCGTCATCGGACTCCAATTGTACTCCTAGTTAGAACTTCTATTGTATAGGACTCCTATTGTAACTAGATCAAGTAATGTGTTGTACTATATATGTATCCTCTTGATGATCAATACAACGAGGAATTCAAATTATTCTCACATATACGAGGTTAACATGGTATCAGGGCCTATCATGCATCCTCCTCTTCAAGCTCCAATCCCCTCAACCATGCCCACCACTTCATCTCCATTAAGATAACCTCTACCAATTATCTTTTCTGGAAAACCCAACTTCTTCCCTACCTTAGAGGCCAAAATCTTCAAGGTTTCATTGACGGCTCCAACCCCTGCCCATCCAAGCTTCTTCTTGACGGAACCGACAAATCCAAACCAAATCCTGCGTAAAAACTATGGGTTGAACAAGATCAACTCATTATGAGTCTATTAATCTCATCATTTTCTGACGAAACCCTTTCTACAATGATAGGTCTTATATCCTCCAAAGAGATATGGGAGGCTCTTGAGACTACCGTTTATTCTTCTTCCAATACAAGGATTTTAAACCTTCATATGCAACTTCAAAATCTAAAGCAGGAGGATCTCACATTCACTCAATTTCTCCATAAGGCTAAGCTTATTTCTGATGAACTTGCTGTTGCAGGTCGCGCTCTTTGTGCTGTTGACTTTAACATATATGTTTTTAAAGGCTTATGCCTCGAATTTAAGGATATCGTTACCACCATCTTGGCAAGATCTGAATCTGTCTCATATTCAAATCTTCATAGCCTGTTGTTGAGCCATGAATTCATCCACGGCAACTCCTTCTCCTTGGCAGTATCGACTCCTACTTCTGAAAACTCTCAGAATCCAGCAGCCAACATTGCTCGACGCCTTCCCAATTCCGATCGTGCTCCCTCTAATTCATACTTTCAAGGTCGAGATCGTAATTCTAGATGGAGAGGGGGCAGAGGAGGTTGCTATTCTAATCTTAGGAAACCTTCATACAGTCTAAACTAGCAGTCTGATAGAAGGCAACGCTGTCAAATTTGTAATGGCATGAACCACATTGCCCCTTCGTGTCGTCAATGCTACAACCACTCTATCAATCTGTCGGCTCATTTATCTCATCAAGCACCAATTCCCATGACTCAAGATTGGTTCTCCAACACTGGTGCTTCTTATCATATTGCTCCAGACTTTTCAAGCTTCTCTCAATATGAAGAATACAAAGGTCCTGACCAACTCCATGTTGGTAATGGCCAAGGTTTGGCAATACACAATACTGGTAACACCTCTTTTTCCAACCTGTCTCATCATGGCTTTGTTTTAAAGAACATTCTACATGTTCCCGCAATTACCAAAAATCTTCTCTCTGTACGAAAGTTTTCTCAGGATAATAACATCTTTTTTTAGTTTCACCCATCCTTTTTTATTGTTAAGGATCAGGTAACCAAGCGGCCCCTACTCACCGGTCAGAGTAATCATGGGCTCTACTCCCTTCCAGTGCATCATCAATTTCAACACATCCCTCATCTTCTCTAGTGATCAAGCCTTCTTCTTCTTGTTGGCATCTTCGCTTGGGCCATCCACATCAGTCAGCTCTTAATCAAGTTCTTCATCAACATAGTTTACCTTTTTCCAATTCTAGTTCTAGCTCTAGGTTGCTTAATCTTTGTAGCGCTTGTCAACTTGGCAAGTCGCGCAAATTGTCACTTTCTTCCAGATTGAATGAAAGTACAAATGTTTTGCAATTAATCTATTTTGATGTTTAGGGTCCCTCACCCTTTTTATCTTCAAATGGTCTCAAGTATTTGTTGGTCTTTGTAGGTGATTATTCTAGTTATACATGGTGCTATCCCTTATCCTTAAAATCTGATGTAGTCACTATATTTGAACAATTTCAGGCACTAGTTGTGCGTCAATTTGATTCAAAAATAAAAACAATCCAAACTGATGGTGGTGGTGATTTTCGCCCTCTTTCCGATGTGTGCGCTAAACTCGGTATTAATCATAGACTTGCCTCACCTCATACTCATGAACAACAAGGTAAAGTGGAGAGAAAACATCTTCATATTGTCGAGACATGCTTAAGTCTAATGGCGCACAGGTCCATTCCCTCTTAATTTTGGCACTTTGCTTTTAAAATCGATGTGTACCTCATTAATCGTCTTCCTACTCCTACCAATAAGCGTAAATCACCATTTGAAGTCCCTTTTCACAAACCCCCAGATTATCTATTCCTTAAAGTCTTCGGTTGTCTATGTTTTCCATATCTCAGGCCATACAATAAGCACAAAATTAATTATCGCAGATCTCCTTGCATTTTTCTTGGCTATAGTCCTCAATACCATGCGTATCGTTGTCTTGATCGAGCCTCTGGTTGTCTATATATAGCTCGTCATGCAAAGTTCAATGAGCAGATTTTTCCATTTGCCTCCCAGTCCATTCTTGGACCTCTACCTGCTCCAACCAACTCGTCTTCGCCTTGGCTTGCTGCTCCAATAATTGCTAACTCAAATGGCAGTGCTATGTCACCATCCATTCCTCCACCTGCTTTCTCCACCTACACACCACCATCATCTCCCTTGGAACTCTCTTCAGCTTCCTCTGAGATGGACAACAAAGATTCATATAGTTAATTCGAATCACTTTGGATTGAGGCATAGTAATAAGGAATATGAAGTAATTCACTATACATGGAAATATTCGGTACATAATATGTGAAAAGTTACCAGCAATTTGAACAACCTTGTTGAATTTATAAGCTACATGTTAATGAAAACTTACATTTCAATTGTTATCAAAATTATTAGAACATCACAATGGTTTCAATAACATACTTTTTGTTATGAAATGGTAGCCCCATAACAAGTTTTGAGACACTTGTTAAGAGATACATGTCAAATATAATTGTGTTTGCCATTTGAAAATGGCCTTCCATGCATGGCTACCACTTTTCTTATATGCATTGACACTTGGCTAGATTTTCAACACTTGTTAATGGAACTTGCATGATTAGCACTTATAAATAGAACTTTGCATGATTAGCACTTGTCAATAGAACTTTGCATGTTTAGCACTTATCAAATAGATGACATTTGGCAATAGTTTTGCTCCCTTCTCTTATGCCTATATATATGGCTATCATTTGTAAGATGAATATACAGGTTAAAAGAAGAAAAGAAGAATTCTTCCATTCCCCTTTAAATATTTGTCACTCTCTTTACAGATATTAGCTCTTATTAATATTTTGTTCTTGCTATATTAATCTAATTTTATAACACGTTATTAGCACGAGGCCCCATTTTCACTCACATCGGATCCACCTTTTTGCTTACCGGTACATTTCTTTTAAGCTCTCATGACACTAGTGACGACTGTTATATGTTCAAAATTTTGTAGGTGGAATCTGCTTCTACTTTCATATAGTTATGATAATTTTCGTCCCACATATACATAATAGGGTAAGAATGAGTACACTTTAAAGTTTTAGCTTAAGAAAGACTAAAATACTCGAGAAGGATATGAGGTAAAATGGTTAAGAAAACTATCACATGACTTAATTATATTTATCTACGTTCTATAAAATTTATTCTACACATTTGTTTTGTTAGAGTTGGGCGGTGGTTATGTACATAACGAAATAGTCTTTAAGATTGATTAACATGGGTATTGTTGCCTTCTGAGTAAGTTTAAATATAGCAAACTAATATCTTATAATTTAAGCTAATAAATGACATAAAGGTTTACAATAGTTTATCCGTAATTCATTTCTCGTAAGTTATTTGATTGTTTAAGTGTTTACAAATAGAATTGCCATTATCACTAACTTATTAATTTCATTGATAGTTTCCACCATGTCAAATTTATCCAAACTTGAATTTGTGGCACTGAATATCAGCGAAAATAATTATATGTCATGGGTACTAGACGCTGAAATATAATTAGCCGCAAAAGGTCTTGGAAATACTATTATTAGAGGCAAAGAATCATCTAATCAATATAAAGTGAAGGCCATGATTTTCCTTCGTCATCATCTCCATGAAGGGTTAAAAACTGAATATTTAACAGTAAAAGATCCACTTGAACTATGGAATAATTTAAAGGAACGGTATGACCACTTGAAACTAATAGTATTACCAAAACCTCGACATGAATGGATGCATTTACGGTTTCAAGATTTTAAAACTGTAAGTGACTATAATTCTGTTGTTTTCAGAATAACTTCCCAATTAAAATTATGTGGGGAACCAATCAGTAACGAGAATATATTGGAAAAGACTCTCTCCATTTTTCATGCCTCAAATATGGTATTGCAACATCAATACCGTGAAAGAAGTTTTAAGAAGTATTATGAACTAATAACATGCCTACTTGTGGCTGAGCAAAATAATATCATGTTAATAAATGATGGAAAGATTGAATATCTTTATATTACTACAATAAAGTTGGGTAAGAAATATGTACATGAAAAATTACCCTCATTTTCCTCCAGCTTGTACTACACAAGTATTAGCATGGCAGAATCACATGCCATAGTAAACAAGAAGTTTACTAATCCAAATAATTTTATTATTTGGCATGACTGGTTGGGTCATCCCGGTTCTAATATGATGCGCAAAATAATTGAGAGTTCACATGGAGATTCATTGAAGAACCAGAAGGTTCTTCAATTTAAGGAATTTTTTTGTGCTGCATGTTCTCAAGGCAAATCGATTACTACACCATCAGCAATTAAAGTTGGAATTGAATTCCCTGTATTTCTGGAAAGTCTGGCAGTGCATGAAAAAATTGATATGCGTCTGATGGATGTTGTCACAACCTATTTATATGGCTCATTGGACAACGAAATATTTATGAAAATCCCTGAAGGATTCAAAATGCTTGAAGCATATAAAAACTTGGGAAACTTGCTCAATAAAGCTTTGAAAATCCTTATGGATTGAAACAATCGAATCGCATGTGGTTTAACCGCCTTAGCGAGTACCAACTGAAAGAAGGGCACATAAATGATCCAGTTTGTCGTTGTGTCTTTATAAAGGGGTCTGGATCTGAGTTTGTCATAATTGTTGTGTATGTTGATGACTTGAATATTATTGGAACTCCCATAGAGATTCCAAAGGCAGTAGATTATTTGAAGAAAGAATTTGAAATAAAAGATCTTGGAAAGACAAATTTTTGTCTTGGTCTTCAAATTGAACATTTGACAAATGGAATTTTTATTTATCAATCAACATACACTGAAAAGATTTTAAAGCGATTTTACATGGATAAATCTCATCCATTGAGTACACCGATGGTTGTGAGATCGCTTGACATAAATAAAGATCCATTTCGCCCTCATGAAAATGATGAAGAGATTCTTGGTGTTTAAACCATATCTTAGTGCAATTGGGGCACTAATGTATCTTGCTAATAATACCCGACCAGACATTGCTTTTTCTGTAAACTTATTAGCAAGATTTAGTTCTTCTCCAACACAAACACTAGAATGGTATAAAACATTTATTCAGATACCTCCGAAAAATAATCGACAGAGGTTTTTTTAATTCAAATGAATCCAACTTGCCACTAATTGGTTATGCAGGATATTTGTCTGATCCACATAAAGGTCGATCTCAAACAGGCTATTTATTTACATGTGGAGGTACAGTTATATCATGGCATCAACGAAACAAACTCTAGTTGCTACTTCCTCAAGTCATGTAGAAATAATAGCTATTCATGAAGCTAGTCGGGAATGTATTTGGCTGAGATTAATTACTCAACACATTCAGGAAATGTGTGGATTTTTGAACAAGGAGATTCCGACAGTATTGTTTGAAGATAAGACTGCATGCATAGAACAATTGAAAGAAGGATACATTAAAGGAGACAGAGCGAAACATATTTCACCAAAATTCTTTTTCACACATGATCTTCAGAAGAATGGTGAAATAAAAATTCAACAAATTCGTTCAAGTGACAACTTGGCCGATATATTCACAAAGACATTACAAAACTCAACATTTGAGAAGCTTGTATCGAAGATTGGAATACGTCGTCTCCGAGACATTAAATGATGTTTTCATCAGGGGTGTAAAATACGCGCTGCACTTTTTTTTCCTTAACCAAGGTTTTGTTCCAATGAATTTTTCTGGTAAGATTTTAAATGAGGCAGTACGGAATGCGTATTACAGGGGGCAACAAGGGGGAGTGTTATGAAATGGTTGCCCCATAACAAGTTTTGAGATACTTGTTAAGAGATACATGTTAAATGTAATTGTGTTTGCCATTTGAAAATGGCCTTCCATGCATGGTTACCACTTTTCTTACATGTCATGACACTTGGTTAGATTTTCAATACTTGTTAATGGAATTTTGCATGATTAGCGCTTGTCAATAGAACTTTGCATGTTTAGCACTTGTCAAATAGATAACATTTGACAATAGTTTTGCTCCCTTCTCTTATGCTTATATATATGGCTATCATTTGTAAGATGAATATACAAGTTAAAAGAAGCAAAGAAGAATTCTTCCACTTTATATATTTATCACTTTCTTTATAAACATTAGCTCTTATTAATATTTTGTTCTTGCTATATTACTCTTAGGGGTCGTTCGGTTAAATAGCTAATACCCGCGCAAAACTCCGCGTTAATTTAGCGCAGCGTTCGGTTGGTTTTCTGTGAAATTTTAATACCTGCATAAATTAATGCAACATTTGGTTGCATTTTTGTATATTCCGCATTATTAATACCTGCATTATTAATGCGGGAATCTATGTATTATTTTATGCGGGGTAGAAGATGGTATTAATAATATATATTAATAACGCAGGTATTAAAATTTAAAATGACAAAAGTAACCTCATTATGAGAATATATTTTAAAATTTTATTTAAGAAGTAAATAAATATTTTAAATAATAATATTGTAATATATCAGTGATTCAAAAAATAATCTCTATGTTATAATATATGCATGGCTAATACCCACATTACTAAATCTCGCGCTAACTAATACCCGTATTATTAATACGTATATTATTAATACATACATTATTAATATCCATATTACTAATATTCGCATTTATAATTAATACCCGCGTAAATAAAATGAGTAATCGAACGACCCCTAATTGTATAACACTTTTCAATTCTTTGCTTACAATTAATAGAACATTGAAGCTCGTGAATATGTTCACTTGGCAAAGACGTAGGAAATGAGGATATAAATAAGCTTCACGAATCGAATCTCTAAAGTGGCATCTCATGATCCACGTGACACTAACTGGATAACATCTTAAGCTGTTCCCTTTTCACGATAAACAGAACAGAGACATAAAGCTTGGGAAATAAATCACTTACGGGTCGTTTGGTTGAGAGAAAGTTTATGTGGGTATTAATAATGCGAGAATTCATAATGTGAGTATTAATTATGCATATATTATAATGTAGGGATTTTTTCTTGAATCACGGATATATTACAAAAATATACAATATTATAATTTAAATTATTTAGTTACTCCTTAAACAAAATTTTAAAAAAATAAAATTATTATTATGAGGGTTAGTTTTATCATTTTAAATTTTAATACATGTATTGCTAATACCCACATTACTTATTCCACCTTCAACCCGACATAAAATAATACATAAATTCCCACATAACTTATGTAGGTAAATGAAGAAGTGAAACCCAACATTGTACTAAATAATTCTGAATTTTATGCATGGATGAAAGTTAAACCAAACATGGTATAAATTAATAAGGCTTTTAGTGAGTATTAGATTTGCGCAGTCCAAACCAAACGACCCTTTACATCGTCTAATACTAAAAGAACAAAAAGATTTAAACTGTACCCGAAAAAGAAGAATAAAAATGACAGCTATGAAAGTTCAAAGAATTCAAGTGAATAAACTGAAGGGCCGAAATGCTAGCATTCTTGCATATTAAATTCCATAAAATTCAAGGAATGCAATAATTAACAATTAAATTCTTAAAACAAGAATTGGACTCCGAGAATGAGAATTAAAACTACTGCGCTTCAGATTAGCTCGCTCTACTCTTCCACATTCACCAATTCATACTCAACTAAAGAGAGGTTATTTTGCTCATTAACAGCAAGATCAGCTGGTTCAGTAGCCTGAACGAGACCCCATTTGTCTACTGCAAGCCGCATGGATCCCTTGAACATGTCAATCTTTGCATTCCGAATAATCACAGTAGAACCTGGCTTCATTGTGTCAACTGCATATTAAACAGAGGAGTAAATATCCCAACACAACATTAACAGTATCCCCTTTCTTTGATCGATATCAAGAGGTGTATTTTTTGGGGGGGCACAAAATCAATATATAAATTTAAAAGATCAAATTTATCCAATCACCAAATTAATAGCATCATCTTTCTCTGATTACATAAGATTCATTTTTTGTCTATGGGCACAAAATCACAATTATAACTGTATAAAAGAGCATATATATCAAAACAGGCAAACACAATACTAATACAGTCCCCTTTCTCTGATTGCATATCAAGAACCCCTTTTGACTTTTCTGCCAAAATCACAAGGCGATTGTTTCAAAGAATTTGCTAGCCAAAACCATAAAATCACAGCAAGCCAGCAAATTAACATTTCTCCACGGAATGAAAATATTTCACTAGTTGGGATAAACAAAGAGGTGTTAAATAATGTAGAATCATGTCCAGATTATCGCTGGTATAGTATTTCAACCTTATAAATTTCGAACAAGATGAGATGAACAAGTTAATCGAAACACAGTACAAACAAAAATTTGAACAGGGCCGCATGAGATATTAGCAGTTAAACACAGAACAATAAAACCCTGAATTCACAAAATATGCAGACTACTAGAATTCGTATAAGCAAAACACATAAATCTTACTTTAACATAATACAAAAAAAGTAACATTTCTTTAGATGAGCAACTTGCTGAAAGAAAAACATAACATTTCAAAACATGTAACACCATTAACAATCATGAAAATAGCAACTGTACAATCATATTTCTCAAAGTTCTTCATATTTTCAAGCTAAATTAATATAACAGTCCACTTTCACCGTTTCCTTCTCTTTTTCCATTGAAATATAGTTCCAGATTATTAGGAGTAGAATTTTTCTTACAACAGCGGTGTACCAGCCAGCTTGCACACACCTTAACTCTTTCTTTCCAAGTTATCCAAGCAAATGTAACTTACATCTCTCTTATGAACCTTACAAGTTACTGTTATGTACTTTGATTTAAGATAACATGTCCTATTCAGGCCAATTGTTCCAAAAGCCCACCCTCCTAACAACAATAATAAAGTCATCTACCCCAAGCTAGTTAAAGTTGGATAGAGGATTCCTTCATGCCCCAAGATCTTTGGTCTAGTAGTAAGAGCCTAACTCATGTTGCGTCAGTTAAATACACGTCACATGTTCGAACCTTGCCACAGACAAAAGCTTGGTAATTAACTAGAGAATGCTAGAGGGGTGGGCCCATTATTCCACAGAGTTTCGAACCCCCAGCTACTTAGAGTTGGATATAGGAATCCTATATGCCACAATATCTTTGGTCTAGTAGAAAGAGCTCCAATGTGCTGTGTCAGTTAAACACACATCACATGTTCAAACCTTGCTACATACAAAAGCATGGTAATTAATTGGAGAAGGTTAGAAGGGTGGGCCCATTATCCACCAAATTTCGCACATCAAGCTAGTTAGAGTTAACTATAGGAATCCTTTCTGTGGGTTAAAAACATGTCATGTGTCCAAACTTCGCCACAAACAAAAGCCTGCTTATTAAGTGGAAAACTATTAAACAAAAAAATAGTCAACTTTTAATCATTTTCTATGAATTCCCATTCTTTTTTCACAATAAAACCGCAAAATTAACATCTAAAAACAGATAAATAAACTATTAAAGCTAAAAAAAATATAGAAATACAGATAAATAAATAAATATATATACCCTGTTCATTACGAGCAGTGAAGAGAATGGACCCAGTTTCATCACCAACAAGGCACTCAGCGATCCTTGGTGGGGCCCTAGGGTTTAGCGACGCCGATGATCTGCCACCACGGCCGCCGCCGCCACCAGCAGCTTTGACAGGTTTGGAATCAACAACCTTGACGGTCAAATTATGACCATGGGTACCAGGTTTAAGGCTGTCCACTTTCACAAACACCGGCTTCTTCTTCTCCGTTGTTGCTGTACTTGTTGCCGCCGCCGTAGTAGCCATTTACAGAGATAGCTTAAACCCTAATAATGAATTGAAGAAAATTTGGGAAATGAGAAGAGTAAGGGGAGAGTGAATAAAACAAATGGATTAGGGTTTTGAATGGGTCTTCATTTTTTCATTTTTATTTTTTATTTTTAATTAAAGATTTGGTTTTATGAGTGTTTTGGAAATTAAATAATCCATCCGTCCCAAAAAAATGATATAATTTGATTTGGTACAAGTTTAAAAAGGGGTGAAGACTTTTGCATGGTGTCGTTTAAATTACATCATAGAAATTTATGTGAGAAAATGACACAAAAAGGGCCTCTCAAGTGTGAAATAAAAAAAAAGATCCTTTCATTTATTTTTCCTTTTCTTTTCTTTCAAATGGGTGATTAAGTTTAAGTATGGAATGATTAGACTCTTTTAAAAATTGTGGGGTATAATTAAAATATCCAAAACTTACAAACTACCCCCACCCCCACTACTGCACTACCCCACTACCATTTCAAAAATCAAACCCCTCAAACTCCTCAAACATTTCCAACATTTCCCCAAACATTTCCTCAAACTCCTCAAACTCCTCAAACATACCCGAGCGGAAACCCGACCCGTTTCAACGACCCGGCGCCATTTCTCGAAATTCCGACTGTCAAACTCATTGATTGTCACCGATTATCGATTGTAAGTCTTCTCCGACACCTACATTCTATTTTTCTTCACCCGTTTGTATTTTTTTAACAATTTTTTGTTCCGTTTTTGGTGTCAAGAAAAAACCCTAGAATTTCGTTTTAAAAGTTCTGTTTGTTTGATGATTCTGATTGGGGCTGGTTTGAAGGAGGAAATGAGGAAGTTTTGACTGAAATTTGTGTGTGATTGCCGGTGATATGGTTAAACAAAATCCGTCAGTTTCAAACATCCCGTAAGATGTTTGAAACATCTGTGATGTGTTTGACCATATCACCGGATGTTTAGCCGGAGAAATGTTACCTAGATTTAAACATCAATAGAGATGTTTAAAAATCAGCCCCTGTAGAATACAAACATTCAGCGTGATGTTTAAACATTACTCATGATGTTTGTTCCCTGTATGTATGATTTTTTTTTTTGCACCATATTTTGTTCTTATAAAGAAACTTTTGTGTATGTAGGCAACATGCCCCCCAAAAAAAGGCAACTGGTAAAGGCTACTGCTGCCGCTGCTAAGAAGGTCCAGAAGACCACAACCAATGCCACAAAGAGGCAAGTTTCCATGGAATCTGAAAGTGAATCTCCTCGTGCAAAAAGACAAAGAAGCAGGGCAGTACCAGATCTTTTACAGGTCCCTTTCGAGAGCCCAAGCGCTAGTCGTGCTAGTCGTGCTAGTCAAGCTAGTCGGGATCTTAGCAAAAATCAACACGAAGAGGAAGAGGAACAACAAAGATCAAGAAGTAGTGAAGACGGTACAGAGGATGCAGAAGCAGAGCCAAGTAATGAACAAAGAGGAGGAAGTGGTGTTATGCCTCAAGCTAGAGTTAGTGAGGCAAGGGAAGGAAGAAGAAAAGTCGTTCATGATTTGCCTGCAACAACAGAAGAAACAACAGAAGCAACAACAGAAGCAACAACACAAGCAACAACAGAGGATCAATTTGTAGAGGCAACAGAACAGGAGGTAACATCGATGCTTATGTTTGCACATCTTGTATGATGTTTCAAACATATACGAATATGTTCAAACATCAGTCCGAATGTTTCAAACATTTTGTATTATGTTTCAAACATAATAAATGATGTTTGGATTTATTTCAAACATTATAGATTATGTTCCAAACATATTATAAGATGTTTGAAACATGTTGGGTGATGTAACGATGTTTAAACCATGAAAGTATTTTCTTCATTAGTAATGTGACTGTGTAATGACTGCTTTTCTTGTATCAATTTCAGGTGGAGTTGGCTGATGGGGTTACCCCATGCATAAAGACTGACCTGCCTGATTTGAGTCAAATGTAGACGTGGATGGAGTATAATAATGCGTTCGCAACAAAGAAGGTGACGGTCAGATCATCAATGCACTCGACGTTGAAAAAATTTCGTAAAACTTTAAAACATTTTAATCTAATGGAAAGATTCAAGGAAAGCTGTTTCGGGCACCTAATCGATTTGCCCAAGTGTGTCTTTGCTCCAAAGTTGGTTCACAACATTTTACTTCGCCGGGTTATTTGTCAGAAGAAGTTTGAGGCGTGGTTTAAATTCCATGATCTGCCTCTTCGTTTTGGGATGCAGGAGTTTGCCCTGATGACAAAATTGAGTTGTGCCCTACCTCCCCCTGATGATTTCATGGATGAAGCCCGTAGCAAGGGGAAAGATTTATGGGATTTAATTTCAAGGAAGGGGAGGAAGGCTGCAAGTGGTGATTATATTCTGGAACTGATAGAGAGTGAAGACCTGGTGAAGGATGATGACATAAGGTTCAGTTTATGTTTGTGTTGGTTCGAGCACCAAGTGTTGTATTCAAAGGACACTAACAGTGGCATTGAGGAATAGGTTGTTTGTCTCGAGAGCACCCCTGAATACTTTTACAAGTACCCATGGGGAAGAAAAAGCTTTGACTTGACTGTGTTTTATATCCTGAAGGATTTTACAAGCTGGAAGGCTCCTGAGAATAGCTATACACTGTATGGATTTCCATGGGCTTTCATGGCATGGGTGTTAGAGGCTATTCCGGCACTTAGGCTAAGGACATACCCTGAGGAGAAGACAATACCACGGATGAAGCGTTGGTTGGGGGAGAAGGTAGAAAAGGACCCAGATGCAGTGTTCCAGCATGTTGACACCCAGGTAAGGATTTCTGTTACTCCACAGATCTTTCACATTCAACACTGCATTATTTGTGTAAACATTAGTAGTGATGTTTAAACATTACACTAAATGTTTAAACACTGGTACTGATGTTTAAATGTTACACTAAATGCTTAAACATTAGTAGTGATGTTTAAACATTACACGAAATGTTTAAACATTAGTTGTGATGTTTCTACATCACATGAAATGTTTAAACATTTAGTGTAATGTTTAAGCATCACATTAAATGTTTTAGGAACATATATACAGACATTTAACATATATACATAGTTTTAACATTTGTGGTTATTTTATTACAGGAGGTGCACCCTTACCTCGTACCCACACCCAAAGAGTTGAGGGATGTGCTCCATGACTTTATGCCATTTGAGGATGTAGAGGACGTGGTGATTGATGGTTTGATGCGGCAGTTGGATGGGGTGACAATGTTGAGGAAACAAGCTGTTGTTCCTAACACCCCTCTAGAACATGTTGTGCTAAGTCGTGGTGCAATGTTGACGGGATACAGTGGGGGCAAGGGTGCTGATCTTTTTGGAGTAAGTGGAAGCGAGTACACTGGAATTGCTGGAGATCTTTTTGGATATGCTAGAAGGAAGGATGAGGGTAGAGGAGGAGTTACTGGAAGAGAAGAAGATGGCAGCAGTAGAGGACCTGCTAGAAGAAAAGAAGATGGTGGCAGTACTAGAGGAGGAGTTGTGAGGAGAGAAGAAGCAGTTGTGGGTACGTCGACTGGAGAGTGCACTTGCAAATGCTTAAAGTGCAAGGAGGACACTGATAAATTGATGTTGAAGGTTGGTGGGATTGAGACTATGTTAGAACAGTTGAAGGAAATGATGAAAACCCAGGTGCCCAAGAGAATAGGTTTGCGAACAGTGTTCCCTAGTAGAGTTCTGAAATCCCCATTTACTGCTTCAGGATGAAAGGGGAAGAATAAGATAGTGAGGGGGAAGATTGATATTTACAAGGCTGTGGATAAGAAGAGCAAAGATGCATTGGATGCCTTCTTGGCAGAGAAGAAAGAGGAAAAAAGTCCACTTTTTCTTGGGCATGAGTACAATTACAAGGATTTGGATGAGATCATTAGAATGGAAAGCAATTTGAAGGAAAAGGTACACGCAATTCACCCTAATTCTTTTTCCTTAGTGCATATATTAGATCAGATATTTAAACATGGATTGGGATGTGCAAACATAACAAGCAGTGTTTAAACATCACAAATAACTTATGATATGTGTAAACATAATACATAATGTGTAAACATATTAGTTAATGTTTAAACATTACGCATATATGTTTATATAATGTTAAACATTTATACGATGTTGCAACATATCACAATATGTTTAAACATTATGTCTAGTGTTTAAACATTTCCACTGATGTTGACATGTTCTGCCTGGTGTTTATGTGTTTTCTTTTTCCTTTTTTTTTTTCCTTTTCTGCAGCATGTTGAGGAAATCATGAGCCTGATGAGACTTAAAAAGAATGCCCACTCCCAGTTCTATCTCAAATCTGATGTCATTTTGGATTTGAATTTCTCTAAGAAATTGTGTGAGCTTTACAAGAAGCATCGTGTACTCGCTGATGCCTTGGCTGCGCCCCTAGAAATACAGCTTGAGACTGTTCAATTTAAGGATGATATGCTGGACTATGCACAAGGTAAGCAGCCGAACCCAGGGGGTGTGAAGTGGGCTGGGGTGAAGAGGATTTTCTGTGCGTTGAAATTGAAAGGTGTTCATTTTGTCACTGTGGAGTTCCTTGTGGAGGAAGGTAAGATAAGGGTATACGACTCCCCGTACAGTGACAACACTGATGATGAATTTGACACACTGATCAAGCCCATCACTTCCCTTTTCCCCATTTTCATCAGACAGTACGAGATGTTCCAAAGTTTGCCGGAGGATATCCTGAACAAAAAATTGTGGCCATATGAGCGTGTGAAAGACCTCCCGACAAACAACACCCGTACTGCATCAGGTGGTTATGCCCTTGCCTTCATTGAGCACCTTCTTACAAAGACTCCCTGGGACAAGCTCTGTGACAACACCATGGTGGATTTTAGGGTGAAATGGGCTGTGGACATATTTCGTGGGAAGATAGTACCGTAGTTTCATAAGTTATGGTTGGACAATTAAGTATTTGTTGGCATGTAAGGATAATTAAGTATTTATTTTGGCTTGTTTTCTTAATTTTATGTTATGTTATGTTTTGTTGGTCGTCATGTAAGGATAATTATATGTTTTATGTAAATACTTTGGTTGTGTGCACTGTACAGATCTCATCCAAATATTTAAACATGTCAATATATGTGTAAACATCTTATCTAAATGTTTAAACATTTGAAACATTTATACAGAAGTTCCAGCATCTCGAAATATGTTTTAAACATCACATTTATGTTTAAAAGGTTAGTTTAATGCGCCGCAAGCTCTCTTTTCTTTCTTTCTCTCTTTTTTATTTTTCTTTTTGATAAGAAATACTTAATACCACTTAATAATTATTCAAAACAATGAAACGGAAAATAAAAATACAAGACTACAAAACACGGCATTGTAAACAAACTGAAAATTAAATGACTAGACTTAAAAGGAGACAATTCAAACTACATTATATCTTCACTTTACATGTGTGCCGCTGGAGGACGTGGTGGTGTAGAGTAGTTCTGCGGGTCAATCTTGAGTTCAACTTGAATACCACGGAGCATACGCTTGATAAGATGTATATTTATCTTATAATCCTCAAGGAATTCGTCGAACCTAGTCGTTAATTGCGTCACTTGATCCTCAATATTTCCAATATATGCTGGTAATTGATCCACATCTGCGCTCAAGGTTGCAATATCTTCACGGACATATTCGATTTCAGTGGTCCTTGGCACTCTACGATCATGTTCTGGTGCTCTTGGGTGCGTTCCTCGGCGAGGCATCTTTGTTGTTGTTAATGTTGTTGCTTGCTGCAGATTCAAATGCTTTCTAATAGTGTTGGTTTGTGTTGTTTTCTTCAGATGTTGTTTGGGCTGGATGGAAGTAATTATGGAACATATATATAGGCTAAATTTGGTGCCTTTCCGGTTGCATATGTGATGGTTACAGGAGGTGCCTATTCATATGTAGTTGAGTATGTGCCTATTCACATCCACCCCTTCATAAATTCAAACACACCCCTTCATCTTTTTCCTTTTACACATTAGAATAACTGCACATTCACATTAAATTCGACTGCTCATTGTCACAAAAAATACTACACATTCGCTCCAAATAATAGTTTTTGGCATCAATGCGGTTTATAAAAACATCACCACACATGTTTAAACATCTCAGGAAATGTTTAAACATCTCGACAGAATGTTAAACATCGTGTGGGTATGTTTCCAACATCTTGTGATATGTGCAAACATGAATATCGATGTTTAAACATATTTTCTCAATGTTTAAACATTTCATGAAATGTGCAAACATATTGTGATATGTTTCAAACATCTGTTATGATGTTTAAATATATGAGAAGATGTTTGAAACATCTCGTATGATGTTTAAGCTTAAACTTGAGTTTTCAATAAGAATGAGTTCAATTATCAATATATACTTACTTTAAAGTATTTTTTTTACCGTTTTGACTCCTAAACCCTTCAATTTTCGATGAAAACTTAGATTAACTCTAATCACTTGATAGGTCACTCAAAACTCTTTTATTAATGTTCATCTACATATGTGAACAAGTTAAAATAGAGTTCTTACTCCAATTTTGTTCAAAATCATTCACATGCTGACACGACCTGGAATCCGGTTAGGCCGTGCGGGCACCCGACATCCTCCCCTAGACCCGTCGGGCGAACCCTTACCAATTAAATCAGGAAAATAAATATAACAGTTTACAAATAAGGACAAGACTTAAAATAAAAACACAGACATACTGATACCTCTAAGCTGTACAAAAGAAATTACAGCTGACTACCCAACATGCTAGGTTTAGGGCTATCCAGACCAGACATCTAAGAGTACAAAAGAAGACAGATACCTCCTGAAAATGCAACTGAAATAATGAACAATAAACTGGTGGCCATCCGGAATAAATCTGGCTCACCCTGACAGCTGAAGTCGTCTTCGCTCCTGAACAACGCGGCGAACTCAATCCTGGAGCGAACCTGCCGAAACGAAATAGATAGACAAGAAACAAACAACAAACAAGGGTGAGTCAAAAAGACTCAATAAGTGGGGCAGACTAGCCACCTCAAAGAATAGGATAGCTAGCCAGGGAGAAGAAACAGATAAACCAAATTCCTTTTATTTAAATTATAAAAAGGCAGAGCCAGATAACAACCGGAAACACGTAAGAAACTTCTAAACTCAACCAAGGGTGCGTGACAGAAACATATCAACAAATAAGCGATGCACATATAAGCAGAACAGTAGTCATGTACCGCAAGTCTACACAATGGTATGAATTGAGATGAAATGAAATGAAGTGAGATGAAATGAAATGAAGTGAAATATGATGCAAAGGGTCACATGTGCCCGTCGTCCCATCTCGAAGCGGAATACTCCTGCATTCGAGGGGAATCCAATCTGATAACCAACTGGAGCGGAATACTCCTGCTCCTGGGGCGGAATACTCCTGCACCCGATATAATATAAACCAGAGGCGGAATACTCCTGCACTCTCTTGGGGCGGAATACTCCTGCACCCGATATAATACAATGGAGCGGAATACTCCTGCTCCTGGGGCGGAATACTCCTGCCCTCAATATGATACAATGGAGCGGAATACTCCTGCTCCTGGGGCGGAATACTCCTGCCCTCAATATGATGCAATGTAATGCACATGAATGACATATAATGCATATGAATGCAATGTGATGCAATAATAACCCTTCACCGGCGCGAGACTCTCATCGACAGCCGGGAAGTAGATGCCAACTTACAGCAAGGGTACAACGCTCAGATTCTCAATGCAATACCAACAGTAGGACATAACATATAATATACAATATAAATCCAAAGCTAAGGCGTAATGAGTACGCCTATCGGCAGCTACACACGTAAGGAATACGTGGTAGAAAATCCCCGAGGCCAGGTGCCTCCAAAGAAATGGATATAAACACTTACCTCTCTCAAAAGTTAGCATTGCGACCAACAACCGCATTATTTTTTGAATTCATTGCCAAACGATCCCACTGTGATCAATAAGTAGAAAAATATATCACATTAGGCTTAAGGCTTCATTCCTCACATCTTAGGGCAATCCAGGTAGGAACCTGATACCCTATTCGAATACGCAATACGCAGGCCAGGCCTATATACAGAGTTTAAGGCCACATAACCAAACCACAAATAAATTACATTTATAAGTTTCCCATAACTCACTGAGTACGAATATATAATCAATTTCATTATCGGGGTCCATTTGACCCTTTAAACTATCAATTTACGTCATTAGAGCGATGTCTAAGATCCCTATTTTTACCGTAAAAATATATTCAAACATACGTAATAAACTCAAATAATATATTAAGATCATTACCTGAATGTTTTAGGGTGAAAATTCTACTTTTCTCCGGCCCCTTTTCTCATTTTCTGGCATTTTTCTTCCTCCCCGTCCTTTTATTTTCTCTCTGTGTCTGAATCGTTTTTTTTGTTGTTACTGCTTCTGCTATACTTAGCATATATGCACTTACCCACCGCCTAACTTTTTAATTTTTTTGTCTTTTTCCTTTTTTTTTTCTTTTTATTTTATTGTATTTTCTTTTCTTAACGAAAATTAAAATAGTACCCTACGATATTCGAAATAATTCTAACTTTTGCATACAAGTTATACAAAATATATGTAACATACTCACGAAGGCGGATCTCAAATTGGACTCCCGAAACTCAAGATGCGAATTTAAATGAAAAGAAGTCAAATTATTTAACTTTCGGCATTTTAGCGGAAACTAGCCGAACAACATCGAAATTCACTTTCGAAAGTTCACAAAAGTCATAAATAATCATACGAACCCAACGGCGCTTTCTGATTTCGAATCGGAGCTCATTCGGCAAAAACCGAGCTCGAAAATCTCCTTTTAATATTAATCGCCAATAAAAACTGAAACCTTCTTCCGATGCCTACCAAACGAGGTCTGATTCAGCTCAAATTTTACAAACAGGTCCTAATAGACATTACGAGTATTTTAAAATTATCGGCACGCCAATCGGAGTCCTAACTTCCGAAACGACTGACCGAGGTCGTTTCATTCTCCTCCACTTAAACTCTCGTTCGTCCTCGAACGAGCCTAAGTCTAAAGAAAAATTCGCACAGATAACAAAAGAACTTGCACGACCTTCATAAGCTATCCCACGGAATTTTTCTCATGATTACAGAATTAAAACTATAACACGAACACCGCACTCTTGGAATAAAAATATAGCTGGATAATATCATAACGCCATTGCCCAGCTTATTCTGACTACACTGATCCTTCCTCGATCACGAGGGGAGAATTCTGCATTTTCGAAGCAAAGATATACGAAACTCTGGATGGACTAACATGATTCAGCCGAGAATCATCTTTTCGATATACCTTTCGATATAGAACAAGTCGATGAAACAAAGAATTAGCTTACGCTTGATGTAATAGGGGGAACTTTTGAAGTACCTTGTCACTACACACTATAGAAGATTTGATGCAAGCTATATTATTTTTACGAACGCACTATGCAACATCTTGGTTTATTTTACTGTTGTTCCGCAAGCTCCTTGTGGGAATGTAGTTACTCATATCTAATATATATCAAAGGTTCATCTGAACAGGGTCTATCATATAAAGATAAGGATCATGCAACTACTACTGGATAGTATGATGCAGACCAGGAATGATCTTCAGACTAAACATCTACCTCAGGGTATTGTCTTTGGATTGGAAATATTATAACTTGAAAAAGTGCAAATAAAAGAGACATGTCGTTGGACTTAATCTGAGGCAGAATACCAGCAATAAAGTTGATTACATGAGCACTTACAACGCTAAAGTAACCTCTCAAGGAGTTGAGGTGTGAAGGAGATATGCCAATGATGGATGGACGACAAGGTGCACTAGACCTTTAACTCTAAATTTTTTTTCATGAAGTAAAACAACGTCAATATGAGGATCCAGTTCTGGTTGAATACAGACAGATAGCCAGAAGAAAACCGGAGTCACCATACAGGGTTACTACTGACAGTGTTCTCATGTATAAAGATAGACTTTGTGTTCCTGATGTTGCAGATTTACGTGGACAGATTATGATAGAGACACATTATTCCAAATACAGTATTCATCCAGGTTCGACTAAGATGTACCATGATCTTAAGCAGATTTATTGGTGGGAAGAAATGAAGTGTGACATAGCAGAATTTGTGGCTTAGTGTTCTAATTGCCAGCCAGTTAAAGTCGTGCCATCTTTCCAGAATTTATGCTTTCAGCAACGCCTTAGAGATTTAATATTATGATTCGGTATCAATTGGAGGAAGACTCCTCCACTTAAAGCACAAACTCATGCAGCTATTTGAATAGGAATAACCATCCTCGCACAGTCTGCTGGACTAAAGAAGATTTAGCTAAAAGCTGAACGTAGGCAGACCTAAGCTACCAACTACCCTTTCGAGTTGCCAAACAGCTGCAACTTTCAAGTTCACAACTACATACCTTTGCCGTAAACACCACCGCCTGATGAATAGTACTTCTATATAAAAATTTCGGCAGAGTTTCCCCTGAAACTGGATGATCCGCAAAAACAAAACCAGTACTATACTATACATGGGAAGGGATACCCGGATAACTGATATCCAAAATAATAATATGCCTACCCGGCTACAATAACACGTACTCTGGCTCAACACAGGGAACGTCACAAGCGGCTACCAATCGCCCTAGCTCACTAGTGCCGGACGAAGAAGAAATGGAAATAGATCGAGGATAGATATAATTAGAGCTTCAGGAAGTTCATCTTCTTATTTCTTGGCTACCAGAGCTAGACTACTTCCGAGTCAGGCTAACCCAAAAATCGCAATTGAAGAAATAGACATTAATGAGCTTTATGGAAAAACATCCATACCAATTTAACCTCCCAATAAGAAGGAAATTCCGACAATTTACCATAAACCCTTTTATAACCCAGATAAGCTCATGGGATAACATGACTCTACAAACATCTTAAACCAAGAGGAGACACGTAGATCGAGTATCACTTACAAATCACTTTACACAACGACACTTCATGATGGTAACGAATAAGAATTCCATCATCCTACCAACACTGATTTTCGAGAAGAGAGGTAAACTGAATTGACATAATAACAGAAGGTGGCGTAACAAGATGCCAAGCTAACAATAGCGACACTCACTGACAAATATCTCATATTTAGACTAGAAAAACTAGTAGGGTCTCATAAATGCTAGGAATAAATCGTATCAGAAACTCATCCCTCTACCGCAACCGATTCTTAATTACGACAATATCCAAGGAAACTGTCGAAACATGATAAGACACACCATTTCCAGATCGATCGAAAAAAATAAATCTTACTCACATATAAGGGAAGAAGAAACACACGGGTCTACTACATCGGATGCCGCAACATCCTGCCATACTAGCAGTTCATAGAACTGCCTCTGCAGCTGAGCTGAGCCACTACCCTGACAAGCACTTTCTGGAGAACCACTACCATCATGCTCTCGACCTCTACTGGATGGTGGCATTTCTCTGGCTGATTGAGATCTAAATGAAATCCCTTGCGATTGTGCAGGTGCCTGACGAGAGAAAAGACGACTGCCTACCTGTCGGAGTAACAGAAAACTCTTTAAAGGATAGCTAGACTCATGACAATAATACCACATTTTCGCTTAAAAATGGAAGCTGGAAAGATTATTGATAGATGTAAAGAGAAAACTGAATCTGATCTTGATGAGCTACTGGCGCACTCTAAGAATCAAGTGACATAAGCTGGGATAACATGGAAGGTGACCTCCCAAAATAATCAAAACTCTTACCTCCAAATGAGGTACCATGGTTACCCACCAGGGCCTTGGGATCTCTTACTTTCCCGCTCTAACTTATCGTATGCCTCAAACCTTCGGGCAATATTAACAACAATATCAAATGAAATCCCGACCTCAATCTCTCTAGCCATCTGGGATCTCAAGGAAAAAGAAAGATCATCAATAAATCTTTGAATCTCTTGAAAGGCTCATGGACTAGTTCAAATGCATATTCAGCCATTCTATAGAATTCAATCTCATATTATGAAACACCAATAGGCTAACCGACAGGCTACCCTGTCTAATCCACTCAAACTGGAAACACTTTTCATCTCGCTCGCTACTCGAAAGGAACTTTTCCACGAATCTAGAAGAAAATCGAACCAAGTCAGCTAATAAGAGAGCGGTCCACCAATTCAAGGCTGGACCCCTGAAACTGGAAAGAAGAATAATCAACAATATATTGCTCGAGATAACCAACAGCCTGAAGGATATGCTGATATCATTTTTTTTTTGTTTTCTTTTATTTTTAGAAAGAATCACGAGGTTTATCTGATGCATTGCTTAAGAATATCGAAAGGTTCAACCGCGTAAAATAATGCAACCTCTTTAGACACTCGGACCGAACCTTTACCTCGGCTAGCTAACCAGCCAGAACAAATGGTGGCACAACACATGCTGCATTTGGAACATATTTTACTTGGGCAATATTAAGAACTGGAATAGGAGCTCCCTGAGACCGAACATATGCATCTGCGGCAATCTGATAAGCTGCCTAGTGAATAATAGGTTCTTGCGGTATCTGCGTCGCCAAGATTCTCGTAAAAGCATCGTAGAGAGCCAAGGGGACCACAAGGCCCTGCTCCATTGCCAATCGCGAGCTCGTACGGCTAGGACCTCCGTAACTAGTTCGTCAGCACGATCAAAACTCTCGGAGCTTCGTCAGTGCTAGCCCAATGCTAGACTGCTTCGTCTTGAACTCATACCGTTTGTTGATTTGTCGCACGAGGGTTCATAATTACCACGAACGAATTAACGAAAATACTTTTGCATCCTAGACCGACGGAAGATCAGAAAAGAAGGAAGTGAAACTTCCTAAATGCCATCATAGCCCCTCGTAGATAAGTACGGACGTCTACGTACCTATCAGCGAGACTCTACTAGACACTGTCTTAGTCTGGATAGACTCTAAACTGGGCTCTGATACCAACTGACACGACCTGGAATCCGGTTAGGCCGTGCGGGCACCCGACATCCTCCCCTAGACCCGTCGGGCGAACCCTTACCAATTAAATCAGGAAAATAAATATAACAGTTTACAAATAAGGACAAGACTTAAAATAAAAACACAGACATACTGATACCTTTAAGCTGTACAAAAGAAATTACAGCTGACTACCCAACATGCTAGGTTTAGGGCTATCCAGACCAGACATCTAAGAGTACAAAAGAAGACAGATACCTCCTGAAAATGCAACTGAAATAATGAACAATAAACTGGTGGCCATCCGGAATAAATCTGGCTCACCCTGACAGCTGAAGTCGTCTTCGCTCCTGAACAACGCGGCGAACTCAATCCTGGAGCGAACCTGCCGAAACGAAATAGATAGACAAGAAACAAACAACAAACAAGGGTGAGTCAAAAGGACTCAATAAGTGGGGCAGACTAGCCACCTCAAAGAATAGGATAGCTAGCCAGGGAGAAGAAACAGATAAACCAAATTCCTTTTATTTAAATTATAAAAAGGCAGAGCCAGATAACAACCGGAAACACGTAAGAAACTTCTAAACTCAACCAAGGGTGCGTGACAGAAACATATCAACAAATAAGCGATGCACATATAAGCAGAACAGTAGTCATGTACCGCAAGTCTACACAATGGTATGAATTGAGATGAAATGAAATGAAGTGAGATGAAATGAAATGAAGTGAAATATGATGCAAAGGGTCACATGTGCCCGTCGTCCCATCTCGAAGCGGAATACTCCTGCATTCGAGGGGAATCCAATCTGATAACCAACTGGAGCGGAATACTCCTGCTCCTGGGGCGGAATACTCCTGCACCCGATATAATATAAACCAGAGGCGGAATACTCCTGCACTCTCTTGGGGCGGAATACTCCTGCACCCGATATAATACAATGGAGCGGAATACTCCTGCTCCTGGGGCGGAATACTCCTGCCCTCAATATGATACAATGGAGCGGAATACTCCTGCTCCTGGGGCGGAATACTCCTGCCCTCAATATGATGCAATGTAATGCACATGAATGACATATAATGCATATGAATGCAATGTGATGCAATAATAACCCTTCACCGGCGCGGGACTCTCATCGACAGCCGGGAAGTAGATGCCAACTTACAGCCAGGGTACAACGCTCAGATTCTCAATGCAATACCAACAGTAGGACATAACATATAATATACAATATAAATCCAAAGCTAAGGCGTAATGAGTACGCCTATCGGCAGCTACACACGTAAGGAATACGTGGTAGAAAATCCCCGAGGCCAGGTGCCTCCAAAGAAATGGATATAAACACTTACCTCTCTCAAAAGTTAGCATTGCGACCAACAACCGCATTATTTTTTGAATTCATTGCCAAACGATCCCACTGTGATCAATAAGTAGAAAAATATATCACATTAGGCTAAAGGCTTCATTCCTCACATCTTAGGGCAATCCAGGTAGGAACCTGATACCCTATTCGAATACGCAATACGCAGGCCAGGCCTATATACAGAGTTTAAGGCCACATAACCAAACCACAAATAAATTACATTTATAAGTTTCCCATAACTCACTGAGTACGAATATATAATCAATTTCATTATCGGGGTCCATTTGACCCTTTAAACTATCAATTTACGTCATTAGGGCGATGTCTAAGATCCCTATTTTTACCGTAAAAATATATTCAAACATACGTAATAAACTCAAATAATATATTAAGATCATTACCTGAATGTTTTAGGGTGAAAATTCTACTTTTCTCCGGCCCCTTTTCTCATTTTCTGGCATTTTTCTTCCTCCCCGTCCTTTTATTTTCTCTCTGTGTCTGAATCGTTTTTTTTGTTGTTACTGCTTCTGCTATACTTAGCATATATGCACTTACCCACCGCCTAACTTTTTAATTTTTTTGTCTTTTTCCTTTTTTTTTTCTTTTTATTTTATTGTATTTTCTTTTCTTAACGAAAATTAAAATAGTACCCTACGATATTCGAAATAATTCCAACTTTTGCATACAAGTTATACAAAATATATGTAACATACTCGCGAAGGCGGATCTCAAATTGGACTCCCGAAACTCAAGATGCGAATTTAAATGAAAAGAAGTCAAATTATTTAACTTTCGGCATTTTAGCGGAAATTAGCCGAACAACATCGAAATTCACTTTCGAAAGTTCACAAAAGTCATAAATAATCATACGAACCCAACGGCGCTTTCGGATTTCGAATCGGAGCTCATTCGGCAAAAACCGAGCTCGAAAATCTCCTTTTAATATTAATCGCCAATAAAAACTGAAACCTTCTTCCGATGCCTACCAAACGAGGTCTGATTCAGCTCAAATTTTACAAACAGGTCCTAATGGACATTACGAGTATTTTAAAATTATCGGCACGCCAATCGGAGTCCTAACTTCCGAAACGACTGACCGAGGTCGTTTCACATGCACATAGGAACGACCAATTATTGGAGTTTAAACAACCAATATGTTCACCTTTCAATAAAAATACATGTAAACGCTTAGTTGTTGGTGTTATCACTCATAACACTAACACCTTTCACTCAAACACCTCAATCTTGATTGATAGAAACACCAATCATCAGTGTTATTATTTCAAACACCTTCAATATCGATGGAATTATACTTTGTATACTTAATCATTAAGTTTATCGTTCAAAATGTGTAATTATACGTCTCATAACTCAACATCTGATTGCATACTTGCAAAAAAATAGATTGCTTCATCCAAACATAGCATGATATGTTTAAACATTTGATGAAATGTTTAAACATATATTCATATGTTTCAAACATCTGCTATGATGTTTAAACATACCATAAGATGTTTGAAACATCTCGTACGATGTGCAACATCTTACGAAATGTTAAATATCAGCGGCTGATGTTTAGAATATTTGGCAGAATCTTAAACATCATGACAAATGTTTAAACATATTACATTATGTTTAAGTAAATTAGTGAGATATTAAACATAACGACATATGTTTAAACATCGTGTTAAATATTTAAGATCCCGCCTGCTTGTTAAACATTGCAAGTACTGTACTAAAATGAGAAGAAGCAGTTGTAAAAAAGAGACAAAACGACTAAATTAAATAATAATAAAGTTTACAACGTACGGATATAAAGTTTACAACATAATAATACGTTACATGATATAAAGTTTACATGATATAAAGTTTACAACATAATAATACGTTAAATATGGAAACTAAATTATATATAACAACTTAAAATATATCATAAACTTCATACGCCTTCAATCTCCAGGTCCAGTTCATCCAAAATTTGTGTAATTATTTGCATGACCCTTCGGTGATCCCTCGCGTGCCTGTACCTTAAATGCCATAAATCTGCTCGTACTGTTTCCATGGCTCGATTCATCTCTGTCATGTCGTCCTTTAGAATTGCAACTTCCCAATTTATATCGCCTCGTCGTTCTCTTTGTGGCGCATTCTGTATTGGTTGGTTGTGACGTGATGCCTGATCACTATTGCCAACCTGCAAGGGGTCGTTTGATACTGCTTCAGACATATTTATGCTGTTGAAGTTGTTGGTGATGGAAAATTTACATATACTGCTGGTGCATATAGTGTTGGGTATTTATAGGATGTCAATGTGGTTTTTAAAAGTCACCGTTTATACTTTAAGAGGCACCTTGTGGAATGAATGTGTCTTTTCAGTGCAGTCGTGCAGTTTTGAAATGTGTCTTTTCAGTCGTGCAGTGTAGACGTGCAGTTTTTCACAGTTACTGTGAAACATCCGTCGTGATGTTTAAACATCCAGTGGGATGTTTAATATATTCGGTGGAATCTGAAACATTTCATAATATGTTTACACATTACACGTGATGTTGAAACATATTAACTTATGTTTAAACATTTGATCTAATGTGTATACATCTCCACTGATGTTTAAACATAGTTCAAGATGTTTAAACATTTTGTTAAATGTTTAAACATCGTGCAAGATGTTTGGAACAGACTCAAGTGCGATAAAAAATTTTATATGGAACAAAGAAGCAGGCAAAGTATGAGAAAACAATTTCACGCCCTAAAAATAATATTTGACTGCGAGTGTTTATTATTTAAAGGCTGTGACTGGTGTTCAAAAAGGTACAAAATTATTTAGAGAAACTCGGAGTCGCCACTTGACATAGTTTAAGGTGTGCCAAGTCACCAAAAGGTACCTTGGAACACCTCTGATTCGTCTAATGGTCTGCGTTAGAGATTCGGGTAAGGTTCTCAGTTGACTCTCGGGAAGGTATTAGGCACCCTCGAGTCCTGTACCAAGCACAGTTGCTTTATTGTCACAATTTTAATTTATTAAATATGGTTGTTATATTAATGTTGTTTATTTGAATTTGAACTTTGATTCAGAAAAAATTAAAAGTGTTATTCTTATCCAACCTCACAGAGGATCGGACGAATTTACACTTTAATTCATAATAGATAAAATATATCGCGCGTTTCCAGCCTCACAAAGGACTGGTCTATTTTAAAAGAATTTAATTGACTTCAAAAATAATTAATTTAGAGTTGGTTTATTATTTATTTTTCGCGCAATAAGCAGACCACAAATCACACTTATTGTTATGCCTAAATAGAGTGAAGGTTTATCGTCCCTATTAATTTGCTTAATCGTATTAAATATTAAATAGCAACCATTGGTTTGAAAGTTTGACAACAGGGAAAAGCTGAGACATGGCTATTTTATCTAAATAATGACTGTTTTATCCAAGACTTACTAAATAATAGGCTGTTTTTGCAAAGATGTTCAGCCCAAAAACTTTCAGAAAGAAAAATGATACGTTAATTTCTTTTGTGCAGAAACAGCCCACTAATGCTATTTTGCTATTTTTCTTTAGATTTTGGCCCAACATTTGCAATTTCAAATTTAAAAAAGTCTACTCTGCACAAATAGGTTCTTGTTTTACTTTTCTATTTCTCAACAGTGGCTGTTTTTAGCAACAAAGAAATACTTGTGCAATCTTTTCCAGCAGCTTCGTTTTTCACTTTTATGGTTCCTAAAATTGCCTAGTCATTGCTCAAATTTCCACAACTTTCTCACAAAACGAAAATAGTCAAAATTTACGTGTTGAAACTTCTAAAAATAGGTCTGAAATTTACAATTGCACATATAGTTTGTGTCTGCCATTTTTCATCCATTTCCATATATAAATTACTAAAAATAAAAGATATTAGACCAGTAGCATATGCTTAACATTTGCTAATCCATTTTATAACTTAGGCACAAAACCAACAAAACATGTGTAAGTATATTAAACTTCCAAAACATGCGGATCCATCTTAATGACCAAATAACTTAAAATAAATACAAAGGTAATTTTGTGTTTACCTAGTATGAGAAGAAATGAGCTCAAACTTAATGAGCAATGATGAACCAAGCAGCAACAAACAGCAGTTGAACAGCCACGAAACCAACTCTTTTTTATCCTAAGGCCAAAGATTTATGCCCCAAAAGACTCAATCTTTTGGTTCTAAATCTTACTACTTAAACTCTATATTTTTTTCAAGTTCTCTTATGCTTTTTTGCTCTCTATTTTTTAGCTGATTCAGCAGGTTGTTCTGTGTATTTTCAGCTAGTTCTTGGTGTTTTAAAGAGGAGTAAATGACCCTCTTTATAGCTGAAATTCAAGGCCAAAAGGTGGAGTATGGACTTGTACAAAAGTACAAGCCCACACCCCTACACTTGAGTATTTTTTTGGCTATTTTTACAGCATGGTACAACAGCTGTACAACTACTATTTCAGCCACTAAAGCAGCCCCAAAAAGCTGAAAAATGTAAAAGTAGGGTCCTCTAAAAGGACCCCCATTACTCATTGTACTAACTAGAAGAAACTAGGACCAACTAAGCCAACTAAAACAGCCCCAAGCTAACTAAATGGACCAAACTAACTTAGAACTAAGCCAAAGAGTAACCAGATCTTAACTTTATCTAATAATGTCTAAAGCCAATTCCTAGAAAGATAAACTAAGTCCAGACACATCCAACTAAGACCAAAGAAGTAAATAAGTAAACCAGAACCTTACTTTACACTAATTCAAGTAAAACTCCTATTGCTAACTAAACCAAACCATAAGTTCACTTAATGACTTGCACAATCAGTATTAGGATAAACTAAAAACAAACTATCATGCCCATTGAAAGATGAGAACAAACACAGAGAACATTGCGAGACAGGAACAGTGTATATATACGATTGCACTTCAAACCCACACAGACCTATGATACAACAATATTCGTACAATCGGACATACATGCTGAAATTTATCAAGCCAAACAAAGAACAGAGATGATCACATGTACACCTGTTCATACATACCTAAAGAAATATATGCAGCTTACAACTTCTCGTTACCACTGCGAAAACCAAAACAAAGCTTTTGACAAAAATTCATACTAATCATGCATTTCTGTTTATTCTCACACAAAGACATATATATGGATTTATCACATACTAAACAACTATACAAAACTGAATATCCGACCTAATACATCTAAAAAATACAGAAAAGGAAAAAGAACTAAGGTTTACTCAGCCTAACCCGTCACTATCATTATTGCGCATCGACGACTCGATGTCGATTACCTCGTCATCACGTCTGCATAATCAGTGGCCAACACTGCATCGTCTTTACTATAACAGTCTCCACCACTCGTTTATCATAATCCCCGCAGCCTTACATTGTCACTGCCTCCGTTACTGCCTCGACGTCGCATTTTTTCAATTCAACAAACATCGAAATGAAGCCAAAACAGCGCCTCCCCCTGCCCTAAAACAACTCGTAACAGCCGCCTCCGTTCAATCAATCGCCACTGCATCTTTCAATTCAACATCAAAACAAACACTCCCTGCCCTAGAACAAGCCGCACCACTGCCTCCGTTCAAAAAGACCAAAACAGCCCCGCCTCGCTACGCCAAACAACTGCCTCGTCCCCTCCATGGAATCAATCATAACATCATAACAAAACAACGAAAAAAGAAAATAAGAAGAAAGAAGAAAACTGAAAAATGGAAAGGAAGGGAAACGGGGAAGCGAGGGAAGGGTATTTGGGAGATGAGGGTGAAGGGGAGAGTGGAGAGGAGTAAAGGAAGAGAGGGAAACAAAACTTACCGGAAAAAACTCGAAGGTCGCCAGAGTTGAGCTTTGACCGAGACTTTGACTGCCGATCTACGCGAATTGGCTATGATTTTGAGGAAGATAGTTGCGGAAATGGAATGTGGGGGTCAAGGCCTTTCGATTGGTATATTTTTGTATTTTTTTCGGCCACCGGAGGTGGTGGCCGGCGGCGGCAGAGCGGCGGAGGCACAGTGGAGGCACGGCGGAGGCGATTTCCGGCGGGCTTAGAAAAATTTGGCAAGGGTTTGCCTATTTTCTGAGTTTTTTGTGTAAATGGGGAAAAAATTGGGGATTCAAGCATATACATTGGGGAGGTGGGCCGGGTAATGGAATGGGCTGATGGGCCAATGTTTTGGGCTACTATTTTTTGATAAATGGCCATTTAAAATGGTTGATACACACACAACTAACTAAAAATTAATCATATACTTTACAATACTATCACAATTAAACTAGAAATCTAGAAAAATTTGACGACACGTCCTAAGAATCTAATACGAATATTCTGAGCAAGTTTATGAATTTTGGTGCCAAAATTAGGTGATTAAAAACAAGACACAACTTAATAACTTAATACGAACATAAATAAAGGATTGTCTAAATAGAGATTACATATTAAAGGATTGTCTAAAAAGAAGTTCAGAAATTCAACAACAAACACCCAAATAAAAGGATTGTTCAAAGCAGCGGCTAAACACTTGTGGGATCATTCTGACTTGGTCTTGTAACTGTTGGACAGGTAGTTTTTTTGTGGCCAAGCTTTTTGCAAATCCCGCATTTGTTTCTCCTCTTTTTGAATCGCTCCCCAACGGATGGAATTCTCTTCATCCTCCTTCTTCCACGGCCAAGTTTCAAGTAAGGGCAAGGTAATTTCCATTCCTTCAGCTCATGAGGGCAGTCATGCCAAGATTGTTCATCCGGAACTGGATAGATTGCTTCGGCATATGCAAGCAGGTAGGAATCTACATAATAATATGGTGATGTGTATTCGTAGATTTTCCTCCCAAACTCATCTGGATACTTCAACCTTATAGCTGCCATAGATCTTGTCCAAATCAAACCGCTTGCAAGTACATGTCCTGTTGTGTAGGTCCACCTCATACGTCATATTTGTTCGACCTCCTCCTTTGACTTTGAAAAAACTGGTATTCACTCGATGCACCAAAAGCTTGCTGCCCAATGAATTGTTGGCTGATATCACCTCCTCAATTAAGGGGACACAAGTGTTCGAACTGTACAAAAATTCCATGCGCCTCTGAAGAAACTTTTCAGCATAGTTCTCGCTTATAGCATTGAAAAGCGCATCAATTGGAAATTCTTTGTGATTCCTGAACATTGAGTTAACCGACTCGGCAATATTTGTGGTCATCACATTGAACCTACAATATTAACAAACAATAAAGTTGATATGAACCTGAATCTGAAACCTAAACAATAAATTATGTCACAAGCAATAACAATGCACTGAACAGAACGAAACATCAATATATATGTTTAAACATAAATCAAAATGTTTCAAACATCAACCATAATGTTTCAAACATCTGCTAAATTGTTGTGAACACATATTAAACATTACGGATATGTTTCAAACATATATTAAAATGTTTAGAAATGCAGTCGCACTGACACGACCCAGAATCCGATTAGGCCGTGCGGGCACCCGACATCCTCCCCTAGACCCGTCGGGTGAACCCTTACCAATCAAATTAGGAAAATAAATATAACAATTCATAAATAAGAACAAGACTTAAAAATAACACAGACATACTGATACCTCTAAGCTGTACAAAAGAAATTACAGCTGACTACCCAACATACTAGGTTTAGGGTTATCCAGACTAGACATCTAAGAGTACAAAAGAAGAAAAGTACCTCATGAAGGGAGCAAAATGCAACTGAAGTAATAACCAATAAACTGGTGGCCATCCGGAATAAAAGCTGGCTCACCCTGACAGCTGAAGTCGTCTTCGCTCTTTCACAACGTGGCGAACTAAATCCTGGAGCGAACCTGCCGAAACGAAATAGATAGACAAGAAACAAACAACAAACAAGGGTGAGTCAAAAGGACTCAATAAGTGGGGCAGACTAGCCACCTCAAAGAATAGGATAGCTAGCCAGGGAGAAAAGAAACATATAAACCCAATTCCTCTTATTTAAATTACAAAAAAGGCAGAGCCAGATAATAACTAGAAACACGTATGAAACCTTAAACTCAGCCAGGAATACGAGCCAGAAACATATCAACAAATAAGCAATGCACGTATGAGCAAAACAGTAGTTATGTACCACAAGTCTACGCAATGGTATGAAAATGAAATGAAATGAGATGAAATGAAATGAAATCTGATGCAAAGGGTCACCTGTGCCCATCGTCCCATCTCGAAGCGGAATACTCCTGCATTCGAGGGGAATCCAATCCGATAACCAACTGGAGCGGAATACTCCTGCTCCTGGGGCGGAATACTCCTGCACCCGATATAATATAAACCAGAGGCGGAATACTCCTGCACTCTCTTGGGGTGGAATACTCCTGCACCCGATATAATACAATGGAGCGGAATACTCCTGCTCCTGGGGCGGAATACTTCTGCCCTCAATATGATACAATGGAGCGGAATACTCCTGCTCCTGGGGCGGAATACTCCTGCCCTCAATATGATACAATGGAGCGGAATACTCCTGCTCCTGGGGCGGAATACTCCTGCCCTCAATATGATACAATGGAGCGGAATACTCCTGCTCCTGGGGCGGAATACTCCTGCCCTCAATATGATACAATGGAGCGGAATACTCCTGCTCCTGGGGCGGAATCCTCCTACCCTCAATATGATACAATAGAGCAGAATCCTCCTGCTCCGAGGGCGGAATCCTCCTACCCTCAATATGATGCAATGTAATGCATGTCAATGCAATATGGTGCAATAATAACCCTCCACCGGCGTGGGACTCTCGTCGACAGCCGGGTATGTCAACTCACAGCCAAAGTACCATGCTTAGATCCTCAATGCAATACCAATAACAGGACATAACATATAGTATACAATGTAAATCCAAAGATAAGGCGTAATGAGTACGCCTATCGGCAGCTACACACGTAAGGAACACGTGGTAGAAAATTCACGAGGCCAGGTGCCTCCAAAGAAATGGATATAAACACTTACCTCTCCCAAAAAGTTGGCATTGTTAATCAACAACCGCTTTATCCTTTGGTTTCATTGCCAAACGATCCCACTCTATTCAATAAGGAGAAAAATATATCAAATTAGGCTAAAGGCTTCATTCCTCACATCTTAGGACAATCCAGGTAGGAACCTGATACCCTATTCGCATACGCAATACGCAGGCCAGGCCAATATACAGGGTTTATGGTCACATAACCAAACCCCAAATAAATTACATTTATATGTTGCCCATAACTCACTGAATACGAATATATATTCAATTCCATTATCGGGGTCCATTTGACCCTTTAAACTATTAATTGAACTTATTAGGACGATGTCTAATGTCTCAATTTCCACCGTCAATATATATTTAAACACACGTAATAAACTCAAATAACATATTAGGATCATTACCTGAATGTTTCAGGGTGAAAATTCTACTTTTTCCCGGCCTCTTTTCTTATTTTCTGGCATTTTTCCACTGCGTGTTTTCTGTTTTGCGTCTCCGTTTCTCGTTGTTTCACTCTGTACAACGTTAAGGGATATATCCCTTTCAGCCACCGCCCATGGTACTTTCATTTTCTTTCTTTCTTTGTAATTTTTGTCTTTTTCTCTTTTTTTTTGTTTTCTTTTATTTTATTTTCTTTTCTTAACGAAAATTAAAATAGTACCCTACGATATTCGAAATAATTCCAACTTTTATATACAAGTTATACAAAATATATGTAACATACTAGCGAAGGCGGATCTCAAATCAGACTTCCGAAACTCAAGATGCGAATTTAAATGAAAAAGGTCAAATTATTTAACTTTCGGTATTTTAGCGGAAACTAGCCGAACAACATCAAAGTTCACTTTCGAAAGCTCACAAAAGTCACAAATAATCATACGAACCTAACGGCACTTTCGGATTTTGAATCGGAGCTCATTCGCCAAAATCGAGCTCGAAAATCTCTTTTTAATATTTATCGCCAATAAAAATTGAAACCTTCTTCCGATGCCTACCAAACGAGGTCTGATTTAGCTCAAATTTTACATACAGGTCCTAATGGATATTACGAACATTTTAAAATTATCGGCAGGGCAATCGGAGTCTTAACTTTTTTAAACGACTAACCGAGGTCGTTTCATTCTCCTCCACTTAAACTCTCGTTCGTCCTCGAACGAGCCTAAGTCTAAAGAAAAATTCACACAGATAACAAAAGAACTTGAACGACCTTCATAAGCTACTCCACGGATATTATCTCATGATTGCAGAATCAGAATTATAACACGAACACCGAGCTCTTGGAATAAAATATATCTGGATAATATGATAACACCATTGCCCGGATTATTCTGACTAAGACGATCCTTCCTCGATCATGAGAGGAGAGTTCTACTTTTTTGAAACAAAGATACACGGAACTTTGGATGGATTAACATGATTCATCCGATAATCACCTCTTCGATATACCTTTCGATATAGAACGGGTCGATGGAACTAAGAATTAGTTCACGCTTGATGCAATAGGGGAGATTTTGAAGTACCTTATCATTACACACTATAAAAGATTTGATGCTAGCTATATTATTTTTTATGAACGCACTATGCAACATCCCAATTGATGTTAGTGTTGTTCTGCAAGCTCCTTGTAGGAATGTAGTTACTCATTTCCTAATGTATGTCAAAGGTTCATCTGAACATGGTCTATCATATAAGGATAAGGATCATGCAAATCAAATACTACTAGATAGTATGATGCAGACCAGGAATTGGAATCCAGACCGAACATCTACTTCAGGGTATTGTCTCTGAATTGGAAATATTTTGACTTGAAAAAGTGAAAATAAAAGAGACATGTAGTTAAACTATGAGCTGAGGCAGAATACCAGCAACAAAGTTGATTACACGTGCACTTATAACGCTAAAGTAACTTCTCAAAGAGTTGAGGTGTGAAAGAGATATACATACCAATGATGGATTATCGACAAGCTGCACTAGACCTTTAACTCTAAATTTCCATGAAGTAAAACAGCGTCAGTATGAGGATCCAGTTCTAGTTGAATACAGACAGATAACCAGAAGAAAACCGGAGTCACCATACAGAGTTACTACTGACGGTGTTCTCATGTATAAAGATAGACTTTGTGTTCCTGATGTTGTAGATTTATGTGGACAGATTATGATAGAGGCACATTATTCCAAATACACTGTTCATCCAGGTTCGACTAATATGTACCATGATTTTAAGCAAATTTACTGGTGGGACGGAATGAAGTGTGACATAGCAGAATTTGTGGCTCAGTGTTCTAATTGCCAGCAAGTTAAAATCGTGTCAACTTTTCAGACTTTATACTTTCAGCAGATAGGTACGTATATATGATCAGGTTGCCAGCTTATCTCTAGCATTAATAGATTACTAGTGGGTTTAGCAATGATCGACTCTCATTGAAGGTTTCTGTCGTGGCCTTACTTTGGGTCGTGAGAAAAGTGGTATCAACACCTCAGAGATTTAGGATTACCATTCAGTATTTGGAGGAAGACTCCTCTACTTAAAGCACAAACTCATGCAGCTATTTGAATAGGAATAACCATCCTCGCACAGTCTGCTGGACTAAAGAAGATTTAGCTAAAAGCTGAACGTAGGCAGACCTAAGCTACCAACTACCCTTTTGAGTTGCCAAACAGCTGCAACTCTCGAGTTCATAACTCCATACCTTTGCCGTAAACACCACCGCCTGATGGATCAAATCAAAGTATAAATGACGCCTCTCATTACCCTTAGTAGCCTTGAAAAACGACAATGTGCTTACCCGGCTACCTTGGCACGCACTCTGGCTCAACGCAGGGAACATCACAATAGGTTACTGACCGCTTAAGCTTACCAGTGCCGAACAAAGAAGAGATGGAAACAGACTGAGGATAGAAATAATTAGAGCTATAGGAAGCTCTTCTTCTTATTTTTTTAGCTACCAAAGCTAGACTACTTACGAGTCAAAGTAGCCCAAGAATCGCAATTGAAGAAACAAATATTAAATAAGCTTTATGGACCGAAATCTATGCCAATTTGACCTCCCAATAAGAAGGAAACTCTGACAATTTACCAGAAAACCCTTTTATACCGAGACAAACTTGTAGAATGACATGACTTTGCTAGCGCCTTGAACCATAAGGAGATACGTAGATCGAGTATTACTTACTAATCACTTTACACCGGAAGAAACAATGACACTTTGTGATGGTTATAAATAAGGATCTCATCATTCTACCAACACTGAATTCCAAAAAGAGAGGTAAACTGACTCGACATAATAAGAGAAGGTGGCACAACAAGATGCCAAGCAGACCATACCGATACACACTCAAAATCTCTCACATTTAAACCAGATCAACTAGGAGGATCTCAGAAATGCCAGGAATAAATCATACAAGAAGCTCACCACTCTACTGCAACAGATTCTTAATAAAAACGACATCCAAGGAAACCATCGAAACATGATAAGACATACTATTTCCAAATCGATCGAAAGAATCAAATCTTACTCATATTTAAGAGAAGAAGAAGTCTCAGGGTCTACTATATCGGATACCTCAGCATCCCGTCAGACAAGGAGTTTATAGAATTGCCTCTGCAGCTGAGCTGAGCCACTACCCTGACAATCACTTTCTGAAAAACCACTGCCACCACACTCTCAACCTCTACTGGATGGTGGCATTTCTCGGGCTAATTAAGATCTAAATAAAATCCCCTGCGACTGTGCAGATGCCTGATGACGAGAGAAAAGACAACTGCCTACTTGTCGGAGTAAGGAAACACTCCTCAAAGAATAGCCAGACTCACGACAATGATACCACATTTTCGCTGCAAAATAAAAGCTGGAAAGATTGTTGATAGCTGTAAAGAAAAGAATGAATCTGATCTTGACGAGCTACCTGCGCACTTTGAGAATTACGCTCTACAAGCTGAGATAACCTGGCAGGTGACCTCCCAAAATAATCAGAACTCTTACCTCCAAATGAGGTACCATGGTTACCCACTAGGGCCACGGGATCTCTTGCTCTCTCGCTCTAACTTATGGTATGCCTCATACCTTCAGGTAATATCGACAACAACATCAAATGAAATCCCGACCTCAATCTCTCGAGCCATCTGGGATCTCAAGGAAAAAGAAAGGTAATCAATAAATCTTTGAATCTCTCGAAAGGCTCATGGACTAGTTCTAATGCGTATTCAGCCATTCTATAGAATTCAATCTCATATTCTGAAATACCAATAGGCTAACCGACAGGCTACCCTGTCCAATCCACTCAAACTGGAAACACTTTTCATCTCGCTCGCTACTCGAAAGGAACTTTTCCACGAATCTAGAAGAAAAATCGAACCAAGTTAGCTAATAAGAGAGCGGCCCACCAATTCAAGGCTGGACCCTGAAACTGGAAAGCAGAATAATCAACACCATATCGCTCGATATAATCAAGAGCCTGAAGGATACGCTGACATCATTTTATTTTAAAAATTTACACAGGGATTATCTGATGCATGACTTAAGAATATCGGAAGGTTCAATTAGGTAAAATAATGCAGCCTTTTTGGATACTCGGACTGAGCCATTACTCAGGCTAACTAACTAGCCAGAACAACTGGAGGCAAAACACATGCTGCCTCCGGAACATATTTTACTGCAGCAATATTAAGAACTGGAATAGGAGCTCCCTGAGACCGAACGTCTGCACATGCGGCAACCTGATAGGCTGCCCAGCGAATAATAGGTTCTTACTTATCTGCGTCGCCAAGATTCTCGTAAAGCATCGTAGAGAGCCAAGGGGACTACAAGGCTCTGTTCCCTTGCCCATCGCAAGCTCGTACAGCTGGGACCTCCGTAACTAGATCGTCAGCACGATAAAAAACTCTCGGGGCTTCGTCAGTGCTAGCCCTAGGCTAAACTGCTTCGTCTTGAACTCATGCCGTTTGCTGATTTGTCGCACGAGGGTTCACAATTACCACAAAGGAATGAACGAATTAACAAAAATACTTTTGAATCGTAGACCGACGCACAATCAGAAATGAAGGAAGTGAAACTTCCTAAATGCCATCATAGCCTCTCGTAGATAAGTACGGACGTCTACATACCCATCAGCGAGACTCTACTAGACACTGTCTTAGTCTGGATAGACTCTAATTCGGGCTCTGATACCAACTGACACGACCCAGAATCCGATTAGGCCGTGCGGGCACCCGACATCCTCCCCTAGACCCGTCGGGTGAACCCTTACCAATCAAATTAGGAAAATAAATATAACAATTCATAAATAAGAACAAGACTTAAAAATAACACAGACATACTGATACCTCTAAGATGTACAAAAGAAATTACAGCTGACTACCCAACATACTAGGTTTAGGGTTATCCAGACTAGACATCTAAGAGTACAAAAGAAGAAAAATACCTCCTGAAGGGAGCAAAATGCAACTGAAGTAATAACCAATAAACTGGTGGCCATCCGGAATAAAAGCTGGCTCACCCTGACAGCTGAAGTCGTCTTCGCTCTTTCACAACGTGGCGAACTAAATCCTGGAGCGAACCTGCCGAAACGAAATAGATAGACAAGAAACAAACAACAAACAAGGGTGAGTCAAAAGGACTCAATAAGTGGGGCAGACTAGCCACCTCAAAGAATAGGATAGCTAGCCAGGGAGAAAAGAAACATATAAACCCAATTCCTCTTATTTAAATTACAAAAAAGGCAGAGCCAGATAATAACTAGAAACACGTATGAAACCTTAAACTCAGCCAGGAATACGAGCCAGAAACATATCAACAAATAAGCAATGCACGTATGAGCAGAACAGTAGTTATGTACCACAAGTCTACGCAATGGTATGAAAATGAAATGAAATGAGATGAAATGAAATGAAATCTGATGCAAAGGGTCACATGTGCCCATCCTTCCATCTCGAAGCGGAATACTCCTGCATTCGAGGGGAATCCAATCTGATAACCAACTGGAGCGGAATACTCCTGCTCCTGGGGCGGAATACTCCTGCACCCGATATAATATAAACCAGAGGCGGAATACTCCTGCACTCTCTTGGGGCGGAATACTCCTGCACCCGATATAATACAATGGAGCGGAATACTCCTGCTCCTGGGGCGGAATACTCCTGCCCTCAATATGATACAATGAAGCGGAATACTCCTGCTCCTGGGGCGGAATACTCCTGCCCTCAATATGATACAATGGAGCGGAATACTCCTGCTCCTGGGGCGGAATACTCCTGCCCTCAATATGATACAATGGAGCGGAATACTCCTGCTCCTGGGGCGGAATACTCCTGCCCTCAATATGATACAATGGAGCGGAATACTCCTTCTCCTGGGGCAAAATCCTCCTACCCTCAATATGATACAATGGAGCAGAATCCTCATGCTCCCGAGGGCGGAATCCTCCTACCCTCAATATGATGCAATGTAATGCATGTCAATGTAATATGGTGCAATAATAACCCTTCACCGGCGTGGGACTCTCGTCGACAGCCGGGTATGTCAACTCACAGCCAAAGTACCATGCTCAGATCCTCAATGCAATACCAATAACAGGACATAACATATAGTATACAATGTAAATCTAAAGATAAGGCGTAATGAGTACGCCTATCGGCAGCTACACACGTAAGGAACACGTGGTAGAAAATTCACGAGGCCAGGTGCCTCCAAAGAAATGGATATAAACACTTACCTCTCCCAAAAAGTTGGCATTGTTAATCAACAACCGCTTTATCCTTTGGTTTCATTGCCAAACGATCCCACTCTATTCAATAAGCAGAAAAATATCTCAAATTAGGCTAAAGGCTTCATTCCTCACATCTTAGGACAATCCAGGTAGGAACCTGATACCCTATTCGCATACGCAATACGCAGGCCACGCCAATATACAGGGTTTATGGTCACATAACCAAACCCCAAATAAATTATATTTATATGTTGCCCATAACTCACTGAATACGAATATATATTCAATTCCATTATCGGGGTCCATTTGACCCTTTAAACTATTAATTGAACTTATTAGGACGATGTCTAATGTCTCAATTTCCGCCGTCAATATATATTTAAACACACGTAATAAACTCAAATAACATATTAGGATCATTACCTGAATGTTTCAGGGTGAAAATTCTACTTTTTCCCGGCCTCTTTTCTTATTTTCTGGCATTTTTCCACTGCGTGTTTTCTGTTTTGCGTCTCCGTTTCTCGTTGTTTTACTCTGTACAACGTTAAGGGATATATCCCTTTCAGCCACCGCCCATGGTACTTTCATTTTCTTTCTTTCTTTGTAATTTTTGTCTTTTTGTCTTTTTTTGTTTTCTTTTATTTTATTTTCTTTTCTTAACGAAAATTAAAATAGTACCCTACGATATTCGAAATAATTCCAACTTTTATATACAAGTTATACAAAATATATGTAACATACTCGCGAAGGCGGATCTCAAATCAGACTCCCGAAACTCAAGATGCGAATTTAAATGAAAAAGGTCAAATTATTTAACTTTCGGTATTTTAGCGGAAACTAGCCGAACAACATCGAAGTTCACTTTCGAAAGCTCATAAAAGTCACAAATAATCATACGAACCTAATGGCACTTTCGGATTTTGAATCGGAGCTCATTCGCCAAAATCGAGCTCGAAAATCTCTTTTTAATATTTATCGCCAATAAAAACTGAAACCTTCTTCCGATGCCTACCAAACGAGGTCTGATTTAGCTCAAATTTTACATACAGGTCCTAATGGATATTACGAACATTTTAAAATTATCGGCAGGCCAATCAGAATCTTAACTTTTTTAAACGACTAACCGAGGTCGTTTCACGCACATACTGGAACATTCGTTAATATGTTTAAACATCCAACACTATGTTTCAAACATCAACAATAATGTTTCAAACATCTAAGTATATGTTTGGTGTAATTCAGGTACCTGTTTCCAGGGAAGTGTGCTCTGCTCCACTTCTCAACCCCAAGATCAACCAGGTAGTTGGATACCATCGGGTCAATTTCTTTCAAATGCTTATCAAACTGAGCAACCGTATACGCCTCCGCTGTGGTAATGTATTTACCAATTAAATCTCCACAATGAAAAGTCGTGCGGAGGTTCTCACCAAGGTGCCTCATGTAATAACCATAGTTAGCAAATGGGAAAACCTTACAAACAGCTTTTTCAATGCTTCTGTGCCTGTCGGAGATAATGCACAACTCATCATCGTCAGGGACTATTCCAACCAATTGCTCAAAAAAGAATTCGTAGGCGGCATCGCACTCTTTGTCAACTACACAAAATGCAAGAGGAAAGATGTGATTTTGAGCATCTTGACCGACAGCGGACAACAACACTCCACCATATGGACCCATCAAAAAAGTGCCATCAACAGCCAGCACTTTTCTAATAGTCTTAAACCCCCTGATCCACGAACCGTAAGAAATAAAAAAATACAGAAACCTCCCTTGTTCATCAAGCTGTAATGCTGTCTTGCTTCCTTCATTTGACTGCCGAATCATATAGCTGTATGAACCAAGAATGGCATAGGCATGTTCGGCTGACCCCCTTGCCAAAGACTTTGCAATGTTGCTGCCCTTGAGACACTTCCAATAGCTTATTTTGCAACCCAACTCTGCTAGAACTGCATCCTTGATTTCTTTGGTGGATGGTGCTTTTCCATCATGAAATCTGTTCTTCATGTACTCTCCAACAACATTGCACGTTGCGTGTGGATGATGGCTTTTAGAATGCTCAGAACCACAAGTATGCTGGCTGTTGCAGACAGTGATATAAAACATGTCACAGCTCTTGTACTTCATGGCTCGAATCCACCAGTGGCAATTCTTGTCCACACATCTAGCACAAAATACATTCTTCTTATTCTTCATATACTGAAAATAGAAAGGCACTCTCACTGCAGCAAGCTTCAACAACACAACCAACTCGCGCTTGTTCGTGAATGTTTGCCCTGTGTAGAAACCAGTGCCGTCCGGCCGAGTGTGGCTGCCTTGTGATGGTATTGAATCAAGAAACTGTACCTCATTATCTTCTTGGATTTCTTTTGCTTCTTCATCTTCTTCCTTCTCAGCCACATTCATATTTAATGAAGCCTCCTCCGCAATGTCATCCAACCCATAATTTTGTTCATTAGAATTTTCAGTCCGAGGAACCACATTTACACGTAGAGTGGGCCTAGCACCAGATGCATCCACATCAGCCATAAAAAGAGAGACATCAATGTCATTCCTAATGTGAGAGGGTGCAGTCTTTTGCTTTGCAATGCTCAACAAGTACGTAATAGATAGATCCCTCGGATTATCAAGAATTCCCCAACTTTGAATGATTTTTTCAACCAGCTCATTATAAGTAACCTGCTTACTAACAAGAATAGGTCTACTCTCTTTCACAACGGGAACCCAAACAAAACTTTTAACTTTCTCCACCCATTCGCCGAGATAATCAACTACCAATAATACGCGCTCCATTATTTGTCCTGAAGATACAAAGAGGGTCTAAATTAGATCCTTATAGCATAAATTTCATAATACAATTATTTATAGAAGCCATATTCACAAAAAATGAAAGGTACTGCTTCAAACATTCTGTAAAAAAATTTACAGTGTTCACACATCGATACAAATGTTTAAACATTTGGAATAATGTTTAAACATCCTGAGTGATGTGTAAATATCATTCAGGATTGTCAAAACATCAATACAAATGTTTAAACATTTTTTCAGATGTTTAAACATCATGCATGATGTTTGAATATCATTCAGGATTACTAAACATCATTGAGGTTGTTTAAACATCAGTTAAAATGTTTAAACATTTAGACTTATGTTTAAACATCATGCATGATGTTTGAATATCATTCAGGATTACTAAACATCATTGAGAATGTTTAAACATACGCTCATATGTTTAAACATTTGCATTTATGTTTAAACATCCTCAATGATGTCTAGTAATCCTGATTTATATTCAAACATCATGCATGATATTTAAACATAAGTCCAAATATTTAATGGTTTAAACATACGCTCAGCAGCCACATATGTTTAAACATATGATACGATGTGCACAAAAACATCAACGAGATGTTTAAACATCAACCATCTCGTCGACGGATGTTTGACCAGAAACCAAACCCAGTTCTTCAAAATTGTCAATCCGGTAGCTTTTAGCTTCAAATCAATTTTCTCGACTATAAAGTTAAAGAACACTTACTAGAGACCAAATGTGGCTGAAAATTCAAGACGATTAGTTGAGATTCGTGTTGTAAATGGCTGAGCAAATTTTGACAATTCTCAAATTTTTTTAGAGCAAATCTTTTGCAAATACACAATATACTTGGAAATGGTTGTTGAATCTACTTTGGGGAGCTGATAGTGAACCAAAAAATCAAAAAAAAAATGGCCGAAAACTCGCCGGAATCGGCAGAGCAGTGATGGGGGTGGTGGGGGACGGCAGGGGGGGGGGGAGCTATTGGGTGGGAAATTTTTTTTTGCCATTTTGGGGGGGAGGGTGGGGGGGGGGGGGTTTAAAATGAAGGTTTATTAGAGGGTGCAAAGTGTAAACTTAAAAACTTGAGGGTTAAGTTTTTATACATCTTTTACCCAATTAACACTAATCCTAATGGAGGACCCAATACCTATTATTTAAAACTTGAGGCCCTTTTCATTATTATGTAACTAGCTTAGCACCTCTTTTTAAACTTACCCAATTTATGTGGTTGTAAATATCTCATAAAATTTTAGAAAGTGATCATTTTTTTTTGGACGAACTAAAAAGAAAATACTGTAATTCTTTTGGGATGGAATGGTAGAGTAATGTTGAAAATGAATTAAAATTAAGAAATTGGGAAAACAGAAATGTAGAAATAATTAAAGAAATAGAAATTGATAGAAAAGGAAAAATAAAGAATAAAGAACTTGTATAACTTATCCAATGTATGTGTCGCTTAGAAAGAAACTTTCCTAGTATAAACAAAATAATGCAGGTATATAAACAGATATAGTGAAAATAAATAGATTGACTTCATAGTTGTTATCTAATTTATTACTACAACAACAATAACAAATCAAGTATAGTTCCACAAGTAGGGTCTGAGGAGGGTGAGATGTACGCAGACCTTATCCCCACCAAGGTGGAGAGACTTGTTATCTAATTTATTCAAGTATGAAAAACTCCACGTAAATCATGTACAAAGTTATATGAATTCTACTTATGTAAATTCCTTAATTTACTATATATATGTTAACATTCTTTATGTATCTCTTTTGAAATATAAAATACTCCTAATAATGGTTGGAGCCAACTCGCTCATATCATTTTTTTTCATGGTTCTTCAACTCTCTGGTAATTAAATAATTTTATCATATTTATACTTTTCTCCTTTTCGTCTATTAATTGTTGCATTAATATTTTTTACTTTGTATAACAAAATGTGGAATATATCTCGCACGTTCAATACATACTCAACTTGATTCGTTTGTCTTTTAAAGTGTTGTTCAATTGACTTATGTAGATATTGTCGACATAGATGTGGTGGTTGTATGGGAACTGCCATGTGAGTTAGGATTGTTCTTGTACTTGACACAAAGTCTACACTCTACACGCTTTAAGTTGTTTGTGCTTTCAATAATGAAGCTTAATTATGTGCAAATTTTTAGTTAGAAATGAAAAGAATGAAGGGACAATGTCTCTGTAGTTGCACTTATAAATTAGTGAAGTGAAGTGGACAATTGAGCATCAACATACTCTCTCTCTCAATCTCTTATAAAAAATACCCCCAGTAACGGCTGGAATCAACTCGCTTAGATCTGCTTTCTGCTTACTGGGATCAACTCGCTTAGATCTGCTTTCTGCTTCGTAGTTCTTCTACTAACTGATAATTAATTAATTTTATCATATTATATTGTTCTCTTTTCATCTCTTAATTATTGCATAAGTAAATTCAAATTTTTATTTTTGCATGTATACTGTTTATACGCACCTGCTAAACCCAACCTTGATTCATGTGTATTTTGAAGTACAGTTCAATTAAACTTTCCTAATGGCTGAGGTACTTTCACGTCCCAGAACTCTTGTGGCAGTGCCTGTGAGCCTGGTATTACGCAATGAACGGAATCATCCAACAATAAGTATATCATGTTGGCATGTGAGTAATTTCGTGATTGAATCTGTCTCTGGAGTCCAGCTCTATGTGTAGCTGGTAGGATTGTTGTGCTATACTTTTTTGTATTCCTATTTCTAAGCTACTATAAAGCAGTTCGTCTATCGTGTTCAAGTCCTTATAATCGTGTTCCACTATTTGATTTCTTTTTCCATTTCTAGGTATAGTGCTGGCATTTAAAGGATTTAGGAGATTCAGATTAGTTGAATTTCCAGGTAGAAGATCCACTATGTTGCCTGCTGACATGTTTCTCTCAAGCGCCCTCTGTTAATTTGTTATGCAGTCGTAGTGAGCTCAAAAGTAGGTGGAACATCAAAACATTTGTAGTTTTAACTTTTGACAACAAAGCAATTGTCACTTAAGGAGAACTACTATGTTAGCCACTTCAGTCTATTTTAACACTTGCTAATGAAAGATTGGATCCATAATAGATTATCAAATAGAAGCTCAATTTTCAGCTTTTTGTATGCCTCGAGCAGAAAGCTTTTATCCTCTCAAGTCCTTCTTCAAGAGTGGCTGGCTCCATGGCGAAAGTTAACCGCACCCAATTCTTCAGTCCCACCACCATTCCTGCAATATTTATAATCCTTACATCACTTAATTCAGAATGTCAACAAAAAACAAGAAGAGAAAAAGAATCAACCTATCTTGTTCACTTCTTTTCATCTATTTTCATAGGGTCAGGGAGCTGGTGGTTGTGGAACAATCAGAGCATAATCTAAAACCTTAGGAGAATGAGTGGAATAACCCAAGATCCTAAGGGAACCCTCTTTTTTTGTGACGATTCGTCAATTTATGATGAATCCTCGGAATACACAAAAAGCAACTAAAGTTTTTAGCTTCTTGGCGTTATAGAACTGAATAGTGGGTAAAGATTCCAACTTGAGCAACCATATTAGCTATATTACCTGGCAGAATGATTACTGATTCTTCTTGAGCTAGCTTAGTGCAAAAATCCATATCATCAATTATGCCTTCCAAAGATGACAGGTTCAATTTAAGCTACAAGAAATTAGACATTGAGAATCTTCAGCTCCTTGATTTAGAGGACCGAAATCAAAGTGTTATATATTTCCTCACCATCACAGACATTGCTCCATCTGGTTTATACGGACAGGTAAGGCAAGAAATCTCCTGAACTTTGGTATAAAATGCATCGACAGCTTTCCTCAGTGTATTATTGATGTCTGAAAAGAAATCCTCGGTCGTTTTCTCGAGGATGTGAGGTAATGCTCCCTAAACATTGTCAAAGACAGCCAATCAAAAACTTTCTGAAATGTGGATAAATAATCACATAATGGGATCAAATCATTCCTGTTAATGGATCTCAATAAGTAAGCATAAGTAAAAGCTATAGCTTCTCCTCACTGCTTGTTATAGACTTCAACAAGTGTGTCATCAATTTGTGGAAAAACAATTATGACCAATTTGATCTTAGGAAAACATGTGTAAGCAATACCTGAACAATAGTTGCCGGATTAGCACTGTTATCAAGATAGGTCTGAAGGCATTCGGCTATCTGAAATGCAAAATCAACTGAACAACTTAGCCACATTGTAGAACAGCGTTATAAGGCATTCAAATGCCTGAGTATGCATAGGCTTAATCTGCAGGCACGTGTTTTTGGAACTTCTCAGATATCTATACAAGTGAGTATGCAAGTCTATCAGTTTCTACTTTTGCGGGAGGTCTATATAAGAGTTATTGCATATCATCTGTGGGTTAGTATGCATGTTTCTATATGATATATTTCTCAATCGGCAAAGTGCACAAATGATACATTTTGCCCCTAGTAACTCTTCAATAAAGCATGCCATAAGTGATGGACCTTTTTATTGGTCCATTTCTTTATCTGGTTTAGAAAGTTGAAATAAGTTTATAGACGATAAACAAAAGAAAGCTAGACAAGGAAGCAAGGGAAGAAAAATGATGCAAACCCCAGATTTCTTAAGAATGCCACGAGAATCAACCATTGCTATCCAACCAAGTCGCCAACCAGGAATAATCCATCTTTTTGATATTGATCCCAGAGTTAATACTGGAGTTACTGATCCGTACACTCCCATAGGCACAAAAGGCTTACTACCAAATGATAGGTGGCTATAGACTTCATCTGCAATCACTAGAATTCCTAGCTTTTTTGCTGTCTCCGCAATCTCCATGATGGGAAAAAAAAAAAAAAAAGAGGACAAAATGGGGGAATGAGTTACTCAATATAAACTGAGATTTAACAGAGTGACAAGTAGTCATCAACATAGAGGTCAATCCTACCTCTTTCAAGTGTTCAGATGTAAAGACATTTCCACAAGGATTTCCAGGATTAATGATAACCATGGCAATTGTGTTATTGTCAGTAAGGGCTTCTACACTTCTAAGATCAACCTCCCAGCCTTTTCCAGGAAGAAGGTCAAAATGGCGGACCTCAACATTACTTAGTGCAGCACGAACGTCATAAAATGGATACCCTGGGTTAGGAAGCAATATGTTGGCGCCAGGCCGAGCAAGGATTGCCGTTACAACTTCAATTGCTTGATTAGCACCAGGTGTCAAGAAAACATCATCTGGAGATAGTTGATGAGGAAGATCACGAGAGAGATACTCCGCTATCGACCTATTAAACAGATGAAAAAATGTGTATAGATCAGAGTATGTCATTGGCATCAGCAAATTGTTGTTCTTTAACAGTAGAAAAACACTTGATGAGACCTAATCATCCTCATTCATGACGATTAGGCTAAAACAAATGACATGAAGTCTACAACAGCAACCTCAGTTAGCGGTTCTCAATGCTATTTTCCACATTCAGTCATGCTGTCTTAGAATAGTTAGTCATGTATACTTGATGCAAACATTGTACTTTAAACCCATTTGATATTCTCACTGAGAAAACAGAGGAGCAGTGTTGAGTAAAACCACAGATGCTCCTTGAAGACACACATGAGAAGGGAAAATTAAAGAATTACTCAACATTTTTTTTCTTTCCAGAAGCTACAGTCTGAAATGAAAATTGCCTATATGCGCTAATGCACATTTTATTAGAAGTGTCCAATGCATTGGGTGAAATGAAAGGGGAGGAGAACTATGAGGTCTTACAGTGAAATTCTAACCGAGGCAAGTAATGCTAGGTGATTTCTTTCATCTGCGAAAGTTTTGGTGGGCAGAGTTACCTCGCAGATACCAGTGTGTAGTCGAGGTACATGGGAATTGGTCCAATCACCACCGTCATTTTTTTTATTTTAAAAAAGGTGTATTTTATGGGTAACTAACTATACACACCTAGCACTTCATCCATACATAAACTTCTTGATTGCCACGTGATAAATCACCCAAAAGAATATACAAGTGTGTGTGTATAAAAAGCCCATGCAAGAAAATGATTCAGGACCACCCATCAAGAACAACTAACACATTATCCTAATAAATCAGAAACCAAGTAAAAACAAGTTTTTACATCCATGCAAAAGAGAGAACTTCTCCAGCACACATGAATATGTCCAGATTACCTTCTTGCTGAAAGAAGACCAATGGCAGGGGCATAACCATTGAACTTAGCAGATTTAATAGCAGCAAAAAGAGCTTCTTCAGCCACTGGAGATGTTCGAAAACAGGGGATTGCTGAAGGATCACCCCTACCCAAATGAATGATCGCCCTCTTTTCATCTTCACTAACATTCCCCATTATCGTTTCAGTAACTGATCGAATTGAAAGTGAAGATTTTCCCTGCATATCTCCATTGTTGAAACCCCATTTTTCCAATTTCTTTTCCATCTTGAATTTAGTGAGTTAATGACAAATGATGCTTAGTTGTTACACTTAAAGTTGAAAGAAACAAAAAGATTGGTGAAAAATGAAAAGTTAAACTTAAAGTGTTTTGGAGTGATAGTATAATGACAAATATATTGGCATTAATTAGGCCAGAGATGATTCAGATTCCCTGACCGGTAAACACGTTGGTACGTTAGAGAGGATGCATCCAACTCGTACGACTGGTTTCCTTGGTTCGAAGCAAGAAAGTGATTACTCTGTTTGCCCAAAATTTTATCTGCCACGACAGTCCAACAAGTTTTTTTTTTTTTTTTAAAAAACTATTTTTAGTTATTATTTATAGTGCGTGAAAATCATGGGAAAATACATTTCGAATTCTAGAAAAAATTAAAATAAATGCTTGCAGAATAAAGTTACGATAGTGTTGGTACGAGGTAATATGTGTTTATCCAAATGCCCTCACGCTGATCCAAACACTAGCATTTTAAAAAGAAAGTAGTAATTATTGAAATTCGGAAAACTTTTTGTGACGGAAGTACGTCTAAAATGCTGCAATATAGCAAAAATATCGTGTGAAAAAGACCATTTTTTTGTGGGGCATTAAAACGCAAAAAATTCACTACATGTACCCCTTATTCCTGGTTATAGTTTTTCTTTCACTTAAGAATGGTTTAGCAAAATAGTCCCGGAGGCAGCACTTCAAGTTATAAATTGACAAGTGCTACTACGGGTACAACACTTTAAGTTATAAAATGAGAAGTGCTGCTTCTTCGGGAAATATAAAGGGCAAGTACTGCCTGTGAAGAGATTAAAGAGGCAAGTGCTGCCGAGGCAATACGTCAAGTTATCTTGGAAGGCGAGGTAGCACTTCAAGTTATATGTGGGAATGTTAAAAGAGATAAAAGGTCAAGTGCTACCATATGGGCATTACTTAAAAGGGATGGCGGGATGCGGTCGTCAATATAAGATTTTGTAGGGGTATTTCCGTCCGCGAGGTAGCACTTCGAGTTATAAAAGGTCAAGTGCTACCACAGGGATAATACTTACTTAAAGTTAGTGGGGGCCATTCTTACAAACTATTTTAAGCGAGGTTAGTTAGGCGAACCATTGCCTAAGGTGTCATAGTTGCGTGATTCTCCCATTAAAACGTATAAAAGATTTAAGTATAAGGCAGTAAATACCCAGTGAAATTATAATATTTATCCGCCACGACCCATCAGTTGAATATTTACCCGAAATATCCCGAAATTATTTATCTGCCCTACCCATCCAAATTGTATACCATAATTTATATAGTACACCATAAAGTTATACGCCTAATATATCATGAAGGTATACATTAAAAATGGGTTGACTGGATATACCAATATAATATGAAGGCATACAGTGAAAATGAATAAGCCAGGTAAATACTTTCGATTTTATAGGTACATAGTATTAATCACCAGTTATACTAATAACTGCCACTATAGTTAAGAGTTAACAGCGAAAGCTTTCTTCGCTAGAGAGACGTTTTATATGGGGAAAGATTTTTTTTTTTGGGTACCGAAGTTACTAATATATTTATTAAACAAAACTCATTCAAGTAGAGGTCTGTCTAGAAGACGACCTTAAAACAGGGTTTGCAGTTGGCAGGGCATCAAAAGCTAAAGAACTAATAGAAGAATTACTATTACAAGTAGGGGCAAATACAACATTCGATATAGGAGCTAGCCTAGTTCTAAGTCTACCTTCTCGATCTTGTTGGAACAGCTCTTGACTTCTAGAAAGCATTAAAATAAATGCTTGTAGAATAAAGTTATTGATACTGTTGGTACGAGGTAATATATGTGTTATAATATTGCCCTCACGATGACCAAAACACTAGCATTTAAAAGAAGATAGTAATTAGTGAAATCTGGGTAACTTTTTTGTGATAGTAGTACGTTTTGAAATGTTGCAATATGTTGAACAATGTAATGTAGAGTAGAGTCCAAGCTGGAAGGGTAGTTAGGTCTATTTACTCTAACCGACTGTTAGTTGTTAGTTATATTTTAACTGTGGTTACAGTTCACAGTATATATATTGATGTACATGTACTCATTTTATCAGTTAGTGGAAATATCTTTCCCCAAATCTCTCTTCTGTCTTTAGAATGTTCCTTCCTGTGAATCTTCTCTCTGACTTCACAGATTCTAGCATTGTATCATAAAATGGTGCTTTAGTTTTCGATCGATTCTGGAAAGTTCGCTTATCTGTTTTCTTTGCATTTCTTCAAATTCTTCACAGTAAATTTCTAGGTTTTGTTCAAGCTCAGAAATAGCTGTCAATGGCGATGCTCCTACAATTACTGGCTTTGCCGGCATTGATCACAATCATATTCTGTATCTTTCTCCCTCAGATACGAGTGGATCATTCACGATCTCTATTCAATTGACTAGTTCTGATACTAACACCCTATAGAGTCGAGCTATGTGTATAGCTTTGCGAGGAGGAAATAAATAAAGGCTTGTTGATGGCTCGTATTCCAAAGATAAGTTTGAATCTACACTTTGGGAACAGTGGGAGAGGTGTAATGCTATAGTCCTTTCCTGGTTGATGAACTCACTGTCTCGAGATCTGATCAGTGATGCTGTGTATAGTTCAAGTGCTCATACTGTGAAGGAGGATGTGAGAGAGCGATTTGACAAGATCAATGGCTTGCGCACCTTCAATTTGCAGAAGGAAATTGCTACTCTCATACAAGGAACCTCCTCTATTTCAGCTTATTACTCTAAGCTAAAAGACCTATGGGATAAATTTGAGGCTCTAATGCCTTCCCCTGGATGTGACTGTGAGAAATCACGAGATTATGTAGTTCATATGCGTACACAAAAGTTGTTTTCAATTCCTTATGGGGATAAATGAGTCTTATGCTCAAGCTAGAAGCCAGATATTATGAATGAGTCCCTTACCCTCAATTAATCAAGCCTATGTTATGGTTAGTAGTGATGAGATTCAAAAGGCAGTTGTTGCCACTGCTAGTGTGTTAGGATCTGCACAATTTCCAGGCCATGACTCATATGAGTCTACATCATTGCTCTCTTATAAAGTTGGTAATTACCAGGCCAGGACTGGTGATAGGAATACACATTACCAGAAGCTAAGGAGAAATTCAAATATTCAGTGTGAGTCTTGTAGTTAAAGGGCATACTAAAGAGAATTGCTATAAGGAAATTGGTTATCCTCCTGGTTATAAGTCTAAAAGGAGAGGGGGAGATAAGAGATGAGAATGATCATCTTCTGGTTATAATTCATCTCATGGATATAACACTGCATCTTCTGTATATAATTCCTCTTCTAGATATAATACTGGTTATATTGCATTCACTGATAGTCTTAAAAGGCAACCTCCTTTTACTGTGTTTGGTAGAACAACAACAGGGCATATATTCCTAAGCAATATCCTAGGATTCAGGATCTAGTCACTCTAATGCAAGGTCACAAGCTGGGAACCACCAGATAGCATGCTCTTTCACTAAAGATTAGTATGAACAAATTCTGCAAATGCTGAACAGATCAGAAATTTCTCCATCAACTAATACAGCAGGTACTACTATTGCTTTTTTAGCAGCTAGTAACTCTTAGAACTGGATTATTGACACAGATGCCACCAATCATATGGTATCAGGTATAAGTTTTATATCTAACTACTCTAAGTCACATGAACAAAAAAGGGTATATCTGCTAAATGGTGAAATGTCTTGTCTATCACATACAGGTGTTAGTCCTATATCTGCTACTAGTACTATTAAGAATGTGCTTAATGTGCTAGATTTTAAGTACAACCTACTCTCATTATCTAAAGTAACCAAGGACTTGGGTTGTTCTATCACATTTTCCCTGATTTTTGCATCTTTCAGGATCTCTCCACTAGGAAGGAGAGATTGGTAGAGAAAATGATGTATTGTATCTACTGCTACCACATACAACAAGTAAAGAAGGAAGTAATTCTGGCTGTGCAAGATTCTGAGAAACAAATTATGAAGAATAAGCAAGACTTAGATTTGTGGCATAGAAGGCTTGGACACGTGTCTTCTAGTGTCTTGAATCATTTGTTTCTTGTTAGGGATGATAGTTGTGTTTCTGCTCTTAATAAGTGTCATGTATGTCCTCTTGCTAAACATACTTGTTTACCTTTTCATAGTAGCAGTATTAGAAGTACTCAGTGTTTTGATTTGATACACGTTGATGTATGGTGACCATATAGAGTGGTGATGGAAATTAATACTTGCTAACTCTTGTGGATGATTTTTCTAGAATGACCTGATTATTTCTTTTGAAACTGAAGTCAGATGTGTGTGTGGTTTTAAGGCAATTCTTTACATTTGTCTATACTCAGCTTAATAGCAGGGTCAGAGTTATAAGAACTGATAATGGCACTGAATTTATTAACTCTATCTATGATCACATGTTTAAGAGCTTGGGTATCATTCATCAAAGGACATGTCCATATACCCCTAAGCAAAATGGAGTGGCTGAGAGGAAACATAGACATATCTTAGAGGTTGCTAGGGCCATGAGGTTTCAGGCTAGCATTCCTCTGAGGCTTTGGGGACATTGTGTACTTGCTGTAGTGTACACATTTAACATAATACCTTCACCAGTTACTGCAGGCCTTTCACCTTTTGAGAGGCTGCACCACAGATAACTTTCACTGGATCAATTCAGAATTTTTTGCTGTTTGTGCTATGCTAAGCATCTCTCAAAAATTGATAAGTTCAAAAGTAGAGCTCTTCCTATAGATTTCATGGGCTACTCTACCACCCAAAAGAGTTATATTTTCTTTGACTATGTTCAGCATAGATTCCTTGTTAGTAAAGATGTTTTGTTTAGAGAAGGATATCTTTCCCTTCAAACAAACCACAGATAGGCTTGTGTGGGCAAAAATACGCCACCTATTATTACGGAGATACGGGTCCAGTTGGCAAGACTAGACTTATCCTACAAGTCACCAGGCATAGAGGATACACGCATGTTCTAAGAGTTACGACCATTCAGGCGGTACGGGCATACATCCCGCCGCATTAGGTTTACAGTCTCATAGTTAGGGTTTCGTATATACTACCACCTTGAGTTTATAGGCCCATGACTTTTAATAGTCTTTGTATTTTATCATAATTAGGATTGAGTAATCTCTACTATAAATACCTGTGACGTTCCCCAAAATTTTCTAAGTTTTAGGACACTTAGTGGCGTAAAAAAATTATTAACATAAAGCAATTTTTTATATTATGGCGAGGTCCGAGTATGACGAAGATGATGAAAATAACTTAAAGCATTTATCGTGAAAGAAGTACAAATATTTAACTATATTTAAAGTGGAAGGAAAATTACAAAAAACAGCCAAAAGTTGAAACTAAGTTGAATTAGCTAAAGTATAAATGAATTGCCAAGTACTAAAAGGCCATACAAGGAAGGGAGGTGTACTGCTGGCATAATAGGGTAAAACAAAAAAAATATATATATAAGAGAGTTTTATACAAAATTATTTTTACAAAGTGATTTATATAATAGAAAAAAAAGAAAAGAATAAAACCAAGGAAAAAGGCAAAAGGAGACGTCAGCCTATTTGGACTGTTAAAAGAATTGGTTTGTGGGCCTAAGGGCATATCACAGTCCACATAGAATAGTTTTCCTGTTGCATTCATTCGAACAGAGGCAGTAATATAGAGTTCATGAGCACTTCCTAACCAATCCACCCTTCAAGTTAATACTAAGGTAAGTTTTTCTTGCAAATTTAGGAAAATTGTATCATTATTTTATACAAGAATTTAGCATCTTATTGGATTGTATTAATAGAAAAATTTCCTCAAAACCTAGAAAGTTTAGAATATGAACTAGAGTTCTTGAATTGGGGAAAGATTGCAACTTTGGAATTGATTACGTAAAATGGTTGTTGTAGTTGGTTGGTGACTTGAAGTACGTCATTTGGAGTTACGTTTGGACTCGAGGAATAATCGAGGTGAGTTGATATAACCCTTTACTAAAGAGGTTTTACTCACAAAACCCCGCCTACCAAGTGTTTGATAAAATATCTTAAAGAGCTAATATGTATTTAATTGGAACGAGAGAATGCATATTAGCTAAACCCCATTCAAGCTATCATTCAAGAGTTTATCTTTGAATTATATACATTGATTTTCATATTTTGTTATGTTAATTTACGTTATATTATATGTCAAATTTTATGGATTAACGAATGTTTGAAAATATATTCATGTCAAGTTTTACTCTAGATTATTATGGTTATGTTCAGGGAATGTATTGGACCTTAAAGTGGTCTAGTAGAGTTTTATAAAAATATTTTGGGAGTTATCTTGAGATTCTGAGAAGGGCATCGTGATCATTAGTGGTTAATGTTGACCCCGAAACTACTCGTGCCAGAGTGGGAGTTTAGTATAAAATTTGCCTGACACGGCCAAGGCACAAAACGTGCAGCATGCTATCACCTGGAACTGTGTGGCGCCACAGTGAAGGGGCCTATTCGATCAGGCGGGGATCGAACCCGTGCCGATCACACGGTTACTTTATGTATTCATGTTATGTCAGAGTTAATTGATACTCCCCAAAAAGTAAAGAAACGATATATATATATCGTTTCTTTACTTTTTAAGTTATTTCAGTTTCTTATATATATATATATATATATATATATATATATATATATATATATATATATATATATATATATATATTTATGTGTAAAGTTTGGAATTTTATTGTTTTAAGTTATTTCAGTTTCTTTAAGTATTTTATGTTCTCATGGTTTTATGAGTTACGTGCAATTCAAGTTCCTTTTAAATGTCTCGTTCCCGTTTTAGTGGGGAGTCGTTGAGACTCACTGAGTACCGCCGAGGTGTACTGATGTTCTCTTTTGGGAACCTATGTTGTCCTATTGCGCAACGTAGGAACCGGTGTTGCAGATACTCAGGCGACAGGCTAGGATTTTCCCCTCACTTCCAGTGCTATTGGTGAGCTCCGCTTTCGTTCGTGGAGTACTTTCTTTTCGAGTCAGCCTTATTTAGTTATTTATTTCGTCATGAACTAGCCAGGGAGCTCATGTCCTGCGCAGTGCGTCAGTTTATCAGTAGAGGCTTCATAGACAGTCTAATATTTTGGGTTTGAGGTCCAGTCTTGCATTGTTTTACACGGAAACATAATTTGACCGTGATATTCTCAAGGATAATATTTTTATAAGATTATTATTATTATTATTATGTTATTTATTATTATTATTGTTATTATTATTATTATTATTATTATTATTATTATTATTATTAAGAATATTTATGTTTAAGAGGATTGTTTAAATTGCATGTATTCTCAGGGTTAAGACAGGATAGATAAGTACAAGTGGCTCGCTCGGTCAAGCTTAGGTGCCGGGTGCCGGTCATAGCTCGTTCAGAAAACGGGTCGCGACAAACTTGGTATCAGAGCATCAGGTTTAGAGAGTCCTATGGGTCTATGAAGCCGTGTCAGTAGAGTCTTGTTTATGGGTATGAAGCGCGCCATACTTATGAACAGGAGGCTGCAGACATTTAAGAAAAGTCTCTTCTTCTTCTCACTTTAGATCGTGCAATAGAGCCTCACTGTAAGAAAATTTCTAATGTACTCGTTTTTCCGAATTCGCAGAAATGGCTCATACTCGAAGCTCTAGCATCAACGATCAAGAAATTCCTGAAGAAACTATTGCAACTATTGCGAGTAAGAAGAGAACTAAGAAAAGTAAGAAGGGTAGACCTGCTAAGAATGCTCCAGTGCCCCAGGTTGAACAAGATGAAGAGGTAGAGCAGGTTGAGCCTAATGCGCAAGGTAATCATGATCAAGTTCCACCCCCAGCAGCAGTTCCGGCTCCGATGGTTATATCTCCAGAGGTTGGGTATGTGTTAAACGCTGTTGGCAGTACTATGGATCTGTTTCAGACTTTCCTAGCAGACCAGAACCAGAGGAAATAGGACAGCCCCGAGTTGTCCAGGGTGGATAAATTTATCAAGTTGAACCCTCCATTGTTTCATGGTAACAAAGTTGATGAAGATCCCATGCTATGGTTAGAGGGTGTCCAGAAAACCCTCCGGGTTATGAAAATTACTGGTAATGATGTTGTTGAATTGGCTGCCTTCCAGCTCAGGGATGTAGCTGGATCCTGGTTTCAGATCTGGGATAACGAAAGAGCTGAAAATGATAGTCCACCTACTTGGAAAGAATTTGAAGAGGCGTTTATAGCTAACTTCATACCAGAAGAAGATAAGGAAGCTAAAGCTACACAATTCGAGCAGCTCAAGCAAGGCAGTAAAAGTGTACCCAAATATCACATGGAATTCATCACTTTGGCTAAGTATGCTCCGGACATGGTCAAGACGGATAGAGCAAAGATCCGCAGGTTTGTCAATGGTTTGGGTAGTCACATCAAGGACACCACAGCATCTGCAGCGGCAGGGATAACGACTTTCTCTTCAATTGTGGGGTTTGCTAAGAATTTGGAAAGAGACAAACAACAAAGGAGGGAAGAAAAGGAGTACAATAAGAGGGCCCGCACAACGGGTGGTTATGGTGGTTCAGCCAGTGGAGTAGGAAGAGGTTCCTCCAGTAAGGGGTTTATTTCACCAGCGCCGCTTACTCATCATTCAGTTGGTGGGTTCGAAAAGAGTCAGAGCTATGGGAATCAGTCCCTTCAAAATCAGAATTTCAAGGCAAATGTCTCTCAGCGTTAGAGCAGCATTGGACAACAGTTTCCGCAGAAAGATCCTTGCAATTTATGTGGGCATGCACATTCAGGGCAGTGTATGATGAGTACCGGGGTTGTTTCTATTGTCATAAAGAAGGGCATTACAAATCTGAGTGCCCAACGCTGCAGCAAAATTTTGGTAGGGGAGTAGCACGTCCAGCAGGTTCTTCAGGTACTACAGTTGCACCACCCCAAGCTCGTGGCCCTCAGTATCAGGCCAGGTGAGGGGCGGGTAGAGGCTCAGGCTCAGCTAATAAGGGAGGGGGACGACCCCGTTTATATGCTACACTTGATCGTCAGAGTGCAGAGTTATCTCCAGCAGTTATCACGGGTATACTTCAAGTTTGTTCACAAAATGCCTATGTCTTGATTGATCCAGGTTCTACATATTCTTATGTCACTCCGTATTTCGCTATGAGTCTCGGGCTAGAACCTGAACAGTTAAGTGAGTCCTTCTTAGTATCTACTCCAGTTGGTGAGCCGGTGAAAGCAACTAGAGTTTATAAGAGTTGCTCAATTTCAGTCCAAGGCCGCAATACCACGGCCGATCTCATAGAGCTAGAAATGGTGGACTTCGATGTGATCATAGGTATGGATTGGCTATCTTCTTGCCATGCCACGTTGGATTGTCGTGCAAAGATAGTCAGATTCCAGTTTCCAAATGAAGAAGTCTTAGAATGGAAGGGTAGTTCAGTATCTCCAGTGGGTAAATTTATTTCTTACCTTAAGGCGCAAAAGATGATAAGTAAAGGGTGTGTTGCCTATTTGGCTCATATCATTAATGCAGAATCGGAGGCGCCAACTCTCCAGTCAATGCCAGTTGTTGGGGATGACCTTCCCGGACTTCCTCCAGAATGAATCATAGAGTTTGGTATTGACCTCGTCCCGGGCACTCAGCCCATATCTATTCCTCCATATAGAATGGCCCCAGCAGAGCTTAAAGAATTGAAAGAGCAGTTGAAAGATCTTCTTGACAAGGGCTTCATCAGGCCGAGTGTGTCACCGTGGGGTGCTCCGGTCCTGTTTGTCAAAAAGAAAGATGGGTCTCTCAGAATGTGTATCGATTATCGGCAGTTGAACAAAGTTACAGTTAAAAACAAGTATCCATTGCCTGGAATTGATGACTTATTTGACCAACTTCAGGGTGCAAAGTACTTCTCAAAGATAGACTTGAGGTCGGGGTATCACCAATTAAGAATCAGAGAAGAAGATATCCCAAAGACAGCCTTCAGGACTCGCTACGGGCACTATGAATTTTTAGTGATGTCCTTTGGGTTGACCAATGCACCCGCAGCATTCATGGACCTAATGAACAGGGTCTTCAAGCCATACTTAGACACCTTTATTATTGTGTTTATAGACGATATTTTGGTGTATTCTAAAAGCAAGGAAGAACATGCAGAGCACCTCAGGATAACATTGCAGACTTTGAAAGAAAATCAGCTTTATGCCAAGTTTTCTAAATGTGAATTTTGGCTCCAGTCAGTGGCATTCTTAGGCCATGTAGTATCTAGCGAAGGCATTAATATAGATCCTCAGAAGATAGAAGCGGTTAAGAATTGGCCAAGGCCGACAACACCGACTTGAAATTTGAAGTTTCTTGGGTTTGGCAGGCTACTACAGGGGATTTGTAGAGGGCTTTTCTTCACTTGCAGCACCATTGACCAAGTTAACTCATAAAGTAATTAAATTTCAGTGGTCGGATGCGTGCGAGCAGAGTTTTCAGGAATTGAAAAAAAGGTTGACTACTGCACCTGTGTTAACGTTGTGACAAGTTTGGGTGGATTCACGGCGTATTGTGATGCCTCCAAAGTAGGGCTTGGTTGTGTTCTCATGTAAGAAGGAAAAGTTGTTGCCTATGCTTCCAGGCAGTTGAAAAACCACGAAAAGAACTACCCCACTCACGATTTAGAGCTTGCAGCAGTAGTATTTGCTTTAATAATATGGAGGCACTACTTGTATGGTGAGAGTTTTGATATATATACCAACCATAAGAGTCTCCAGTACATTTTCAAGCAAAAGGAGTTAAATTTGAGGCAGAGAAGATGGCTCGAGCTATTGAAGGATTATGACATTAATATTCTTTACCATTCGGGTAAAGCTAATGTGGTAGCAGACAGACTCAGCAGAATGTCAATGGGTGTCTTAGCTCATTTATCAGTCCAGAGGAGACCGTTAGGCCGAGAAATGCAAAATTTGGCAAATAATGGGATCAGACTGGATGAGACAGAAGGAGGAGATGTGGTTTCTTATGCCTTGGCACGTTCATCACTAGTTGTACATATTAAGGCTAAGCAAGATGAGGACCCGTACCTGGTGAAAATAAAAGAGGGAGTCAGGAATAAAGAAATCACAGCTTTCACTCTTGGAAGCGTTGGAGTTTTGAAGCTAAATGACAGGTTATGTGTAACAGATGTAGATGATCTCAGAAAAGCCATCATGGAAGAAGCTCACAGCTCGAGATACTCTATTCACCCAGGTGCTACTAAAATGTATCAAGATTTGAAGGATTTGTATTGGTGGAAAGGCATGAAGAAGCAAGTGGTAGATTATGTGGCTAAATGTTTGAATTGTCAGCAAGTCAAGGCAGAGCATCAAAGGCCGGGTGGTCTACTTCAGGATATAGAAATACCACTATGGAAATGGGAAGCGATAAATATGGATTTTGTGGTAGGCTTGCCTCGCACGTACCGTAGGCATGATTCAATTTGGGTGATTGTAGACAGACTTATAAAGTCAGCTTATTTTCTGCCAGTGAAGACAACAGACAGTGCAGAACAATATGCTCAGTTGTACATCAAGGAAATTGTTAGGTTGCATGGCACCCCAGTTTCGATTATCTCTGACAGAGGTCCACAATTCACCGCTCATTTTTGGCAAGCTTTCCAGAAAAGGTTAGGAACCAAGGTCAACTTGAGTACTGCTTTCCATCCGCAGACTGATGGTCAGGCTGAAAGGACCATTCAGACCCTCGAGGATATGTTGCGAGCTTGTGTTATAGATTTCGGTGGTAGTTGGGATGACTTCCTACCGCTCATTGAGTTTGCTTACAATAACAACTATCAGGCTAGTATTGGGATGGCTCCGTATGAGGCGCTATATGGGCGTAGATGTAGATCTCCAGTGGGTTGGTTCGAACCAGTAGAGGTGCCGTTACTTGGCCCAGAGTTTGTTTATGAGGCTTTATAGAAAGTCCAGCTAATTAGAGAAAGGTTTAAAGCGGCTCAGAGTCGTCAAAAGTCTTATTCTGATAAGAGGCACAGAGACTTAGAGTTTAATGTAGGCGATATGGTATTCCTAAAAGTGTCACCAATGAAGGGAGTTATGAGGTTCGGTAAGAAGGGAAAACTTAGTCCTAGATTTATCGGACGTTATGAAATTTTAAGCAAGAAAGGTAATGTGGCTTATGAGTTAGCCTTGCCAGTTGAGTTATCTTCGGTCCATCCTGTTTTTCACGTGTCTATGTTAAGAAAGTACATCCATGATGAGTCACATGTTATTCCTTCCAATACCATAGAAATTAATACAGACTTGAGTTACGAAGAGGTACCAATCCAAATTCTTGATAGGCAAGTTAGAAAGTTAAGAACAAAAGATATAGCTTCGGTGAAAGTATTATGGCGTGGTCAAAATTCAAAAGAGGCTACCTGGGAGGTTGAGGAAGACAAGAAGAAAAGGTATTCCTATCTATTTGAAAAACAAAGTATGTGAACTATAAAGGTTTAATTTGTATTTAATTTTTTCCAGTTAATTATGAGATATTATGTGGTTTAGCTCCGGAGTATATTTAATTCGTTAGTGTTATTTAGCTCCTTGCCAGAGTTTGTTTGATTTATTATTGAGATTCAGCTCCTTGCCGGAGCATGTTATATTTATTGTGGGGATTTATCTCCTTGCCGGAGTGATAGTGGTTATTTTGAGCTATTCTTAGTGCCTATGGATGGCCTGTTATGGTGTACTGGTTGTTGTTTGTGTAGTTGTTGTATTTTTGACAGGGATATTTTTTCGATAGTCTAGTTACAGAAGGGACTCTGCCGAAATTTTTAAGAAATCCAACACTTAGTCAAATTTCGGAACATTTGGCAAGCTAGTGGAATGACAAAGTGGCCTAGGAGTGAGGAATAAAAAAAAATCATTCGAGGACGAATGATCTTAAGGGGGGAAGAATGTGACGTTCCACAAAATTTTCTAAGTTTTAGGACACTTATTGGCGTAAAAAAATTATTTACATAAAGCCATTTTATATATTATGGTGAGGTCCGAGTATGACGAAGATGATGAAAATAACTTAAAGCATTTATCGTGAATGAAGTAAAAATATTTAACTATATTTAAAGTAGAAGGGAAATTACAAAAAAAAAGCCAAAAGTTGAAACTAAGTTGAATTGGCTAAAGTATAAATGAATTGCCAAGTACTAAGTGGCCATACAAGGAAGGGAGGTGTACTGCTGGTATAATAGGGTAAAACAAAAAAAAATTATATATATAAGAGAGTTTTATACAAAATTATTTTTACAAAGTGATTTATATAATAGAAAAAAAAAAGAAAAGAATAAAACCAAGGAAAAAGGCAAAAGGAGACGTCAGCCTATTTGGACTGTTAAAAGAATTGGTCTGTGGGCCTAAGGGCATATCACAGTCCACATAGAATAGTTTTCCTGTTGCATTCATTCGAACAGAGGCAGTAACATAGAGTTCTTGAGCACTTCCTAACCAATCCACCCTTCAAGTTAATACTAAGGTAAGTTTTTCTTGCAAATTTAGGAAAATTTTATCATTATTTTATACAAGAATTTAGCATCTTATTGGATTGTATTAATAGAAAAATTTCCTCAAAACCTAGAAAGTTTAGAATATGAACTAGAGTACTTGAATTGGGGAAAGACTGAAACTTTGGAATTGATTACGTAAATTGGTTGTTGTAGTTGGCTGGTGACGTGAAGTACGTCGTTTGGAGTTACGTTTGGACTCGAGGAATAATCGAGGTGAGTTGATATAACCCTTTACTAAAGAGGTTTTACTCACAAAACTCCGCCTACCAAGTGTTTGAAAAAATATCTTAAAGAGCTAATATGTGTTTAATTGGAACGAGAGAGAGCATATTAGCTAAACCCCATTCAAGCTATCATTCAAGAGTTTATCTTTGAATTATATACATTGATTTTCATATTTTGTTATGTTAATTTAAGTTATATTATGTGTCAAATTTTATGGATTAACGAATGTTTGAAAATATATTCATGTCAAGTTTTACTCAAGATTATTATGGTTATGTTCATGGATTATGTTCAGGGAATGTATTGGACCTTAAAATTTTCTAGTAGAGTTTTATAAAAATATTTTGGGAGTTATCTTTAGATTCTGAGAAGGGCTTCGTGACCATTAGTGGTTAATGTTGACCCCAAAACTACTCGTGCCAGAGTGGGAGTTTAGTATAAACTTTGCCTGACACGGCCAGGGCACAAAACGCGCAGCATGCTATCACCTAGAACTATGTGGTGCCACAGTGAAGGGGCCTATTCGATCAGGCGGGGATCGAACCTGTGCCGATCACACTGTGACTTTATGTATTCATGTTATGTCAGAGTTAATTGGTACTCCCCAAAAAATAAAGAAGCGATATATATATATATATATATATATATATATATATATATATATATATATATATATATATATATATATATGTGTGTGTTTAAAGTTTGGAATTTTATTGTTTTAAGTTATTTCAGTTTCTTTAAGTATTTTATGTTCTCATGGTTTTATGAGTTACGTGCATTTCAAGTTCCTTTTAAATGTCTCGTTCCCGTTTTAGTGGGGGGTCGTTGAGACTCACCGAGTACCGCCGAGGTGTACTGATGTTCTCTTTTGGGAACCTATCCTATTGCGCAACATAGGAACCGGTGTTGCAGATACTCAGGCGACAGGCTAGGATTTTCCCCTCACTTCCAGTGCTATTGGTGAGCTCCGCTTTCGTTCGTGGAGTATTTTCTTTTCGAGTCAGCCTTATTTAGTTATTTATTTCGTCATGAACTAGCCAGGGAGCTCACGTCCTGCGCAGTGCGTCAGTTTATCAGTAGATGCTTTATAGACAGTCTAGTATTTTGGGTTTGAGGTTCAGTCTTGCATTGTTTTACACGGAAACGTAATTTGACCGTGATATTCTCAAGGATAATATTTTTATAAGATTATTATTATTATTATTATTATTATTATTATTATTATTATTATTATTATTATTATTATTATCATTATTATTATTATTATTATTATTATTTTTAAGAATATTTATGTTTAAGAGGATTGTTTAAATTGCACGTATTCTCAGGGTTAAGACTGGATAGATAAGTACAAGTGGTTCGCTCGGTCGAGCTTAGGTACTGGGTGCCGGTCATAGCTCGTTCAGAAAACGGGTTGTGACAAACTTGGTATCAGAGCATCAGGTTTAGAGAGTCCTAGGGGTCTATGAAGCCGTGTCAGTAGAGTCTTGTTTATGGGTATGAAGCGCGCCATACTTATGAACAGGAGGCTGCAGACATTTAAGAAAAGTCTCTTCTTCTTCTTCTCACTTTAGATCGTGCAATAGAGCCTCACTGTAAGAAAATTTCTAATGTACTCATTTTTTCGAATTCGCAGAAATGGCTCATACTCGAAGCTCTAGCATAAACGATCAAGAAACTCCTGAAGAAACTATTGCAGCAATCGCGAGTAAGAAGAGAACTAAGAAAAGTAAGAAGGGTAGACCTGCTAAGAATGCTCCAGTGCCCCAGGTTGAACAAGATGAAGAGGTAGAGCAGGTTGAGCCTAATGCGCAAGGTAATCATGATCAAGTTCCACCCCCAGCAGCAGTTCCGGCTCCGATGGTTATATCTCCAGAGGTTGGGTATGTGTTAAACGCTGTTGGCAGTACTATGGATATGTTTCAGACTTTCCTAGCAGACCAGAACCAGAGGAAAGAGGACAGCCCCGAGTTGTCCAGGGTGGATAAATTTATCAAGTTGAACCCTCCATTGTTCCATGGTAACAAAGTTGATGAAGACCCCATGCTATGGTTAGAGGGTGTCCAGGAAACCCTCCGGGTTATGAAAATTACTGGTAATGATGCTGTTGAATTGGCTGCCTTCCAGCTCAGGGATGTAGCTGGAACCTGGTTTCAGATCTGGGATAACGAAAGAGCTGAAAATGATAGTCCACCTACTTGGAAAGAATTTGAAGAGGCGTTTATAACTAACTTCATACCAGAAGAAGATAAGGAAGCTAAAGCTACACAATTCGACTAGCTCAAGCAAGGGAGTAAAAGTGTACCAGAATATCACATGGAATTCATCACTTTGGCTAAGTATGCTCCGGACATGGTCAAGACGGATAAAGCAAAGATCCGCAGGTTTGTCAATGGTTTGGGTAGTCACATCAAGGACACCACAGCAGCTGCAGCAGCAGGGCTAACGGCTTTCTCTTTAGTTGTGGAGTTTGCTAAGAATTTGGAAAGAGACAAACAACAAAGGAGGGAAGAAAAGGAGTACAATAAGAGGGCCCGCACAACGGGTGGTTATGGTGGTTCAGCCAGTGGAGTAGGAAGCGGTTCCTCCAGTAAGGGGTTTATTTCACCAGCGCCGCTTACTCATCATTCAGTTGGTGGGTCATCTTTCAAAAAGAGTCAGAACTATGGGAATCAGTCGCTCCAGAATCAGAATTTCAAGGCAAATGTCTCTCAGAGTCAGAGCAGCGTTGGACAATAGTTTCAGCAGAAAGATCCTTGCACTTTATGTGGGCGTGCACATTCAGGGCCGTGTATGATGAGTACCAGGGGTTGTTTCTATTGTCATAAAGAAGGGCATTACAAATCTGAGTGCCAGAAGCTGCAGAAAAAATTTTGGTAGGGGAGTAGCACGTCCAGCAGGTTCTTCAGGTACTACTGTTGCACCACCCCAAGCTCGTGGCCCTCAGTATCAGGCCGGGCGAGGGGCGGGTAGAGGCTCAGGCTCAGCTAATCAGGGAGGGGGACGACCCCGTTTATATGCTACACTTGATCGTCAGAGTGCAGAGGCATCTCCAACAGTTGTCACAGGTATACTTCAAGTTTGTTCACATAATGCATATGTCTTGATTGATCCAGGTTCTACATATTCTTATGTCACTCCATATTTCGCTATGAGTCTTGGGCTAGAACCTGAATAGTTAAGTGAGTCCTTCTTAGTATCTACTCCAGTTGGTGAGCCGGTGAAAGCAACTAGAGTTTATAATAGTTGCTCAATTTCAGTCCAAGGCCGCAATACCACGGCCGATCTCATACAGCTATAAATGGTGGACTTCGATGTGATCATATGTATAGATTGGCTATCTTCTTGCCATGCCACGTTGGATTGTCATGCCAAGATAGTCAGATTCCAGTTTCCAAATGAAGAAGTCCTAGAACTGAAAGATAGTTCAGCATCTCCAGTGGATCGAACCCGTGCCGATCACACGGTGACTTTATGTATTCATGTTATGTCAGAGTTAATTGGTACTCCCCAAAAAGTAAAGAAACGATATATATATATTTATGTTTAAAGTCTGGAATTTTATTGTTTTAAGTTATTTCAGTTTCTTTAAATATTCTATGTTCTCATGGTTTTATGAGTTACGTGCATTTCAAGTTCCTTTTAAATGTCTCGTTCCCATTTTAGTGTGGGGTCGTTGAGACTCACTGAGTACCGTCGTGGTGTACTGACGTTCTCTTTTGGGAACCTATGTTGTCATATTGCGCAACGTAGGAACCGGTGTTGCAGATACTCAGGCGACAGGCTAGGATTTTTCCCTCACTTCCAGTGCTATTGGTGAGCTCTGCTTTCGTTCGTGGTGTACTTTCTCTTCGAGTCAGCCTTATTTAGTTTTTTATTTCGTCATGAACTAGCCAGGGAGCTCATGTCCTGCGCAGTGCGTCAGTTTATCAGTAGAGGCTTCATAGACAGTCTAGTATTTTGGGTTTGAGGTCCAGTCTTGCATTGTTTTACACGGAAACGTAATTTGACCGTGATATTCTCAAGGATAATATTTTTATAGGATTATTATTATTATTATTATTATTATTATTATTATTATTATTATTATTATTATTATTATTATTATTATTATTATTATTATTATTATTTTTAAGAATATTTATGTTTAAGAGGATTGTTTAAATTGCATGTATTCTCAGGGTTAAGACAGGATAGATCAGTAGAAGTGGTTCGCTCGGTCAAGCTTAGGTACCGGGTGCCGGTCATAGTTCGTTCAGAAAACGGGTTGTGACAAACTTTGTATGAGAGCATCAGGTTTAGAGAGTCCTAGGGGTCTATGAAGCCGTGTCAGTAGAGTCTTATTTATGGGTATGAAGCGCGCCATACTTATGAACAGGAGGCTGCAGATATTTAAAAAAAGTCTCTTCTTCTTCTCACTTTAGATCGTGCAATAGAGCCTCACTGTAAGAAAATTTCTAATGTACTCCCTTTTCCGAATTCGCAGAAATAGCTCATACTCGAAGCTCTAGCATCAACGATCAAGAAACTCCTGAAGAAACTATTGCAGCTATCGCGAGTAATAAGAGAACTAAGAAAACTAAGAAGGGTAGACCTGCTAAGAATGCTCCAGTGCCCCAGGTTGAACAAGATGAAGAGGTAGAGCAAGTTGAGCCTAATGCGCAAAGTAATCATGATCAAGTTCCACCCCCAGCAGCAGTTCCGGCTCCGATGGTTATATCTCTAGAGGTTGGGTATGTGTTAAACGCTGTTGGCAGTACTATAGATATGTTTCAGACTTTCTTAGCCAACCATAACTAGAGGAAAGAGGACAGCCTCGAGTTGTCCAGGGTGGATAAATTTATCAAGTTGAACCCTCCATTGTTTCATGGTAACAAAGTTGATGAAGACCCCATGCTATGGTTAGAGGGTGTCAAGAAAACCCTCCGGGTTATGAAAATTACTGGTAATGATGCTGTTGAATTGGCTGCCTTCCAGCTCAGGGATTTAGCTGGATCCTGGTTTCAGATGTGGGTTAACGAAAGAGCTGAAAATGATAGTCCACCTACTTGGAAAGAATTTGAAGAGGCGTTTATAGCTAACTTCATACCAGAAGAAGATAAGGAAGCTAAAGCTACACAATTCGAGCAGCTCAAGCAAGGGAGTAAAAGTGTACCAGAATATCACATGGAATTCATCACTTTGGCTAAGTTTGCTCCGGACATGGTCAAGACGGATAAAGCAAAGATCCGCAGGTTTGTCAATGGTTTGGGTAGTCACATCAAGGACACCACAGCAGCTGCAGCGGCAGGGATAATGGCTTTCTCTTTAGTTTTGGGGTTTGCTAAGAATTTGGAAAGAGACAAAAAACAAAGAAGGGAAGAAAACGAGTACAATAAGAGGGCCTGCACAACTGGTGGTTATAGTGGTTCAGCCAGTGGAGCAGGAAGAGGTTCCTCTAGTAAGGGGTTTATTTCACCAGCGCCGCTTACTCATCATTCAGTTGGTGGGTCATCTTTCAAAAAGAGTAAGAGCTATGGGAATCAGTCCCTCCAGAATCAGAATTTCAAGGCAAATGCCTCTAAGAGTCAGAGCTGCGTTGGACAACAGTTTTAGCAGAAAGATCCTTGCACTTTATGTGGGCGTGCACATTCAGGGCTGTGTATGATGAGTACCGGGGGTTGTTTCTATTGTCATAAAGAAGGGCATTACAAATCTGAGTGCCTAAAGCTGCAGCAAAATTTTGGTAGGGGAGTAGCACGTCCAGCAGGTTCTTCAGGTACTACTGTTGCACCACCCCAAGCTCGTGGCCCTCAATATCAGGTTGGGCGAGGGGCGGCTAGAGGCTCAGGCTCAGCTAATCAGGGAGGGGGACGACCCCATTTATATGCTATACTTGATCGTCAGAGTGCAGAGGCATCTCCAGCAGTTGTCACAGGTATACTTCAAGTTTGTTCACATAATGCATATGTCTTGATTGATCCAGGTTCTACATATTCTTATGTCACTCCGTATTTCGCTATGAGTCTTGGGCTAGAACCTGAACAGTTAAGTGAGTCCTTCTTAGTATCTACTCCAGTTGGTGAGCCGGTGAAAGCAACTAGAGTTTATAAGAGTTGCTCAATTTCAGTCCAAGTCCGCAATACCACGGCCGATCTCATAGAGCTAGAAATGGTGGACTTCGATGTGATCCTAGGTATGGATTGGCTATCTTCTTGCCATGCCACGTTGGATTGTCGTGCCAAGATAGTGAGATTCCAGTTTCAAAATAAAGAAGTCCTAGAATAGAAGGGTAGTTCTGCATCTCCCGTGGATCGAACCCGTACCGATCACACGGTGAATTTATATATTCATGTTATGTCAGAGTTAATTGGTACTCCCCAAAAAGTAAAGAGACGATATATTTCAGTTTAAAGTTTATATCTATATTTAAAGTTTGGAATTTTATTGTTTTAAGTTATTTCAGTTTCTTTAAGTATTTTATGTTCTCATGGTTTTATGAGTTACGTGCATTTCAAGTTCCTTTTAAATGTCTCGTTCCCGTTTTAGTGGGGGGGGGGGGGGGTCGTTGAGACTCACTGAATACCGCCGTGGTGTACTGACGTTCTCTTTTGGGAACCTATGTTGTCCTACTGCGCAATGTAGGAACCAGTGTTGCAGATACTAAGGCGACAGGCTAGGATTTTCCCCTCACTTCCAGTGCTATTGGTGAGCTCCGCTTTCGTTCGTGGAGTACTTTCTTTTCGATTCAGCCTTATTTAGTTATTTATTTCGTCATGAACTAGCCAGGGAGCTCATGTCCTGCGTAGTGCGTCAGTTTATCAGTAGAGGCTTCATAGACAGTCTAGTATTTTGGGTTTCAGGTCCAGTCTTGCATTGTTTTACATGGAAACGTTATTTGACCGTGATATTCTCAAGGATAATATTTTTATAAGATTATTATTATTATTATTATTATTATTATTGTTATTATTATTATTATTATTATTATTATTATTATTATTATTATTATTATTATTATTATTATTATTATTATTATTATTATTATTATTATTATTATTATTATTTTTAAGAATATTTATGTTTAAGAGGATTGTTTAAATTGCATGTATTCTCAGGGTTAAGACAGGATAGATAAGTACAAGTGGTTCGCTCGGTCAAGCTTAGGTACCGGGTGCCGGTCATAGCTCGTTCAGAAAAAGGGTCGTGACAATACCCCTCCTTACATTATAATGTACATCAAACGTGTCATACTGAATTCGGTTATTCTCAGGGAATAAAACTCTTTACTTTCTTGTCTATTATTTCCTCTCTATTTACTTACTTTTTCATTGTATTGTACTGTATTGCTTGTGATCCTTCCATAAATTTAATTATTTAACCTAGACGTACAGTTTTAGGCATAAACAGTTTGGTGCCCATCGTGGAGCCCATGCAATTGTAGGTATTCTACGAGGAAATGGCGCAGTCATGTCAAACAGTAGTAGCCACGTGGCATGGGATTCCAGTATCAAGATCCAACAGATGATTCATAACTCAGCCGACACGGCTGAAATTATGAACAAATATCTCATATCAACGTCCTTTTATTCGCTGTCATGGCCGGAATCCCGTTGAGATACCGCGCCTTATAGTGATGCAGACGAGGCGATACTGGTGACCCAAGGGCCCCAGAAGTCCGTCAACATGATTTTCGGGTGGCCCAGAGTTAGTAGCACCAAAACCAGAACAATTGTGGTCTGTGAGGCCCATCATGAAATAACTAAGAAACCTCGTATTAACGCCATTGAGTTCGATAATAAAGACTCATGGCGAGTTCTTTACCCCCATTACGATGCCTTGATAATTACCTTGCAGGTACATGACGCTCAGGTCAAACGCGTATTGGTAGATCCAGGCAGCGCAATGAACATCATTCATTGGGAGGTCATCTACCAGATAGAGGTCTAGAACTAGATAATTTCCAGTCCATACACCATAACCAGCTTTAACAACTCCAGCGGGAAGTCTATAGGAGAAATACTCCTTCAGGTACACCTACCAGGGGCATCAAGGGTAACGTCCTTCCAAGTAATGACATGTGATCTCTTATATAACATTATCTTAGGAAGACCCTGGATTAACGAAGTACGCGCGGTGCTGTCTATACTTTATCAGATCCTTAAATAGCCGACTCTTTGGGGAGTAAGAGAGATTCGAGGGGAGGGGAGCAGAAACTATCCCGAAGCTGTTATGTAACTGCCGTGACATGAGCGGTCAAGAAGGAAACGAAGAACTAGAAGAAGAAATTGGACAAGTTGCTTGGTTCTTGTCTAATGACTAACATACATTTTAGGTTCGGAGCTCATGAAGCAACTGGATCCCGAGAGCCGACCATCACGCCCCTAGACCTGCAAGAAGAAGAGAAGCCCATCAAGGCTACGGTCGACAACCTTGATCCGGTGATTTTCGATGAGAGGTTCCCAGATAAGAAATTTTATGTGGGGTGCAAACTCTCAGCCGAAGCCAAACAAGAATACGCTAACTTCCTGCGCACTCGGTCGGGCACATTTTCCTGGACACACACTGACACGACTGGAATATCAACTAGCATCATTACACATAATTTAAATATTAACCCCGACTTCAAGCCGGTCAAGCAAAATAAATAAATGATCAGCCGTGAAAAGGGGTTGGCAGTGCACAAGGAAGTTCAGAAGCTATTAAACAACGATTCCATTCGCGAGGTTCACTACCCCAATCGGCTATCCAACATTGTGGTGGTCCCAAAGAAGAATGGGAAGTGGAGAATGTGCATCGACTTCACAGGCTTGAATAAAGTATGCCCAAAGGACTCATTCCCACTGCCTAACATTGATCAACTCATCAATTCAATGGAAGGTCATGAGGCTCTAAGTATTCTGGATGCATACTCGGGATATAATCAGATCCTCATGAATCGAGATGGTCAAGAGAAGACTTCTTTCATCACAGACATGGGGACTTATTGTTATAGGGTAATGCCTTTCGGTTTGAAAATACAGGAACAACCTACAAGAAGTTAGTGAACCTAATGTTTAAGGAGCAGATTGGCAAGAATATGGAGGTTTGTATCGACGACATGTTGGTTAAGTCAGAATTTTCCAAGGACCACATCAGCCACGTAGAGATAGCATTCGACATCTTGGACAAGTTCGGTATAAAGCTCAACCTAGAGAAGTGTGCCTTTTGCGTATCCTCCAGAATGTTTCTTGGGTTCATTATCTTCAATAAGGGCATAGAAGCAAATCCTGCGAAAATTGAAGCAATTGAGGCTATACTAGAAGTTTTGAAGAGTGAAGTAGAGGTGAAAAGACTCAATGGCCGGATAGCCACACTCAACCGTTTCATCTCACGGTCCTCTGAATGATGTCATCAGTTCTCAACGTCTTGAAGAAAAATAAAAGCTTCGAGTGGACAAAGCAGTGTAGCAAGGCGCTTCATGAGCTAAAGCAATATCTGGCCAATCCCCCATTGGTAACAAAGCCGCGCGAGGGCGAGTCGTTATTGTTGTACTTTGCGGTGTCCGAAGTCGCTGTCAGTGCTGTTTTGGTACGTGGAGAGAAGGAGGTGAAATCGCCAATATACTATTGACACGGCCCGAAATCCGGCTAGGCCGTGCGGGCACCCGACATCCTTCCCTAGACCCGTCGGGCGGACCCTTACCAATTAAATTAGGAAAATAAATATAACAATTCATAAATAAAGACAAAACATAAAAAAATACAGACATATTGATACCTCTAAGCTGTACAAAAGAAATTACAGCTGACTACCCAACATACTAGGTTTAGGGCTATCCAGACTAGACATCTAAGAGTACAAAAGAAGACAGATACTTCCTGAAGGGAGCAAAATGCAACTGAAATGATAACCAATAAACTGATGGCCATCCGGAGTAAAAGCTGGCTCACCCTGACAGCTGAAGTCGTCTTCGCTCCTTCACAACGTGGCGAACTCAATCCTGGAGCGAACCTGCCGAAATGAAATAGATAGACAAGAAACAAACAACAAATAAGGGTGAGTCAAAAGGACTCAATAAGTTGGGCAGACTAGCCACCTCAAGGAATAGGATAGCTAGCTAGGGAGAAGAAATATATAAACCAAATTCCTCTTATTTAAATTATGAAAAGGCAGAGCCAGATAATAACTAGAAGCACGTATGGAATCACAAACTCATTAACAACCAGTAACGTAAGATAGCCAGAACATATAGGTATCCCGAACATATCAACAAACAGAAATACATCTTGTTACGGCGTGCAACCCGATCCATATAATTATCCTGTTTCGGCGTGCAACCCGATCCATATATTCATACCGTCGTGGCGTACAAACCTATCCATATATTTATACCGTTGCGGCGTGCAACCCGATCCATATATTTATACCGTTGCGGCGTGCAACCCGATCCATATATTTATCCTGTTGCGGCGTGCAACCCGATCCCCGCAACCCAGAATACGAGCCAGAAATATATAGGTAAGCTGAGATATGTCCACGACATAGTATACATACTGCATACATAAAACACAACACAATACACACAATAGTCAGTATGCGGTGCAATGAGATGGGATGAATGCGGTACGATGCAATGCAATCACATATGCCTGAAACCTATCTCCGACGCGGGACTCTCATCATCTACCAGGAGATATATGCAATAATGACCATTCACCGGCTCGGGACTCTCATCGATTACCGGGAAGTATATGCAATGATGACCCTTCACCGGCTCGGGACTCTCATCGATTACCGGGAAGTATATGCAATGATGACCCTTCACCGGCTCGGGACTCTCATCGATTATCGGGAAGTATATGCAATAATGGCCTTTCGCTGGTGCGGGACTCTCATCGCCAACCGGGAAGTATATGCAATAATGACCCTTCGCCGGTGCGGGACTCTCATCGCAAACCGGGAAGTATATGCAATAATGACCTTTCGCCGGTGCGGGACTCTCATCGCCAACCGGGAAGTATATGCAATAATGACCCTTCGCCTGTGCGGGACTCTCATCGCCAACCGGGAAGTATATGCAATGCTCAAAACCAGAGTGCAATGCTCATATGTTCAATGCAATACCAACGACAGGGCATAACATATAATATACAATGTAAATTCAAAGCTAAGGCGTAACGAGTATGCCTATCGGCAGCTACACACGTAAGGAAACACGTGGTAGAAAATCCACGAGGCCAAATGCCTCCAAAGAAATGGATACAAACACTTACCTCGTTCCATTATTGGGGTCCGTTTGGCCCTTTAAACTATTAATTGAACTTACTAAAACGATGTCTAATATTCCAAATTTTACCGTTAAAACATATTCAAACACACGTAATAAACTCAAATAATATATTAGGATCATTACCTGAATGTTTCAGGGTGAAAATTCTACTTTTCTCCGGCCCCTTTTCTCATTTTCTGGTATTTTTTTCTCCTGCCCGTCATTTCATTTTCTCTCTGTTTACTTCTGTTTCTATATACTAAGCCATCGAAGTCCTTAGCTTTAGCTAAAGTCCAACCCACCGTTTTCTTTCTTTTTTTTGTTTTTTCCTTATTTTGTCTTTTCCCTTTTTTTTTCTTTTTTTTCCTTTAAAATTCGCTGCTACGGTAAAAATTAAAACGGTACCCTACGATATTCGAAATAATTCCAACTTTTGCATACCAGATATACAAAATATATGTAATATACTCGCGAAGGCGGATCTCAAATTGGACTCCCGAAACTCAAGATGCGAATTTAAATAGAAAAAGTCAAATTATTTAACTTTCGGTATTTTAGCGGAAACTAGCCGAACAACATCGAAATTCACATTCAAAAGTTCGTCAAAGTCAGAAATAATCATACGAACCTAACGGCGCTTTCGGATTTCGAATCGGAGCTCATTCGCCAAAACCGAGCTCGAAAATCTCTTTTTAATATTTATCGACGATAAAAACTGAAACCTTCTTCCGATGCCTACCAAACGAGGTTTGATTTAGCTCAAATTTTACAGATAAGTCCCAGTGGATATTACGAACATTTTAAAATTATTGGCACGTCAATCGGAGTCCTAACTTCCGAAACGACTAACCGAGGTCGTTTCATTCTCCTCCACTTAAACTCTCGTTCGTCCTCGAACGAGCCTAAGTCTAAAGAAAAATTTGTGCGGATAACAAGAGAACTTGCACGACCTTCATGAGCTACTTCACGGGCATTATTTCCTGATTACAGGATCAGAATTATAACACGCATATCGAACTTTTGGAATAAAATATATCTTGATGATATCCTCACATCGTTGCCCAGCTTATTCTGACTAAGCTGATCCTTCCTCGATCACGAGAGGAGAGTTCTTATATTTTTAAAACAAAGATACACGAAACTCTGGATGGATTAACATGATTCTGCCGATAAATCACCTCGTCGATATACTTTACGATATAGAACAAGTCGATGGAACTAAGAATTAGCTTACGCTTCAGCAACGCCTTAGAGATTTATTATTATAATTCGGTATCAATTGGAGGAAGACTCCTCCACTTAGAGCATAAACTCATACAACCATTTGAATAGGAATAACCATCCTCTCACAGTCTTTCTGGACTAAAGATTTAGCTAAAAGCTGAACGTAGGCAGACCTAAGCTACTAACTACCCTTTCGAGTTGCCAAACAGCTGCAACTCTTGAGTTCACAACTCTATACCTTTGCCATAAGCACCACCGCCTGATGGATGGTAATTCTATATAAAAATTTTGGCAGAGTTTCCCCTGAAACTGGATGATCCGCAAAAACAGAACCAGCGCTATACTATACATGGGAATGGATACCCGGATAAACTGATATCCGAAACAATAATATGCTTACCCGGCTACAATAACACGTACTCTGGCTCAACACAGGGAACGTCACAAGAGGCTACTGACCGCCCAAGCTCACCAGTACTGAACAAAGAAGAGATAGAAATGGACTGAGGATAGAAATTATTAGAGCTTTAGGAAGCTTATCTTCTTATTTGCTTAGCTACCAGAGCTAGACTACTTCCGAGTCAGGCTAACCGAAGAATCGCAATTGAAGAAATAGACATTAAATGAGCTTTATGGAACAAAATGTATGTCAATTTAACCTTCTCATAAGAAGGAAACTCTGACAATTTGCAAGAAAACTCTTTTATAACCCAGATAAGCTCATGAGATAACATGACTGTACTAGCATTTTGAACCAAAAGGAAATACGTAGATTGAATATAGCCTACTAACCACTTTACACCGGAAGAAACAATGCCTCTCTGATGGTGATGAACTAGAATTCAATCATCCAACCAACACGGAATTCCGAGAAGAGAGGTAAACAAATTTGACATAATAATAGAAGGTGGCACGACAAGATGCCAAGCAGACAATACCGATACTCACTCTCAGATCTATCACATTTAAACCAGATAAACTAGTAGGGTCATCATAAATGCCAGGAATAAATAGTATCAGAAGCTCACCCCTCTACCGCAACCGATTCTTAATAGAAACGACATCAAAAGAAACCATGGAAACATGATAGGACACCCCATTTCTGAATCGATCGGAAGAATCAAATCTTACTCACATTTGAGGAAAGAAGAAATACTTGGGTCTACTACATCGGATGCCTCAGCATCCTGCCAGACTAGCAGTTCATAGAACTGCCTCTGCAGCTGCGCTAAGCAACTACTCTTATAATCACCTTCTGAAGAACCGCTACTACCACGCTCTCGACCTCTATCGAATGAGGGCATATCTCTGGTTGATTAAGATTTAAAAGAAATTCCCCACGACTATCCAAGTACCTGATGACGAGAGAAAAGACGACTGCCTGCTTGCCGGAGTAAGGAAAAACTCCTCAAAGAATAACCAGACTCATGACAATGATAACACCCTTTTTGGTAAAAATGAAAATTGGACAGATTGTTGATAGTTGTAAAGAAAAGACTGAATCTGATCTTGACGAGCTACTGGCGCACTCTAAGAATCACATTCTACAAGCTGAGATAACTTGGCAAGTAACCTCCCAAAATAATCAAAACTCTTACCTCCAAAGGAGGTATGGTGCCCACCAAGGCCGTAGGATCTCTTGCTCTCCCGCTCTAACTCTTCCCGCTCTAACTTATTGTATGCCTAATACCTCTGAGCATTATCAACAACAACATCAAATGAAGTCCCAACCTCAATTTTTCGAGTCATCTGGGATCTCAAGGAAGGAGAAAGGTCACCAATAAATTCTTGAACATTCTCGAAAGGTTCATGGACTAGTTCTAATACTTATCCAGCCATCCAAAAAAAATTTAATCTCATATTCTAAAATCCGACAAGCTACCCTATCCAATCCACTCAAACTGGCAACACGTTTTATCTCGCTCGCTACTCGAAAGGAACTTTTCCACGAATCTAGAAGAAAGAATCGATCCAAGTTAGCTAATAAGAGAGCGGTTCACCAATTCAAGGCTGGACCCCTGAAACTGGAAAGCAGAATAATCAACACCATACCGCTCGATATAATCAAGAGCCTGAAGGGTACGCTGACATCATTTTATTTTAAAAAAACTTACACAGGGATTATCTAATGCATTGCTTGGGAATATCGGGATGTTCAACAGCGTAAAACAATGCAACCTCTTTGAGCACTCGGACCCAATAATTACCTCAGTTACCTAACCAGCCAGAAAAACTGGAGGCACAACACATGCTACCTCCAGAACATAATTTACTGCGGCAATATTAAGAACTGCAATAGGAGCTCCCTGAGACCGAACATCTGCATATGCGGCAACCTGATAAGCTGCCTAGCGAATAATAGGTTCTTACGGTATCTGCATCGCCAAGATTCTCGTAAAAGCATCGTAGAGAGCCAAGGGAACCACAAGGTCCTGCTCCCTTGCCTATCGCGAGCTCGTACAGCTGGGACCTCCGTAACTAGGTCGTCAGCATGATAAAAAAAATAACTCTCGGGGCTTCGTCAGTGCTAGCCCCACGCTAGACTGCTTCGTCTTGAACTCATACCGTTTGCTATTTTGTCGCACGAGGGTTCACAATTACCACAAAGGAATTAACAAAAATACTTTTGCATCCTAGACCGATGCACGATCAGAAAACAAGGAAGTGAAACTTCCTAAATGCCATCATAGCCTCTCGTAGATAAGTACGGACGTCTACGTACCCATCAGCGAGACTCTACTAGACACTGTCTTAGTCTGGATAGACTCTAAATCGGGCTCTGATACAAACTGACACGACCCAAAATCCGGCTAGGCCGTGCGGGCACCCGACATCCTTCCCTAGACCCGTCGGGCCGGACCCTTACCAATTAAATTAGGAAAATAAATATAACAATTCATAAATAAAGACAAAACTTAAAAAAATACAGACATATTGATACCTCTAAGCTGTACAAAAGAAATTACAACTGACTACCCAACATACTAGGTTTAGGGCTATCCAGACTAGACATCTAAGAGTACAAAAGAAGACAGATACCTCCTGAAGGGAGCAAAATGCAACTGAAATGATAACCAATAAACTGGTGGCCATCCGGAATAAAAGCTGGCTCACACTGACAGCTGAAGTCGTCTTCGCTCCTTCACAACGTGGCGAACTCAATCCTGGAGCGAACCTGCCGAAACGAAATAGATAGAAAAGAAACAAACAACAAACAAGGGTGAGTCAAAAGGACTCAATAAATGGGGCAGACTAGCCACCTCAAGGAATAGGATAGCTAGCCAGGGAGAAGAAACATATAAACCAAATTCCTCTTATTTAAATTATGAAAAGGCAGAGCCAGATAATAACTAGAAGCACGTATGGAATCACAAACTCATTAATAACCGGTAACGTAAGATAGCCAGAACATATAGGTATCCCGAACATATCAACAATCAGAAATACATCCTGTTACTGCGTGCAACCCGATCCATATAATTATCCTGTTGCGGCGTGCAACCCTATCCATATATTCATACCGTCGTGGCGTACAAACCTATCCATATATTTCTACCATCGCGGCGTGCAACCCGATCCATATATTTATACCGTTGCGGCGTGCAACCGGATCCACATATTTATACCGTTGCAGCGCGCAACCCGATCCATATATTCATCCTGTTGCGGCGTGCAACCCGATCCCCGCAACCCAGAATACGAGCCAGAAATATATAGGTAAGCAGAGATATGTCCACGACATAGTATACATACTGCATACATAAAACACAACACAATACACACAATAGTCAGTATGCGATGCAATGAGATGGGATGAATGCGGTACGATGCAATGCAATCACATATGCCTGAAACCTATCTCCGGCGCGGGACTCTCATCTTCTACCAGGAGATATATGCAATAATGGCCCTTCACCGACTCGGGACTCTCATCGATTACCGGGAAGTATATGCAATGATGACCCTTCACCGGCTCGGGACTCTCATCGATTACCGGGAAGTATATGCAATAATGACTCTTCACCGGCTCGAGACTCTAATCGATTACCGGGAAGTATATGCAATGATGACCCTTCACCGTCTCGGGACTCTCATCGAGTACCGGGAAGTATATGCAATGATGACCCTTCACCGGCTCGGGACTCTCATCGATTTTCGGGAAGTATATGCAATGATGACCCTTCACCGACTCGGGGACTCTCATCGATTACTGGGAAGTATATGCAATGATGATCCTTCGCCGGTGCGGGACTCTCATCGCCAACCGGGAAGTATATGCAATAATGACCCTTCGCCGGTGCGGGACTCTCATCGCCAACCGGGAAGTATATGCAATAATGACCCTTCGCCGGTGCGGGTCTCTCATCGTCAACCGGGAAGTATATGCAATGCTCAAAACCAGAGTGCAATGCTCATATGTTCAATGCAATACCAACGACAGGGCATAACATATAATATACAATGTAAATTCAAAGCTAAGGCGTAATGAGTACGTCTATCGGCAGCTACACACGTAAGGAAACACGTGGTAGAAAATCCACGAGGCCAAATGCCTCCAAAGAAATGGATACAAACACTTACCTCGTTCCAAAGTTAGCACAGCCACTCAATAACTGCTTTGTCTTTTGGATTCATTGCCAAATAATCCCACTGTATTCAATAAGCAGAAAAAATATATCAAATAAGGCTAAAGACTTCATTCCCCACATCTTAGGGCAATCCAGGTAGGAACATGATACCCTATTCGCATACGCAATACGCAAGCCAGACCTATATACAGGGTTTAAGGTCACATAACCAAACCCCAAATAATTTACATTTATATGTTGCCCATAACTCACTGAGTACGAATATATAATCATTTCCATTACCGGGGTCCATTTAACCCTTTAAACTATTAATTGAACTTATTAAAACGATGTCTAATATTCCAAATTTTACCGTTAAAACATATTCAAACACACGTAATAAACTCAAATAATATATTAGGATCATTACCTGAATGTTTCAGGGTGAAAATTCTACTTTTCTCCGGTCCCTTTTCTCATTTTCTGGCATTTTTTTCTCCTGCCCGTCATTTCATTTTCTCTCTGTTTACTTCTGTTTCTATATGCTAAGCCATCGAAGTCCTTAGCTTTAGCTAAAGACCAACCCACCGTTTTCTTTCTTTTTTTTGTTTTTTCCTTATTTTGTCTTTTCCCTTTTTTTTTTTCTTTTTTTCCTTTAAAATTTGTTGCTACGGTAAAAATTAAAACGGAACCCTACGATATTCGAAATAATTTCAACTTTTGCATACCAGATATACAAAATATATGTAATATACTCGCAAAGGCGGATCTCAAATTGGACTCCCGAAACTCAAGATGCGAATTTAAATAGAAAAAGTCAAATTATTTAAGTTTCGGCATTTTAGCGGAAACTAGCCGAACAACATCGAAATTCACTTTCAAAAGTTCACCAAAGTCAGAAATAATCATACGAACCTAATGGCGCTTTCGGATTTCGAATCGGAGCTCATTCGCCAAAACCGAGCTCGAAAATCTCTTTTTAATATTTATCGACTATAAAAACTGAAACCTTCTTTCGATGCCTACCAAACGAGGTCTGATTTAGCTCAAATTTTATATATAAGTCCCAATGGATATTACGAATATTTTAAAATTATCGGCACGCCAATCGGAGTCCTAACTTCCGAAACGACTAACCGAGGTCGTTTCAACTATGTCAGCAAATCTCTCTTGGATGCAGAAACTAGGTACCGGCATCTGGAGAAACTAGCACTCCCCCTAGCTATGGCACGGAGAAAGCTGCGGCCATATTTTCAAAGTCATACAATTATTTTGGTCTCCTCTTTCTCTTTGCGGACCATTTTTCATAAACTCGAACTCCCGGGTAGGCTAGCAAAATGGTCTGTCGATCATCTATCAGCCACGCACGACCATCAAGTCCCAGGTACTCGCGGACTTCGTTGTCGACTTCAGTACCGACTTAACATCGAAGGCTGAGATAGAGTATGAAATGATGGAGGGTGTTACCCCCGGAGAATGGGTGATCCAAACCGACGGGGCCAAACGTAAAAGGGTCGGGCTTGGTTTAGTGGTCAAATTCCCAACTGAGAACAAATTTTGAAAGGCGATCAGCTGCCCGTCGATGACAAACGATGAAGCAGTAATTCAAGCTTTGGAATTAACTTACATGCTAGGGGCCAGGGAGATCAGTCTCAATAGCGACTCGCAACTGGTCGTCAATCAAGTAACTGGAGACTACGCTGCCAAAGATGCCCGCATGCAGTACTTGGGTAGAGCAGAAAAGCGCTTGAACAATTTGGAAGATCAATCAAATACCAATGGTAGAAAACATGGAGGCTGATGCCTTAGCAAGCCTAGCGGCCACTACAGACATGAGTGCAGACAGCCTATGATCCGTCACTGAGTTAACTTATGCAGACGTCGAGCGCCACGAGGTCAACGTCACGGGATCAGTAAGGGATTGGTTCCACCCGATCATTGAATACATGGATAAGGGAATACTCCCAGCAAACAGAAAGGAAAGCAGAAGGTTGAGGGTTGAAGGAACTCGTTATTTCCTAATCAATGGGGAGTTTTATCACCGGATGTTTAGCTACCCTTTGGCTAAATGTCTAGGATCCTCTCAACTGGATTATCCCATAAGAGAAATTCACGAGAGGCAATGCAGAAACCACTCCGACGGACGATCTCTAGCTCACAAAATAATCAGGGCGGGTTACTTCTAGCGCCAAATGGAAGATGATGCGAGCAAGTTCATCTGTGCATGTGACAGTTGCCAGCGATTTTCTCATATATTTCATCAGCCAGCGGAGCTGTTACATTCAGTAATAGCCCTTAGCCTTTCATAAAATGGGGAATAAATATCGTAGGGACCATGCTTAAAGCACCCTGTGGTGTCAAATTCTTGCTTATCATGACAAACTATTTCACTAAATGGGTTAAGGCGGCAACGTATGCTCGAATCCGGGAGTAGGAGGTAATACAGTTTATATGGAGGAACATCATGTGCCGCTTCGGCATCCCCAGAAATCACTTGCGACAATGGACCTCAATTCGTGGGCGATAAGCTCACTGTTTTCCTGGAAGAATGGGAGATAAATAGAATAACCTCAACACCATACCATCCTTCATCCAATGGCCAAGCTGAGTCTTCAAACATAACAATCGTTGAAAGCCTGAAGAAGCGACTCAAGGAAGCCAAGGAAAAGTGGCCGGAGGAACTGCCAGGAGTTTTTTGGGCTTACCGCACTACATCCAAGGCCAGCACGGGGGAAACTCCACTCTTGTTAACATACGGGACAGAAGCAATGATCCTCTTAGAGACCTGAGAATCTAGCCTGCGACAGTCGTTTGTCGAGGAAGAATCAAACAATGAGGTTTTGAAAGCTTCACTCGATACCTTGGACGAATGACAGGATATAGCGGCCATACTCCTCACAGCCCAGAAGCAACGGGTGGAGCAGTACTACAATGCGCGGGCTAACCTACGTTCCTTCAACATAGGAGATCTTGTCCTTCACAAAGTCACTCAAAGCACCAAGGAGGTTAGCGCAGGCAAGTTAGCTCCAAATTGGGAAGGACCTTATAGAGTCCGAGGCATAGCTGGAAAAGATGTGTATGCTCTTAAGGACATGAAAGGAACAGTCATTCCAAACAGTTGGAACATCTCATGGCTTAAAAAGTAATATTCTTGAAACGCCAACAAAGCCACATACTCGAAACATGTATTTTCTCCTTTCTTGTTTCTTTAATTATTATCATTGTTTCATAACATGCCCTTAGCCCCGTTCTTTGTGTTTCATATGGCTCAGTGCCCTATTTATCGATAAAACTACTATTTTACTTAGTTAGTTTTACGATTAAAATTCTGATCCATCTACGATCCAAATATTCATTAGCCTCGCCCTGACCTAAATTGAAGTAATACACCCATTTTTTTGCAATAAAAAGTAGGGTAAACTATTCGCTTAGAGCTAGATTACGTCTAGCTTAGCCACCAGGGATTATTCGTAAGTTTAACTCGTCAATTCAACAAATTACACGTACATGTCGTGGGAACGCCCACGCAGCATAATGCTAGAAAGTCTTAAAATACTCGAGTCTACAAGCATCGACATTCTGTTTCGAAACACAAAAATGTCCCATACTTACACGGGCTAAATTCGTCCCATTATGGGCGCAAAACAGCCGTCTATCGCAGGCGCAATATAAGCCCTCAATCACTAATGCAAATGAAGCGCTCCTCAGTACGCACGCCCGTCTTTTAAAGACACTAGCCCAGAAAGGCATACAAAATATGCTGCTTAACTATACAAGTACATATAAAAATATTAATGGATGACTGCTTATTTAATAACAAACAGCCCGTAGGTTAATAATATACAATTAGTTCTTCCAGTATACAATATTGTTCATGTCAATTATAAAATAAAAATGGAAAGGGAAGGCTAAACATTATAAGTTCCTCCGAATTTTCACGGCCAGACTCTTTGTCTGGATTGTAGCTCTTGCATCAAAGTTGCTCTTGGCACATGGAAGGCAGAATTTCCAACTTGGTACCCCAAGCAGCTACATCTTTGTAACGCTGTGCCACGTGAGTTAGAAAGTCAGTTCAATTGAGGAATCCCTCAGTAGAACGGCGGAGGGAGCAGAATGCGGTCCGAGACTTCACTTGGATTCACTTTGAGAGACTCTAATGAGGAACCCTTGATGGCCATGGGAACACCATGTTCCCCTCTTCCCCGGATGATTGGAAGCAGATGTAATTCCCGAAGCTGCAGAACAGGGCAGAGCTATACAGCCACCCTGAACGCTGCGGGTATGGAGAATGTTCTCAGATATAAACCGTCTGAAAAAAGAGAGGATATCCAAGGGACTCACTCCTCGTTCAAATGGAGTTACTTCCAGGACAATGACCTTAGACAACCAAAAGATGAGCAGATGCAGAAGCCCGGCTGGGTTGGCATTCTGCTGGTGAACCCCGCATGATAAGAGGAAGATCACATCAACTGCCGTGTTAGAAGAAGAGCGCACCGTAATCAGTGCACATACCACGATGAAGACATTCCGAAGAACATCATTAGAATCTCGATCAAACTTCATGACTCAGGGGACTCTGTTCATCCAATCACGGATGAAGGAAAGGAAGAAGAAAACTACAGATAATCTTTTTCTTACAGTTTTCTCATGTACCATCCATTCAGATTGGAGGATTTTTTTTCTAGGAATATCAAACCAGGATCAAAGGAAAATATATTTGAAGATAGAAGAGCCATTCTTTCATATGGAAGTTTTGAAGAGATGGAGTATTTTTTTGAGGAAGATTTGTGATTCCACCACTATCACGAAGCCCCTATTTAAAAGAACGGATCATGAAATGGTCAAGCGTAATTATGGCTTGAGATATGAAACGATTCGGCGCAACAAAAAACATTCTTGGAAAGGTGCATGGAATCAACATCAACAAATCAGATGAAGACACACGGAGTTCTCGAATAATTTAGGATCATTCTTGGTCAAAGAGACTGCGAGTTTCAAGGAGTCAGTGAGATATCTTTCACATCCGTCTTGTATACCGCTTTCACTTCCTGACCGCTTATGTCAGCACTCAGCAAGTGGAGGGACTGACTGTTTAGGGAAAAATATGCCACCTAGACTTATCTTGTAAGTCACCGGGCATAGAGGATACACACCTGTTCTACAAGTTATTAACGTTTAGGCGGTATGGGCGTAGGCAAGGAATATATCCCACCACCTTAGGTTTATAGTCTCCTAGTTAGGGTTTCGTATATACCACCGCCTTGAGTTTATAAGCCCATGGCCTTTATTAGTCTTTGTATTTTACCATAATTAGGACTGGGTAATCTCTACTATAAATATCCCTCCTTACATTGTATTGTATATCAAGCGATTCATACCGAATCTAGCTATTCTCTGATGAATGCAAGAGGGGGTGAATTGTTTAAACTTATAATTTTAGTCGACTGATCAAGTTATTAGTTGACTTAGGTGATAACCAATATACAGTGCAAAATTAAAGGCAGTAAATAAAAAAGGAACGACACAGAGTTTTATACTGGTTCAGAACCAAATGGTTCCTAATCCAGTCCCCTTGGGTCACAAGGGAGTTATCTCTCTTCAAGCTCTTGTAGAATACGAATACAATTATGGTTTGTCGTTAACCAAAAACGTCTCTTCACAGGTGGTTTTATTCCTTCGCTCACCACTAACGACCTTGTATGATTTATAGCTAATCAAACCAACTTCAGTGACACAACTATTACCTCACTACAAGATTTCTCGTTCTTTTCTGTGACTCACTCGTAGACACTTAGGAATACAGTGCTTGAAAGTAAAAGAATTAGAGAGAGTAGATTGTAATTAGAAGCGTGAGTTAATCTTCAGAGACTCTAGTATAAATAGTGAATCATCAGTGAAGTCCGTTGATGAGGATATGTGGCAGATCTGCATGCGATATTGAATGGAGATGTGATTGACTTGAATCGAGGAGTAGAGAGATTGACCCAAGAGATTTGATTCTCTAGAGGATATGAATATCTTTTAAGAATAAGGTAAGAGCTGATTTGGGACAAGTCCCACGAAATAAGCGCGCCTCAAATCTCGACTTTCCATAGCTGACTCTCGTAACAAATCAATCAGCGATGTTCCTTTAACTATTGGGATCTTTGCAGAGGTCGTCCTTGTAAGTCCTGCAAGAGGCACATAGGACTTAAGTATCGTATTCTTTTTGTTATAATCAAAACATATATTTTAATTAACTCAACAATCTCTCCCTTTTGGTGATGACAAAAAGTAAAGGAGTATGTGCCAGTATACTTCCCTTTGTCGCTTAGTCGACTCGCCAATCCTGATAGCTGGCTCCCCCTGAGTGAGTGCATCCTGTAATATCAGAAGGTAGAGGTCTCCAGGGACAAGGAGGTTAGTTGACTCCCCCTGAGTGAATGACCCTATATACTGTATACTGCAGACATAATAATACCATAATCACATAGATGCAAGATGTACATGGAGGGAATAAGCATTCAGTCTTTTCTCCCCCTTGGCATCAACAAAAAGGAACAAAAGAGCAAGTCTAAATTATCCTGAATATTACAGACCCAGAGAATTAGTTTAACGAGGAGCAAGAAAATATGTAAGGGTGTTCACAACATTAGCAGTCATCCTGTCCAGCTTGGTTTGAACATCTGTAGACATAGCAGTAATGCGGGCCTGAACATCTGTGGAGACAGCATCAATTCTGGCATGCACCTATCTAATAGCAGCAGCAGAGTCAGTCACAGCAGTGTCTAACTTAAGAGAGAACCTACCAACATCCAGTTTAAGTTCATTGATGTCATCGGAGGCCTTTTCACTCTTGAAGTGCAGGCTAAGTAGCAGGTCACTGAGATCAGCCATTGCATCCTTAAGCTTACCAGAAGGCTGATCAGCAACCGGAGCAAATGGCTTGGATGGACCAGCATGGTCATCAGCCGGTTTGGGAGATTTAGGTTCCTTGCGAACCCAGGAGCCATTGATGCGAACATACCCCATCGATGCAAATGTGCGAGAATTATAACATGCAGTCAAAGAGCAGGTTTTCCAGGCAGAGATGTCAACTCTATAGAAGTGCAGGATACGAGTGATAATGATACCATACGGAAGAGAAGCACATTCATCAACACTTTCAAGCATATATTCAATACTCCAAGCAGCCAAGTCAAGTTTCTTTTTAGTAACCAAGCAGTAAACAATTAAAGTGTCACGTTGTGAGAGGGAACTAAGAGAACCAGTTCGGGGAAGCAGAGTAATACCAACAATATGGGCCAGAACACGAATTTCAAAGGAGAGGTCTAAGGGACCAAGTTGTCCCTCAGGAACATCAGACTTATCACATAAAAAGGTTTTGGCTTGGTCAAAAGAGACCTCAAAATCAGCAGGCCATGAAATTTTAAAGAACTCAGAATAGCCAGAAAACTTACAACCCAAAATGCGGCATAGAATGGCCTTGGTGACAACAATGCGAGTATTCAGAACCATCGTCTCAAAACCACCGGAGGAACAAGGACGAAGATTTACATAAAAGAGCCTTACCAGATCCTCGGGAATGTCAATGGGTTCAGTAGAGAAGAAGTTGGACCAGTCTTGAGCATCAAACCATGGATTGAGAGTGCAATTGAGAGATTCCATAGCATCCATGTCAACAAGTCTGCCGTGAGCCAGAGGTTTATCCTTGATAGCGGCAAGCTTTTCACAAGCAGAGACATCCCAAAAATCCAGAGTTTCATCTAAATCAGCAAGGGAGAACTCCTTCTTGGGTCTTTTGACACACTCTTCATCAAGAGACTGCATGGGTCTTTTGCCAGATTTCTTTGAGAGATTAGGGTTTCTTTCAGGGCTTTGATAATTGGACATAGTATTTTCGGAATGGTCAGAATCCACTTGTACCGGAGTGGTGGAGGCAGTTGGTAACTTTGATTTGGTGCGCTGACTCCGACGAGCAGAGAAGGAAGTTTTCCTGACCATTTTGATGGTGAAGGTTTGAAGAATGGGTGAGAAGATGAAAGGAATGAGAATGGGGAGAGTTAAAAAGGTTGATGAAAACGGAAGAGGTGTCGTGTGAGGGAAAGGAAGTGAAAAGACGTGAGGTACTGATGGAAGTGAAAGGACGCAGTGTAGAGTCTTGGAACTCGGTTCCACACCGCCTGACACCTTTTCAAACTAAAGACAAGAAAGGTAATAATGACATGGAAAAGGTAAAAAGCAATAATGACAATTAAATAGACATAAAATAGTAGAGTCCTGAATATGGTAAAATAATAAAACAAATTAGGGCCAATTTTATAGGGTATCATAACGAGATTAACGAGGATCAGTGATAATTCCAAGCAAGTCACGTAGGGCACAAAATCTTTCTTCTAAGAGAGGTTTACTAAAAATATCAGCCAATTGAAAATCGGTGCTCACGAATGCAATATCAACATCACCATCCTGAACATGATCCCTAATGAAATGATAACTGACATCTATATGCTTTGTCCTAGGATGATCAACAGGGTTGTAGGATAATTCAATAGCACTAGTGTTATCACATAGCATAGGAATATGTTTGAAAAATAAATCATAATCAGATAATTGCTTGCCCATCCAGAGGAGTTGAGTGCAGCAATGTCCTAGAGCGACATATTCCGATTCAGCAGTTGAAAGGGCAGTGCAATCCTGTTTCTTACTGTGCCATGATACAAGGGATTTCCCATGAAAGAAACTCGCACCACTGGTGCTTTTTCTATCAACTCTATCACCTGCACAGTCAGCGTCTGAAAATCCAATGAGATCAAAGAAATTCGTGCATGGGTACCACAAGCCATAGTTAACTGTTCCAACTAGATATCTAAGAATTCTTTTGACTGCAGTAAGATGGGACACTTTAGGAGCTGACTGAAAGCGAGCACATTTACAAACTGAAAGCATAATATCTGGTCGGCTAGCAGTTAAGTAAAGTAATGATCCAATCATACCTCGATAGAGGGAAGCATTGATACTCGTACCTTTGGAGTCACTTACCAGATGAGTAGCAGGACTCATGGGAGTTTGAGCAGAGTTTGCATCATGCATGCCAAATTTAAGAATGAGTTCCTTAGTATATTTAGATTGACAGATGAAGATGCCATCTTCGTACTATTTGATTTGAAGTCCTAGGAAGAACGTAAGTTCGCCCATCATACTCATTTCAAACTCTCCCTGCATTAGCACTTCAAAATTCTTGCACAACTCTGGATTAGTGCTACCAAAAATGATATCATCCACATAAATTTGTATAATGAGAATATCAGCATATGTTTTCTGAATAAATAAGGTTTTGTCACTTTTGCCTCTTGAAAAACCATGTGATAATAAGAAGGAGCTGAGTCTTTCATACCAAGCTCTAGGGGCTTGTTTGAGACCATAAAGGGCTTTGAATAGCTTGAAAACATGATGAGGGTAGTCAGAATTTTCAAAATCTGGAGGTTGCCTAACAAAGACTTCTTCTTTAATAAAGCCATTTAAGAAAGCACTTTTAATATCCATTTGAAATAGTTTAAATCGTTTGAAGGAAGCAAAAGCTAAAAACATACGAATAGATTCAAGTCTAGCAACAGGGGCAAATGTCTCGTCGTAGTTGACTCCCTCCGTTTGAGAGTATCCTTGAGCCACTAGACGAGCCTTGTTTCTTACCACCTTACCTTCTTCATTTAGCTTGTTTCGAAACACCCATTTTGTGCCAATGACTGATTTTCCCTTGGGTTTGGGAACAAGCTTCCATACCTGATTTTTCTCAAATTGATCGAGCTCCTCTTTCATTGCAAGGACCGAAGATTCATCTTGAAGGGCTTCGTTTATCTTCTTTGGCTCAATCTGTGAGATGAAAGCAAAATTAGATTTAAGAGAGTTTCTCATTTTCATACCTTCTCGTGGATCTCCAATGATGTATTTTTGGGGATAGTCAGGATCACTTCTCCATTCATTTGGTACCACAACTTACAGTTCTTTGAGGTTTGTGAGAGTAGTTGACTCAGGCTGTTCTGGGATGGAATCTGACTCCTTAACTTCTTGAACTTTTAGGTTTGGAGGCTTAGAGGTGGTGATTGTGATCTCTGGGGGTGTCGATTGAGTCCGGTGGACTTCTTCTTCATCTGCATCACTACCTTTCTCGACATGGGTCAAAGACTCATCAAAAACAACATGCATAGACTCTTCAACAGATAATGTCCTTTTATTAAACACTCTGTAAGACCTACTGGTGGTAGAGTATCCTAAGAATATACCCTCGTCACTACGAGGATCAAATTTGCCAAGATTATCTTTGCCATTGTTATGAATAAAGCATTTACATCCAAAGGGGTGAAAATAACTGATGTTAGGTGTTTTACCTTTCCAAAGGTCATAGGGGGTCTTATGAAGGATAGGACGAATAAGGCACCTATTTAGAATATGACAAGCAGTACTTACAGCTTCAGCCCAAAACTGATTAGGAAGAGAATGTTCAACTAACATGGTTCTGGCCATGTCTTGAAGAGTGCGATTCTTTCTTTCTACAACTCCATTTTGCAGAGGGGTTCGAGATGAAGAAAAGTTGTGAGTGAACCCTTGAGAATTGTAGTACTCTTCAAATACTTTGCTTTCGAACTGTCCTCCATGATCACTTCTGATGGTGGAATACTAGCATGACCTAACTTCTTATGCCATGTCCAGGGGTCATTTGTAATAGATGCAAGGCACAAATGTTTACCTGTTGAAGCATTACCGTTGTTTAGAACATAAATATTGTTTTCTCTAGAACCAGAGAGAACAACCTTACCTTTGTTGTTGTGAATGATGCATCTGCTAGATTCAAATTTTACCTTGTACCCACCATCACATAGTTGACTGATGCTTAGAAGATTGTGCTTGAGTCCATCAACCAGGAATGCTTCTTTGATATCACAAGAGGGGCTCAAAGAGATGATTCCAATGCCAACAATCTTTCCTTTGGCATCTCCTCCAAATTTAACAGATCCTCCATCAATTCTTGTTATAGACTTGAATAGCTTTTTGTTACCGGTCATGTGTCGGGAGCATCCACTATCAAGAAACCATTTTCCCATCTTCACTGTCTTTTTGTGGTGTCCCTGCAAAACAAAGTTTTTAAGCATTTTTAGGTACCCAAGCTTGCTTGGGTCCTTGCAGGTTGGCTTTAGAGGTGCTAGCCTCAATTTTAGCCTTTGGTCTCCAAATCCATTTTCCAGGATTTCTCTTTTGACATCTTCTAAACACGTGCCCTGATTCACCACAATGATAGCAAATAGGCATATTTTGAATTTTTCTGGTAGATGTGGAGGATCTAGCTGACCTATAGAAGCTATTAGATCCTATTGAGCTGTGACTAGTGGATTTTCGATGACTGTTGTGCTTGAGCTTAAGTTGATTCATTTCTTCTTTTAGGAATTCATTTTCAGTTTCAACTACTTCCAGTTTCATTTCCCATTCTTCTTTCTCTTTACTTAATTTCTTAATTTTCTTAAGTGCATTCTCTAGTTCATCTAAAACTTCATCAAGATTTCTAGAGTTTTCAATACAGAATTCACAGCTTACCTCACTTGAGTCGTTTGAGGGAATTCCGCTACTGGTGGAGTTGTCGGAGGCCATGAAACAAATGTTTGCTGCTTCTTCTTGTTCAGTGTCAGCTACATCCTCGTCACTCCAAGCTGCGTAAGACCTGTTCCTTCCTTTCTGTTTCGCATCAGGGCAGTTATTAGCAATATGACCTTGTTTCCCACATTCAAAACACCGACTCTCATTTTTGTAGTTGGATTGATCTTTCTTGAAAGGAACTTTCCCTTTTCTGAACTGTCTTCTTCGATTCACAAGACCATTCAAGTTTCTAGACATCATGGCAAGCTGTTCCTGAATGTCATCTTCTTCACCTTCCTGATCATAGTCGACTTCTTCCACAGTAATGTTGAAAGCCACAGTTTTCTTCTTTTCTTATAACGCATTACGTTTTAGATGAGTTTTCTCAAAAGCAATCAGATCACCTCTGAGCTCATCATACGAAATTTTGTTCAGATCTCCACTCTCTATGTTTATGATCTTGGGTTGCCATGTGGTGGGAAGGCTTCTTAGAATCTTTCTTATTTGTTCACCGCTAGTGTAGATCTTTCCGAGTGCCTTGAGTTCACCAATGATTTTGCTAAATCTAGCAAACATATCTTCCACAGATTCTCCATCTTTCATTTGGAATAGTTCATATTCGTAAACCAGAAGATTTATTCTAGTTTCCTTGACCTTACTAGTCCCTTCATAGGTAACCTCCAGTTTATCCCATATTTCTTTGGCCGTCTCACAACTGGATATTTTTTCATATTCTTCACCACTGATAGCATTGTAAAGAATATTCACAGCTTTGTAATTGAGTTGGATAATCTCTCTTTGTTCGTCGGTATAATCGTCCATATCAATATCAGTAGGAACATTTTGAGGATCTCCTTCTTTCTTTGTTGCTTTGATAGTGGGAATATCAAAGGGACCCTTCTTGATGACACGCCAGACCTTAAAGTCAACCGATTTAACGTATGTTTCCATACGAATCTTCCAATGACCATAGTGCTTACCATTAAAGTAAGGAGGTCGGGTAGCAGAAGTTCCCTCTTGTAGAAGAGCTCCATTCACAATGTGTGACGACATGATCTTTTCTCACTTGCTGTAAGGTAAAAACAAAAGGTGTGAGTCCAAGCTCTGATACCAATTGATGAATACAAGAGGGGGGGGGGAGGGGTGAATTGTTTAAACTTATAATTTTAGTCGACTGATCAAGTTATTAGTTGACTTAGGTGATAAACAATATGCAGTGCAAAATTAAAGGCAGTAAATAAATAAGGAACGACACAGAGTTTTATACTGGTTCAGAACCAAATGGTTCCTAATCCAGTCCCCTTGGGTCACAAGGGAGTTATCTCTCTTCAAGCTCTTGTAGAACACGAATACAATTATGGTTTGTCGTTAACCAAAAACGTCTCTTCACAGATGGTTTTATTCCTTCGCTCACCACTAACGACCTCTTATGATTTATTGCTAATCAGACCAACTTCAGTGACACAACTATTACCTCACTACAAGATCTCTCTTTCTTTTCTGTGACTCACTCGTAGACACTTAGGAATACAGTACTTGAAAGTAAAAGAATCAAAGAGAGTAGATTGTAATTAGAAGCGTGAGTTAATCTTCAGAGAATCCAGTATAAATAGTGAATCATCAGTGAAGCCCGTTGATGAGGATATGTGGCAGATCTGTATGCGAGATTGAATGGAGATGTGATTGACTTGAATTGAGGAGTAGAGAGATTGACCCAAGAGAATTGATTCTCTAGAGGATATGAATATCTTCTGAGAATAAGGTAAGAGCTGATTTGGGACAAGTCCCACGAAATAAGCGCGCCTCAAATCTCGACTTTCCATAGCTGACTCTCGTAACAAATCAATCAGCGATCTTCCTTTTACTATTGGGATCTTTGCAGAGGTCGTCCTTGTAAGTCCTGCAAAAGGCACATAGGACTTAAGTGTCGTATTCTTTTTGTCATAATCAACACATATATTTTAATTAACTCAACATTCTCAAGGAATAAAACTCTTTACTTTCTTATCTATTATTTTCCTCACTATTTACTTACTTTTTCATCGTACTTTACTGTATTGTTTGTGACCTTACCATAAATTTAATTGTTTAACCTACACATACAATTTTAGACATAAACAAGGCTCCCTGCTTAGCTAAATCAAGTATGTAGTGACTTCCTCTTCTCAGAGTATGAGGAACTGAATCCCACAGATGAATTTCTTAATGATGATCCAGCTCATGATCACAATGATTTTGATTTCTCCATTCCTCTCACTCTTGAGTCATCTACTGATCATAATGACTCTTCATCCCCAGCTCACTCTGCAGAATCATCACCACATTCTTCCTCCAAAAATATTCCAAGTTCAGCAACTACTTGTCCAGCTCCAGCACCTCTCACTACACTAGAGCACCCCTTGACAGGCCAAAAAGAACAAAGAATCCTCCAGTTTGATGAAAGACTTTGTTACTTTGAATGTTCAGCAAGATATCCCCTATGCTATGTAACATTATATGTCTTATGAGAACATATCCCCTATATATAAGGTCTATATTGTAGTTCTTTCTTCTGAAACTAAACCTGCTTCTTATATAGGAGCGATAAAAGATCCTAGGTGGGTAGAGGCTACGCAGGTTGAGATTTTAGCCCTTGAGAGTAATCACACATAGGAGATTGTTTCACTACCACCTAGGAAGCACCCGATTGGGTGTAAAAAATTAAATATAAAGCTTCTGAAGAGGTTTTAAGGTATAAAGCTCGACTGGTTGCCAAGGGCTACAGTCAAAAGAAGGCAATTGATTATCATGAGACCTTTTCTCCTATAGTTAAGATGGTTATAGTTAGGACCATATTGTCTATTGCAGCAGTTCAGCATTGGCACATTCACCAGATGGATGTGCACAATGCCTTATATGGACCTACCATAAGGATTCAAGAGAGAATGGGAGATAAGGCTAGTTTGTAGGCTCATTTATGGTCTTAAACAAGCACTGAGACAGTGGAACGCAAAGCTCACTGAGTCTCTTTTGATACTTGGGTTCAAACAAAGTCAGTATGATCAGTCATTGTTTCTAAAGTGATATGGAAAGGATGTAACTATGGCGCTAGTATATGTAGATGACATGCTAGTGACTGGAAGCAATCGGCCGCTTATTGCTATGACCAAAGAAGCACTGCAATAGACTTTCAGGATGAAGGACTTGGGAGATCTAAAGTACTTTCTAGGAGTAGACCTTGCAAGGTTAGATGAAGGTATATTGATGTATTAGAGAAACTACACCCTGGAACTAATTATTGATTTAGGACTCTCAGCTGCAAAGCCAATGGCCACTTATTTGGAAGTAAATGTGACATTGACAACTAAGGATTTTGATGATCATATCAAAGAAAAAAGAAATGAGTTAGATGAGCTTCTACCTTATGGTAGTGTCTATCAGAGATTGATTGGAAAGTTGTTGTATCTAACCGTAACTAGGCTAGAAATTGCTTTTAGTGTTCAAACACTTAACCAGTTTATAAATGCACCTAAAAGGTCTCATATGGAGGCTGCACTAAGGGTTGTAAGGTATGTGAAAGGACATCCTGGACAAGGGGTGTTGTTATCAAGTACTAGTAAAGGAATCATATCAGCCTTTTATGATGCTAACTGGGCAGCATGGCCAAACACCAGAAGGTCAGTAACAGGATATTGCATAAAGCTAGGAGGCTTACTAGTTTCTTGGAGGTCAAAGAAGCAGACTATTGTACCAAGAAACTCAGTTGAAGTTGAGTACAGAAGCCTGGCTTCCACAGTTTCTGAGTTAATCTGGTTGGTAGGACTGATAAGAGAAGTGGGCTACAAAGTGAAGCTTCTTGTTAACACTTATACTGACAGTAAAGAAGCTATGCAAATAGCAGTAAATCCTATATTTTATGAAAGAACTAAACATATAGATATTGACTGTCATTTCATCAGGGAAAGCATCTTAAGAGGTTTAGTGAAAACTGTATATGTGCCAACAAGAAATCAACCAGCTGATTTACTTACCAAGGGTTAAACAAAGTACATCATGAGTATTTGAGTTCCAAGCTAGGAGTGCTGGATATGTTTTCACCTCCTAGCTTGAGGGGAAGTGTTGAAAAGTAAAATGTTGAGTAGAGTCCAAGCTGAAAAGTAGTTAGGTCTATTTACACTAACCGACTAGTTAGTTGTTAGTTATAGTCTTAATGGTGGTTAGTTAGTTAATTGTGTAATTAGGTAGTTAAAGCAGGTAGTTAGTAGTCAGTTCACAGTATATATATTGATGTACATATACTCATTTGATTAGTTAGCGGAAATATCTTTCTCCAAATCTCTCTTCTCTCTCTAGAACGTTCATTCTTGTGAATCTTCTCTCTAATTTCACAGATTCTAGCACAATATAAAAAAAAACGTATGAAAAATCCAATTTTGGTGTGTGGGGCATTAAAACGAATAAAAGTTCTAAGTATAATCACCAGTTATATCAATGACTGCCACTATAGAGTTAACAACTTTCGCTAGAGAGACGCTTTAGACAGGGAGAAAACTAGGGCAAGTAGTTCACATATATCTAATTTTTTGCCAAATCAAAATTCTTTCTTCCCTTTATTTTAAGTAACACCATTTAACTTAATATATAATGTACAGTTCTTTTAGGTAGTTCACTTATAAAAGTTGTGAGTTACTAATATTTTGATCAACTTATCTTCTAATATCAATAATCTGAAGGGCTTAGTCTAATTTTTTTTTTAAAAGGGAGTGTTACGACATAAATTGAACGGTTTACTTAAGACTTGTCAACAATCCAACTTTTCATATGAAAAGTTAGGGAATAGCCAGTTTGTAAGCGGCTCAACGACAAACAACAACACCTTAAAAACTTTTAGTAAAGTAGTCATCGGTTAAACCAAACACGAAAGGCCTTTGGAAAATTATCTAAAAAGTTGAACGAAACTCTAAAAACTTTCATGGGTTTTAGTTCAAAGTTCCAGAATAATTTCCCGGGACTTCATATATGCAATCCTAGGAACATTTTTCAAATACTGGCTGATTTTTCGTTCAGCACACTACAAACCGGCTACGGTGTTTAATTTTTACCATTTGAAAGGGGGTAGTGGAGAATAGCCACTTTTTGGCCTACCATTACAGTTTAAGCCACTGTGGATGAACTTTTACAGAGTTAGTCACATTGCCTATACCATTGGGGTTGAAGTTCAAGCCACTAACCTAACTTCAGCACCTTTTGGTCTTAAGTGTTTATGACAAATGATGCTTAGCTGTTAACCTTCTAATATTCTTAGGACTTCATATTTGGCATTCCCAGGTTAAATTTCTTGTGACTTTGAAAGTTCAAAGTCTTAGAAAATTTTAGTGAACTTTTTCGTATTTTTAAATATGGCTATTTTCTAAAATTTTTCAAATACTGATCAATTTTCATTCAGCATGCTACAAATTGACTAGGGGCCCTATTTTTACAATTAGGGAGAAATGCAAAAATAACCACTTTTTGGCCCGTATTACAGTTTAAGCTACTGTGGGCGAACTTTTGCAGAGTTAGCCACTTTATATATCTTCCGACCATTAAGGTTGAAGTTCAAGCTAGAGTAATCTAACTTCAGCCCCTTTTAATCTAAAGCTCTAATATGCTAATTTTACCTTCTTCTTTTTTTAAGCGTTAAACCAAAGATTCAATTTGATTTGAAGGTGAGCCCAACTACGCACTTTTGGACTTAATGTGGCTATTTTCAGACCAAAATATTTAAGTTGAATTAACTTCAAACCATGGCGCATAACTCAATCCCTCATGGTTTGAAGGTGAGTGGCTAAATTTGTAAATAATTTTTAAAAGTGGCTTAAAACTAAATAGGAAAGGTAAAAGTGACCCTCTGGCGAAATTTTTACCATTTGAAAAGACTAAAAAGTCAGCCTAATCTACCACCAAGCAAGCCGAAGAATAGAATATATTGGTGGGGAAAAAACATATATAACCTTCAAGTATAGGGGCCCTACATTAAAATACTTTGTGGACAAGTTTCACAATGGCTAGCCAAAATTACTTCAAATAATAAAAATCAATTAAGATATGCTGTAATTATCAAAACAAAAAAGAGGGAAATATACGGCGATTGTAACTGCCATCACCATAGGAAGAGGAAGAATCCATACAGTAATTGATATTTTTTTTACCTTCTCTACAATGCTAATCACACCTATATCTATGTAAACCCAATATCCATTACATCTACGTTATCTTTCTTACATATCAATCTGATATTGTTAAAACAGATCGATTAGAAATGTTAAAATAGTAAAATATGAAATAAAAAATGATACAACAAAATACCCAAGTAGCATGACTGATTAAAAAGTTATAAACAATGAATGTAAAGATGGTTTTAAATTTAAATAACTACGTATCACCTCACATATATATATGCATATAATATATACTAGGTATGCATATAGTGTTGATATATTGTAAATATTTGCTGGATATATCAGTAATATAACTGATAACTCTTTGGGTAAAATATGCATGTTATAAAGAAAAACTACTAGCGTGATAAACAATGATGATAAATATGGTTTATTACACCATCACATAAATATGCATGTAATATATAACAAGTATGCACATTGTGTTAATATATTGTAAATATTTGCTAGATATTACCTCAATATTTCATAAATATGGTTTATTAAAAAACTACATACAACATCATATAAATATGTATGTAATATATAACAAGTATGCACATTGTGTTAATATATTATAAATATTTGCTAGATACCAGAAGCATTTGTCAGAGAGTGGACTAAGTGCTAATGAAATGAATGAAGAGGAAGAGTGTAGTCCAACGTATTAACTTTTATTGTTTACCGTGAATATGCCTCGATTAAGTGCGAATATCAAGGTTAAGTTTAATGATATATTAAATGTTTTATTTTTTTCTCAAAAATAGAGTATATCTATCTATGTAGATAAGGAAGTTAATTATCCTCACCCTAAAAAATAGGCACATCTACCTCTCCATGTTTCAGTATAAAATTCGGCTATAAAAAGTTTAGTAGGATTAGCTAATGTTTACGTGATAGAATAAAGGAGAAATGAGTTTATTTTTTGTATTAATTCTTAACAAGTGTCTATGCCACGTAAAAATTTCTATTAGTGCTTCACTTTCTTTTCCAAGTATAATGTTCTAAACCAAGTCATTTTCATAATTAACACAATCACTTATGGTAAAGGAAAAAAGTTGGTCTTCTGTTAGATTGGATAAGCTTGGAGTTTTGATTGATGACTAAGGAACAGATCCACGGACATGTTCCTTTGAATCACTACAGCTGAATAAATAATCATGCAAAATCATTTAAGCGGAAAAATTAATGATTATCCTAATGTTTATCTTGATAATTATGCAGGGCTGCACGAGATATGAAAAGATTGCATAAAGATTGGATAAGAGCTAAAGGATTTTGGGTAACCAAGCAAAGAGTTCAATTAGGACTCAAACTCTTGGAAGCTTTGGAGTTCTAATTGCTCAATACTTCTTGAATTTTGAAGCTATAAAAACAGAAGCATTTTAGCTGTTGAAGTGTGCACAAATACCGAGAGAATCGAGCTATAGCATTGAAAGAGTCTTCATCTGATTTGTGTAATCATTAAGCTACAGGGAACTAAGTAAAGAACCTGTTCCTTAGATTGAGTCTTGTCAAAGTTCAGTCTTAGTTCATATGTAGTAGGTACAGTCGAGTTGTATCATTTGGATTCAAGTCTTGTACTTGAAGAAACTTCACTGATTGTGAAAGAAGTCACTATAGGATTAGAGTTAGTCCTAGCTTAGTAAGAAGGTAGTCTTGTAACCAAATGAGTCTTTTAAATAGTGAAGTTGAAATCCTAATTGGAAGAGTAGGTCGTGGTTTTTTGATCCTTAGTTAATGGGATTTTTCCATGCTAACGTCAAGTGTTCATTTACTTACAGTTTTAATTCCGCGTATAATAAAGTAAAGGAACACATTGAAGAAACTGGTCCTTAAATTAATCAGTAGTGTGTCTTGAAAAATAATAATTGGTATCAGAGCAGGTTATCCTTGAAAGGCTAACACCTAGGATTAGAATGAGTACATCACAAGAGAATGGTGAGGGTCAGTCTACTGTTAGGGCACCTTTGGTCAATGGAAAATACTACTCATGGTGGAAGGAAAAGATGAGAGATCATCTTCAAGTTGAGGACTATGAGCTATGGGACATAGTCACTGAAGGTCTCATAATTTCAGTGAAGAAAGATGCTGAGGGAAATGATGTTCCCAAAACCAGAAGGGAATGCAATGCTGAAGACTTAAGGCAATGAGAAAAGAATGCCAAAGCAAGAAAGTGGCTTGTCTGTGGACTCAGTCCTGATGAGTGCACTAGAATTCAAGGGTATACCACTGCAAAGGAAATTTGGGATGCTCTACAGGTTTCTCATGAAGGAACAAGTTAGGTTAAAAGATCAAGAGATACACTTCTTTTTGCTGAATATGAAAGTTTTAAAATGAAAGAAGGAGAATCAATTTCTGAAATGTACACTAGGTTTAATGCTATTTCATCTGAACTTATCTCTTTGGGAAGGGTTTTAACTGTTGAAGATAGAGTAAAAAAATCCTAACTAGAGTTCTCCCAGACTCTTGGAAAATTAAGGCTTGTGCCATTATAGAAAGCGAGGATCTTACCACATTATCCTTAGATGAGCTTATAGGTAATTTGAAAACTTATGAACTAAGGAAAAATGTTAAGAATATAGGTGAACCAGTTAAAACTGAACCTAACCTAGCTTTAACTAATGCTGATAAGCCTGTTGATGATAAGGAACTGGTCCTTATAGCTAAGAGTGTCCAAAGATACTTGAATAAGAAAAAGGGGGCTAGTGGAAAGGGTAAGTCTTCTAACATGAAACAGGCTGGAGAATGCTTCAAATGTGGAAGCATGGAGCACTACATCAGCAAATGTCAAGTTATGGAAGGAGAATAGAGAAAGAGATATGTTGAGGAAAAAAGAAAGGCTAGGGAACAGGTCCGTAAAAAAAGTGGAAATCCCAAAGCAATGGTTGCTGGCTGTAAAGATAGTGAAGATGAACAATCTGATGGTGATCTTGATGATGAGCTTTCTCTAGAGGCTCTTGAAGACTCAAATAATGAAGAAGATGCTGAGGTATTTGTTTCTAAACTTAAAGAAGATGTGAAAAACATGCCTACAGAGAGATTAGTTAAGGTATTTCATACAGTGCTAAATGAGTTTAAATCTCTAAGGGATGGTAAAAATCAACTGCATGATGAAATGGAAAGTTTAGAAACAGAATATAAAAAGGCAGTAATTAAAAATGACACTCTGAAAAGAAAAATTAGCATGCTAGAGGAACAGGTCCTCACACTTGAATCAACTGTTCAGGAACTAGATAATGAGAAATTTCAAAACAGTTAATAATGGTAAGGGCATTGCTAATTCTTATCAGATCATTGCTGAAGAGAAATTGAAAGCCACAGTTGATGAACTGTGCAAGAAAGATGAAAAGATAAGATCTTTGGAAGAGGACTTAGTTAAAACAAAAATGGAGTTAAGAAAAGCTGTAAAATGGAATAAGTCCTCTGAAGCACTAGAATGGTTACAGGAAAATCATAGTAGTAATAGGAAGGGTATTGGATTTATGAAATCTCTGTCATTACCCAAATGGGATCCAAAGAGTAAGTATCTAACTCTTCCTGAAAATTGATTATGCACTCATTGAGGGAACACTGGTCACTTGAAAAGAAATTGCCAATCTCTGGAAATGGCTGCACAAAGGAACAGGTTCTATAAACCAGTTCAAAACTCTGTGACAAAGAAAACTGTTGACACAAAGAATTCATTACCATTCTGGGCTAAGAGAGATCTGATTCATCCTATTTCTAAAGAAAAGGAACCCAAACTAGTTTGGGTTCTTAAAATTAATCCCTAGTTTTCTTTTACAGGCTAGAGTGAAGGAAAGGAACCACAAATGGTACATGGAAAGTGGTTGCTCAAGGCACATGACAGGACATAAGGAACTGTTCCTTTCATTCTCAGCCTTTCAAGAAGGAAGTGTTTCCTTAGGTAATGGTAAGAAAGGGTAAATTATTGGCATTGGAAAGGTAGGTAGGTCTGATTCACATAGTATAGACAATGTGTTTCTAGTAGATGGGTTGAAGCATTACTTATTGAGTATATCTCAATTGTGTGACAAAGGTAATAATGTTAATTTTTCATCTACTGGATGCACTGTGACTAACCAAACTTCTACTGGATGTACTGTGACTGACCAAACTTCTGGAGAGATTATTTTGTAGGGAAATAGACATGGAAATATCTACAAGGTGGATCTATTGACACTGTCTGATGGAAGCATGAGTTGTCTAAGTATAGTACAAAATGATCCCCTCCTATGGCACAAAACACTTGGTCATGCCATTCTTTCACAATTGAACAAGCTAGTTTCCAAGGATTTTGTGACAGGTCTTCCTAACATCAAGTTCAAGGATGAAAAGGTGTGTGAAGCTTGTGCCAGAGGGAAGCAGGTAAAATCTTCCTTTAAACCAAAGAAACAGGTAAGTACTACCAAACCTTTGGAACTGGTCCATATAGATCTTTGTAGACCAATAAGAACAATGAGCCGTGGAGGTAAGAAGTATGTTATGGTATTAGTTTATGATTATTCCAGATTTACATGGACTATATTTCTTGCATCTAAGGAAGAAGCTTTTAATGCATTTTCAATTTTTGCTAAGAAAGCTCAAAGGACTCTAGATAGTCATATTGTTGCCATTAGGTTAGATCATGGAACTGAATTTGAAAATCATATGTTTTTCAACTTTTGTAATCAAAATGGCATTAATCACAATTTCTCCTCACCTAGAACTCCACAACAAAATGGAGTAGTTGAAAGGAAAAATAGGACCTTAGAGGAAATGACTAGAACTATGCTAATATCTGGTAATCTTACACAAAGCTTTTGGGCTGACGCTATTAACACTACATGCTATATAATCAATAGATGTATGACAAGACCACTGATAGAAAAGACACCACATGAGTTACTTAAAGGAAGAAAACCAAATATTTCACACCTTAGGACTTTTCGTTGCAAATGTTTCATACATAACAATGGGAATGATGCCTTAGGAAAATTTGATCCTAGTAGTGATGAGGTAGTCTTTGTTGGTTATTCGTCAAATAGGAAATCCTATAGAGTCTTTAACAAGAAAACATTGAAAATTGAAGAAAGCATGCATATTAAATTTGATGAAACTGTCAGTTTGACTCAAGAACAGGTATAGGAAGATGAAGAGATTGGAATGCTGAAACATGGTGAAACTGATCCCCAGCAAATGCAGGCATTGGATGGGAATGCTGTAAGAAGTGAATTGCAAGGAACTGTTCCTCAGGATAGAACTGAGAAAAATAGCACAGATACAGGGGGAACAAATGATGGGTCCACCTCTCAAACCTATACTGCTACTACTTCAGGAACTGTTCCTCAGCAAAGAACTTCTGAAGATGGTCTGATACTCAAGCCTTACAAGTATCAAGGTTCACATCCTGTGGACCAGATAATCTCAGACAAGGCTGCTGGAATTCAGACTAGATCAGTAGTCAAAAATCACAATTTGTGTGCCTTTAGTGCCTTTTTGCCTCTTGTTGAACCCAAAAATGTGAAAGAGGCACTGGAGGATGCAGATTAGATCAATGACATACAGGAAGAGTTGAATCAATTCCAAAGAAGTCAAGTTTGGCATCTGGAACCCAAGCCAAGGAACAGGTCCATTATAGGAACAAAATGGGGTTTCAGGAACAAACTTGATGAGGATGGTATGGTAACCAGGAATAAGGCTAGATTAGTTGTTCAGGGATATAGCCAAGAGGAGGGCATCGACTATGATGAGACTTTTGCTCCAGTTGTAAGATTGGAGGCAATAAGACTTCTTATAGGCTTTGCTACATACATGGAATTTACTCTACATCAAATGGATGTTAAGAGTGCATTTCTGAATGGCTACTTAAAGGAAGAGGTTTATGTCAAACAACCTCTAGGTTTTGAGAATGAACAGTTCCCTGAACATGTGTACAAGTTAGACAAGGCCTTGTATGGACTCAAGCAGGCACGAAGAGCTTGGTATGAGCGTTTATCAAAATTCCTACTTCAGCATGGATATAAAAGAGGTAAAATTGATAGCACACTGTTTTTGAAAGAAAAAAGGTAAGCATCTTCTAATTGTTCTAATTTATGTAGATGATATAATCTTTGGGGCTACTTGTGAAAATCTAAGTAAGGAATTTGCAACTTTGATGGGGAGTGAGTTTGAGATGAGCATGATGGGTGAATTCAATTTCTTTTTGGATCTACAAATCAAGAAAACTTCAAATGGAACTATGATCCATCAACAAAAATATGTTAAGGAGTTACTTAAAAGGTTTGACATGGATAAAGCTAAGGAAATTGATACACACATTGCAATTTCCACAAAATTGGATCTTGATGAACTTGGAATTTCAGTTGATCAAAAACTGTATAGGGGCATGATTGGTTCCTTGCTTTACTTAACTGCTAGTAGACCTGCCATTGTGTTTAGTGTTAGTTTATGTTCTAGGTTTCAGTCAGATCCTAAGGAATCTCAATTGAAAGCTGTTAAAAGAATATTGAGAAACTTGAAAGGAACAGGTTCCTTGGGACTTTGGTATCCAAAAGGTGGTAATTTTAATCTTGTTGGGTATACTGATGCTGACTATGCAGGTTTCCTTGTTGATAGAAAGAGTACCTCAGGTATGACACACTTTCTTAGTGAGTGTTTGGTTTCATAGGGGAACCAAGAAACAAAATTCAGTGGCACTCTCCACTGCTGAGGCTGAGTATGTGGCAGCTGCCTCATGTTGTTCACAATTTTTGTGGATCAAATAGCAATTACAAGATTTTGGTGTTGATGTAGGAACTGTTCCTATCTATTCTGATAACACTAGTGCTATAAACATGACAAAAAATCCAGTGCATCACAAAAGGACTAAACACATTGACATAAGACACCATTTCTTGAGAGACAATTACGAAAAGGGTTTGATTATAACCTTTTGTCCCACTGAGAAACAGATTGCTGACATTTTTACAAAGGCCTTAGGTAGAGATCATTTTGAAAGGAACATGTTAGAATTAGGGATGATTAAATTAACCTAAAATTACTAATGCTTTACTTCAAAATTGGCTAGAAAATTGTGTTTAAAAATGAATTTATCAAAGTCAATTTGAAGTTTTCAGTTCAGTTTCATACTTAATTGTATACTCATATGCCATGATTTCTCCTAAAGTTTGCTAAAATTTAATGATGTTACCCTTATGTTCTTAGAATTTCAGATTGAGCAAATTTGATTAAATTGGGATGGACACTATTTGATGATAATATTCAGGTATGTACTCTTTATTATTCAATTATATTAAAAGTCAAGGACTATAGGTAACTTGAATTTAGGATAAGTCCCACTAGGAACGCTTGATCATATCCGTTCTGCATAAGAATCCCATCGAAAGAACCAGTTCCCAATCCCATCAGGACTCTCAAATTATAACTGCTCTTTTCTGGGAGACTTCCAAGAGTCCTTTAACATTTGAAACTCCATCAATGAGGTAAGTGTATCCGTTTTACACTCAAACTCCACTACCTAATTCACTCTATATAAACTCTCACACTCATCTACTATTTTTTCACTTTGCTCTACTCAAAATTCTCTAAAAATTTAAGAAAAAATAGTGACTTATCTCTTAAGACGCATACTTGCTATGTCTCTCTCACCTGAAATCTCCTCATCCATTCCCACTTCTAATCAACCATAAATTTCCAACCCTCCTTCACCCATGGATACAATAACACCAAACCCTGAAAACCCGATTCCACAAAACCCTGAGCCTGAAATTCAAGGGGAAGACCAGTTTCCATGTCTGAATCGATTTTAGAACAAGTGGAGGACTTGTCAAGGGCCATGATTGTGTACTAAATACAAAAACTATGCTACTCCCTTAAATGTAATTGATGATGAAGGAGAAAATGTAGAAGGGTTTGGGTCTGCTCCTGAGGGGGAAGGTGAAAAAGTTGATTTAAAACGGTTGGAGGCTCCCATGCATGGGTCCCAAGGTCTCCAGATGTTGCTTTTAGAGCACCCATGGAGGATGAGAATGTGGTGAATTTTGATGGTGATGCCTTAAGCGATAGTGATAGACCAATAATTGATCTTATAAACATAAGAAGTCTGAAGAGAAAATTAGCTAGAAATGGTCCAATTGATGTTAAGTTAACTGATGACATTACTGCAAAGTCGAAAAAGATTGGTGATAGCTATAAGCCAGGTCTTAAGAAAAAGGGTGAAAGTTCTTCCAAGGAAAAAGGAACTGTTCCTTCTGCTTCTACCCCTGCTACTGGGGCTAGGAGAACCAGGAGTGCTATCAAGGCTGCAGATGAAAAACTGGCTGCTGCAATAGAAAGAAGTAGGAAAAGGAAAGGGAAGCAGGTTGTTGATCCTGTTGTTGAAAAAGAAACTGAATCTGTGGAGAAAGAAAGAGAGATTGCTGATGAAGAAGATGATGTCATAGTGGATGTGGAGGAAGTAGGTCCTCAGCCTAAAAAGAGGAAAACTGCTGAAAGGAGAGTGACAAGAAGCTCTATTAAAGCCACTGCTACTAAATCCTCCAAGAAGACCAGATCCTCAAAGAGGACTTTAGTTGATGAAAGTTCTGATTCCAGTTCTGATGAGTCTGCTGTAGGTGAGGATAGTGAAAGTGAGGATGAGGGTGATGAAGTTCAACATTGTGTGCATGATGACATTATGACAAGAAAATTTCTGAAAGGTAGGGTACTTTCTGATGTTGAGGAAGAGGGTATGCTCTGGTTGTTGCAAAAATTACAGGTGCAAGGCTGGAAGGACATGGTCCTTCAGATCAAAGGAAAGTGTGCAAAAGTGATGGTTCAAGAATTTTATAAAAATTGCTTCATCAAGAGGGATAGGATCACTACTTCTGTCCATGACCAAGAAATCACCTTTGACACAAAGGAGTTGGGTGACTTGCTGGGTATTCCATCAGTAGGGTATGAAAGCTACATCAAAAAGGTGTGGCCAGATTTGTCAAATCTTCCCACTGGTATGGAAATCACAAGGAAATTTGCTGAAAATTCTGAGGAGGAGAAGCCCAGGGCTGTGCAAAAGAGTGAAATGCACCCTCAGCACCAGGTGTTGTTTGAAGTTGTGAATAAGATATTGATGCCAAGGCAGGAGAAGAGAGGGATAGCTAGTTTTATGGACCTGGTCCTTATGGAACTGCTGGACAGTGATATGCAGATAAACTGGCCCAGGTTCATGATTCATCTGATTAAGAGGGTTATTACTGGGAAGAAAAAACATTCATTGCCATTTTGTTTTATATTGACTGATCTGTTTGCTAAGCTAGAGATTCATTTAGAAGGGGTGGTCAATGCTACAAAGAAGGAGAGATTTGGCAGTGCTACCCTGATCAGCTGTGATTTGCCTATTCAAGCTGATCCTCTAATGGCTGGGGTTGGTAAACAGCCTTTGTAACAACAAGGTGAGGGCCTTGAGGCAACAAGTTGCCATACAAGCTGCTGAGATAACTAGGTTGGAGGAAGAAAGAAACTACTGGAAAGCTGAGGCTACTAAAGCTAAGGAGAAAAATGAGGGGATGCTCAAACAAATGTTTGAGTTGTTGTAGGAAAAAGTCTTAGGGACCTGGTCCTTCCACATCCTGAAAACCTTAACCAAATGTCATATTTTCTCCAGTGGGATATAGACTAGTTCTAGTACCTTAGTCTTTTCCTTTTCTAGTTTTTTAATAATTTAGTACTCCCTCCGTCCCAATTTATGTGGCACCATTTCCTTTTTTGTTTGTCCCAAAATAAGTGGCACCTTTCCTTATTTGACAACTATTTAATGCATCATCTCTATTTTACCCTTGTTGGGCCCTACATACTTTTAAACTTACCAACAACTTTTTTATTACTCAAATCTTCTCTCTCTTACTTTTTGAAGGGTAAAATTGATATTTAACAAGGTCAACCTCTATTTTCTTAAACTCCGTGCCCGGTCAAATGGTGCCACATAAATTGGGACGGAGGGAGTAGTATTTGCTTGTATCCCCTGGTTGAATTCTTTTTGTTAATGATCAATTATTTTTGATGGCTAATATCATTTTATTGCAGTTGCTTTATATTGAATTATGCTTACATTTTGAGTTGCCTCAATGGCTATGAGCTGTTTGTTCTAATACTTGATAGATTCTAACTTATGCAACCTTTTCAATGATGCCAAAAGGGGGTAGAGTGAGTTCTGATTTTGCCTGTGATATTTATAACCTATTTGAGAACCTGATCTTTAATGATGAAACAAGTTTCTACTTATGATGCTTTTGAGTTCCAAGTTGTGATTCAGGGCATTAAGGACATGAAGCTACGTCTATGAGTTTGTCATCATCAAAAAGAGGAAAAATGTTAGATTTGATAAGCTTGGAGTTTTGATTGATAACTAAGAAACAGATGCACGGACATGTTCCTTTGAATCACTGCAGCTGAATAAATAATCGTGCAAAATCAGTTAAGCGGAAAAATTAATGATTATCCTAATGTTTATCTTGATAATTATGCAGGGCTGCACGAGATATGAAAAGATTGCATAAAGATTGGATAAGAGCTAAAGGATTTCGGGTAACCAAGCAAAGAGTTCAATTAGGACTCAAACTCTTGGAAGCTTTGGAGTTCTAATTGCTCAATACTTCTTGGATTTTGAAGCTATAAAAACAGGAGCATTTCAGCTGTTGAAGTGTGCACAAATACCGAGAGAATCGAGCTATAGCATTGAAAGAGTCTTCATCTGATTTGTGTAATCATTAAGCTACAGGGAACTAAGTAAAGAACCTGTTCCTTAGATTGAGTCTTGTCAAAGTTCAGTCTTAGTTCATCTGTAGTAGGTACTGTCGAGTTGTATCATTTGGATTCAAGTCTTGTACTTGAAGAAACTTCGCTGATTGTGAAAGGAGTCACTATAGGATTAAAGTTAGTCCTAGGTTAGTAAGAAGGTAGTCTTGTAACCAAGTGAGTCTTTTAAATAGTGAAGTTGAAATCCTACTTAGGAGAGTAGGTCGTGGTTTTTTGATCCCTAGTTAACGAAGTTTTTCCACGCTAACATCAAGTGTTCATTTACTTACAGTTTTAATTCCGCATACAATAAAGTAAAAGAACACATTGAAAAAAATGGTCCTTAAAATAATAAGTGGTGTGTTTTGGGAAATAACATCGTCTATGGCCAAGAAAGAATGTAATGAGAGAGCTTTATGGTTGCATTTAGAAATGGAGAAGACTTAAAATAAAAGATGGAGTAACTCCTTTAGCATGAGTATCACATGCTATTATTATCACGTACGCCACATGTTATTTTGTTTTTCCATTCACAAATGAAGTGAAAACATAATCGTATAATACTTGTAGGCGAACATGATAATTATACTTAACTACAATAGATGAATAAAATGAAAGAAAATCAATGAAACATATAGTACTAGTTTAAGCAACTTACTACCGGCCACATGGTCCACATAAATTCATTATAGGTACATAGTCCCAAGAAGGAAAACAAGCAATATCTGAAAAACATAACAAAATATACTCCTTCCGTCCCATTTTAGTTGTCACTTTTAGCTTTTGCACACCCATTAAGAAAATCAATAAATAGAGTATACATTTTACTATGTTATCCCTATTTAATATATGACTATTAAATCTTTTTTGAAAATACATTTAATAATTAAGAATATACTTGGAAATAATGAGCAAAAAATGTCTTGAAATCCTAAAGCGTCAACTAATTTGGGACAAACGAATCTTGCTAAAGCGTCAACTAATTTGGAACGGAGGGAGTACTACCTCCATCCCACTATGGGTGTTCAATATTGTCTTTTCACATTTATTAAGAAAATAAATACTATTATGCTACTTTACTTATGTCCTTATACTATCCTCAATAATCAAATTAAAGTACAACTAATCATGTCTTACCTATTTAATTATAAGGGTGAGATTGAAAAAAGATTATTAATTTTATATTGAAAACATTTATTTTTGAATAAACAAAAGTATAATTCAGAACAAAAGTGCAAATGGCGAAGCACTTACTTTGTAAGTAATCAAATGACTTCAAAATATATTATGGCTATGGGTCAGCCTTAACTCAAATATCTTAAGGACTAATTAGCGTAATCAGTAGTATTTTTAGGACTAATATATATCTTTTATTTAAGAAAAATAATATTAATTGATATTAATAGAATTATTTTTTCTCCCTTTTTACTTTAATATTGTGGCTAGAAAAAGTAAAAGCTACATAAAAGTAAATATCTTCATATGGGCTGTTATTTATCTATTCAATCCATTCTTGAGCCTAGTAAATTAAACCGACTAATGTCGAGTATAACCTTTTCGATTCCTGATTAAGCTTTATCTAACTAGGCCAAATCTGCGGCTCAACACTTATTTCATTGTTAGGGAAAAAAGCAAAATGTACAGAGAGATATCCAGAATATAAAACTAAAATAGATATTCATGGATATATGAGATGCATTGATTTTTAAATTTTTGGATGAAAAACCTCTTCGATTCAAATGAATCATTCTTTTGATCTCTCTAATCGTTTTTCTTAAAGTTAATGGTCGCCTGACTTGTATTCATACTCGATAGTAAAAATTCAAAAGAATAATTTGAATCCATATATAGCTGTAGAAATTCCATCGTTGTAAATCCTGATCCAAGTCTGGATTCCTGCAAATTGTTACATCCGAGATTTGTAAATAGACCTTTTTGCGACATAAATTTTTCTACCTTTAATCTTGCTCATATGATTAAGGGAACTTCTTATAGGATTAAGGGACCTATCTCACAATCCAGTACTATCAAATCACTGCTTCAGGTTTCAGCCAGGTTAGTGTTGAAAAGTAAGGGTGTCGGGAGGTGAAATGTTTAATGATATGAATTATATATCGAGCACAATCTCAAAATAAGCATCAGTCACAATTGTAGTTAGAATGTGATTTATTTTAAAGTGAAATATTTCAGTGCAAATTTAAAGTAGTCAACTAATGGGTGCAAAAGCAAAAAAGATTCTCAATAATTTTAGCCGTCTTTAATTCTAAAATACCCGCGTGCTGCGTAATTGCATGCAAAATATTTAATTATGCTCTCTCTCCTAACATGTCTTGGGCGGCAGCCCTTAGTTTCAGTCAACACTTATTGACGGCGCCCCCTAACCCCACACGTTCTCTTCAATCTTCCCTCATTTATCTAATATTATTCCATTATATATAAGCACCTATAGTTTCACTCACAAATGGTGCACCATTACAAACATCCATTGCTAAACACACTCTCACACAAGTCACAAAGAGCATAGTAGTCACTAGTCACTCACATACAAAATGACTATGAAGGAAAAGGTTAAAGGCACTATGGCGGGAGGAAATGACAAAAAAAATAGTAGTATGGTACTAGTAAAATAGGTTCACTATAGAGGAGTTAGGAGTAAGGAAAAGACCATTGGGGTCGTTATGCTACTGAAATCCTTAACCCTGGAAAGAAATCCCGGGTTTGGTTAGGCACTTTCAACACTGCAGAAAAGGCTGCTTTAGCTTATGATGCAGCTTCCAGGGAGTTCCGTGGTGCCAAAGCCAAGACTAACTTTCCCTTGCCGTTAGAGAATCCCAGCCCCATTCACAACAACTCTCTGCAATCCTCTAGTGGCGAAACGAGTGAAAACGCGCCTCTCACGTATTTTCACTGTGCTGTCGGTGAAAGCGTTGACCAGTTTTTAGGTTATCAACCGGCCGTGGAAGTTTTTCCTAATGGGAAACCGGTTTTTCTTTTTGATAATGTATGGCGGTCAGATGTTGTTGTATTGGTCGATTTCTGTTCGATCACAATAAGGACGAGTTCGTTTAGGCGTTAATTGGTTTCGAGGGAGTTGTGATCGGAGAATCGCAGCTTCGATTCGATTGTGATCGGTTATGAGATTTTGTGATCGGATACTTACGAAGGCACTACTCTAACGGATAACATTGCTGATCCTCATCCCAAGAATACCGGAACAGATTTACCGGAATTAGTGGAAGTGGATGAATACATGTAACTGTTGGAAGAGGAACGTGGAAAAGTGGAACTCTTCTAGGGTTGGGGATTCTCAAACATCTCAACCTATAAATGGGACCTTACGCTTTCTTTTGGGGGCACGTTCATCTGAACAATATTACTCTCATTCTTCAAGCTACTCTCTTCTCATTAAGCTAGTCATCATTTTCATCACTGTATTATCGACGATTTACTGTGCTTGAGGCAATCACTGTATTCAAACTTCGATTGCGGCTTGGTTCAAACGTGGAAGGAGATCCATCTCTTCCATTGAAGCACCATCCTTCGATCCATCAAATACAATAAGCTTTAATCGCTTGATTTACTTATTTATCTGTCATCTATCGTTGTTTGCTTGTTGCTTTAATCATATTTGATTTATCGCCTTCGATTTCATTAATTCATTGCTGCTGTTCCGATTAAGATAATCTATCAACTTGCTCGTTAGCATCGGTCATAGCTATCGAATTGTTATCGTTGTTCTTCGATCGCATTATTTGATTGAGCATATTTCTACTTTCATTTGTCATCGCATCTAACTTTGTCATCGAATCCGTTAAAACTTAGAGTATTCATCCTTGACTAATATCAACTCGTAATTTGTCCTCGATAAGGAGTTTGATCGAAACTGCATCATTGCAAATCATTAGTTCGTTTGTTTCATCTTCTCTGTTTACTTTTGGCCTTCGTATTGTTTACCTGAAACTGACATCGTAACAGCATCTTTTGAGATCGATATTTGTGCTTTCTTCGAATTAAGCCCCTAGAATCAATTACTTGTCAACGTAAATTGCTTATCAATCGATCGAATTGAGATATAAAACGGTCGCCTTAGACTCAACTAAATATAAATTTAATTGTAAAACCTGATACATTTTTGGGAAATACAATTTGGCGCCCACCGTGGGGTCTAGGCAATCGATTTATTCCGAAATTTGAATCGTTTGATACTACTTATGTTTGCTTTATCGTCTTGAAATGGAAGATGAACGTAACATCGACGTTACCACTTCTCTAAACGGTCAACAACAGCTCAATCCCAATGACGGGGTTCATGTTCCGACCAACGCTGAAGCGGTCGATGAGTCTACCAACCACGAGCAGGATCCAACTCATGGCGGCATTCCTACTGGTTCACAGTTGAACGCGCCTCAAGGGCGGCAATCGGGTAAGGAGCCCGCGATCGAAACTGAGTCAGGAGATGCAAATGCGGCCCAAATGGCGTATTTGAGAAGGCATGATGCTCAGTTCGAAATGATACAGGAACAATTGAAGGTCCAATCTAACTCTATCGGAAGTAGAGCACCCACCTCCCCGATTACACCCCCAGCAAGCATTCCGACTTCGGTTCCTCAGGGCGCCGTAACAGGGGGACTTGCAGCGGGGGTCGGATCTGGGGGATCGGGTACGGCCGCCGAAGCTGTGGGAGCTCCGGCCTCGGTCACGACAGAAGTGAGAATGATGGCTACGATGCAGACCTTGTTGAATGACACAGTGGATAAGAAGTTCAGTGAGATAAAGTCATTTATGGAGAAGCTGCCAGGTGTTCCGAAGTTAACGGACGAAGTCGCTAAAAAATCGATTTCAAAGGGTCCGTTCCCAGCAAGTGCAGCCCCACTGCCCATTCCTAAAACTTTCAAATTACTAGAAAGTTTGAGATACGATGGAACTACAGATCCAAGGGATCACTTTGATATGTTTTCGGTCGCTGTTTAGGCAAACGACTTGACTTCGGAGGAGATCAATTCGGTCAGCCTTAAGAAGTTTTGTGAAACATTGAAAGGAGCGGCATTGAAATGGTATCTACAGCTGCCCGAAAACGAAATATTGAGTTTCGATGACATGTCAGCGAAATTCATTCGATCACATACTGGAGCGAAAAAGATAGCACCAAGGGTGGAAGACATCTTGAACGTAGGCAGCGGCCCGGGGAAACTATCAAACAATCTGTGAAACGGTTCAATGATGAGAAGATTCACATCCCGAATCTCGAAGAAAGGTGGGCTTGTTTGACCTTTGCTAATAACTTGCGCACTGATTCGATAGAGGCATGGAAGTTGAAGGATCGTCTCAGGGAAATCGATGCATGGACTTTCGATGCATTGTATCGTGAGTGCGAGCCAAGGATTAGGGCTGAGGAGGAGGAATTACAGCTAGCCCGAAATAATTATCATTATGATCGACCAACAAGGAGAGTCGAGAATGACAGGCGAAACTATAGGGACCAACGATGGGAGCCTTACAGTTTCCCTCGAATGGGGAACAACAACCACGAAGCTGGTAGTTCGAAGAATCAATCGAAGAAAGGGCAGCCGAACACATCTTCGGCTCCGAAAGATCGACCACTGCCTCCAAAAGTGACGGAATACAATTTTTGCATATCAACACCGAACTTGGTGAATCACTTGAAGGGGATGGGCGATAAGATTGTAAAATTCCCAGGCCGCATAAAATCAAATCCAAACACAAGGGATGAGAATTTATGGTGTGCATTTCATCATGACTTCGGCCATACAACGGAGGAATGTAAGGCATTGAGATACGAAGTGGCCAGCTTGCTGCAGAAGGGGCATTTGATCGAATTTTTGACTGAAAGAGGACGAAACAATTTCAATAAGAAGAAAGACGATGAGCCACCAAAACCTCCTACTCCTAGGAAGACGGTAAATGTAATTACCGGAGGAGATGATGCTTGTGGGGTAACCTACACTACAAAGAAATATGCAAAGGTCTCGTTCACACGAGACAAGCGAACACGAGATGACATGAACGATGAGATCGCGTTTGGGGATTCCGACTTCGATGGAAGGATTCATCCCCATTACGATGCACTTGTAGTCACGATTAGGATCGATGATGCCAATGTAAAAAGGGTGTTAATCGATGCTGGCAGTTCGGTTAATATCATACATACAAGGGTAGTTGAACAATTGCAGTTGAGTGATAAGATCGTGCCTCGCTCAACGGTATTGTCGGGTTTCAACAACTCGAGCAAAGTGACCGTTGGAGAAATCACAATTAAGACCTATGCGGAAGGTGTGGAGAGTGAAACATCGTTTCAAGTGATGAAAGGTGAGATGGCATAACGACGTAATCTTGGGTCGACCTTGGATTCACGCTATGGGAGCGGTCCCATCGACCCTACATCAAGTTGTGAAGTTCCCTACCCCATGGGGAATTCGTGAAATCAGAGGCGAGCAACAGGCTTCACGAGAATGTTACTCAGTAGCTGTCAAGGAAGGCTTTCGATTGTAGCAATCACAGCTAGTGGAACCCGTGGCCGGAAGCTTCACTTCGGTTCCGCCATGTGCTTCGTCACAGTTGCCGGAATTCGAAGTCGAAGGCGACTTCGCACAGGTTCCACCATGTGTGAGAAAGCTGTATAAACAAAAATCTGGAGACTCTACGATAGAAGAATTAGAAGAAGTAATGTTATTCGATGACAAGCCTGATCGGAAAGTCTATGTTGGAGCTGAATTGGATACCGAAGTAAAAACAAAAATCATATCCTTCCTCAAGGACAATTCTGATTGTTTTGCTTGGTCCCACGCAGATATGGTGGGAATCGATCCAAAAGTCGCCACACACAAACTAAATGTCGATCCAAAACATCGGCCGGTGAAGCAAAAGAAAAGGCCGAATGGAGGATTCCGAAGGAACGTGATCAACGACGAAGTAGAAAAGCTGCTAGCAAATGGGTTCATTAAGGAGGTAAAGTACCCAGAATGGCTTGCAAATACCGTTGTAGTACCAAAGAAAAACGGCAAGTGGAGAGTATGCGTCGATTATACCGACCTCAACAAAGCTTGCACAAAAGATTAATTCCCACTGCCTCACATCGATAGACTGATCGATTCAACGGCAGGGCACGAAATGTTGAGTTTCTTGGACGCCTATTCGGGTTATAATCAAATTTCGATGAACCCATTGGATCAGGAGAAGACGTCGTTCATCACAGACATGGGGACTTATTGCTATACAGTCATGCCCTTCGGTCTTAAGAATGCTGGCGCTACTTATCAGCGTTTGGTCACTACTATGTTCAAAGATTTGATCGGAAAAACCATGGAAGTGTATATCGATGACATGTTGGTCAAATCTCTTGAGAAGGGAAATCATTTAAGTCATTTGGAGGAGACTTTTACGATACTAAGGCGGTTCAACATGAGACTGAACCCGGAGAAATGCGCGTTCGGGGTTGGATCCGGTAAGTTCTTGGGATTCATCGTATCGCAAAGAGGAATCGAAGCCAATCCAGACAAAATCAAAGCGATCGAAAGCATCCCCGAGGACCTGACAACAGAAAAAGAAGTTCAACAACTGACCGGTCGAGTAGTCTATCTCAGCAGGTTCATCTCGAGGCCATCTAAACGATGTCACAAGTTCTTTTCGGTGCTGAAGAAGAACAAAAGCTTCGAGTGGACACCAGAATGCAAAAAGGCTCTCAGAGAACTGAAGCAATACCTTTCCAATCCACCGCTTCTGTCAAAACCGATTGAAGGAGAAATGCTGCTGATCTACTTGGCCGTTTCCGATGTCGCTGTAAGCGCTGTCCTCATTCGCGAGGATGGAGGTAACTAATTTCCTATCTATTATGTTAGTAAAACATTGTAAAATGCAGAAACAAGGTACCCACACCTAGAGAAACTAGCACTTGCACTAGTCACTGCTGCACGAAAACTGAGGCCTTATTTCCAATGTCATTCAATATCTATTATAACTACATTTCCATTGCGAAATATTTTACATCGGCTAGATCTCTCTGGTCGATTAATGAAATGGGCGGTCGAGCTGAGTGAGTACGACATCACTTATCAGCCTCGTACCGCCCTAAAATCTCAAGTTTTAGCTGATTTTGTAGCAGACTTTAGCGCTAACATCTTACCGGAGGCAAAGAAGGAAGAATTGATGATGAGAGATCCAGACCCCGGAGTCTGGGTAATGTATATCGATGGAGCTTCGAATGTAAAAGGAACTGGCCTCAGAATCCTGTTGATAGCACCTACCGGTGAGAAACTCAGGTACGCGATCAAATTACATGCAAAGACTAACAACGAGGCCGAATATGAGGCCCTCACTGCAGGTTTAAAGATCGCAAGGGACTTGAAAGTCGAACGAATAGATATCAAAAGTGATTCTCAACTGGTGGTAAATCAAATCCAAGGCGATTTCTACGTTCGAGATCCGAGGATGCAACAACTGCTCGAAAAGGTACACAATTTTCTAACTTCTTTTTAGGAGTGGAAAATAGCTCAGATATCGAGGGAAGAGAATATCGAAGCAGACGCCTTAGCCAACCTTGGTTCTGCAGCGGCCATCGATGAAAAACTCGACGAAACAGTGGTTCACTTGTTCGAATCCCCACTTTGTTGAAGCATCAAAGAGGTAAACAATGTTAATCATACTTGGGATTGGAGAAACAAATATTTATCCTATTTGCAGGCAGGCACCCTTCCCAGTGACAAAAAGTCTGCCCGATCACTTAAAGCCAAAGCGACAAGATATTGCCTCTTCGAAAATCAACTCTACAGGCGAATGTTCGGTGGCCCTTTAGCAAAGTGTGTCAGGCCAGATGGAACAAACTATGTGCTGAAAGAGATTCAAGAAGGCGAATGCGGCAATCATTCCGGCAGCAAGTCATTGGTTCGGAAGATCATAAGAGCTGGACACTATTGGCCAACGATCGCAGATGATGCCAAAGAATTCGTCCGCAAATGTGACAAGTGTCAACGATTTGGCAACCTCATACATCAACAAGCAGAACCACTTCATTCGGTCATGTCACCGTGGCCATTCATGAAGTGGGGAATGGACTTGGTCGGGCCGCTTCCAACAGCGCTCGGTGGGGAAAAATTTATCTTAATTCTTACGGATTATTTTTCTAAATGGGTGGAAGCTATTGCTTTGGCTAAAATTCGTGAACAGGAAATTATCAAGTTCATTCACCAAAATATCATTTGTCATTTTGGGATCCCGAAAGAGATCACATGCGACAATGGTAGGCAGTTCGTGGGGAGACGAATCACAGCCTTCTTCGAGAAGTGGGGGATCAAGCGAATTGCATCAACACCTTATCACCCCAGTGCAAATGGACAGGCTGAGTCTTCCAACAAAACAATACTTGAGTACTTGAAGAAAAGGATGGATGATTCAAAGGGCAATTGGCCGAACGAACTCCCCGGAGCACTGTGGGCTCATCGGACGACGGTGAAACATAGTACCGGGGAGACACCGTTCTTACTTGTCTACGGAGCAGAAGCACTGATACCGGTGGAGGTGGGAGAACCCAGTCTCCGGTTCGCCCATTCCACCGAAGAAGCTAACAAAGAGGCCATGCTGATAGATCTGAACTTGGTCGAAGCAAAAAGGGACATGGCATTTGTTCGAATACAAGCACAGAAGCAAAGGGCAGAAAATTACCTCAACAAAAAAATCAGGTATCGATCTTTTAATGTAGGTGACTATGTGCTGAAGATCAAAAGACCGAAGAAGGCACTACAAGAAATCGGATTTTCAGTGGCGACTTTTAGTGGCGACATTATTTATTGCAACAAATGCTTATATTTAGTGGCGATATATTAAGTCGCCACAAAAATCTATTTATCAGTGGCGATTTTAAGTAAGTTGCCACTAATAGACGAAAATTTTCAGTTCCCGGGCAGCAATACTTTTGGCTCCAATATTTTATGTGGCAACATTTAAGAAGTCGCCTCTAAAACTCTATTGTGGCGACCTTGTTGTCACTATAAGATAACTATTAATTCACTTTAAAATTAAAAAGTAAATAAAAAATAATTTTTAAAGAAACAAAAGGGGAAAAGGCAAAACTTTGTACTCCTAAAAACCAAAAAATACTCAATTTTACTCCACCCCCTTCTCTCTACCTAAATCCCTCAATGAAATCTCACCCCATCACTTAATTTTGCAACGATTTCTTCAGGTACTCTAATCCCTAATATCAACAATTTTGTTATAACATTTTGTAGAGTTCATACTCTATCAGTTAGCAATAGAAAATTCCATACAATTTTAGTGATATCTCTAACATAATTGAAAATGTACATGCAGGTAGGAGTTCAACCTCTCTCGGCCTTATCGGTGTTAGCGAGGATTTCTTCTTTGGGAAAATCCGGTGTTAAACTATTGGGTATTTGTTTTTGTGGACTGTGGTATCGATTTCTTACAGGTATTTGCTTTTCTTAATTTGTTCTTATTCCATATATGGGTTTTATGAGTTCGACAATAGTTTTGTACTATAGTTGATATTGTTGGCTGGTTCTTTGCAGATTGGATTTTGTGTATTTTGGATAGATTCTTGTGTAAATTATATTTGGATTTTTGAAATTTTTTTAAATTAGGTTCAATGGTTACCTGCTATTTTGCAGAATGATGATACTTTCTTATAAAAGATGCTTTAATTTATTCTTTTGCAAAATGTTAATATTTTGTTCGTGGAACTAAGTTTCAGTTCTAATCCCCGTTGGGTTTTAGATGTTTTAGCTTGTTTTTGTGTTTTTCTTGTTCTTTCTTGATTTGGGTATTGCGGATTTTTTTTACGAGTTTTGTGATAAATTTTAGGTTCAAAGTAACAATTTAGTTTCTTGATAGCATGCGTCAGGTTTGAATATTTGCTTCCCATTGAAAAGTTTGGATTTTTATTGCTTCTGCTAATTTTTTAGTGGTGTGGAACAAGTGATCACAGAATGTATCTGCGGGTTCTTTCAAAATGTATCTCTAGTTAGAGCTCCATTAATTCTAAATTTTTTTACTGTTATGAAGAGATGTGAATAAAAGGTGTTTCGTTGGAACTATGTGTGTGGAAAATACTATATTTTTAAGTATACATGTCTTTTAATGATACAAGTTAGTTGTCCCGACATATTTGATAACTGGAATTGGAATTCATAGAAGTCTCATACTTTTGCAGTCAAAGTTACTAGTTCAAGGCTTTGGATTTTCACTACGATAACTTGTTAAACTCTTTCATGCTTACTTAGTAAAAAAACAGTTACACTAGGATTACTACAAAGTATATAGGAGGCGCAACTATGTGATAACTTGTTAACTTCTTTCATGCTTGCTTTGTAAAAAAGCCATTACACTAGGATTACTACAAAGTATATAGGAGGCGCAACTATGTGATAACTTTTTAACTTCTCTCATGCTTGCTTAGTAAAAAAGCCATTACACTAGGTTTACTACAAAGTATATCGGAGGCGCACCATTTTTTTTGTTTACATGTGTGAGTGTTCTATTTGGTGCATGGTTGCATATCACCTTTTTCGCACTTGACACTAGATCTTAGAGTATATCTGTAAGCTATTTTCTTGTATAAAGCATAAAAGAAGTAGCTTTGGCAATTTTTTAGCTCAACAAAACATTTTCTACCTTATTTTTTTCAAAAGTGTAGTGAAGAATTCCCATCTTTCTTGATTTCATATTGTTTGTCAGGTGTGGGAGACTTTTGGGTTTCATCATTCTTTTTGCCTCCTCTCAAATCTTATCTCAATTTATTGGTCATGATTTTAACGTGAATCACCTACTTTAATTCTTCAGAGTCTTTTATTAAAGTAATCTTGATCATTAATTTTGTTGGTTGTGAAACTGATAATGGGCACTAAGTATTTTGCTTGATCTTGGGTTCTCCAGATAGAATTCCATATTCTCTATGAGTGTCAATCTCTAGTGTCAATCTCTGGATAAAAATGTACACATCTGAAGTGAAAAGAAAAAGCTTCTAACGAGTACACGATTTTTCAATTCAAGATGAGCCCATAAAAAAATACTTGTTGATTAAGTAGTCAAGTTTTATCATGCATTTTTTTCCTAGCATAACTATAAAGTGCAGGGTTTGTATATTGTCATTTGCGATGAGGAAAATTGCAGCAATACTTGAAATGGAAAAAAGTGAGTCTTATTAAAACTTATAATACCATTCAAACAGGAATTCCTTCGTAATTTTCATGTGCATAATTATGTGTTCACTATAAATGGAGAGCAAGTTGTCTTATTGAGACTTAAGAAAAAGAATGGCGGAAAAAATATTTGGATTAGAAACTTAAAACTGCGGTTATCCTATGTTTCTATAATATATATTGTCTATTTCCTAGGAAAGTATGGAGACTGAAATCGTTATCACATTATGCAAACTTGAAACTATTTTTCCTCTGGCGTTCTTTGCTGGACCAGTTCAATCTCGATTGATGTGCCCTTTTGAGAGGTAAATGTGTTTTATAATTTCGATTCCTTTCTTTAGAATATCATATGATATATTAATGAGTTATTTTCATATAGAAATTTGAGAACCCTTACGTCATATGTTCGCAACAACACTCGTCCAGAAGGTTCAATGTTGGTGGAGTAAGTCTCAATATCAATTGCAAAAATAGTTTCATATTGAAATAGTTCAATTAGATTGTCTTACTGACTCCAATGTCAAAATTCAGGGAATACACAAGAGAGAATGAAAGTGAAGACGTGTTACTTGATGAAAATAATGGAGAGGAAACTGATACATCCTCTTGAAAACTAAGAAGCAAAGGACTTTAATTGCAGATTTTTTGAAGACCACAATAGAAATATAGCCTTACAATAGATGCATTATTTTGATAGCTTTTGGTGCATACAAACTGATCTGCAAAACTTGTAGTTTGCCTGAAGCATTTTCCGGAAGCATTGGCCAAGAGCAGTTCGTTATTTTCCTTATCCGAATGCAACAGGTTCTCTATTTATATACTTTCCTTCTATTTTAATGATTCTTCTTTCCTTCTTGATAGTTCTTCGGTCTCTTACTCTTTTATCTTTTAATCTTCTCATTTTCATCTCTTAATCTTCTCAATTTGATCTTCTTTATGTGATGTTTGAGTTTTTAAATGAGCCATATGAACTATTCAATAAAATACATGAGAGATATATTGACTCTGTTGCCCAAAATTTCATATTGAAACTGCTTACTAATGCTCAAAATATTGACATCTTTTCCCTGAACCTTCGATTGTCTGCCTACTATTGTTCAAAATATTGACAGTTTCCTCTTACACTTTTTTTTGTTTGAAGTTTGGTTGACATTTGATTATAGTTTCATGTTGTTGTCCTAGTTTTTTTACATTGATTTCTTCCTCTGATTTTACTGTAGTGAAGGTTGTAATAAGACTGTTGTTCTTGAACTTACACATGTGTCCAATCTCCTATTTGATCTATTTGGTTGGTGAATTTTAGTTTTTCTCTCATAAATGTTCTTCCTTCCATTAGCAGCAGACAATTTAGACTCAAGAGTTTAAAAATTTTATCTTGAAATTCAGACTCCGAAATAAAAACTCACCCCAAATACAAAAAATAATTCAGAATTTTCTTCCAAGAGTTTGAATTTCTTGCTATCAGGTTCTTTAGTTTTTGGTCTCTTGCGGGTCATCTTGTTCACCATAATTTGTTACTTGGTAATTGGTTTAGATATTGTCTTTTGACGTCTCTCTAGTTGTTACAAATGAGCTCGTAATAATTTTAAAACTTTGACGTAACTTAGTAGTTTAGTATCTAAAGGATATTAGCACATTAGCACTATAAAGTGACTTCACAGATTTTCTTTTGCAATGTTACTCTCTGTTTTGGTGTTCATTTGGCATTAGAAGCTTAGATGATTAGAAGACTTTCAAAATAATGTTATTAAAAAGTAGGAACAATATAATGTTGGCAAAAGTTGTTGAACTTACAGGGAGAGCTTTAGAAAGAGTAAGCTACGGACAATTGTATTTTTTGTGGGCTTCTTACGGCTTAAAGTTTTACTTGCATTGTGTGGTAATGCTTCTTTCTAATACATAGTGCACAATGAAGTTGGTCAATTTCATAACTTCATCAAAGGAGGTGTTTCCTTCACATAAATGCGCTATAATTTAATGAATACATTTACCAACAATCACTACGTACTCTGATGTTATCTGGCATTACTCATTTACTCTCTTTATATGCCTAAATTGAAATGGTTTTTTACCTGTATTGCTAGAATTTCTCTGTAGTATTTGTTTAAGCTTTATCTAAATGTTATGCGACACTTCAACTTTCCCCCAGTACATAAATATTTTTTTTCAGAAGATAGGCTAATCTCTTAGTTCACAGTTACCATTTTAATACAGACATCAAGGGAGAGCTTTGGAGAGTTTTACAATATTTTACTGTAATGTTATTGTGGTTACCATTTTTACTACTTGCATTAACTTATGAGAATTGTCATAGTAATCCTATATATGTGGTTTTTCCTTAATAACAGGAACAATGTTCTTATGACGATTGTAGATGGCATCGAACAGGGAGCTTGAAGGCACATTGTGTTTTGCTTTTTTGGAGATTTATATAATGTGTGTACAACCTTGAACAGCTTAAAGGCAAAGTGTTTATATTTTTTGGTCCTTTATAAGCATACAATGGCGATGAACAATTACATATTGTGTAGTATTTAAGTAGATCTATTGATAATGAAAGCATTTATAATATTTATTTTAGAAATACTTTTGGTGTGTCATTGAATGCTTTTATGCAGTTGAAGTAACAGGCTTTAGTTCATTGTCACAAAATTGACTAGTATTTGTAGCAACATAGTTGCTGCTAAAAGAACATATTATTGTAGCGAAGAAAATGTTGCCACTGAAAGTATAATAGCTTATGTGGCAATTTAGGTCGCCACTAAAGAAGTGCTATTGTGGCAATGGAACAATTGCCACTGAAATTATAAGATTTTTGTGGCGATATATGTCGCCACTATAAAGCATTCTATAGTGGCGACACACCAAAAAGTTGATTTATATAATTTTTTTTGTAACAAAAATTTTTACTTATTGTAGCGACTAAAGTTGCCACTAGTTGTATAGTTTTAGTAGCGACTGCAGGAAGTCGCCACTATAAACTTTTAGTTTCGGCTTGTAGAGCAGCAACCATGTTGTCGCCACTAAAACCCTATAGTGGCGACTTTTTTGGTTTTAGTGGCGACTAACACAGTTTTCTTGTAGTGGGATGAGCCCAACGAAGGTAAATTAGGAGCAAATTGGGAAGGACCCTTCCGGGTCAAAGCAGTGATCGGAAAAGGCTCATACCAACTCGAAACAATGGACTCCAAGCAGGTGGACTTCAATTGGAATATCACACAGTTGAAGAAGTACTACTTTTGAGGTTCTGCGGTATCATCAATCCTCACCCTTTACTTTTACTTCGCAATTTTCATTCTTTCTCCATCGAAAGACGCTGTTTAATCGATTATTTGATTATTTGATACTAACACTTTTAGATGATAGGCATAGTTGGAATCAAATGATGACAAACATCACCCACGAACACCTGAGCTCAAATCGCTCCAATCGGGGTCGATAAGTCTGACGAACATTCTAACGTGGTCTTCATCTATAACGGGTTTCTTGGTTTTTGCCTTCCAATGACTCCGTTTCAGGTATCGACATCGAGGACCAGTGTTCGGCTGCTCGCCCTTCGCACCCAAACACTGGGGGGGATGGAGTTAGCATGATGGTCATCGGAAGATACTGGGGACTGCCCAAGAACCGGGGACTTTCCATCGAAAGGTGAAATGATATCAATCGAAGACAACACCGGGGACTCGTTCAAAAGTTCAACTAGGACTCATTCGAAATTCGACAAAAAGTTCCAACGTTCACTCGAACTGGAGACTCGTTCAAAATTCGGCAAAAGCTCGAAGACCCCAACATTCACTCGAACTGGGGACTCGTTCGTACTTCAAATCGAACTAGAAGTTTCAATGTTATCAGAGACTCCAAAACCTTGATGCTTTTATTCGAAGTCAAGGGTTATCCGTTTAACTAAGTTATGTAAACGATCCGATAGTGATAAAAAATCTGTGCCTTCAAACGGCCGCATCTTGTAATCGATCGAATTACACGATCCAAAATGTATTAAAAGCCCATCAGCGGCTCATTTCAATAAATACGCAACACTTTGGTTATATTTTCGACTTTTCACATTTGTTCGATTCGAGTGATCGTTTCAAATATTAAGCGGATTTTACAATTCCAAGTTTTTCGCCAAATGTTAATTTTTTCATTCCGAACTCAAGAAGATGTTCGAAGAGTGCATTACGTGAAAATGAGACGTCATTTCTCACTACACACTAAGACATTGGGCCCCAATCATCTCTTTCGACGACTATCGTTGAACATCAAAATTTTCGAACGATTAAACCATCTTCGAAAAAATAATACGACAATGAAAAAGTTATTTCATTCATAGAAAAGGCATATGTACATGGATGGCCACACGACCACATTACATTGAATTTCAAAAACGACTAAATACAACCAAGTCAAACAAAAAAAGCAACAATTCATTCATCGGCGTCTCCGTCAGAACCTTCATCGGAGGAGCTCGCTGGGAGACCAAGTTCTTCACGAGCCAACCGCACAATAGCAACAGCTTCGCTCAATTCGGTAGGAACATCGACATTCCGATCCAGCATTTCCCTAAGGACATCGCGCCTTGATTCAGCAAAGATCAGATCCTTTTTCTTGTCAAACTCTTCCTCGAGGTCGCGCCTTAGGATGGCGGATTCCTTGTGAAGCAACAAGTTCCTTTCCGATAAGCTGTCAGCTTGAACTTTTAGATCTGCATTGCTTTTATGAAGAGTGCTCAATTCTTCGAACTGATCAGCCAGCTCTTTGTCTTTGCTCTCCAAGACAGAGTTGAGTTCGGCTATCTTCAGATCAGAATTGGCTTCGTGATCTCTCAGCTGTGCGTTCAAAGCTCGAACCTGGGATTCTAACTCTGATTGACGAAGAGCATGCTCATTCGTACTCTTGTCAAAGTTGACCAAAAGTTCAGCGTACTTGGCCTCTGCAGCTTTTAGCTTCCGATGCAAGTCCTCTCCAGCCAAAGTAAGATGGATAATTTGTTCGTTCAAAACTTTGGCTCCATCTTGAAGCTGACGAATCTAATCGGCGGTCTCGATCGCCATTATGCAGTTCTGAAAACAAATCGCAGTTGAGGTACATAAAAATCTATGCAAAGTAAAGGAGAAGGAAAATTTTATAAGTATGGAGTTTACCCTGAGGGCATTAAAAGAAATCTGAGAGGGCAGACTCAGGTCTGAATGCGTGTTCAATCGAACTTGTTCCATCGGGCCAATGACATCGAACAACTAATCTGCCAACCGCTTCGGGCACCTTAGAAAATCAACGTTGGGTGGCACTTCTATCGTAAGTGACCTGCCACCCCTCTTCCCAGATTCACCCAAAGCGGCAAAGGCAGCAGCTTCTTCGCCCCGAGGAAGAGGTACAATTGGATCGGCATGGTCCACACCAAAAAATGATGATCCCGTCTCTTCATCGTATTTGGATTTCGTCGTTGCTATCGACCGATCCAAAGCTGGCATTTTCCCTTTTGCTGGATCCCTCTCCTCAAGTTCGCGGTCGAAAGCCTCGATCATACCCCCGTTGATTTTCAGGCGCAACGCCCAATGAAATGAGGGCACCTTCCCTACTAGGCAAACCCCTTGAGCCCGAGTTGGCTTCTTCGGCTACAGGGGAAAGATGATAGTCATCCACTGAAAGATCTCCTTGTTCAGCTACCTTGAGTTGGATGGCTGTCTCTTGGAGTCTTTCTTTAACTGGCTTATTGGGACGCCTTACTAATCGGTCAGACCCCGATTCGTCCCCGGTTTCCTCTCCCTCGATGTCGATAACCGAGGTCGTTCCTTCGGCGGCTTTCGCCACTGCAACCACTGAACTTGTTCGAGCGATCACATCCTCTATGGTTGGGGGCGCAATCGATGAACTGCCCCCTTGCCCTTTCTCCACCACCACCTTGGGCAAATATCTATTCTTCAGCTCTTGAAACGATTTCTTTTTCTTCGGAGGAGGAGGAGCGTCGTCGACTCTCTCTCCGCCCTCGAGCTCAGCCTCTTCATCACTTGGCTCACCTCCAGCACCAGTGATGCCTGTAGGAAATTTGAAATATCAGAAAGCGTCAAAGGAGCAAAAGTTACAAATTCAATACAAGTTCGAAAGAGAACTTACCATGATTTTTGGCCTTGAGGGTTTTCAGGGCCGCTACCGGCTTCCAAGCCCTTTGGTCGTTAGATGTCTTGTCAAGCACTCTGATCAACCACGGTATGATATCCGCGACTTGATCGAACAAGACACTATCGGCTGAAAAGTTCGGGAAGAAGAGTCAGGCTAAAACTGCAGATTTGTTCGAAAGAGGGAAAAACGAATAAGGCACTTACTTGTTCGGTTCGAAACATTCGGGAGAAATTCCTTTCCGGGGGTAGTCAATTGCTCCGTTGGAACAAAGATAAATCGTTGATCCCACCCCCGAAGATCGTCATCGTTATCAGATATCAAGGCCCGCTGACCTCGTTTAGCCAAATTTATCACCCCTCCTTTGTAAACTCAAGGGGAATAGATGTTGAGGATGTGGCGAGTGTTAGTTCTACCTTCGCCACTGTTCTCCATATCGCCGGAGAAAGCTGCCCAAGGCAAACGTTGTACATTCTACAAACTCCTCAATCACGTTGTCGACCGGGAGAGTAAAACTGATGGTAAAGGGATAGGTCAGTACTACTGAATGACCTTCGATGTGAGTGGCCAGAGTCGATTTCCTTGGAGGGCACATCACGTCGATGTCACCCACCTTCCAACCACAATCTTCTCGAACACTTGAAATCGACTCCGGTGTAATTGCGCAGCATACCGAGTCGATCAGAATGTTCTTCTTCTTGCTTTGCTCCGCTTCGCTCTGAACGCTGACCCTGCAGTCGTTCTCATAAGTAAATTTCTTCGGAGATCTCTCCGAATACGATTTCTTGGGACTGAAGTCTTTTACCTTCCTTTCCTTCCGTTTTTCCCCTTTTTGTCCACTGAAGGGCCAGCAGCAGTGTAAGCCTGCTCCGCCACCGCACCGGACTGCAGTGGGGCTGTGGCAGCAGCTGCTGCGGCGGGAGTAAGTTCAGCGTCAACTATATTTTGAGAAGAAGACGACATTGTAAAAAGTGCAAAATCGACGGTTTGAACAAATAATATAGGAAATTTGGAGAAGAAGTTGACAGAATTCAACAGCAAAGTTGCAGAGATTCGCTTAAAAAGTTGAAGAATTTTAAGAGTTTTGAGAGATTCAGAAGTTGTAAAGTTTGTAATACGGTTTTGAAGTTAGTATTTATAGGGCAAGACTCATCATTGCCTTGGGAACCGTCGAAAAACTGCTGCCCGCACGATTTCTGACACATGCGGCGATGGGAAGTTGAGGCGACGTTTTGACATTTTAAAATGGAGGGACACAAATGCTCCACGTATTTTCCCGCAAAAGAATTCAAGCCACTTGCCAAGCTTTTTACGAACACGTTACTCGGCAAGTGGGGGGACTATCTATATTGGTCGATTTCTGTTCGATCACAATAAGGACGAGTTCGTTTAGGCGTTAATTGGTTTCGAGGGAGTTGTGATCGGAGAATTGTAGCTTCGATTCGATTGTGATCGGTTATGAGATTTTGTGATCGGATACTTACGAAGGCACTACTCTAACGGATAACATAGCTGATCCTCATCCCAAGAATACCGAAACAGATTTAGTGGAATTAGTGGAAGTGGATGAATACATGCAACTGTTGGAAGAGGAACGTGGAAAAGTGGAACTCTTCTAGGGTTGGGGATTCTCAAACATCTCAACCTATAAATGGGACCTTACGCTTTCTTTTGGGGGCACGTTCATCTGAACAATATTACTCTCATTCTTCAAGCTACTCTCCTCTCATTAAGCTAGTCATTTTCATCATTGTATTATCGACGATTTACTGTGCTTGAGGCAATCACTGTATTCAAACTTCGATCGGCTGGGTTCAAACGTGGAAGGAGATCCATCTCTTCCACCATCCTTCGATCCATAAAATACAATAAGCTTTTATCGCTTTATTTACTTATTTATCTGTCATCTATCGTTGTTTGCTTGTTGCTTTAATCATATTTATCTAATTGTTGTTATCGTTGTTTGCTTGTTGCTTTAATCATATTTATCTGTCATCCATCCTTCGATTTCATTAATTCATTGCTGCTGTTCCGATTAAGATAGTCTATCAACTTGCTCGTTAGCATCGGTCATATCTATCGAATTGTTATCGTTGTTCTTCGATCGCATTATTTGATTGAGCATATTTCTACTTTCATTTTTCATCGCATCTAACTTTGTCATCGAATCCGTTAAAACTTAGAGTATTCATCCTTGACTAATATCAACTCGTAATTTGTCCTCGATAAGGAGTTTGATCGAAACTGCATCATTGCAAATCGTTAGTTCGTTTGTTTCATCTTCTCTGTTTACTTTCGCCTTCGTATTGTTTACCTGAAACTGACATCGTAACAGCATCTTTTGAGATCGATATTTGTGATGTCTTCGAATTAAGCCCCTAGAATCAATTACTTGTCAACGTAAATTGCTTATCAATCGATCGAATTGAGATATAAAACGGTCGCCTTAGATTCAACTAAATATAAATTTAATTGTAAAACCTGATACATTTTTGGGAAATACAGTTGTGAACCGGCAACCGTCGGTTCATAGTGACTTGGAGTCGTCCTCAATGGTGGATGACAACCGATGCAATGGTGGTGTTGTAAGAAGGAGAGGTCTTGATTTTGATCTTAACTTTGCTCCACCTATGGAAGCTTGATGATTGCAATTAAGCATTGAGAGAGAAAGAAACTGAACTAATTAATTACTTTGAGAGACTACTTATGTCTAATTATAGCATATAGGTGAAAAGAAAGTATTTTTGCAACGCAGAGGGATTATCATATTTTTCTCTATGTTGTTTTTAGCTTGTCTAACTAAATCCCTTTGATTTGTTGTTCAATTAAAAAATTGAAATCTTATGTCCTTAACTGATGCAAACTTATGTTTAATTTAAAGATTTTCATTGTTTCCCCAGCTTTTCTTAAATCTTTGTGACTCTGATTTCGTGGACCGTGGTCTATGTAAACCTCTTCGAAGATTAATTAGCTTTGAGGAATATGTGACGCGGTACTACATAAATCTTTTCCTTATTGTTGGAATTTTGTAGGTTCGTTATAAAATATCTATGAGAATTAGGGAAGTACTTTTTATTTGTTCCACCGAGTTTAATGTGGTTGTTCTAACTAACTACTGTTCGTATTAGTATAAATTTTAAATACAAACGAAAAAGCCTTCTAATTGCTGGCCAAGTGATAGATTGAAAATTTTCAGAGTTACACAAAATCCTCAGCTAACACTGGAATAACTATGCAGTAAATTCGGAACAGTTACTATTATTTATTTCTAGATGAAATCGAGGACAACGTCATAATGGATAAGTTGCAACTGATCCTCATCTCTAAAATATCGGAACAGACTTGGCGAGTTTAGTGGAGTGGATGACGACGTGCAACAGTGGGAAGAGAAACGTGGGGAAGTGGAAGTCTGTTAGGGTTTGGGGTTCTCCTCAATTTCAACCTATAAATAGGACCTCTAGTCTTCACTTTTGGGGGTTCATCTGAGCAATATCACTCTATTCTTAAAAGCCATCATTCTCTTATCAAGAAATTAGTTACTTTGTTTTCATTACTTCGTCAACTTGTTACATCAGAGATAATCATTGTATTTAGAGTTTCGATCGTGGCTTAACTCAAATGTGGAGGGAGATCTGTTCTTTCCATTGAAGCAACACCCATCGACTCATCGAATACAATAAGCCTTTCTTGCTCTGATTATTTATTTATTGCTTATTTCGTTTAGATCTATATTTATCTCGATCGTAACATCTTTTGCTCGTTATCTGCATTTAGCCTAAAGCGATTTGTTATCGTCATTCATTAAACAACTCATCGACTTACCTATCGCTATTTTACATCGGATTCATTGTTTCTGCATCGTATTATTCGATTGAATATATTTACCCGCCATCGCATTACATTTATTCATCATCATATTACATTTGTTCATCATCGTGTTACTGTCATCCTCATCGAATCAAGTATCGTTATCGTACGTAAATAACTATACATCTTGATAAAACGAAGTCATCTCATCGTAAATCACTAGCCTGTCATTGAATTCGAACTTGATTGCTGACATCGGTATTTCAACTTGACATCGAATCTATTTGACATCGATTTTATAATTGCTTCCGAATCAGAACTCTTGAAATCGATTAATCCACGTACGTGAACTGCTTATTAAACGATTGAATTGAGATATAAAACGGTCGCCTTAGACTCAACTAAATATAAATTTAATTGTAAACCTGATACATTTTTGGGAAATACAGTTTGGCGCCCACCGTGGGGTCTAGGCAATCGATTTATTTCGAAATTTGAATCGCTTGATACTACTTACGTTTGCTTTCTTGTCTTGAAATGGCAGATGAACGTAACATCGACGCTCTGAACGGTCAACAACAGCTCAATCCCAATGACGGGATTCATGTTCCGGCCCATGCTGAAGCGGTCGATGAGTCTACCAACAACGAACAGGATCCCACTCACGACAATATTCCTACTGGTTCACAGTTGAACGCGCGCCAAACGCGGCGCTCGGGCAAGGAACCCGCAGTCGAAACTGAATCAGGAGGCGCAAACGCAGCACTGTTTGCGTATTTGAGGAGGCACGATGCTCAATTCGAAATGATACAAGAACAGTTGAAGGCATTATCTAATTATATCGGGAATAAAGCGCCCACTCCTCCGATCACACCCCTAGCAAGCATTCCGACTTCGGTTCCTCAGGGCGCCGTAACAGGGGGACTTGCAGCGGTGGTCGGATCTGGAGGATCGGGTACGGCTGCCGAAGCCATGGGAGCTCCGGCATCGGAAGTAAGAATGATGGCAACAATGCAAACATTATTGAATGACACTGTCGATAAGAAGTTCGGTGAAATCAAGTCATTTATGGAAAAGTTACCAGGCGTTCCGAAGTTGACCGACGAAGGCACTAAAAAATCGATTTCAAAACGTCCTTTTCCAGCAAGTGCAGCACCACTACCCATACCAAAAACTTTCAAATTACCAGAAAGCTTGAGATACGATGGAACCACAGATCCAAGGGATCACATTGATATGTTTTCGGTTGCGGTTCAGGCAAACGACTTGACTTCGGAGGAGATCAATTCGGTCAGCCTTAAGAAGTTTTGTGAAACATTGAAGGGAGCAGCACTGAAATGGTATTTACAGCTGCCCGAAAATGAAATATTGAGTTTCGATGACATGTCAGCAAAGTTCATTCGATCACATACTGGAGCAAAAAAGATAGCACCAAGGGTCGAAGACATCTTGAACGTCAGGCAGCGGCCCGGAGAAACTATCAAACAGTTTGTGAAACGGTTCAATGATGAAAAGATTCATATACCGAATCTCGAAGAAAGGTGGGCTTGTTTAACCTTTGCCAATAACTTGCGCACTAATTCGATAGAAGCATGGAAATTGAAGGATCGTCTCAGGGAAATCGACGCATGGACTTTCGATGCGTTATATCGTGAATGTGAACCAAGGATTAGGGCTGAGGAGGAAGAATTGCAGCTAGCCCGAAATAATTATCATTATGATCGGCCAGCAAGAAGGGTTGATAACGACAGAAGAGACTACAGGGACCAACGATGGGGGCCCTACAGTTTCCATCGAATGGGGAGCAACAACCACGAAGCTGGTAGCTCCAAAAATCAGTCAAAGAAGGCCCAGCCAAACACATCCTCGGCTCCGAAAGATCGACCACTGCCTCCAAAAGTGACGGAATACAATTTTTGCATATCGACACCAAATCTAGTGAATCACTTGAAAGGGATGGGTGATAAAGTTGTAAAATTCCCAGGTCGCATAAAGTCAAATCCAAATACTAGGGATGAGACTCTGTGGTGTGCATTTCACCATGACTTCGGCCACACAACGGAAGAATGCAAGGCATTGAGATACGAAGTAGCCAGCCTCTTAGAAAAAGGTCACTTGGTCGAATTCTTGACTGAGAGAGGACGAAACAATTTTAATAAGAAGAAAGATGATGAGCCGCCAAAGCCTCCTGCCCCCAGGAAAACGGTAAATGTCATTACCGGAGGAGATGGTGTTTGTGGGGTAACCTACACTACAAAGAAGTATGCAAAAGTCTCTTTCACAAGAGACAAACGAACACGAAATGACATGACCGATGAGATCGTGTTCGGAGACTCCGACTTCGATGGAAGGATTCATCCCCATCACGATGCACTTGTAGTAACGACAAGGATCGACGATGCTGATGTGAAAAGAGTATTAATCGATGCTGGCAGTTCGGTTAACATCATACATGCAAGAGTGGTTGAACAATTGCAGTTGAGTGATAAGATTGTGCCTCGCTCAACGGTCCTGTCAGGTTTCAACAATTCAAGTGAAGTGACCGTTGGAGAAATTATGATCAAGACCTATGCAGAAGGAGTGGAGAGTGAAACATCGTTTCAGGTGATGAAGGGCGAAATGGCATACAACGTGATTTTGGGTCGACCATGGATCCACGCTATGGGAGCAGTTCCATCGACCTTACATCAAGTTGTGAAATTCCCTACCCCATGGGGAATTCGTGAGATCAGAGGTGAGCAATAGGCTTCACGAGACTGTTACTCAGTAGCTGTCAAGGAAGGCTTTCGATTGTAGCAATCACAGTTAGTGGAACCCGTGGTCGGAAGCTTCACTTCGGTTCCGTCGTGCGATCCAACGCAGCTACCGGAATCCGAAGTCGAAGGCGACTTCGCACAGGTTTCACCATGTAAATTAGTGGGACCCGTGATCGGAAGCTTCACTTCGGTTCCGTCGTGCGCCTTAACGCAGCAACCGGAATCCGAAGTCGAAGGCGACTTCGCACAGGTTCCACCATGTGTGAGAGAGCCGTATAAGCAAAAAGCTGGGGACTCTACGATTGAAGAATTGGAAGAAGTAATGTTATTTGATGACAAGCCCGATCGGAAAGTCTATGTCGGGGCTGAACTGGACAACGAAGTAAAAGCAAAAATCATATCCTTCCTCAAGGATAACTCTGATTGTTTTGCTTGGTCCCACACAGACATGGTGGGAATCGATCCAAAGATCGCCACGCACAAATTGAATGTTGACCCAAAATATCGGCCGGTGAAGCAAAAGAAACGGCCGAATGGAGGATTCCGAAGGAAGGTGATCAATGATGAAGTAGAAAGGCTGCTAGCAAATGGGTTCATTAAAGAAGTAAAATATCCAGAATGGCTTGCAAATACAGTTGTGGTACCCAAGAAAAACGGCAAGTGGAGGGTATGCGTTGATTATACCGACCTCAACAAAGCTTGTCCAAAAGATTCGTTCCCATTGCCTCACATCGACAGACTGATCGATTCCACGGCAGGGCATGAAATGTTGTGTTTCTTGGATGCTTACTCAGGTTATAACCAAATTTCGATGGACCCATTAGATCAGGAGAAGACATCGTTTATCACGGACATGGGGACTTATTGCTATACAGTCATGCCCTTTGGACTTAAGAATGCCGGCGCTACTTATCAGCGTCTGGTCACCACTATGTTCAAAGATTTGATCGGGAAAACCATGGAAGTTTATATCGATGACATGTTGGTCAAATCTCTTGAGAAGGGAAATCATCTAAGTCATTTGAAGGAAACTTTTACAATACTGAGGCGGTTCAACATGAGATTGAACCCAGAAAAATGTGCGTTCGGGGTTGGATCCGGCAAGTTCTTGGGATTCATTGTATCGCAAAGACGAATCGAAGCAAATCCAGACAAGATCAAGGCGATCGAAAGCATTCCTGAGGACCTGACAACGGAGAAAGAGGTTCAACAGCTGACCGGTCGAGTAGCCTATCTCAGCAGGTTCATCTCGAGGTCATCTGAACGATGTCACAAGTTCTTTTCAGTGCTGAGAAAGAGCAAAGGCTTCGAATGGACACCAGAATCCAAAAAGGCTCTTCGGGAACTGAAGCAATACCTTTCCAATCCACCGCTTCTGTCAAAACCAATTGAAGGAGAAATGCTGCTGATCTACTTGGCCGTTTCCGATGTCGCTGTAAGTGCTGTCCTCGTTCGCGAAGATGGAGGTAACCAATTCCCTATCTACTATGTTAGTAAAACATTGTTAGATGCCGAAACAAGGTACCCACATCTAGAAAAACTAGCATTTGCACTAGTCACTGCTGCACGAAAATTAAGGCCTTATTTTCAATGCCATTCAATATCTGTTATCACTACGTTTCCATTACGAAATATTTTACATCGGCCAGATCTCTCTGGTCGATTAATGAAATGGGCGGTCGAGCTGAGTGAGTACGACATCACTTACCAGCCTCGTACCGCCATAAAATCTCAAGTTTTAGCTGATTTTGTAGCGGACTTTAGCGCTAATATTTTACCGGAAGCAAAGAGGGAAGAGTTGATGATGAGGGATCCAGACCCCGGAGTCTGGGTAATGTACACCGATGGAGCTTCCAACGTCAAAGGAACTGGCCTCCGAATCCTATTGATAGCACCTTCCGGTGAAAAACTCAGGTACGCGATCAAATTACATGCAAAAACTAACAACGAGGCCGAATATGAGGCCCTCGCTGCAGGTTTAAAGATCGCGAAGGACTTGAAAGTCGAACGAATAGACATCAAAAGTGATTCCCAACTGGTGGTAAATCAAATCCAAGGTGATTTCTGTGTTCGAGATCCAAGGATGCAACAGTTGCTTGAAAAGGTACAAAACTTTCTAACTACTTTTCAGGAGTGGAAAATAGCTCAGATACCGAGGGAAGAGAACATCGAAGCAGACGCTCTAGCAAACCTTGGATCTGCAGCGGCCATCGATGAGAAACTCGATGAGACAGTGGTCCACTTGTTCGAATCCCCACTATGTCGAAGCATCAAAGAGGTAAACAATGTTAATCATACTTGGGATTGGAGAAGCAAGTATTTGTCTTATTTGCAGGCAGGCACCCTTCCCGGTGACAAAAAGTCTGCCCGATCACTTAAAGCCAAAGCCGCGAGATATTGCCTCCTAGAAAATCAACTCTACAGGCGAATGTTTGGCGGTCCTTTAGCAAAGTGCGGGGGGCGGACGGGACAAATTATGTGCTGAAGGAGGTTCACGAAGGCGAATGCGGCAATCATTCCGGCAGAAAGTCATTGGTTCGAAAGATCATAAGAGCTGGATACTATTGGCCAACGATCGCAGATGATGCCAAGGAATTCGTCCGCAAATGTGACAAGTGCCAACGATTTGGCAATCTCATACATCAACAGGCAGAACCACTTCATTCGGTCACGTCACCGTGGCCATTCATGAAGTGGGGAATGGACTTGGTCGGGCCGCTCCCAACAGCGCCCGGTGGGGTAAAATTTATCTTAATTCTTACGGATTATTTTTCTAAATGGGTGGAAGCTATTGCTTTGGCTAAAATTCGTGAACAGGAAATTATCAAATTCATTCACCAGAATATCATTTGTCGTTTTGGGATCCCGAAAGAGATCACATGCGACAATGGTAAGCAGTTCGTAGGGAGACGAATCACAGCCTTCTTCGAAAAGTGGGGGATCAAGCGAATTGCATCAACACCTTATCACCCCAGTGCAAACGGACAGGCTGAGTCTTCCAACAAAACAATACTTGAGTACTTGAAGAAAAGGATGGATGATTCAAAGGGCAATTGGCCGAACGAACTCCCCGGTGCATTGTGGGCTCATCGGACAACGGTGAAACACAGTACCGGGGAGACACCGTTCTCACTTGTCTACGGAGCAGAAGCACTGATACCGGTGGAAGTGGGAGAGCCCAGCCTTCGGTTCGCCCACTCCACCGAAGAAGCTAACAGAGAGGCCATGCTGATAGATCTGAACCTGGTCGAAGCAAAAAGGGATATGGCATTTGTTCGAATACAAGCACAAAAGCAGAGAGCAGAAAACTACATCAACAAAAAACTCAGGTATCGATCTTTTAATGTAGGTGATTATGTGCTGAAAATCAAAAGACCAAAGAAGGATGAGCCCAACGAAGGAAAGCTAGGAGCAAATTGGGAGGGACCTTTCCGTGTCAAGGCAGTGATCGGAAAAGGTTCATACCAACTCGAAACAATGGACTCCAAACCGGTGGACTTCAATTGGAACATCACACAATTGAAGAAATACTATTTTTGAGGTTCTGCGGTATCGACCTTCATCCTTTACTTTTACTTCGCAATTTTTAATTATTCCTCCATCGGAAGAAACTGTTTGATCGATTATTTGGTACTAACGCTTTTAGATGATAGGCATAGTTGGAGTCGAATGATGACAAACATCACCCACGAACACTTGAGCTCAAAACGCTCCGATCGGGGTCGATAAGTCTGACGAACACTCTAACGTGGTCTTCATCTATAACGAGTTTATTGGCTTTGGTCTCCCAATGATTCCGTTTCAGGTAACGAAGTCGAGAACCAGTGTTCGCCTACTCATTCTTCGCACCCAAATACTGGGGGGGATGGAGTTAGCATGAGGGTCATCGGCAGATACTGGGGACTGCCCCATAACCGGGGACTTTCGATCGGAAAATAAAACGGAATCGATTGAAGACAATACTGGGGACTCATTCAAAATTCGGCAAAAGTCCCAACGTTCACTCAAACTGGGGAATCGCTCAAAATTCGACAGAAGTTCCAACGTTCACCCGAACTGGGGACTCGTTCAAAATTCGGCAAAAGTCCCAACGTTCACTCAAACTGAGGACTCGCTCAAAATTCGACAGAAGTTCCAACGTTCACTCGAACTGGGGACTCGTTCAAAATTCGGCAAAAATTCCAACGTTCATCCGAATTGGGGGCTCGTACGAAATCAAGCGTTATCAATTAAAACTCTTATGTAAACGATCCAATAGTGATCAATAAGTCTGTGCCTTACGGCCGCATCTTGTAATCGATCGAATCATATGATCAAAAATGTATCTAAGACCCATTAGCGGTCTACTTCAATAATACACAACACTTTGGTTACACTCATTCTTTACATTTGTTCGATTTGAGCGATCGTTCCAAATCTTAATCAGATTTTACATCTTAAGTTTTTCACCAAGTGTTAAATTTTTCATTCCGAACTCATGAAGATGTTCGAAGAGTGCATTACGTGAAAATGAGACGTCATTCCTTAGTACGCGCTAAGACATTGGGCCCCAATCATTTCATTCGACAAATATCGTTGAATTTCAAATTTTTCGAACGATTAAAATATCTTCGAAAAGCAAAAAACAACACGGCAATAATAAAAGCGATTTCATTCATAAGTCATATATACATGGGTGAATGAAACTTCCAACTTCAAAAAAAAAATGATAATTACAAAGAAGCAAATCACTCATCAGCATCTCCATCGGAGGCCTCATCGGAGGAACTCGCTGGAAGACCAAGATCTTCACGAGTCAATCTCACGATGGCAACTGCTTCGCTCAACTCGGTAGGAACATCAACAGTTAGGTCTAGCATTTCCCTAAGAACGTCGCGCCTTGATTCGGCAAGGATCAAATCCTTTTTCTTGTCAAACTCTTCTTCGAGGTCGCGCCTTAGGATGATAGATTCCTTCTGAAGTAGCAAGTTCCTCTCCGTTAGACTGGCAGCTTCAGCCTTTAGTTCGCCATTGCTTCTTTGAAGAGCAGCCAGTTCCACGAGTTGATCGGCCAGCTCCTTGTCTTTATTCTCCAGAATAGAGTTGAGTTCGGCCATCTTCAGATCGGAGTTGGCTTCGTGATCACTCAGTTGTGCGTTCAGAGCCCGAATCTGGGATTCCAACTCCGATTGACGAAGAGCATGTTCATTCGTGCTCTTGTCGAAGTTAGCTAAAAGCTCTGCGTTCTGGGTCTCTGCTGCCTTGAGTTTCCGATGCAGCTCTTCCCCAGCCGAAGTGAGATGAATGATCTGCTCATTCAAAACTTTGGCCCCATCTTGAAGTTGGCGGATCCGATCAGCCGTCTCGATCGTCATTATACAATTCTGAAGAAAATCACAGTTCTGAAGTCATGAAATCTGTCCAAAGTAAAAAGTTTCTAGCAAAGAAGTTTCAAAGATGAGAGTTTACCCTAAAAGCACCGTAGGAAATCTGGGAAGGCAAACTTAGGTCCTCGTGTGTATTCAGCCGAGCTTGCTCCATCGGACCCATAACATCAAAAAAATAGTTTGCCAACTTCCTCGGGCACCTAAGCAAATCGACATTGGCTGGCACTTCGATCGTGAGCGATCTGACGCCCCTCTTTTCAGATTCACCTAAGGCAGCAAAGGCAGCGGCTTCTTCACTACGGGGAAGAGGCACAATTGGATCGTCATGATCTATACTAAAAAACGATGACCCCGTCTCCTCATCGTATTTGGATTTCGTTGTCTCAATTGACCGATCCAAAGCCGGCGCTTTCCCCTTTGCTGGATCCCTCCATTCGAGTTCACGATCGAGGGCCTCAATCATCTCCTCTTGATTTTCAGGGACGGCGATTGAAGGAACAAGAACACCTTCCCTGCTAGGCAAGCCTCCCGAACCCGAGTTGGCGTCTTCGGCGATGGGGGAGAGATGGTAGTCATCCACGGAAAGATCCCCTTGTTCGGCCACTTTAAGCTGAATGGCCGTTTCTTGAAGTCTTTCCTTAGCTGGCCTTTTGGGACGCTGCACCAACTGATCAGACATTGATTCTTCCCCATGATCCTCCTCCTCGATGTCGATAACCGGAGTCACTCCTTCGGCAGCTTTCGCCGCCGCAATCGCTGAACTCGTGCCGGCAATCACATCTTCTATGGTTGGGGGAGCAGCCGATGAACTACCCCCCTTGCCCTTTTTCAACCACTATCTTGGGCAAGTACTTGTCCCTCAATTCCTGGAACGATTTCTTCTTTTTCTTTGGGGGAGGATCGTCATCGGGTTTTTCTCCGCCTTCGAGCTCAGCCTCCCCATCGCTTGGCTCGCCTCCAGCGCCGGTGATACCTGAGGAAGAATTTTCATTTTCTAAGTATCAAAAGGCGTCAACGAAGACAGAAGTCGTAAATACAGAGGTTTCAAAGATTACCATGGTTTTTGGCTTTGAGTGTTTTCAAAGCCGCGACCGGCTTCCAAGCTCGTTTGTCATTGGTCGTCTTGTCAAGTACCCTTATCAGCCAGGGTATGATGTCGGCGACTTGTTCGAACTCAACCGCCTCAGCTGAAGATTTTCAGAAGGACTTTAAGATTGTGTTGCTAAACTCAATTCCAAACGAAAACAAACAAAATACTTACGAGTCCGATTCCAGACATTTGGCAGCAACTCGCTTCCGGGGGCGGTCAGCTGCTCCGTGGGAATAAAAATGAAGCGCTGATCCCATCCTCGGAGATCGTCATCGTTATCAGAGATCAAGGCCCGTTAGCCTCGTTTAGCTAAATTTATCACCCCTCCTTTGTAAACTCTAGGGGAATATATGTTGAGAATATGGCGAAGTGTCAACTCCACTTCCGCCACCTCTGCGATGTATCGCATGATTATGATCGTTCTCCATATCATCGGAGAAATCTGCCCAAGGCAAACTTTGTACATTCTACAGAATTCCTCGATGATGTTATCGACCGGGAGAGAGAATCCGATCGTAAATGGATAGGTCAGCACCACGGAATGATCCTCTACGTGAGTCGCCAACGTGGACTTCCTCGGAGGGCACATCACTTCGATGTCACCCACTTTCCAACCACACTCCTCTCGAACCCGAGGAATCGCCTCCGGCGTGATCGTACAGCAAACAGAGTCGATCGGAATGTTTTTCTTCTTTTTCTGCTCCGTTTCATTTTGGACGCTAACCTTACAATTATTCTCGTAAGTGAATTTCTTTGGAAGGATTTCCGACCACAGCTTCTTGGGACCGTAGTCCTTGACCTTCCTCTCTTTTCGTTTCTTCCCCTTCTTATCTACTGAAGGGTCAACAATGGCGGAAGCTTGCTCCACCACCGCACCAGACTGCGGTGGAGCCGTGGCAGCAACTGCCGTAGTAGAAGTGGTATCAGCCTCGATTATGTTCTGTGATGAGGTAGACATTGCTAAAACGTGAATCTGGGAAACAAAGATTTTGAGAAGATTTGAAGAAGAAGCAGCAAGAATCAACAGATTAACTGGAGAATTTCTGGAATTTGAAGGAGTTTTGCAAGCGTTTTTCTTAGAAAAGTTTCAGAAGTTGTAAAGTGTGGATTGAAGCAGGTATTTATAAGAAGAGGGTCATCATTGCCTCGGATACCGTCGAAAAAATGCTGCCCGCACGATTCTTGACACGTGTGCTGATGGGAAGTTGATACGACGTCTTGACATTTCAAAATAAAGGGACACAAGTGCGCCACGTGTTTTCCCGCTAAAAACTCAGGCCACTTGCCTAAAGCTTTACGAACACACTTGGCAAGTGGGGGGACTATCTGTATTGGTCGATTTCTGTTCGATCACGAAAGAAAAACTCGATCGTGTACAAAACGTAGATTGACTTCGAAGGTGTTGAGATCGGAAAGAAGTGGCTTCGGTTTATTTTCGTTCGGTTGGGCGATGTTGTGATCAGATGAAATCGAGGACAACGTCATAATGGATAAGTTGCAACTGATCCTCATCTCTAAAATATCGGAACAGACTTGGCGAGTTTAGTGGAGTGGATGATGACGTGCAACAGTGGGAAGAGAAACGTGGGGAAGTGGAAGTCTGTTAGGGTTTGGGGTTCTCCTCAATTTCAACCTATAAATAGGACCTCTAGTCTTCACTTTTGGGGGGTTCATCTGAGCAATATCACTCTATTCTTAAAAGCCATCATTCTCTTATCAAGAAATTAGTTACTTTGTTTTCATTACTTCGTCAACTTGTTACATCAGAGATAATCATTGTATTTAGAGTTTCGATCGTGGCTTAACTCAAACGTGGAGGGAGATCTGTTCTTTCCATTGAAGCAACACCCATCGACTCATCGAATACAATAAGCCTTTCTTGCTCTGATTATTTATTTATTGCTTATTTCGTTTAGATCTATATTTATCTCGATCGTAACATCTTTTGCTCGTTATCTGCATTTAGCCTAAAGCGATTTGTTATCGTCATTCATTAAACAACTCATCGACTTACCTATCGCTATTTTACATCAGATTCATTGTTTCTGCATCGTATTATTCGATTGAATATATTTACCCGCCATCGCATTACATTTATTCATCATCATATTACATTTGTTCATCATCGTGTTACTGTCATCCTCATCGAATCAAGTATCGTTATCGTACGTAAATAACTATACATCTTGATAAAACGAAGTCATCTCATCGTAAATCACTAGCCTGTCATTGAATTCGAACTTGATTGCTGACATCGGTATTTCAACTTGACATCGAATCTATTTGACATCGATTTTATAATTGCTTTCGAATCAGAACTCTTGAAATCGATTAATCCACGTACGTGAACTGCTTATTAAACGATTGAATTGAGATATAAAACGGTCGCCTTAGACTCAACTAAATATAAATTTAATTGTAAAATCTGATACATTTTTGGGAAATACAATTTCTGTATTTTAGAGAGCATAACTAGATAGAGATGAAGCAATTCGCTGAAGATACTATGAATAGACTATATAGTTTGCTCTAAGATATGGCAACAAAATTTAATACTTCAGTAATTTGGACCGAGACACTTAGTCGCAGTCATGGCGACAAAGTGGCAATTAGCAGCACTATTAATCAGATGATGGGTCTCACTGTATTGGTATAATTTTTACACGGACACGTAGCATACATAAATGAAATCACGTGTTTGGAGAAAGCGGCTCCGTAACACAGAGACAGTAATGAGTCAAATAACAGAAGTCAGTACACGGGTATTTGGGTAAAGAAGCCTCCGATCAATTGTATCCATATCCGAGAACAAGTTTCATGGAGAGTCCGTTTAGCTTGGAATTGCATCCTTCGAGTTCGTAAACATCAAGCTTCGCATTAAAGGCACTTCAGATCGTGTGCTTCCCACGATCCAACGTGGGAAACATGGTCACTTAAATGCAGAGTTATGGCTCAGTAGCCTAGTATTATAAATAGCCATTTGGATCATTTGTAAAGGCATTTACAGATATATGTCAAAACTTTGCCAAAATTTATTCTTATCTCTCAAGTAATAATACGATTATCTTTCTTGTTTTTGTTCCTGTTGATTATTTCATCTTTACGTTCATTAATCGTGATCTTGATATAGTTAGTTACTTGTAATCCTTTACAAATTCAATTGTAACCTCAAGATTTTATTTATGCTATACAAGTTGGCATCCACCGTGGGGCTCAGGCAATTGAAATTATTCCAAGGTTTCCATATCTTGATCATTTCATTTTATTTGAAAAAATAGTTGAAGAAAATATTCGTCCCAATGGGGACGCCTGCTAATGGAGAAAACCAAACAGTAGGAGAGTTATCACGCCCTGTTGGACCACAGGTTTATGGAGACAATTTGAGGGCAGGAAATAAAACTGCCGATGATGCTCAGTCTGTTCACTCTTACCACGAACAACCCTTACGACCACCAGACGGTTTGAATGAAGATCTACTCCTAGGAGAGTAGAGGAACGGAGAGGGAACAAGAGAATCAGGGTCAAATTCTTGGCAAGTTATCCTTAGGGGTTTCTTAGCCCATCAGCGTGAAGCAGCGACAGAACAAAATAGACAAAATTGACTCACAAAGTCAATTCTTCCGCGACCAGGCAAGAGTAAACCCGCGAGTAAATGAAGTATTGCAAGCTCTCTCAGAGAGTCTCAGAGTTGCAGCCACACCACCCGTAATTCCTACCGGAGGCACTCTGACTTCTATTCTTCAGGACGCAGTAATAGGTGGAGCTTCAAATGGAGTTGGATCTGGGGGGTCTAAAACTACTCATATAGTGGCTGAAACTGCATCCCGTTGGACCAATTAGAAAATGGAAGACACAATCGAAGCCAAATTCGAAGAAAGGATGGGACGGATCCTTGGAGCACCAAAGTCTCTCAGTTGATAGACATTGCTAAATGTAAGCAGCAAGCGTTCAAACTGGAGGCTGCTTCGGCTCCTACTCCCAAAAAGTTGAAGTTACTTTTGTTGAAGAAGTATGATGGTACGTCTAATCCCACTAATCACATCACTGAATATATGATGGTGAAGGGAAATGATCAGACCAAGTTGGAGTTAGAATCCATGCTCTTTAACAAATTCAGCGAGATGCTAGAGAAAGGAACGTTAAATTAGTACATGCATATGACCGCTAAGTCTATTAGGTCATTCGATAAACTAGCCGATCAGTTCATCAAAGCTCACAGAGGGGCCCAAATGATTCATAAGAGGAAGGAAGACATTTTTTAAGTCAAGCAGAGGCTGAGCAAACCCCTCAGAGATTTCTTAGGCCGTTTCCAAGCGGAACATATGCTAATGCCTCCAATGGAGGATAGCTTAACGATTCTGGCCTTTTCTAATAAGATGAATGATGATAGCTTAGAAGAATGTGCTGAGTTAAAGAAAAGTTTGCAAGAATGAAAAGCCATAACCTGGGATGATGTGCACACTACGACCAGTTCTAAGATTAGAGTTGAAGAGGAAAAAAAGTTTGCGAATTGTGGTTTCGGGTATAGTAATCATTCAGAGTCATCTAGGTGGAATGAGTTGCCGCGAAGAAATTCAAGATTCTGATTTGAGCCTTATGACTCCCCATGACAGCATGTGAATCAAAGGTAGTGAAACATAAATAACAAAACACAGCTCTAAGAGATAGCGTCAGGCCGTCATTTGTTTCTAAAGAGCCAAGTTTTCCCTAAATCTCAGCATATAATTTCAATGTTTTTGACTAGGAATTGGTGAATATGTTGAATGGAATGACGAACAAAGGGGTAAGCCTCCCCAAGGATATGAGGTTTGATCCGAGCAAAAGGAATAAAAGTCTGTGGTATGATTTTCATGAAAACCACGGCCACCTTACGAAAGATTGTAAAGCCTTACGATATGAGGTGACCCACTTGTTAAAGAAAATAATGTTGAACGAATTCTTGATAGACAAAAAGAAGTAATTCTTTGCCAAGAACAGGGCAGGTGGACAGCCACCAAGGCCTCCATCTTCGAAGAGGATAGTGAATGTGATCTTTGAAGGCTTAGAAATCAATGACATAACTTACACTTTGGTGAAGAAATTTACCAAGGTCTCCATGACTCATGAAAAAAGGAGCCGTGATGGTGGTTCAAAGGGAGATATTATGTTTGGTGATGAAGACACCGATGGAATGATGTTTCTCTATCACGACACATTTGTGATCATGTTGTGAATCAATGATTTCGATATCAACTGAGTGTTGATAAATGCTGGAAGTTCTGCGAACATTATCCGTTACAGAGTTGTGAAGCAAATATGGTTGAAGGACAAGATCGTCCTAAAGTCAACCGTGCTTACATGCAACTGCACGGAGAAAACACTTGGTGAGATCATACTCACCACTTATGCTGAATGAGTCACAAGGGAAAAAGTGTTCCAAGTCATGTCCGGCTACATGTCATATTATGTTATACTTGGGCGATCATGGATTCATGCTATGGAGGCAGTACCTTCAACTCTTCACCAAGTGGTCATCTTTCCGATCCTATGGGGAGTTAGAATCATCCGTGGGTAGAAAAATATTTGAAGGGAGTGCTATTAAATTGGACTCAAAAGTGGAGTCTTCCCGTCTGTACCATCCAAATAGAAATCACAGCATCTAGGGTGCGAAGGAGCTGGATCCATTATCTGAAATGGAGCCATAGAAAGAATTTCCAGAAAAGATCTCGGCCTGTATCCAAGAGTCCAAGAAGCAAAAAGGCAAAAGATTATACAATAGAAGAGTTAGAATAAATTACACTGTCAATAGAGCTTTTGGAGAGGAATGTGTTTGTTGGTTCAGAATTGGACCCCGAATAAAGGGGAAGTATCATTTTATTTTTGAAGTCCAATATAGATTATTTTGCTTGGTCCCATGCCAACATGGCTGGGATTGACCAGAGACTACCACCCATAAGCTCAATTTTGATCCTTATTATCCTCCGATGAAGCAAAAGAAGACACCTAATGTATGCATCAAGAAGAAGGTGATTAAGGAGAAAGTGAGTAATTTATTGGATAAGGGCTTCATCCATGAAGTTAAGTATCTGGAGTGGCTGGCTAATGTCGTTGTTGTGCCTAAGAAGAATGGAAAGTGGTAAATATGCGTGGATTACACAGATTTGTATAAGGCTTGCCCTATAGATTCATATTTGTTGCCACAAATCTATAGGTTGATCGACTCTACGGCTGGGCACAAGCTATTAAACTTCTTGGATACTTACTCAGGATACAATCAGATCTTGATGGAATGAAAGGATCAAGAGAAAGCCTCTTTCATTACCAATCAGAGAACTTATTGCTACAAGGTTATATTGTTCGGCCTAAAAAAATATGGGTGCTACGTATCAAAGTTTGGTGTGTCACATGTTTAAGAAATATATCAAGAAGTCGATAGAAGTGTATATCGATAATATGTTGGTTAAATTAGTACGAGTTGAGGAGAATTAAGATCATCGAGGGAATCTTTTGCAACACTACGGAAATATAACATGAAGCTGAACCTGGAGAAATGTGCCTTTTTTGTGGGTTCCGGCAAGTTTTTAGTTTCATAGTATATGAGCGGAGGATAGAAGCCTGCCCGGAGAAGATCAAAGCAATAGAAGGGATACCGAATGTTCTCACATGAACAAAAGAGATATAACGCTTGATCGGTCATGTGGAAACCTTGAGAAGATGCATTTCAAGGTCATCAGAGCGATGCCACAAGTTCTTTTGTGTCTTGAAGAAGAACACGAGTTTTGAATGTACACCAGAGTGTCAACAAACTCTGAAAGACTTGAAGCATTACATGTCAAAAACTCTATTACTCGCGAAGCCAAAAGATGGAGAAACTTTGCTGATTTATCTGGCAATATTTGAAGTGGCCGAGAGTGTGGTACTAGTCTGAGAGGATGAAGGGAAGCAGCATCCAATTTACTATTTTAGTAGATCACTACTTGATGCTGAGACAAAGTAAATTCACTTAGAAAGATTGGTTCTCACTTTAATAGTTGTTGCACGTAAGCTGCAGCCTTATTTTTAACGCCACCTATAGTCGTAATCACTACCTTCCCGTTAAGAATTATATTGCATAAGTCAGAACTCTTCGGGAGGCTGGCCAGGTGGGTAGTAGTGTTGAGAGAGTACGGTATTACTTATCAACCTCCTACGGCCATTAAGTCCCAGGTGTTGGCTGACTTTGTGGCAAACTTTAGTGTTAAAATACTTCCAGAGGCGGAGAAGGAAGATTTGTTCTCGAAGGGTCCAGTGTCATGGGCTTGGACACTCTTTACAGATGTGGCGTCAAATATTAAAGGCTCACAGATTGTTTTGGTTTTGGTGGCTCCAAGGGCGAAAGGGTCCGGCACTGTATTAGGCTTCACATGGTTACAAACAACGATGCCGAATATGAGGCCGTGATAGCGGGGTTGGAGCTTGCTAAGGAGTTGGGAATAAAAAAAAGTTAGACTGGAAAATGACTCTCAACTAGTGGTGAATCAAATACTTGAGGACTTTATGACTCGTGAGCCTCGAATGCAGCAACTCTTTGTTAAATTGAAGGAAATCTTTTCCTAGTTTTTAGAATGGAAAATTGAGCAAATCACCCGGGAAGAAAATGGGGAAGTGGATATTTGACAAATTTAGGTTTCGCTGCTGAGCTAAGTGAATCAGGAGAGAACTCGATCGTTCATGAGGGGGAAGGGAGTGGAACGAGATGGCATAGAGTCCAACACGGTGCATGATACTTATCCGCAGCTTGCAATCTTTTATACCGCGGAATGTTGATAGACCCGAAGGCTTTCTTATTTTAATGCTTTTATGTAAATAGCTCCCAATAGCAGAAACCTCTGAATTATGCCAATTCCTTGTTACAGGTGAGCTTGATATAATACAAAATATGGCTTGTTATCTTATAAGACCCAAATAGGCGGAAGCGATAAACTAAGATGCGGAAGCAATAATCACAAGATAACAAGAAAGTAAGGGATGGGGAAGAACAGAAATAGAAGAAAAGAATGGATAAACGATTCAAACCATGAATTGATTATCCGAGAGAGGAAGGGAAACTTGAACCAAACAAGGATTCCGTACTAGTGACGGGTCTCCATAGGCTTCAAGCAAAGAGATAATCCGAAGCTTCAAGCTTCTACAAAGAAGAAGGCCTTGCCTCTCTTACTAAGTCTATTCTTCAAATCTAAACAAGCTAATGAAATAAATGACTAAGTGTGGTATTTATAGGTTCACCACACTTCTAAATGAAATGTCTAAATAGCCCCTAAGTCTAGTCAAAACAATACAAGTCACTTAGGGCTATAGTTGGAATTACACCAAAAAGAAGTAAAATATCCCGCAAGCCTTCACAGGGAGAGGCGCTCCGCCTCCAGTTGAGGCGCTCCGCCTCCTTCTGTTCAGCTCTCTGCTTTTTGGTAGGCGCTCCGCCTCAGTTTTGAGGCGCTCCGCCTCCTTCTGGAACTTGTGCAAGAGGCTCAAAATAAGCTTGGGGTGGATCCCCTTGGAGCCCAAGTGGTCCTCCATCCATGGTTCTCAAAAGCATGATCTTCAAGTTGCTTCCCGGAGCCCGTGACTTGCCTTCCTTGTGCTCTCAAGCTTGGCTCTTGATGGTTGGCGCTTTGGCTCCAATTTGCGGCTTATCATCCTCCCCTTCTTGGAAGGATTTCGTCCTCGAAATCAAACCATCAAGCCTACATTCAAAACAAGCACAACAAAGCTTCCCACTACAAGAGTAGGTTAGTGGCAAAAGTGTGGGAAAACACACTCTTATGGTATAGCCAAGCATCAATAACAATGATAAAGCACATGTTTTCAAAGAAAACAACAAGCACTTGGCTTCCCCAATGGGTACACTTAACGCGTGATTCATCAAGGAGATCAATAGGATAGAGAATATGCAAGATCAAGCCATTAAAATTCCTATGATTCCTAAGCCCAATAAGAACACACCAGAACTTCCCACTACAAGAGTAGGAAAGTCGAACAAGAGTGAGTACAAGTGATGTGAAAATAACACTTTTGTGGTAGAGCCAAGTATCAATGCTAATCAAAAGGCTTATGTCTCCAAAGGAAACAACAAGTTCTTGGCTCAACAACGACATGTACTCACTACCATAACAAGCAAAGAGATCAATAAGGTAAGGAACACGCAAGATTAAGCAACTAAGTTCCTTATGACCTCCAAGCTTATGGTCATCACATCGAGCTTTGGCATGCTCAACACCCAAGGTGTGATTAACGTGTGGGGTGGAGTAAACAAAATAGTTCAATCGGCAACTAATATCAAATACTCCACTCCCCTTCTTGGAAGCACTCTTACACACACCAAGAGTGACTTCCTCATCCTCAAACCCACCTCTAAGACAATCTCTCTCACTAGACAAACTATCAAGGAAGTCTTCCATAGTGGCTTCTTCATCATTGTAATCCACACAATCAAGATTAGGACTACTAGAAGACGGACCAACACAATCAATTCCAAGGCCATTCGTCTCACTTGAAGTTTTAAACAATGGATTGTCTATAGAGTTAAACCTATCAAACCATGGAGGGTCAATTTCACACTCTTCATACACACTTGAGGAGTCATCAAAAATAAGCCTATCCATCCCATCCACTAGGGACTCCTCAAGGTCACTACCATCCTCACTACAACACATAGGTTCACCATTATCAAGCAATTCATCAAGGGAAAGAATAGGGTATTCATTCAACTCGTCTTCCCCTTTATCAAAAGTTGGTGGTGTGTCATAGCAAAGGTCACAATCAAGGTCAACTACACAATCTTCACTAAAGAGAGTTTCAATGAAAATCGAGCTCACATCATGATGTGGCTTATCATTCCTCTCAACTAGTGGCTCACAATCACACACAAGTTGACCATTTGACTCCACACTAGTTGCAAACACATTGTAATCATACATATCATCAACTAGTATAGAGGTCTCACAAACACTCTCACATGACAAGGAAGTAACATGCTCAAGGGGAGAACTATCACTTACCTTTGAATGGCCATCTAGCTCACTCAATGCACTTGAAGTTTCTTGAATTGTCTCTCCACCTTGAAGCTCACATTGGAGATCTTCTTCACCTTGTCCTCCCAACTTGGAAGATGATTGAGGCTCCATTGGCTTGCCTCCAAGAGTACCTACACAAGAATTCACACAAGTAGAAGAAAAAGATAAAGGGTTAGGGTTAGAATAAGGGGTGTCCTCACTCTTTACAATTCTTTTCCCCTCTTTCTTTTCCCTCATTTTTCTTTCAAGGTCGGGTGTAGATTCGAGTGGTGACATCCCAGTCACATCACTCAATACATCCTCTCCTTTTTCCACTCGAGGAATGTCACCGGTCACTCCCTTACTCCTCTCAATCTTTTGTCTCTCAAATTCGGGTGAGTTGGGACGATGCCCAAGAATACCCATGGCCGGAGTAGGTGGACTTTTAACATCAACCCGGAATCTAGGACTAAGAGACTCATAACTTGATGTCTCTTTCTTCTTTGTTGGTGAACCACTTGGTTTTGAAGCTTGTGGTTTGGGGTTCACCTTGTTGACAATTGTCAACTCTTTTCTTGCACTAGTCCCACCATTGCTTGTGATTGTAGGACTTCTCTTCAATGGTGTCCCACTAGTTCTCATGTTCGTAGGACTTCTTGTTTGCACTCTTTGGGTCATAGGGCTTCTCCTCAATGGTGTTCCTCCATTTCTCATGTTCATGGGCTTGCTTTGTTGTACTTCTTCTTTCCTAAGAAAGAGGAGTTGTAGCTTCCCTTGTGCTTGAACACGGTAGCCATCCAACACTTCTTGGGAAATCTTGAAGTATCTATTGAAAAGCCAAGGCTTTCCCAACATAACATCACATCCCACTAAAGGACCTACTTTGCACTCCACTTCTTCTTCAAAGTTCCTTTGTGAAATAACTACCCTAGCCATTCCATCAACACAAGGTATTCCCAACCTTCTCACTACAAGATGGCTAATCCAACTTGCTTCACCACTATCCACTTGAAGCACATACCCATGATTCCCATTAAGGCTCACAATGAATTGATACCACGCTCTTTGGCTCATGAGCTCATCTATGTAACGCCCTTTACATAACCCCTCAATAGTACCTTCACTAATTGGGTACTTCCTCATTTCACCACTACTAGCAATACCATAACCCATAGTGCGACTCATACCATCTCTTCCCTCGGCTTCATTCTCTTCCATCTCATCCTCTAAGTGTTGGAGTCGGGTGTTTATTTCCTTCATCATAGTCATGAGGCTCGGGAGGTAAGCTTCAACTAACTCCCTCTCACTTATACCTTTCTCACCACTCCCACTTCCCTCCAAACCTCCCTTATGGCTCCTTGTACCTGCAAAAGACATGTTAAGAAAGTGCAAAGGTTAGTATAAACAACCTCACTTGCTCTCCCTTACCTTTGGTGGTGGCACTCAACACTCTTTTTAGGGTGCACACTCCCAAAACCCCCACCCAAAGATGCCCTTATCTCTTTTAGGAACCACAATGGTAAGATCAATCAACTAGTATATCCAAGTAATGGTCCGGAGTGGAGTTGATATGACTCGATGTACCAAAGCTATTTGTAGTGCGCACTTGAGGCCAAAGAAGTTCTACGACTTTAAGTAAAGCTTCAAGACACACAACACCCTATAAGCTCAAAGATTAGTGTTAATAAAGTAGGACTAATACCCTAGAAACACTAACCAAGAAGTTCGGAAGCAAAGAACAAGCGAAAACCTACAAGAAAACTACCCGAAAAAGGCTTCAGGAAGTAGGCGCTCCGCCTCAGGATAGTAGGCGGCCGCCCTGGGCAAACCTACAGGGGGAGGCGCTCCGCCTCTTTGGGGGAGGCGCTCCGCCTCAGGAAATCCAGAGAGCTCACCAGTGGGAGGCGCTCCGCCTCTTGGTTAGGCGCTCCGCCTCCTGCAATTTCCAGCACAGTTCAAACTCGTTTCAAGTCGATTTCCAAGCCTCAAATCCGATGTTTTCAACTTGTTTTCACAATCCAATGATACCAAAAGTTGTTTTTGATCCCTCCTAACAATCCCCAATCAAATTTACATCCAAACAATCAATCAAATCAAGATTCAAAGTCAAGAACTTCAAGAACACAAGGGTTTATCAAAAGGGTTTCAATAAGGATTGTGATTCATCAAATTTGATGTTATACAACTCCGATTCACGCGACTCTTGTTTCTATTTGTTCGATTTTCAATAGAGATCAAACCCCGATAATCAATTCCAAAACCCCACAATCACACAATCCAAAATCAATCAAATTCCTCAAGAACAAAGGGTTTTGGGAGGGTTTTAACAATTTGGGGTTTCAAATTATCAAATCAATCCAATCCAAACAATTTTGGTACCCAAACGTCGGGTTTTCCACAAGGATCAAGAATCTATAACACCCATAACATGAATTGATCACACCCAAAAGTTACACCAATTTTTGTATTTTTCAATTTTTCAATTTTTTTTGTAATTTTCTTCTTTCAATAACTTCAACAACAAGGAAACTAAAAGAAAAGATACTAGGCACGAAGAACCAAGGGTCGGGGGTTTGTAGGAACAAAACCCGAGCCTTGCTCTGATACCAAACTGATAAGACCCAAATAGGCGGAAGCGATAAAAGTAAGATGCGGAAGCAATAATCACAAGATAACAAGAAAGTAAGGGATGGGGAATAACAGAAATAGAAGAAAAGAATGGATAAACGATTCAAACCATGAATTGATTATCCGAGAGAGGAAGGGAAACTTGAACCATACAAGGATTCCGTACTAGTGACGGGTCTCCATAGGCTCCAAGCAAAGAGATAATCCGAAGCTTCAAGCTTCTACAAAGAAGAAGGCTTGCCTCTCTTACTAAGTCTATTCTTCAAATCTAAACAAGCTAATGAAATAAATGACTAAGTGTGGTATTTATAGGTTCACCACACTTCTAAATGAAATGTCTAAATAGCCCCTAAGTCTAGTCAAAATAATACAAGTCACTTAGGGCTATAGTTGGAATTACACCAAAAAGAAGTAATATATCCTGCAAGCCTTCACAGGGAGAGGCGCTCCGCCTCCAGGTTGAGGCGCTCCGCCTCCTGTGCTGAGGCACTCCGCCTCCAGTTGAGGCGCTCCGCCTCCTTCTGTTGCGCTCCGCCTCAGTTTTGAGGTGCTCCGCCTCCTTTTGGAACTTGTGCAAGAGGCTCAAAATAAGCTTGGGGTGGATCCCCTTGGAGCCCAAGTGGTCCTCCATCCATGGTGCTCAAAAGCATGATCTTCAAGTTGCTTCCCGGAGCCCGTGACTTGCCTTCCTTGTGCTCTCAAGCTTGGCTCTTGATGGTTGGCGCTTTGGCTCCAATTTGCGGCTTATCATTATCTTTTGCAAAAATGGAAATCGTACTAAGTTCTATTCATGACATTCTTTTACCTTAATATTTAACTATCCAAAATTATATTTAATGGTTAACTTTATTGTTGCTCCAAAAGCACTTAAAAGAAATGCCACGGTGTCAGAACGAGATGTTGTCCTTATCCACATCAAAATACAAATGGATCCACTGAAAGTCGTTCCGAATTAACGCGGCGAACCGTTTATGTCAAGTAAAACACAATCCAAAAATTATTATAACTGTTTCATGCGAAATGAAGTGCAATCATTCAAAAGTGATAACAGCTTTCATTAAGACCCTCGGGTACAGATGCCCGCCAAAACATAACTACATTGGCTCTAACGGCCACAAAACTTGGAAGAAACTTCTTATTCGAAAACTCCATCTGATTCCCCATCTTCGGAAGAAACTTCTTATTCTTCATTTGCCCCTTCATCTTCATCTTCATCACTTGAAGGGAAATTGTTGGCTATGGAGCAGGCTCGAGCAGCCACATCTTCAGTTTTAGCGATTATACTCTCCTTCTTGGCACTCTTTCAGTGTCTCCAAATGATTTGACAATCACCCAGTGCTTGTCAACGTAGGCTTTCCTCTTCCTAGCATCCAGCCTTGCTTTGCGACGGTCCCTTTCTTCATGCAGCCGCTCCACATTTTCTAGGAGCCGGGATACCTCAACGGGGGCTGGAGGTGCTTGTAGGAGCCTTTCTTCCAACTCCCAAATCCTAATATCTTGAGTAATCAAGGAGTTGCTATGATGTTCAGCCCAACACAACATCCTAGCCTTCTCAAGCTCAATCACGACGTTAAGCTCTCTGACTTCTTATGTAGCTTTGGATAGCTCCACTACATGAGCTTCTTTCACGGCCTCAATCTTTCTATTTAGATCCTCGGGGGCATTGGTCACCTCGCTTAGCTTGGCCACCTTTTAGGCAAGAAGAACTTTAAAGTGATTAACTCTCTCTCAGCTTCCGGTTCGGCTCCATGAGTTTGAGATAAGAATTTTTGTTAACTCCTTGAGTTTTACAGCACGAAGGTCCTCCCGATCTACAACTCTGAGAGAGTACATCAGGCTCTGAAAAAGGAAAAGTTAATAAAAGGGATACGAAAATGGAATCATGAACAAATAAAAATAAACTACGGACTTACATGTTACATGCCCATGGCGATCTGTGATAAAAACTGAATCCATGGTGAGCTGGTCGAGGCGTTGCCTTTTGAGAGGTCCAAACTTCTCATGGAAGTGCTTTGCAATTTCACCAGGTTTGGAGGGAAAGTTCACATCCCGACGGATTGAAATCAGGATTTTCATCATAATATCCTCTGTCATAGGATCACTAGAAAGTTCGACATTGATCTTGGTGGCCACATCTGCCATTTTCTCACTAAACGAAAGAGGCCAAGATTCGACTTCATCCTCTTTCTCTTTCCTTTTGGTACAGTTAGTTGAGTCCATGGCCCATTGAGTTCAATCATATCATGAGAACCAGAAGTTTTTGGATCCTCATCGTTGGGCTCGTCTCTTAAACCATGACACATAGGGGCCCCGATGCCTTATTCAGTCGCAGCAATGAACGCTGCTTCGAGCCGTGCATGCTTCACCCATTCTCCACTTTGACAGTATTTTTGCTCTTCTTCTTTTGAGCTTCCGATAGAGAAGACGGGCCTGCATCCTGCTTTTTGGCTTTATGTATAACCAGCATCCATAGATTATTTTGGAGGTCAAATTTCTTCAAGCTTCTTGGTGGCAGTTTCGACCTCAAGCTATTTCTTCTCCTTAGATTTGAGAGGAAGCTCTAAATCAAAATGAGAATTAAATCAGTGCAAAGTCACGGGAGCACAAGTTGAAAATATGGCATAAGACTAACCGTGCCTCTTAACGACCCATCCTTTATTAGACGCATCAAACCTCTAAGTCTTGTCGACTCGTTTATATTTGCCAATTATTGTACTAACCCATCTGCAAATATTAGGATGAGGTTCAACTTCAACGGCATCAGCTATTAATGAAAAGGATAAGTGTTAGTTGAATGAAAGTTCAAATGGAAAACACACAAAGTGGAAAACTTACGTTGTGGGTTCTATCTCTCCGAGAATTTGGGGGAGGATGAGACCTTATTGGTAGGAATAAGGACAAAACGTTCCGCCCAGCCACGATCATCCGAGTCCTCGTTGTTCTTCAGTAATACTAACTTACCACGACTGGTCAATCGAACAATTCCACCCTTATAAAACCTTGGGGGAGTAAAGGGAGATGAGATGCTAGAAAGTGAATGGCATGCCAACTCCTTTAGCCATGTACATATTGGTGCCTACCACCCTCCAAAAATTAGGTCCCAGCTAAGCCAAACAAACTTGGTAGGTACGGCTGAATGTATCCGCAACTTCGTGCAATGGACGGGAGAAGCGAATCGTAAACGGATAAGTGTAGACAAAGGGAAGACACTCCACAGGGTCGGTTACCCTTCTATCTGCCATCGACAACATAATGTCAATCTTATCTTCACTCTATTTGCAGTCAAGCTGGAGATGCTCTAGACGCCGAAGTTCTATTAAACTCGAAACCAATTCTACGGAAACATTAAAATTTTTCTCCTCTTGACTTAGGGTTTGATAAAGAGTGAGAAAATATTTGTCGGTGCTGAACACCACGGGAACTATATCCAAGACGGTGGGTTCAACGGGCTCACCTTTAGATCCTTTGCCTTTTTTAAATGTAGTGGAGGCTTTCAAATGGGGTTTCCTCGCTCCAATTGTCCTCCTTATTAACCGAGGAACCTTGAAAATATCCTTTGGTCCAGTGGCCTCAGCTATCACTCTTAGCGGCAACGTGGTGATGTTGACGGCGGCGCCAAAGCCCGTCGAGGTAGTGTCGTTGATGTCCTGCTCGACTTGAAGAGTTGAAATTTGATTTGAGTTTCTTGAAGACATGGTTGTTATCTGATCATGCAATAAAACCCAACTATGATCAGCAGATTTAAGTTGATTGGAATTATGAAAATAACAAAGATTTTTACTAGAATGTGCGCCGCCTAGGATTTATATTGAAGGGAGAGTAATCATTACCTAGGGAAACGACACTGATGTCAGCACCTTCCGTTGCATGCAACGTATGCAGATGGGAAGGCGAAGTGACAACCGCTTTTACCAAAATTTCTTGGCATACATAGGGCCATGCCCATTTCCCTCCTAAAGCATTCCATTCCCTGGTTCTTCTGACGATTACTCGGAGAGTGGGGGAACTATCTGTATTAGTATAATTTTGACACGGACACGTGACATACGAAGATGAAACCACGCGTTTGGAGAAATCTACTCCGTAACATAGCAGATATGAGCTAGTAAAATAACGCAGAATCAGTACGTGGGTACTTGTATAAAGAAGCTTCTGATCGATTGTATCTGTAAGATACCATCGGAGAGCAAGTCTCATGTTGAGTCCGTTTAGCTTAGAATCGCACCCTCCGAGTTTGTAAATGTCAAGCTCCGCATTAAATGAACTTCAAATCGTGCACTTCCCAGTATCCAACGTGGGAAACATGGTCTCTTATATGCGGAGTTATGGCTCAGCAGCCTAGTATTAGAAATAGCCCTTTGGATCATTTGTAAAGGCATTCACAGATATATTCCAAAACTCTGTCAAATATGATTCTTATCTCTCAAAAAATAATAAGATTATCTTTCTTGTTGATTTTTCAATCTTGGTGTTCATTAATCATGATCTTGATATAGTTAGTTGCTTGTAATCCTGTAGAAATTTAAATGTAACCTAAAGACTGAATTTAGGCTAAACGCTCACTACCTGTTGACGGGATCCATGTTATGTACTATGCCTAACGTCCAACATTGTTAGTAGTCTTTACTCGGAGAGTACTTATGTTATTTAATTTCTTGTTATTAAAACCCTAACTTGTTAAGAATCATTTGGATAATTCTCCTACAGACGGTTTTTAGACATAACGAATGCAAAAATTAATCACATCATGATATAAAGTTATTTACTACAACAAAAAACTCATTATGTTCCCACAAATGAGGTGTGGGGAGAGTGAGGTATACACAGACCTTATCCTTACCTCGAGTGAGGTAGAGAAGTTGTTTCTAATAGACCCTCGGCTCAAAAAATTAGTTTTGAAAACGTGTTTGGAAAAGAAAACAGAACAAAAAAAAGGTAGAATAAAGTACGAAGATAGAAATACAAGGTAGAAAAACATTGACATCAAAATACAATACTAATAAAATCGTAGAACGGGATAAACATATAAGAATAACAATTATACCAAATGATAAGGATCTCTACAACTCTATACTAACACCAAGTTCTCACACAGAAAGGAGAGAGAACGCACAACTGCCTACTAACCTTCTGCCCCAATCCTCGACCTCCATGTCCCCAGTATAGGGTAAAGTCCTTGTTGAACTAAAGCTGAACCATGTCCTGCCTAATTACCTTGCCCTAATTTCTTCTTCAGTCTACTCTACCTCTCTGTAGAACCAGCACCGCTAAGCTCCCGCGCCTGCTCATTGGGGCATCTGTGCCCCTCATTTTTACATGCCCGAAATATCTTAGCCTCGCTTCCCACATCTTGTCCACCATTAAGGCTACTCCCACTTTGCCCCTATAACTTTGTTCCTAATCTTATCTTCTTAATATACCCACTTTCATCTACGCATTCTCATTTCAGCCACTTACATCCTCTAAACATGAGTGTACTTGATTGATCAACACCCAACTCCATACAATAAAGTTGATCTATCAACCACTCTATATAACTTACTATTAAGTCTAAATGGCACTTTATTTTCGCACATCACAGCAGAAGCGCGCCTCCATTTCATCCAACCTACTCTGATACGATGGGTGACCTCACCGTCAATCTCCCCGCTCCCTTGGAGTACTGGCTCAAGATACTTGAAGCTTTCTTTCTTGGAGATAACTTGTGCATCAAGTGTCACTTCCACATCTATCTCATTTGGTGCATCACTAAAGTTGTACTCTATGTATTTTGTCTTTATCGTGTTCAGCTTGAAGCCTTTAGACTCCAACATCTATTTCCAAACCTCCAATTTTTCATTCACCTCCCTCCCTTCCGTGTCTCATCAACCATACTTATGTCGTCTGAAAATAACACACACCATGGTACCTCTCCTTAAATATTCCATGTTAAATCATCTATCACCAAAGCAAATAAAAATGGTCTAAGCACTGACCTATAATGCAACTCTATCTCAACTGGTAAGTAATCTGAGTTCCCTACTATTGAACTCGCTCGGGTCTTGGCTCTGTCATACACTTCCTTAATCACTCTGATGTATGTCACATGAATACCTCTAGACTCCAAGTATCTCCACAACACCCCTTGAGACTTTTTCGTAAGCCTTCTCCAGGTCAATGAACACCATATATAACTCTCTTCTTCTCCTGATATTTCTCTACTAACCCCGTCAAAAGATGGATAGTTTCCGTAGTTAATCGCCTAGGCATCAAGTCGAATTGATTCTCAGAAATAGTTATGTCCCTACTCATCTTCTTTTCTATTACCCTCTCCAAAACTTTCATAGTATGACTTAGTAATTTAACACTCCCTCCATCCTAAAATGAGTGGCCGGGATTGACTTGGTGCGGAGATTAAGAAAATAGAGAAGACTTTTGAATCTTGTGGTTTAAAATTAAAGTTATGTGTAATGTGGGCCAGTGCCTTTCAATCTTGTGGTCCAAAACAAATCTTTGAATTAAAGATTTTACCAAATATGGAAAGAGGCACTCTTTTTGGGATAAACTAAAAGGAAAGGTAGACACTCATTTTGGGACGGAGGTAGTACCTCTATAGTTGTTGCAATTTTGAAAATGGTCCTTATTCTTGCACAATGGTATTATGGTACTCCACCGCCATTCTTCGGGCATTTTTGTTGTCCTAAGAATGACATCAAACATAAAAAATTATTTACATAGATTATAGTACAAGATTCTTTGCGATTGTTTGATATTTTATAAATTAATATAAAAAATATTATTTAAAGTATATGTTTACTTTCTAAAATATGTAAATTTTCTTTTATTATTAGAGGTGTTAGTTATATTATTTTAGTATTTTGAATTTTAGTAATATCTAGATGCTTATTTTTAATTTTATTTTACATCAAATAATAGTAAATTTGATGCAATACAAATTAGTGCATATACAATATTTATTTATTTATTTATTTCATTAATTAAGGGTAATATACTAAACTCAAATTCAATTTTATTTGAATGTAACATATTAATTTATTTCGAACAAACTTCCAAAAATAATGTTACATAAAATTAAATTTTAAAGCGTGATGTGGATAATTTCTTCGTAAGGATGTAAGAAGTGAGCAGGAGATCAGGAGGGGACAACTAATGTGGATTCCCGCGTTAGACTTGTTGATCGAGTGGTTTGGTCTTGTGGGATAATAGAGTACTGCAGAACACGTAGGAATGGATGGGGTACGGCGCTAGATTCAGCAGGGCGTATAAAGAAGCTTGTTTCAATCCTTCAATAATGCTAGAAGTCGTTTTGATATAAAATTTGTTTCATTATTATTTTATTATCCCCGATTCAAAAATAATGTAAAGATCCAAATGCCGCCTTTGCTTCCAAAAGGAGCCGTGCCACTAATCTACATATTATGCTGGTTAATGCGATAACTTCATCGTTATTTGCCCCAGCTTTCACTCGACACGCCATCAAAAGTCCGTGCTATAAAAAAAACTGCTCGTGATATTATATTCAGGATTATGGCCTCGGTTTGTGCCCTTTTTCTTTTGTTCTGGGATTTTTCCCTCAGATATTGAGGGCAATGTTACTTAGTTTATATCTCTGTGTTGGCCTAAATCTGATTAGAACAGCAAATCGAATTTGTGTTGGGTTAACTAGCAATTATTTGTATCAAAGCCATAAAAGACAAGAAATTTGATAAAGAGAATTTAGACAGAAGCTAAGAGACAATGAGTGAGTGTATTTGATATATTTGTGGATGCCTTTACATAATCTTTTCAAGATTATTTATAGTCTACGAGAGTGAAAATAGCAATTACTGCGCTTAATGGTCATTACTCCATGTTCAGTCGTGGTTTGATCATGATCTCTTTCTTAAATGAACGAGCAACGGTCATCAGTTACAAAAGATATGAGCTCATTCACCGAAGAGCGAACTTTCACCAAGGGGTAAGTTATATACCTCCTGATATTTGTCTTCTATTCGCCCTGAGGGATAACTTGTCGCTAAGGCCCATTTCCTACCCGAAGCATCTAGCCTCGGGAATTGAGCGAGCTTTATTGAGTGTTCGTTTCCAAAAGATTTAATCAAACCATGTTTCGAGCCCTATCATCGCGGCTCGATAAATTTTCACCCAATACAGATAGTTCCCCCACCCTTCGGATAATAGTTAGAATTGTCCGAGGGGTGGAGTAATTTCAGCGGGAGAGTGACGTAGCAAATCCTCCACCAAGGAATTTGAAAAGCTAGTAGTCCCTTCAACATCTCCCTCACTGCACGACGGCGTTTTCTGAATGGTTGCAACTCTTCGTTTTACCTTCCCAATGTTAAAGTAATGATGACGACTTTTCGAAGCACTTGATTATCGCCTTTCCTATAAATTCACCAACTTGTTCACCGCTTAAACTGTTTCTTAAATCTGTAACCAACAGTAACAAGTTTTTCTGCAAATCTTCCCTCTGTCAAAACCTTGCTATCATGTTTTCTACCAAGAATTCTTCAGGATCGCCAAAAATAAGAAAAATGGATGATAATACAATGGTAACAAGTGGTGAATTGGCTGATGTACCAGTTCCATTAAAGGTTATTTTACCGAAGGAAGGTGACAAAGAAACCACCCCCGACCGTCGCGGCACCACTAATCAGGAGGAGGTATCAGTCGGAGATGATGAAGCTACGACTGAAGAAGTCGCCATCGGTGAAAATAATGAGGCTGAAGCTTGAAGCCCCAGAAAAAATCTTTCATCAGAGAGCTTAAACCCCATTAGGTGATTCCCTCGAAATATGACCGCAATAAAGACTTCAAAATACAAAAACAAATGACTTCCAACCTTGAGAAAAATAGGAAAGTGCCTGTTCAACAATCACCGAGCCTAATCACACAAGCTCACATAGATCAAGTTCGAGAAGATTGCAGTTGGGGCCCCGAGGTTCAAATTGTGGTCCCTGCCCTGGAGCATCGCACCTGCGACAGAATTCTCGGGCTCTCATTTGTTTACGCCTATCCCTTTACGATAGGTGTTTCATTCCCAGTTCACCACATAGCCAACACTTTCTGCCGAACATACAATTTATGCTTGGCTCAGCTCGATCCCCTGCGTTTGGAGGGTCATTCAATGCCTCGACTTCCTGAGCCAACAAGCCAAAGTCCCTTTTACTTTTGACCATTTTATTTCCCTTTTTTGCCCCACCATGCATAAAGATGAAGTCGTCCAATTGAGCAAACGGGGCAAGTTTTTTTTAATCACGAAGGGTGACGATATCGAGGACTATGATTGGTGTGATCGGTTCGTTCTTATTCCTACTACTCTTCTTTCTTCCGAGGTTGGGTTTCCCGAAGTATAGAACAGAACTCGTAAGTTGTCGAACCTTGACTTCTTCTTTATTTGCTTAACTCCTCAGGCCTTAATCGATTCCTTGTATTTTTAGTGGAGAAGCTTCCAATCAATCCTCCGGAGGGTTTAACTGCCTGGGTTCAGGCACTTATCGACGCCAAGCCGAGGCCAGAGAGATCGTGGATGATGTTGGTGGTGTTGAACGAGAACCAATGGACATGCAAATGGCACGGTAAGTGTGAATTATGTCTTCTTCTTAGTTCAAAGACTTGTCCTTACAGTTACCTCCTCTTTTGCAGGTTTCCCCAATAGAGCGGCTACCGATCCGGAAGAGGAAGAAAAGGAAGAGAAGTAAAAAGAGAAGAAGAAGAAGAAGAAAAAGAAGAAAGAAGAGAAGAAAGAAGTTGAAGTCCCCGAGGCTCAGGATAGTTTGAAGGACTTAGAGGACTTGGTAGGGGTTCTCAAAGTAAAAGCTTTAAAGAAGTTGCCCAGCCGCAAGATTTCAAAAGGTTTGAGTCCTCGGCTAAGTTGTTTTTTTCATCTCTTTTCTCGCTTTCTTTTAGTGATCCTTTCATCTATTTAGATTCAAGGAAATGGAATGGCGCAACAATCAACCCCTCCAAAGTTAAACGCCCTCGGGCTGAATCACCGGAAATTCCTCAGCGTGACCAGGTTGATGAGCCTCCAAGTAGCGAGGCCCATAGTAAAGTTAAGGTGGTTGACTCCGAGGAAAACCGAGCCACTGAGAAAGCTAAGGCCAAAGTTGCTGAGAGTCTTCCCGCCGAGGAGAGGCCGATTAACGACCCTGCTCAAGTCGAAGAGAGGGCGTATGAAGACTTCGCTCGGGCTGACCATCCCTCATCTTCTGACGCGAGCTCTAGGATGATAAGAATTCCTCCTGATCTGTGTATGCTGGATGGCACAGTGGCTGTTCCCATCAGTCTTAAGGATTTTCTCGGCCCAGCAGAACGAGAACGCCTCGAGGGTTTGCCAATAGATGATTTCATGGCTTATGTACCTCAGCAAACAATTTATGTAATCTTTTTCTGCCTCAAATTCTTTCATTCTCAATTTTATTTGCACATTCATAACCCCTTCCTTTTACAGTGGTTTGTTTATACTATGAAGGCGGCCGAGATGGAGGCTCACCGAGTGGCAGAGCTAAGGAAGATTGGGGAGCGATGGGATCGCATAAGGGCTAAACTTCAAGCCAAGGTTTCCGATCTTCAGAAGTATTTGCTCAACTCTGAGATTGACCTGGACCGAGCTCACAAACCAGCCGAAGAGTCCAACCTCGAGCTGGATAAGTCCCGAGAGATCATTACCAAACTTGAAGCTGAGAAGAAAGCTCAAGAAGAAATTCTCTGGGCTAAAATTGAAGCAGCAAATGCAACGATCGATGATTTGACTGAGCATCTTCCAAGCCAATGGAGGGAGCATTCATCAAAAGTGAATGAGCTTGAACCCAATCCTAAACCCTCGAGGCAAAGGTTGAGACCCTTTAGAATGAGAGAGCCATATTTTCATCCAAGCTTAAGTCTACGATTAAGACTAAGCTGAAATCTCGTGATACTAGAGCCTGAGTTGACAGAGTCTGGGCTATTATCCAAACCAAGCTGAAGACTCTTAAGGTGTGCAAAGCTGGAGTAGACTTGGATGAAGAAATAGCTAGGGTGAAAGAGGATGTCGCCAAGGCTCTGCTGTTGATGAGCAATCTTCCTTCGAGTAGTGAAAGCTCAAGTGATGAAGCAAGTGAGAGTTCGAAAGCCTCGTCTGCTGACGAGTGAACTTCGTCTGCGCTCCTTTTTTTGTTTTGTTTTTTTTGTTTAGAGCCTTCGGGCCTTCAGCCTTCGAGCCACTTCTTTGTGAATATTCTTATGCTGGCCCCCAAGCCGTTTAACGAATATTGAGATGCTTCAAAATATTATATCTTCCACTTCGTGTTGAAAGTACCTGTTTCATATCACTTGAGTTTTTTTTTTTTGCTTGCATGACTTAGATAGTATAAAATGAAGCTAGCTTAGAACGACGTCTCGTTCACGAGCAGATGCGTAAAGGTAGAAACTGGCTTTAAACATCAAATAATAAAGAAACTGAATCAAGTTTCATTGAGGAAATTAGAGCTGATTTACATAATATCTAGTCACAACAAGACTTAAGATTAATTACAACAGCCACGTCGGGCGATTACGATAAGCAACAAGACTAACTCTTAAGAGAACAGTTCCCGGTGTACGGATTGATAGTCTTCGAGTTCTGTTCGAAGTCTCCGGTTGTTTATGGCGCGAGCCAAAAACTTCCTGAACCCGCTCTCCTTGAATCCCCCAGTGTTCGGGTGTGACCCGAGTACTGTTTGTCGTTCCCTCCGCTTCCTGAAAAGGACAAGCAAAGAGAAACGAGAGGTAAGCATCATTCAACCCAAATGTTGGGGCATTCATAGCTTGATGCTGTAAGCGAAAGATTGTGCTTGACGAAGGGTAACGTACCTCAACGTCAGAAATTCTGGGACACTTTTAATTTCCTCTTTGAGAGCCTATTTCAAGAACCGAGCTCTCTTCCTCGTCGGGCCCCGGGCCAAGTAATTGTTATTTGGATGGCTCGATCTTAGCTACTCAATTCTTCATTACAACCGGGTAGCACTCACAAGCTATTTGTTGCTCTTCTCGGATGGTACGAATTACCTATGGTCTTGGAAACTTAATAACCTAGTGCAAGGTGGATGGAACAGTTTCCATCTTATTGATCCAAGGCCTTCCAAGGATAACATTATAAGCCATATCCTCTTCCATTACTTAGAAAACAGTTTTCTTATCAACTCCTTCAGCAGTTGTCGTAAGAGTGATTTCTCCAAGTGTCTTTTCAGTTGAATTGTTGAACCCTGTCAATATGATTGATTTCGGGACGACGAGGTGCTTCAGCCATATTTTTTTAACAGCTCCATAATTGGTTATATCTACCGAGCTGCCAGGATCAACTAAAACTCACTTGACATCGCAGTCGTTGATTCTTAACATGATCACTAAAGCATCATAATGGGGAAACATCATCCTATCACAATCCTCGGCATCAAAGATTATTTTATTTTTTGACCCACCAGCTCGGGTCCTCTTCTCCATAGTGATTGAAAGCTTCGCAAATTTTTTCGCAGCGACAAAAGGTTATACCATTCACCTCTGATCCCCCAGTTATAACATTCACCACCCTTTTTGGAGACTAGGCCTTCGGCGGTTGTCCCCTTCCCCTATTCTTGGAAAAAATTTTGTTCCTCTTGTCGGTGAGATACTCAGCTAACAGACCCTTCTTGAGAAGATGAGCCACCTTCAGTTGCAGCGCCTTGCAGTCCTCGGTGGCATGCCTATAATCCATATCAAATTCACAATGCTGAGTCTGATCTCTTTTCCTCGGGGGCATTCTCATGTCCCTCAGTAACCTCACACCCTGGCCCGTCATCCCCTTTATGCCGTTCACCAGCTCGAAAGTGGAAATGTTAATATTATAATAAGGGATTCGGGGTAAATATTTTTCCTTGGCCACCAAGGATGGTTCCAAGGACTTCTTTTGATTGGACGTTCGTGCTAAACTCCCCCCCTAGCCATTGACTTACATGATGTTGTCCTCCGAGGCGTCGGCTTACATGTTGCCTCTGTCAATTATAAGGCTCGTATCTCCCCTTTGAGTTCCCTCGTGGCGTATTGGCACATCGAGAGGACTATGCATGGCCTCGATACGAACTATACCGACCTGTCATCCTTCATTCGGCCTCCTCGAGTCTAATTTTTGCAGAGGCTCTGTCGTGTAACTCACCCCAAGTCTGGGCCTGATACTGCTGGAGCTCTTTCTTCAGTTCAGAAGCAGCCTCGGAGTTACTCACATTTATATTCTTTTCGAAAGCCATGACTTCCAAAGTATCATCGATTTTAGGTAAGTCCATCATTTCGGCTTAAAAGCGCTCGAGGAAGTCCTTGATCGGCTCGAGGTATTTTTGTTTAACCTAGAAGATATCCTCCTTTCGCTTGAGGATCTTCTGGGCTCCACTATGGGCCTTGATAAATATATCGGCCAATTCTTAAAAATTTGATATTGACTCGGAGGGGAGGTGCATGTACCAGCACAATGCTCCTTTCTCAAGGATATTAACAAACTTCTTAAGGAACATTGACTCTCTTTTCACCTGGGTCAAGTCGTTGCTCTTGACCATAATCATGTATTCAGTTATGTGATCAACGGGGTCACTTGTCCCATCGTACTTCATCAGGATTTGAAACTTGAAGTGCTTGGGAATGAGAGAGGGAGCAGCCTCGGGCTTAAAAGGTTGCTGCCTGCATTTCTCAATATCTATAGCTCGTTGAGGTTTTCTGACCCCAGGAACATTTTCAAGCCGTTTTTCCATGTTGGCCTCAAACTCTTTCTTTCATTTCTCAAAATCCAACGGGACGCTAGTTTCAGCCACCATTGGGGCTACCCCAAAGGGTTGATTCCTCAATGGCGCAGACCCCGAGCCACCAGATGTGACCCCATTTGGAAGTCCCCTGTTGTTGCGCCTGTAGTTACAACGTTCGGGATGCTTCCATTGAGTATGACAAGTGGAGGTTCGGTGGGATTTGTTGCGTTTCTCCCATTTTCGGAGAAACCAACAAATTACTCTTGAAGCCGGTGCAAAGTGGCCATCACATACCACTGAAAATGGTTGTTTGAACTTGATGATGAGGGATTAACTGGTGGTGGTGGAGTAACCCCAATTGGGGGGCTTAAACCAGTTGAGGGAATCAAACCAGCGGGTGGTGTTAGGCCAGGTGGTGTTAAGCCAGGTGGTGTTATTGGAGTTCCACCACCGGATGAAGTGACACTAGTGGTTGGGTCGGGAGTTTGGATCGTTGTGTTGTCAGAGATATTAGTGTTGTCTGCCATTGAATGGTATTGATAAAGATAATCTATAAAGCTGGGAGTGAGACTTCGGAACAAATAACCATGTTATTGCTAGTTCCCCACAGACGGCGCTAATTTGTGTTGGCCCAAACCTGATTAGAACAATAAATCAAATTTATTTTGGGTTAACTAGCAATTATTTGTATCAACGCCGTAAAAGAAAAGAAATTTGATATAGATAATTTATACAGAAGCTAAGAGACAATGAGTGAGTGTATTTGATATATTTGTGGATGCCTTTACATAATATTTTCACGATTATTTATAGTCTACAAGAGTGAAAATAACAATTACTGCGCTTAATGGCCATTACTCCACATTCAGTCGTGGTCTGACCATTACCTCCTTCTTAAATGCACGGGCAACGGTCATCAGTTAAAAAAGATATGAGCTCGTTCACCGAAGAGCGAACCTTCACCAAGGGGGTAAGTTTTATACCTCGTGATAGTTGTCTTCTATTTGCCCTGAGGGATAACTTGTCGCTAAGGCCCATTTCCTACCTGAAGCATCTAACCTCGGGAACTGAGCGAGCGTCCTTGAGAGTTCGTTTCCAAAAGATTTAATCAAACCATGTTTCGAGCCTTATCATCCAGACTCGGTAAATTTTCACCCAATACAATCTCTAATACTAACGTCAGACCACCGTCCACATAATTTCATGGCACATTATACAGTATACTTCATTGTTCATTGATAAATTTTTTGTACCATTTATTTAAAGAATCTAAAATAATACTTTATGTAAGTTAAAAGTTAGGCTGGTAAAATGAGAGAAATATTTTATGAGAAACGTCAATTTTGTTATTGTGCGATGGATATCGTCTGAAATTAGTTTTACTGTCTTGTTAGCCTAACAAAACTGAAGATATCTTATTCTTTTTAATGGTAATCCTAGCTTGATGGCTGTACAATTCTGTTGAATTTAGAACTTCAAAATGTATAGTATGATCATTTAAGCTTAGAGCGAGTATAGCTCAGCATTGACTAATATCGTTTGTCATATTTTCAAGTTGTAGCAACTTATTATACCACTAAGATATGGATCGTGTTAGGCTAATTAATTTCTTGTCAGTACCATATCTCGACAAACTACTGTCCATAATTAGAAAAAAATTAGAAAATCTATTCAGAAATTTAAGCAATCTTCTCAGATCAACGATAGAAAGAACTTGGCTGAATCCTTGCATTGCTGGAATATAAAGGTGCAAACATATAGCCCCCTGTATGAGTCCGTTAATTATTCACATATTATACATACATATATGCCTTTAAATTTATAATATAGCCTCAGAGAGCAGAAAACTACTAGCCTTCCGCAGAATTTCATTTCCTTCCCTAAATACTGCAGCACACAAAAGAAGCATAATTAGTTACTCGAAATTAACCAAGAAACCAAGTCCCAAAAGATTATACAAAATTAAGTTAGAGATGAAATGAAGGGAGAGTTATTGAATATACTTTCTGCAATCCATGTCCTCAGAAATAGGGAAGCTACGGTGAATTTGACATTTTGTATTAATATCTTCGATTCGTGACAGGATATAAGGAGGATGAGGCCGGCCAACCGTATTGCAGAACACTCGAATGCAATAACAAATCCTTTGAGCTCCTTTTACCTCCCGTTTTACTATGTCATTCAGAGCATGTAAGTTGCTGCAACACTCAGGTAATGGTTCTGCACCAACCCCATCAATATAAACTTGGCAATATGCGAATAAAGTGAACACATCGTGGCACGGATTCACCGCCAAGCCTGGCCATGGAATTACCATTAGCAGAACAAGTATAAGAAAAGCAACTGCTAAATTCTTGGTTGCTGCCATTTGTTGCTAGTTTTGTTCTGGAACTAAGTACATTATGGAAGATATTGGTAATTAGCTGAGCTTTATATAATAATTCTGGAGGAGATTGACTAGCTGTCTGTCATTAGCAGTTATTAATCTTCTGTCATTCAATTTGGCTGAGTTTAAAGTTAATGCGTAACTAAGCTCATTTCATTAATTTTGTCCTAGATATGGCCTAGATTATGGGGAATCTGTTGCAGAAAGATGGATCACTAATTTAAGTTGAATGATATTAATTAATAACATTATCTACTTGCTTAGTTATGATGAATTTCTATTAATTATAACATTTCGAAACAGTTGTTAAGATTCATTCTTCCAAAATATGTAGCTAGATGGTGAAAAGTTAATATTCTATGAGATGAATAAATAAGGTGTTAGCTTGGATAAGCTTGGAGTTTTGACTGATGATTGAGGAACGGAATCAAAGGACCTGTTCCTTTGAATCACTGCAGCTAAATAGATAATTCATGCAAAATCATTTAAGCTGAGATATTATTAATTATCCTAATACTAATGTTTATCTTGATAATTATGCAGGTCTAAACGGATATGAAAAGATTGCATAAATAAAGGATAAAGGATAGAAGATCCAGATACTAAAGAGAAGAATCCAATTAGGACTCAAACTCATGGGAGCTTTGGAGTTCTAATGGTTGAAGACTTCTTGGCTGCTGAAGCTATAAAACGTGGAGCATATCAGCCATTGAAGTGTGCACAAATGCAGAGAGAATCGGAAAAAGCCTAAAAGAGTCATTAGCTTATTTGTGTAATCAGTTAGCTACAGTGGAACTAAGTTAGAACATGTTCCTTAGATTGAGTCTTGTAAAAGTTCAAGTCTTAGTTCAACTGTAGTAAGCAAAAATCGAGTTGTAATTCTGGTTCAAGTCGTGGACTTGACACAACTTCACTGATCGTGAGAAAGATCACTAAAGGATTGGAGTTAGTCCTAGATTAGTAAGAAGGAGTCTTGTAACCAAGTGGGTCTTTTTACATAGTGAAGTTGAAATCCTACTTGAGAAGTAGGTCGTGGTTTTTTTATCCCGAGTCAAGGGGTTTTTCCACGGTAATATCTGGTGTTCATTTACTTACAGTTTTAATTCCGCATATAGTTTAATAAAGGAACACAATTTAAGGAACTGGTCCTTAAAACAGTAAAGTGGTGTATCGTGGGAAATATCAATTGGTATCAGAGCAGGTTATCCTTGAAGAGGCTAACACCTTAGGATTAGAATGAGTGCACCACAAGAAAACTCCGAGAGTCAGACCACTGTTAGGCCACCATTGTTCAATGATGTTGCAGGTAAGGAAATCTGGGATGCATTGCAGGTTGCTCGTGAAAGAACCAATCAGGTTAAAAGATCTAGAGGTATACTTCTTTTTGCTGAATATAAAAATTTTAAAATGAGAGAAGGAGAAACAATTTCTAAAATGTACACTAGGTTTAATGCTATTGCAACTGAACTTATCTCTCTTGGAAGAATCTTAACTGTAGAAGATAGAATTGAAAAGATCTTGACTAGAGTACTTCCAGATTCTTGGAAAAGTAAAGCATGTGCTATAATTGAAAGCAAGAATCTTAGTACTCTCTCCTTAGATGAACTTATAGATAATCTAAGAACATATGAACTGAGGAAGAAAGTCAAGAACATAGGAGAACCAGTTAAAACTGAAGCTAATTTAGCTTTATCTGCTGCTAACAATTTTGTTGATGATGAGAATGAACTGGTCCTTATAGCCAGAAGTGTCCAAAGATTCCTGAATAAGAAAAAGGAATCTAGTAGACAAGATAGATCTTCTAACATGAAACAGGGAGGAGAATGCTTCAAATGTGGAAGCATGGAGCACTACATTAGCAAATGCCCAGTCATGGAAGAAGAATGGAGAAAGAAGTACGTTGAAAAGAGAAGGAAGGCTAAGGAACAGTTCCGAAAGAAGAATGGATCTCCCAAAGCAATGGTTGCTGGCTGGCAAGATAGTAAAGATGAGCAGTCTGATGATGATCTGGATGATCAGCTGGTTCTAACTACTCTTGAAGATTCAGATGATGAAGAAGATGCCGAGGTATTTACTTCTAAACTCAAAAAGGATGTGAAAAGCATGCCTAGAGAGAAATTGGTTAAAGTATTTCATACTGTGCTAAATGAGTTTAAATCTCTAAGGGATGGCAACCATCAACTGCATGATGAAATTGATAGTTTAGGAGCAGAATGCAAAGAGGCAGTAATTAAAAATGACTTTCTGAAAAGAAAGATTAGCATGCTTGAGGAACAGGTCCTCACACTTGAATCAACTGTTCAGGAATTAGAAAATGTTAAAACAGTTGAAAATGGTAAAGGCATTGCTAATTCTCATCAGATCATTGCTGCAGAGAAACTGAAAGTCACAGTTGATGAATTGTGCAAGAAAGATGAAAAGATAAGATCTTTGGAAGAGGACTTAGTTAAAAACAAAAATGGAGTTAGGAAAAACTGTAAAATGGAACAAGTCCTCTGAAGCACTAGAATGGTTACAGGAAAATCAGAGAAATAGTAGAAAAGGTGTTGGGTTTGAGAAATCTCAATCTTTAACTCAATGGAATCCTAAGAGTAAGTATCTGACTTTTCCTGAGAATTGGTTATGCACACACTGTGGGAACACTGGTCACCGAAAAGAAAATTGTCAATCTTTAAAAATGGCTGCCCAGAGGAACAGGTCCTACAAACCTGTTCAAAATTCTGTAAACTAGAAAAATAGGTCCTATAAACCTGTTCAATATTCTGTAAAAAGGAAAATTGTTCACACAAAGAAACCATTACCATTTTGGGCTAAGAAAGATTTGATTCATCCTTTTTCTAAAGGAAAGGAACCCAAACTAGTTTGGGTTCTTAAAATTAACCCCTAGTTTTCTTTTGCAGGCTAGAGTGAAGGAGATAAACCACAAATGGTATATGGACAGTGGTTGCTCAAGGCACATGACAGGACATAAGGAACTGTTTCTTTCACTCTCAGCCTTCCAAGGAGGAAGTGTTTCCTTCGGTAATGGTAAGAAAGGGGAAATCATTGGAATTGGAAAGGTAGGTAGGTCTGATTCAAACTGTATAGATAATGTATTTCTAGTAGATGGGCTGAAACATTGCTTATTGAGCATATCTCAATTGTGTGACAAAGGTAATAATGTTAATTTCTCATCTACTGGATGCACTGTGACTAACCAAACTTCTGGAGAGATTATTTTGCAGGGAAATAGGCATGGAAACATCTACAAAGTAGACTTGCTGACACTATCTGATGGAAGCTTGAGTTGCTTAAGTGTGGTGCAAAATGATTCCCTCCTATGGCACAAAAGACTAGGACATGCTAGTCTTTCACAATTGAACAAACTTGTGTCCAAGGATTTGGTGATAGGTCTTCCTAACATCAAGTTTAATGATGAAAAAGTATGTGAAGCATGTGCCAGGGGGAAGCAGGTAAAATCCTCCTTCAAACTAAAGAAACAGGTTAGTACCACTAAACCTTTGGAACTGGTCCATTTGGATTTATGTGGTCCAATGAGAACAATGAGTCGTGGAGGTAAGAAGTATGTATTGGTACTGGTTGATGATTATTCTAGATTTACTTTGACTCTTTTTCTTGCATCTAGGGAAGAAGCATTTAGTGCATTTTCAATATTTGCTAAGAAAATTCAGAAAATACTAGATAGTCATATTGTTGCTATAAGGTCAGATCATGGTACTGAGTTTAAGAATCAAATGTTCTTTAACTTTTGCAATGAAAATGGTATTGATCATAACTTCTCTTCACCTAGAACTCCACAACAAAATGAAGTAGTTGAAAGGAAAAATAGGACCTTAGAAAGAATGGCTAGGACTATGATACTGTCTGCGAATCTTCCACAAAGTTTTTGGGTTGAGGCTATTAACACTGCATGCTACACAATCAATAGGTGTATGATAAGGCCACTGATAGAAAAGACACCATATGAGTTACTTAAAGGAAGAAAACCAAATATTTCACACCTTAGAGCCTTTGGTTGTAAATGCTATATACACAACAATGGAAAGGATGTCTTAGGAAAATTTGATCCTAGAAGTGATGAGGGAATCTTTGTTGGTTATTCTTCAAACAGTAAATCATATAGAGTCTTTAACTAGAAAACATCAAAGATTGAAGAAAGCATGCATGTTAAGTTTGATGAATCTGACAATTTGTCGCAAGAACAGGTACAGGAAGATGAAGAAATTGGAATGTTGAGGCATGGTGAACCTGGTCCTCAATAGATGCAGGCATTAGATGGGAATGCTGTGAGAAGTGAATTGCAAGGAACTGTTCCTCAGGATAGAACTGAGAAAAGTAGCACAGAAACAAGGGGAACAAATGATGGATCCATCTCTCAAACCTGTACTGCTACTATATCAGTAACTGTTCCTCAGCAAGGAACTTCTGAAGATGGTCTGACACTCAAGCCTTATAAGTATCAAGGTTCACATCCTGTAGATTAGATAATCTCAGACAAGACTACTGGAATTCAAACTAGATCAGCAGTCAAGAATCACAATTTGAGGAGTTGAATCAATTCCAAAGAAGTCAAGTTTGGCATCTGGAAGCCAAACCAAGGAACAGGTCCATAATAGGAACAAAATGGGTTTTCAGAAATAAACTTGATGAGGATGGCATGGTAACAAGAAATAAGGACAGGCTAGTTGTTCAGGGGTATAGTCAAGAGGAGGGCATCGACTATGATGAGACTTTTGCTCACTTGCAAGATTCGAAGCAATAAGACTTCTCATAGCCTTTGCTACATACATGGAATTTACTCTACATCAGATGGATGTTAAGAGTGCATTTCTAAATGGTTACTTGAAAGAAGAAGTGTATGTTAAGCAACCTCCAGGCTTTGAAAATGAACAGTTCCCTGAACATGTGTACAAACTGGACAAGGCCTTGTATGGACTCAAGCAGGCACCAAGAGCATGGTATGAACGTCTATCGAAATTCCTACTTCAGCATGGGTATAAAAGAGGTAAAATTGATAGCACACTATTTTTGAAAGAAAAAGGTAAACATCTCTTAATTGTTCAAATTTATGTAGATGATTTAATTTTTTGTGCTACTTGTGAAAATCTGAGTAAGGAATTTGCAAGCTTGATGAGGAGTGAGTTTGAGATAAGCATGATGGGTGAACTCAATTTCTGTGTGGGTTTACAAATCAAGCAAACCTCAAATAGAACTATGATCCATCAACAAAAATATGTTAACGAACTACTTAAAAGGTTTGACATGGATAAAGCTAAGGAAATTGATACACCAGTTGTCACTGCCACTAAATTAGATCTTGATGAACATGGCAATTCAGTTGATCAAAAAATGTATAGAAACATGATTGGTTCTTTGCTTTATTTAACTGCTAGTAGACCTGACATTGTGTTTAGTGTTGGCTTATGTGCAAGGTTTCAGTCAGATCCTAAGGAATCTCATCTGAAAGCTATTAAAAAGATATTAGGATATCTGAAAGGAACAGGTTCCTTGGGACTTTGCTACCCAAAAGGTAGTAGTTTTAATCTTGTTGGGTATACTGATGCTGACTATGCAGGTTTTTTTGTTGATAGAAAAAGTAACTCAGGTATGGCACACTTTCTTGGTGAGTGTTTGGTTTCATGAGGAAGCAAGAAACAAAATTCAGTGGCACTTTCCACTGCAGAGGCTGAGTATGTGGCAGCTGCCTCATGTTGTTCACAATTGTTGTGGATCAAACAGCAATTATAAGATTTTGGTGTTGATGTAGGAACTGTTCCTATCTATTGTGATAACACTAGTGCAATTAACATGGCAAAGAATCATGTGCATCACAAGAGAGCTAAACACATTGACATAAGACATCATTTCTTGAGGGATAATTATGAGAAGGGTTTGATCACTATAGCCTTTTGTCCTACTGAAAAATAAATTATTGATATTTTCACTAAGGCTTTTGGTAGAGATCATTTTGAAAGGGACAGGTTAGAATTAGGGATGATTAAATTCACCTAAGTCTACTCAGCTTTACTTCAAAATTTGGCTTAAAAATGAATTTTAGTAAAGTCAATCTGAAGTTTTCAACTCAGTTCTATACTTAATTGTATACTCTATGCCATGATTTCTACTTAAGTTTACTAAATTTTAATGATGTTACCCTTATGTTCTTAGAATTTCAGATTATGCAAATTGATTGAAATTGGGTAAGGAACTGTTCCCCGTCACATTCACAGGTACGTACTACTTTATTATTCAGAAATTATTAGAGTTTGAAGAACACAGGTAATTAGACGAGTTTAAATCCCACTCAAACTCTATCTCTCTGAAATCAGTCCCATCAAGGAACCGTTCCACACTACATCTTCCACTTGAACTCTTAATCCTAATGGCTCTATTTTGAAACGTTCAAGAAACCTAATCAGTCTGGAACTCTATTTAATCAAGGAAGCTGAAAGGTAATTCATTTTACACTCCATCTTTATCACCATCCTTTACTTCTATATAATCTTTTAAGTTCCAATCTCATATTCTCATTCAAGAAAGAGTGATTCATTATCTTCTAAATTGAAAAATTGCAATGTCTCTCTCACTTGAAAACACTTCATCCATGCCTACCAATGAACAATCACCAGTTACAAAGCCTACTTCACCCATGCAAATAAATTTACCACATCCAGAAAACCAAAACCCTCAAAACCCTGACTCTGAAATTCAGGGGGAAGGATCAGGTCCATCAGTTGCTGAGACACTGGAACATATGGATGATTTGTTTAGGGCCATGATCCTGTATGAATTCAAGGTAAACTACGCTGAATCTTTAAATGTAGTTGATGATAAGGCTGAGGAAGTAGAGGGGCTAGGTGTGTTTGTACCAGAAAGTGAAGGGGAAAAGAAAACTATGAAGTGTTTAGAAGCTTCCATGCATGAGTATTCTGAGTCTCCAGTAGCTGCTTCTAAAGCATCCATGGAGGATGAGGAGATGGTGGATGTAGATAAACCAGGGCTTAAAAAGAAAAAACAAGGGGAGAGTTCTGCTAAGGGTAAAGGAACTGTTCCTTCCATTGAAGGAAGTGAAAACTGCTACCAAGAAGGAAAGATTTGGGGCTACTACACTGATCAAATGTGACACGACAGTGAATGCTGAGCCTGCTGCTGTTGGAGCTACTATTGTTGGTTCTTCCAAAGGAACTTTGAACAATAAAGTTAGGATGTTGAGGCAGCAGATTGACTTGGAAGCTGCTGAGATTAAGAGGTTGGAGGAAGAAAGAGACTTCTGGAAAGCTGAAGCTGCTAAGGCAAAAGAAACAAATCAAACGATGCTTCAGAAAATGTTTGAGTTGTTACAGGAAAAGTCTCAAGGACCCGGTCCTTCCACCACCTGATACCCAAAACCAAAAATCCATCTTTTGTCCAGTGGGATTTAGCCTAGTCTAGTGCCTTAGTCTTTTCCTTCTCTAGTCTTTGAATAATTCTGTAGTACTTGCTTGTATCCCCTGATTTCACCTTTTGATTAAATGAATTGTCTTTGATGGCTAATATCATTGTTTTGCAGTTGCTTTAATCTGATTTATGTTTGCATTTTGAGTTGCCTCAATGGCCATGTGCTGATTAATTCTAACACTTGAGTTATATTTTTTATGCAACCTTTTAAATGATGCCAAAAGGGGGAAGAGTAAGTCTGATTTTGCATGAAGTTGTACCTAATTGAAAATCTATTCCTTAATGATAAACTCTCCACTGATTGATTGTTTTTTAGCTTAAGTTGTACTTCAGGACATTAAGGATATGCAGCTATGCTTATGAATTTGTCATCATCAAAAAGGGGGAAAATGTTAGCTTGGATAAGCTTGGAGTTTTGACTGATGATTGAGGAACGGATTCAAAGGACCTGTTCCTTTGAATCACTGCAGCTAAATAGATAATTCATGCAAAATCATTTAAGCTGAGATATTATTAATTATCCTAATACTAATATTTATCTTGATAATTATGCAGGTCTAAACGGATATGAAAAGATTGCATAAATAAAGGATAAAGGATAGAAGATCCAGATACTAAAGAGAAGAATCCAATTAGGACTCAAACTCATGGGAGCTTTGGAGTTCTAATCTTGAAGACTTCTTGGCTGCCGAAGCTATAAAACGTGGAGCATATCAGCCATTGAAGCGTGCACAAATACAGAAAGAATCGGAAAAAGCTTAAAAGAGTCATTAGCTTATTTGTGTAATCAGTTAGCTACAGTGGAACTAAGTCAGAACCTGTTCCTTAGATTGAGTCTTGTAAAAGTTCAAGTCTTAGTTCAACTGTAGTAAGCAAAAATCGAGTTGTAATCTTCTGGTTCAAGTCGTGGACTTGACACAACTTCACTGATCGTGAGAAAGATCACTAAAGGATTAGAGTTAGTCCTAGGTTAGTAAGAAGGAGTCTTGTAACCAAGTGGGTCTTTTTACATAGTGAAGTTGAAATCCTACTTGAGAAGTAGGTCGTGGTTTTTTGATCCCGAGTCAAGGGGTTTTTCCACGCTAATATCTGGTGTTCATTTACTTACAGTTTTAATTCCGCATATAATTTAGTAAAGGAACACAATTTAAGGAACTGATCCTTAAAACAGTAAAGTGGTGTATCGTGGGAAATATCATAAGGTATCAAGCTAGAGAGTGATAAAATATGTCATTGCTTTACTGGTATGTTTGCGAAATGCTTGACCGTTTGGTAAGGTTTGATTATCATATTTTGACTGTCATTGAAGTAGATCAACTTTAATTTGTTGGTGATTTGCCTTTAAATTGGGAACATTTCTAGATCTCCTCCTTTTATAGACGAAGCGCCAATTTTTTTCTTTTCCAGTCGTTTTCCAACTGTGCTGGCACCATTATTTGGCAAGTAGTTGGTTGTTTGGTTCAAAGGTGGGATATCCAATTAAAATTGCCACAAAAGTGAGATGATGAATCTTAGTAGTTCATTTGGTTGAATATCTAAGTTTTCACCTTGCTATTGAGGGCACAATTTCCCATGTTGCAATCCCCTTCCCATTGTTTTTTTTAAAGAGACAATTGATGAGATAAATAATCTCGCTTTTAATATGGAATAAGATAATCTTATATCCTAATTTAGCTAATACAACAAATGTTAATTAGTCTGCAAAGCTCTGTTTCGTTGCGATTGCTTCGATTTGATGATCTCAATTCTTTTGTTTGACGAGCTCAATTTAGATCTCCTTCCATGTTCAAAGTCATGAGATTGTATCTTCACATTAGAAATAGTTGGATTGGAAATTTAAAAAATTATAACTTTTTTATTCCGGTAATACTACGACTTGATACAACCTACCTCTAATTACCCTTGGTGCATGTTTTCTCTTCATTTATTAAGTATGAAATTCATTGACGAAAAAATTATGAACATGATACTTAAAAGAATATAAGTGTAAAGTGTGAAAATATTTTATATGTAATGTGCTGTCCTCCATCACAGTAGAACTTCAAACCAAAAAAAGAAAAAGATATTAACGTATCAAAAACAATTAACGAGAAGCTTCATTGACACGATTCTGACTTCCAGTTAGGCCGTGCGGGCACTCGACTACCTCCTTTAGACCCGTCGGGCGAATCCTATTAACTGATTCCAAGATAAATGATATAAGAGAAGCCGAAAAGACACGCACTTTATATATACCCAGTACGGGCCCAATACTGTAACCTAGAGTTGATAGTAACTAGCTTTGTTTTTATATGATTATATAGAGAAAAATGGGGGTATGCAAGTTACTATCAAATCTGATACAAGTAGTATAAGATACCTAACTGCTTTATTTCGTGGATGTTTCCCGCTTGCAAATTGATACATTCTTTACGTTTATGGGAGCTTGATATAAGTTAGATACATTTAATAACAAAGTATACAAGATGTAATTTACAAAATACTCCTATTCAACTGGTATATTCTTTACACCGATGAGAATACTATTATATAGTGACAATACGTGATCGTGATGCATTTAGGGTGTTGTGATTAGTCTTCTTTGCAGTCTTTGACAAAAATGTTGGCATCTTTTTATGACGGGGTGTTCAGCCAGTTAGACAAAAATATTAACAATGTGTTCGAGACACTTTTGACAAAATTATTGGCACATGTAGAATTGTAAACTAATACAATAACACAAGAATACACAAATTTACACGAGGATACCACACTTTACATGATATACTCAATTAGTGTTATACATTAACTTCAAAGATATGATGGAACTAAAGGAGAAGAAAGGAAACGAAAAGCAAGCGACAGTTAATTTAAGAATTAGACTTATAATAACTATATCAATGCATATTTTATGTGTAACTAGCAGTGTTTTTCTTGTCATATATCGTTGCAACTTTCAATTGTGTCCGTTGAACGAAGAAAGATAATTTAGTGAAAATGGTTAATCAATAAATAAAAGTATTAGTAGTCATAACTATATCTAAGAAGCCAAAAGAAGTAATTTTGGGAAAATTAGAAAAAGTGCATTTCAAAGGGAAGATAATTGCAGTGACTTTGTGAACCAAAAATTTAAAAGATAATTCCCACTAAAAGCCGGTAAGAACAAGCTAAAATCAGGAGGTTTGATCAGAAATGGAAAAATCAAGGAAAAAAATAAAATGAAGAAAAACATGTAAGAAGAGGCGAGACGAAGAAGATATGAAAGAATATTTTGAGAATATGAAAAGGGATTCGATGTTTCTTGAACTTTGTTTTCTATGGTGAAAGAAAGATGGCTTGAACAATTATTTTCGGCAAGGGACGTACAATGAAGTTTCTCGATCTGTCAACTCAGCATTAGCTAAGAGACAAAATGAACAAATTGCTATTGTAATTTAATTTACCAAAATAGCCCTGGACGACCATCACGATCAAATTGCTATGAGTTTTGCTAACATACTACGTGGTCAGCATTGTATGCACTTTTTATTTGACAAAATTATCCTTGATACTACATAGCCAACTCATTAATGAAATGACATTTTGGTCTTTCATGTTATAAACTTTACTCAACTCTTCTCTCCCAATTCGATATCCCCTCTTCCCCTTCTATCTTGTACAGATCCAGATCTTCTTGTACCATTTTTTCTACTTTTTTCCCTTTCTAGAATGATTTATAGTTGTACCGGAAAATCAATATTTAATGGAAGCACCATAAATTTTCCAAAAAGCAAAATACTGTAAGAAGAAGGAGATTTCTTTGCAAAGTCACAATTAGCTTAGAAAGGGAAAAAAGCTTGTTTGGTTTTGATTCTTAGGAAAATTAAAAATAAAGAAGAGAAGGACAAATAGAAACTCCATCTCCCATAGTTATGATACTGACGAAATCCAGTTGGTCTTAGCATGTTTCTATTCACAATTTGGAACAGTGAAAACCATTAAAGCTCAGATCATGCAAAATGATTTTAAGAATAACTATTGTTTGTTCTTTAATCTATTTCCTAATTTCAAATTTGTTGATGTGGGTTGAATCCCCATGACGATGGGGAGAGAAAAAAAATGAGGAGAAAAAGAAGAGTTGGTTTTACATTTTGGGTGAAAAGACATTAAAGCCCCTTTAATTATTCTGTTTTAATGTGTAGTTAGGGATATTTAAATCAAACAAAAATTGAACACGGTTAAATACAATTAGTAGATATTAACTAATTACCTGGTTATGTAAAAGTTAAAATCTATATATATATAAAAATAAAAAACGCTTAGGACAAAATGTAGAATAGGACATTAGGACAATAATTGTAATGATACTAAATTCAAATTCAAATTGCAAGATAAGTATTTTGTTAATTAGATAAAGAGATAGTAAATATTTTTGAAAGAATAATTTGATTCAAATTCAAATTCAAATTCAAATTAAAGATAATTTTTTAATTGAATGAAAATATAGTAATTGAAAAGATAAGAGATAACTTTTGAAAGATAAAACTTACTTAACTATATCTTTTTGAATTTGAATGAAAGGATGTAAATATTTTTGAAAGATAGTAGTAATAAACTTATTTTGTTTTTGAATTTGAATAAAAAGATAGTAAATATTGTTGAATGTAACCATCTACCTTATCGTTTTTGCAGCTTATTTGGTAGTATCAAAACATTATACTTTACTAACAAAGGGAAACTCCAGTACGTTTTATACTTATCATATTAAACTTATAATGTTATTTTAATATTAAATTTTATTATATTTATAATCTATATCTTCTATATTTTATAAATAAGTTTAAGTCAAAATTAGTTAATATTGTAATAAAAAATCTGAATAAAAAAGTAGTTACTTTTAAATTTGAACTAAACAAATTATAGATTATTATCATACTTTATCTCTCAAACAACTATTCAAAATGTTGAGAGAGAAACGAAATAACGTAATGACAAGATGTTATTTAAGATGGCAAACTTATCCTCTTTTATCTATGTGAAATCGTTTTTTAGTTAGAGCTATGGAAAAGTTGTGAAATTTACAATTGATTCTGTATCTGTTTTTCTAAAATATATATTATATGATAACTCTCTCTTAATTCTTTTATGAGGATATGGAACTTTTTAAAAGAAGGATTAGTAGATAACCATAATGTTTTGGAGTACTACAGAATTATATCACACTTTCAAATTCAATTTGCAATGTTCGGAACATCTCTATTAATTAAACTAAAAAGATATTAGGATAAGGACTACTCTTATTAACTTATTTTGAATTTTAGTTAAAGGATAAAACCATTGGACTTAAAAATAATAATATTTATTTTAAATTTCAAGATAAAGTTTCATCTCCCCCCACCCCTCTTTTTTCCTATTTAATCCCCTTGAACGCAGAGTGAGAGACCCACAACTTCATTGTTTCTTCTTTTGTTTGCATTTTATTCTCATGTCATATTTATATTTAGTAAATTTTGGAATAATATTCATTTACATCATTTTTTTGTATGTGTGCAGATCTATTGTCATTCAATATCTCAAGGTTGAATGGCATCACTTCTATCATGTTAATTTGTTGGATGAAGTTGATCAATTTCACATGTATACATAAATGAATACGAAGAAATTGACAGAGTAAGAATCAGTACTAAGTCAAATAAACAGTGTTTTGCTACTGCCAAAACTCAAGAAAATCACAAGGTTTCTTTTTGATGAGTTTATTATTTTATTCATGTTTGTGTATATTATTATTATTATTATTATTATTATTATTATTATTATTATTATTATTATTATTATTATTATTATTATTATTATTATTATTATTATTATTAGTTTGATATAATTATGATATTGATGGAAGTTATCTAAAATGGGTTATATCTCGATGTGTATTTTATGTCTTGATATCGGATAGTAATTATTACCGGAACCATCATTTTTAAATGTAAAAATATAACGATAAAATTCGAATTGATGAACTAAAGTCTACACTTAACAATTATGGTATTAACTGTTACTTTTTAATATTTCACAAATTTAGTACTCTAGAATATTTCAATGGAATATAAGAATAAAAATAACCCAAAAGACATAGAATCGTAGATCGAAACAGGTGGGACTTACTCTAGACATGAAAATAGCTTTTACAATGTTGAATTATCTTTTTACCTATGGCAATTGGTTGAAATTGGAGTGAAATAGTTTTCGTGTATAAATAAAAAGACGTCTGGACTGGGGAATTAGTGGCATGAGATCTCATTTTACTTTATTTGTTAGCTAATGTCCGTTGTTGACGATTAAGGAAGGGTTGAATGCCTCTTAAATTTTTCTCTTGTGGTTTATGATGGATAAATGTGTATTTTGAAAATGGTATTGTTTGTTAATATAAATAGAAGTTTGAAAGCAGGACTTGTCAGAATACAATTCAATTAAGAAATAGAAAGATAAGAATTTTTTTGAATTTGAGTAGAATATTTTTTTGAATTAGTATAAGAAAAATCGTATGTGAAAATTTCTACTAAATTCAGTAATTTTCTTTCAAAAATATGTCTTAGAAGAAAATCTTTTTTACTCCAATCATAACAAAATATTCTGTTAATTTACAAAAAAATATCAAATTAGTAGGTAATGTCAGAACGAGATTGTTGTGGAAGAAGTACTATAAGGTTTCTATCACAATTCAAATTAGCAATTTTACGTGACAAATTTCAATTAAATAAGAAATCATAAAATATTAGTATAAGGATAACACATTAAAAATAAATAGAAAAGCTCTACTACTATTAACGAATTTGAATTTTATGTGAAATATAACTTTTGAATTTGCATTAAATGATAATAATATTTATTTTTTTATTTAAAGTTAAAGTATTTTTTATTTTAAGTTAAAGTATTCATCTCCCTCCTCTCTTTCTCTTATTTAATCCCCTCAATCCTAAAGTGGAGTCATAAATTCACAAAGCTCATTACTTTCTTTATTTTATTTTAGATTCTCATTTCATATTTATATATTTTAAGAATTTCGACTAAGGATTTCTCTCGGTAACTCTCGGTATTGTTCCTTGGAATTCGTTCATTTTCTAGAAGTGATAACTTCTATCATGCCTTGGTGGATGAAATCGATCAAATTTGCATGTATACATGTAAGAATATGGAGAAATTGATGAGGAAAGAAAGAGTACTATATTTTATAATGAAGAAATTAATGATCTTTGTGCTTTCTGAAGAATAATGAATTGCAGGTTCATGAAAAAACTTATACTACATTTATTATCGTCCAATATGGAGTCTTTGTCAGAAAACTAGGACAAAATTATTAACAATAATGAACAAACTTTTCTAAATCACTTGGAGAAGCTACGCACAAGCCTGCAAAAATTTAATGTGCGATTTTGTGGTTTACTAAAATAGCACCTAAGCATTTGCAAAGTCTTACAAGAGTTTGAGCTGGAAAAATTTCAACTTTTCAATAATATTTTTTAGGAGTAAAGTAATATGCACATATGAATCTATGTTTTTGTTTGTTTTATATGGCCATTTTGTTTTCTACCTGTAATTTATTTCTTCCAAGTGCGATGCCATATAAGGATTTTTCATCTTTGAAAATCTTTGGAGTATTTGTAATGTGATTCTTTTTACAAGGATGGTTGTAAAGCCTATCTTGTGTGGTGCTTATAACTAATAAGTTTAAGCTTTTCTTATACAAATTCTGTCAAAGAAATGGTCCTTGGGCCTAACTCAACCCCAAAAGCTAGCTCAAGGGGAGGATTGCCCAAGTCCATATATACAAACAACCACCCCGTTCCCCAACCAATGTGGGACGACACCCACTCTAACACCCCCTCGCACGCCTAGACTGGCGTGGGCAAATTAATGGGGCCCAAACGGGAACAGGTCTGGCTCTGATACCATGTCAAATAAATGGTCCTTGGGCCTAACTCAACCCCAAAAGCTAGCTCAAGGGGGAGGATTGCCCAAGTCCATATATACAAACAACCACCCCGTTCCCCAACCAATGTGGGACGACACCCACTCTAACAGCCTATTTTAGTGAAATCACAAAATTTCTATATAGTTTTTATGGATTTTGGGATTATAAATGAGAAATTAAAATCATCACTTTCTATTCATCGTGTGTAGTGCTATACTCAGTATTTTTGAAGTCTTTTTAAATAAAAAAATATATTTAAAAATATTATGTGTGCCATCTCTGACTGTATGGGCTTCTATATTACTATGTATGATTTGGAATTTTCGAAGTAAGGATGATTTTGAAATAATTTACTTTCGACCACAATTTATCCACATATAGTTCATGTTCTACGGAGTTGAGCACTGTTAATTTAAATCATCACGATGACTTTAATATTATACGACTAATTGACATTAGTGATTTTCAGTAGTAAATTCAATAGGTATCCATCGAAATGAGATTAGGTTTTTTATATCACAAAAGTAATAGTTATGTTTCATCAAAGAAACTATTGAGTGAGGATGTGTAGATTTGTTGTTCTCAGGAAAAACAAGAAATAATAAAAAACTTTATTAAGCAATTATATTCAATGTTATTAATCAAACAACCTCACAATCTGCTGTAATTAGCTTCGAATAATGAGAGGATTTCAATAAGGTTATTATAATATCATATATATTTATTTATACCTATATTTCAAATACTAAAAGGAGAGTAACGAGAAATAAAGAATATCGAATATCATGTAGAAGAAACTGTTATGAGTATTTCCCTATATACGTAATCGATATATACCATTTTTCTTTGATTGTTTAAATAAACTTATATCGCTTAACATTTAATCATACTTTTCTTAATGGAATTTAAATATATCTTAAAGAAAATATCAAAATTAGCACCTGTCATTTGTTAGCAAATCATACAAATGACAAAAATCAAAGTTAAAAAGGTGGTCATGTAGTACCTTATAATACACATTATATAGAAACAATCCATATTCTCTATTTGAGATTTTAAACTAATTCAGAATCACCATTTTGTATTTCAAGTTGTTGTACAAGATTATTTCTACCAAAAGGTTATTCAATTATTATATAATTTTTTTTAAATCATTTTCTATTGTTGTGTAGCGTTGACAATCAAGAAGATAGTTAAAGGATAACTTAATTCACAACGAATAAAAGATCAACTGATACATCCAAATTTTCTTATTGGACCATCTTAGGGGTGTTTCAACAAAAATAAAAAAATTAGGGAACTACAATGGTAAAAATTTAAATTATATCAAATTGTATTTAAGCTACTTCCATATATAAATTTTGCTACTACTAATTTCTATTTATTCATATTAACCGCGCATCGCGCGGGTGCTATACTAGTGATAAGTTAAAACATTTAATAACTTTAAAAATAAATTATAGATAAGAGAAATTGAGCAATTGAATACTCGGTAGGTAGACGAATAGTTGAGTTTTAAGATTCAAGCATGATTACATTACGTAACTACTAATTTTATATATAAAATTACTACGATAAGTGAGTTTTCATATTGACCGCGCATCGCGCGGGTGCTATACTAGTATACTCATAAAACAGGAAAATGTAAAGACAAATTGCTTAGACTTTTTCTTTTTATAACACGTCAGTTAATCTCTTTGCTCTTCTTTGCCATCTTCATTCATTTGGAGTTCTGGCTATATTATCCTATATTTTTTCAACAAAGTCCTCCTTTATTTACAAAAGCTAAAATATTAACATGTATTTTTCCTTGCATTACTTTTGTTATTTATTAAAGTGTCTCATCATATTTTCTTGGAGTATATTATACATGCATATAGTTATTAAGTTTGGAATGTTTGAGGCCAAATGAGTAAGGTCTGAAAATAGTTTCTAGGTAGTCTTTTTCCAAACTAAAAAGAGGAGTACAAAAGTTAATTTACACCAAAAAATCACTCACCAGAGAACAAAGCCATAGTTGGAGCTAAATTTGAGAAATTGAATTTTGAAAAGTAATCCCCAAATGTAAAGAATATCCAAAATCACACCAGCGCAACTTATAAAAATTAACGAAATTACAGAGAAGAAATCCTAATTTTTCGACATGCAATCATAAACTAATCAAAATATTTATTTAGCCAAACAAACAAAGTAATCATTCCCTAAAGAAATGGTAAGCATATTTGCTGGTGTCTGCAGAATTTAAAAGGCTGCATATGTATTTGAAAGATTTATATACCTTTTTTTATGAATGAAAACAATTGCTAGAAATACATCAAGAGGTAGCCATGAATAATCGAATCCCGTTAAAGCTTTCAGAAGCACAAATTCGAGACTATACATTATTAGGTAAAGTCCAAATTAATCCAAAAAGCCTCTAAAGTCAGATTGGATAAGAATGCTACAATTTTGAAAAGATTATAAGTAAGAGAGAGGAGCAGAATGAAGAATGAAAGAGTAAATCAGTCATAAGTGCAAAAAGTAAAAGTGTTGGTACGTGAAAAAGGAGTGGGAACCAGTTGTCTAGCACAAATAATAGTTATGACCACGTCCACGTGTTCCAATAGAACTTACATGACCAATGAAAAACGCCAAAATGTACAGTACAATTTTTGATTCACTAAGTACACTCAATTTAAGCTGTGTTCGTACACAAGTTAGTCTCTTATATATAATAGAAATATAGAGGTTGCCAGAAGGAATGCAGCTAACTTCCAGACCATATAAATATAGAGTCATCCTGATGAGACATCTAAGAAGCGTAAAAAGTATATACATCTCCTGAAAGAAGAAAAATTAGCCTATATAATATCAAGACCAACACTGGTGGCCTCTTTGAATAAAAGCTGGCTCACCAAACTGGCTGGAACATCATCGCTCCTCAATCGTGTTGCTGATTGGGTCCTAGAGCAGAATCTGCAGAAACAAAAAGACACAACAAGAAACAAAGAGGGAGTGAGTCATAAGGACTCAATAAGTGAAGAATAACAAGCGACCTCGAGGGATATATACGCTAGTTCGCGAGAACAGAATAATAGCAACCAAACAGATAAACCAACCACAGATAAACAATGTAACAAGTCCATACAGCTCACAAAACACACATAAGATATATAATGAATGTTTTATGATGTAATGGGATCACATGTACCCAAAACCTATATCCGGTGTGGAACTCTCATACTACTAGGAGCCATATGCAATAATAATCCTTCACCAGCGCAGGACTATAACATTTAGATATTAAATATAAAGATTGAGACAAATCAAATTTAAGTTGCGGAAAATCGAGTGAAGAATTTTCATATAACAAGCTATTTTGAGCAATTAAATTTGTAAGCTGTACGATATCATTTTAGAACATATCTTATACCAAATTGAAGGTCTTGGAATTTAGTTTCCAAAGCTCTTTCCCTTTTTCTTATACGATATCCGGATAAAGAGATATGAGCGTCAGAAGTCAGGCCTGCAGAAGGGACATAAGCGCAAAAGAGGGTTAGAAGTGAAATGTTTCTAATATAAAAGGAAAACTTATCTCTTTTTTCATAATTTCCAGAACATTAAATGTAAGAAAAGTGCTTTCATGAAGCTTTAAGCCATTGATAGGGTTTTGGAAGGAAGGACGTCAATCTTAACTCGAAATTGAAGATGGATCACATCAAAACGCTCTACGCGACGAAGGTAACGTCGTGCTACCTTCCTTTTCATCTATAGCTTGAGATTTAGAATTACTTCATGGCTAAGGAAAGTTCTTAATCTCTGTATTGTAGCTTGTTGAAGCTTTGGAAGGTTTGGAAGTCAAGGGAAATAAGGTTTAGAAATAAAAACATCAAAGGTATGTAATGCTAAACCTTTTTTTCGACAAGGTATCTATCTTGTAGTTTTTGAAGATTATCTTAGTTTCAAACTTGGTGTTTCTTGTGGAAACCTTGTATGGAATCAAGGGAACCTTATATATGCTTTATTTGGTACTAAAAACCAAGGTGAAAGATGTCAAAAACAGCAGCACAATGTTTCGAAATCTGAAAAATTATTTTTATCTTCGAACAATTGTTAGTAGTTTGAGCATAACTATTTGTACAAAATTGATATTTAGATTATTTAAGATTTACTGGAACCCTAAGACTTGTATCTACAACTTTTATGAAGACCTTAAAGTCTATAATTTTAATTTATACCCTGAAAGTTAAGTCGCAAGACAGGGCAGTGGTGCTGTCCAAAGATTCTGTCCGCGAATTTGTTATGCCGTCTGGTCGTCTCATCTTGTTATATATTTAATCTATTTATGTTATTAGTTTAGCCGAGTATCCATTCCTATGTATATTTTAGTGCTGGTTTTGTTTTTTCAGATCATCCAGTTTTAGGGAAAACTCTGTCGAAATTTTTATAGAAATTCAAAGAGTTGGACAAATTCTTAGTTCCAGGTTGTGACTATGATTCCATCTAGGGTTTTCTCATGATTCCTTTGAGTTCATATCTGTTGTTGCCACACGTGTTATGCCTCATACATGTATATGCTTATATTGTGATCATATCATGTGTGATTTGGAGTCCCCCAAAGAGGCTGGACATTGGACACACAGTCCGGTCACATGTGATACTACCCGTCTTGGGGAAACAGCCCCTCTGGTTTAGGAGGGAATTGACACTCTGACCAGAGAGACTACTCGCTGGGGAGACATAGCCCATAACACCCGCCAGGTTTGTTATATACGCGTATATAGCCACAATATGAACCACATGACTATACATAAGGCTAGTTCAGATGTTCAGTTACCTAATTCAGGGGGATACAACCCATAACACCAGACAGGTACTAGTTCAGATAACAGTTCAGTTTTAGCTCAGTACTAGTTATTAGTTCTCAGTTATCAGCCACTAGTTCTTAGTGTCAGTATCAGTTGACAACTATCAGTTCCATTTTCTAGTTACCAATTATCGATCATATTATAGTTAGTTATCAGTATAGTTCAGCTCAGTCTTCAGTTTCAGATTCAATTAGCCTTCAGTTTATATTCAAATCATCTTTAGTTCATGTTTCAGATCTCCAGCTACATTGCTATACATCAGCATAGATTTACATATTTATATTCCAGTCTTACAGTTTCATTCAGCTATGATATATTATATGCTCATGCCTTACATACTTTGTACATATCATACTCACGCCCTTTATTCTGGGGCGTTGTGTTTCATGTCACGTAGGTACAGATAAATCAGTGTTTGGGCCACATCAGTAGGCCATCCACCAGGTTTTGGAGTCACTCTGCTTACATCCGGAGTCACTTATGTTTATATGTCCAGTCAGCTAGTTTGGGTATGACGGGGCCTTGCCCCGTCCAGTACTTATTTAGCCTAGCATTCTTAGAGGCCTGTAGATATACACCTGTGCAGTTAGTATGTATTTATGTGTCAGCTTGTGTTTGCCTTGTCGGCTTTTTAATTTGTACAGTTCTTATGAGCTAGGCTTATGCTTGTTCAGTTTATTAGTTATACTCATGGTTAGCAGATTATCAGCAGATTTAGTGATGATCGGCAGTTAGTGTCGGTTATCCATTGTGGCCCTAGGTTGGGTCGTGACGCGGCCTTAGGTTGGGTCGTGACACGTCCCCACCGACATGTTGGTACAATTTTTGAATTGACGATTTCAACTTACAGTAATACATGGTGGCTTAACTAGAAGTGATCTAGATTTGAGCGAGTAGTTTAATCTACTATATAATGAAAAGTGAGTGTATTACATCAACCTAGATATGACTGGGACTATGGATAACTGGATCGTAGATGGATTTGAATATCAAACTGACTAAAGAGAATAGTTGTATTATTAAATAAAAGAGAGGCACAAAGCTAATAAATTTTTTAGCAAACTTTAGATAACAACGATGGGGGCTAGATACCCTTTAAAAGAAATAAAAGAACAAGAAAAGAGAAATACATGTCTCGAGTATGACGGTCTATTGACCTTTCAAAAATAATACTTCTTAAGGTAAGTGATAGATATTCCTTCCATGCTCTTAGGGGCATTATTTCTCTAACAGCGATACCCAGTACTTTGCGTAGGGTTGCCTTTTGAGATGATATAGAGTGTTCCCTGGGATCCCTTGGTTTATGTAGAACCCAGGTGTGTGGCTAGTAGGCTGCTTACCATCCGATCATATAACACTCTGTTGGTCAGGCAGTGCTGAGCTGCCTGTTTTCGCAAATGTCTGCTTTCTTCCTGGCCTTCAGGGAGTGTTCCCTTGTCCAAGTATTCTGTTAGTGAGTGACGCCAGCTCGAGACGGGTCCTGTGGTTGGAACTTCAAGGTCCAGCTGGTCTGAGTGATTGAACTCGATTACCGTGTCTAGGCTGCCCGTATTTGCATCTACAGTGGCTGCTAGATAGTGTGACGTATCAGCCTCTGTATCCTTCTCTCTGTGAACAAACTTCCATGGGTGAAATTTTTTTAAAAGGGCCTCTACTTTGGTTAGGCATTTCTGTGTATAGACGTCTTAAACTATGAAGACTCCATTTATTTGATTGTTCACCAGTTGGGAGCCATTATAGAGAGTGATCTCCCTGGCCTCCAATATGTAAGATAATTCTAGAGCTTAAATATGTAAGATAATTCTAGGGCTTAAATTACTGCTTCATTGCCTCGATATTCGTAGTTAGCAGAATTTTGTGGCCTTACGAAAAATCTTCCCAGACGGTGATTTAATCAGTAGGCTGAGGTCGGTATCTCTGTCGGTTAACATTACATCCGTGTGGGCTACCCATTTACCGGAGCCGATCCCTCTTATGGTCTTCATCTCTTTCTTAGCTTTCAGCATCAATTCCATGCTAAAATCTGTAGTGAAGTCTGTAAGAACCTGGGACTAGATAGCTGTGCGTGGCTGATAAATAATATCATATTCTCCCAATTAAATGGCCTATTCTATCAGCCTCCTTGAGAGTTTGAGCTTGCATTGAATGGTCCATAATGGGATAGAAGAAACCACAATGACCATATGGTTTTGAAAATACGATTGCAAATCCTGGGTGGTCATAACCACTGCTGACACGAGCAGGTCTAAGAGCGGAAGATGTGTTTCTACTATTAAGAGTGTCGTACTAGCATATCACATGGGAAGCTATACTCTGCCCTTCTTTCGCGTAAAGGCCGTACTCGCAAGTACTTCTAAAATCGTGACATACAACAAGAGAAGCTCCCCCTCGAGCGGGCTCGGATAATGTTGGGGGTTCTTATTTGATTTATCATCACCCCTGCCAATACTTGGATGCTTTGGCCATTCAGGGTCTTCATGTTTCACCAATACTTCGGAAAGTTGATACCACAATTCCCCTGCTTGGGGGATCATATCCTTAATAGAAATCCGCTCTTCAAGTTTCGCTACTTCGGCTTTAGCCCTGCACTCGACTGGTGTATCCCTTTCAGGCTCGCCTCTATTCATATTTACCTCTGCTTTTTGGCCTGCGGCTGTGTCCGCATCTGGTGCATATCCTTCTTTGATTATAGGCTACTCGCCTCATACTTAACTTATTCCAAACGAGGACAGGTAGCTGCAGACTTGATGAAGTGTTGAGGGTACTCCCCTTACTCCATGTATCCAGGGTCTTCCTAAGATGATATCGTATGAGAGGTCGCAAATTATTACTTGAAAAGGTGTAACGCTCATCATGTCCGGGATATAACTTCCAGAGCTATTTCTCTAATCATCTTCTCGCTTGTACTGTTGAAACCAGTCACTTTGTAGGAACTTCAGGCAACCTGTTACTGAAGATTTATTCTTTGTTTCCCATCGAATGATGCTGACAGCTCTTCCTAGGTCAACCAGAGCTTGCTTGATATGATAGTCAAGCATCTTGATTGTGATAGTCAAAGCGTCTTGATGAGGGTTGTGGGGCTCTCTCCTGCTTTCCCAACCAAATTCAAATAGGCCAATAGGAGGCTACTGTTTCGCAGTCTTTCAAGCTTCAGCAGGACTGTGTTCAATGAATATTGCGTTGACTCTTCATTTGTCCCTAGAGTATGACGTCCTGGACCATTTTCCTACTTCCGTAATCAGGTCCTTGAGGTGTCCTTCCTTCAGCAGATGGGCAATCTAAAGCATCAGAGCTTTACAGTCGACCGTACTATGGCCATTACTCCAACGAAAATCGCAGTAGGCTGTTATGTTTTTCCCTGTTGCACTCTTGATGGTGGGTGGCTAGTGCACTCTCGAACCTAGTTTTCCAAATTTATTGGTGATTAGCTCAACTACACTTTCTCGCAGCCTGAAATTTTTGAAGTTGTGCTGCTCAGAACTTTTCTCGTGAAATCCTGCTCCTCTTGGTTGATTATGCCTAAAATTGGATGGCTAAGTTAAACAATTAAATCTAGGAGAGGGCCACAAGATATACAGTAAAAAACGATGAAAAAGTAAGTAAATAGAGAGGAAAATAATAGACAAGAAAGTAACGAGTTTTCTTCCTTGAGAATAGCCGGATTTAGTGTAAATCGCTTGATGTACAATACAATGTAAGGAGGGGTATTTATAGTAGAGATTACCCAGTCCTAATTATGGTAAAATACAAAGACTAATAAAGGCTATAGGTCTATAAACTCAAGACGGTGGTATATACGAAACCCTAATTAGAAGACTGTGAACCCTAAGGCGACGGGAAATATGCCTTGCGTCCTACTCCCGTACCGCCTAAACAGTCGTAACTCGTGGAGCATGCGTGTATCCTCTGTTCCCGATGACTTGTAGAATAAGCCTAGTCTCGCCAGCTGGACTCGTATCTCCGTAATAATAAATGGTGCATTTTTGCCCACACAGTCAGTCCCCCCACTTGCTGAGTGCTAACGCAAGCAATCAGGTAGTTAAAGAGGCATGATAAAAGACGTAAAGGCGTGACTGCACCCAATGCGCGTCCCTGTCTCTTTGCATGCATTGCATTCAATGCAAATACTCAAGTACAATGACGTGTGCTCCCATGATTGGAGGGGTTTTTATACATATCTTCCCAATGCTGCCACTGTTCTGTTCATACCCCGTAATTATTGGGATACACGCTATGTATACTGCAATAATCAAGATACCATGTGACCAAGATTGTTTAGCTTCACATCTAAGAATCCTCCTAGGCGTGTGTATATACACCGTAATTATATAGGTTTTTATCGACCTTCAAATTGTTCAAGAGCTTTTCTTCAAAAGACAAAGCTCATTCCAACCTCAACAACAATTCTATCCTTTGTCCTGGACCAAGGACCAAACTTCCTTCCCGCAAACTTCAGAGCCCAAGATTATGTTCCTGCAACTTTTAACTTTGAAGGTGATGGCCGAATGCAAGGTCAGACAACCAAACAAGAAGGTGAAAATAACAACCTTTCTATTGAGTGCTACCCATCTGCAGTTATCAGGGATGACATAACTCGTATTAGGCTTGATTGTAAGTGGCTTGAAATCATAAACATCCTTGCAGCCCTATGCATTGCTCCCTTGCCCGATGTGCAAGCGTCTAGAGGGAGAATTATTGAAAGGGCGAGCCACTCCCATTCTTTAAAGAGAAAAAGGTCTTCCAAGCTTGACAATGTGGTGGTTGTTAATGAGCCCTTGGTGATTTCTGATGGTGAGGGTGAAGTCCCCGAGTGCCTGAGCTTAAGGCCGTTGAGACTCCTTCTTCTGTTGCTGTTGAATCTGGCCCGTCTACACGAAAGTGCATACACTTGATAGATGAATCTCTTGAGGCCGGAGAGGAAGCTGGCATGGAGGATGAAAGTCGTTCTACCACCCGTTCACCTCGAGCCCCAGTCATCAGGTCAGTTCTTCACTCCATATATCTCTAGTACAATTTCCTTTAGTGCTCCATAAGTAAATATCTTTTGTATACATGTAGCACTCTATGGAGGCAGATATTTGTAGCTGAACTCGTGGATGGTGCCCGCGAGGTTGTTATTCAATACCACTGAGTTGATCGGTCTTAATGAGCAAAGACATCCCACTGGTTATAGCCGGCAGAAGCTGCTTGAGGTCGCCGCAGGGTGCTCTCCTCAGGTAAACTTTCCTTCTCCATTTTTCAGCACTTTACGAGTTGAATCTTTACTCTCCCTCTACTAAATACTCATTCCAGCATTCGTCTAGGGGCTGATAGTATATCATGAGATACTCCGTCGAGGAGGCTCGGATGAGAACCTGAAAGAGGAGAACGAAGCCCTGCTAGGACAAGTCGCTAGCTTATAACCCTTTGTGAAAGAAGTTGAACGGCTGAGAGGGGAGCTTCATACCATGCGCAGAGCCTATCAAATGGAATCTCCGAGAAGTAAGAACCTTGATGAAGCCATAAGAAATGAAGTCTGCAAGCGTAAAAAAGCCGTAGAAACCCTTCAATCATCCCTTATAAAGGCCAAGCTCTCATAACAGCTTCAACATAACAATGAGGCCCTCTTCGAAGCGGCTATGGAGGTCCTACAACAAAAGCTGTCTGGGGTAGATGAAAGAATCAATGCTGCTGAAAAGAGTGTCTCTGATGCTAGGGGCATTTCTGCCTTCCTTCAAGATAAGAATAACATGCTGAAAAGCAGAATGACGTCCTTTGCGAAGATTTGCGATAAGCTTTGTAATGATGCTCATCCTAGGAAGGATCAGATGAATGCCTTCAATAATCATTGCATAGCTGAGGTGGATCGTGCTAACATCGCGGCAGCTCTTGCCACCTTTCTCTGGGTCCGTGACGATCCTAGTATTGACTTGGAAACTGAGATTGCTTCATCGACTGAGCTTGTGGCCTAAGCAGACGCTCAGATAGGATCTGACCTTGTTCTGAAGAGGTTAGTGGTGAAAAAAGAGATGAAGCACTGGCTGGGGAACCTGCAATTAGTGAAGCAGAAACTTCGCAGAGTGTTTCCGCCGAATGGAGTCCCCCGAGAGAGGAATAGAAATCCCCCCCCCCCTGTTGATGCTTAAGATATTTTTTTTTGCATCTAAGTTCTGAACACTTGCCCATGTTTTGAGGGCGCTATGATATGTTTTGGCTCGTTTTGAGGCTTTTTAACTTGAATTACTTAATAATTTGTTTGTGAGGATTTTAATTTCCGTCGTAAATAATTTATTATGTAATGTCTTTGCTAAGTCATGCCTTCATGAGCGTATGCACCTAAAGGTTAGGCAGCTTTCGAACGTCCTATATGTTCTAATGTCTTGAACGTTTATCTGTGAGCCTGCTCGAGCATTTACGTCTGTTGTGTGTGCCAATAGATGATTCATCCTTGATGGACGATTGTTTGCACCCACAACAGAACGACTTTAGCCTGTGATATGAAATGGATCTTTTTTGTGTTCCAACTAGAATGTCTTTGCTTGTATACTCGAGTATTTTAAGACATTCTAGCACTATACGAGCGGACGTCCCCACCGACATGTAGGTGCAATTTCTTGAATTGACGAGTTCAATTTACGAATAATGTCTGTTGGCTGAGCTAGACGTGATCTAGCTCCAAGCGAGTAGTTTACCCTACTTTTGTCATGAAAAATGGATGTATTACTTCAACTTGAGTTTGGCCTAGGCTATAAATATTTGGATCATAGATGGATATGAATTGTCATTGTAAAACTGACTAAGTAAGATAGTAGTTTATTGATAAATAGGGGCGCAGGGCCTGAACTATTGTGGGTGAAAACCCGTAACATAGCTGATGCGTATAAAAATGCAGCGATCAAAATTAAAATAAACTAGAGACTTAATTAAAGTAAATGCTGAAAAAAATTATACTTCCAAGTGCCCTACTCCTTCACTCCCCTGAAAACACTTCAATCAACTGAGCAATCGGAATCGTAATATTGGTTTATTGAGGTTTCGAGGTCTTCATCGGCTCCAGGGAGCTCTACCTCTGGTGCCCTTTCGGGGTCTGATGCTCCTAGGATCCCTATCGTGTAGCCTTCCTTTGCTTCCTCCTGATCTCCCTTGATCTCTTTTATTCCCCACTTGGTAGGGTGCTTGAGTTTATGATGCCAAGTAGAAGGCACTGCTTTGACTTGGTGAATCCACTGTCGTCCTATGATTGTGTTATATGGTACCTCTCTTTTAATTACCTAAAAAGATGAAACATAATCTGCTCCCGGGACCTGTGTAGCAAGGCTAACTTCCACGACAGTGTTTTTCACATGAGTTGTTAAAGCCTGCTAGTGTATAGACACTGGGCGTCATTTTGCCTTCAACTCCCATCGCCTGCAGGGTGTCCCATTTAATGAGGTTCACGGTGCTGCCGGCATCGACTAGGATACGCTTGACGTACGTTTCCTCTATTCGGAGAATTATGACCAAGGCATCGTGGTGAGGAGTATTGTTGCTAGTACTGTCCTCGTCACAGAATAAAATTATCTCCTCTTTGGCGTGGCCCCCATCGAATGCTGCCTCACCATGCTTCGACTCATCAAGCAATGTCGGGCCGGTGACTATTACGTTGATGGACCTCTTAGGCTCCGGAAGATCTGAGGGTCCATCCGGGCTCCTGTTTTTAGCATAAGTCTGATTTCCCCCATTGGTAAGTAAGTTCTTCAAAATAGCCTATATCTAGCAAGCTCATTACTTCCAAGATCAAGGCCTTGCCGCCAGCAGTGTGATGTCCATGGTCCCTATGAAAGTCGCAGTATAAGTTTTTGTTTCTTCTTCCTGGTTCGGACCTCATGTTATTGGGCCAACGCACATGAGTGTCCTTCATATGATCCCTTACGAACTCCACGGCATTGATGTATATCCCCAATTCTTTAAACCTATTGGGTACCCAATCTATGATGAGTGATCCTTTATGAGGTGGGGCCAGAGCTTTCTTGTTGTCCTCCCGTTTTTCAACTGGCCTAAGGAAGTTTTCCCTATAATCTCTTCTACTCCGCTTTCCCTTATGTCCAGCTCTTGGTTCTTAAGCATATCCCAATTTCTGCCTTTGACGGATGGCATCTTCGGCAATTGGGTGAGCTTCTACAATAGGGGCGGAGGATTTTTTAGGCTCCAAGCGCATCTTCTCGGTGTATCTTTGATGCAAAGCATTCCATGTTGACACAGGTGTTCAATTAGACTCCACTGCAACTCCGTAGTAGCTAACGACCCTCTTGAATTGATACTTTTGCCAAAAGCTACCACAACAATATTGTCGGGAACTGAAGGAAGCTCCATGCATTCCCTTTTGAACCTTTCTATGTAGTCATTTAACAACTCGTCGTCATGCTTCAGAATCTCAAAGACATCCTCCATTCACTTCTCCCGCTTATGGGCGCTAGAATGCACTTTCTTGAACTAATCCTGCATCTGGGTGAATGACTCGATGGAGTCCATTGGTAGCTGACTGTACCAAGCGAGGGTGCCCTTAGTCAAGCTCGAGCCGGAACTCTTCACCATAGCAGATTGGATTTCTTCCTCAGAGATTTCATTGCTTTTGACTGTTGAATAGTACGCAGAGATATGCTCATCCGGATCCGTTGTCCCGTCATACTTTAGGTTATCTGGCAGGCATACATGCTTTCGTACGCGGATCGGTGCAGCACTTGCTTTGTATGCATGTTTATAAACCTTTTGCGCATCTACGGTAGTAACCTAGGGTGGAGCACCCGGCACGTTACCGATCTGATCGTGGATGGCCTTCATCTCCTTTAGGATGTCCTAAAGACATGTGTTCCTTTGAGGTCTTGATTATTGACTGTCGTTGAGTCTCCAGAGGTGGCATCCATGTTGAGCCTGCGGTTAGGAACAGATGCTGGTGAATCATTCATGGGCGCTGGTCCTCGCGGAGTTGCTAGCCTCTGAGACGATCCAACGAACAATTCTCCTAACTTTTGCGATATGCCCTCGACCATGTTGACCGAGTTCTGCTCTGCCCGTTCTAATAGGGTTTTGATGAGATTAACAAAGAAACCTCTAAACTCATAATTACCTTCACGTGATTGATCGCCTTCGTCGTCACTGGCTACATGAACTAGCTCCTTAGCAGGATCCTTTGGATACATGTTGAGATCGCTAAGATCCTACGCGGACTTGTCTACTGCGTCGGTAGTGGTGGTGCTCTTTGGGATGTTCTCGTTTTCATCTGACATGAATGCGCTTTTTCCTTGTAGAATAGCTACAATTGCTTGGGCCCCACGGTGGGCGCCAAACTGTTTATGCCTAAAATTGGACGTCTAGGTTAAACAATTAAAAATTTAGGAGAAGGTCACAAGCAATACATTATAATACAATGAAAAATTAGGTAAATAGAGAGGAAAATAATAGACAATAAAGTAAAGAGTTTTATCCCTTGAGAATAGTTGGATATAGTGTGAATCGCTTGATGTACAATACAATGTAAGGAGGGGTATTTATAGTAGATATTACACAATCCTAATTATGGTAAAATACAAAGACTAGTAAAGGCTATAGGCCTATAAACTCAAGGTCGTGGTATATACGAAATCCTAACTAGGAGACTGTAACGCTAAGGCGACAGGGCGTATGCCTTGCGTCCTATGCCCGTACCGCCTAAGCGGTCGTAACTCGTGGAGCATGCGTGCATCCTGTGTGCCCGGTGACTTGTAGGATTAGTCTAGTCTCACCAGCTCGACTCATATCCCCGTAATAATAGGTAGCGTATTTTTGCCACACAGGGATTATTATGCTTTTCTGGTATCTTCCCTAGATCTGTTTAATACTGCATTTTTCCTTTTGTCCTTTTTCTGCCAACTTCTTATTCTTGAGTAGGAGTGTCTGCTCTCTTTCTCCTCGCATCATCGCTAGACTCCAGGGGTGATTTGGGTTCGAGATGAAGCTTTTCGTTGTACCGCTGGTGTAGGGTATCCCATTACGTCACCAGGTGTTGAGTAAGACTCTATTGCAGCTCTCATGTGGCTAGCAAACCCCTAGAGTTTATGCTTGCCGAAGGAAACCACAGCGATGCTATCGGTCAAAAGGGTAGCTTCATGCGCTCTCTCTAAATGGTGGACTTTCAATAGTTCATCATCATGCTGACGGATCTCAAAGATATCTTCCATCCACTTTTCTTCTTTACGGGCACCTGAGTGCGCCTTTTTTAAGAGGTCTTTCATCTGGGTGAAAGATATTGATATATCCCAATGGCAGCTGATTGTACCATGTGAGGGCCTCCTTGATCAAGCATGAACCGAACCTTTTTCACCGGAGCAGATTGAGTTTCTTCTTCTGAGATCTCAATACTCCTAACGGCTTTATAGTAGGCAACAATGTGCTTGTTCAGATCGGTGGTCCCGTCATACTTAAGATATCATCCGGTAGGTGGAAGTGCTTAGGTATGCGGACCGGTGCAGCGCTTGCTTTGTATGCAAGTTTGAAGAATGTTTTCTCTTCTACGATGGTAACTTAGGGTAGAGCACCTTGCACATTACTGATCCGATCATGAATGACTTTTACCTCTTTAAAGATGTCCAGGGTAACAAGTGTTTCTTCGATGCCTTGATTGCTGGTCCTTGTGGGGGCTTCCAGGGCGGTCTCCATATCGATCCTTCGTCTAGGAATGGAAGTTGGTGAGTCATTCACGGGCGCGGGTCCTCGTGGGGACGTTGGCCTTTGGAACGAACTAGAGAAGATCGCTCCTAGCTTCTGGGCCACGCTTTCAACCAGGTTGGCTGAGTTATTTCCGCTCGCACTGCCTGAGCTTAAAGGAAACTGGTGAGGAAGTCTTCGAGAATAGAATTGCTTCTATGTAGTTGATCATCGTCACCGTTACTGTTCAAAAAGATTGGATCCCTGGGGTGTCCTTCTGCCGTCTATCGGGATGGTTGGGATCCTACGTGGAGTTGTCAAATGTATCAATGGTGTTCTTTGGGACATCATCATTTCCATTCGACATGGTTGTGCTTTTCCTACGTAAAAACCAGCAAATTCTTGGGCCCCACGGTGGACGCCAAACTCTTTACGCCTAAAATTTGCCTTAAAGGTTAAATAGATAGAATTTATAAGAGGGTCACAAGAAATATGATAAATATAAAGGAAATGTAATAAAGCAGAATAAATAGTAGTTGTATTCCTTAAGAATAGTCGGATTCTTGGAGAATCGTTTGATGTACAATGCAATGTGAGGAGGGGTATTTATAACTATAGATTTACTCAGTCCTTATTATGATAAAATACAAAGACTTATACGTTGTGGGCATGTTTACTCAAGGCGGTGATACGAATTAATCTCAACTACAAGATTGTAAACCCTAAGGCGGCGGGATATATGCCTTGCATCCCATGGCCCGTACTTGCTGAGCGGCCATGGCTTATGGACTAGGCGTGCATCCTCTACACCCGCTGACTTGTAGGCTAAGTCTAGTCTTTGGCAGTTGGACTGGTATCCCCGTAATCATAGGTAGTGTATTTTTACCCACACAATGTCCCCTTGTGGACGGACTACGCCCAACTTAAATACATCAACAACTGATGCATCTAAGCCATCACCTACTGATGCGATTTTAAAAGTCACTTTCTACGAGAACATATACAATAAATGCCTATATAGGCATATAACACTGCTCGACTTCATTCAAGTAAAAATATGCAAGCATGCACAAAAACAAATATTAAAGAACACCTGTTTTAATTAATATCAAAGGCCCATAAGCTACAATGTACAATTAAATTTTAGTATACAAGATCATTTACAACAGCTTCTTTTAACTATTACAAGTTCCCGGGGGACTATATATGAAAATCTTCTGATATTCGCCCAGCTGGATATTTTCATCACGAGCCGTATCCCCCACCTAGATGGAAAGATGGTTTGAACACCCCTTTGGCGAGCAGCATAGATCATTCCGGATCCCTGAGTGACAACATCAGTGCAACAACACACTAGAAGCGTCAGGAAAATCAATCCAATTGAGGAGGTATAACTGAACGAGAGACAGGAGTGGAAACATCCCTCGGTAGTTTCTACTGGTCTTGGATGCTCTCCCTGCATGAGGAATTTACTCCCGGTATGGAGGGCGGTTCACTGCTGGGGGAGCGTCAAAGTAGCTCTCATTTCTTGATGGTCGAAAGTGGAGATGACCTCTGAGCTGCAAAAAATGTAGAGGTACACACCCGACTGCACTCACAATAGCTCAGAAGAGAAAGCGCTGAGCGGCCATAAGGGGAGGGGGAAAAAGAGGAATCGATTAAACCTTATTGCATCAAAACATCCCCAAAGAAAGTAGAGAGTAGGATAATGCAAGGGTTCGACGGGCAGATGCTTTCGAATTGCCGACCTCCGCCTAATTAGAGAAATATCACAACAACTGATGTGTTATAAAACGAGCGCATATATTTCTTGTGGCCCTCTTATATATTTTATCTGTTAAACCTTTAAGGAAAATTTTAAGTATAAACAGTTTGGCGCCCACCGTGGGGCCCAGACAATTGCACAATTTTACGAAGGAAAAGCACGACCATGTTGGACAACAATGATGATGTCCTAAAGAACACCAGTGATGCTGTTGACGACTACACGAGGGATCCCGACCATCCCGATAGACGGCCGAAGGACACCCTAGGGATCTAATCTCTGTGAATAATGACAGTGACGATGATCAACCACACGAAAGAAGTTCCAGTCTCGAAGACTTCCTCACCAGTTTACTTAAAGCTCAAGCAGAGCGATCAGAACAAAACTCAACCAACTGGTTGAAAGCATGGCCTAGAAGCTAGGAGCGATCCGTTCTAAAGGCCAGCATCCCCATGAGGACCCTCGCCCATGAATGACTCACCAGCTCCCGTTCCCAAACGAAGGATCGATATGGAGACCACCTCGGAAGCTCCCCAGATGCCAACAATCACGGTATCAAAAGAGCAAATGTCATCCAGGACATCTTAAAACAGCTAAAAGTCATCCACGATTGGATCGGTAATGTGCCAGGTAACCCTAAGTTATCGCCGAATATGAGCAAAATGCGAGCACTAAACTAGTCCACGTACCTAAGCACTTCCGCCTGCCGGATAATCTTAAGTATGACAGAACCACCGATCCGGACGAGCACATCACTGCCTACTACACGGCTGTTAAAGGTAAAAAGATCTCAGAAGAAGAAACGCAATCCGCTCTGGTGAAAAGGTTCGGTTCAACTCTGACCAAGGGGACCCTCATATGGTACACTCAGCTGCCGTTGGGATCAATCGAATCATTCGCTCGAATGCACGACCTCTTCAAAAAGGTGTACTCAGGTGCCCGTAAAAGAGAAAAGTGGATGGAAGATATCTTCGAGATCCGTCAGTTTGATGGTGAACTGTTGAAAGACTACCTTCGAGAGAGCACATAGAGCTACCCCAATGCCTAATAGCATTGTTGTAGTTACCTTTGCCAAAAGCCTAAACTCCAAGGGTTTGCTCGCCATATAAGAGCTGCAACTTAATACCCAGTGACAACATGGGATGCCCTAAACCAGCGGTACAACGAAAAGCTTCGTCTCAAACCCCAATCACCCCTGAGTCTAGTAATGATGTGAGGAGAAAGAGAGCAGGCAGCCCTATTCTGAAATCAAAAGCTGGCAGAAAAATGAAAAAAAGAAAAATGCAGTATCAAACTGATCCCGGGAAGATACTAGAAAAATAACCCTAGAGGAGCAGGATCTCATTCGAAAAGTTCTGAGCGCGCAACTTCAAAGATTTTAGGCTGCGAGTAAGTGTAGTAGAGCTAATCACCAATCACTTTGGAAAACTAGACTCTAGAGTGTACTGATACCCACCATCAAAAGTGCAACTGGGAAACACTAAACAACCTACGACGATTTTCATCTGAGCAATGACCATAGTTCGATCGATTGCAAAGCTCTAATGCTTGAGATTGCCCATTTGTTGAAGGAAGGACACCTTTATTAATGCCTAAAATTGAAAGTTTAGGTTAAGTAATTAAATTTATGAAATGGTCACAAGCAAAACATTATAAACGATGGAAAAAGTAAGTAACTAGAGAGAAAAGTAATGAACAAGAAAGTAAGTAGTATTCCTCCTTGAGAATAGCCGGATTCGGTATGAATCACTTGATGTACAATACAGTGTAAGAAGAGGTGTTTATACTTGAGATTTACCCAGTCCTAAATATGGTAAAATACAAAGACTAATAAAAACCATGAGCCTATAAACTCAAGGTAGTGGTATATACAAAACCCTAACTAGGAGATTGTAAACTTATGGGGGCGGGATGTATGTCTTGCATCCTACGCCCATACCGCCTGAACGACCGTGACTCGTGGAGTAGGCGTGTAGTCTCTGTGCCCGATGACTTGTAGGATAAGTCTAGTCTTGCCAGCTGGACTTGTATCCCCGTAATAGTAGGTGGCGTGGTTTTGCCCATACAGTCAATTCCCTCCACTTGGTGAGTACTGACATAAGTAGTCAGTAAGTGAAAGTGGTGTACAAATGGATGTGAAAAGATATCTCACTGACTCCTTGAAACTCGCAGTCTCTTTGAACAAGAATGATGTTGATTTCTTCGAGAACTCCGCGTGTCTTCATCTGATTGGTCGATGTTGATTTTATGTACCTTTCTAAAAATGCTTTTTGTTGCGCCAAATCGTTTCATATCTCAAACAATTATTATGCTTGACTGTTTCATGCTCCATCCTTATCTTTTCGAGACTATAAATAGGAGTTTCGTGATAGTGGTGGAATCACAAATTTTCTTCAAAAAAATACTCCATCTCTTCAAAGTTCCTTTTTGAAAGCATAACTCTTTTATCTTAAAAAAGGTTTGCCTTTGATCCTGGTCTGATATTCCTAGAAAAACTCCTTTGTTCAGAATTGATGGTGCATAGGAAAACCGTAGGCAAAAGACCATCTGCAGTTTTCTTCCTCTTTTTCTCCATCCACGAACAAACAAACGGAGTCCCCCGAGTCGTGCAGTTTGATCGGGATTCTAATGATGTTCTTCGAAATGTCTTCATTGTGGCACGTGCAGTGATTACTGTGTGCTTTTTTCTAACATAGCGGTTGCTGTGATATTTCTCTTGTCATTCGGGGTTAGAACGCTTGGCCCTTTCAGCTGTCGCGAGGCTTCTCTTCTTTCATGTAGATCATTTAACAGTGTAGGGTTGAAGCTCACGTGCCTCGCTCCGTTCCATGGCAGGCAAAAGGACATGGCTTCGAGCCATCAGTAGATCAAGGAGTCGCCAAGCTCTAACTCTGCTCATGGTTCAAGGTTGTCTCTTAGTCCGACTTGTTCGGCTGAATTGCCATTACAACGCCTCTCTGGCCGCTGGCTGTGGGATACCTGTGTGAAGAGGCTCCCTTGTGGTAGGTTCCAAGCTCAAGCCTCCCCATCTTCGATAAGCTCCCAAATATGCTTGAAGATCTACGGGGCAGTGCGCTACCATTTGACTAGCGACGGTCGAAGCAGATCTTCTAGTTTCTCTTTAAGTTCAGCAAACGAGATAGAGAAGGGCTATGTACTTGCTCAGACACTTCCGAGGACCCTTGCTTTGACCAAGGTATCCGGACCTTGGGTATATCAGTGGCTATGGACCGAGGGTTTCTCGTGCTGGCATATTTGCTGATGCTAGAGGAACTTCGAACTGCTTAGTGGCTTGTCGCTACAATCCAGATGAAGGATCATCAGCCGTGTAGATTTTGAGAAGTTTAAAGTTTTGCCTTTTTAGTTTTTTTAGAATACCTATAATGGATGGTGTCATATTCAAAAGGACTTAATTGTATACTATGAGCGTACAGGCTGTTTGTTACTAATGAAACAAATGTTCATTAATGTTTTTATGCGTACTTGTGTAGTTAAGCAGCAAGTTTTGTGTGCGTTTTGGGCTAGTGTTTTTAAAAGACGGGCATGCGCACTGAGGGGAGCTTCATTTGCATAAGTAATTGACGGCTTATATTGCGTCTGTGATAGACGGCTGTTTTGCACCAACAATGGGACGACTTTAGCCCGTGATATGTAACACGGCATTTTTGCGTTCCAACTAGAACGTCTGCGCTTATATACTCGAGTATTTTAAGACTTTTTGGCACCATGCGGGCTGGCGTCCCCACCGACATGTAGGTGTAATTTGTTGAATTTACGAGTTCAACTTACGATCAATGCCTGGTGGCTGAGCTAGACGTGATCTAGCTCTAAACGAGTTGTTTCCCGACATGTAGGTGCAAAAGTGGGTGTATTATTCAACTTAAGTCTGGTCGGGACTATGAATATTTAGATCATAGATGGATCTGAATAGTAAAACTGACTAAGCAAAATAGTAGTTTTATTGATGAATAGGGGCGCAAGGCCTGAGCAGTTGTGGGTGAAAACCCATAAGATAACTGATAAGTATGAAAATACTGTAACGAAAATTTTTTAAAAAAACTAGAGACTTAATTAAAGTGAATACTGAGAAGAATTGTACTTCCAATGTTGAACAGAGGCATCTGCCAGGGCTCCCTCATCGGAGGGTGCTGAGCCTCGAGATGTGACCTGCGATCCGCTGACCACCTGATAATGTAGATTCTCGTTGATCAAACAATAATGAACTGCCTGCTTGCATAGCTGTCTGCTTTCTAACTTATGCATTGACCTTCAAGGTTCATCAAGTCTGTGGAGGTATACTGTTACTATCTACTGGTCATCTGAATCAGTGCGTGAGTCCTCGGGCACTTTGACCTCGTTTGAGCTTTCCTCCTGATAGATAAACTCCTACTTGTGAAAGTTTTTCAAAAGTGTTTTAATTTTTTCTTGCCGATCTGGGGCACAGAAGTCCTCTGTGGTAAAAACATCGTTCGCTTGACTGACTACCAACTGGGAACTATCGTAGAGGCTGACCTCTCTGGCCCTCAATATGTAGGCTAAGTAAAGCACTTGAGTTATGGCTTCATATTCTGCTTCGATACTTGGACCATTCGCGGCTTTGCAGAAGACCTTCCCGGTGGGTGTCTCGGCCCATAAATCAAGGTTGGCTTCTTCTCCTTCGAGATCCACGTTCGTATGGACTTCCCAATTTTTGAACTCGATCGTCTCTGCACTTCTGATTGACTCCTCTGCCTTCGGTGCTAATTCCTCCACAAAATCTGAGGTGAAACCTTCTAAAGCCTATGACTTGACGGTCGTTCGTGGCTGATAAATGATATCGTATTCTCCCAGTTCTTCAGCCTATTCTGCCAACCCTTTTGAGAGCCTAGGTCTGGACAAAATGGTCTATAATGGCACAGAAGAGACCACACTGACCATATGGCTGAGAAAATACGGATGCAACCCATGACCACGGCCGCAATAAACTGGATAAGTAGAGGCAAAATTTTATCTGGGCACAAAATACCTTTGCTGGCATACTTTATGGAAACTGTCTCCCACCTTCTCCTCGTGTGAGCATCATATTCTATGCTACTTCTCATATATAGACGTACAGCAACAGGTGTTCCCCCTAGCCTGGCTCGATTATAGCCGGAAGCTTCAAGAGTTGCACCTTTACCTTTGCAAATACCAAGCAACAATGTATCAACCACCTGGGTCCTTCCTGTTTCACCAGTATCTCGGAGAGCTGGTACTATAATTCTGATGCCTTAGGAATTAGATGGCTTATCTCCAACAATCGTTCCCTCAACTCGCCGATCTCTATTCTGGCCTTACGCTAAATAGAATCGTACCATAAGGATTCCTCGTCGACCATATTTACCTCAGCTATAAGACCTAAATCGGGGTTTCTGTTGTATATAGGATAATTTCCAGGCGAAGACCGCTCACTCCGTAAGTCGTTAACCCCGTGCAAGGTAGGGTATCTGAAGACTTTGTGGAGTGTTGAGGGTACTCCCTTTACACTTTGTATCCATGGCCGTCCCAGGATGACATCATATGAAAGATTACAGGTTAGTACCTTGAAAAAGGTTATGCTCGTCAAGCCCGGGATATGAACCAGTAGAGCTAGTTCTTCAACAGGCTCCCCGCGAAGGCCATTGAAGCCGATTATCCTACGAAGGCTCGGAGTCACCTGATGGTGCTGGTTATCTTCTAAAATACCTCCCCCAGATAATATTCACATTACTTCTCGGGTCAACTAGAGCTCGCTTAATCTGAAGGTTGGATACCCTTACGGCGACGATGAGAGTTCCTTGATGCTTTTCTTCCTCTTCCAGGCCGAACGTAATCGGGCTAACGATGTGATTGGTCCTAGGGTTGCAAAAATTGCATTGATGCTCCGCTTATCCCCAAAATCCGGTGGTCTTGACCGCCTTGCTCCTTCTTCAATCAAATCCTTGAGGTGTCTTTCCTTCAGTAGATGCTCAATTTCTAACATCAAGGCATTGCAGCCGATTGTGGCATGGCCGCTACTTCGATGGAAGTTACAGTAGGCCGTTGAATTCCTCCCAGTTGCTCCTTTTATGGTGGGCGGCCACCATACGTTTGGGCCTAGTTTACCAAAGTGATTGGCAACTAGTTCCACGGTGTTGACTTGTAAACCAAAATCTCTGAAGCTGCGGGGCTCAGTACATATTTCTTGGGACCCGAACCCCCAAGTGTGCTGCCCTGCTTTCCCATTCCTGCTTGGCTCTGAATCTTTCCTTTTGTGCTGCCCTGCTTGGCTCTGAATCTTTCCTTTTACTCTTCTTCCATCTCTCTCTACTTCCAGGGATGGACTTTCTGCTCGTTTTCTTCATTCATCTTCAGGGTTCTGGGAATGCTCCGGCTCTATGCAGAGTTTTTTAGTATACCTCTGATGTAGGGCACTCCATGTTGACACATGGTGTTGAGTTAGACTCTATTGTAATTCCTGAGTTGCCAATGGTCCTCTAGAGTTCAGAATCTTGTCGAAAGGTACTATAGCAATGTTATCGGGAACTGGAGGAAGCTCTTTGCATTCCTTCTGAAATCTTTCTAGGGAGTCCTTCAGCAACTCATTGTCGTGCTGCCGAATCTCGAAGATATCCTCCATGCGCTTCTCCCGCTTATGGACGCCAAAATATGCTTTCTTGAACAGATCATACATCTGGGTGAATGACTCGCTGGAGCCCATCGATAGCTGAGTGTACCAAGCAAGGGCGCTCTTAGTCAAGGTCGAGCCGAACCTCTTCACAAGAGTAGACTGGATTTCTTCCTCAAAGATTTCGTTGCTTTTGACGACTGTATAGTATGCAGCAATATGCTCGACCGGATCGGTTGTCCTATCGTACTTTAGTTTATCAAGTAGGTTAAAGTGCTTTGGAATGTGGATTGGTGCAACGCTTGCTTTTAATGCATGTTTGTAAAACTTCTGCTCAGCTACGGTGGTAACCAGGGGTGTACCACCCGGCACATTACCAATCCAATCGTGGATGGCTTTCATCCCCTTTAGGATGTCCTGGATGACAGGTGTTCCTTTAAGGTCTTGATTATAAACGTTCGTTGAGCCTCCAGAGGCGGCATCATGTTGAGCCTGCGATTATGAACGGATGCTGGTGAATCGTTCACGTATGCTGGTCCTCCTGGGCATGATGGCCTCTGAGACGATCCGGTGAACATCACTCCTAACTTTTAGGTCATGCCCTCGACCATGTTGATAGAGATCTGCTCTGCCCGTTCTGATAGGGTTTTGATGAGATTAATAAGAAAGCATTTAAACTCAGAATTATCTTCGTGCGGTTGATTGCCTTAACCATCGTCGGCTACATGGACTGCTCCTTGGTAGGATCCTTTAGCTGCACGTTGGGATTGCTAGGATCCTGTGCCGACTCGTCTACTGCGTCAGTAGTATTCTTTGGGATGTTGTCATTGTAGTCTGACATGACTGCACCTTTTCCTTTGTAGAATACCTACAACTGCCTGGGCCCCACGGTGGGCACCAAACTGTTCATGCCTAAAAATCGAACGTCTAGATTAGACAATTAAATTTATGATGGAATACAGTATAAATGATGGAAAAAGTAAGTAAATAGAGAGAAAAGTAATGAACAAAAAAGTAAGTAGTATTATTCCTTTATAATAGCCGGATTCGGTGTGAATTGCTTGATGTACAATACAATGTAAGGAGTGGTATTTATAGTTGAGATTTACCCAATCCTAATTATGGTAAAATAGAAAGACTAATAAAGGTCATGGGCTTATACACTCAAGGCAGTGGTATATATGAAAGCCTAACTAAGAGACCGTAAACCTAAGGCGGCGGGATATATGCCTTGTGTCCTACGCCCGTACCGCCTGAACAGTCGTGACTCGTAGAGCAGGCGTGTATCTTCTGTGCTTGGTGACTTGTAGGATAAGTCTAGTCTCTCCAGCTGGACTTGTATCACCTAATCGTGGAAGGAGGAAAATTGTCCAGGACGTCCTACTCCAGGGACAAATGAAGTGTCAATGCGATCTTCAATGAACTCGGGCACGCTCAAGCTTGGAAGACTACAAAACGGGAGCCTTCTATTAGCCTGATTGAATTTAATTGGGAAAGTAGAAGAGAGCCCTGTTACCCCCGTTAGGAAGCTTTGACTATCACAATCAAGATGCTTGACACTAAGATCAGGCAAGCTCTGGTTGACCTAGGGAGCAGTGTCAATATAGTTTGATGGAAGGTAATACAAAGAATGAAGCTTCAGTGATAGGTTGCCTTAAGTTCCTGCAAAGTGACTAGTTTAAACAATACAAACGAGAAGATGACCGGAGAAATAACTATGCTAGTTATTATCCCAGACATGATGAGCATAATACCTTTTCAAATAATGGTTTGTGACCTCTCATACGATGTCATCTTTGGAAGACCCTGGATACATGGAGTAAGGGGAGTACCCTCAACACTTCATCAAGTCTTTAGTTACCCGACCCCATTAGGAATAAGTGAAGTACGCGGCGAGTAGCCCCTGCTCAAAGAAGGATATGCACCCGATGCAGACACCAGCACAAGCCATAAAGTAGAGGTAAACATGATCAGAGGTGAGCCAGAAAGGGATACACCAGTCGAGCGTAGGGCCAGAGCCAAACTAGCCGAACTTAGAGCATAGATTTTCGTGAGTGATCTGATCCCCCGATGACACGACCCGAAATACGGCTAGGCCGTGCGGGCACCCGACATCCTCCCCTAGACCCGTCGGGCGAACCCTTTTCAATTAAATTAGGAAAATAAATATAATTCAATTCATAAACAAGAACAAGACTTAAAAAAACACTGACATACTGATACCTCTAAGCTGTACAAAAGAAATTACAGCTGACTACCCAACATACTAGGTTTAGGGCTATCCAGACTAGACATCTAAGAGTACAAAAGAAGACAAATACCTCCTGAAGGGAGCAAAATGCAACTGAAATAATAACCAATAAACTGGTGGCCATCCGGAATAAAAGCTGGCTCACCCTGACAGCTAAAGTCGTCTTCGCTCCTTCACAACGTGGCGAACTCAATCCTGGAGCGAACCTGCCGAAACGAAATAGATAGACAAGAAACAAACAATAAACAAGGGTGAGTCAAAAGACTCAATAAGTGGAGCAGACTAGCCACCTCGATAAATAGGATAGCTAGCCAGGGAGAAAAGAAATAAATAAATCAAATTCCTCTTATTTAAATTACAAAAAGGCAGAGCCAGATAATAATTAGAAACACGTATGAAACCTTAAACTCAGCCAGGAATACGAGCCAGAAACATATCAACAAATAAGCAATGCACGTATGAGCAGAACAGTAGTTATGTACCACAAGTCTACGCAATGGTATGAAAATGAAATGAGATGAAATGAAATAAAATGAAATCTGATGCAAAGGGTCACATGTGCCCATCCTCCCATCTCGAAGCGGAATACTCCTGCACTCGAGGGGAATCCAATCTGATAACCAACTGGAGCGGAATACTCCTGCTCCTGGGGCGGAATACTCCTGCACCCGATATAATATAAACCAGAGGCGGAATACTCCTGCACTCTCTTGGGGCGGAATACTCCTGCACCCGATATAATACAATGGAGCGGAATACTCCTGCTCCTGGGGCGGAATACTCCTGCCCTCAATATGATACAATGGAGCGGAATACTCCTGCTCCTGGGGCGGAATACTCCTTTCCTCAATATGATACAATGGAGCGGAATACTCCTGCTCCTGGGGCGGAATACTCCTGCCCTCAAAATGATATGCAATGTAATGCATATGAATGACATATAATGCATATGAGTGCAATGTTATGCAATAATGACCCTTCACCGGCTCGGGACTCTCATCGATTACCGGGAAGTATATGCAATGATGACCTTTCACCGGTGCGGGACTCTCATCGACAGATGGGAAGTATATACAATGCTCAGAACCAGAGTGCAATGCTCATATGATCAATGCAATACCAACCGCAGGGCATAACATATAATATATAATGTAAATTCAAAGCCAAGGCGTAATGAGTACACCTATCGGCAGCTACACACGTAAGGAAACACGTGGTAGAAAATCCACGGGGCCAAAGGCCTCCAAAGAAATGGATATAAACACTTACCTTGTTACAACGTTAGTACATCCACTCAATAACCGCTTGTCCTTTGGTTTCATTGCCAAACGATCCCACTCTATTCAATAAGCAGAAAAATATATCAAATTAGGCTAAAGGCTTCATTCCTCACATCTTAGGGCAATCCGGGTAGGAACCAGATACCCTATTCGCATACGCAATACGCAGGCCAGGCCTATATACAGGGTTTAAGGTCACATAACCAAACCCCAAATAAATTACATTTATAAGTTACCCATAACTCCCTGAGTATGAATATATAATCAATTTCATTATCAGGGCCCATTTGACCCTTTAAACTATCAATTTACGTTACTAGGGCGATGTCTAATATTCCAAGTTTTACCGTCAAAATATATTCAAACACACATAATAAACTCAAATAATATATTAGGATCGTTACCTGAATGTTGCAGGGTGAAAATTCTACTTTTCTCCGGCCCCTTTTCTTATTTTCTGGCATCTTTTCCTAATAATTTTCTCTTTTTTTTATTTGTTTTGTTTTCTTTTATTTTATTGTATTTTCTTTTCTTAACGAAAATTAAAATAGTAACCTACGATATTCGAAATAATTCCAACTTTTGCATACAAGTTATACAAAATATATGTAACATACTCGCGAAGACGGATCTCAACTTGGACTCCCGAAATCCGGTTAGGTCGTGCGGGCACCCGACATCCTCCCCTAGACCCGTCAGACGAACCCTTACCAATTAAATTAGGAAAATAAATATAATAATTTACAAATAAGGACAAGACTTAAAATAAAAACACGGACATACTGATACCTCTAAGCTGTACAAAAGAAATTACAGCTGACTACCCAAAATGCTAGGTTTAGGGCTATCCAGACCAGACATCTAAGAGTACAAAAGAAGACAGATACCTCTTGAAGGGAGCAAAATGCAACTGAAATAATGAACAATAAACTGGTGGCCATCCGGAATAAAAGCTGGCTCACCCTGACAGCTGAAGTCGTCTTCGCTCCTTTACAACGTGGCGAACTCAATCCTGGAGCGAACCTGCCGAAACGAAATAGATAGACAAAAACAAACAACAAACAAGGGTGAGTCAAAAGGACTCAATAAGTGGGGCAGACTAGCCACCTCAAAGAATAGGATAGCTAGCCAGGGAGAAAAGAAATAGATAAACCCAATTTCTCTTATTTAAATTACAAAAAGGCAGAGCCAGATAATAACTAGAAACACGTATGAAACTTTAAAATCAGCCAAGAATACGAGCCAGAAACATATCAACAAATAAGCAATGCACGTATGAGCAGAACAGTAGTTATGTACCACAAGTCTACGCAATGATATGAAAATGAAATGAAATGAGATGAAATGAAATGAAATGAAATGAAATCTGATGCAAAGGGTCACATGTGCCCGTCCTCCCATCTCGAAGTACCCGCACGGCCTAGCCGAATTTCAGGTCGTGTCACCCGAGCAGGGGAATTTTGGTAAGAACTTTCCGAAGTGTTGGTGAAGCATGAGGACCCTGAATAGCCAAAGCTCTGCAACCAAGTATTGGCAGGGATGATGAAAAATCTTATTAGACCCCTAATATTATCCGAGCCTGCTCAGGGGGAGCGTTTCTTGTTGTATGTTATGATTTCAGATAATGTTGCGTGTACGGCCCTTGCGCGAGAGGAGGGCAGAGTACAGCTTCCCGTGTGATATGCTAGTAAGGCGCTCTTAGAAGTAGAAGTAGAAGCAGATCTTCCGCTCCCAGACCAGCTTGTGTTAGCAGTGGTTATGGCCACCTAGGAGTTGCGATCGTATTTTCAAAACTATACGATCATAATGGTTTCTTCTAACCCCTTATGGACTATTCTATGCAAGCCCGGACTCTCAAGAAGGCTGATAGAATAGGCTTTTGAATTGGGAGAATATGACATTACTTATCAGCCGTGCACAGCCATCAGATTCCAGGTTCTCGCAGACTTCGCTACTGATTTTAGCATGGAATTGATGCCAAAAGCTGAGAAAGAGATGAAGACCATAAGAGGGATCGGCCCCAGAGAACGGGTAGCCTTTACAGATTAACGTTAATCGGTGGAGATACCAACCTCGACCTACTGATTAAATCACCATATCGGAAGAATTTCCGTAAGGCTTCAAAATGCCCGCTAACTACCAAAAGCGAGGCAAATATGAAGCAGTAATTCAAGCCCTCGAATTAGCTTACATATTAGGGCGAGGGAGATCAGTCTCTATAATGGCTCCCAGCTGGTGTTCAATCAAATAAACGGAGTCATCATAGTTAAAGACGTCTGTATGCAGGAATGCCTAACCAAATAGAGGCCCTTCTAAAAAATTTTCACTAGTGAAAGTTTGTTCACATAGAGGAGGATACTGAGACCGATACGTCAGACAGTCTAGTAGCCGATGGAGATGAAAATACGGGTAGCCCAAAGATGGTAATCGAGTTAAATCACTCGGACCTTCTGGACCTTGAAGTTCCTACAACAAGACCCATCTCGGGTTGGTGCCATGCACTAATTGAATATTTGGACAAAGGAACACTCGCTGAAGTCCAGGAAAAAAGCCAACAGCTGTAAAAGCAGGCAGATCAGTACTACCTAATCAGAAGAGTGTTATATCATCGGATGGCCAGTAGCCTACGGGCCACGCGCCCGGGTCGTACACAAACCAACGAGGGATCCCCAGGGAACACTCTAGAGCATCTCAGAAGCCAACCCTATGCCAAGTACGGGGCGTCGCTATCAGATAAATAACACCCCCAAGAGCATGGAAGAAAAATCCATCACTCTGCTTAAGAAGTACTATTCTTGAAAGGTCAACAGACCGTCATACTCGAGACATGTATTTCTCTTATCTTGTTCTTTTATTTCTTTTAAAGGGTATCTAGCCCCCATCATTATTATTATTTAAAGTTTGCTAAAACTTTTATTGGCTCAGCGCCTCTCTTTTATTTAATAAAACTACTATTCTATTTAGTCAATTTTATATTCAGATCCATCTATGATCCAATTATTCATATCCCCGGCTTTATTTGGGTTGAAGTAATAAACTCACTTTTCATTATAAAGTAGAGTAAAAGACTTGTTCAAAGCTAGATCACTTCTACTTAAGTACCAGGCACTATAGTAAGTTGAAATTGTCAATTCAATAACTGCACCAACATATTTGTGGGGACGCCGTCCGCATAGTGCCAGTAAAGAGTTAAGCACTCGAGTGGAAAAGCACAGTCGTTCTAGCTTGAACGCAAAAATGTCACGTTGCATATAACGGGCTAAAGATGTCCTCTTGTGGGCGCGGGCCTTGTCCTAATAAAAAGAAGTCTATTACAGACGCAATTTAAGCCATCACTTGTTGATGCACAAAACAACGTCCAACAAGCGCACAACCATTTTAAAAGAGACAAATGCCTAGAAAGGCACCCAAAACGCTACTTGACTACATTACAAGTAAATATACAAGTATGAACGAAAAACACATATTGATGAACGACCGTTTTCATATTAATATGAAAGGCCAGTGGGCTACAATATATAATCAAGTTCTTTCGAATACAATACTATTCATTACAGGCATTCTTAAGAAACTGAAAAGGTCCCAAGAGACTGAGATTGGAATTCTTTGGAGTTTTGCACGGTCCAATTACCTCAACAAGAATTGAAACTCCTATCTAGAAGATATGTCGGCCTGAGCATTCTTCAGTGCGCGACCACTGATACTACCAACACCCGTACCTGAATTAAAGTATCTCACCCTAAGGAGAGGACATTGGAAATGACCACGCACGTTTACAACGCCCTCCCGACTTTGATGACGGAACTCGAAGAATGCTGGGGACATGTATGCCCATCAACCAGTAAAGGTTGAAGCAGATCTTCAAGCACAATTGGGAGTTTATTGAAGAGGAGAGGGTTGAGACTAGGAACCTGCACATGAGAGAAATTCCATCCCAAGGTAATTCACAGCCAGCGGCCGAAAAGACGTCGCGAAGAGCAATTCAGCCGAACCAGCGAAACAAGTAGACAACCCCGAGTACTAAGCAGATATGGAGCTTGGTGATACCTTAATCTGCTGATGGTGTAAGGCTGAATCCCCTTGCCAGCCAAGCAATGGATCATTAACCCAACACCATCAAAGAAGCCACCAGTACGCTGAAAGCTAAGCATCCTGGAAGAGAAGCCGCATGACAGCTGAAAGAGCAAAGCGGTCTAGCTCCGCTTGACAAGAGCAATATCACAGCAACCGCTATGTTCGAAGAAGAGCGCACCATAATCAATGCACGTGCCATAAAGAAGACGTTCCAGAGAACATGATTAGGATCTCGATTAGACTACATGACTCGGGGGACTCTGTTTATCCTGCCATGGATGGAGGAACAAGGAAAAAAAGCACTGGAATTTTCTTTGTTCTCAGTTCTCTCAAATACCATCAATTTCGAATGAAGGATTTGTTCTCGGGATATCAAACCCGGTTCGAAGATAAACATTCCATAGAGGCAGAATTGTTTGTATCAAAAGAAGAATTTAAGGGAAGAACAGTTTTTTTTTTTGTTTTTTTTGAAAAGCTTGTGGAAAGATATGTTCAGAAAGGCCCTTTATATAGGCTAAACAAGATAAGAAGGGAGCACGAAGCGGTCAAAATATGTATGACATGGGATATGAAATGATTCGGCACAGTAAAAGGCAATTATGGGAAAGGTATATGGAATCGACAGTAACCAATCAAGTGAAGACATGTGGAACTTAGAAGAAATTAGGCGTCTACCTCGGTCAAGAAAACTCTAAGTTTCGAGGAGTCAGTGAGATATCTTTTCACATATCTCTTTTGCACGCCCGTTTCACTTCCTGACTGCTTATGCCAGCACTCAGCAAGTGTGGGGGCCGACTAAGTGGGTAAAAATACACCACCTATGATTACGGGGATACGAGTCCAACTTGCAAAGATTAGACTTAGCCTACAAGTGACCGGACGCATAGGATACATGCCTGCTCCATAAGCCACGGCCGCTCAACAGGCACGGGCCATGGGACGCAAGGCATACATAGGGTTTACTGTCTGCTAGTTCGGGTTAATTTGTATCAGTGCCTTGAGTAAATAGAGCCATGGCTATAAGTCTTTGTATTTTTGCCATAATTAGGACTGGGTAAATCTATAGCTATAACTACCCCTCCTCACATTGTATTGTACATCAAGCGATTGTCCAAAACTCCGACTATTCTCAAGGAATACAACTACTATTTATTCTGCTTTATTACTTTTCCTCTATATTTACCGTAGTGCTTGTGACCCTCCTATAAATTCTACCTGTTTAACCTTTAAGGCAAATTTAAGGCATAAACACTATAGAATATAGCAATTAGGGCAAAACTAAACACTATTCTCTCTACGACCTAACTCCTAATTTTCAAATCCTCTCCATACTTACCTTCGCCCAAATCAGCCACACCACCCACCACACCCCATATCCACTGCCCACCCCTTCCCCCTAATCCCTTCGCCCCACCACTAACCTCCTCCCTCCGGAACAAATTACTCTAAAAAAATATTCACATACGTATTCCTTAGGGTCCAAGGAGAGTAGTCCTGAATACTAGTACAATAGAAGAAAAGACTACAAAATCTACGGTGAAGGGTGTATGCGCTTCTACTTTTGGTTGTAAATGGCCTAAGCTTGGTGACTGCCTCCATATTTATCCATCGATGCTGCTTCCGATTCTTCTTCTTCTTCACTATTTTGCCTTTTTTTTTTTTGTGTGGTAGATATGGTGATAATGGGGCAATACATGGTGTTTTAGAGTTTGTAGGTGGTGGTTGTAGTGCTTATTGGTGGTGGTTATGGTGAGTTTAAGTGAATGAGTGGTCATTATGGTATTATTTAGTGGTGGTCAGCGTTATTTGTGTAACTTTAATTTGTATAGTATTACTTTGTATAACCTTATATAACATTGTATATCTTTATATAATGATGTATATCTTTACTTTGTATAACTATATATCAAATCTTTGTATTTTAATATATGCATAAGTGTATATATTTGTTTCTACATATATATATATGTATATGATATATATATATATATATACATACATACATATATATATATATATATATATATATATATATATATATATATATATATATATATATATATATATGTATATATATATAATTTAGACCTTCTTTTTTTAAAGGTGGCCGTTTGCGGCTCCGGTGGAGGGGTGGCAATGGTGGATAGGGTTTGTGGGAAGGAAAAAACAGAAAGAACCCTAATTTGTTGAGATATCATAATATTCTATAAAGTGTAAAAAAAATATAGTTATATAATATAAGAAAAATAATATAGCAATATTATGTGACATAGCTCTTTAATATGTCTATTTGTGTATAACCCCTATAGTAGAGTTTGTACCTCATTCAAGTTAAAAGAATGAATTTTTTTAAAACGAGCTCCTCAAAGTAAGGACATTACAAATGAAGGGGCATAAATTTTTCATACATGGCATAGCACCCCCCTTATTTTAAAAATTACATAACATAGCACCCCCTTTGAACTATCCCTCAAAATAAAAAACCCTAGGTGCCACTCCCCCACCCTCTCCCGCCACAAACCTGCCGCCAGCGGTGGCCAGAAAATTGAAAAATCATCGGATCTCATTGGGATTGCTTATTTTATGTCACTGGAGCATTATTATTGGTCGTTTTGTTTAAATAATTATTTCTTGACAACTTTATACACAAAAATTTATCAAAAAATAATAAATTATACATGTAAATACATTAAAAAAAAAAAGGGCATGCAAGAAGAAAAATAAAAAATATACACAAAAAAAATATGAATTTTATACGAATATCCATAAATAGTGCACAAACCTAATATCTTCACAACTTTATACATTGTTCATACACGCGTATACAGATTTATTCAGCTTTATACAAATTTACAGAAGTGTAAAAAAATATGTTTATTCACTGTATATACACACATATACAGATTTATATATTTTTATACATGTTTACATAATTGTATAAATTTGTATAAAATTGTATAAACTCACAAAACTAATTTTATATAGTGTTTTGGGTAGCTTTTACACAAAAGCTTAACAAATATCCAAGATTTATACAATTTTATACAAGAAAAATACTAGAGCTAAACATTAGAAAAAAGTTTTAACAAAAAATTAGCAGATCTCAACGGATTTTTATGAAAAAGTTGAAAAAAGAAGAAGAAACATGATAAACAAACCTCTCACCGGAGTTTTGACTGGAATATACAACGGAAAATCGACATTGTCATTCAAAAAGCAAAAAAAAAAAAAAAAAAAAAAAAAAGAGAGAGCAGAAGAAAAAGAAACAGCGACTGCGGCGGCGGTGGCTTGGAGGAGATAGGATGAAGGTGAGGCAGTGGTGGAAGGGGTGGGGGCGGCGGTATTGTAAGGGGGAAGAGAAGAGAGGAAAAATGAGAATGAGGGAAGGAGAAGAGAGGAAAAATAGGGGCTAGGATTGTTTTTTCTTTAAATAGAGGGTGTTATGTGTGAAAGAAAAAATAAAATAAAAAATAGAGGGGGTAACATTTCGAATAAGGTTGTGAAATAGGGCCTTTTTTGATAATTTTTATGGGATGAGTGTCTTTTAATGTAAAAATTCTTTAAAAGGATACCAAGTGGACTTGAAGTATGATTCACCATCGCCACGTCTCAGATTCTGATTTGAAGCAGCAAAGGTTACTTTGGTTTTAAATTTGACGATGAGATTGCAAAAGATGATTCTTTCTGCACTAACCAGCGAAGAACTGATAAGAACAGTTTATCTGGAATTCGCTGCATTCAATTGGATTATAACTCCCAACTCAAGTTCATAAGATTTTATAAATTAGAGGAATTTTGTTGCCACTGCTAGATATAGTGAGATCGTTATTTGTTAGAGATTTCTTTGCCTTTTACCACATGTCTCGAGTTTCGTTTCAGAATGGAAAATTTTCCACATTTTATCCCCTGGATAATCTTACTCGTTGTAATCTAAAGCAGTTAACTCAATTAATTTAACATATGAATGGCTAAAGAAAACGAAAAACTGTTTCGTCCTCAGCTTTTCTCTACTAGCATCAAAACTCGAGCAATCGAATAAATAGAAGACTAGTTGATAGGTGAATAAGTTTCACGATGATCACTCAATGACAAATACCAAAAAGATGAACATGACACATTTTGTTCGTTGTCCTCTAACAAGATTCTACATACTGAAATTACGTAATTGATCATGCCAGACAATTCAATCAACATCTTCCAATATTGAAACAAAGGTGCACATTTCCTGATCAGCTTATCCCATCTATAGAATCGTCCTATCTGCACTGCACGGTCACGTAATATCTTTTTTTAATTGAACTGTGTAGGGTTCCACCAGTTTTGTATCGTATACTTTACTTATCATGAATTCTTTGATTCCATACAAATAGCCGTCTGGTCGATGTTCAACATAAGATCGGACAGATAAAATTTCTTTTTCTTATATTGTATGTGAATGTTTTTAATAATTTATGATTTGTTTGAATAACACATTTATTTTTAGGAATACATGTAATACTGTTATTTGCCTTTTAGAATAAGAAGTAATTAAAAAATGCAGTAAATGAACTAATTTCTCCTTAAATCAAAAGTAAAACGGAATCATGTAAAAATTGAAATATGTGTCTACGCCAGTTAGCATTGTCATCAATTCTTTGATTATAAATTATATGATCACCTTGTGAACTTTACTCTAATTTCCATGTAGGAGATTATAATGGAAAAGAAAAGAAAAGGGAGAGTATCTATATATATATAAAAACAAAGAACGCTTAGGACAAAATATAGAATAAGACATTAAGACAACAATTGTAATAATATTTGGTTCAAATTCAAAATAAAAGATAAGTGCTTTGGTTAATTTGAATGAAAAGATAATAAATATTATGAAAGATAAAGTACAAATTTAAAGCTAAACTACTTTATCCTTATCTCATATAAAATTTAACCATTGTAGATACACGATTTTTAAATTGTAGGTAAATTACAAAATTTCAAATGAAATGTAACTATCTGCAGATGGAGATATAAGACATAGTCCTAAAGTACATAGAGTTCTCACTATTTCACTTAAATTTAAAACTACACGATATTATCCTTATCTGCAAATAACTATTCAAAATGTTGAGGTACAAATAAAAATTATAATTATAAACAAAATGATAAGGTTTACTGAAATTGAATTCAAAAATCAGTTTAGTATTTGTAACTATACCGAATCTCTCCAACTAAAATTTGGAGTCTTTGCAACTTGAAGAGATCAAGTATTTGAATAAAAAGATAATGTTGTTGAATTTAAAAAAGAAGATAGAATTCAAAGATAACTACTAAATTTAAATTGATAGATAATAATACTTATTTTAAATTCCAAAATAACATTTTCATTTCCCTCCTTTCTTTTCCCTATTTAATCCACTCGAACCCAAAGTGGAAGTTAGACATTCACAAAGCTTATTGCTACTATTCATTTTCTTTGTTTTATATATATTAAGTCTCAATATTTTTTTTATTGTTATTCATGTTCATATGTGTAAAACGTTGGACTAATGTTTGTTTACATCGTTATTTATTTGTGCAGAGATAAATTGCTGCTTCAAATATTAAAATAAGAGCAGTTAGATTCCATAACTTTTACAATTTTCATATATCACTGTAAGTCACTAAATCTTCTGCATGATTGCATCCTTGAACTCCGTTTTTTGCATGGAGAATGCTCCTCCCAATTGCTAATCAAGCTTTACAATGTGAAAAATAATACTCCATACGATATGTTTGATCAAATCCACGACGTCTCTAGCCACAATTGCTAATCAAGCTTTACAATGTCAAGTACATAATTACAAAAAGTAAAATTTTTCTTTTTACTTTGTCACTTAAGAAAGAAAAACAAAAGTAATTAAGCAAAGTAACAAACTATTGTCATAGTGAATGAAGTGATGAAATATTCTGAATTTAAATTTATTCAAATTATATTGAAACTGTTTGGTTTGAAGGAATGGAGTGATAAAATAAGAATTGTAACTTGAATTGACCCAATAATATCTCCATATATACTGCATAAGTTTTTGAATATCTTCTTTTAGAATATGCGCATGGTAAAATAGGATTAAGGAATGTGGAGACAGGTTAAAAGTAAAGCTACTTCTAATAGACCAGTATGATTTAAAAATTTGAATTAGAACCAATTTGTGTTGGAATGAGGTTTCAGTAGTTTAATCTCTGATGTATCCCCTCTGATGACACATATATGTTAGACTTTCTTTTTCTGCTTTTTGTTGTTGATCATCAACTTTTTTCGTGCTTATCACGAATTGTAAATTTGTTGCCAAATTATAACTTGGCCTCTTATGTATACCCCTTGCAACAACATACCCAATTTATTCCACAAGTAGAAATATATATATCTCTTAGCAACACGTAAATCATGGTTGAATTTCCTTCTTTCTTTGTCGTTCGTAAATTTCTCTATATTAATTTATTACGTCTATATCAATAATCTTATGAAGTAATAAGGTACATTTGACTCCTATAGTTTTATATCTAATTTCTTCATGTCCGTGTGTCTTTTTGGATTTAATAGCCTATTACTGATAAGTGTTTTCATTTTTTTAAGGGCAAGGTATCCGATATTTCTTTTCTTATCGATCAGAAACATGTTTATATCAATCTCATTAAGTGGTAGATTTTCTTTTTTGATACATAAACTATTTAGCATCTATCAGTTGCTCATCAAAAAATATAACAATAATATTTTTCATTCTTTTATGAATTACTTTTCTTTCTTCTTTTCGTAATTTGACAATTTATATAGACTAAGTAAAACGTGATACATGTAAAAACTAAATTGATTGAGATTTTGTAGGTCTATTATGAAGTGGTTGATGAAAATTCGTAGAGAATGTTCCCATATACAAGGAGTGCTTTGCAAAAGTACAACGATGGTTTCTATGAGAGTCATCATCGTTATTAATTAAAATCATTTATCTTTTAATTGTATATGTATATACTTTAATCATCTATTCTGGAAGTAAATCAAATTCTTTTATGCTTGATTCTACTTGACTTTTCTTACATTGCAGCTATAAATGCTCGATGTGGATGCATGCATAGCCAAGCAGTACTTTTATTCGGTTTGTTCTCCATAGTTTGTCATAAGCCTATTTCAGAAAATGGTAACATGCTCTTATAATGGTTTATATGGGTTTGATATATACTCCCTCCGTCCCAATTAATGTGGCACCATTTCCTTTTTTATTTGTCCCAAAATAAGTGGCACCTTTCCTTATTTGACAACTATTTAATGCATCATCTCTATTTTACCCTTGTTGGGCCCTGCATACTTTTAAATCTACCAACAACTTTTTTATTACTCAAATCTTCTCTCTCTTACTTTTTCAAGGGTAAAATTGATACTTAACAAGGTCAACCTCTATTTTCTTAAACTCCGTGCCCGGTCAAATGGTGCCACATAAATTGGGACGGAGGGAGTAATTGATAATAATAATAAAGATATTAACTTTTTAAAGATATAAACTTAAATTTTGAAATTGGATAAAAAAAAACAGAACTTTTGAATTGAGTATAAATTCCAAGCTTCATTGGCTTCCTCTAGAACCATCATCCCAGAGGGTATTTAATTAGTTTTTGCTCCTCTTTTCTTTTAATTGCGTTTTATAGTTTCTAATTGTTTGTTTTGTATTGCATGATCTATTTATTTGTGCAATTACTTGAAGAATTATAATACATGTTTAGGATGGGCTTTACTGTAATTATTGGTGTAGTTGTTGTTGCTTATAACTAATTTAGACATTAAATAATGACTAAATGTACTTAGTATTAACGCTTTTCTTTGTAAATATTATAGATTGGACAAGAAGATGGAAACAATATCAACAACAAATTAAATAGAATTCTACAGATGAATTTTGGGAAAGTTGGAATGTACGTAGACATTTTCTTACTCGTGAGAGGTGCAGATGCGTTTTTATAAGAAGATAGATAAAATAATGAACAAATATGTTAAAAGTGGAATAATATAAATTTAGATGTGGCTGAAATAAGAAATGGGTCTTGACCAGCTGTGGCATTTTTGCATAGGGTCCCCATGAATTTGGGTCTTCCTTTAGCTTATCTAATGTTTGTTTTAAAACTTTTATTTTATTAGTAGCTGATATGAAAAACTTATTTTTGTTGTTGATTATTTGCTTACTTTTCTACTGAGATACTAACTTATTACTATGATTATAATGGTTGTATGTATACGTACTTATGTTATTTTATATAAGCTTGAAATTTGCTGTTATTTCTTCATTACATTTTTGTATTTACACACGAAAAGGCTATTTTTTTTGTCATCACATAAATAAGTTTTATTTATCTAATCTTTAGTTTGAAGTATTGCTTCGACCCCTTCTTGGTTCTAAACGTGTAAAGCTAGAAAAGAGCATGAGGTGGCTATGAAGAAGAATAGTATAATGCTGCAGGGTGAAAAATTAAAAATGAATATTGGATAGTATTTATCTAAAAGCTTAGGACACTTTTGTCTTTTATGATGTTTCTAATTGAATGTTATTTGATGTATTGTGTATCAATGCAAACAAATGAAAAATTGGAAATAGGTCATTCAAAGTTTCATCTGGGATATTTACAACCTCAATATCTGTTAATCCAAGTATCTTGAAAAGTATTTAACCTCAGTAACCATTTACAGACAATTGGAAGGAAAATTTCAATTGAGTTTCCATTGCATGAATAAACACTATCGTTGGAACGATATTATGAGGTGAAAAAAATATGTTGCATACACATTAGAAAATAAATAATTTAATAATTAACTTTCTCCATCACATGCAACTATACAATTTTGCAAGTGTATATCATGAAATGATAATGATCTACTGACAATCTTAAGGAAGACAAACATGAGATTTAAATTATTGTATTCTATCACATGAAATCACTATTTATATGTATATTTATATTTTATTTTTGAAGTAAGATTTTAATGTTCGGACAATTCTTGCGATCATCATATAAAAATTAATGTTAAAGAGAATATTTCTTTGTTCAAATTGCATAAAAAATAAGTATAAAGAGTAAAATAAGGGCCGTGTGAGAGTTATTCGTACTTTGAAATAATTAAAATAAATTAATTAAATTTTACAATAATACTAATCATTATTATTCATAAATTGGAGTATGAAGAAGTCTCAAGCAATTCTAACAAAGATGTAAAAATAATTTACCCGTAGAATAAGAGAAAAAGGAATGGAAAGAAAAGAGGAAAGCAAGTACATTCTTAAAATTAAAAAAAAAAAAAAAAAGTAAAGACGGAAAAATAATTTGTAGAAAAATAAGGGCAAATGATTAGTTAATAGGAGTAGTATATTTTATAACTTACGAAATAAAATTATAGATATGAGAAACTAAACAATTGAATACTTATTAGGTGGACGAATAGTTGAGTTTAAGGTTCAATCATGATTAGATTACATAACTGCTAATTTTCTATATAAAATTGCAATAATAAATTAATTTTTATATTTACCGCGCATCGCGCGGGGGTTATACTAGTTATAATGGAAACAAAAAAAAAAGGAGGGCTTAACAAATGTATTTTCTCGATTAAGAATTTACATAATTATAAATCGTTATATCTGGTTTTGGAAAAGTGAAGAATACTTTACATGATATATTTAACACCATGATCACGCTTTCAACGGTGCTCGACAAAAATCGCAATCGAACAAAATCCACGAATTTTGGCTTATCTTAAAATGGATCACACACTTGGAGACAGGGACAGGACATGCCTATGAAAGAAATTTAATATCCTGGACCAATAAACAAAAAGGAAACCTATAAAGAGGCATAAATTAAAAATTTTCCTGATGTATTAATTTCACACCTACCTAGAATACACTCAGATCATGCACCTTTATTAATTCAATTAAATAGGCAGAGTATTAATAAAATGGAAAAGCCCTTTAGACTCGAAAAAAATGTGGTGTAATCACCCAGGCTTAGTTAATGTAGTATTAAATTCCTGGCTTGGTAATATTAAATTTCATGATGGGGTTAAATATTTTCAATATAATATTAGAAAATGGAATGAAGAATATTTTGTAAATATTTTTAAGAAGGAAAAAATTATTCATGCAAGGCTTCAAGGTATTCAAGCCTCCCCTAACTACCCCACGAATTCTTTCCTCCAAAATCTTGATACTAAGCTTCAGGATGAATTTAATAGTATCCTTAAGAATAAGGAAGATTATTGGAAGATGAAATCTCGTATTAATTGGTTATCAGAAGATGATGCAAATACCCTTTTTTTTTTTTCAATTTAGTACTTTAAATAGCCAGCGCATTAATCATATAGCCTATACAAAAAATAATGAGGGGTGCTTTTTTTGATCATTCTGACATAGAATCTCATGTCACAAAGTACTTCCAAAATCTCTTCACCACTGATCACTTATTTTCTTACAAAATTTATGGTCATTCTAATGATAACTCCCTCAATAATCATGATATTATCAAAATAGGTGCCCCTTTGAATAATAAAGAAATCATCAATGCTCTTAAGTCCTTTATACCATTTAAATCTTCAGGACGGGATGACTTAAATCTGGTTAGGACAATTAATCGAATTTGTTTTGGATTAACAAACAATTATTTGTATCAAAGTAGTAAAATAACGAAAAATATAACAAGGAAAAGTGGCCAGCGGTAATAAAACAAGAGTAAGTATTTTTGGATATATTTCTGAATGCCTTTCCAATTATTACAAGCAACTATTTATAGTTTACAAAGGTGTCAATGCAATAAATATACTTAATGCCATTATTCCCACGTCAGATAGTGGCCAGCCCATGGTCTTCCCTTTAAATGCAGGTATAACGGGCATCAGTTACGAAGTTAATTTCTCCAAAAGATAATGCCTTCCCCGAGGGCTAAGTCATTTGCTTCGGGGAAGTGCGCCTCTTACTGCTCCAGCCATAAGCCTTGTCAAAGCTTGATGACGAATCCTGCCCTCGACTCCTGGCCTCGAGAGATGAACTTCGAGAATTCTTACGGAATTAACCCTCAAACCCACTGCTCGAGGCACACTTGAATTTTCACCCAATATATATAGTCCACCCACTCCTCTGATATTAGACAAAATTTTCAGGGAGTGGAATGAATTTAAGCGGGAAGCTGACGTGGCCGCACGTGAACCATGGAATTTAAAATGGCGGTTGTCACTTCATATTCCCATTTGTCATACGTGGCATCCGTTGATTGAACTGTGACTCTTCGTGTTACCTTCCTCGTATAAACGAAATGATGACTTTTATCACTATATATATCTCTACTTACCCCTCTTCTTACTCACTTCATCTTCACAAGCAACAGTAAAACTTATTCAATCATTCAAAATTTTTTATCTCTGAGTTTGTAAAATCAATTCCCTCACTTTTACTCAAAGAAATGTCGACTCACTCAGTACAAAATTCTTCCAGCCTTTCTTAGGAACAAACTGCCATCGCTGCCACCCTAATTGTCGGTGACAAACTAGTTAATGTCCCAGAACCCCTCAACACCATCTTACCAACTGATGGCGACGTTAGGTGACGTCGCAGGTAGGTAACTCAGGCCAAAAGCAGCGCAAAGCCACCGTTAACCGCGACGATGCTGTTGAAACCATGGATGATGAAGAGGATGTCACTGCAACTGAGGAAGTTGATGGTGGTGATAACACCGAGGCAACAGTTCCTAAGCCTCAGAAAAAGAAATCTAACCTGCAAGAACTCGAGCCTCACCATGTCATTCCCTCGAAGTTAGATCTTACAAATGACTTCAAAATGCAAGAGCAAACCAAGGCGAACGTTGAAAAGAACAGGAACATCTTAGTTCAAAACACCCCGAGCTTAATTACCCAAGCCAACGTACACTTATTTCGGGAAGAGTGTAAATAGGGCCCCGAGGTCTAAGTTGGCATCCCCGCACTGGATTGTCGTAGCTGTGACCATGTGGCGGGGCACTCCTTCGTGTATACTTACCCTTTTACTATTGGGTTTGCTTTGCCTGTTCACGAGGTGATTGACACCTTTTGCTGAACCTACAACCTGTGCATAGCCCAAATTGGCCCCGGTATTTGCAGAGTAGTCCAATTTCTTGACTTCTTGCGTCGAAGGGCTAGTGTCCCTTTAACTTTCCACAATTTGATTTATCTCTTTTACCCCACGATGCACAATGATGGGGTCGTCCAACTCAATAAATAAGGCAAATACTCGTTGATCACAAAAAGTGATGATACGGAGGATCGAGGATGGAATGATCGCTTCGTTCTTCTACCCTCCCACATCCTGTCCTCGGGGACAAATTTCCCCGAGGTGTGAAATAGAACATGTAAGTATCCGCTTCGACTGCTTTAACAACTCCTTACCTTCCTTCATTATTCCTTTATCTTTAACTCTCGTTTCGATTCTTCTAGCTGAAAAGATTCCCATCCATCCCCCGGAGGGTTTGACCACTTGGGTGAGAGATCGTGGATGGTTTTGGCGGCATTAGCCGAAAACCAATGTGTGTTCAAGCGGCACGGTAAACCTTGATTATTTCACGTTCTCCTTTCTTTGAATTTTTTTTAAAAATCCCTTCTCTACTCACTTCACTTTAATTTTTGTAGGCCTTCCGGGTAGAGCGGCTACCGAGCCGAAAGAAAAGAAGAAAAAGAACAAAAAAGTACAAAAAGAAGAAAGTTCCCGAAACTGAGGAGGTTTTAGATGAACTCAAGGATCTGATTGAGAACCTCGAGAAAGAAAAGGGAAAGGAAATTCACGATGGGTCACCGGACCAAGGGACTTTAAAGGGTAATTATGCTTTCCTCGCTTAGTTCAACTTCAATACCTCTTTCTTTCCTAAGTCTTTGATTCTTCTTTTGGCAGTTCCAAAAAGAAATAGACAATCATTGAGGAAAGCCTCCAAAGCAAAATGGGCTCGAGTAGAGGAAAAAGTTGCTACCAACCCTGAGGTTGCAACCCCTCCTCATAGGGGCTTTATTGATGAGCCTACTGATGAGGATGTTCGAGAGGGGGTTGAAGTGGTCAATCCCGAGGAGCCAACTCAAGCTCCCGGTAAGATTAGGGAGGCAGACACTTCTTCTGTGGCAAAGGAAAAACCCACTAACCACCCCCTTCTGCTGAAGAAAAGGCTACAACTGCTTCCTTACCTACAAATGACTTGGCTCAATGGAGGGTATTCAGAAGAATTGGAATTCCCTCTGACTTGTGCCTTTTAGATGATAATGTGGTTGTCCCCATAAGCCTTAGGGGACTCCTCAGGCCATTGGAGTAAGAACGCCTCGAGAACTTCTCCATCAAAGATCTGATGTCCTACTCAGCGAAGCATGCGATTCCTGTATATTTCAAACTGCTCACTTCCCTTCTGGCTTCGCCTATTTTATCCTTGCCTTAACCCTTTGATCAAACTCCTATAGGGCTATGTTTACGTGATCAAGGCTATATAGATTGAATCTCATCGAGACGCCAGCCTCCGAAAGATTGGGAACGAATGGGATCGAATAAGGGCTGGCCTTGAATCCTAAGTGTTTGAGCTTGAATAGCAGCTAATCGGTACTAAGCTCGAACTAGACGAAGCTCGAAAAGCAGACGATAAGTCTGACTTTGAATCATCTAAGGCTTGCGAGGCTGTACCTTCCATCAAGGCTAAGAAAAAATCTCTTCGAGAGGGCTTTCAAGACGAGCTCAAAAGGGTGACCGACGATGCCAATGCCAAACTCAAAGGGAATGCTGAAAAGTACTTTGCTAAGCTGAAGAGCAACATGATTAAGATGAACAAGCTGTCCAGTGAGAAAGAGGCGCTCGAAGCTGAAGTTAAGACCCTTCAGGGCAAGATGGAATCTTCCTCATTGAAGCGAAAAATTAGAGCAACAGGAGCTTGTGTCGACAAGAATCGGGCTATCATCCAAACTAAGCTGAAGACTCTTAAGCAATGCCAGGCTAGTGCAAATTTGGATGAAGAAATAGTCAAGGCACAAAGTGATGCTGCCAAGGCTCAAGAGCTGATGGATAGGCTTCCTTTGAGCAGTGAGAGCTCGGATGATGAAGCTGCCTATGAGGAAGAAGGTTCCACAGCTAAAACGTCAAATGAGCCCGATGAGTGATGACTCCTTTCTGTTTTTCTTTTGTTTAAGGCTATCGAGCCTTATTGTGCATAACTTTTGTGGTCTTCGGGCCTTATTAATGAAATTTTCTGTTGTTTTGTCATTTACTCTGCCTTGAAAGTAAAGTGTTCGAAAAATTATACTTTAAATATTTTGCTTGCAAGACTTAGATAAAATTTATCTTAAGTTAGAGCTAGCTTAGAATGACATCTCGTTCTCGAGTCATGACATAAAAATAAACACTTGGCTATGGACATTGAATAGAAATAAAGAGACATCGAATTAAGTTTATTCCACCTATGAAATTCGAGCCGTGTTTACATAAGAGCTAGCCATAATGAGACTTTGGCAAATTTTTATTACAAAGGGAACTTCGGGCAACAAAAAAAATCAACTAAGCTAATCCTCAGGAGGCAGTCCCCAGTGCACGGATAACTTGTCTTCGGGTTCCGCTTGGAGTCCCCGGTTGTGAAACTTCGAGTCATGGGTTGACTGCATTTGTTCCCTTTGCAACCCCCCAGGCGTTAGAATCTTTCTACCCAGGTGTTGAAGCATTAATAGTTCGATGTTGTACCTAAAAAAATTTTATCTGACGAAGGGTAACGTACCTCAATGTCAAAAATAATATTATTTCAAGTTGGAAATATTCCAGTTCGAGGGTTCTTGTTTGCCTTGAAGATCCTTTACCCACAATGGCCTTGACTCGATAAGGCCCTTACCAATTAGCCGCTAATTTTTCAGCATTCTTTTCCTTGGCCGTTTGGTTCGAGGCTTTCAACACATAATCACCATCCTTAAAAGCTCTGAGCTTAGCTTTCCTATTCAAGTAAGCCTCGATCTGTCGCTTTTGGGTCGTCAACCAAACCAAAGCCATTTTTCTTCGGCCTTCAAGCAGATCCAACTCCACACGCATTGCTTGCTGATTGGACTCCTCGGTTGAGTGAGAATACCGAAGGCTATGCTCCCTAACCTCCACTGGAATTAAGGAGCCAACCCCATAAACAAGTGAAAATGGGGTCTCCCCCGTGCTATTTTTCTCAGTGGTCCGCATTGCCCATAGTACCCCTGGCAATTCATCGGGCCACGAGCCTTTTTCCTCATCCAAACTTTTCTTAAGATTTTCCATGATTATTCGATTTGAGGATTCAGCTTGCCCATTAGCACCGGGGTGATAAGGTGTCGAGACAACCCTTTTAATTTACCATTTTGCAAGGAAACTGGTAACACCCGAGCCTATGAATTGCGGACCGTTGTTGCAAGTTATCTCCCTCGGAACTCCAAATCTACATATGATATTCTTCCAAATAAAGTCGATAACTTCCTTTGGCATAATTCGAGCAAAAGAACCTGTCTCGACCCATTTGGTAAAATAATCCATAAGCACGAGGATAAATTTTATACTACCCTTCGCTTTAGGAAATGGGCCAACAATATCCATCCCCCAATTCATGAAAGGCCATGGTGAAATGACTAAATTCAATGGCTCGGCTTGTTGATGAATCATTGAAGCATTCTTTTAACATTTATCACATTTTTTAACAAATAATCTAGCATCTTCACTCATCTCGGGCCAATAGTAGCCAGCTCGGAGAAGCTTACGCACCAAGGTGTTTCCCCCGGAGTGATTTCCCCATTAGCCCTCGTGCACTTCTCTCATCACATACTCATACTCCCCCGGACCTAAACACTTGGCCATCAGGCCGTAGTAAAGTTTCTCATACAATTGCCCTTGAACAATTAAATATGTGACCACTTGCCTTCGGAGTTTCTCAGCTTCCCTCTTATCTGCCGGTAAGATCCCCAAGTTCAAAGAGGAAATAAACTTGGTTCGCAGATCCCAATATTTATTTACTATATTTACTCCCAACTTCATTTTTCCTACCACAGATGTGAGTATTCGAACCACCGAATCAGTCCCCGGGTCAATTGCCTCGATAGCAGAAGCTAAGTTAGCCAATGCATCGACTTCGGCATTTTCTTCATGGGGTCCAGTCCTGAAAAGTGCCGAGGGCTTGTTATGCTCAAATCACAAACTATTTCATTCTGGGCTCTCGAGCCAAATAGTCGCCAAGGACCTGATTCACCACCAACTGTGAATCACACCTTAACTCTACCTTTTCTACCCTCATTTTGTTCGCCAACTCCAATCATGCAATTGCAGCTTCGTACTCGGCTTCATTGTTGGTTAACTTCTCAATTTTCAAGGAATATCTCAACCTTTCCCCTATGGGAGCCACGAGCACTATTTTGAGCCTCGAGCCGTTGGATTAGTTCTTTCATCAGTGAAAAGTATCCAAAACCCGGGGGTTGGACTTTTAGAGACCAAGCTCTCCTTTTCTGCCTCGGGGAGTATTTTGGCGCTAAAGTCAGCCAAAAAATCAGCCAGTACTTGAGACTTTATGGCAGTTGGAGGCTGATATATGATATCATACTCAATTAGCTAAATCGTCCACTTAGACAGCCTCCCCGAAAATTCAGGCTTATGCAATATATTTCTCAAGGGAAAAGTCGTAACAACCGCTATGGGATGACATTGAAAATAAGACCGAAGTTTACGAGCTGCTATGACCAATGCAAGTGCTAGTTCCTCTAAATGAGGGTATCTTGTTTGAGCATCAAGGAGAGTCTTACTTACATAATATATTGGCTACTGCTTCCCATCCTCTTCTCGAGCCAAAACTGCACTGACTGCTACCTCGGATACTGCTAGATACACCAACAAGGTCTCCCCATCCTTCGGCTTGGCATGTAATGGCGCGTTTTCCAAATAATACTTCAACTCTTTCAACATTTCTCTACATTCAGGGGTTCACTCGAAGGTAGTGTTCTTTTTCAAAACCGAAAAGAAATTATGGCACCGCTCAGAGGATCTTGAGGTAAATTTGCTTAAAGCAGCGAGCCGTCTGATTATGCGCTGACCTTTCTTTTGACCTGATAATCCCCACAGACGGTGCCAATTTGTGTGTCATTATCTTGGGGTCGATCCCAACCATGTCTGCATGAGACCAGGCGAAGCAATCATCCTTGGCTTTCAACAATTTGATGAGAGCCCTTTTTGACTCGGGATCCAGCTTCGAGCCCACGAATACCTTCCTCTCAGGGAAATTTGTCGACAAACCGAAAGATTTAAATTCTTCAATTATTGTGTCCTCGGCTTTTTGCTTCCGAGGCTCTTGGATGAACATCGGGGTCACCTCTACTTCCTTTTGGGAGTCTACTTCAAGAATCGAACCCCCCTCTTCATCAGACCCCGGGCTAGGTAATTGCTATTTCGATGGCCCGCTCGGGGCGACTTCATTCTTCATTGTAACCGAATAGCATTCTCTAACTATTAGCTGCTCACCTCGGATTGCACGAATGCCCCATGGGGTAAGGAATTTGATGACTAGTGCAAGGTAGATTGCACAACTTCCATCTTATGAATCCAAGGCCTTCTAAGGATAACGTTATAAGACATTTCTTCAGCCATTACCTGAAAAACTATTTTCTTGTCAACTCCCTCGGCAGAGGTAGTGAGAGTAATTTCCCCTAACGTCTTCTTTGTGGAGTTGTTAAATCATTTCAATATGGGTTCCTTCGGGATGACGAGGTCTTTCAACCATATCTTTTTGACAACACCGTAATTGATGATATTTACAGAACTGCCAGGGTCGATCAAAACTCGTTTAACGCCTGAATCATTGATCCTTAGCATGATCACCAACGCATCATGATGGGGAAACATCATCCCATCGCAGTCTTCTTCATCAAAAACTATCTCATTACCCGACCCACCAGATCGAGTCCTTTTCGCCATGGTGATTGAAAGTTTCACAAATTTCAGCAAAGTTAACACCATTCACCTCGGATCCCCCAGTTATCACATTTATGACTCTTTTAGGAGATGGGGCCTTCGGTAGCATGTCCATATCCATATGAAATCACAATGCATATTTTGATCTCTTTTTACTGGGGGAATTCTCATATCCCTCGGCAATCTCACACCTTGATCCATCATCCCCTTTATTATATTTACCAACTCAGTGGTTGATACATTCAAGTTGTATTCAGGGATTAAGGGCAAGTCTTTATCCTTGGATACCAGAAACGGCCTGAGGAACTCTTTTGGTTAGCATTATTACTGACCTTCCCTTCAAATCTTTGACTTACATGTGGCCCTTCTAGGCGCTGGCTCACATGCTGTTTCACGAGTTATAGGGCTCGTAACGACCCTTCGAGTTTCCTCGTGGCAATCGGCGCGTCGAGAAGATTCGGGGTGATTTCTATAAGACTTGTACCGACCTGTCGTGCTACATTCAGTCTCTTCGAGCCTAATCTTTTCGTGGCCCTATCATGAAACTCATCCCAAGTTTGTGCCTTCCACTGCTGAACCTCTATTTATAACTCGGCAGCAGCCTCAGAGTTGCTGACATTTATATTCCTTTCAAAAGCCATAACCGCCAAATTATCCTCCATCATTGGCAGATCTATCCTCTCAGCCTGAAATGGCTCGAGGAATCTTTGATTGGCTCAAGATACCTTTGTTTAACTTTGAAGATATCCACCCTTCTTTTGAGGATTTTTTGAGCTCCAGTGTGAGCGTTGATAAACATATCGGCTAGCTCCTCGAAGTTTGAAATTGACTCGAAGGGGAGATGCATATACCAACACAATGCTCCTTTCTCAAGGGTATCCCCAAACTTTTTAAGGAACATGGATTCTCTTTTCACTGGGGGCAAATCATTGTTTTTTACCATAGCCTACTCAGTTATATGGTCAACTGGGTTGGTTGTCCCATCATACTTTTTCAAGACTTGCAGCTTGAAGTGTTTGGAAATGAGAGAAAGAGAAGCCTCGGGCTTGAAGGGCTGTTGTTTACATTTTTCAATATCCAACACTCGCTGAGGCTTTCTGACCCCGGGGACATTCTCGAGCTATTTTTCAAACTAGGTTTCGAAGTCCTTTTTCTATTTGTCAAAGTCTGACGAGACGATTGTTTCACTCACTGTGGGAGCTGCCCTGAAGGGTTGAGTGCCTAATGGGGTAATCCCCAAGCCTCCCGATGCGACTCCATTTGGAAGTTCCCCTATTGTTGCGCCTGTAGGAAGAACGTTCGGGATACTCCCATTAAGAGCAACAAGTGGAGCTTCGGTAGGATTTGTTAAACTTCTCTCATTTCCAGAGAGAGCTTCCAACGAGCTACGAAATTCATTATTAAAAGTCGTTTGAGCAGCAAATTGCTCCTGAAGCTGTTGCAAAGTAGCCATTACGTAAGTTTGAAAAGGATCATTTGAACCCGATGAAGAGGGATCAACTGGTGGAGGTAGAATGATCCCAGTTGGAGGAGTTAAATCGGTTGGTTGAATTAAACCGATTGGTGGAATTGAACCGGTCGGTGGCACTAAACCAGTTGGTGGAATTGGCGTTCAACCGCTTGGTGATATGATGCCAGTTGGTGGGTCGGGAGTAGAGATTGTTGTGTTATCAGGGTTATTAGTGTTGTCTTCCATTGATAAGAATCAACAAGGATGATATAAAAAAGCTTGAAACGCAACCTTGGAACAAACGTTATTGCTAGTTCCCTACAGACGGCTGACACGACCCGGATTTAAAGATAGGCCGTTCGGGCACACGACATCCTACCCTATACCCGTCGGATGAACCCTTACCAACTGAATTAAGAAAATAAATATAAATCCAACGCATAAATAAGAACAAAACTTAGAAAAAAAGCACAAACATACTGATATCTCTAAGTTGTACAAAAAAAATTACAGCTAACTACCAAACATAAAAGGTTTAGGGCTATCTAGACTAGACATCTAAGAGTACAAAAGAATAGATACACTTCCTGAAGGGAGCAAAACTAGATTACTAAAACAAAACTAACACTGGTGGCTGTTCTGGACAAGAGTTGGGATCTACTCCTCAATCGAATGACGAACTCGATCCTGAAGCAGAACCTGCCAAAACGAATAGATACAACAAGCAACAAACAAATGTGAGTCAAAAGGACTCAGTAAGTGGGGGCAGACTAGCCACCTCAAAAATAGGATAGCGAGTCAGGGAGAAGAGATAAGTAAATACAAACTAGCAACGCATACAATAAAAGCATATAAGCAATTAGGGATACAAGATAGCCAGAAACATATAGGAAAATCGAAACATATCCACAACCAGGTATATATATTACATACACAAAACACAGCACAATAGTCACAGAATATTCAGCATCCAGTGCAGTGAAATGGGATGAATGCGGTATGATGCAATGAAGTCACATGTGCCTAGTACCTATCTTCGGCGCAGGACTCTTATCGTCTACTAGGAGATATATTCAATAATAATCTTTCACCGACGCGGGACTCTTATCGACTACCGGAAAGTATATACAATAATGACCATTTACCGGTGCGGGCCTCTCATCGACTACCGGGAAGTATATACAATAATAACCCTTCACCGGTGTGGGACTTTCATTGACTATCGGGTAGTATATACAATAATAACCCTTCACCGGCGCGGGACTCGGTAGTATATACAATAATAACTCTTCACCGGCGCGGGACTCTCATTGACTACCGGGAAGTATATGCAATAATAACCCATAACTAGAGTATAAGCTCATATGCTCAATGCTCAGCCATGAAGATGTAGCATGCAATGCCACACATTTTGAGCTATCACACAATAAGTAAGCCTTGCGACCCTATAAGATTTCCAACCTAGCAAGATACTTCTATCTTCTTATATATATTCATAATCATATCTGAACATCCCTTCTCAATTCAACACTAGACTTATAGTTCAACAATAGGTATTCTTCGATATAACATTCGAGCTTCGAGGCCCGACAGTTCCAGTACATATTCCAGATGAGATATTTCTATTATTGGCTCAATACTGAGCCCAATATGATGCACCTATCATGAGGTTGTGTATCACAAAACAATAAACCTTTATTCAATCAATATCCATATCCCAATCTAAACCTTTGCATTCTATTCATAATCTTAGGCTTATAGCTTTCCCAATTAGCACCATAGCTAACATATCTCTCTTATCCTCAACTAAACAATAAATACAGTACATTTAAATACAAACACACCAGGCAAACAGAACAAGTCACGTTCACAGTTGGAGTATAATACTCAAAATTAAACAGTAAACAACGAACAACACTCAACAACATAGTAAACAACCAGTCACAACGCTTCGGCATAATAAGTACGCTCCGGCAGCTAGACACGTGAAAAATACGTGTGCAGAACATCCATAAAGGCCAAAGGCCGTGAAAGAATGGATGAAACCACTTATCTTTGTCTGAAGAAGAAAGACACTACTTGACAAACACGTTTCCCCGTCGAATATCCTCCAAACGTTCTGGCTCTATTACAGGATCGGAGTACAATCAATACCAAAGCTATCGGTTAAACATTCCAAACCTTGAGCTAAAATAGTTAAGAATTCAACTTAAAAGATAACCCCAGGCCTACGAGGTCAAACCCAAAATCAAACTGACAATCGTATTATCCAATGACACACAAGTATAAATATATCATCAAGTATTTATTTAAGCTCTCCAATCTTAATAAAATGCAGGAAACTATGGAAAAAATCAAAAGTGAAGCCAATTTGTAAAAATCATCCAAAATTTCAAAACAGAAAATTTGAGCAGCACCATACCCTGTTTTACAGCCCCTTTTTGGTATAATAGACAGCAGAATCAAATTTTCAAATAAAAAGGAATATTTTAGATCTAGAGCCTATTTTGGTGGGCTTATAAGTAGCTTTTTTAAGTGGCTTATAAGCTACTTTTTGAGAACTTACGAAATCCTAACTTCTGGCTTTTGGCTTTTTTTAGCACATAAGTGCTTATAAGCCCATAAATTTTTAAGTTACCAAACTTTTGCTAATGTGCTTATATGCTTATAAGCAGCTTTTAAGCTCATCCAAATAGGCTCCTATAAATTTTGTTTCCAAAAAATCTTGAATCACCTCAATCAGAGTTTCACATCAAAAGTTCTGCTCAAAATTCCCAAGGCTGTACAGTGTAAAAACGGGACTAAAAATATGCAGTGCCTTAAAGCTCATTTTTGTTATAGTAAAAAGCAGAACAAGACCTTCCAATAGGCATGAATATTTTAGATTTATAGGTTATCTTTTCAAAGAATATTATAATACCAAAATTGGAGTTTTCTATCAAAAGTTATGTTCAAAATTGCAAGGACTGTACAGTGTGAAATGGAACTAATCATGTAGTGACTTTAAGCTCATTTTCGACGTCGTAAAAAATAGAATCAAATTTTGCTATAAACATAAAATTTATAGATCTATAAATTATCTCTCTACACAACTTCGAACCACCTAAATCATACTTTTGAATAAAAAGTTATGCTAAAAATACTAAGGCTGCAGAGTATGAAAATGAGAATTTAAAGAAAACTTACCATGAAACAAAGTACCCGCTATTGAATCAACCCAAAGCAAGCCTATGTTGATGATCTAATGGAAGCCTCGAAGATCTTCATGCAAGATAGTTGAATATTTTGAAAGAAGACAAGAAGAGTTTCATCTAAGGAACTAGGAAGAGAATAAAAAGTAAAGGAGAAGACTAGTGCACTTTTATATGCATGGAAGCATTTCGACACATGGCTTCTCTTTGGACACTTGGCTTCTTGCATGGAATAAAACTTAACTAGTATGCATAGAATGTTACATTATAATAATATTTTTATATTAGACATATTTAAATAGAGGTTGTAACAACGACGCCAATTTGTGTTGCCTAAATCTAGTTAGGAAAATTAATCGAATTTATTTTGGGTTAACAAGCAATTATTTATATCAAAGTAGCAAAATAACGAATGATATGACAAGGAAAAGTGGCCAGCGGTAATAAAACAAGAGTAAGTATTTTTGGATATATTTTTGAATGCCTTTCCAGTTATTACAAGCAACTATTTATAGTTTACAAAGGTGTCAAAGCAATAAATGTACTTAATGGCCATTATTCCACGTTTGATAGTGGCCAGCCCACGATCTTTCCTTTAAATACAGTTATAATGGGCATCAGTTACAAAATTAATATCTCCAAAATATAACGCCTTCCCCGAGGGCCCGAGGGCTAAGTCATTTGCCTCGGGGAAGTGCGCCTCTTACCGCTCGAGCCAGAAGCCTTGCCAAAGCTTGATGACCAATCCTGTCCTCGGCTCTTAGCCTCGAGAGACAAACTTCGAGAATTCTTACTGAATTACCCCTTCGAGCTCACTGCTCGAGGCATGGTTGAATATTCACCCAATACACTTGCACCCCTTCTTCTTCACAAAATATTGGGATATAGTAACCAAGCCTAAAAATGAAGGAGGACTAGGTGTTATTAAAGCTGACACTAAGAACTTAGCTTTACTCACTAACCTAGCCTGGAGAATTACAAAGAATCCCTCTACTATATGGGCTCAGACACTTATATCAAAATACACCAATGTAAATCATGAAACTGATACAATCCACACAAAATACTCCTACAATGACACTTGGAAAAAATATTCTAGTAGGCTTTGAATACTGCCAAAAAGGATCCTACTGGAACATAGTGATGATAGAAACATTAATTTTTGGAAAGGTGAATGGATACCTAACCTAGTCATCAGGAGTTCTATTCAAGGACCCTCCAAAAAAAATGAGGAACACTTAAATCTTAAAACCCTTAATGATAAGGGTAATTGGGCTCTTGATAAATTATCTATCCAACTACCTGAAAATATTTCAAAACAGAATCATTTCCACACACTGCCATCATATCCTATTGGAAAAGATCAAACTCGATTAAAACTCACAAAAAATGGTCTATTCACTACCCAATCTGTGAGGAAATTAATTGATGGTCAACCAACTTATCATGTTAGAGACTTCACTTGGATCTGAAAGCTGAAAACTCTAAATAAAATAAAGTACTTCCTTTGGCTTTGCTGCCATAATCGTCTACCCAATAGGGCTTACTTCCATCACATAGGAATAAATATAAACCCTAACTGTTGCTCTTGCCCTAGTGAAAAGGAAACCATACACCACATTTTCTTTCAATGTATTCATGTCAATAAAATATGGAAAGACCTTGGAATAGATACTACTACATTTCTTAACCCAAATCATCACTGGCTTGACCAAATTCGTAAAGCAGCTTATACCAATCTTGACATTCACTATGATTAGAACGACTTATTTCCTTTCATCCAATGGAATATGTGGATCAACTGAAACAACAACCACCATAATAACCTTAAAAATAATCCTTCTCTCTCTCTCTGATCCATAAGTGCACCTTGGAATATGTGTTGCTAGCTAAAAATAATCCAATAGCTAGTAAAACTATTACTCTTCAGCTCAAATGACACCCCCTAAACCAAATTGTTACTAACTTAATGTTGACAGATCTAAAAAAGCTAAAAAGGAAGGCATAGGAGGTGTAGTCAGGAACCATAAAGGGGAGTGAATACTAGGATTCCACTCTCATGTTCCTTGCCCTGATCAAGTGGATGTTGAGATGTTAGCTCTCTGGCAAGGGCTTCTGATAATTAAAGAAAACAAACTGCTTCCTGTTGAAATTGAATCAGACTTGTTACTAACTCTTGCTCAACTGTTAGACTCTAATACCCATACTTCTTCTCTATTAAATGATTGCAGAAAATTGATGATGGAGTTGGGGCTGCTGAAGCTTAAACATTACTTCGGGGAGCAAAATAGGGTGGCTGATCTTCTTGCTAAGGAAGGACAAGCACAGTACTAGCTTTAGGGTCTTTACTTTTGAACAACCTCCTACTAGTAGTATTATAACTACTCTTTTGTCAGATGCTAATGGGTACCCTTGCCCTTAAAACATCTCTTTGGAGCTGTAATATTATTGCTAAATATGGCAATTTTAATGCACAACAGGCTTCTCAACCTATTGTAGACATTCTCTAATATTTATAATATTTCGTGTTGCACCTGGTGCACCCTTGTAAGACGCTAAAGGGGAGTGAATAGTGTCCTTACTTGATTTTGGAACTCTAACAAGTTGCTCTTAACTTGATCGCCTAACTCACAAAGAACCAGGCTCCTTGCAAGTTTCACCTATCTCTGAAACTTAAACTAAATGCGGAATATAAAAACACAGAGATTTTTACGTGGAAAATCTTGCTCAAGGGATCAAAACCCACGACCCAACACTCTTGGGATTTAAACTTTCCACTAAAGGAATACCGAGAAAGTTTTAGATTACAACCCAATGCAATCAAGGAACTAACACTCTTAGTACCTAAAACCTTCCAAGTTTCACTATAGCTTGTAAAGTTGAAACTACCTCACCAAAAGTAATCTTTTCCCACTGCTTCTAAACAAGCTAATATTATTACAACTCGATAGCCTATAACAGAAACTAGACAAAATAGACTAAACTATGAAACTCGAACTCCTCCAGATTCTGCTACCTTGCTTCTGTTCTTGCACACAATAGCTCTCACTGATTTGGTCTCGATTTACTCTGTTGAGAATTCTTGAGTGCGCGTGATATTCTGGCCAAAACAACTTGTATTTATAGAGTTCTTCAAATCCTTCTTTGACTTAGCTTGGAACTCCTGTTATAATTTAGAATCCGCTTCTAATAAGGTTTGACAACTTTTCCTTATTTGAAACCTAAGTTGTTTTGCCTAAGTCTTCAATCCTTTTCTGCCTGGGAAATTGCTTCCTTTCAGCGCCGCTTGTAAGCTCTTCCTTCTTCTCCTTGGATTGACACTTGTATTCAAGTTGTTCCCCTGTTCTCTTTTTCCTTCTTTGTCTCAAACTCGAATACCAATTTGAACAGCTTCGTCTTCAACGTCAACTGTGAACCTTTTCCTTGTCCACTCAGAACCGGGTCATTTGTCATTCATCAAAACCATACTTCAACAAATTTTCCTTTTTTATAATGACAAACAATGTTGTCTCATCGAGGATATCAACACAAGAACCTGTATACAAGTCACTACACTAAATAGTGAACCAGTGTAAAACAGTTAGGCAAAAATTAGGTCATAAATATATACTAATCTAAACAACATCCTAACTTCCCCCTTTTGGCATAATCAAAAAGTTCACAGTTCATGAACCTTCTTAACTTAATTAAGTCAAGTTGACTCTAGTGCCATAGGCAGCTAGCCAACCTTTCGAGTCAGGAACCTGTTTCAGACAATAAACACCAACAAATATAGAAGAAAGGATACTTTAAAATAAGCGCCAAATCGACTTAAACATTCAAAATATTACAACCCAACAGTAATAAATTGTCTTAAAAATAGGCCAACATATGAAGCAACTATGGGATATGAGGAAGGGGCAGGTTCAGGCTTGGGGGTCATCGGGAATGATAAAGTGTGGGAGCAACATGGCAAGACGAGCAGTATTCTCTTGTCTCTCACGCTCCAGCTCAGCATTAAGCCTAGTATTCTCAGCATTAAGCCTAGTATTCTCAGCATTCAGCCAGGCCAGTTCATCAGTCTACCTGTCTAGCTGTCTCTGATAGAACTCCACCCTCTTATCAGCATGAGCACCCTGTCTCTCCTCAGCTTCCTCCTCTAGATGTGCTGGTTCATCAGCAGGTTCACCATCTAACACATAGCCACAGAATTTCAAGATATTCCTCCCAAACACATCATTGTGATCCAACTCACTCCAATTAGCTTGAGGCACCCCAAAGAACTCGAATACTTTGCCCAATAGAAATCCATAGACCAGGGCAGCATGCTAACTTAAACCCATATCTGCCACTCTAGCCATGTTCTTAATCATCAGCTCAGGCAGATTTATTCAAACCTCTCTATTTAGCAGGTCTATATAGGTCAAATCAAGAAAATTTGCCTCACTACGCCTTTCTGACCTCTGCAGTAGGTTCTTCAGCACGAACTCAAAAATCAACTGATAGAAGGGTTCCATGGCCTACTTTTTCACTTGTGTAGCCCTTGCCAGTCTAGGTCTCCCTGTAAACTTCCTTGTTACCTCTAAAGTAGACAAACCATGACCCTTGCTGGCCACGAGTTTCTCAAATACTCACTGTAGCCTTGAGATGGAACACCCAAAATCGATTCAAGTTCATCACAGTTAAACTGAATTATCAACCCTTTCACAATAGTAGTCACAATCCCCTCACTCACAGTACAATTTGTGTAAAATTCCCGAACCTCCTGTTTATGCAGCTTTCTTATGTTATCCTTAAACAGGTTCAACCAACCCTGAGCACTTAGCTTGTCTCCCAGCTGAACCATACCTTCCAGCTCAAGATCAGTAAGAATTTTACCCTTCATCAGGGATAATCTCCAAAAACACTCCACTTTTCTTTTCTTTTCTTCCTTGTCATCCTCAATTACCAATTTCAACCTTATTTTTTACCCCCAACCTCAGGTTCATAAACAGCTTTGCTCTGTTGTCCCTTAATAGAACCTCGAGTAGCAGGTCTTCTCCCAACAGTATCAGCTTTCTTACTGCATTCACCACCATCATCATCATTATACCCTGAACTTCAGACTCTAGAGCTACCTACACGCTCTTCTCCCTTCACAACTCTCCTCTTTTTCATAGATCTCACCAGAATGTCAGCTTCATGTCATTTCTCTGCCTTTCTCTTAGACTCACACACATCCATTACTTTAGTTTCAGCCAAACTCTTAATTTCATGAAGAGTATGGTTTGCCTTCTCATCCTCAGGCATAACCATGTTCAGAGGCTCGGTGTAACCTACCCTCTCTTTTTATCCTCCTCATAGTCATCAATTTCTTTCAAATCTGCTTCATCACCAGCCACAGAACTAAAGAGTGAACGAGGTTCTTTCTCAGGTTCCTTGGCCCATTCAGCAGACTTCTCTTTTTCTCCCTCTTGTCTAACAGGCGTATTCTCTAGAGGAACTGCCGAAGGAACAGGTTCTTCAGCAGGTTCCTCAATCGCCTTCTCAACTACTGTACCCTCTGCATAATCAAAATTTTCCTTTACATCTACCACTACTACTTCTTTCTCTTTCTCAGTACTCTCAACCATAGGTTCCTTACTTAAATCTCCTACAAGCTCAGGATTTAAATTACTAACAACAGAAACGGTAGCAACAGAAGAACTAAGGTTTACCTTTTTAATTTCTTGAACACTTTCTTGATTCTCTACGACCCTTTGTTCTACCACCGCTGTTGATACGGTTTCCCCCTTGCTTGTAGCTTCTTCAGACACTTTCCTTTGACTTAACATCGCAAACTTTTTTGCCATTGCAGCTGAATGACTTGCTGCCAATTGCTTCGCTTTTTGGTTAAGTTTGGAAATTTTTAGTTTAGGAGAAGTAGGGTTGGTTGAGTTCTTGGATGTAGTAGACATGTTGAGAGAATTTTGAGAATTATGAGAATTTCGGAGAGAGTTGTTTTTTTAGAAAAGGTTTTGTGGTAAAGTGAAACGATAGAAACAATGTGTATGAGTTACTAAACCTTCTCAGATGACTTAAGGGAATAGAGAAGGTCTATAGTCTGTATCGAGAAGGAGAACATGGCGATGGGACATTTAAAAGCTATTTTTACCATTATTACGTATGGGAGCTAACGCCAGCGGGGTTCAATGAATTTAAAATTTAAAAATTACCCAATGATCAGGCATCACATGTGGTTAGTTGGTAACGAATTAGCCATGTAAGACAAGTATTACAGTCAGTAAGTAATTGGATGCATACCTGAACGTTCAAGCACCAGGTTCTTAAGCCTTTATCCTCTACTCAAAAAGACTATTTGTCAGCATCTAAGTCATGAAAGCGGGTTCTAAACAGGTTAGCAAGCGAAACAATTAAGTTTTAAAAATAGAGTCAACTAAACAAAGTTACGCTAGGTTAAGACTAAAAGTTCACTAGCCAATCATTGGGAGAACCAGGTGCTGCCTCGATCAGTGTATCTTGGTCATCCCTAACTCAAGCCTATTCTTTTTAAATTGTACCTTGTTCAAAGCTTTAGTGAAGATGTCAGCAATTTGATCCTCAGTCCCACAAAAATTCATAGTGATTAGGCCTTTTTCAACATTATCCATTAAAATGTAATGCCTAATATCAATCTGCTTTGTTCTCTTGTGCTGGACCGGGTTCTTGGCTATATTGACTGCACTGGTATTGTCACAAAAGATTGGAACTGGTCCACACTTGATTCCAAAGTCCTCCAACTGCTGCTTGATCCATAATAATTATGAACATCACAAAGCAGCTGCTACATATTCAGCCTCTACTTTAGATAATGCTACTAAGTTCTGCTTCTTTTTAGCCCATGACACAAGACAAGGACCGAGGAAGTGTGCCATCCCAGATGTAATTTTCCTATCAACCAAGTGACCAGCATAGTCAGCATCAGGAAAGCCAATCAGATCAAAACTTCCTCCTCTTGGATACCATAAGCACAGATCTTTAGTTAATTTCAAGTATCTTAAGATTCTCTTGACTGCTGTTAAGTATGACTCTCTTGGTTATGACTGAAATCTTGCACATAACCCTACACTATAAACAATGTTTGGACGACTTGTAGTTAAATAAAGTAGTGAACCAGTTATTCCTCTGTACTTAGTTTCATCAATCGTCGCACCAGTTTCATCCAGATCCAACTTAGTTCCATGGGCTATTGGTGTGCTCATATCCTTAGCAGTTTTCATGTCAAATTTCTTCAATAACTTCTTGATGTACTTATGCTGATGAATCAGTGTGCCTTCCTGAGATTGTTTGATTTGTAAGCCTAAAAAGAAATTCAGCTCACCCATCATACTCATCTCAAACTCACTGCCCATCAGGTCGGCAAACTCCTTGCAAAGGTTCTCATTTGTAGCTCCAAATATGATTTCATCTACATATACTTGACAATCAGCTGGTCCTTGGCTTTCTTCCTTGGAAACAGAGTGTTGTACGTTTTTCCTCTAGTAAATCCATTCTTCAATGAAAACCCAGACAACCTTTCATACCAAGCCCTAGGAGCCTGTTTCAACCGATATAGCGCCTTGTCAAGTTTGTAAACATAGTCAGGAAACTCGGAACTTTCAAAATAAGGTGGTTGAACCACATACACCTCTTCATTAAGATACCCATTAAGGAATGCACTCTTTACGTCCATCTGATATAGCTTGAAATCCATGTAAGCTGGAAAAGTTATCAGCATCCTAACTGCCTTCCATTCTAGCAACATGTGCAAAGGTTTCATCATAATCTATCCCTTCATCTTGACTGTAACCTTGAACCACCAGTCTTGCTTTATTCCTCGTCACTGTGCCATGTTCATCCAGTTTATTTCTAAATACCAATTTAGTTCCAATGATAGACCGGTCCTTAGGTCGAGGGACCAGATGCCACACTTTAATTTGTTCAAACGAATGAAGTTACTCCTGCATAGCAATCACCCAATCTGGATGCTCAAGTGCTTCTCGTAGATTCTTAGGTTCTATGGCCGAAAAAAATGCATAGAATGCACAAAAAATCTTCAAAGCTCTTCTAGTAACAATTTCAGTGTTCAGATCAGAGATGAGGTTCTCTAATGGGTGGAAAATTTGATGTTTCTATGGTCTAAGTTGAATCTAATGAGAAGTACCATCAGAGGAACTAGTTGTATTAGAATTGTCCTCTTCTGGTTCTTCAGTTCCCCCCTGTCTGATTGTCTCCTTGTTCCCCTTGAGTCTGATCCTTGTCGTCACATTGGTCAGCTCTATTTTCTTCCAATCTCTCAGGGTCTTCATCAGGTTCATCTCTAGCCAAACCAATTTCCTGATTAAATCTTCTACTTTCTTTGCAACAACTTCAGATTCGTCAAACACCACATGCACACTTTCTTCCACATTCAAGGTTCTTTTTTTGAACACCTTATAAATTTTACTTTGTAAGAATATCCCAACAAGATGGCCTCATCACTTCTAGTATCAAACTTTCCCAGAGGTTCCTTACCATTATTATGCGCGAAACACTTGCATCTAAAGGTTCTTAGATGTGCAATGTTGGGTTTCCTCTTATCAGCTCATAGGGAGTTTTCTCTAGTAGAGGACGGATAGAACATCTATTTAGTAAGTAACATGCGGTGTTAACTGCTTCAATCCAAAAGTTCTTTGCAAAACCGCTTGATAACAACATAGTTCTAGCCATATCCTCTAAAGACCTGTTCTTCCTTTCAGCTACTCAATTTTGTTGAGGAGTCATTGGTGTAGAGAAGTTGTGGTCCACACCATGTTGTCGCAATACTCAATAAATTTAGCATTTTTGAACTCAGTTCCATGGTTAGACCTAATACTCACAAGTTGGAACCCTAGTTTCTTCTGTACAATCTTTGCCCAGTCCTCAAACATATCATACGCTCCATCTTTAGATCTAAGAAACAAGGTCCACGTGTATCTGGAGTAGTCATCAACAACCACCATTACGAACCTCTTACCTCCTCTACTTCTTACCCTCATTAGCCCACACAAATCCATGTGAACCAACTCAAGTGGTTTAGAAGTACTAACCACCTTCTTTGACTTGAATAAAGATCTTACATGTTTCCCCCTCACACAAGTATCACAGATCTTGATGTCATCGAACCTCTTGCTTGGTAGTCCACGAACCAGGTCCTTTGACACCAACTTATTCAATTGAGTCAAGCTTGCATGTCCTAATCTCTTGTGCCACTTTTGTGCATCATTCTCAAGCACATTCAGACAAGTCAAATTATTCCCTGGAAGGGAACCTAATGTAGCCTTGTATACATTGTTAGCTCGTTTCCCTTCTAGTACTATTTCACCAGTCTGCGAGTTCTTACAGTGCATCCTACGAACGTGAAACTAACTTAGTTTCCTCTATCACATAGTTGGGAGATACTCAGCAGGTTATGCCTTAATCCATCCACACAGAGTACATTTTCAATAGCATGATTGGGGGACTTCCCAACCTTTCCAATACCAATAATTTCACCACATTTACCTCCTCTGAAAGCCACACTACCCCCTTGAAATGTTGCGAGTGAGAGAAAATTTCTTCTATCTTGGGTCATGTGCATGAAACACCCACTATCAAGAATCCAGCTTGGGTTGTTCCTTCTAACTCCAACCTGCAAAACAGAATCAGGGATTAGCAACAGAAACCCAGACTAGCGTGGGTCCCTTTTTATGATAGAATGGATGAATTAAATATTTTCTAGCCCAGTAAGGTAAAACTGACTTTAAGTTCTATATAACTGCCTTTTTTGCAATATCACATTCTTTTTTATAATGACCAATGTTTCCACAAAAAAAGCAAAGCTTATTGCAAGGAAGTCCTACATATTTATTATTAGGATTCCAGGCAGGTAAAGGTTTCTTATATCCTAAGCTATTTTTATCTCTGTTATGATTTTCATGCAGCCAGTTTAAGGCTTCTGAAGAGTTGTTCCATTTAATGAGCCTGGTAAGTTCATAGTTAGCCTTATCAACCTTTTCTTGAAGAACTTGGTTCTTCTCAGTTTCCTGGTGCAGAACTTTGTTTTTCTTTTTAAGCTCAGTTTCAAGGTTGATTTGAGCCTCACTAACTACTTGCTTACTAGAGACTTCTTTCAATTTAAGATTCTCAAGTTCAAGTGTAGAAATTTTCTTTTGCTCATCATGCACATGTTCCTTTAATTTCTTTTTTTTTTTCAAGTTCAAAGGCTGAGACTTTCTGTTTAACTTGAAAAACTTGAGCATAACTAGATGCAGATTCAATTTCCAGCTCAGTTTTAGCTTCATCCAAGTTTTTACTTTTATCTTTATAATCAGGCACAACTGAGATTAGATGGTCCTTCTCAAAAAGCAATTGTTCCTTCTCAGCTCTTAGACTTTCAATACCTTCGATTAAAGTAAGTGCAAGTATATTCAATTCTCTTAAGGAACAAGTAGGAAGTCTTAGTTTCAAGTCATCGAGACTTACCTCAGGTAGGTCATCAATGGAACCCTTCATCAAGAGCCATTAGCGCAAAAGTAGAGTCATCGTCTGATTCTGCTTATTCTCCTGAGTCAGTGTCACTTTCAGATGGCCCCCATGTAGAATAGAAGACTTCCTTCTTCTTTTTCCTCATGGCTCTGAAGTTGGGTGGACGTTTTTTCTTCTTAGGTCCACCTTCCTTTGCAGCACTATTCTTCTTCCACTCCATCTCCTATATAGGACAGTCTTTTACAACATGATCCTTTTTGTGACACTTGAAACAACCTGAGTCGTCTGGATTATCAACGATATTTCTCTTTGCTGGATTGACTTTGGTGAACCTCCTATTCTTTTCTAAACTTAGTGACTTTCTCACAGCATTTACCAAAGCTATCTCATGCTCAGAAACTTCATACTTAGATCCTTCTGTGGCTTCCAAAGCCAAAGGGTTTTTCTTTCTTGGGTTCCATTATTACTCTTGACTGTTTCATCAGCTCATGAGTTTTCAAGCTACCAATGAGTTCATCCAGCTGGACCTTGTCTAGCTCTTTTACTTCGATGATAGTTGTGATTTTGGATTCCAAAGAATCAGGGAGAATCCTTATGACTTTTTCCACCAAATCTTCATTAGTCAGAGTCAGACCTAAGGACTTCATCTCATTGGTTATGATTGTGAACCTGTCCATCATGTCTTGAATGGATTCTGTCTCTCCCATAGCAAACAACTCGAACTTTCTTTTTAGCAACTGAATCCTTAACTTCTTAACCTGGGTAGTTCCTTCATGAGCCACTTGAAGTGCATCCCAAATCTCTTTGGTAGTCTTGTATGAAGAAACTCTGTTATATTCATCAGGACCAAGTCCACATATGATGAACCTCTTAGCTTTAGAATTTTTTCAACCATCTTAAAATCAGCATCTGTATATTTAGATTTCTCTTTAGGAACGGTTTCCTAATTAAGTGGTTGTCCAACAGACTTGGTAGGTATAAGAGGTCCATAAGTTGTGATGATCCAAATCTGACAGTCTTCCGCCTGAATGAAATTTTCCATTCTACCTTTCCACCATCCATAGTACTAGACATTGAACAGAGGAGGCATATTGATGGATTGTCCTTCAGTTATTATCGGTGGGTGCACTCATGATTCAGATCCTTCTCAAGATGTTAATCTTTATATGAGAGAACCTGCTCTAATACCACTTGTTGCACCTGGTGCACTCTTGTAAGACACTAGAGGGGGTGAATATTGTCCTTACCCAATTTTCGAACTCTAACAACTTGCTCTTAAATTGATCGCCTAACTCATAAAGAACCAGGTTCCTTACAAGTTTCACCTATCTCTAAAACTTAAACTAAATGCGGAATATAAAAATATAGAGAACTTTACGTGGAAAAATCCTTTCTCAAGGGATCAAAAACCACGACCCAACACTCTTAGGATTTAAACTTTCCACTAAAGAAATACCAAGCAAGTTTTAGATTACAGTGCAATGCAATCAAGGAACTAACACTCTTAGTACCTAGAACCTTCCAAGCTTCACTATAGCTAGTAAGGTTGAAACTACCTCACCAAAAGTAATCTTTTCTCATAGCTTCTAAACAAGCTAATATAATTACAACTCGATAGCTGTTGCTCCCAAACGCACACGCAAGTATACGCGGTCGCCAAGTAATAAAGTGACTAAGTCGAGTGTCGATCCCACGAGGACTGTGCAGACTAATACTTTGTAAACAATTCTATCAAACTATCCAGGGGTCTTGTTCTTAATTGGTGAGAGTTTTCGTAACCAAAAAGCAGTAATTAAAGTGCCAGGTGTGTAAGCAAGCTATGGTGCAAACTTGGGGTGTTATCAATATTAAGAGGACGGTCCAGGGTCAGAGTTACGAACAATCCAGTTGATGTATTCAATTGATTCCACTTCTTAAATCCCGGGTTACTAACTGACAGAGTAATTGTAATTATGAAAACCTTTCAGTTATTCACAATTTATGCAAGCTACTTCAATCCCTATATGTCTATGGGTTAAATCACATGCACGCATTAACGATCTCTGTAATGAGTTAAACTAGGCAAGCAAGTATATGTCTATCCTACTCGCGAATTGGTTCCCCGATGCCCGGGTTCACAAACTAGTTCTATTCTTTCTTATTACGTAATTAGATTCTCTCTTTTGAGTTCAACCCAAAAACCATAGATGATGCATAATTATCGAGCTCTTAATAATTATACAAGTGAAATCAAGAAAGAATAAGTAACCCGTTATGGGATTCAATTAATGGGAATCAATCTTCAACAATCAACTTTCATGTAAACCTCTAACCCTAGAACGTAATGAAATTAGCCACACATATCCATAATCACAAGGCAAAGATTTGATGTAATAATGAATTAATTGATGAAATAGATGAAAGATTAAGAATCACCCTTGTTCAATGGAGTATGTAGCTCTCAATATTGCCCAAAGTCAAGAACTCCTTACAAAAACTAAGTAATAAACTATTTATAATGTTTCCAAACCCTTGGTAATAAGTTAGACCCGATACTAGGAGGAATAGGGAGTAAAATCGCGCATAAGGGGCGCTATAGCGGGCGCCCCGCGCCCCGAAAAGCGTGCACAAGACCAGAGGACGCATCCAGGCTTCGTGCCTTAGCCCTGCGTCGCAAGCCAAACGCGCCAATCACTGCGCGCGGTGGGCTGCGCGGCGCGGGCCCTAGAGCGCCAGCCAAAAGTTGCTCTTTTCGGCTCCAAAACTCGGCTCGTGTCGTGCCTATGTGTGCTCAATCCAATATTCAAACATCCTTCAACCAATTCATGCTCAATCAAGCTCCGAAACGCTCCAAATGCATCGCGTAACGACCTACACACGAACAACACAACATAAGCGCAAAACCACATTCACAAGCTACCAAACAAGTGCAAAACAAGCTCAAATGTGCGGAAATATTAAGGAAAAGTAGGCATAAAATGCCGAACATCACCACCCCACACTTGAACCTTTGCTCGCCCTCGAGCAAGTCACATCTAACTCCCCCACCTAGGTAAAACAGGTCTGCCTATGACTATGGTTGATACCGACCATTGAACCAATGCGCACATGACTATCATGGATCCACAACATGCCAATAATTTACCAAAACCAAAAACATGCGAACAACCACCCCAAAATAGCTCAAATGCACAAACTCAACTCAATGCAACCATGCTCCCACAAAATTACACCTATCTACTCAATCAAAAGCCATCAACTTTACCTACTTCATGCAAACCACGTGCCCTCACCAATATGAAAGAGAGTGCCCCCCCAAAGATCACACATAAAAACAAATATCATGAATAGAACGGGGGCAATAACAAATGAATTCTCTCACTCTCATGAAAAGCTCACATGTCACACACAACGTACCATAGGCTTGCCCGTAGTGTAGGACTCCACTGATGTAGGCTCACTCCAATTGGGATTAACTAGGACTTTAGAAAGGTCATAATGTAGGCTAAGGTGCGGGTAGGACACATATGGGTAATAGTGACTACCTCCCTAAGCACTTTTAATACATCACATTTAATTTCAAGCACAAGTCTCAACAAGCCCCCCAATCACAAGTATCACACATACACCTTCTCAATAAGTAGCATATTTTCTTTTCAATCACACACTAGCAAGGAAGGGATATCTTTCTCTTTTTTTCACAATTTTTTTTTTCAACTTTGCTATCTTTTCTTTTTCTTTTTTAATTCACTTTTTTTTCAATTTCATCAACTTCCAACCTTGCCAATGTTTTTCTTCTACTACTTCACAATTTTCACAAATATTCCCCTTCATTAGCTCCACTCAAAAGTCTCCCAACATCCAACCACAACTCCAATCAACTACACAATATCAATAAAAGTGCTTAAGGAGTAAGGGCCAAAAGAGTCAATTAAGAACAAATGGGTAGGCTCGGGGTGTGGGTGCCAACAAAAAGGGTCAATTCAAATCACAACAACAATTTTCCAAGGTATCTATGTAAGGGTAGGCTAACAAAAGAAGGCCTTGTATCATTTCCCGACTAGAGCAAACCTAGGATTTCGCTTTGCACACACACGGGGCAAGTTCTAGACATTAGTATGCAACATGGAGCAACAAAAATATGCCTCACAACACACATTGCACACGGTTCACACAAAAAGGTTCCATCAACAACTCTCAACCGAGCTTCTAGAATGCAACTTGTGGAAATTTAAGCACTCATGCACAAAAGTTAGCAATCAAGTCAAGCAAGCGGACTCAAGCATCTCAAGGGGGTTGTTCCATTTTTTCTTCTTTTTCTCTAGGCATGCATCAAATTAAACCAAGGACACCACAAATAGCACATGCAATCAATTCAAGTCCACCGGTATCAAACAAATCAAAGGCACCTAGCATTCCACCTAGTTCCTACGCCTAGGGTCACCTATACTAACTAATCTACTCCTAAAAAATAAAAAACTACCCGGTTCAAAGGTCTACCCGTGGAAAAGAACCGAGGCCATAAGAAAAACCACGGGGTGGATGACATGTACCACTAATAAAACTAAAAGAAAAATCTTTTTGGAATTTTTCATTGGTTTTCTAATTTTTTTTTTCAATTTTCATATATTAAAGCAAGAAATAAATCAAAACAAAGTCAAGTGACAAAATAAAAAGTCCTAAGGTACATGCATCCTAAACCTCAAAAATAAAGACTAGATAAAGGGCAGTACCCCACCCCACACTTAAACTAAGCAATGTCCCAGTGCGACAAAGAAGTAAGTGCAAAGGTAAAGAGTACAAGAAAACTGCCCTGAAAGCTGGGTGGTGCACAGGAGTGCGGACCTAGGCCTCCGCCTCATGATCCGTCTCATACTCACTGTCCGGATCATTGGCCACAACATCTGAATCAGTGTTCTCATCTTCCCTCGGATCCAGCGTTCCAGCCTCAACCTCGCCCAGAAAGACCTTCGAGGTCTCCGTCAGTGGGACCTTTCGGTCAATAGCAGTCATATCAACGCCCGACTGACGGGCCATAGCCTCCATCATCAAGTACTGACGCGCGGCCAAGTTGGCACTTGTCTCCCGCCAATCGTCTGCCGTCAGCTTCACCGGTGCTGTGGTGATCACCCCCTTGACCGAAGCAATGTCAAAAGGCCTCCCGAAATCAAGGACAATACGATCCCCAACCTCATCTGCGGGGACGCCCGCCTTCTCTAAGTACCGGGTCAAGAGGTTCCCAAAATACAACCTACTACAATGTTTTTCTTGCCTTTCCGCTTTCATCACCCTCAACATGTAGTACCCAATGTTCACCGGCCTCCCGGTCATGAAAAAGTACACCATGCACGCCCGAGTCTTAGTGACCTCGCAGTAGTGGGAACATGGTAGAATCCGTGCATTGATTAACCTCATCCATACACGCGCCGGCTTGAGAAACTGGGAGAAGTGCATAAACTTATGTCGCCCAGATGCTCCTCGCCCCCACTTATGCGTGGAGCCCTCACCACACAAAGTCTCCCGCAAGGCCGTGTAATCCGGCTTCTTGATGTAATTCCTCAACTCATCATAATCGGGGTCAGCTACCCCCAAGAAGGCATTCAATGCCGATGGATCTAGTTTCACCTTCACTCCCCTAACCGTCACCATTTCATCATCTCTCCACGCCTCATCGGGCTCCCAGTTAGCATAAAGTTCTTGGACCATGTCCAAGTTGGCGGGCCCCGGACTCTCAAACACTGAGTCCCACTTGAGGGCAATTATCTGCTCGGCCACCTCTCTAAACTTTTGCATCACTGGCCGTTTATCAATGGCTTGCTCGGGTATGTACCCCGCAAGCCTCACATTTTTGTACCATGTTTGGCACTCCCCCTTCTTCACACAAGAGAGGCCATACCGGGTCTTGCCTCCGGGACGTGGTATCGGCACCGCGTCCTTTGGAATTTTTGCCTTTGCCTTGGGCTTGGCCGGTGCCTTGCCCTTTTGAGTCGTGGAAGAAGGCCCGGCTTGAGTTGATGCTCTCCTCGGACCCGCAGTGGATGAGGAACTAGCTTTATGTTGGGTAGCAACCATGGTACCTATACAAACACAAAGATCAATGTGAGATATATAGCTAAGTACCAAAAATACAATTCAAGCTCAAGGGTACCACCCCACACTTATCACACACTCAATGTGTCAACCACTCACTTCAATGGCACGAGCAACCCCACACTTGAACAAAACTAGCCTTAGGCAAAATATGCCACGTTTTGAATTTTTAAAATCAAGCTAGTGTGGGTGCATCATGATCAATTCTAGTGTGGGTGACACCTAATGTTCATAGTAAGCCTAAGGAATGCATTGCTACTCAAGAATTCACAATGTCATTGATATTTCATCTTTGAGGCTTTTTCACAAACACCTAGTGTGCACAACTTTGAACTAGCAATTTCAATGGATTTTGCAATGTATCAACCCTCCCAAATTGTTGGGAGATCTCTTTTTACCAGTCACAAGTTCTATACTAAGCATCATCGACAATTAAGCACATCAAGATTGAGTTTTTATGCACAAACTTGTACTAGCTAAGAAATCCCCCATGGATAAGAATGAATTACAACTTACATGTTATTGAGAAAGAAGAGTAGTAATGTACTTACTTGATGGTGTTAGAAGTGATTGCACAAGATTTGGGAAGATTCCAATTGTTGCAAGTGAATTAGTGTGTGTGTAGAGAGTGTTTGTGGTGAAAATAGTGAAGAAAAAGTTGTGAGAAATCGGGGTTATAGGGGTTGGGATTAAAAGAATTCGGGTCAAACCCGTTGACCCGTCAGGATTTCAAAAATTTGGCCCTCCGCGTTCATGCCCGCGCCGCAGGCCCATCGCGTGCATGATTTTTGAGCTGCTGCCAAGCCTTGCGCGGTGGGAGGCGCGGGGCACTCCCTACCGCGCTTGGCTACTTTACTCTAGCTTTTTCTCGCGCTTTGGGAGGCGCGGGGCACTCCCGAACGCGCCCAAGCACGTTTTTTCGCACCGATTTTTAACTCTAAGTACAAACCCAAGCGTGGGACATGTCTCGAGACGTCCCATACCCCTCAATGCATTCATTACACCTTGTTTAGCTCACCCGAATCCTGCAAAAACGACACACAAAAACAACAAAAACGTGACACTATAAAAAAAAAATCCTAACTATTACAATTACAAACTCGGGTTGCCTCCCGAGAAGCGCCTTATTTAACGTCGTGGCACGACGGGTATAAATCAAGGGTCTCTCAAGGTAATTGAAGTGCGGTGATTCACCGCACCTCCCCAATAATGTTTCACCCGTTGACCATTAACCAAAAATGTGTTCTCAGACTCTGGGGCTCGCAATTCAACCGCTCCATGTGCGGTAACACGAACCACTTCAAAAGGGCCAGACCATCTCGACTTCAACTTGCCCGGAAATAATTTCAACCTCGAGTTGAACAATAATACAAGCTGCCCGGGCTCAAAAGAACGACGCTCAATGTGCTTATCATGCCACTTCTTTGTCCGTTCCTTATACAATTTTGCATTTTCATACGCATGGAAACGGAACTCTTCAAGTTCATGCAATTGGAGCATCCTCTTCTCACCCGCTAAAGCCATATCAAGATTGAGCTTTTGAATTGCCCAATACGCCTTATGCTCTAATTCAACCGGCAAGTGACAAGCCTTACAATAAACAAGCCTATATGGAGAGGTTCCAATAGGTGTTTTGAAAGCAGTTCGGTAGGCCCAGAGAGCATCATCTAACTTCATAGCCCAATCCTTCCTCGAGGCATTCACAGTCTTCTCAAGGATTTGCTTGATCTCTCTATTAGACACTTCCACTTGGCCACTAGTTTGGGGATGATAAGCAGTAGCCACCTTGTGGCGAACCCCATACTTAGCCAATAGCTTATTGAACAACCGGTTGCAAAAATGCGTACCTTCATCACTAATGATAGCCCGCGGGGTCCCAAAACGAGTGAAAATATTCTTCTTCACGAACTTCACCACCACACTCGCATCATTTGTAGGAAGAGCAATGGCCTCCACCCATTTAGATACATAATCCACTGCTACAAGGATATATTTATTGCCCATAGAAGGTGGGAATGGACCCATGAAATCAATACCCCAACAATCAAACAGCTCAATCTCCAAGATATTGTTCAAAGGCATCTTGTGACGCCTAGTAATGGTACCCGTTCTTTGGCAACGATCACATTGCTTCACTAAGGCATGAGCATCTTTAAATAAAGTAGGCCAAAAGAAACCAGATTGAAGTACCTTTGCAGCTGTTCGATCTCCACCAAGATGGCCACCATAAGGAGAGGAATGGCAGCTCTGTAGAATCGGCTCTACTTCTTCCCTTGGAACACATCTCCTAGCTAGTTGATCAACACCTATCTTGTACAAATAGGGCTCATCCCACACATAAAACCTGCTCTCATGAAGGAGTTTACGCTTTTGCTCAGCAGTTGCCCCAGGGGGATACACATTTCTCACAAGAAAATTCACCATGTCAGCATACCATGGCACCTCAGCTGCATCAAGAGCAAAAAGTTGCTCATCAGGAAATACCTCTTTAATCTCAGGCCCCTCATCTACATGATCTCTATTCTCCAGCCTTGACAAATGATCAGCAACTTGATTCTCAGTCCCCTTGCGATCTCGAATTTCAACATCAAACTCTTGCAATAGGAGAACCCATCTAATGAGTCTAGGCTTGGAGTCCTTCTTTTCAAACAAATACCGGATTGCGGCATGATCAGTGTAGACAACAACACGAGTGCCAACCAAATAAGATCTGAATTTATCAAAAGCATAAACCACGGCTAGCAACTCCTTCTCAGTGGTAGTATAATTGGACTGGGCTGCATCAAGTGTCTTGCTTGCATAATAGATGGAGTGAAAAATTCTTCCAATTCTTTGGCCTAGAACAGCCCCAATAGCATTATCACTCGCATCACACATCAATTCAAATGGCAAAGACCAGTCAGGAGCAATGATGATCGGTGCGGTCACCAACCTTTTCTTCAACTCTTCAAATGCCTTGAGACAAGCATTATCAAACACAAATTTCACATCCTTCTCCAACAATTTGCACAAGGGAGTGGAAATTTTGGAGAAGTCCTTTATGAAGCGCCTATAGAACCCTGCATGTCCCAAGAAACTACGCACCCCCTTAACAGAGATAGGTGGTGGTAATTTCTCAATAGCCTCTATCTTCGCCTTGTCAACCTCAATCCCTTGCTTTGACACCTTGTGCCCAAGTACTATGCCTTCTTGAACCATAAAGTGACATTTTTCCCAATTCAGCACCAGATTTGTTTCTTCACAGCGGCTCAGCACAGCATCAAGATTCTTCAAGCATTCATCAAAAGAGTCACCAACCACTGAGAAATCATCCATGAACACCTCCACAAATTTTTCCACCATATCAGTGAAAATAGCCATCATGCACCGCTGAAAAGTCCCCGGGGCATTACACAACCCAAATGGCATCCTCCTAAATGCATAGGTGCCATATGGACAAGTAAAAGTGGTCTTCTCTTGGTCTTCAGGGGCTATCACAATTTGATTGTAGCCCGAATAACCATCCAAGAAACAATAATACTCATGGCCTGCAAGTCTATCCAACATCTGATCAATAAAAGGGAGTGGGAAGTGATCTTTCCTGGTGGCCTTGTTCAGCTTTCTATAATCAATGCAAATTCGCCACCCTGTAACAGTTCTTGTAGGAATCAACTCATTGTTCTCATTCTTCACCACTGTCATGCCCCCCTTCTTAGGAACACATTGCACTGGACTCACCCACTTGCTGTTGGAGATGGGAAAAATAATGCCAGCATCCAGCCACTTGATAACTTCTTTCTTCACCACCTCCTTCATGATTGGATTTAGCCTCCTCTGCTGCTCTATGGATGGCTTATGATCTTCCTCCAAGAGAATTTTATGCATGCAGAAAGAAGGACTAATCCCTCTAATATCAGCAATAGTCCAGCCAATAGCTCTCTTGCGCTCTCGCAATACCCGCAACACCTTCTCAACCTGCACATCAGACAACAAAGAAGAGAGGATCACGGGCAAAGTATTACCTTCACCCAAATAAGCATAACGTAAATGTGCGGGCAAAGGCTTGAGCTCAAGATTAGGAGCTTTCTCAATAGACGGTTTAGCAGGAGCTAAGGTCAACGGTCTATCAAGCTCCTCAAATTTCTTCCACCCTGGGATGAATCTACTCTGCATATTAAGAACCTCCACATATTCTTCAGTATCTTCATCCTTCAGGATATCATCATCATCACATAAGAGTGCCCTTTCTAAATCAACATTAGAAGCCAAGAATGACCTCTCATCAGCAGTCAACTCATCATCTATCACTTTTACCATGGACAACTCTTCATAATGAGAAGGAAGCTGGGTAGCTCTGAACACATTAAACACAGCTTCTTCCCCATTCACCTTCATAATCATCTTTCCAGCTCTGACTCTAATAACAGCATCAGCAGTAGCCAAAAATCCTCTTCCCAAGATGAGAGGAACCTCAGGATCAGCTTCATAATCAAGAATAATAAAATCAACGGGTAATATGAACTGACCCACTTGTACAAGCACATCCTCAATAATCCCCTCGGGGCATGTCAAAGATCTATCAGCAAGCTGCAGAGTCACAGTAGTGGGTCGTGGCTCACCCAGGCCTAGCTTCCTAAAAACTGAAGAAGGCATCAAATTTACACTAGCACCCAAATCACATAAAGCACGACCAACCTCATGTTCCCCAATTTTCAAAGGGATGGTAAAACTGCCAGGGTCCTTCAATTTCTGCGGAAGCTTGCTTCTAACTCTGGAACTGCACTCCTCAGTAAGTGCAACTGTCTCAAATTCAGTCAATCTTCTCTTGTTAGCAACAATATCCTTGATGTATTTAGCATATTTGGGAACATCCCGCAAAAGCTCCACCAAAGGAATATTTACCTGAATTTGACTCAATATCTCCAAAAATTTCTTGCATGCTGCATCAACTTTCTGCTTCTGAAGTCTCTGCGGGAAAGGTGGTGGTGGTCTCACAATAGCAGACTCGGGCTGCTTTTCAGTTACTTTTTCTGCTTCTTTCTCCACCTCCCTCTCAGCATTTGGCTCTAACTCACCAACAGGCTTCTTTGGCTTTGGGGGAACTTCTTCCAAAGCTCTTCCATTCCTCAAAGTCACAGCTTGCACAAATTCTCTAGGATTCTTCTCTGTATCACTCGGTAAAGCACCCCGAGGTCTATTGTTTTGTGCTTCAGCTAGCTGCCCCAATTGCCTCTCAAGATCTTTCTGCGCATTGCTCAAGTCTTTAATTGTCTGTGCCTGAGATGCTGAATCATCCATGAGCTTTTGCTGCCCTGCAAGAATTTTCTTAAGCATATCCTCAACTGAACTAGACTGCTGTGGCTGGCTCTACGACTGTGATCCCTGCTGTGGTGCATTTTGGGACCTCTCATTGCCTTGAGGCTGCTCACGACTATCCCTCCAAGAAAAATTTGGGTGACTGCGCCAACCCGTGTTGTAGCTGTTACCATATTGATTGCGATTCTGGCCCTGTGATCTGTTCTGATTACCCACATAGTATACTGACTCTGGATTAGATGGACAGACGTCAGTAGCATGATCCTCTCCACAAACCTCACAAAAAGTCTGAATTTATTGCACTGGAGCTGCTGGTTGCTGAGCCTGCGATAAAGTTAGCTTGCTGATTTGAATGGAAATAGCATCCATTTTCGCCCTTAGCTCTGAAACTGCATCCAATTGATGTACCCCAGCAGACTTCTGCGGAATAGCTCTACCAACACCCTGCCAGTCAGGGTTGCTCTGCGAAAACTTGTCAAGTAACTCATAAATTTGATCAAAGTTTAAAGCCAGTACTTGACCTCCAGCAGCAGCATCTACCACAATCTTCGTGTGTGCATTCAACCCCTCAACAAAAGTGTGTGCAATAACCTCATTGGATTGGTTGTGGTGTGGACAATCCCTCAATAGAGCCTTAAATCTCTCCCAGGCTGAGTATAAAGATTCACCATCTAACTGTCTGAATGACATGATTTCACTCCTCAGCCGGGCTGTCTTAGCAGACGGGTAAAACTTAGCCAAGAATTTCTTAGCCAAATCCTCCCAAGTAGTGATAGACCCAGGCTTCTCAGCCTTTAACCACTTCCTTGCTGTCCCTATCAATGAAAATGGGAACAAAGTCAAACGAACATAATCAGTAGGCACACCCGTTGGGGTATAAGTATCACTGATCTCCAGAAAGTTTTGAATGTGTTGCTGTGGATCCTCATGAAGTAATCCAGCATATTGCCCCGTCACATGCAGCAACTGAATCATGCCGGGCTTGATCTCAAAGTTTCCGGTAATAGCAGGCTTCACAATACTCGACTCCACCCCTTTCAGACTAGGGAGAGCCACATCTCGCACTGCTATTGCTTGTTCTTCTGCCATTTCAATAGGTAAAGAAGCAGGTACGATTGCTAGTGCTTCTCGATCTCTTGCTTCCTTTCTTAATCTTCTCAAGGTTCTTTCAGGCTCGGGATCAAAAGGTGCGAGTGGTTCGTCCTTCTTATTCCTTTGCATGCAAAAACCTGTAGCCTGAAATAGCACAAGACACTCAACAAAAAATTAAACCTGAATAGAAATTAAGTAATCGTTCAAAAAGAAATTAGTCCGTAATAGTCCCCGGCAACGGCGCCAAAAACTTGTTGCTCCCAAACGCACACGCAAGTATACGCGGTCGCCAAGTAAAAAAGTGACTAAGTCGAGTGTCGATCCCACGAGGACTGTGCAGACTAATACTTTGTAAACAATTCTATCAAACTATCCAGGGGTCTTGTTCTTAATTGGTGAGAGTTTTCGTAACCAAAAAGCAGTAATTAAAGTGCCAGGTGTGTAAGCAAGCTATGGTGCAACCTTTGGGTGTTATCAATATTAAGAGGACGGTCCAGGGTCAGAGTTACGAACAATCCAGTTGATGTATTCAATTGATTCCACTTCTTAAATCCCGGGTTACTAACTGACAGAGTAATTGTAATTATGAAAACCTTTCAGTTATTCACAATCTATGCAAGCTACTTCAATCCCTATATGTCTATGGGTTAAATCACATGCACGCATTAACGATCTCTGTAATGAGTTAAACTAGGCAAGCAAGTATATGTCTATCCTACTCGCGAATTGGTTCCCCGATGCCCGGGTTCACAAACTAGTTCTATTCTTTCTTATTACGTAATTAGATTCTCTCTTTCGAGTTCAACCCAAAAACCATAGATGATGCATAATTATCGAGCTCTTAACAATTATACAAGTGAAATCAAGAAAGAATAAGTAACCCATTATGGGATTCAATTAATGGGAATCAATCTTCAACAATCAACTTTCATGTAAACCTCTAACCCTAGAACGTAATGAAATTAGCCACACATATCCATAATCACAAGGCAAAGATTTGATGTAATAATGAATTAATTGATGAAATAGATGAAAGATTAAGAATCACCCTTGTTCAATGGAGTATGTAGCTCTCAATATTGCCCAAAGTCAAGAACTCCTTACAAAAACTTAGTAATAAACTATTTATAATGTTTCCAAACCCTTGGTAATAAGTTAGACCCGATACTAGGAGGAATAGGGAGTAAAATCGCGCATAAGGGGCGCTATAGCGGGCGCCCCGCGCCCCGAAAAGCGTGCACAAGACCAGAGGACGCATCCAAGCTTCGTGCCTTAGCCCTGCGTCGCAAGCCAAACGCGCCAATCACTGCGCGCGGTGGGCTGCGCGGCGCGGGCCCTAGAGCGCCAGCCAAAAGTTGCTCTTTTCCGCTCCAAAACTCGGCTCGTGTCGTGCCTATGTGTGCTCAATCCAATCTTCAAACATCCTTCAACCAATTCATGCTCAATCAAGCTCCGAAACGCTCCAAATGCATCGCGTAACGACCTACACACGAACAACACAACATAAGCGCAAAACCACATTCACAAGCTACCAAACAAGTGCAAAACAAGCTCAAATGTGCGGAAATATTAAGGAAAAGTAGGCATAAAATGCCGAACATCAATAGCCTATAACAGAAACTACACAAATCAGACTAAACTATGATACTCGAACTCTTCCAGGTTCTGCTGCCTTGCTTCTGTTCTTGCACACAATAGCTCTCATGATTGATTTGTTCTCGATTTGCTCTGTTGAAAATTCTTGAGTGCGCGTGATATTCTGGCCAAAATAACTTGTATTTATAGAGGTCTACAAATCCTTCTTTGACTTAGCTTGGAACTCCTTTTATAATTCAGAAGTAATTTCTAATAAGGTTTGACAAATTTTCCTTATTTGAAACCGAAGTTGTTTTGCTTAAGTCTTCAATCCTTCTCGCCTGGAAAACTGCTTCCTTTCAGCGCCACTTGCAATCTCTTCCTTCTTTGCCTTGGATTGAGACTTGTATTCCAGTTGTTTCCCTGTTCCCTTTTTCCTTCTTCGTTTCGAACTCGAATACCAATTGGAATAGCTTCCTCTTCAACGTCAATTGTGAACCTTTTCCTTGTCCACTCAGAACCAGCTCCTTTGTCATTCATCAGAATCATACTTCAACATTTCATATTTTAACCAAAAAAAAATATTAATAATACTAACACATCGTCGAGTAAAGGCAAAACATGCATCTGTAAATTAGCTTTTGTAATTACTTCAGTCATCCATCAATAAAGTTGAAGCGATCGTTAATTTCTTTATGAGATTATCTTATTGCAGTATAGGATTGAAGATCGGAAAAGGACATGCATAAAAAAAGAATTAATACTAGATTCTATGTAAAGCTAGCTTAGAATAATCTGATTGGTCAAAGTAACTTCAGCACAGACCGTATATGTTGTATAAGTACGTGCATGTGATTTGTTTTTAAATTTAAAATTATATTGAAGTAAGTTTTGGGTACCGATATGGGTCAACCCGAGAGAAATAAACTAAGAAATATTTACACCACATGACTATCCTAATAGCTAAATTACAAAAATACCAATACTTTTACAACATTTACAAAACATAGCAATAATTTTCAATATTTACCCTATATATCATTTTTTTATTTCAACTCTCCCAACCACAAAACCTTAATTTCTTCTCCTCTCTTCCTCTCCCCTTCTCTACCCAACACCCACCCTCCGCCGCCGTCCCTTCCTTCTCACCGGCGAATAGATCCGGCCACATTAATGCTCCGTCGACTCTTCTCTGGCACTGCTGCTGCCGCAGTGAAGCGGCGCTGCTGCACTGCAGCGGTGCACCTCCCCGATCTATGTTTTTTCGGTTGTTTTTCGTTGGGTTTTCCCGATTTGGTCCCTTTTTTCTTTTTCTTTTCCTCTTGTATGTGTATATATGTGTATGTTTATCTATATATTTGTATTTTGTATATATATTTTCAGATCTACTTCTCTCTCTACTTTTTTCTTTTTATTTTTTGATTTTGTATGTGTATTTATTTGTATCCACATGTATAAGATTTTTATATTTATGTGTACGTGTATGTTTTAATGTATAAATACATTAACATTTTTTTGCATATCTAATTGTGTTTATTTGTATATTGCTGTATGTTTGTGTATTTTGTACTTTCAAGTGCATGTTTGCCAACTTTTTGGTTATGTATTTTGTATAGTTTTGTATATAGTAGTATTTATGTGTATGAGTGTGTGTAACATATTTGTGTAAAAATTCCTTTATGTCTTGTATTTATGGTTTAAATAATTGTACGTTTTGTATTTTTTAATTTATGTATTTTCATTTTGTATTTTTTGTATGTTAGAAGAGATTTTTTTTAAAAAAAAAAAACCGTTTTCCGGTGATCTGCCGGCGATGGCCGGCGGCGACCCTGTGACTAGATCAGTGGGTGTGGGAGGGAGTAAACCTTCATTTTGTATGGTTTTAATGGAAGTTGTATATGATTTATAAAAAAAACTATTGATATGTTTTATAAAATGGTATTGTATTGGTATTTTTTATAAATTTAGTATTAGGGTTGTATATTTGTGTAATTTTCTATTAAATTAATAATATAAAGAAGAAGTTATACAACTAACTTCAAAGGGTCTGTCACTTAAAAATAGTATAAACAATAAGTTGTAAACAAGTGCCTCTTCTAATTCTCTGTTCCTTTAACATATTTATTCCTTTCCTTCTTCCAACAAAAGATCTGACCAAAATACTACTCTCTCTATTTCAGTTGATGTGAAAGAATTTTTTTATTAATCTGTTTTAAAGAGAATGAGTATTTTCTAAGTATGAAAATAATTTAACTTTAAAATTCATATTTTATACTTAATTGAAATGATTTATAAAACAACACAATATCTATGACTTACATTAGACAACAAGTCTAAAAAATCTTCATATTTTTCTTAAATTTTGTGATGATTCAAACTATGACACATAATGTGAAACATAAAGAGTATCTTCTTCCTGATTGAAGAACTCTATGAAGATTGTTGACATGGAAAGAAACGGTCTTCTACGACATTTAAAACAATTTATTGTAATAGTGTAATTTGTATTAATAACAAGTGATTATATCGTCGACCGGTGAAATAAATAGAGGGATTTTGGAAGAACTCTATGTTGTATATAGTTAATTTTCCTTCAAACATAGTAGGAAAATTATCTCGTCCAAACTCAAGTTGACAAATTACATTATCGGCAAGCGGTTCTATGAGGAAAGAACAAATTCCAAACATAAGCGTCAGAACATTGTTAATATGACATGTCAATTAAGGAAATATGTCTATCAACTCATATTTCCTATGTTGCCTTTAGCATCAACTGTAGCTTTCTCTCAACATATATTTGATAGTATTGGCCTAAGCATCAAATGTAGCTTTCGCTTACTCTCTCTCGAATTTCCCCATATCCCCGCTTGCAAATACTCTTTGTTTTTTTCTGCTTGACATTTCATTTATACTAAAAAGAATTACTGCTTATATTGCAATTAATATGATAGAGTTTGAATAGGTACATCATGTAAGATATAGAAGAATATTTTTAAAACATGTGACCATAAAATATTTCATAACATTTATGTGAGTTATAACTATAAAAGTATTTCATTAAGAGTAAAATAAAAATAAAATTTTAATTATTTCTAATTATAAAAAATTGTAATCCTCTTTTAGACGAACTAAAAATGAAATGTTGTCACATTAACTGAATAGAACGAGTATAATTTCAATATACTGGCAGTGTAGGGGAGCTTTTTTACTATCAAATTATCACATAAAATATAACCAAATGTATTTGTTGAGAAAGAGGTTTTGAAGAATGACAAACGAGAAGGATTAAGAGGTTCCGGAGGAGAACCTAGTCCTTGTATGACTGATCGAAAAGATCTGAGGGTTGCAAATCCCTGCGGAACTAGGAGTAGTGGCGCGTGAACGAGTATGCATCCTAGTCAGACTAAAAGAGGCGGTGCCCAGGCTGTGTCTTCGAAGTGCGAATAAAAGTTGGACTTGAACAAGGAAAGAGTTACAAGGAATCTTGTCTTACCATAATTACAAGGTTTCCTTGTGGAACTCAACTAGGGTTTGTATGCCCATATAAATACAAGTAGTTGATGCAGCCGAAATCAGTTATTCACAAACAGAAAGTTGAAAGCATACAAAGGCGATCCAGCAACTTTCAACGTGAGATAACTGAGGAAGACAACTGATGGAGCTAAATTGTTTGAGTCTAGATATTCTATCTAGGTTCGTAGTTTTGTAAGTTGTCTTGTTCTGAGCAATCCTTGTCTTTACCTATTAGCTTATCGTAGAAGCAATTGTATTAGGTGAATCTTTGAGAGATTACTTTGTAAAGCTAGAGTGTAGCTTTGTTGAGTGATTAGGGTCTAGAGTGTAGCCCCTTGGTTGCAGAGTTTTGTAATCAGAAACTTGCTCTTTGCAGTAGTGGATTGAGTTCAAAATCCCAGAGTGTGGGTCGTGGTTTTTCTCCCTTGAGCAAGGAGTTTTCCGCGTAAAATCCTCGTGTTCCTTGTGTCTGGTATTTGTGTGCGTGGTGGTGTTCAAGTGCAGGTGTCGAGGCAAGAACTAGGTTCTTGACTCTGAAGAATCAAGTTCTTGCAGCAAAAAATCGGTGGACACTATTCAACCCCCCCCCCCCCCCTTCTAGTGTCCTTAGGAGGTGCATAGATTCTAACAACTGGTATCAGAGCGGGTGTTCTCGTCCTAGGTTAACATCTTGAGAAGGATCAGAATCATGAGTGCACCACCAACTATCACTGAAGGACAGTCAGTTCAAAGGCCCCCACAGTTCAATGGGCAGTACTATGCTTGGTGGAAGAACAGGATGGAAAAGTACATATGTGCTGAAGACTACCAACTGTGGCTAATAGTGTCTGAAGGGAACTTGACCCCTACTAAAATAGTTGGTGAAGGAGCTAATGCTAAAGAAGAGCCTAAGTCGAAAGAGGAGTACAACGAGGCGGACTATAAGATGATTGAAAAGAATCACAAAGCCAAACGTCTGGTAATTTGAGGTCTTGGTCCTGAAGAGTTAAATAGAGTATCATCTTACAAGACTGCCAAGGAAAGCTGGGATGCCCTACAAGTTGCACATGAAGGAACCACTGAAGTAAAGGATTCCAAGAGAAGAATGTTGAAGAGACAATTCGAGTTGTTTTCCATGGGAGAGAAGGAATCAATCCAGGATATGATGACTAGGCTGACAATTATCACTAATGAGATGAGATCCCTGGATATGGAGTTGCCAGAAATGGAGATGGTGGGCAAGGTTCTGAATGTGTTGCCTGAGGGTTGGGAACCCAAGATGACTACTATCATTGAGTCTAAACCTTTAAGATCCATCAAACTCGAATAACTGGTTGGAAGCTTGAAAACACATGAGATGATGAAAGATTCAAAAACCAAACCAGCTCTCAATAAGGACAAAATCCATGCACTCGAAGCAACTGAAGAAACTGAGGACTATGTTGATTTGTAATCAATTGAAGCAATAATGGTTAGTGCTCTGAGACAGAAGTTCAACTTGGGAAAGTTCAAAGGCTTCAGAAGAAATAACAAGGAGAACTCTGGAAGGAAGAACATAGTTGACAACCCTGATTATTTAGGATGCTTCAAGTGTTTCAAGAAGGACCATGCTGTCATGGATTGTCCTGTGTGGGAAGCAGAAGGATGAAAAATAGAGCAACAAAGGAAAAGGAAAAGGAGGCGTCAAAAGAGAATGACAAAGATAAGAAGAAGGTGAGACGACCTCCAAACTTCAGAACAGAAAGAAGAAAGAGAAAGGAAGCTTTCTACGCTACATGGGGACCTACTGACAGTGAATCTGATCATGAAAGGGAGTCTGGAGATGAATCTCCACTAGCACTGATGGGGTTGACTGATGTCAATTCAGATGAGTAAGACAAATGAGATTCTGATTCAAGAAACTGAAAAGAACAGGACTTTAAGTCAAAAGGTTGAAAAAACTGAATATGAGCTTACCAGATTAACAAAGTGGAACAAATCTTCTGAGGCAATGAACTAGGTTCTTGAAAATCAGAACAAGGGAAAACAAGGGCTAGGATTCAAGAAACCATTGCCTCCATATAATCCTAAAAGCAAGTATGTGGGTTTGCCTTGTAACATGTTGTGTACCTTCTGCGGTGAAACTGGACACTACAAACAAAGGTGCATGAATGCAAGCAAGGCAAAAGCCAAAAATAAAAGAAGTGTTCTACCTAAATGGGCTAAACAAGATTTGATTTATCCATTTTCTCATAAGAAGGGACCCAAGCTTGTCTGGGTTCCTAAAGCTAACCCTTAATCTGTTTTGCAGGCTGGAGTGAGGGAGAACAACCCAAGCTGGATTCTTGATAGTAGTTGTTCAAGACACACAGGAGATAGAAGAAATGTTCTCTCATTCGTAGCATTTCAAGGAGACAGTGTAGCCTTCGGAAGAGGTAAAAGTGGTCAGATTGTAGGAATTGGAAAAGTTGGGAGAACTTTGGACCATGCAATTGAAAACGTATACTGTGTCGATGGTCTCAGACACAACTTGCTGAGTATCTCTCAACTGTGTGATAGAGGAAATAAAATGAGCTTCTCTTCTGTAGGATGCATTGTGAAGAACCTACAGAGTGGAAAAATAGTTATGGAAGGAAAAAAGGTGAACAATGTGTACAAAGCATCACTGAAATCACTGCCTGAAAATAACTTAACATGCTTGAATGTGCAAGAAAGTGATTCTCAGTTGTGGCTAGAGCTTGCAAAGTGGTTAAATAAAATGAGTATCCATCCAATTAGGCCCATTTTAAATGGGCTGGATATTGAGTTATTTTTAATTGGGTCAAAATGGATATTATCCATTTTATCCATTAAGTTAAATGGATAAAATCATAATACCCACTTTATCCATTTGTCTACACTTTTTACGTGACTACCCCATAAACCCACTTTACCCATAATTCATAAATCAGAATACCCACTTCAATCAAGTATTTCTTAGTAAATTCCCCTTTAATATCTTCTTGTTCTGGCTCATTTAAGGTGAGTATTTCTTGATCTGTATCTTAAATTTTGTATTTTTCATTGGTGTTAATGGTGTAGATAACGTGTTTGATAAAAGTTTTAAACGAGTTTTTATTATATGAAAATGTATAAACTTGGTTTTAACTTTTAATCGAACCTAACATATACTACAACAATCGTTTATGAACCAAAACTTTCATCTTTTGTTATAAATTTCAACTTGTTTTCAAGATTGTAACTTTATTACTACTTGTCTTGTGTTTCGTTATTTCTTTCAGATATTATACTTGATTGTAGTTCTTTACTCGACTCTATTATATCATTTGCCTTTGAAGAACTTGGTTAGGACAACTTTACTTCTATAGTGGGGTTAATGAGAATTTGAATTCTCCTGTATTTGATCAAATTGTTGATGGAATTTTATGGAGTCCAGTGAATAAACATTTAATAGGGATATTTGTAAGTTGTAACACTTAGACTATGTCAAACAGTGGTAGAGACTTACTAAAGTATGCCATACGTGAAAGATTTAGTTAAAACCGTCGTATCAAGATGCATGTTATAAGTTCTCTTCAATTTTATTCAAGAAGCCATGGATAATATGGTTAACCATATTATCCATGACTCAACCCACTTTTTATCTGCATTAAATATGGGCTGGGTCGGATAATTATCCATTTTTGACCGGCCCATATCCAATCCGACCCCCCCGTTTGCCAGTTCTAGTTGTGGCACAAACGAATGGGTCATGCAAGTCTCTCACAACTCAACAAGCTAGTATCGAAGGAGCTGGTTTGTGGATTGCCTAGCAGAAAATTTGAGAAAATAAAAATGTGTGATGCTTGTGTAAGAGGGAAGCATGTGAGATCATCTTTTAAATCAAAGAAGGTGGTGAGCAAATCAAAATCACTGGAACTGATACATATGGATTTGTGTGAACCTATGAGAGTCAAGAGCAGAGGAGGAAAGAGATTTGTGTTCGTAATTGTTGATGACTACTTCGGGTTCACATGGACCCCGTTCTTAGCATCCAAAGATGAAGCTTTTGATAGCTTTAAAGATTGGGCTGGTGTAGTGCAGAAAAGGTTGAGCCTGGAACTTGTCAGCATCAGATCTGATCATGGCACAGAATTTGAAAACTCTAAATTTTCTGATTATTGTGCAAAGTACAGCATTGATCATAACTTCTCTGCACCAAGAACTCCACAACAGAATGGAGTAGTTGAAAGGAAGAACAGGTCACTGGAGGATATGGCAAGGATTATGCTGCTGTCAAGTGGTCTTGCAAGAAATTTCTGGGCGGAACCAATAAACACTGCATGTTACTTACTGAACAGATGCTCCATAAGAGCTATTCTTGACAAGACCCCATATGAGCTTCTCAGAGGAAGGAAACCAAACATTGCACACCTGAGACCCTTTGGGTGTAAATGTTTCGTCCACAACAATGGGAAGGAACCACTGGGGAAATTTAATGCGAGAAGTGATGATGCAATATTCCTTGGTTACTCTACTCAAAGCAAAGCATACAAGGTGTTTAACAAAAGAACACAAACAGTGCAGGAAAGTATGCATATGGTATTTGATGAATCCGACGAGGCTGTAGATGAAACTGAAGTAGATGATCAGGCAATTGGCCTTACTCGAGAAGATGGAGCAGCTGACTCTGAAGATCTAGAAGACAAGGAAGAATCAGGTGAGGATTCAACTTCACGAGAACAAGGAGTCAACATGACAGGGGGAACATCAGATGAAGTTGATGACTCAACAAGGCAGGAAGAACCTACCCAAAGAGATGCCGAAGGTTCTTCTCGTCATATTCAACCCAGGCCATGGAAGCACCAACGTTCTCATCCTTTGGAGAATGTACTATCAGAATTGGATACTGGGATCATGACCAGATCGGCCTTGAAGAACTTCTGTGCATTCTTTGCTTTCCTGTCAGCTTTGGAACCAAAGAATGTGAAAGAAGCCCTAGAAGATCCAGATTGGGTTCTAGCCATGCAGGATGAACTTCATCAGGTTGAAAGAAGCAAAGTATGGTACCTGGTTCCTAAGCGAAAGGACATATCAATAATTGGAACAAAATGGGTGTTCAGAAATAAACTGGATGAGCATGGTATAGTGACAAGAAACAAGGCCAGATTAGTAGTTCAAGGACACAGTCAGGAAGAAGGAATTAACTATGAGTAGACTTTTGCACCAGTAGCAAGGATGGAAGCCATTAGAATGTTAATTGCCTTTGCTACATACATGGAGTTCACACTATATTAGATGGATGTCAAGAGTGTATTCTTGAATGGCTACCTAAATGAAGAAATCTATGTAATAACGCCACCAGGTTTTGTGAACAATGAATTTCCTGATCATGTTTACAAACTGGACAAGGCACTCTATGGATTAAAGAAAGCTCCAAGAGCCTGGTATGCAAGACTGTCAGGATTCCTACTGAAGAATGGTTTCTCAAGAGGAAAGATTGATAATAAATTAGTCCTGAGGAAGAAAGGAAAGGATCTATTGGTGGTTCAAGTATATGTTGATGATATTATTTTTGGAGCCACTGATGAGGAGCTATGCAAGGGGTTTGCTGAATTGATGGGAAGTGAATTTGAAATGAGCATGATGGGTGAACTAAATTTCTTTCTAGGACTACAGATAAAACAGACGCCTGAAGAAACCATGATTCATCAGCAAAAATATGTCAAGGAACTTCTAAAGAAATTTGACATGGAAGGAGCAAAACAAATGACTACTCCCATTGCTCCTGGAACCAAGCTGGATATGGATGAACTAGGTCCTTCTACTAATGAGACAAAATATAGAGGAATCATAGGTTCACTCCTCTATCTCACAGCTAGTCGACCTGATATTGTATACAGTGTGGGACTGCATGCCAGATTTTAGTCTAAGCCTAAGGAGTCACATTTGACAGCTGTGAAGAGGATCTTGAGATACTTGAAAGGAACTCAAGATCTATGTCTATGGTACCTAAGGGGTGGTACTTTTGAACTGATTGGTTTTGCTGATGCAGATTATGCAGGTCACTTGGTGGACAGGAAGAGCACTTCAGGAATGGCACATTTTCTGGGTCCTTGCTTAGTCTCTTGGGCAACAAAGAAGCAGAACTCAGTAGCCTTATCCACTGCAGAAGCTGATTATGTAGCAGCTGCATCATGTTGTTCACAATTGCTATGGATCAAACAGCAGTTGGAGGACTTTTGAATTAAATGTGGAGCAGTGCCTATTTTCTATGATAATACAAGTGCAGTAAACATTGCCAAGAACCCAGTCCAACAGAAAAGAACAAAGCATATTGATATTAGACACCATTTTCTTAGAGACAATGTAGAAAAAGGTCTGATTACTATGAATTTATGCAGGACTGAAGATCAGATTGCTGACATATTTACCAAGGCATTGAACAAAGTTCAGTTTGAGAGGAACAGGTTGGAGTTAGGGATGACCAAAATACACGGATGACCCAGCTTTTGTTCCCCAATGATTGGTTAGTTAAGCATTCAGCAAGTTGTTTGTAACTAGTGTTACTACTGTCCAGTCTAATTTTGTACTTTATTAAGTATACTTGTTCAGCTGATTAGCTCCAGATGTGGCCAACGTGATCCCATGAAGAATCTACTGGGTATGTAGAAGGAATCAAAGCAAACATGAGGAGTCATGTCTAGGTACAGTCACACAGCCTTGCATGATAGGAGTCATACCTGAAATTAATTGTCAATTATACGTGTGTTAAGGGAGGCATTCAATGTTCCTATAACTGTCCTAAATTATAGGAACACATTCCTTTTTGAGTTAGACTTCTACTAGACTTTGAATAGACCCCACTATTTAAAAAGGCTTTATTTGGCCAAGTCTAAGTAACCGTCAAACCTGTAACCCTTTCCCGGTTCTCAAAAAGTTCAAAAGGCTGCTATTACTTTTTTTCCATAATTACCTTCTTTTCCCCAGAAAACCTCACATCACCCTTACTCATTCTCTCTTCTTTGGTTGATAGAAACAAAACACATACACCTTCCAATAACTCCTCCCTAATCATCATACTTTCTCTCTCTAAAGATTAAACCAAGAAAACTCCATCGTATGATTTCAAAACCCTAACCAATTTCATCATGTCTCAAGCACAGTCTTCATCAACATCATCTACCAAAATCTCCAAAACTCGCACATCAAAGAAATCTACTTCAAAACCCCCTCCGTCTACTCTTGCAGAGAGATTTGTTGTGGCTAGGACGAAGTTTTTCAAAAAGAGAGAAAAGAAATTAGTCAAAAAGATGATGACCAGATCCCTGTCTTCTACGCCTACAAAACAAATCTCTGCTGAAAGACCGGTTGAGGTAATGCTTGACTCTACTTTATCTACTTCTGCTGTTTTAGAAGTGGTAAAAAGTCCTGGAAAAGTGAGAAACATTGATAAAAGGACTAGATGAATTAGTAGGAAAAGTAGAGCCCTGTGGTACATCTGATAGGGGGAAGGTAGTTGAGGAAAGTACAAAGATTGTTCAGGAGGAACCAAAGTCTAGTATGCATGTGCCCTTAGAAGCTTAGACGGTATTGGTGGTTGAGGTAGTGGGAAAAGAAAAACTGAGAGAAGAGGAGTCTGCTAAATCACAAAAAGAACTTGTTGGTGGACACAGTTCTGGTGTTGTTCTTACTGAGAAAATTCAAGGGTCGTCTGTACTTGAAGGTCCAGTCGTTGGAGGACCTAGTTCTGCTAAGGCGTCACAGGATTTGAGCAAAGAACTTGGTTCTTGCCCAGATCCTACAGAGGCTGATAATGCAGAACTCAAGTGGACAGACTCTGAAGAGGAAGAGGATGAGGAAGTTGTAGAAGAAAAAGGTGAAGGTAAGGAAATTGCAGAGAAAGCTGAAGAAACAAAGAGAAAAAGTGTGAAAAGAAAGTTTAGTGAGGAGGATGAAAGGCTGATAAATGAAGGTGAGGAAGAAGCAGTGGTGTTTGTGAGAGAAAATAGAATGGAGCCCGACAAGAGGAGAAGGTTGTTGAAAGGGGGAATGCGTGTATCCAAAAGCAAATTGGTGGATGAGTCTAGTGAGACACTCAGGAAGAGAAAACTGAGAGTGATGATAAAGTTGTTGCAGAGCCTGTACCGAGAAGAGTAGGGACTAGGTCAGCTCTGAAGCAACAGCTAGTGAATGTTGGAAAGCTAGGAAAGACTGTGAAAAATGTGAGGGACAGAGAACTGGAGAAAAAGAAGGAGAATGAGAGACAGGCTGATGAGGCCAAAGATGAAAGTGATGAAGTGGGCAGTTATGTGGAACCTAGTGACTCTGAGACTGACAGTGAGATAGAAAGCAGGAAAAGGAGAAAGGGTTCGGAGGAAGAGGTTGACAGGGTAGCCTTCTTCGCTAAGCACCAGGTGCTTGCTGGGAGCATTCTGAGTGATGCAAAGGAGCATCACATGAAACCTTTACTCAGAATGGTTGGTGATCAAGGGTGGTTAGGTTTGTTTGGAAACAAAGACAGGATGTTGTTCTCTGATGAGATCAGGGAATTTTATACAAATTGCAGGGTTGTAGCCAGGAGAGTGTTCACAATGGTGAAGGGAGTTGAAATTGAGTTTAGAAAAACTGAGCTGGGGGTGATCCTTGATGTGCCTGCTGAGGGTTATTGCAGGTACATTAAGCTAAAATGGCCAAAGAGGACATATGGGGTGACTCCTCTCAGTGTTGTAAAGAAATTTTCAGGAAAACCAAAACTCAGAAAAGAAAGGAAGGTGGACAAGAAGGAGATGAAACCAGCACATCATCTGCTCTTTGAGATTGTGCATCGGTTCCTACTGCCTAGGGGAGAAAGAAACAGTGAAGCCAGTGCTCTGGACTTGACCTATATGGACTTGCTGGATAGAGGGGTGAGAATCAACTTGCCTGGTCTAATAATCAGACACATAAAAAGGATTGCAGACACTGATCAGAAGCCACATTCATTAGTGCATTCCTACATCCTACAGCAGGTTCTTGAGCACTTTGGGGTTCCTTTGGAAGCAGGGAAAAAGCCCATAATTCATCAGATGTTTGGGCATAATGTGCTGAGAAATTGTGATTTCTTCACAGAGAAGAGAGCTTCCAAGAGACCAGTGCAGGTTAAGCAGGAGCAATCTGAAGACAGTGAGGACATTGGACCAGATGAAGCCATTGCAGAAGTAAATGAACTGGAAGGTCATGTTCTTGAAGTGAACACAGAAAATGATGAGCTTCACAGGAAGCTGAAGTTGAAGGATCAAGAAATTGATCGGTTGAAGATAGATTGCCACAAGTATGAGGCCGAGCTGGTGATGAAGAGGGCCAAAAATACGAAGCACCTTGAGGCACTTATCAAACACTTCAATATTCAGCCCTGAATCTTCGTTCTACCCCCTTGTCCTTCCTCATAATCTACCTTATCCCTTCATGATCTCCCTTGATATGTGATGATGTTTAAGACAATTTGTTTTATGTTATGTACTTCTTAAATGGGGTTGTTATGCTGTCACACCCCTGGATGCTGATTTTAAATTTCTCTTGCTTACTTTTGGATCTGTTCTATGATATTTGGTTCTATTTGGGCCCTTGGCCGTATATCTATGTGTCTAAATTTTTAGCTGACTTGTTGCCTTGTGCTCTAGACTGGATAGTACTAACTGGTTCATGCAGGTATTTGAATCTTTTCGATGATGCCAAAAGGGGGAAGAAGAAACTGTTGGGGTGTTTGTGACCTAGCTCATCTGCTTTAAATTTTTCAATCTGTTATTCATGTTTCTGTGTTTTTGGAAATTTTGTATATTCAGGTTCTTTGGCAACATTTGTTTGTCATCATCAAAAAGGGGGAATCTGTTGAGAAAGAGGTTTTGAAGAATGACAAACGAGAAGGACTCAGAGGTTCCGGAGGAGAACCTGGTCCTTGTATGACTGATCGAAAAGATCTGAGGGTTGCAAATCCCTGCGGAACTAGGAGCAGTGGCTCGTGAACGAGTATGTATCCTAGTCAGACTAAAAGAGGCGGTGCCCAAGCTGTGTCTTCGAAGTGCGAATAAGAGTTGGACTTGAACAAGGAAAGAGTTACAAGGAATCTTGACTTACCATAATTACGAGGTTTCCTTGTGGAACTCAACTAAGGTTTCCTTGTGGAACTCAACTAGGGTTTGCAGCCGAAATCAGTTATTCACAAACAGAGAGTTAAGAGCATACAAAGGCGATCCAGCAACTTTCAACGTGTGATAACTGAGGAAGACAACTGGTGGAGCTAAATTGTTTGAGTCTAGATATTCTGTCTTGGTTCGTGGTTTTGTAAGTTGTCTTGTTCTGAGCAATCCTTGTCTTTACCTATTAGCTTATCGTAGAAGCAATTGTATTAGGTGAATCTTTGAGAGATTACTTTGTCAAGCTAGAGTGTAGCTTTGTTGAGTGATTAGGGTCTAGAGTGTAGCCCCTTGGTTGCAGAGTTTTGTAATCAGAAACTTGCTCTTTGCAGTAGTGGATTGAGTTCAAAATTTCAGAGTGTGGGTCGTGGTTTTTCTCTCTTGAGCAGCGAGTTTTCCACGTAAAATCCTCGTGTTCCTTGTGTCTGGTATTTGTGTGCGTGGTGGTGTTCAATTGCAGAAGTGTCAAGGCAAGAACTAGGTTCTTGACTCTGAAGAATCAAGTTCTTGCAGCAAAAAATCGGTGGACACTATTCAACCCCTCTTCTAGTGTCCTTAGGAGGTGCATAGATTCTAATAGTATTCATATCATACTAAGTGGAACGAGTAATCTGGAAAATGAAGCATGGAAAATGAAGCTGGTAACATACCAGAGATTTAATTACTTTGAAATAATTCTACGCATATAAGTTGAACCTTATAAAAAACAAACACAAAAAGGAACGGAGGATACGGTCCCAAACATCACTCTCTAGCTTTTCATCATATCATTCCTTCCAAAATTCCCACTTCCTCGCAAGCCTATATTTTCCTCCTTTCTTCTTATTTTCTGCATATCTTCCCCCATTCTTTTCAAGCAGGTAAAATCCATGGAGGCAATGGAAGGGGAGGTACATTTGGAGGATAATGACTTGCTAATATTATCCACTAATGATGATGATAAGAAAAAGAGGACAAGAAATAATAGCACTAATGATAAGAAAGGGTCTTATAATAATGGAGGGTCAAGTTCAATGAGGTGTTGTCAAGCTGAGAAGTGCACTGCTGATTTAAGTGATGCCAAGCAGTACCATAAGAGGCATAAGGTCTGTGAATACCATGCAAAGGCTCAAGTCGTCTTCGTCACCGGACTCCGGCAACGCTTTTGTCAACAATGCAGCCGGTTTCACAACTTACTTTTACCTCTTTTCAAGTTTCATTTGTTTCACATTATATTGGTAGTTCCTGTTTATTCTATCATATGCTTGAAATCAACTTATGTGTTTTTTTGATCTTATAATAAAGTGGTTTCATCAAGACTATTTTATTAATCATGATATTAAGGTATTTATTAATCATCAGCGTCGTACTATTTGTTTTAGTTTGCTTGAAAGTCCTCCATGATTCTAATTAACTAAAGGATTTAAGCATATAGACGCTATCACATGTAACTTGCCTTATTTGTTAAGTAACTAGTTTTACTTCTATTATGAGGAGTTACTATTATGAGGAGTTAGTTGCAGTTATCTTTTAGATTACCTATTACTAGTAATGTAATTAAAAAAAAATTACACTGCAAGTGCATTATAGTTAAATTCTTTAAGAGCCTTAGTGGTTGAAAAGTTTAGTTTCTATTAAGGTTTCTTTAATACGATAGCACTTCACTTTTTTTAATGGTAAAAGGTGGTTGTTTTTTATGCTAAAAGTAGCATAAAAAAGTTTGTTTCCAAGGCATCTTACATTAGAAAGATTAGTGGCATTAAGTCGATTGTTTTTCTCCTTTTCCTTAATCGTTTGTTTTATCTTTTGCTTTTGTTTGGTGTGTAATCTCTATCTGTGATTTTTCTTTTTCTTTTTCATTTGTAGTTCTCTTGATTAAGAATTTCTGCTTCATTACCTCAATTAGCATGCCTAATTTTAGTATTTAGAGTGTAAGTATTACGTCGTACCTAAAGAAAACAAGGATGATCGAAAATCCTTAGTTCAATGGAAATTAATGTAAGTTTCCAATAATAGTGAGTTGACTGGTCTCATTACTTCGATGCCAAAATCGTATGGTTGAAAAATGATATTCAAGTGTTTGATATGTTTTGATGCACGAATGTACTATGTACTGTTTAGAGTATCAAATCATATTTTTTTAATAAGTAGGAGTACGTCTACTTATTTGTTGATGCATGTAAGTAAACCCAATCGAGTAAAATATAGCTCCATATTGTTATTCACAAAATTTAAACTCAATTAAAAAATAATCATGTGTAATTAATCATTAGTATTAGGTTTAAGGTCAGATCTGTCCTAGTAATATTGGTGTTAGCCTAACCGAAAAGAAAAGAGGAAAATCGAATCAAATCAAATTAATTTTGATTTGGATTGGTTTGCAATTTTTCAAAACCAAAAATCAAAAACCAAATAAAAACCTAATGCACACCCTACTGTTAGGACAATCTTTCACATATGAGTTGAAATCTCATTCGTGATTGCTTTCTCCTCATGTTTTATTATGCTGACATGATACGCTTGGGTTGAGCTTCTTAATTCTGTTCGACAAACTCTCGCTTGTTTGGACCTCTCTGCCCTAAAGAACATACTACACATTTATCTTTGCATAATTAAGGTCATATGGGACGAGGGTACATGTGGTCCGGATTCTCTCACTCTGTAAGTGGCTTAACCTTGATACATCATGGACTCAACAGTAGACAAATTTAAATCAACTTTTTTCTTTTTCATTTTCTTTCATACAAAATTTTTTACTCTTTTTACAGCATTTTCAATAGATAGTAATGCTTTCGATTCGATCCTCCAAATCATTATTAGCTTAATCAGAATATTTGCTTCTTAAATAAAAGTGAGGTATAATGTATAGTTTAACTTCTGTCCACTGCCAGTTTATAATTTTTGACAACATGGAGTTAACTAAGTGACATACAACAATAACCATATACAATAAGCCTAATTTGGTAAACTAGACAGTAATGTAAATTACGTTCATTATATTTTCATTATATTTTATGTAAATTAAATCTATTCATAGTTAAAACTTCTCTAATTAATAACCTTTGTGACACATGTAGATTTCACGAGCTGGGGGAGTTTGATGAATCCAAAAGGAGTTGCCGGAGGCGCTTGGCTGGGCACAACGAAAGGCGAAGGAAGAGTTCATCATCGACGACAGAAAATAACCAGCCTCCAAGAAAATAATGCAGCTTGTTACAAACACTTCCAGATCGGATGAAAAAGTAGATGAAGTAAAAAAGGATCTAAGCCCAATATGCATACTTGCTCTCTCTCTTCTGTCATTCACTCATTACTTATCACTTTCTAAAATAATCACCAATCCACTGTTCCTGACTTTTTTACAATCATAATAGTTTGAAGCCTCCAAGATCGTGCATGGTGTAGTTTTGCACCACTTTATCAATAAATAATGATACATCCATATGTGGATATTGTTGTAATCCCCAGTATTACTATTGCTGATGATCTATATGAGTAACTCTTGATGGTGAGTATAGTATATGTTCATTTCGCGGTGAAGACTCATATTTCGTGGAGCGAAGTAAATGTTAGTACCACTTTATCAATAATCTTACATATGCCACATGCAGTACTTGCCACTGTTCTTTGACATTTTTAGCCGTAATCTTGTTATATGCACTTGCTTCTTTAGAAGACTTAACACTGTTACTTTTCTCTGCATTTTTTAACATTTCAATGATGAATGTATCCTCATGAATTGTGTCATCTTGGGTCCAAATTTTGTTGGTCAATAACCTCCTTTCACTCGCTATTTATATTAGGAGTATAAATTGTAGTGATGTTGCTCTTGGTAAACACACAAAAGAATGAGGTAGAATGTATTTAAGATCTCAAATCTGAAGAGGTATCCAAATAAGACGCCATTGCCTTTCTTGTAGAGAAAAAGCAGAAGAAAGGTAGTGTTGGGGACCTTTTACTAGCCGAATATCATAAATAAAGAGTTGGAAGATTCTATCGAAGAAGAGGAAGCTTTGAAAGGAAAGATGAAAGTTGGAAGGAGAGCTTTGTTATGCTAGAAAGAGATTTATTGAGTTTGCTTGGTTACAAATATCCTATTTATACTTCTCAAGGGATGATTCAAGATCTTCTTTTAGATACATCTATAAAAAAAAAATTTAGTTAAGCCGCTTTCTTCCAAGTTTTCAGAATATCTAGAATACATCTAGATTTTTTTTTTTCTCTGGAATATCTTGAATATGCTTTCAAGATACTATACTAGGCTATTCTAGAATTTTCTTCAACATAAGTATCTAAGATCTTATACTACACTATTCTAGAACCTCTTCCAAACAATCAACTTTACTATTTTCCACACCCCTCTTAAAGTGATTTTTTTGGAAACTACTCCAAGCTTGTCACAGAAAAACTCGAACAAAGCCTTCGAAAGTGACTTAGTGAAGATATCAGCAATATTCTCCTGACTCCGCACTTCCAACATATCAATAGTACCATCAAGAACTTTTTCTCAAAGATGTTCTGCCTCAATGTGCTTTGATAAAGAAACCGAGTCACGATATCGTATATCCACTTAATATCAAATCATTCTTTTTTTTTAAGAATAGGCCCATATCTGGATTGAGTTGATATACTTAAGAATCCTCTTTACAGCTTCCCAATGAGGCTTTCTTGGTAACTGCATAAATCTGCTGACATACCCAATAGAGAAAGCAATGCCTAGCCTTGTAATAATAAAAACTAGGAGACTATCAAGAAGAGCTCGAAAAGGCCTGGATCTGCAAGAAGTAAGCCTTCTTTTAGCCTTGTGTTTATCTCTAGATGAGTAGAGCATTTTTTGTTCTGTTTCATCCCAAATCTATCAATTAGTTTTTTGGAATATCCTTCTTGGGTGACAAAAATCTCTTTAGTAGTGTTTGTCACCTCTAAGCCAAGAAAATGGTGTAGCTCTCCCAACTTCTTGATGTAAGATATTATGGCAAGCTCATCCTGAAGCCTTTCAACTTCATCTTCATTGTGTCCTTTTATTATCATATCATCCACATACAACAGAAAAACTATATATATATATATATATATATATATATATATATATATATATTACTTTGGTAAAAATCATTGAAATAAGTTATTGAGTCTTATTACATGAGCTCCTTCGTTTAAGTGTTTCTTATTACTATACTGTATACATATGTGTGTTCAAACCTTGCGTGCATTATTTTCCAAAACAAGAAAAGAGAAATGTTTGCTACCTTGCTTTCCCTTTTGGTAAAACAAGTCTTTACTTATAGTTTATATATATATATCTACTATTCTCTTTTAAAAACGACCCCACAATAATAGTCGTACGGTATTAGTATTTGACAAAAAATGTCAAAATACCATCCAAAATAGCTGACAACCCTTAAACATAACAATTCTCCATTGCCCCTACGTTTTGGAATTGTTGTGTGTTTTGGGAACTAAAATTACAGTTTTTTTACTGTTTCCATGACTGACCAGATTTGATCTTTGCAGAAATGACTTGAGATTGAGTCATTATTGTCATTTTAGCTTCCTTGAGAGATAAAGCCAGAAATTGAGGTTAAAATGGCGATTAGGCAGTAGCCTTGGGCCGTTTGTGCAAATCTTTAAGTGTTAGAAATTGGACTGATTTGCAGAAATATGTTACGGGAAAAAATGGGTTGCCTTTTGCCCGCGCTAACAGATGTTTTGCAAAAATTACCTCGTTAAGGTTTGATGAAAAAAATCCGGACGAAAATACCTCTGTCAAGTTTTTAGGTCGGGGACAAGACTTGCCTTTATATCTCTCCGCTTTTAAACACTTATCCCTTCAAGTGTTGGCAAAAGGCAATACATGCAACACTTGATCGTAAGTCTTGGCGAAGGCCAAGACTTGCCTTTGACCCCTCTCTATTTGCCAACACTTACCCTTAAAGTGTTGGCAAAAGGCAACACTTGCCGCACTTGGTCGTAAGTCTTGGCAATTGCCAAAACTTGCCCCTTCCAGTCTTTCCCTGCATTCTTGCCATATAACTTGAAGTATTGGCAAAACAGTACTTGCCTTTGAAGTTTCGGCAATTGCCAAGACTTGCAAGATTTTTGCCTTGAAGTCTTGGCTCCGGATGAAAAAGGGTATTTTGCTAAAATATTTCTTAGTGCGGGCATTTTTGTAAAACCACTCCTTATGGAGGGCACGCGGTGAAATTCTTTGTAGAAATTGTGCTTCGTAACAGGGGGGATTTGCAAAAATATGACACGGGAAGCAATGGTTTGCCTTTTTGCCCGCGCTAAGAGATGGTTTGCAAAAATGCTCCCGTTAAAATTTAGTGAAAAAAATCCGGGGCCAAGGCTTCTCGTTATATTTTTCCGCTTTTCAACACTTATCCCTTCAAGTATTGGCAATAGGCAATACTTGCCGCACTTGGCCGTAAGTCTTGGCAATTCCCAAGACTTGCCATTGACCCCTGCTCGATTTTCCAGCACTTGCACGACAAGTATTGGCAATAGGCAACACTTGCTGCACTGCGTCGTAAGTCTTGGCAATTGTCGAGACTTGCCCCTTCCAGTTTTCCCTTCATTCTCGCCATATAACTTGAAGTATTGGCAAAACAGCACTTGCCCTTGAAGTATTGCCAATTGCCAAGACTTACAAATTTTTTGCCTTGAAGTCTTGGCTTGCGGACTAAATAAGGGCATTTTGCTAAAACATTCCTTAGCGCGGGTAATTTTGTAAAACCACTCCTTATGGAGGGCATGCGGTGAAATTTTTTGTTGTAACAGTAAGTTGAACATTTAATGCTCAAACTGCGTAAAATGTCCTAATTAGATTATATCTTGATATTTTGGCTTGACTTTTGTGGGATTGAATTCTTTAAGTTAGAATTGTATCATTAGCTCATAATTTAGCTCGTACTTTATATTTTGACCCTATTGGAGACTAGTCGGATTCTTTGCATATCTCAACTTATTAGTTTATATTTTAGCCTATAATCCGTCAAAAAATATACATCCAGTCGAGAACCACCTTTCGTGGGACTCGAAAAATGCCTAGTACCTTCTTCTCGAGTCATAAGAACTTTTTACCCTTTAGAATCTCTTAGCGGAGACCTACCGGGAGTTAGTTTGGCAACTTAAACAAAAAGTAGGTGCTCTAATACACCTAGTTAAAAAAAAAATATTATGTGGCGACTCCAAAACCAACTCCTAACAGGCCACCCATGTCAAACCCAACCTTCAAACTCAACTAGGGTCGAAAACGGGGTGTGACAGCATGGCGACTACGCTGGGGATACTTGAAAAGTCCTAACCATAACATATTTGTTCTTATTGGGATTATTTTACTTGCTATTCTATTTAATTTTGTTTTTTCTTTGTTAATTATTATTATCATCTCATACTAACATATTTTCTTTGTTTTGGCTTATTTTTATTCCTTTTTGTCATTATATTGTTTATTTTCAAAATTTTGTTTTGTATTGTTTTAATTGTATATTGTCTATTTGACATTTCACTGATCTCGTCCACCACTCCTGCCGCCTTTCACTCTCTTAGAGCCCATGGGAGGGGATAGTTACGAGGAACCCGCGGCTGTATCTTTTCCCTCAAAAAATAACACCTAAGGGAAGGTCTTGCAAAGTTTTCTATCTAACGGTCTTGTTGGCGGTTTGCAAGCTTTCAACTTTCAAGTTGTCTGCTTGGAAGGCCGGTGTAGATATACCCAAAATCTTAAAGGAGGCTCTACTAAGTTTAACGCATCATGCCATTATTAGGAAATTACGACTTCGGCTTATGCCTAAGTCTTTAGTTCACCATGTCTGAACAAACTCAAACGGGTTACTAACCCCAAGGCACGCTTGGATGTGACTATGTGTGCATTATTTTTAAAATTAAATGTACCAAGTGTACACCATTTGTTCTATAAAAAAGGAGGGTTGCATCTAATGGTAGCAGTTAATTTTCTTTTTTGCAGAGTGTCGTGGGTCACAAAGGGTACCTTCGATTTGACATAGTTTTTGACATTCCAAGAGAAATAATATCATGGTGGAGAAACTTGGGAGAGTCTGGCCAATTTGAATTAAGCAAACTTTGGGTTATTTGCCTTTGTTGATGAACGTGGAACCTAATAGGTTCATTATTGAAGTCGCTACCTATTTATGGGACACTGATAGAAATGTCTTTAGGTTTAGGGAGTTTGAAATGATACCATTGTTGAAAGAAATTAAAGGTTTCATCAAAGACCCAAGGTTTTGACGGAAGGATCTCAAGTGGGAAGTTGCTATTGTTATTATGCCCCAACAACCTACTGAAATAGAGTTCCGAGAAGCATTTGGGTTGCAAGCAAATGAGTGTCTGAATTTTTGCAAAGGTCAAAGTTTACTTGCATATACTTGTGCGAGAGTTTTGGTTATGAATGAGGTTTTGTAAAATATAAGAGCGAATTTTCATCATATCATGATTGGAAAAGTAAAAGGATTCTGCCGTTGCGGTAGCATTTTTGGGTGTTGTTGTGTTCCCGTAAGGAGCGCACTATGAGATTAACAATAAATTGGTTCATTTCACACATGCCTTGTTTTGCGGTATCAAGGGTAAAAAGTCCACCATGGTTCTTACGGTCTTACCAGAGATTCTTAGGGCTTTGGGAAAATGTAGAAACGGAGCTCAACATTTCGAGGGTTGCAACTTGTTATTACAAGTGAGGTTGACAGAACACCTTCAAAAGAAGTCTACGTGGTCTCTAGCCTTATGTGCCTATTAGAGCCTTAAGGCAAGCAGGAAGAAGGCAAGACATACCATGATAGGAGACATGGCTCGATTTCAAGTCGACTGTAAAGAAGATAACATTTTATTTGTGCTAGAAATCTGCAAGATATGGAAAGAAAAAGATTTGCCAAAGAAAGTACAATTGAACCAGACATATATCGTGCATGCTATGGAGTTGGCTACTTAGAGTGGTTGTGTACAAATATGAAAAACGCTCATATGCCTAAACCAGATGTGCTAGGATCAGTTAAAGACAAAGAAGCTGAAAACTAGTACAAAATGAATGGTTGACAAAGAAGTTGAAGATATCTGAGAAGCTAAGGAAAGGAGAATGAAAGAGGCACATACATGAGGTGAAAAACTTATCATGATACCATCAACGAGATTGGTTTCAAAGAAAAGTATACAGAAAGTTACAATCAATGAGACCGTGTTCGAAGATTGTTGGCCATGGATTAATTTATCGTTGCACAACTAGACATTGGAAAAAAACAAAAGAGCTTGAGAGCGTCTGATGGTGCAGAACTGAAAATGCCAGAAGAACCAGAGCTTTAGGATAGATTTGCTATTTTGTGTTTTTTTTCATCGTGTAATCAAACTTAGTTAATCTGTAAAAGTATTACAATTTTATTTTTGGGGTTGTCAGTTGACAACAAATGATTGGCACTTGCACGTTTAATTTTAAAATCATCCAAACTTAGAAAAGGCCAGACGCCCTTGGCACGTCAACGTCTATTAGTAAACCTTGTCCAAACATCAAAAGGGATTACAACCTGAAATAACAAATTTTGTATTATTATATGCATCGATTTTTGAAAGTGTTTGCGCCAAATGTTTATTGCTTGCTTAAGTTTAATCGAAATGTTAGGAATATTTTTGATCTTTTGTTATATCTCAAACATTGTTGCAAAAGACTCGCTTCAGTTTGACTTAGTTGCCAAAGTTCCCTATTTGCTCAAGCTCTAGTAGGAAGATTTGACTGAACCAAGCGAGCATCGAGTTTGGGTGATACTAGGATATTTGGTGTCTCTCGTGTGATACAAGGCAGTGCCCAGTCTGGTAAAAGCAGCTACTCACTTTTGGGGCTATGAGAGATCCATTTTTCATTTCAACAGTGTCGATTAGGCACCAATACTGGAAGAGGTTGGGGGTTTTTCTAGATTGGCATCTGGATTAGCGACAATGATAAATCCGTGAAAAATAGAATTCGAGGAATTCTTTGATTTCCTGCAAGTTCAACTTGCACCATACTACGAAGCAATCGGAGATGCAAAGGTTACTTTGGAAGTCCTATACTCCAGGTTCGGAGACACACCCATCAGATATGAATATCAAAGACATTCAGATGTTAAAGACTAGGGTTGGACTGAGTCATTTGCTTTCACCATCTCTTTCTGAGGGGCCATAATATTCCTCGAAAAGAGAGGGAAAATTTACACAAGGATGGACTATGTGGCGGAGAAGTTGCGTAGAGGCATCTACAAGCACGAGATTGGATTAGTTCCAATGATAGTGGGAGATATTTACCGAGCTTTGACCAAGTACAAGAAGGGAGCGGATTAGTTTGAGGGGTGTAGTCTCTTATTGCAAATATGGCTAATCGAACATCTCCAAAAGTTTGAGATAGGCCCATATACACCCTACCTAAGAGACCCGATGGCACTAAAACACTTATTACCCATATGGCTAACACAGTGCAATGGGAGAAGCCTTCAAATATGAGTGGTTGGTGTGACGAGCTAAACCAATTGCAAGAGAATAAGGTACAATGGGCGATAGAATACTACGCCTGCTTTACGATCTCCATACAACGCGATCACGCTACTTTTGAAACACTGATCGGGTTCTGGGGAACTCATCACTACATCCCACTAAGGATTCTTAGGCAGGTAGGCATGATACAAGGAACTCCCAGACTAGAGGAAGGGCGGAGTTTTAATGTAGAAATGGATGACATAGATATCTCTACGATGGAAACAATACTAGGGATATTGGAGAGAAGGACAATAAGATAATTCTGTTTTAACTGAGACAACAAAGTTGAACTTGATGCTGCTTTGGCCTATCCTAAATGGCTAAAGGAAGATAAGGATAAGTTTCGATCGATCATACCCACACTCAAGAGGAGACCTGAAACAACCAATTTCGACGAAAAATATAAATACGAGTAAAAGAAGGGGGAATTGAAAGCAACTCAAAATCGAGAAATGAGAAGACAGTACAAAGGCAAGCTCAAAGAGAAGGAAATCGGGTTTTGGATGGATAAGAAAATAGAACTCAGGCATGCTTCATGAAAGTGTAGAAACCTTTAGAATGGATGGGCCGCTCATTTCAAGTCCGTGGCACCAGAAGTCAAAGAAGAGTTGGGAATGTAAATTCTGACCTCTTTTGCAATGTATTTGAAATACATGGAAAACAGAGAAGATGTTGATGAAGCAGGTACAAGCCCTTTCGAGGAATCTGAAGAAGGTAAATTAATAGAAAAGGAAGATGAAGAAGACAAACATGTGAAGACCCTAGAGGAAGAAGAAGATAACAAAGAAGACGTTTGATGAATTAGCACGCCTCTGCTTGGCCATAGTTTGAATCTTAGTCGAGTCGTTTTCTTTTTTCTTTTTGAAAATCAGTGGATGTAATAAAGCCAAGTAGTTTTAAATCAATGAGATTTCTTAACTTTTAGTTATTTTGATTATTCTCGAGCAAACAACATGATACATTTGGCACAAATATTATCTTAAATCAGCGTTAGGCCTACCTGGGGCTTAAAAGAGGATCCATGTATAACAAGACGCGATTACATGATATTGACTTGTTTTCCAAATATTCTAATGCTTTACTAATCCTTTTCTTTGTTTGTGTTGTTACGATTTTTTTACTCTCACTCCCCAAGGTTGATTTGTGCATTCTGGCCGAGCGGCAATACCCTTTGAGATTTAAAGGATCAGTTACAATGCTTCCCCCTCTACCCACAAGGATGAGTGGTTAAGTTCGAAAAGGTTGCCCCAGTTCACGGTAATTCCACCAACTCCATCATCAGAGGAACTCCTGGTAAACAACGCTTGGTTGCATATGAGGAATATGCAAAATTTAAGCAAAGACTGTTTGAGTTGGATAATAAGGTCCCTCATGTCTATGCTGATGCACCCACTGACCAAAAAAAAACTGCACGCCCTCACGACAACGACCTCATACTTCTCGAAAACAACCCTCCGTACCCTGCCTACACAGCACCACAGAAAGCACCACGAAGCAACTCTCACCATATCACCACTACCTAATTCCCTCCTTTTACCACTGAAACCAAACCCATCTCTTCACCTGCCAAAGAACACGACCTCTATGCATGGACAGGGGAAGAGACGGATGACGCAAAAGAGCAGGTTAAATGGCTGGTTAAGAAGATTAAACAATTCCAGGTGACTAATGAGACTAGAGGACTGGCTTATGAAGACCTATGCCTCTACCATAACTTGAAACAGCTTGATGGGTATAAGACACCAAAGTTCATTTTGTTCGACGGTAGTGGCGACCCCAGGGCTCACCTAAGGTCATACTGTGATACGCTGATCGGGATAGGACACGACAAAAAGATAAGGATGGAGTTGTTCAACCGCAGTCTGACAGGAGATGCTCTGACATGGTATTCCTAGCAGCAGCTCAAGAGGTGGACCAACTGGGAGGCCATGGTTGGCGATTATGTGGATAGCTTTGGGCATAACACTAATGCGAGATCGATTTTATCTACAAAAGCAAAATAAGAAGCCCACTGAGACTTTCAGAGAATATACAACTAGATGGAGGGCCAATGCTGCCATAGTCCAACCACCCATGGACGACACTGAGATAGTAGCTACTTTCATCCCCATATAAAAGGATGTTTACTTCGACAAAATATTGTACATGCAAGACAAGAAGTTTGATAATCTGATAAAGATTGGAGATATTGTCGAAGATGGCTTAAAAACTGAGGAGATTGTCAGTATGGATGCATTGCAGGCAACCAACAAGGCTCTGTAGACAGGAAACACTGGCATTGCCAAGAAGAAGAAGGAGAAGGTCTCCTTCGTCACCACTTTCCTTGATCACAACCCTACCTATAATCACCACTACCAAAAACCGCTCTAACCTTACCCATATGCTCCGTCACCACCTACCTACCCTGTATATAACACAAAACACACTTTTCATAGCCCATCTCTACAACGCCAATCCACAGAATCCAATACCAAACTACAGAAAAACCAATACCTACCCTCATAGACCTCGTCTAGACAACCACCAAAAGCCTAGAAGAACCTAAACAGCTCTAGCTGAATCCTAAACCCAGCTCTTCGAAAGACTCAAACCACTAGGACATATTGATCTGATACCCTTCAGAATGCTTGAAAATCCCTCGTTATTCTTTGACCATTCTAAAACGTGTGCTTATCACTATTGAAGGCCAGGGCACGACACGAAAAAATATTTTGCCTTAAGAAACAAGATACATGATCTGATCAACCAGAAGGTGATACATTTTAAGGCTCCTAATGTGCACAATAATTCTCTGTGGGATCATAAGGATAACAGGGTAAACCTGATCGAATTTGAAGCCAACTACAATCTAGAAGGAACCATTGGTAAAGCAAAGGAAGCCACACCAGCATCCGCCTCTGTTGCACAGGCTGCTGAAGCACATGTTCTTATTGAAGTGGAAGTAGCTTCCCAGTTCTACGTGGACATGGTTCTACTCTCTAATGATAAAGCGGTACCCTAGGGAATATACACTCTCGAGAATATTGCTCATAGTAAAAAGCAGACCAGGAAAAGTGTCAGTGAAGAGGAATCTGATGAATTATAGAAGAAGGTGCAGGCAAATAGTTATTTTGCGGTTGAGCAATTGGGCAAGACTCCAACTCAAATCTCTATACTTTGTCTGCTGGTGTAAGTTACAAAAAGGCATTGATGAAGGTGTTGGATGAGGCACATGTGCCGGTGGACACCACTGATGAGAATTTAGCTAGCATGGTTAGGCAAGTTCTGGAGTCCAGTTGAATTACCTTCCATGAAGATGAGTTACCGCCAGAGGGGCTCGGGCATAACAAGGCTTTGCACATCACTATTAAGTGCAAAGAATGGTTCATAGGAAGAGTGTTGATTAACAGAGGCTCCGGGTTGAACATCTGCCCATTCATCACTTTGAAGAGAATGATGTTGAGAATTGGTTTTGAAGAATGACAAACAAGAAGGACTCAGTGGTTTCGGAGAAGTACCTAGTCCTTGCATAGAAGGGCACGACTTGTCGAAAAGATCTGAGGGTTGTAAATTCCTGCGGAACTAGGAATAGTGGCGTGTGAATGAATATGCATCCAAGTCAGACTAAAAGAGGCGGTGCCCAGGCTGTGTCTTCGAAGTACGAATGGGAGTTGGACTTCAACAAGGAAAAGAGTTACAAGGAATCTTGTCTTTACAAGGATTCCTTGTGGGACTCAACTAGGGTTGCAAAGACCATATAAATACAAGTAGTTGATACAGCCGAAACTAGTTATTCAAAAATAGAGAGTTGAGAGCATACAAAGGCGATCAAGCAACTTTCAAACGTGAGATAACTGAAGAAGAAAACTGGTGGACTTGAAGTGGTTGCCTAGATATTCTGTCTAGCTTCTTTGCTTTGTAAGTTGTCTTATTTTGAGCGATCATTATTTTTACCTATTAGCTTATCGTAGAAGCATATGTATTAGGTGAACTTTTGAGAGATTACTTTTTAAAGCTAGAGTTTAGCTTTGTTTAGTGATTAGGGTCTAGAGTGTAGCCCCTTGGTTACAGAGTCTTGTAATCAGAAACATGCTCTTTGCGTTAGTGGATTGAGTTGTAAAATTCCTGAGTGTGGGTTGTGGTTTTTCTCCCTTGAGCAAGGAGTTTTCCACGTGAAATCCTCGTGTTCCTTGTGTTTATGATTGGCGTGTGTTGTGGTGTTCAATCAGCAAAACTGTAAAGGCAAGAACAGGGATTTTGACTCAGGAGAATCGATTTCTTGAAATGAAAATCGGTGGACACCATTTAACCTCCCCTCCTTCTAGTGTCCTTAGGAGGTGCATAGACTATAATAAGTGGTATCAGAACGGGTCTTCTCGTGCTAGGTTAACACCTTGAGAAGGATCAGAATTATGAGTGTACCACCTACCATCACTGAAGGACAGTCAGTTTAGAGGCCCCCACAGTTCAATGGGCAGTACTATGCTTGGTGGAAGAACAGGATGGAAAATTACATATGTGTTGAGGACTACCAGCTATGGCTTATAGTATCAGAAGGGAATTTGATTCCTACTAAAATAGTTGGTGAGGGAGCTGCTGCCAAACAAGAACCTAAGTTGAAAGAAGAGTTCAATGAGACAGACTATAAGATGATTGAAAAGAATCACAAAGCCAAACGTTTGGTAATTTATGGTCTCTGTCCTGAGGAGTTTAACAGAGTATCATCGTACAAGACTGTCAAGGAAATCTGGGATGCCTTGCAGGTTACGCATGAAGGAACCACTGAAGTGAAGGACTCCAAGAGAAGAATGCTGGAGAGGCAATTCGACCTGTTCTCTATAGGAGAGAAGGAATCAATCCAGGATATGATGACCAGACTGACCATTATTACTAATGAGATGAGATCCCTGGATATGGAATTGCCAGAAGTAGAGATAGTGGATAAGATTCTGAATGTGCTGCCTGAGGCTTGGGAACCCAAGATGACTGCTATCATTGAGTCTAAACCTCTAAGATCCATTAAACTTGAAGAACTGGTTGGCAGCCTGAAAAATCATGAGATGATGAAAGATTCTAAAACTAAACCAGCTCTCAAGAAGGACAAGACCCTTGCACTTGAAGCAACGGATGAAGCTGATGATTATGTTGATCTGCAATCAGTTGAAGCAGCTATGGTTAGTGCCCTGAGACAGAAGCGTAACTTGGGAAGGTTTAAAGGCTTTAAAAGAAGTGGCAAGGAAAACTCTAGAAGGAAGAACATAGTCGACAGTCCTGACTACTCAGGATGCTTTACGTGCTTCAAGAAGGATCATGCGGTTATGGATTGTCCTATGTGGGAAGCAGAATGGATGAAAAACAGAGCGACTAAGGAAAAGGAAAAGGAGGCGTCAAAAGAGAATGACAAAGATAAGAAGAAGGCAAGACGACGTCCAAACTTCAGAGTAGAAAGCTTTCTATGCTACATGGGGACCAACTGACAGTGAATCTGATCATGAAAAAGAATCTGGAGATGAATCACCACTAGCACTGATGGGATTAACAGACATCAGTTCTGATGAGGAAGACCCTCGGGAGTTCAGAGGTGGAAGAGATCCTTCAAAGCCACCTGTGTTCAACGGGACTAACTACAAGTGCTGGAAGAAACAGATGAAAAACTTCCTTCAAGCAACAGATTACAGTCTCTGGTTGATTTTGAAAAGAGGACCTCACGTGCCTGTAAAGAGAACAGCGAACGGAGTTCTGGTGCCAAAGAAGGTAGAAGAACTAGATCCTCAAGATCTAGACTGGCTACAAGCAAATTCCAAAGCTGAATTGTACTTGAGAAGAGGGCTGACTAATGACGTGTATGCAAGGATACTTGATTACAAGTCTGCTAAGGAAGTATGGGAAAAGCTGAAGGAGTTGTACACAGGTGACGACCAAAAGAAGGACTCTGCCCTTATGGCAACTGATGGAGCTGAAACTGCTCATTCAGCAGAGCTATGTCTATCTAATCTTAAGGAAAATCTACACACATACTCTACTGAAAATTTGATTCTAATCACAGCCACTTTGATTGAGGGTTATGAAAAAGATAAATTAACTGAAGAGTTAAGTGATATGAGAACCAAGCACAAGAATCTTCAATAACAAAACATTGAACTGGAAGAAATCAATGCCATCTTAAAAGGGCAGACCCTTGTGTCAAACTCTAAGATCACTGAACTGGAATTGGAACTTAATCAGTTAAAAGAGAGTGTAGATGGTAAGCAAGTAATAAGTGAAGTTCAAACCTTTCTTGAAAAGGAACTTAAAAGAACAAATGAGATTCTGTATCAGCAAACTGAAAAGAACAGGATTTTAAATCAAGAGGTTGAAAAATCTGAATTTAAGCTTACCAGATTAACAAAATAGAATAAATCGTCTAAGGCAATGAACTAGGTTCTTGAAAATCAAAATAAGGGAAAACAAGGACTAGGATTCAAGAAACCATTGCCTCCATATAATCCTAAGAGCAAGTATGTGGGATTGCCCTGCAACATGTTGTGTACCTTTTGTGGTGAAACTGGACACTACAAACAAAGGTGCATGAATGCAAGCAAGGAAAAGGCTAAAAATAAAAGAAGTGTGCTACCTAAATGGGCTAAACAGGATTTGATTTATCCATTTTCTCATAAGAAGGGACGCAAGCTTGTCTGGGTTCCTAAAGCTAACCCTTAATCTGTTTTGCAGGCTGGAGTGAGGGAGAACAACCCAAGCTGGATTCTTGATAGCGGTTGTTCAAGGCACATGATAAGAAACAGAAGAAACTTTCTCTCACTCGCAGCATTTCAAGGAGGCAGTGTAGCCTTTGGAGGAGGAAAAAGTGGTCAAATCATAGGAATTGGAAAAATTGGGAGAACTCTGGATCACGCAATTGAAAACGTATACTGTGTCGATGGTCTCAGACATAACCTGCTGAGTATCTCTCCATTATGTGACAAAGGAAATGAAGTGAGTTTCTCTTCTGTAGGATGTACTATGACGAATCTACAGAGGTGAGAAATTGTTATGGAAGGAAAAAGGGTGAACAATGTGTACAAAGCATCACTAAAATCACTGCCTGAAAACAACTTAACTTGCTTGAATGTGCAAGAAAGTGATTCTCAGCTGTGGCACAAAAGAATGGGTCATGCAAGTCTCTCACAACTGAATAAGCTTGTATCTAAGGAGCTGGTTCGTGGATTGCCTAGCAAGAGATTTGAAAACATAAAAATGTGTGATGCTTGTGTAAGGGGGAAGCATGTGAAATCATCCTTTAAATCAAAGAAAGTGGTATGTACATCAAAACCACTGGAATTGTTGCATATGGATCTGTGTGGATCTATGAGAGTCAGGAGCAGAGGATGAAAGAGGTTTGTGTTCGTAATTGTTGATGACTACTCTAGGTACACATGGACCTTGTTCTTGGCATCTAAAGATGAAGCCTTTGGCAGCTTCAAAGACTGGGCTGGTGTGGTGCAGAAAAGGTTAAGCCTAGAACTTATCAGTATTAGATCTGATCATGGAACGGAGTTTGAAAACTCAAAATTCTCTGAGTATTGTGCAAAATACAGCATTGATCATAATTTCTCTGCACCAAGAACTCCACAGCAAAATGGAGTGGTTGAAAGGAAGAACAGGTCTTTGGAGGATATGGCAAGGACAATTCTGTTGTCAAGTGGGCTTGCAAGAAACTTTTGGGCTAAAGCAATAAAAACTGCATGCTATTTGCTGAACAGATGCTCCATCAGAGCTATTCTTGACAAGACCCTATATGAGCTACTCAGAGGAAGAAAACTGAATATTGCACATTTGAGACTCTTTGGTTGTAAATGCTTTGTCCACAACAACGGAAAGGAACCATTGAGGAAATTTGATGCTAGAAGTGATGAGGCAATATTTCTTGGTTACTCTACTCAAAGAAAAGCATACAAAGTGTTTAATTGAAGAACACAAACAGTAGAGAAAAGTATGTATGTGGTATTTGATGAATCAAGCGATTGGCCTCAATCGAGAAGATGGTGCAGCTGACTTTGAAGATTCAGAAGACAAAGAAACATAGGTGAGAATTCAACTTCACGAGAACAAGGAGTCAATATGACAGGGGGAACACCAGATGAAGTCGATGATCCAGCAAGTCAGGAGGGACCTACCCAGAGTGATGCTGAAGGTTCTTCTCGTCATATTCAACCCAGGCCATGGAAACACCAAAGTTCTCACCCCTTGGAGAATGTCTTATCAGAACTGAACACTGGAATCATGACCAGGTCAGCCTTGAAGAACTTCTGTACATTCTTTGCATTCCTTTCATCTCTGGAACCAAAGAATGTAAAAGAAGCCCAAGAAGATCCCGATTGGATTGTGGCCGTGCAGGATGAACTTCATCAGTTTGAGAGAAGCAAAGTGTGGCACCTGGTTCCTAAGCCGAAGGACAGATCAATAATTAGAACCAAATGGGTGTTCAGAAACAAACTGGATGAGCATGGTATAGTGACAAGGAACAAGGCAAGATTAGTAGTTCAAGGATACAGTCAGGAAGAAGGAATCGACAATGATGAAACTTTTGCACCAGTGGCAAGAATGGAGGTAATTAGAATGCTGATTGCTTTTGCTACATACATAGAGTTCACACTATATCAGATGGATGTGAAGAGTGCCTTCCTGAATGGCTACCTAAATGAAGAGGTCTAAGTAATACAGCCACCAGGCTTCGTCAACAATGAATTTCCTGATTGTGTTTACAAACTTGACAAGGCACTCTATGGATTAAAGCAAGCTCCTAGAGCCTGGTATGAAAGACTTTCAGGATTTCTACTAAAGAATGGTTTCTCAAGAGGAAAGATTGACAACACATTATTCCTGAAGAAGAAAGGAAAGGATCTATTGGTGGTTCAAGTATATGTTGATGATATTATTTCTGGAGCCACAGATGAGGAGCTATGCAAGGGGTTTGCTGATCCGATGGGAAGTGAATTTGAAATGAGCATGATGGGTGAACTAAATTTCTTCCTAGGACTGCAGATAAAGCAGATGCCTGAAGGGACCATGATTCATCAGCAAAAGTATGTTAGGGAACTTCTGAAGAAATTTGACATGGAAGGAGCAAAAGAAATGACTACGCCTATTGCTCCTGGAACCAAGCTGGATATGGATGAACTACGTCCTTCGACTAATGAGATAAAATATAGAGGAATCATAGGTTCACTTCTCTATCTCACAGCTAGTCGACCTGATATTGTATACAGTGTAGGACTGTGTGCTAGATTTCAGTCCAAGCCTACGGAGTCACATTTGACAGCTGTGAAGAGGATCTTGAGATACTTGAAAGGAACTCAGGATCTATGTGTATGGTACCCAAGGGGATGTACTTTTGAACTAATTGGTTTTGCTGATGCATATTATGCAGGTCATTTGGTGGACAGAAAAAGCACTTCAGGAATGGCACACTTTCTTAGTCCTTGCTTAGTTTCTTGGGCAACAAAGAAGCAAAATTCAGTAGCCTTATCTACTGCGGAAGCTGAGTATGTAGCAGCTGCATCATGCTGCTCACAATTGCTATGGATCAAACAGCAGTTGGAGGACTTTGGAATCAAGTGTGGAGCAGTGCCAATTTTTTGTGATAATACAAGTGCAGTGAATATTGCCAAGAACCCAGTCCAACACAAAAGAACAAAGCATATTGATATTAGAAACCATTTTCTTAGAGACAATGTAGAAAAGGGTCTGATTACTATGAATTCTTGCAGGACTGAAGATCAAATTGCTGACATATTTACCAAAAGTATTAAACAAAGTGCAGTTTGAGAGGAACAGGTTGGAGTTAGGGATGACCAAAATACACGGATGACCCAGCAGTTTGTCCCTCAATGATTGGTTAGTTAAGTGTTCAATGATTTGTGTGTAACATTTGTTATTATTGTTCAGTCTAATATTGTACTTTATTAAGTATACTTGTTCAGCTTATGAGCACCAGGTGAGGATAATGTGATCCCATGAAGAACCTACTATATACTGAGAAGGAACCGACTAAAGCATGAGGAATCATGTCCAGGTACAGTCACATTGCCTTGCATGATAGGAGTCATAACTGAAATCAAATTGTCAATTATACGTGTGTCAAGGGAGACTTTCCATGTTCCTATAACTGTCCGAAATTATAGGAACACATTCCTTTTTGGATTAGACTTCTATTAGACTTTGAATGGACCCCACTACTTGAAAAGGTTTTATTTGGGCAAGTCTAGTAACTGTCAAATCCATAACTCTTTCCCGGATTTCAAAAAGATGCTTTTCACTTTTTCGGTCATCATTACTTTGGGTTCCCCAGGAAAATGTCTCATCACCAGAACCCCTTCTCCTTCCTTCGTATTGATCGACACAGAACACACATACTCAACAAACTTCTCTCCTCTCAACTCTCTTTCTCTCTCTCTAAAAATTGAACCAAGAAACTCTGTCATCCTAATTCAAAACCCTAACCAATTTCGCCATGTCTCAAGCACAATCTTCATCAACATCACCCATCATAACCCTCAAGAAATCAACTCCAAAACCCCCTCCTTCAACTCTTGCAGAAAGAATTGTCAGAGCTAGGTCAAAGTTTCTGAAAAAATGAGAAAAGAAGTTGGTCAAGAAGATGATGGCCAGATCTTTGTCGACTACGCCTACAGGACCAGTTTCCTTTGAAAGACCGGTTGAGGTAATACCTGACTCTACCCTATCTATTTTTGTCGATTTAGAAGGTGTAAAAAGTCCTGGAAAAATGAGTACTGAAACTTTAGTAAAAGGACTAGATGAAATCGTAGGAGAAGTAGGGTCGTGTGATAAAATTGATAGGGGGAAGGTAGTTGAGAAGAAGCAACAGGATATTCAAGAAGAACCTAAGGCTAGTATGCATGTGCCTGTAGTAGCTGAGAATGTGTTGGAGGTTGATGTGGTGGGAAAAGTGTCAGAACAACTGAGGGAAGATGATTCTGTTGAGTCCCTAAAAGACCATATTGATGAACCCAGATCTAGTGCGGTGTTTGCTGAGAAGAGTCAAGGTTTGTCCGTATTTGAAGGTCCAGTTGGTGGAAGACCTAGATCTGCTGAGGCCTCACAAGACTTGAGCAAAGAACCTGGTTCTTGCCAAGATCCTACAGAGGCTGATGACGCAGAACTCAAGTGGACAGACTCTGAAGAAGAAAAGGATGAAGAAGTTGCAAAAGAAAAAATTGAAAGTGAGGAAGTTACAGAGAAAGCTGAAGAAACAAAGAGAAAAAGTTTGAAAAGAAGGTTTGGTGAAGAGGATGAAAGGCTGGTGTGTGAGGAAGAGGAAGAAGAAGTAGTGTTTGTGAGTGAGAACAGAGTAGAGCCTGACAAGAGAAGAAGATTGGTGAGAGGGGGAATGCCTGTTTCAAGGAGTAAACTAGTGGATGAATCCAGTGAAGAGGGTGATGACAAGGTTGTTGCTGAGCCAGTGGCTAGAAGAGCTGGAACTAGATCAGCTCTGAAACAACAGCTGGAGACTGTTGGAAAGCTTGAAAGAACAATTACAAATGTGAGAGACAGAGAAGAGAAGAAAGAGAAGGAAGAAGAGAAGAAAGATGGTGAGGCAAAGGAAGAGAGTGACGAGGCTGGCAGCTATGCGGAGCCAAGTGACTCTGAGACTGACAGTGAAGTAGAGAATAGGAAAAGAAGAAGAGGATCTGAAGAAGAGGTGGATCGGGTGGCTTTCTTTGCCAAGCATCAGGTGCTTGCTGGTAGCATTCTGCAGGATGAGAAGGAGCATCATATGAAACCCTTTCTCAGGATGATTGTGACCAAGGGTGGTTGAGCCTGTTTGGAAATAAAGACAGGATGTTATTCTCTGATGAGATCAGGGAATTCTATACAAATTGTAGGGTTGTAGCTAGGAAAGTGTTCACGATTGTGAAGGGAGTTGAAATAGAGTTTGGGAGAACTGAGCTGGGGGTGATCCTTGATGTGCCTGCTGAAGGTTATTGCAGGTACATTAAGCTAAAGTGGCCAAAGTGGACAGACGGAGTAACCCCTCTTAGTGTGGTCAAGAAATTTTCAGGGAAACCTAAGCTCAGGAAAGAAAAGAAAGTGGACAAAAAAGAGATGGAACCAGCACATCAGTTGCTCTTTGAGTTTGTGCATCGGTTCCTTCTACCTAGAGGAGAAAGAAACAGTGAAGCCAGTGCTCTGGACTTAACCTATATGGACTTGTTGGATAGGGGGTGAGAATCAACTTGCCTCGTCTAATTATCAGACATATCAAGAGGATTGCAGATACTGACCAAAAGCCACATTCATTGGTGCATTCCTATGTCCTTCAGTAGTTCTAGAGCATTTTGGGGTTCTATTGGAAGCAGGGAAGAAGCTTACAATTCACCAGATGTTTGGGTATAATGTGCTTAAAAGCTGTGACTTCTTCAAAGAAAGGAGAGCTTCCAAGAAGCCTTTGCAGGTTAAGCAAGAGCAGACTGAGGAAAGTGAGGATTATGGACCTGAGGAGGCCATTACAGCTGTGAAGGAACTGGAGAGCCATGTTCTTGAAGTCAATACAGAAAATGTTGAGCTTCACAGACAGTTTAAGTTGAAGGATCAAGAAATTGATCGTTTGAAGATAGATTGCTACAAGTATGAGGCCGAGCTGTTGATAGAGAGGGCCAAAAATACAAAGAACCTTGAAGCGCTTGTCAAACACTTCAACTTACAGCCCTGAGTCCTCCTGTCCTACCTTCCTGTCCTTTCTCCTAACCGTTTTTATCTCTCCCTACTCTCCCTGCGTATGTGATGTTGCTAAAGACAATTTATTTTCAGTTGTGTACTTCTTGATATGGTTGTGCTGCTGTCACACCCTGGATGATGATTTTAAATTTCTCTTGCAAATGTTTGTTTGATCTTTGGTATTTGGTTCTTGTTGGGCCCTTAACCTTATCTCTGTGTGTTTAAATTTTAGCTGACTTGTTGCCTTGTACTCTAGACTGGATAATACTAACCGGTTCATGCAGGTATATGAATCTTTTCGATGATGCCAAAAGGAAGAAGAGTGACTTTACAATTACTTAAATCATGCTTAACATGTTATTAAAATGATATTTGTCACTTTAGACATACGGGGTGTAACAGGACGCCCTCCCGCATAGTGCCAGTATAGACTTAAGCACTCGAGTGGACAAGCACAGTTGTTCTAGATTTAACGCAAAAATGCCCCATTGCATATAACGGGCTAAATACATCCCCTTGTGGGCTGATCCATGCTTAATCCTACACCTAGATTGGTGAGGGGCGATCGTCAAAAATATAGTACCCGAGAGAGTCGGGGTCGAATTCCACGAGGATCTAGCACGTGTTCTATTGTAAAATGAATAAAGTCGAGTTCTAAAGTTCGTTCGCGTATTCTTAAGTAAAAAGTGGATGTTGTTTATAACCAAAAGTAAAGCTGTCGACTAAACTAACATTTAACAATAATGCAATTGAATAGGTTATAAACAAGTAGAGAAAGCTAGGGGTTTACCCATCCAAACAAGACTCTAATAACCTAAACACTAATCTAATCATACAATTTCCATTGGTAATGATTAACGGTTGGACATTCACATTTAACCCTCTAAAAATGTTAGGTATAGAGAGGGTCTACCAAGTTAAGCCTGTTAGGGTCAATAACGAGGCGCTTAAAACACTACTCCAAAGACCCGAGCAGAAACTACCATTTTTGGTAGTTCCCTTTAGATGGGGTAGGCTCGTGAGCCAATATAACCCAAATTTTTGCTAGTTTCTATAAACCCACACCTTCATCCCTGTTAGGGTTATGAAAGCAAAGTGGGTTTTCGGTCAAGTGTGGCCTCATCTTAAACCCTTTTTGGAAACTAGATTAACATTAATCCATAGATTTTGTAAGATTAAAATAAGTATTTAAATTAAAATAATCAAGTCATCTTAGACAAACCCCTAGTATGAGTTTAGCTACTCATACTAGGGTTTAACACAATCATGGAATGGAATAGTAAGAATCATGTAATGTATTAAATGAAAGAGTGAAATTATTACAAATATTAATGTTAAAACCCTTGCTTGCCTTTCAAATTTACAAGAATATTCAAAAGTAAGATGGAATAAAAGATACTTCACCTTGGAGGCCTAATGGTCTATTTATAGGCATGGGTTTGAAAGCTAATTTAATAATTACAAAACTGCCACTTCGTTCTACATTTCTACATTCCACCGATCAGTCGGTGTCCCCCTATTGAATTTGGTTGGCGCCGAAGACAGACTGCTGACTCTTTGTCTTATGCCTTTTAGGTTTGACTAGCACCCATCAAGCGTCAGAATTGATCTTCTCTATTGCCCTTTTCCTGCATCCACTGTAAGAACCGGTGGAATAGCCGATGACACTGCGACTCGCTGAATGGTTTTAGCCCATGGATTGGCGGCCGCCCTTTCAATTTGGTGGCTCATCTCCAGCTTTTGAACTCTAATCTCTGCCGGCTTAGGTCTTCCCATTTCAGCCTCCGATTTGGCAGGGGTCGATCTTGGTTTCGGTAGAACTTCTCCAGTTTTTCAACTTGTAGCCAATTTTCTTCCATTCTTGTCAATTTTCCATTCCATTTGACTTTTTAACTTTGAATATCAATTGTCACATGTAACATGGATAATTACATAAGATTTGCGCATTATAAAGGCTAAAAGACGTGAAAAACTAGTCTAAAAGAGCTGAGTATTAGCTTAAAATACCAACACATCAACTACCCCAAACTTAAGCTTTTGCTTATCCTTAAGCAACAATCAAAACCAATCTTATGTTCACGTTGAAAAAACAGACTTAAGTTCAAATGACAGGATTAGACAAGAGAAAGTTTATGACTTCGGTTGGTAACAATATTTAGTTTCACAGATGAGAATCCAAACAAACAACCACGAGAACCATGTCGCGATTACATCAACAAAAGCTTTTAGTAGAAACTAAAGCATGCACAACACCAAACGAGGGGCCCTAAGTCTACCCTCTCACCCTCACAAAGAAATGCAAGCAATGCACATACAATGTCATAGGCTTGGGAATAATTTCACTTGTTGTTCTTTTCACATCATTTGGTAAAGGATCAAATAGGGCTTGTAAGGTTGCAACGTAGGCTTTTGGGCTTAGGCAGGGTATTTTTTGGATTAAGAAGTGACTAATTTCCCTCCTTGGTCACTACACTAGCTTTTCAATTCATTTCTTTTGAGCTTTTCTTTTATGTTAGCTCTTATTACCCCAATTTTTCACTCTTGATTTTGCTTTGTAGCTCGTATTTTTCTTTTGCTTTTCTTTTTCTATTTTTGTTCTTTTCTTTTCTTAATCCTTTTTTTCATTCTTTTCTTTGATTTTCTTCTTTTTTTTTTTCTCAATTTTTCTTTTTAAGGTTTTCGTTTGCAGTACCCCCTAGAAATCACTCCTTTACTCCCCTCCCCCAAATCAAGGAGATAGGGCCAAGAGAAGGTTAGTGCTTATAAGCACATAGAATTGCTCCGGGCTAGTAATGTGGTAAACAAAAGAAAGGGATTTAGGCTGAAAGTTGGCTAACTACAGAATAACTTCATTGGTAGGCTTCAAAAGCTCAAACGTGTCAAAGAAATGCTAATTATCATATCCAACACCAAGATGATACTCAATTTTCCTCAAGGACACGCAAGCCAAGTTCTAGCATGAATATGCAATTACAAGCTCTATTCAAAAACTCACCACACATAACACAAGGGACAAGAACATATAAATCACTCACACAAGCAACAAAATAAGGAGTTAGGACTATACTATACATATGCATAAAGACGCCATAAGAACCTACAAATTATAGAAACAACTCTCACCAAACAATCACTCAATTTTCTCATATGCGCCTCTAACATGTTGGTATCAAACAAGTCACAAAACAAGAACAGAATGACACTTCTATAATTAAGTCCTAAAAAGTTACCGGTTCAAAAGAAGTGCATTCTTTGGAAAAGAACCGACTCAAAGAAAAATCAAGAAGGTTATTAACTATCCTAAGAGCTATTTACAAGGGTGATATTTACAATGGAAAATTCGGGCTTGAGTGATATTCACAAGGGTCACCTACGTATCGCAAGAAGTGTGAATCAGAGAAAAAGAGATCACATCCCAAGCATAGTTCATGGGAGTACTCATTGAATCTTTTTGGAATTTTTTTTTCATTTTTTTTTCTTTTGATGTGTCAACTTTTTCAATTTTTTTTTTTTTTTTTTTTTTTTTTTTTTTTTGTATTTTCAACTTTTCTCAATGTTTTTGGAATTTTTCATTAACAACTAACTACCAAATTTTAAAGCAAACTAAACTAGGAATTAAAAGACAACTAAGGGCTGGCATGGGATAATTTAAGCAAGTATACCATACCCCCAACATGAAAAGTTGCTATGTGCCCAAGCAACAAATCAATGCAATGAAGTGCAAAATGTAAATAGTTAAGGGTGAAGTTGCTCCCTGTCAAAATGGCTATAATGATGATCCGGGAGCTTTGTCCACGGCAAGTGGAGTTGATGATGTTGCCTTTTATTGCATTTTCTCACTTGGTTCCGAAATTTGGACTGCTTTGGGGGAGCTACTGATGGAGGTGCACTTGGATTGATTTCTATGGATTTTCAACCTTACTTTTTCGAGCTTCTCTAGTTGCACATCCCTTAATCTCTCCACTTCCTTTGCTTGTGTTCCACCTTTTTCCCTTCTTCCTCCATTCTTTTCTTATCTTCTTCTCTCTTTTCTTCTCCAACTCTCTCCTTTTTTTCTCCTCTTCTTCTTTCTTCTTCTTCTTCTTCTCACTTCCTTTGCTCTTTTTCTCTTCTTCTTCATTCTTCTTTGTTTCTTCCTCCTCACTTTTGTTTTCTCTGATTCTTCTTTCTTTTCACTCTTCTTCTTTCTTGCATATGCTTTTTTCTCTCCTTTTTTTCTCTCTTGCTCACTCACCCTCGTTTGCTCACACTCTTTTTTCTCTTTCTCACTCATTCTTTTTTCTTTCTCACTCTCTTTTTTCTCCTTTTCACTTACTTTCTTCTCTTTTTCAACTTCTCCAAATTTTTGCTTTTTCAACTTCGGTTCATCTTTTGCTCCCTCTCCTCTTGCTTCTTTCTTCTCTTGTCGCTTTTTTTTAATTTCTTGTCTTTCTTTATGCTTTGCCCTCCTCATTTCATCAAGCTCTGCAAGTATTTGTTCAGAAGTCTTCTTCACTTTCTTTTTTGGTGCCTCATCTTCTTGTTTATCTTCCACCTCGATGTCATCTTCTCCTTTATCTATTTATACCTCTATTGGTTGCTTTTTTGGGGCTTTTGTAGTTGAACCGGAGTTAAAGCCAAATCATTTACCTGTCTGGATCTTCGTCATTTCTTCTGTCATCTCCTTGACTTTCAACCTTATTTTGGCATCTGTGTGGGCAAAACTCTGCCACCTATTATTACGAGAATACAAGTCCAGCTGGCGAGACTAGACTTATCCTACAAGTCACCGGGCACTAAGGATATACGCTCGCTCTTAGAGCCAATGACCGTTTAGGCGGTTTGACCACAAGGCGCAGGGCACACATCCCGTCGTCTAGGATTTACAGTCTCCAAGTTAGGGTCTAGTATACTACCGCCTTGAGTTGTAGGCCTATGGCCTTATTAGTATTTGTATTTTACCTTATTTAGGACTGGGTATCACCACTATAAATACCCATCCTTACATTGTATTGTACATATCTCATGATTCGCCATCAACTTCAGCTACTCTCAAGGAATAAGATTTACTTTGCTTTCTCAATTATTTCTTGTTTATTTACTTATCTTTATTTTCCTTGTATTTATTTACTTTTCCATCGTAATTTACTGTATTGCTTGTGACCTCATTCATAATTAATTATTTAACCTAGACAGAGGAGATTCATCATTAGATTCTTTTTCTCCTTCAGACTCATTATCAGTTGGTCCCTAGGTTGCATAAAAAGCTTCTTTCCTCTTTCTTCTTTCTACTCTGAAGTTGGGCGGACGTCTGACTTTCCTTTTATCCTTGTCGCTGTCTTTGGAAGAATCCTTCTCCTTCTCCTTTGTAGCTCTATTTTTCATCCACTCAACTTCCCACATAGGGCAATCCACAACTGCATGATCCTTTTTGAAGCATTTAAAACACCATGAATAGTCTGAACTGTCAACTATGTTCTTACTCCCAACATTATCTTTGGTATTTTTCTTGAACCCCTTGAACTTGCCCAAATTAAACTTCTGTCTGAGAGCACTGACCATAGCTACTTCAACTGATTGTAAGTCTACGTACTCTTCAGGTTCTTCAGTTGCCTCAAGTGCGAGGGTCTTGTCCTTCTTAGTCACTGATTCATTCTTCAACTCCTTCATCATCTCATAAGTCTTCAAACTACCCACTAATTCTTCTAACTTGATATATTTGGTTCCCAACAGTCAGGAAGAACATTCAGCACTTTATTAACCATTTCAACTACTGGGAGTTCCATATCCAGAGATCTCATCTCATTTATGATGATGGTTAGCCTTGTCATCATATCCTATATTGACTCCTTTTCACCCATTGTGAACAGCTCAAACTGTCTTTTAGCATTCTTCTTTTTGAGTCGTTGAATTCAGTGGTTCCTTCATGAGAAACTTCCAAGGCATCCCAGATTTCTTTAGTAGTCTTGTAAGATGAAACCCTGTTGAACTCTTCAGGACCTAGTCCGCAGATTACAAGCCTCTTGGCCTTGTGATTCTTTTCTATCATCTTGTAATCAACATTAGTATACTAAGATCTTTCTTTTGGTTCAGTACGAGCAGCAGCTCCTTCACCAACAACTTTGGTTGGAGTCAAATTTCCTTCAGAAACTATTATCCACAGTTGATAATCTTTTGCACATATATAATTATCCATTCTGTTCTTCCACCAAGCGTAGTATTGCCCATTGAATTGTGGAGGCCTCAGAACTGATTGTCCTTCAGTAATTGTGGGTGGTGCACTCATGATTTGATCCTTCTCAAGGTGCTAACCTAGAACGAGAAGACCTACTCTGATTCCACTTGTTATACTCTAAGCACCTCCTATGGACACTAGAATGGAGGGTTGAATAGTGTCCTCCGATTTTCGCTGAAGAACCTAACTCTTAATCGCAAGAACCCTATTCTTGAATATGTTGCCTCCATGAAAAATACAAACACAAAATTAAACAACAATCTAAACGACACAGTATTTTTACGTGAAAAACTCCTTGCTCAAGGGAGAAAAATTCACGACCCACACTCTGGGATTTTGAAATAACTTCACTAACACAAAGAGTAAGTTTTAGGTTACAAACTCTGTAACAAAGGGGCTAACACTCTGGGATTTTGAAATAACTTCACTAACACAAAGAGTAAGTTTTAGATTACAAACTATGTAACCAAGGAGCTACACTCTAGACCCTAATCACTCAACAAAGCTAAACTCTAGCTTTACAAAGTGAACACTCGAAGTTCACCTATTATAATGGCTTCTAATATAAGCAGATAGGTAATAAAATCAAACCATATAAACTGTGACAACTACAGTCAAGAACCTAAACTAATTCACTGCTTCTACTCTTGGTTCTTCACTGGTTGTCTTCAACAGTTATGTCAGTTTGAGAGTTATTGAATTTGGCTTGTGTTTGCTCTCAACTGTAGTTATTAATAACTAAGATCGGTTGCCTCAATTACTTGCTTTTATATGGGCTTTGTAACCCTAGCAGTGTTTCACTAGGAATCCTTGTAAACATAGCAAGTCCAAATTTTCCTGTGATACTTTCCTTGTTTAGCACTAACTCTTGTTCACACTTCAGATACAGCCCCGACACAACTTCTTGTAGCTGACTAGGATGCGTATAAGTTTACGCGCCACTATTCCTAGTTCTGCATGGATTTGCATTCCACAAAATCTTTTCGATCAGTCGTGCCCTTCTTACCAAGGACTACGTTCTTCTACAAATCACTAAGTCCTTCATTTGTCAATCTTCAAAACATCCAACTCAACAGCTTTGAGATGGTCTTATTCAGGCATTCATGACGGGCAAACACGTAGTCACTAAAGAAGGGAAAAAGAAATCACTCACCAATGCCCAGAAAAAAGGAAGCTGAAATTCAGAAAAAGCTGGAGGCTAATCTAGCTAAGATAAGACAAGAGGAAGAGGCATACAAGAAAGGGAAAACTAAGGTGGATCCTAAACCATCAAAGCAAAAGCCAACTTCTGGACAAGGACCTTCCAATCGTACCCACTCAAGTGATGAAGCTCAGTCAGATGTAACTGATTGGGGTGAAGAAAGGGTGCAAATCATGCTAGATCCTTTAAAGGACCCCCATAGAACAAAGAAGATCATGAAGAAGATGTTCAACAAAAGTAAAGAAGCTGAGGAAATGTTCCACACAAAAAGAACTGTGAACTTAGAAAAGATGGTGCAAATTGAATGGCCAAGAAGTATGGTGAGGAGTTCTATGGTGAGATAAAGAGAAGAAAGTGGGAAATTTTACTAGAACCACCAGACAAATATAATAAAGTGATGGTGAAGGAGTTTTATGCCAATCTCTCACAAGAAAAGAAAGATTCCTACCATGTTAAAGTGAGAATAGTGGATATCTTCTTCAGTGATGAAGAGATAAATGAGACTTATGGGTTGACACCACCACGCGACCAATGGAACTATCAGAGAAAAGATAAAATATGGAAGACTGGGGAAGAATCAAGCTTGCGAACATGGCTTGCAGCTATCATTGCCTTACCTGGAACTTTGCTAAATTGGATAGAACTAGGGGTTGAAATAAAAAAGGAAGATCTGAGTTTGATTGCAAAAGGGTGGAATGCTGTGATTAGTAGCATGTTCTTCCCGTCCTAGAATAATACAAGAATAACCAAAGAAAAAGTTGTCCTTATAGCATCAATCATGCACTACTTTCCCATCGATGTAGGAAAAGTCATCTTCAGAAACATCAATGATAGAGCTCATCAAAACCAAACTGCTATTGTCTTCCCATGCTTGCTCACTAAACTGATGAAAGGTGTGCCCACGTTTCTTGACATTGACTACTTGAAGGATGCCAAGGGCACTGTTGATCTCAAGAGAATTCAAGATGATGAAGTCAAGGAAAGGGAAATGATTGCCCAGCTGGATAAAGATGAGATAGCAGCTAAAACCCCTCAAAGAGGGAAGAAATCCCCAGACAAAAAGCTTCCAGTTTCCCATCCAATAGTGGAAGAAGTCTTAACAAGGCAATTTGAACTCTTCAATATTCCTCAACCACTGAAAGGCATCAATGACAAGCTTTTGGGACGTGACATAAAGGTTACACATCTAAGAGAGCGATCAGCTGAATTGGACAAATCCCTCAAACCTGTGGTAGATGCTACCAAGGAGCTGACCAAAGCTGTGAGAGACAACACTAAAAAGCTGGAAGATGTGAGAAACAGAGTAGCAGACTTGGAGCTTTCTGACCAGAAAATAAGATTGGAGCTCAGGGCACTGAAAATAGAGGGAATGTCAACAAAGGGAGTTGGGACTAGCAAACCAAGCAAAGATGATGATGGAGATGACAGTGATGATGAAGAAGGAGAAGATGATGAAGAATCCCAAGGCAAAAATATTACAAAGGAACAACAATCTCCAAAGATTAGAAAAGATCCAAAAGTGATACAAGCTGAAATGAAAGCATTCAGAGAGGCACAAATCAAGAAGAGACAAGAGCTAAAGAGAATGGAGAAGCAAGCGGAGAAAGCAATGAAGGATTAAATTTGAAAAGGCAAAAGATAGAAAGTGATGTGAAGGAAAAAGTGAGTGAAAAAAAAAGAAAGTGACAAGGCAACTGAATCCAAAGAGGACCCCAAATCATATTCAAGCAAGAAAAAAATCGAAGACAGTGGAAAGAAGAGTGAAAAAGAAGTATAGGTGAAAGAATGATACAAAAAGAAAAATGAAAGTGAGAAGAAGAATGAAGGAGAAATAGAAGAAGAGTGGGCAAGAAGGAAGGAGAAAGAAAGAAGACAAGAAAAAGATGGAAGAATGAAGCAGGAAAGCTGATGCACAAGCAAAAGTAGCAGAAAAAGCAAGGCAAGCACAACTTGCGAAACTACATGAGGAAAATCTGAATGCCATGGCTTCCATCCTCAGCTCCCACTAAAACAATCCAAAGTCCGGCAAGTGAAAAAGCATCATCCACCACTCCATTTGAGAAGGACAAGGCTCCTCCATCATCATCATGATCATTTTAGGGAGCATTGTCACCCCTTACCTATTACATTTTTTTTAGTCTTTGATTGGTTGCTTTGGGACATAGCAACTTTTAATGTTGGGGGTGGGGTATTAATTTTTGATAAATATCCTAAACTATCTTTATGTTGATGTTTAATTTGATACTTTAATCTAGGATGCTTGTAATTTCTTGTTTTTAAAATCCGAGTGTAGTTGTTCTTCTTTGATAAAAATAATGAAAAATCCAAAAAAAATTGAAAAAATTCCAAAAATATGCTATGGGTACTTCCATGAACTATGCTTAGGATGTTGCCTTCTCTCCTCTGATTTGCACTTGTTGCGATACGTAGGCAACCCTTGTGAAAGTACTTTCACTTGGGCCCGAAACAACAACTACCTCCATTGTAAATACAATTTGTGTAAATAGTTTAGAAGTAGTAAATAACCTTCTTGGTTTTTCTTTGAGTCGATTCTTTTCCAAGAATATAATTCTTTTGAACTGGTCACTTTTTAGAACTTAATCATAGAAGTGTTATTTCATCCTTGTTTTGTGACTTGTTTGATACCAACATGTTAGGAGCTCACATGAGAAAGTTTAGTGGATTGTTTGTTGAGAGTTGCACTTATGCATGTGTAGTATAGGCAAAATCCTTATCTTAGGTGCTTGAGAAAGTTGATGTTCATGTCTATTATCCCTTGTGCTAGTGAGGTGAGTCTTTGATTAAGCTTGTTAATTGTATATGCGTGTTAGAACTTGGCTTGTGTGTCCTTAGAAATGAATTGAGTGTCAAATTTGTGATTGGATAGGATAATAGGCATTTCTTTGACCCGTTTGAGCCTTTCAAGCCTACGAAATAAAGTTAATCTGTAGTTAGCCAACTTTTAGCCTTTATATCCTTCTTTTGATAGCCACCTAACTAGTCCAAACCAATTCTAAGTGTTTGATAGCACTAATCTTCTCTTGGCCCTATCTTCTTGAGGTATTGAAAGACGTGCAACTTAGACAAAAAGTCTAAGTTTAGGGGAGGGAGGGAGTGAAAGTTAAGTGGCTCTTCAAAAAGAAAGCAATTGTATAGAAAAGTTGCAAAAGCGAAAAAGAAGAAAATCAAGAAAAACACAAAAATAGCAAAAGAAAAAATGAAAAGACAAAAATAGAAAAGAAAAGCAAAAAGAGGAATAAGAGACACTAAGCAAAATCAAGTAAGAAAATTGGAAATAAGAGCTAGTGTGAAAGGAAAAGCTCAAAGTGAAATGAATGAAAAAAATAATGTAGTGCCCAAGAAGGGAGATTAGTCACTTTTTATCCAAATCATGCCCTACCTATGACCAAAAGCATACATTACAACCTTAGAAGTCCTATTTGATCCTTCACTAATTGACATGAAAGAAATGACAAGTGACACTAAGGCCAAGCTTATGATATTGCATGTGCATAACTCGCATCCATTTGTGAGAGTGAGAGGTTAGACTTGAGGGTCCCTTTTGTTTGAATTATATTGAGAGATAGGGACCCATTCCTTGTGGTGAGAGCATTAGGGAACTTGAGACTTGAAGATGCAACTAAGAGAACCTTAGGTGAGTTGAGAGATTAATTGTGCTACACATGCTTTAGTCACCACTAGAAGCTCTAGTAGATGTAACTTTGGCACTTGTGGTTGATTGGTTGGATTCTCATGTGTGAAACTAAATGTTGGTATCAACCAAAGTCATGAACTTCTTCTTTTCTAATCTCATTATTAAACTCAATCCCGGTGCTAAAATTGTGAGGCATAAGATAGTTCTTAATGTTGCTTGAGGACAAGCAAAATCTTAAGTTTGGGGGAGTTGATATGTTGGTATTTTGCGTGTATGTGCAAATCTTTTAGACTAGTTTTCACGTCCTAAAAGCTTTATTTTTTGAGTTAATCTTATATTTATCTCCATGTTTCAAGGTATCAAAGAGAATTAGTGTACAAAGCCAAAAAAATGAAGAAAAGAGCAAAAACAAGTACACTTTGTCTACATTTGAAGAATAGGGAGATAGGGCAGCAGCTTGATCGGTGCATCGTCGAATCACCGGCCGAAGGAGGAGAGAGTTCAAGAGCTCAGTACATTCCATTGAAGCAAAGAGGCAGTCCGCCATATGAAGTGCTGAATGCACTCGACGACGCTGCAGAAGAAGATGCGGCTCCGTCGACCATCACAAAGAGCTCAGAGAATATGTGGAATGCTGAAGTTGTCCGACGCTTGGATTGCGACTCCGCCAGACCACACCGCAGAACAAGACAAAAAGAAGAGTTAGACTTGTCTCCGGCGGCCTCACACTTAGTAGGCGGCCCATCGAATAACCGGCAGTCTAGTGGAAAACAGGCCAAAATGGCAAACCTGTATTCAATAGCATAGTTTTCAAACCCATGCCTATAAATAGGTTGTTATGCCTCCTAGGAATATATATATATATATTTCAGCTTAGAATACACTTTTGAATATTCTTGGAGGCTAAGGAAAGGTTCTAACTTGAATCTTTTGTAAGGATTTCATTTCTTAATCTATTTCTTTACATGATTTTTGCCATTACATCTCTTACCATGTTTGTGTTAGACCCTAGTATGAGTAGCTAAACTCATACTAGGGGTTTATTCATGATAACTTGATTGTTTTAACTTAAAACTTGTTTTTAATCTTGTAAAATATATGGATTAAGGTGAATCTAGTTCTCTATCGTACTTTCTTAACTAGGGTTTGAGGCACGATCGTACTTGAACCTAACCCTACTTTGCTTTCATCACCCTAACAAGATGGAAGGTGTAGGTTAATGGAAACTAGCGAGCATTTGGGTTACATTGGCTACGGCCTATATCTTCTAAAGGAAAAAGACCTAAAAATGTCATTCCCGCTTGGATCTTTGGACAAGGGTTTCTCGCATCCCATTACTGACCCCAACGGGCTTGATGAGGTAAATCCTCCTTATCCCTAAAGGGTATTGAGGAATACAATTGTGTCCTGACCACTAATGTTACCCATATGATTTGTAAGGTTAAAGCATGAGTTTAGTTAAAAGAATCTTGTCGGAATGAGTAAACCCCTTGTTCGTTCTCCATATTTACAGATATTCTAATGTGTTGAGTTAATTTTATGCCTTTAGTGTTAATAATTAGTTGTAGTTGTAGTGAATTCAATTTTTATTAATTTATACTTAGGAATAGACGAACAATTCGAAGAACTCGTTACTATTCAATCTAAGACTAATAGATTGTAAGCTAGCTCCCAGAGGAAATCGACCCCGATTCCTAGTTGGGTACTAATATCTTTGGCGATTGCCCCACACCTTTATAGGTGAGTGGATTGAGCGTGGATCAATAATAATAAATGCGATTATACTATTTCTTAATATAGCATCATTAAAGAAAAAATAATAGTGCATATTGTAAGAGTATATTATATACTCTAACGTATACATTGATAAAAAGAAAATTAGAGTATACTATTTCATAACATAGAATCACTAAAAAAAAATAACATTGTATACTATAAGAGTACTGTATGCCCTAAGGGTATACAACAATAATAAAAGATGAGATTATACTATTTTAGAACATAGCATCACCATAGGGAAAATAGCAGTGTATACTGTATCAGTATACTGTATACTCCAAGGTATACATTGATAACAGGAAATCTAAGTATACTATTTCAGAACATATCACCACCACAAGGGAAAATAGCATTGTACACTGTAAGAGTATACATTATACTCTTCACTCTTATAGTATACGAGGATAACAATCTTAAAAGAAAAAATAAGTCAGGGTATACAATGATAACAATCTAAAAAGGAAGAATAAGTCAGGGTATATAATGTTTATTGATCAAAAAAATGTAATAATGTTTCACGACTGCCACATTTTCTTCGAGCTTGACCATGTACCACCCATAATGTCATTAACATTAAATCACAAACACTACTACCAACCATCCATTTTCTTGATCTCTCTTTAATAACAACGATTTTTCCAAAGTAGAATAAATCTCAAAAGATCAAGACGAAGAAGCAAGCACATGTAAATCATATTTCTCAAAAGCATATGAGGAAAAATAATTCTTCAATGGCACTATACTTGTATTTACACATTCTTGATATTATTTTACTTAAAAAATTGGTATAAAATTTAAATTAGTGGAGAAGTAAAATATAAGAAAAAAGAGGCATGTCATGTTACGATTTTTTTTTCTCTTTTTCTCGAAGAATATTTTCATTACTAAAGAACTTTGGTCGTTATTGCAAGAACCTGGTTCCTGCCTAGTTCCTCCCAATCAATATATAAACAATCAGCAAACTTAAACTAAATAACACAGGAACTTTACGTGGAAAATGTTAACTAATTTATAGCACACAAACAATAAATGTACTAAATACAGGATCTTGAACACAATAATCTTACTGAGAAAGGTAGATATACACGTAGCGGAAGCCATTAGCGAAAGCGTTAAATAGGTTTCTACCTCCTTGTCGTAGCTTTATGTTACCACAGCTCTCATAGATGGAATTGAAGTAATATTAAAGTGTTACCCTAATAGGTGGAGGGAGGACCTATTTATAGGGGTTTTACTTTTAATCTGGTACGTCCATCAAGTAGCCAATGAACGGACGAGATTTGTTTATCATTAAATATGGGTTATGGGATTTCCATTAGTTGGGCCATATAGAAAGTAATAAAATTAACATTCTCCCACATGGCACAATGATCACATAACATTAATATTTAATGACATTAATATAAGTTGTGCATTGAACAAATCTCTTCTTAATTAATGTCCATCATACAAACCACAATATGACAAAATACTAAATGCGAGTCATGGCAATTATACATGATGTTCTACATACTTCCTTCCATGTACTACAACATTAGAACCTTATCATACCTGGTTCATAAGCTATAAAATACATATCATGACATCAGTGCTAAATTCTCAGTTGACACTACTTGTTTCTGAACCTCCTCCTTAAGGACAAGATACTTTAAATCTATAGATTTTGCACCTTTAGAGTACCTGTCATTCTTAGCGAAGAATACTGCTGAGGTATTGTCACAATAAAGTTTCAGTGGCTTGCTAATGGTGTCGACAACCTCAAGTCATGAAATAAAGTTCCCCAGCCATTTTGCATGATTTGTGGCTTCAAAGCATGCCATAAATTTTTCTGCTATAGTGGATCCAGCAGTTGATTCCAGTTTGGCTCCTTCAGCTAATAGGAACACATATCCAAAAGTGGACTTTCTAGTGTTAGTGTATGCACCATAGTCTGAATCCGAGTATCAATCACTTCTAAATGATTTGATCTCCTATACGTGAGCATGTAATCCTTTGTTCCTTTCAGATACCTCAAAACCTTCTTTTGTAGCTCTCTAGTGATCAATTCCTGGATTAATTTGATATCTGCCCAACATCCCAACCGCAAAACTAATATCTGATCTTGTGCAGATTTGAGAATATATCAAACTGCCAACAATAGAGGAATGAGGAATTGACTCCATTTCTTATAGTTCTACATCATATTTAGGATATTGCTCGAGACTGAATTTGTCCCCTTTCTGAATTGGTACAATTCCTCCAGAATAATTGCCCATATTAAATCTCTCTAGAATTTTATCAATATAGCCTTTTAAGACAGTCCCAAAAGTCCTTGTGATCTATCACGGAATATTTTATCCCTATCACATAAGATGTCTCACCCATATCTTTCATTTCAAAATTCTTAGAGAGAAAGCTTTAGTCTCATGCAATATGGCTAAATCTTTAGCAGCAAGTAGGATGTCGTCAACATATATGACTAAGAATATGAACTTGCCCTCATTGATCTTTTGGTATATGCATCGATCAACGATATTTTCAATAAACCCAAAAGACCTTATGGTATTATTAAACTTAAAATATCATTGTTGTGAGGCTTGTTTGAGTCCATATATTGACTTCATTAGCTTACACACCATTTGACCTTTTCCTTCAATTTTAAAACCCTCGGGTTGGTCTATGTACACGTCTTCCTAAAGATGTCCATTAAGGAAAGCGGTTTTCACATCCATTTGGTGTAACTCTAAATCATAATGAGCCACCGAAACCATAATAATTCTTAACGAGCCTGTTGTTGAGACTGGTGATAAGGTCTCACTGTAATCAATACATATTGTTGAGTATAACCCTTGGCAATAAGTTTGGCTTTATATCGTTGAATATTGATCTTGAATTGCGTTTGGTCTTAAAGACCCATTTACACCCGATTCTTTTAGAATCTTTTGGCAAATCCGGCTAGGCCGTGCGGGCACCCGACATCCTCCTCTAAACCCGTCGGGCGAACCCTTACCAATTAAATTAAGAAAATAAATATAATTCAATTCATAAATAAGAACAAGACTTAGAAAAAGCACAGACATACTAATACTTCTAAGCTGTACAAAAGAAATTACAGCTGTCTACCCAACATACTAGGTTTAAGGCTATCCAGACTAGACATCTAAGAGTAAAAAAGAAGACAGATACCTCCTGAAGGGAGCAAAATGCAACTGAAATAATAAACATAAAACTGATAGCCATCCTGAATAAAAGTTGGCTCACCCTAACAGCTGAAGTCTTCTTCGCTCCTTCACAACATGGCGAACTCAATCCTGGAGCGAACCTGCCGAAACGAAATGGATAGACAAGAAACAAACAACAAACAAGGGTGAGTCAAAAGGACTGAATAAGTGGGGCAGACTAGCCACCTCAAAGAAAAAGATAGCTAGCCAGGGAGAAAAGAAACAGATAAACCAAATTCCTCTTATTTAAATTATAAAAAGGCAGAGCCAGATAATAACTAGAAACACGTATGGAACCATAAGCTCATAAACAACTAGGGACATAAGATAGGCAGAACATATAGGTATTCTGAACATATCACCAATCAGAAATACATGAAACATACACGAAACATCGCACTATAATCACACAATAGACAGAACCCAGTGCAATGAAATTGAATGAATGCAGTATGAGGCAATGGGGTTACATGTGCCCGTAATCCCATCCCGAAGCGGAATACTCCTGCATTAGAGGGGAGTACAATATAGTAACCAGCTGGAGCGGAATACTCCTACTCCTGGGGCGGAATACTCCTGCACCCGATATAATACAAACCAGAGGCGGAATGCTCCTGCACTCTCCTGGTGTGGAATAATCCTGCACCTAATATAATGTAAACTAGAGGCGGAATACTCCTGCACTCTCCTGGGGTGGAATACTCCTGCTCCCGATATAATATGAATCAGAGGCGGAATACTCCTGTACTCTCCTGGGGCGTAATACTCCTGCTCCCGATATGAATGCAATATAATGCATATAAATGCAATGTAATGCATATGAATGCAATAATAACTCTTTACCGGCGGGGGACTCTCATCGATAGCCGGGAAGTATATGCCAACTCACTGCTAGAGAACAATTCTCAGATCTTCAATGCAATACCAACAACAGGACATAACATATAATATACAATGTAAATTCAAATCTAAGGTGTAATGAGTAAGCCTATCTGCAGCTACAAACATAAGGAACACGTGGTCGATTATCCACCAGGCCAAGGGCCTCCAAAGAAATGGATACAAACACTTATCTTGTTACAGAGTTAGCACAGCTACTCAACAACCGCTTTTTCCTTTGAGTTCATTGTCAAAGGATGAATAAGCATAAAATATATCAAATTAGGCTATACATCTTAGTGCAATCTGGTTAGGAACCTGATACCCTATTCGCATATGCAATACGCAGGCCAGGCCTATGTACAGGGTTCAAAGTCACATAACCAAACCCTAAATAAATTACATTTATGGGTTGCCCATAACTCCCTGAGTACGAATATATAATCAACTACATTATCGGGATCCAATTAACCCTTTAACCTATCAATGGAACTTATTAAAACGATGTCTAATATCCCAATTTTTACCGTAAAAATATATTCAAACACACGTAATAAACTGAAATAACAGATTAACACCATTACCTGGATGTTTCGGGGTGAAAATTCTTCTATTTTCCTGCTCCTTTTCCTTTCTTTTCTCATTTTCTGGTATTTTGTTTGCTGCATTTTCTCGCATTTTATATTTCTGTACGTTTTATGTTTCTGTTCATTTCTAACTCAAAGCTTAGGATCTTATCCTTAGCCACCGCCTCTTTCTTCTTCTTTTTTTTCCTTTTCTCTTTTATTTTATTTTGTTTTCGAAATAAAATTAAAATGCAGTCCTACGAAATCCGGAATAATCCCAAATTGCTCAAGCAAGTTATACAAAATATATGTGACGTACTCGGTAAGGCGGATGTCAAAAAGGATTTCTGAAACTCAAAGTACGAATTAAATCGAAAAGATCAAATTCTTTAACTTTCGGCATTTTAGCGAAAACTAACCGAACGACCTCAAAATTCACTTAAAAAAATTCGTACAGGTCAAAATAATCATACGAACCTAACAGTGCTTTTGAATTTTGAATCGGAGCTCATTCGCCAAAATCGAGCTCGAAAATCTCTTTTTAAAATTTATCGACAATGAAAACTGATACTTTCTTTCGATACCTACCAAACGAAGTCCGATTTAGCTCAAATTTTACAGACATGTCCTAATGGACCTTACGAATATTTTAAAATTATCGACACGCCAATCGGAGTCCTAACTTCTGAAACGACTGACCGAGGTCGTTTCATTCTCCTCCACTTAGACTCTCGTTCGTCCTCGAACGAGCCTGAGTCTAAAGCAAAATTCATGCAGATAACAAGAGAACTTGCACGACCTTTATAAACTATTCTACGGATATTATCTCATTATTACAGAATCAGAATTATAACACGCACACTGAACTCTTAGAATAAAATATATCTGGATAATATCATAACACCATTGCCCAACTTATTCTGACTAAGATGTTTCTTCCTTGATCATGAGAGAAGAGTTCTACTTTTTCGAAACAATGATACATGGAGCTTTGGATAGATTAACGCGACAAATTACCTCGGCGATATATTTTGCGATATAGAACAGGTCGATGAAACTAATAATTAACTTACGCTTCAGCAACGCCTTAGAGATTTAATATTAATATTCTATATAGGAGGAAGAGTCCTCCACTTAGAGCATAAGCTGATACAGTTAACTTGAATAGCAATAGCCATCCTCGCACTGTCTGTTGGACTAAGGAAAACTTAGCTAAAACAGAATGCGGCTCAGACCTGAGCTACCAAATTACCTTCTCGAGTTGCCAAACGGCTGCAACTCTTGAGTTCATAATTCTATACCTTTACCTTAAGCACCACCGCCCGATGGATCAACTTAGGGGTCAATTGACGCTTCTCATTAGTCTTAGTAGCCTTGAAAAACAATAATGTGATTACCAGGCTATCTTGACACGCACTCTGGCTTAATACAAGGAACATTACAAGTGGCTACTAAATGCCCAAGCTCACTAGTGTCGGAAGAAGAAGAGATAGCAATAAACTGAGGATAGAAATAATTAGATCTTTAAGAAGCTCATCTTCTTATTTTCTTGGCTACCACAGCTAGACTACTTTCGAGTCAGGCTAACCAAAGAATCGTAATTGAAGAAAGAGACATTAAATGAGCTCTATGGAACAACATTCATGCCAATTTAACCTCCCAATAAGAAGAAAACTCTGACAAATTACAAGAAACCCCTTTTATAACCCAAATAAGCTCATGGGATAACATGACTTTACTAGCATTTTGAACCAAGAGGAGATACGTAGATCGAATATTACTTACTAACCACTTTACACCGGAAGAGATAATGACACTCTCTGCTGATGATGAACTAGAATCCCATCATCCAACCAACACGGAATTCCGAGAAGAGAGGTAAACTAATTTGACATAATAATAGAAGGTGGCACGACAAGATGCCAGGCAGACAATAGCGACACTCACTGTCAAATCTCTCATATTTAGACCAAAAAAATTAGTAAGATCTCACAAATGCCAGGAATAAATCATACCAGAAGCTCGCCCCTCTACCGCAACCGATTCTTAATAGAAACAATATCCAAGGAATCCATGGAAACATGGTAAGATAAACGAAGTCCAGACCGATCGGAAGAATCAAATCTTACTCACATATAATGGAAGAAAAAAATACATGGGTGTACTACATCGGATACCTCAGCGTCCTGCCAGACTGGCAGTTCATAGAACTACCTCTGCAGCTGAGCTGAGCCACTACCCTGATAATCACCTACGCTCTCGACCTCTACTGGATGGTGGCATTTCTCTGGCTGATTGAGATTTAAATAAAATTCCCACGACTATGCAGGTGCCTGATGATGAGAGAAAGGACGACTGCCTACGTCCCGGAGTAAGGGAAAACTCCTCAAAGGATAACCAGACTCACGACAATGATAACACCTTTTCGCTGAAAATGGAAGCTGGACAGACTGTTGAAAGCTACAAAGAGAAAGCTGAGTCTAATCTTGATGAACTACTCGCGCACTCTGAGAATCACTCTCTACAAGCTGAGATAACCTGGCAAGTAACCTCCCAACATAATCAGAACTCTTACCTCCAAAGGAGGTATGGTGCCCATCAGGGCTGTGGAATCTCTTGCTCTCCCGCTCTAACTTATGGTATGTCTAATACCTCTGAGCAATATCAACAACGACATCAAATGAAGTCCCAACCTTAATTTCTCGAGCCATCTGGGATCTCAAGGAAGGAGAAAGGTCACCAATAAATCCTTAACATTCTCGGAAGGTTCTGGGACTAGTTCTAGCGCATATCCAGCCATCCTAAAGAATTTAATCTAATATTCTAAAATCCGACAAGCTACCCTATCCAATCCACTCAATTGGCGAATCTTTTCATCTCGCTCGCTGCGCGAAAGGAACTTTTCCACGAATCTAGAAGAAAAATCGAACCAAGTTAGCTGATAAGAGAGCGGTCCACCAATTCAAGGCTGGACTCCTGAAACTGGAAAGTAGAATAATAAACACCATATCGCTCGATATAATCAAGAGCCTGAAAGATATGCTGACATCATTGTATTTTAAAAAATTTACACAGGGATTATTTGATGCATGGCCTAAGAACATCAGAAGGTTCAATTGGGTAGAATAATGCAGCCTCTTCAGACACTCGGTCCGAGCCATTACTCGGGCTAGCTAACCAGCCAGAATAACTAGAGGCACAACACATGCTGCTTCTGGAACATAATTTACTAAGGCAACATCAGGGACTGGAATAGGAGCTCCCTGAGACTGAACGTCTCCATTTGCGGCAACCTGATAAGCTGCCTAGCGAATAATAGGTTCTTGCGGTATCTGCGTCGCCAAGATTCTCGTAAAAGCATAGTAGAGAGCCAAGGGAACCACAAGGCCCTGCTCCCTTGCCCATCGCGAGTTCGTACAGCTGGGGCCTGCACAACTAGATTGTCAGCACATTCCACAACTCTCGGGGCTTGAGTAGCTCTAGCCCCAGGCTAGACAACTTCGTCCTGAACTCCTACCGTTTGTGGATTTGTCGCACAAGGGCTCACAATTACCACGAAGGAATTAAAAAAAATTCTTTTGCATCCTAGACCGACGCATGATTAGAAAAGAATGAAGAGAAACCTCTTGAATGCCATCATAGCCTCTCGTAGATAAGTATGGAAGTCTACGTACCAATCAACGAAACTCTACTAGACACTGTCTTTGTCTGTATAGACACTAAACCAGGCTCTGATACCAACTGACACGACCCAAAATTCGGCTAGGCCTTTGCGGGCACCCGACATCTTCCCCTAGACCCGTCGGGCGAACCCTTACATATTAAATTAGGAAAATAAATATAATGCAATTCATAAATAAGAACAAGACTTAGAAAAAGCACAGACATACTGATACCTCTAAGCTGTACAAAAGAAATTACAGTTGACTACCCAACATACTAGGTTTAGGGCTATCCAGACTAGACATATAAGAGTACAAAAGAAGACAGATACTTCCTGAAGGGAGCAAAATGCAACTGAAATAATAAACATAAAATAGGTGGCCATCCTGAATAAAAGCTGCCTCACCCTGACAGCTGAAGTCGTCTTCGCTCCTTCACAACATGGTGAACTTAATCTTGGAGCGAACTGCCGAAATGAAATTGATAGACAAGAAACAAACAACAAACAAGGGTGAGTCAAAAGGACTCAATAAGTGGGGCAGACTAGCCACCTCAAAGAATAGGATAGCTAGCCAGGGAGAAAAGAAACAGATAAACCAAATTCCTCTTCTTTAAATTATAAAAAGGCAGAGCCAGGTAATAACAGGAAACACGTATGGAACCATAAGCTCCTAAACAACTAGGGACATAAGATAGGCAGAACATATAGGTATTTTGAGCATATCACCAATCAGAAATACATGAAACATACATGAAACATCGCACTATAATCACACAATACACAGAACCCGGTGCAATGAAATTGAATGAATTCAGTATGATGCAATGGGGTCACATGTGCCCGTAATCCCATCCCGAAGCGGAATACTCCTGCATTAGAGGGGAGTACAATATAGTAACCAGCTGGAGCGGAATACTCCTACTCCTGGGGCAGAATACTCCTGCACCAGATATAATACAAACCAGAGGCGGAATGCTCCTGCACTCTCCTTGTGTGGAATACTCCTGCACCCAATATAATGTAAACTAGAGGCGGAATACTCCTGCACTCTCTTGGGGCGAAGTACTCCTGCACCCAATATAATATGAATCAGAGGAGGAATACTCCTGCACTCTCCTGGGGCGGAATACTCCTGCACCCGATATGAATGCAATATAATGCATATAAATGCAATGTAATGCATATGAATACAATATGATGCAATAATAACCCTTTACCGGCGGGGGACTCTCATCGATATCCGGGAAGTATACGCCAACTCACAGCTAGAGAACAATGCTCAGATCCTTAATGCAATACCAACAATAGGACATAACATATAATATACAATGTAAATCCAAAGCTAAGGTGTAATGAGTACGCCTATCGGCAGCTACACACGTAAGGAACACGTGGTAGATTATCCACCAGGCCAAGGGCCTCAAAAGAAATGGATACAAACACTTATCTTGTTACAGAGTTAGCACAGCTACTCGACAACCGCTTTGTCCTTTGAGTTCATTGTCAGAAGATCTTACTTATTCAATAAGCAGAAAATATATCAAATTAGGCTAAAGGCTTCATTCCCTACATCTTAGGGCAATCTGGTTAGGAACCTGATACCCTATTCGCACACGCAATACGCAGGCTAGGACTATGTATAGAGTTCAAAGTCACATAACCAAACCCTAAATAAATTACATTTATGGGTTGCCCATAACTCCCTGAGTACGAATATATAATCAACTCCATTATCGGGATCCAATTAACCCTTTAACATATCAATAGAACTTATTAAAACGATGTCTAATATCTCATTTTTACCGTTAAAATATATTCAAACACACGTAAGAAACTGAAATAACGGATTAACACCATTACTTGGATGTTTTGGGGTAAAAATTCTACTATTTTTCTGCTCCTTTTCCTTTCTTTTCTCATTTTCTGGTATTTTGTTTTCTGCGTTTTCTCACGTTTTATGTTTCTATATGTTTTATGTTTCTGTTCATTTCTAACTCAAAGCTTAGGATCTTATCCTTAGCCACCGCCTCTTTCTTCTTCTTTTTTTTTTCCTTTTCTCTGTTCTTTTATTTTGTTTTCGAAATAAAATTAAAATGCAGTCCTACGAAATCTGGAATATTCCCAAATTTCTCGAGCAAGTTATAAAAAATATATGTGACGTATTCGCTAAGGCGGATGTCAAAACAGATTCTCAAAACTCAAAGTATGAATTAAATCGAAAAGATCAAATTCTTTAACTTTCGGCATTTTAGCGGAAACTAACCGAACGACTTTGAAATTCACTTCCGAAAATTCGTACAGGTCAAAAATAATCATACGAACCTAACGGCACTTTTGGATTTTGAATCGGAGCTCATTCGCCGAAATCGAGCTCGAAACTCTCTTTTTAAAATTTACCGGCAATGAAAACTGATAACTTCTTCCAATAGCTACCAAACGAAGTCCGATTTAGCTCAAATTTTACAGACAGGTCCTAATGGACCTTACAAATATTTTAAAATTATCGGTACACCAATCGGAGTCTTAACTTTCGAAACGACTGACCGAGGTCGTTTCAATAGGGGTTAAGGAAACGTCACGGCTTCAAACATGTCGGCCAGTCGTGTTGCCATGCCAAGTGCGGATCCCGTTGCCTATTCAACTAGTTTTGCAACAATGTGTATATATATGTATCATCATTGACTAATTATTTCTGGGACACGTAAAGGGACATATAACGGGACATGACTTGTATTAGCCTCCAAATTTTCATTGGCCAAACGGTGTACTATCCATTCATATCTGTGCATAAGCCTAAAAATAATTATTTTTCATTGGCTATGATGTTGTGTCTGTCAAAATGCACAACGCGTCAGAAAACAACCATCAATTCAATAAGGACAACCATCAATTCCACAAGGTGACTGGGTCAACTGTATATAACAAGCAATAATGTAACATTACGAAGCCTTTTCAAACTTCATTAACAGGGTAACCATTGTTGTAAACACTCAATGTAGGCATTTGATATCTTCATACAAATTAGATTAAACCAAAAACATGCAACGACTGCACCAAAATAGATAAAGGATCGACTGCACCAAAGTTCAATTTCAACAGAGGACCGCCTAAAAAGCAGAACAGAAAGAGTAAACTAGGGTTGGATCTGTCTGATGAAATGGTGAGCAACAACTAGTCCTAATAATCAGAGGTGAAAAACCAATCGACGGTCAGAAGAGCACAAGCCGGATCTCGGCGAATCAAAACAGTAGCGAAATAAAATGGGGAGAAGCGACCACCAGCGAATGAAAAACGGTGTCACTGCTACTCCGGTGATGGTGGGTGGAGGGGTTTTTCGATTGGGACCGCGGCGCGATTCGCTATCCTCACCACTGCTCGTTTCTCCAGACCCCCCCCCCCCCCCACCAGTTTCCCCTCTTTCTCGTATGTATTGTACAATCTATTAATGACCCTGTTCCCACTAGTTTTTGTGTTGTATATTGGAGTAAGGGGAGGAGACGATGGGAGTATTTGGGTGTACTCTGCTGTTGGGTTTAAATAAGAATTGCAAATCATTTTTGAAAAGGTGGCGCTGGGGAAGATCAGAGAGATTAGGGGAATTGGGGAAGGGATTTAGTTAATCGAAGGGAAGATTGAGCAATCTGATGTTGGGATCCAGAGATTGGGGGTATTGATTTTTAGTGGGAAAATTTATAAATAGAGGATGTATCTGGACTACATTTAGTCCAGGTTCAACCAAAAAGAAATTTAATATAGAAAGAGTAATAAAAAGAAATTCTTTTGAGATGTAGAAAATTTCAAAAGAATTTGAATTTCAAACGTACTGAATGATAGATAAAGAATAAAATTTGGACTGATATTTTAACTTTAAAGGTGCTAAATAAATAAAGACATAAATATATATATATATATATATATATATATATATATATATATATATATATATATATATATATACATATATATATATTTATATACTGTATAAAATGAAAACGAGTGAACAACAAAAATACACACGTAAAAGGAAATTAAATTAAGATACAAATTAACTTAATTAAGTATAAATAACCACAAATATTTATTAAAATTTTTTACATGCACTAATTTGCACAAACAGTCATAATTTTAACAAATAGCTTAAATGATGCAAAATTACATAATATAGTCATAATTATATATATAATGTATGAATAGGGGTTAACAAAGATAAATGCATGTCTTCTAATGCAAATTTTGCTCAACTAGCCAATATTGCACCTTTACGTTAAATACAACTAATTATGAAAAAAGGAGGGACAAAATTGGGTGTCAACAGCTGCCCTTCTTTGCCTGGGGATGATGAAAGAGTCTTCGGGCAAAGATAGTTGACGGAGTAGCCATTTTTGTCACGACGGTGGGTAGAATGTTGCAAAGGAGAATAAGGGTTTTTGGGTTTTTCGGCTGAACCCCGGTCTCTGAGTTGCCTACATATTTCAGGTTTCACGAGAATCTAGCCATGTGTAGTTCTAGAATGGCATGTTGCCTGTGTGAGATGTTTATGACGCACGATTTTGGATGTTAAGAGTAAACTTGTCCAAGTAAATAAAGCTTAGATTCGATGTGTTTTGCCATTTTGCTAGATAAATGATTGGTGAATATAACAGAGGCATTGTCGAAGACGAGATTACATCGATAGATTGAGCATGGGAAAAGAGGCTTGTAATCATTCCAGTTATAAAGATGTGGTGAACGACACACCCATAAAGAGAAGTTTACATGGACATAGTTTCCACTACATCTCGATAGATATGCCCTCTCATCTTCGATATCGAACCTCATAGTTATCTTGATCAGGCATGGAAGATTGAGAAGTAAGCTTTATAAATACGCACGATTCAAACAAATGGGCACGATCAAACACGAAAACACACACGGCTGTCAAACAGATAGGCACGATTTAGACAAAGTAAGCATTAATTGGAAGGAAATGCAAAATGACATCCTAATTTAGAATGAAAGATTAGGCAGACTACTTATGAAAGTATGAGATGATTGGCTTTGGGCATGTTTGAATTCAAAAGAATAGATAGTTCGCGGGTATAGAATAGGCATTGTCGAAAGAACTAAACTTCTTAAATAGAGTTTCAGAACGATGCATAGCTTGGACTTGTGATTTTGGGTTTGCACAATTTTGTGTGGGGTAGTGATTTTTGGGGAGCAAGTGCGAGAGTATGAGAAATGGTGCGGGGGTCTGTCAAGAGATCGGAGAGTGTCCTGCAACAAAAGTAAGATAAGTCAAAATAAACAACACAACTACAACAACAAACCCAGTGTAGTCCCACAAGTGGGGTTTGGGGAGGGTGAGATGTACGCAGACCTTAGCCCCCACCAAGGTGGAGAGGCTGTTTCCGGAATACCCTCGGCTAAAGAGAAATAGCAATAAGAATAGAAAATAAGAAGAGACAGCAGGATGAAACACAATATCATATATCAACAAAAAAACCAAATATAACCTAAGTGAACAACATAAGCACGCAGAACAAATAAAGAATAGGGTAGAAATAGCAAATGTATATGAAAACATATTAAAGCCGATACAACCTAAAATTCTCGACTACAATCTAATCTTCTACCCTAATCCTCGACCTCCATGCTTTTCTATCTAAGATCATGTCCTCAGTAATCTGGAGGAGGGCCATATCCTATCTAATAAACTCGTCCCAATTCTTCTTCGGTTTACCTCTGCCTCTCCGTAGAACAAACACTGCCAACCTCTCGCACCTCCTCACATGAGCATCAGTGCTCCTCCTCTTTGCATGCCCGAGCCATCGAAGTCTCGCCTCGCTCATCTTGTCAACTACTGATGCCACACCCACCTTATTACGAATGACTACATTCTTAATCGTATCCATCTTAGTATGTCCACACATCCATCTCAGCATCCTCATCTCTGCTACACTCTGAATATGTGTGTTCTTGACGGGCCAACACTCTACCCCGTACAACAGCGCTGGCCTAAAGACCACTCTATAGAACTTTCCTTTAAGGTTAGGTGGCACTTTCTTATCGCAAAGGACCCCGGATGCGAGCTTCCACTTCATCCACCCTGCCCCTATCCGATAACTGAAATCTTCATCAATTTCTCCATTACCTTATATGATTGAGCCAATATACTTGAAGTTTCCCTTCTTGGGGATGACTTGAGTATCGAGTGTTACTTCCACCTCAAACTCATCAGTAGCATCACTGAACTTACACTCCATGTACTCCATTTTCGTCTACTCAGTCTGAAGCCTTTAGACTCTAGAGTCTGATGCCAAACCTCCAGCTTGGTATTGACTCCACCGTGAGTCTCATCAATCAAAACAATATCATCTGTAAATAACATACACTATGGGACCTCCCATTGAATACTCCGTGTTAATTCATCCATCACCAAAGCAAATAGAAATGGGCTGAGTGTTGACCCCTGGTGCAACCCTATCTCGACTGGAAAGTGATCCGAGTCACCTCCTACTGTCCTCACAGGGGTCTTGGGCCCATCGTACATGTCTTTAATTACTCTGATGTAGGCCACGGGAACAAATTTAGCTTCTAAGCATCTCCATAAAACTTCCCTTGGGAGTTTGTCATAAGCCTTCTCTAGGTTAATGAACACCATATGTAAGTCCCTCTTCTTATCCCTATACTGCTCCACCAACCTCCTAAGAAGATGAATGGCTTCTGTAGTCGATCGCTCAGGCATGAACCCGAATTGATTCTCGGAGATAGTGGGATCCCTCCTTATCCTCTTCTCGACAACCCTCTCCCAAACTTTCATGGTATGGCTTAGCAGTTTGATACCCCTGTAGAGATAAAGATAAAGTAAACCTCCCTGTTGAGCTGAGTAGTTGTCTTGTCTGTTTTTAGGTGCTTTCATATATGTGCCTCTCCTCTGGAGATATTTATCCGCCAAGACGCTGGAACCTTTCCTGCAATGAAAGTGAGCTTGTTGCTCTTAATATTTATGAACATACAGTAGACTTTCCTGTCATTGGATTATCTTGCCAGTGCCTCTCGTCAGGAGCTGCTAAGTACCTCTCGTCAGGAGATATCTATATGCTCGTCAGGAGCTGCTAAGTGCCTCTCGTTAGGAGATATTTATTTGCTCGTTATGAGCTGCTAAGTGCCTCTCATCAAGAGATGTCTATATGCTCGTTAGAAACTGCTAAGTGCCTCTCATCAGGAGATATCTATATGCTGGTCAGGAGCTGCTAAGTGCCTCTCGTCAGGATATATTTATTTGCTAATCAGGAGCCACTAAGTGCCTCTCATCAGGAGATGTTTGCCTGTCGCGTCGGGCTATATACACTGCGTAGAAAAAGTAAAGTGAAGTGCTAAAAAAAATAGAATTATGTTACCGTGCATGTAGGATTGCCTGGAACACTGTCACGCTGATTGTCATTTTTATTACCTCTTTGGGCCTTTAGGTGAATTTTGAGATTCAACCTCAAAATTCTGCCCCAGTGTCAGCCTGCGTCTTTTGGAATTTTGAGGGGGTCCTCAAAAATTCTGCCCCAGTTTATCGCCTTTGATAGATCGTCATATTGTGATAGCGCCTGCAAAGCAAAACATATGTGTATGTTTAATTCTGAGGCGGACGGGCCTATTACAAAAGCGCCTGCAAAAAAAAAAATAAAATATATGTGTTCTTCAAATTCTAAGGCGGACGGGCCTATTATAGTAGTTCCTGCAAAATAAAATATATGTGAATGTCTAATTCTAAAGTGACAGGACTATACCCTGCAAAACAAAATATACGTGAATGTCCAATTCTAAGGCGGACGGGCCTTATTGTCATATTCTATGCCTGACGGGACTAATCGTCATATTTTAAGCATGATAAGGCTAGTCGTCAATATTATAAGCCTGACGAGGTTAGTCGTCAGATTATAAGCCCGACGAGGCTAGTCGTCATATTCTAAGACTGACGAGGTAGCAGTCATATTCTAAACTTGACGAGGTTGATCATCATATTATAAGCCTGACGAGGCTAATCATCATATTATAAGCCTGACGAGGCTAATCGTCATATTATAAGCCTGACAAGGCTGGTCGTCATATTCTAAGCCTGACAAGGCTGGTCATTATATTTTAAGCCTGAAGAGGATGGTCGTCATATTCTAAGCCTGACGAGGCTGGTCGTCATATTTTAAGCCTAACGAGGCTAATCGTCATATTCTAAGCCTAATACGGGCAGTCGTTATATAATAAGCCTGATGGGGCTAAGATGTTATCATGTTTGTTGTGATTGCCTTCGAGTCTTGTGTTTTTGCTGAAGGATCTGCTCTCAAAGAAAGATTCGTTAGTTAAAACAAAGTGGTTGCATTGTATTGAACACCAAAGTATTGGCTTGAATCTGAATTTGTCCTTTGGTGTGACAGTTTGATATCTCGATGACTCTGATTATATGGATACTTGCATTATCATAATGAGGTCTGGTATTTGGGTTTGCAGTATTTGGAGGTTGTCCAAATTTATGTTTGTCTTGGATTATGATAGGTTGTTTTTATGTTTCGTGTTGTTCTCTCAAATGTCTTGGAGCTAACTTTGATGGATTGGTCTGTATAGAAAATGTATTTGTGACTTGAGAGTTGCAGCTTCCATTTGTTGGTTTTTGTTGTATCATTGTTTTGCCTTGGTCAATTAGACTCTGAATTTTGTGTTTCAGTGTTGGGTATTTTCCGATGTCGTGAATGTTTGAGTGATGGGTGTAGATCTTTGTTGGATCGAATTTCGAAATAGGGTATCTAGGGAGTAGTTCGTTTGTTTGTCGCAATATCTTTTGGTTGAGCTAAAGGAGTAAAGGTGTGAGGTTTTGTTTTTTTCGTCTGTCCTTGATTGTGTTAAGCCTTATAAGGTTGTTGTTGAAAGTCTTGATAGATGGGAAGTCGTTTATTGTGTAAGTTGGGTGCGGTATGAGTTGTGAGTTTTGCTAGTTTCGGCTGTATAGTGATTAGATTTCTTTCTTGCGACTCTTGTGTGGTATAGCGCCTACTGATTTTGTTTGTCCAAGTTGTAGAGAAATGGAATTGGGGTTGTCTGGATTCTCTCGGTTTCACATGCTGGTAGTTCAAAAGACTTTGTTCAAGAAGAAAATATTTTCAGCTTGTCTTGCAGATTCTTGGCTAATTTCGGTGTTTAAATGCAAAGCAACCGTAAAAAAAAGTGACAAAATGCGCAAAACTGTGTTAGCACATTAGTAAAGATTTAAAGCAAAACAACTCATAAATCTTAAGAGAATGCCTAGACCACGGATGATAGATTAGCACTTGAATTTGGAGATTATGACAAATTATATACGAATTCCAAAAGATTGCTTGAGTGCTTTAAGTAGCAGTCAAGACAAGGATTTTGGTTAAATGACTGATGCTTGTTTAAGCAGGAGATGAGAATTTGAATATCAATGAAAACTGATAAAGATGTTGTGTAAAGAATAGGTTGTGTTGTGCGATAGAAACGGAGGTCGGCTTTTAACGAACACCAAGACTTTGGGTACATTAGTCATCTTTCCTTGCAAATTTGTGTATCATGATCCTCGTGTGTCTTTGAAAGAGATACTCAATGTCTTTCATACTTTTCAACCAACTGCTGCAATTCAATCTTTGCACCAACATTCTTTGCTGGGTAAGATTTTGTTGCGAAGAGATCGAACCCGGCGTGGGTTGCCTACATATCATGTATATTCTTAGATTGCTGCTTCAGTCAAGACTGTTTTAGAGGTTGGTCATATTTTATTTTTCTGTTCAGTATAGTTGTTGTTATGAGAATTCACATCATTCCAGTAAAGCTTTCGACCAAAACCGCTCTAAGAAATCGATTTGCTCGTGTCTTTATATCAGATCAATTCTTGGTCTTGCAAGTGTCTCAACAAACAATTTCATCATCGTGTCCCCCATAGGCTTCCAATACTCACAGAGGTTTTCGGTCCCATCATATAATGGAATCTTTGTCACTACGTCTTTGCATTCTTTTCCAAGTTTAATCAACCTGCTAATTTTGCTTGTTGTGCTTAAACCTTTGTAATATCAAATGGGTTTCCCTTGTTTTTCACTTTCTTATTGCCTTCTGATAACCCTTTGAACGCCTTTTGGACAATGAATAGGTGCAAGTTTAAAATTCTTTGGATCGCCTTCAATATATTACAGTGTAGACTTGAGCAACAAAATGATCCTTGTACATTGGGTCAAAAGGTCTTGTAGTAAGTCAGGTGGGCCTTTGAGTTTGACCAATATATCTTTTGCTCTCTCAATTTCTGCTCCGTGTGTAAAATGCTTGTAGTAGCAAACTTTTCTTGTTTTGAAAAATTAGTGACAAGTGCACTTTGCTTAGCCATATCTTCTGCACTGATATTCAACTTGAGCCAACCCTTTGGATAATAGGTTTTAGAGTAAGTGGTGAACTGGAAATAATTCAGACATGCAAAAAATATTTCAAATATTGGGGTTTGAGTATAGAATTGGGAGATGAGGCGCCTTGGTAGGAATTGGATTTGGGAAAGGATTCACTTAAGTAGAAAAAGACCTAGAGAAATAGATAAATTCATGTGATGCACACGTAGCAAATAAAAATGCATCCTATAATGCAAAAGACCACTTTATGCATGATGTTTTGAAAAGCACTTCATGCCACATATATCATTTCGTTTTCTAACAAAATGTAGAGTTATTCTTCGGATGAGGATTCTTCCTCAGACGAACTTGTCTCTGGCGGATCTCCTCGAAAAATGCTATTGTCTGCATCAGTTAAGAGCCGGGATATGTCAAATATGAGATTTTTCAACATTTCCCAAGCCTTCCTTCCTTTCTCTTCCATTCCTTTTCCAACCATGGAGTTTATTCCTTCGCTCGCCCATACCCCTATAGATTCTATGCAATTTGTCAAGAGTTCTGCCTCATTGCGCCACTTGTATTTTTCTTTGCTCTTTGCCCCGACCAAACTTTGCTTTTCTACTATTTTCACTCGTGCATTTGCCAGCTGTTTGCGTATCCTCTTGCATTCATATTCTAACTCATCAGCATTTCTTTTCCTTTTTGTTGTTGCTCTTGGTTGAACTGACCTTTCTATGTCTTTCCTTAGCCAATCCGGGTAATCTTCATCATAGCCTGCATCAAACCTGCCTCATCCAATAGTGTCGAATCTCATTCATTGTCTTGCTTTCCAAAGTCTTAATATCTTGTTTTCGAATGGTATCATTCCTCCGAAAATATCTACTTTGAAACTTCTGATGTCTGCTATTTGGGGTACAATTTGTTTATTCCCTGCTTGTCTAAGTGCCCTTAAAGGAGTGTATGGGTAAACTCCTCTAAACCCAACCAAGATAAGAAATGAAGCTCCTTCCGACCGTGTGATCACTGTGATACTGGAAAAGTAGTCAAATATCCATCGTATATTTTCAGATGTCGGCTGACAAAACATGTGGTGCCAACCTTCAACAATTGTTGGTCGATCCCACTTTTCAAAAGCACTGACCATGCGGGCGGTATGAGTCAAGATGTAGTTTTCTCTTGGTATGGAATGAAAAGCTTGCTCCGTGCTAATCATCTTTTGCAAGTCTCCATCAGCAAAATTTGTAAAAGCAAATTGCAACCTTCAAAAAATTCGGCCCCTTCTTGCATTTTTCTAAAGCTCGGTACATTTCTGCAACAATCATAGGTATCAAAGTGTATTTCCTATCAAAGTCCTTGAGTAAGGCATCGGCGATCGATATCACGCAAACATCAACCCGTCCTTTGTGTTCTGAAAACACGACAGTCCCTAAAAAGCCGGTGACAAAAGCAAGTACCCTCCTCTGCTCTTGCCAATCTGCCTTGTTAATGCTGAAATTATCTTTGAATTCTTGAAGTGATTCTCCGTACCCAAACTTAATACAGAGGGAAGTCAAAGAGATTCTCGATTGCCTCACGCTGTCTGTGCATAATTCAGGTTTAAATTAGGAAAATAAATATAACAATTCATAGATAAGGACAAGACTTAAAACAAAAACACAGACATATTGATACCTCTAAGCTGTAAAAAAGAAATTACAGTTGACTACCCAACATACTAGGTTTAGGGCTATCCAGACTAGACATCTAAGAGTACAAAAGAAGACAGATACCTCCTGAAGGGAGCAAAATGCAACTGAAATGATGACTAATAAACTGGTGGCCACCCGGAATAAAAGCTGGCTCACCCTGACAGCTGAAGTCGTCTTCGCTCCTTCACAACGTGGCGAACTCAATCCTGGAGCGAACCTGCCGAAACGAAATAGATAGACAAGAAACAAACAACAAACAAGGGTGAGTCAAAAGGACTCAATAAATGGGGCAGACTAGCCACCTCAAAGAATAGGAAAGCTAGCTAGGGAGAAAAGAAATAGATAGACCAAATTCCTCTTATTTAAATTATGAAAAGGCAGAGCCAGATAATAACTAGAAACACGTATGAAATCTCAAACTTATCAACAACCAGGAATGTAAGATAGCCAGAACATATAGGTATCCCGAACACATCAACAATCAGAAATACATCCTGTTGCGGCGTGCAGCCCGATCCATATATTCATCTTGTTGTGGCGTGCAACCCGATCCATACATTCATACTGTCGCGGCGTGCAACCCGATCCATATATTTTCATTTATACCGCTGCGACGTGCAACCCGATCCATATATTTATACCGTTGCGGCGTGCAACCCGATCCATATATTTATATTGTTGCGGCGTGCAACCCAATCCCCGCAACCCAGAATACGAGCCAGAGATATATAGACAAATAAGCAATGCACGTATAAGCAGAATAGTAGTTATGTACCACAAGTCTACACAATGGTGTGAAATGAAATGATATGAAATGAAATATGATGCAAAGGGTCACATGTGTCAAATGAATGGGGCGGAATCCTCCTACTCCAGGGTAGAATCCTCCTACCCCTCAATATGTGCAATGTAATGCGTATGAATGCAATATGATGCCATGCAGTCACATATTCCTGATACCTATCTCCGGCGCGGGACTCTCATCGTCTACCAGGAGATATATGCAATAATGACTCTTCACCGGCTCGGGACTCTCATCGATTACCAGGAAGTATATGTAATAATGACCCTTCACCGGCTCGGGACTCTCATCGATTACCGGGAAGTATATGCAGTAATGACAGCCAGAGTACAATGCTCAGATACTCAATGCAATACCAGCAACAGGGCATAACATATAATATACAACGTAAATTCAAAGCTAAGGCGTAATGAGTACGCCTATCGGCAGCTACACACGTAAAGAACACGTGGTAGAAAATCCACGAGGCCCGGTGCTTCCAAAGAAATGGATATAATCACTTACCGTATTCCAATGCTAGCCCTGCTACTCAATAACTGTTTTTTCCTTTGGATTAACTATCAAACGATCTCGCTCTATTCAATAAGCAGTAAAATTATATCAAATAATGCTAAAGGCTTCATTCATTATGTCTTAGGGCAATCCAGTTAGGAACCTGATACCCTATTCGCATACGCAATACGCAGGCCAGGTCTATGTACAGGGTTCAAAGTCACATAACCAAACTCTAAATAAATTATATTTATATGTTGCCCATAACTTACTGAGTACGAATATATAATCATTTCCATCATCGGGGGCCAATTGACCCTTTAAACTATCAATTTAAGTCATTATAGCGATGTCTAATATCCCTATTTTTACCGTAAAAATATATTCAAACACAAGTAATAAGCTCAGATAATGAGTTAACATCATTACCTGGAGATTTGGGGTAGAAATTCCACTATTTTTCCACCTCGTTTTCCCTTTATTCCTCTTTCTTTTCTGACTTTTCTTTTCTCTGTTTATGTTGTATGTTTCTGCGTCCATACTGAGTTGCTACTGCTACTAAGGGAATCGACATCATAATTTAATTTTTTTTCTTTTAAATTCGCTACGACGATTAAAATTAAAATGGAACCCTAGAGAAGTCGAAATGATCCCAAATTTTTCACGTAAGTTATACAAAATATATGTAACATACTTGCCAAGGAAAATCTCAAATCGGACTCCCAAAACTCCAGATACGAATTAAAAGGAAAAAGGACCAAATTATTAATTCTTTCGGAACTTTAGCCGAAATCAACCGAACAACCTCGAAACTTACTTTAAAAATTCACATATATCATAAATGACCATACGAACATAGCGACGCTTTCAGATTTCGAATCAGAGCTCATTCGCGAAAATTGTGCTCGGAAACCTTTTTTTTTTTAATGATTTATCGTTAACGAAAACTGAAACCTTCTTCCGATACCTACCAAACAAGGTCTAATTTAGCTCAAATTTTACAGACAAGTCGGGATGGTCCTTACGAAGCTTTTAAAATTGACGATACATCAATCGGGGTCCTAATTCCCGAAACGACTACTTAAGGTCGTTTCATTCTCCTCCACTTAGACTCTTGTTCGTCCTCGAACGAGCAAGAGTCTAAAATAGATTTTACACCTCTAATGAGAATGCTTACACCAATTTTCAATGACATTTACTATGAAACCAAAATCATATACAATGATAAGAGCCTTTAGGCATTAAACATCAAGATCGAACCTGAATCGTCGAAGAGGTAAGAATACTTCTCACGCATACTGGACTCAAGCTCCCAAGTGTCCTCCTCATGAGGACGATTATTCCATCGCACTCGAACCATCAGAATCTGCTTCGAACGAAGCTTCCGGACATCACGCGCTACTATAGCAACTGGGAACTCCTCGTAAGCTAGGTTCACATCTAGCTGAGCAGGATCTAATTCGATTACTTCGGAAGGATCTCGGATACACTTCCGGAGCATCGATACATGGAAAACTGGGTGAACTGGCATAGAAGCTGGCAAGTCGAGCCGATAAGCTACCTTACCAATACGCTTCTCGATACGGAAAGGGCCAATGAACCTGGGACTAAGCTTTCCTTTCCTACCAAATCTCTTTACACCTCGCATCGGTGACACTTTCAGAAATACCATGTCCCCGACCTCGAACTCTAACTCTCGGCTCCTCCAGTTCGAATATGAAATCTGCCTACTCTGGGCGATCCGTAAACGATCCTGAATAACACGAACCACATCAAGAGTTTGACGAACCATATCTGAACTTATCACCTCAACATCTCGAGACTCAAACCAGCCAATAGGAGAACGACATCGACGACAATATAAGGCCTCCAATGGAGCCATCTGAATCGAAGACTGGTAGCTATTATTATAAGAGAACTCTGCTAACGCCAAATGATCATCCCAGTAACCCCCGAAGTCCAATGCACAAGCTCTCAGCATGTCCTCTAAAATTTGAATAACCCGCTCGGACTGACCGTCAGTCTGAGGATGGAATGCTGTGCTAAGCTGCACCTGGGTCCCCAACTCTCTCTGAAAAGACTGCCAGAACTGAGAAGTAAACTGGAAACCACGATCTGAGATAATAGATAAAGGAGTACCATGCAGCCTAACCACCTGCTCAATGAAAATCCGAGCCAGTCTTTGAGCTGAATCAGTAGTCTTTACAGGGATAAAGTGAGCTGATTTAGTCAGTCTGTCGACAATGACCCAGACAGAATCGTGGCACCGCAGGGTCTTTGGCAGACCAACTATAAAATCCATCGTGATGTGCTCCCACTTCCACTCGGGAATGGGCAATGCCTGAGCTAACCCTGCTGGTCTCCGGTGCTCGAACTTAACCTGCTGACAGTTGAAGCAACGAGATACATAATCAAATACATCTCTCTTCATCCCCTTCCACCAGTATAGCTCTCAGAGGTCCTGATACATTTTTGTAATACCAGGATGAATGGAATAACGCGAGCTATGAGCTTCACCGAGCACTGATTGCCTCAAATCCCAAACATCAGGAACACAGAGTCGACCATTAAACCAAAGAATTCCATCTGAATCAAGCTCGAAGGAGGGAACTCCTCCACTTAGGACACGACCACGCACCTCCTGCAGATGAGGATCCTCGAACTGTCTTCCCTTAATCTGATTGACTAAGGAAGATTGAGCTGCAACACACGCTAAGAGTCGACTGGAGTCTGGGAGAAGAAATCACACGCCAGAGTCGCCAAGGGACTGCAATTCTCGGGCCAATGGTCTCATATCAGTATAAACAAAAGCCATGCTGCCCATGGACTTCCTGCTCAAAGCATCTGCTACCACGTTCGCCTTCCCAGGATGATAGCGGATAGTGAGATCATAATCTTTAATCAATTCAAGCCATCTCTGCTGTCGCCCGTTAAGATCTTTCTGAGAGAGAAGATACTGCAGACTCTTATGATCGTTATACACCTCACAAGGCTCGCCATAAAGATAATGCCTCCATATCTTCAAACCAAAGACCACAGCTGCCAATTCTAAATCGTGAGTCGGATAATTCTTCTCATTCGGCTTCAACTGTCTGGAAGCATAAGCAATTACCTTCCTGTACTGCATAAGAACACAACCAAGGCCCACACGAGATGCATCACAATAGACTACAAATCCACCGGTGCCCGAAGGAAGGGATAACACTGGAGCTGAAGTCAATAATGATGTAGGGAAAATGCGGAAAAAGTAAAAGATAGGAACGAGACGGAACGAGATCACTATTCCCAAGTAGCAACGGAGAACTAGTTCCGTTACACCCCGAGAGAAGGCCAAGAACACCTACGCTAGGAAACTACCCTCGAGCCAACGAGGACTCGCAAGTAGAATGATCGGGGCGGGGTTGTTGTGCAACTAGAATCCACTAGATGTAAACAAGTCCCAAACTCAAGGTTGGTTTTCATAAACCCAAAGAGATCCCTCTATACAATGTTAATTCATCATTCAAAACAAGCTAAGGAATAAAACAAGCTATCTAGCTATTTATAGATGTTTTTAGGCACTAAGTAAAAGGTCTAAAGTGCCCACACTTAGGCTTAGGAATAAAAGACCACGTAGGGTCAAAACAGTAAAAGCATAATAATTCCCGCAGCTGGGAGGGGAGCCTGAAGCTGGGAGGGGCGCCTGGCTTGTGCTGGGTCTGGGCGGGGCGCCTGGGGGTAGGCGGGGCACCGGGGGTAGGCGGGCGCCTGGGTGTGGCGCCTAGGCAGGCGGGGCGCCTGTGCACAATTTCCGTCCTTAGGCAGTGAGGTCTCTAGGCGGGGCGCCCGGGCTAGGCGGGGCGCCTGGCTGTGCTGGGCCTCCCTCCTCCTCTTTAGGCGTGGGGCCTAATGTTGAGACCATCCGGAACACTTCCGAAAGCCCTTGACTTCAAGTCCTTTGTATCTTCCAAGCTTGGCACATGTTGGAAAGTGTTGGAAAGTGTCTTGTCTCGATTTGCCCCGCATCATCCTCCCCTTCTTGAGAGATTTCGTCCTCGAAATCAATGCATGCACGACCATGGCATCATCTCTTCGGGGTGCCCAATACGCTCCTCCTTTGTATCCCTTGACCGTCACTTTTACATAGGTCTCTTCCAAGATCTCCCTTGCCTTAACATGGAGCTTAGAACCTACAAGCAACGACAAGCAAACACGGGATTTCCTACTTTGAAAATAGGTTAGTGCAAGAAGTGTGGAAAACACACTCTTGTGATATAACCAAGCATTATTGATAAGCACAAATATCAAGTTTCCAAAGAGAACAATAAGTACTTGGTTAAAGATCATCATGCACTCAACACAATAGTGATCAAATAAGCCATGGGGATATGGAAAATGCAAGATCAAGCTATCAAAATCCCCTTGAACCTTAAGCTCAAGATCAACAAACCAATCAATCCTCAAGGTGTGATTAACAAGTGGAGTGGAGTGAGTCAAATAACTCAACATACAAGTAACATCAAGTACTCCACTCCCCTTCTTTAGAGCATACTTACTCACACCAAGGGATTCCTTTTCACCTCAAATTTCATCACCTAAGCAACCCTTCTCAAAAGACAAGCTCTCAAGGAAGGCATTGATGATGGATTCTTCTTCATCATAACCCCAACAAGCAATAGTAGGGTCACTCAAAGAACCATCTACCTCACCCAAATTCTCAAACAATTGGTTGCCTAAGGAATCAAATCCTTCACACCATGGGGGTTCCAATTTACTATTCACCCTAGTCTGATACAAGTCATTACCACTAATGAGAATGCCTTCAAACAATGGATTAGTGTAAACATGCATCTCACTATCATGATCAAGCATAGACAAGTTATCAAGACTAGGTTCACTTGACGAGCCATCATAGACAACCTTGTCCAATTCATACAATTTAGACTCCTCAAGGTCAAGACCATCCTCACCACAACACATTGGTCCACCAAATAGAAGCATATCAATAAGGGAATGATCAACTATCTCATCTTCCCATTCGTCAAAGGTTGGTGGTGTGTCATAGCAAAGGTCACAATCATGGTCAACCATCAAATCTACACTAGGGAGGGGTTCAATGAACAATGAGCTCACATCATGATGTGGCATAGTGCTCCTCCCAACTAGTGTTGCACATGCAAACTCAAGTTGACAACTAGACTCTTCACTAGTGGCATATTCACTAGATGCATCACAAGCTCCAACTAGTGTTGAGTCATCACAAGACAAGTAGCTAGTAGGTTCTTGAAAAGGTGAAGCAACACTTACATTTGTAGTACTTCCTTGGTCACTCACAAGGCTTGAAGTGTCATATGCAACTCCTCCTTCATGAAGCTCACATTGAGGCTCCAATGGCTTGTCTTCAAATGTACCTACACAAGAACTTTCACAAGAAAAGATAGAAGATAAAGAAGGGTTAGAACAATGGGTGCTCTCACGCTCAATTTTTCCTTCCTCACCTCTCATCTCTCTCAATTTTACCTCATGGTCAAGTGTAGTTTGTTGTGACAATCCCCTCACATCACTCCTCAAATCCTCTCCTTTTTCCTCTCTTGGATTGCCACCGGTCACTCCCTCACTTCTCTCTATCTTTTCTCTCTCATTTGAAGTAGAGTGACTCTCATTTTCATCATGCAATGGAAAAACAATAAGATTGTTTGCCTCGAGCTCCAGTGCAATGGGTGACTTTGCTTTAGCCGCTTCCCTCAACTCCTTTATTCGCTCGTAGTCTTCCCTTACTTGCCTTGGAGTCAAAGGTCTAAGCACATACTTTCTCCCATCTTGCTTGACCGTGTAGGAGTTGGTCCGGCCATCATGCACTACACACCTATCATGTTGCCATGGTCTCCCAAACAACAAATGGCATGCTTGCATCGGGACCACATCAAACATGATCTTAGCCTTATAGTTCCCAATGCTAAACTCAATCATCGCTTGTTTCACCACCCTTAGTTCACCACACTTGCTAAGCCATTGTAAACGATATGGTTTTTGATGCTTTAGAGTGGGTAACTTCAATTGGGTAATCAAGGTTTTGCTCACGATGTTGGTACAACTCCCCGAATCAACAACCATTGATCATACTTGGCCCATTACTCGGCACCTAGCATGAAAGAGGTTTTCCCTTTGTTCATTTTCCACCTCCTCTTCCATAAAAGTAGTACTCAAGCTTCTCCTAACCACCAAGAACATTTGAGGACCATCATCCTCTTCTACGGCCTCCTCACAATCAACTTCCTCACCCTCCTCTACTCCCTCATTTCCGGACTCACTTTCTTGCTCATACACCAAATCACCAACCACAACCATGGTTCTTTTTGTAGAGCAATCCCTAGCAATATGACCATAGCCCTTGCACTTATAGCATTGAGTAGAAGTAGAAGTAGGATTACTCAAGTGAGTTTTATAATTACCTCCCAATGGTGGTGTAGACTTCTCATGTGTTCTCTTCACTTCTTTGCTCGCACTTGCACCGCTTGCACTCGGGAAGTTTGCATTTGGAGTCTTCCATTCTTTTGGTTGGCTCACAGGAGTAGGAGTGCTACTCTTGTAACGGTTGGACTTTTCTCCCCTAAGCCATTGCTCAGTTTCAATAGCGGCTTCCAATAGATCTTGAAGTGAAGGATAAGAATGCAACCTCAATTGAGAAGCTATACCATAGCCCAAGCCATTCTTGAAACGGATCACAGCTTGTTCCTCATCTTCGGTGTCCAAATCCAAGGTCATTCGAATTTTCTCAAACTCATCATAATACTCATGAACAGTCTTGACACCTTGTTTTAAATCATAGAGCTTCTTGAGTTGCTCTTGTCGATATCTAGGAGTCACATACTTGGTATTCATGAGGTCCTTCAATTCATTCCAAGTCACATTCACATGCACACCCGCTCTTCTCCTTGTTCTCTTTATGGACTCCCACCAAGTAGAAGCATAAGACTCAAAGGATGAAATAGCATAAGTACCTTTCTTCTCATCGGTCATCTCATTTCTGTCAAACACTCTCTCCATGAGTAGTACCCATTCCATGTATGCCTCCGGATCACAAGTTCCCTTAAAGGATGGAAGATTGAGCTTGACACTATTAAGGTTGTTGTTGTTGTCACGTGCCCCATAGTTAGGCTCCGGTTGGCCTCCATAATGGTCTTCATGAGCAACATATTCTCTCCTAGCATTCCTTCCATCAAATCTCATGGGTGGCCCTCGACCTCGGCCTCTACCCCTATCCACAATTCGACCCCAATTCATTGGCCTCCTAGGTTGATAAGGAGCATCATACCCATAGGCTTCATCACCATACTCGGCCTCCTCCTCTTCTTGAGCCTCAACAACTTGCTCAGGAGGTGGAACAAATCTAACGGGTCTTCGAAGTGGAGCATTTCCTTGGGGATTGCCCAAGTTGAGGGGATTGCCCTCTTGTCGGGGATTGCCCAACTCACGCCATTGTAGAGCTTCAACTTTGCTTTGTTCATACTTCTTGGTTAGCTCAACAAAGTGTCCGGGAGTCATAGGAGTGCTATGACTTGTGCCTTCTCCGGATTCAATTTGGACACTCGGGGTCCTCCTCTCACCGGTCTCAACTTGATTCCTCTCGACGGTCTCAAGTCTCAAGGATATGTCCTCCAACTTGGCCATAATGGTGGCCATGAAATCCTTCATAGGATTGTCTCCATCATTCGCCATCGTACCTACAAAAGCAACAATCGTTAGTAAAATAACCTCACTCACTCCCTCACAAGTGTTTCACTCGGTTCACTCGTTTAGTAGTGGTGGATATTTCACTCGGACTTGATTACCAAAAGCTTCAAGTAGTTGACCAACAATCCTCAACTCAACTAACTATTCACAAGCCAATTGTACTCCGGGGTGAGTGGAGTTGATATGACTCAATGAACGATAGGCACTTTGAAGTGAGGACTTGAATAAAAAGATACTACGGATCTTCTTTGAATTCTACTCTCCTTTCTAGGCACGATGATCCTAATAGCTCAAAGTAATTAGTACTAATCGAGTAGGATTATACTCTAATAGCACTAACCGGAAGCAATGCAATCAACAAAACAAGAAATCCTAGAAGAATCTACCCAAAACAACAACTTCAGCACTCAGGAGGGGCGCCTGAAAGCAGGAGGGGCGCCCAAAAATTGTGCAGGCAATCAGGCGGGGCGCCTGGGACCTAAGCGGGGTACCTGAGGTCTTAGGCAGTAGCCAAGTCAGGCGGGGCGCCTGGCCCTGGGACAGTTTCAACACGTTCCAAACTTGTTTCAATCCGATTTTCAATCCACAAATCCGATGTTTTCAACTTGTTTTCACAATCCAATGATACCCAAAGTTGTTTTTGATCTTTTCTAACAAACCCCAATCAAATTTACAACCAAACACTCAATCAAATCAAGATTCAAAGTCAAGAACTCAAGAACACAAGGGTTTATCAAATTGTGATTCATCAAATTTGGTGTTATATATGTTCAAATCCCACAAAATTGGTACCGAATCGTTTGTTTTTCAATGAAGATCAATCCCCAATATCAAGTTTCCAATCAAACATCCATTCAACCTAAGAATCAAGCCAAAATCATCAAGAACAAGGTTTATCAAGGGTTTAAGGAAATTTTGGGGTTTCAAATTTTCAATTTCACAAATCCAATCCAAACCAAGTGTTTTTGGTACCCAAACAACAGATTTTCATCAAGGATCAAGAATCTATAACACCCATATCATAAATCATCCAAACCAACAAGATACACCAAATTTTTGGATTTTTCAATTTTTCTATTTTTTTGTAATTTTCTTTTTTTCAATAACTTCAACAACAAGAAAACTAAAAGAAGATACTAGGCACAAAGAACCAAGGGTCGGGGGTTTGTAGAAACAAAACCCGAGCCTTGCTCTGATACCAAATGATGTAGGGAAAACGCGGAAAAAGTAAAAGATAGGAACGAGACGTAACTCGATCACTAATCCCAAGTAGCAACGGAGAACTAGTTCCGTTACACCCCGAGAGAAGGACAAGAACACCTACTCTAGGCAACTACCCTCAAGCCAACGAGGACTCGCAAGTAGAATGATCGGGGCGGGGTTGTTGTGCAACTAGAATCCACTAGATGTAAACAAGTCCCAAACTCAAGGTTGGTTTTCATAAACCCAAAGAGATCCCTCTTTACAATGTTAATTCATCATTCAAAACAAGCTAAGGAATAAAATAAGCAATCTAGCTATTTATAGATGTTTTTACGCACTAAGTAAAAGGTCTAAAGTGCCCACACTTAGGCTTTGGAATAAAAGACCACGTAGGGTCAAAACAGTAAAAGCATAATAATTCCCGCAGCTGGGAGGGGCGCCTGAAGCTGGGAGGGGCGCCTGGCTTGTGCTGGGTCTGGGCGGGGGGCCTGGGGGTAGGCGGGGCGCCTGGGACAGGTGGGCGGTAGGCGGGGCGCCTGTGCACAATTTCCGTCCTTAGGCAGTGAGGTCTCTAGGCGGGGCGCCCGGGCTAGGCGGGGCGCCTGGCTGTGCTGGGCCACCCTCCTACTCTTTAGGTGTGGGGCCTAATGTTGAGACCTTCCGGAACACTTTCAAAAGCCCTTGACTTCAAGTCCTTTGTATCTTCCAAGCTTGGCACATGTTCGAATGTGTCTTGTCTCGATTTGCCCCGCATCAAATAAGGCCTTAAGCTTTTGGAAGCTTGCCTCACACTCATCGGACCATCGAAACTGAACCGCCTTCTGCGTCAGGCGAGTCAGGGGAGCTGCAATAGTAGAGAACTTCTCCACAAACCTCCGATAATAACCTGCCAATCCAAGGAAGCTGCGAATCTCCGTCGGAGTGGTAGGACGAGGCCATTTCTGCACTGCTTCAATCTTCTTCGGATCAACCTTGATACCCTCACTAGATACCACGTGACCCAAAAATGCCACAGAATCAAGCCAAAACTCACATTTCGAGAACTTGGCGTACAACTTACGATCACGGAGGGTCTGAAAAACCACCCTCAGATGATAATCATGCTCCTCGCGGCTACTAGAATAAATAAGAATATCATCAATGAAGACAATGACAAAGGAATCAAGGAATGGCTTAAACACCAGGTTCATGAGATCCATAAAAGCTGCAGGGGCATTAGTCAGCCCAAAAGACATAACTAGGAACTCATAATGGCCGTAACGAGTCCTAAAAGCAGACTTCGAGATATCTGACCCACTAATCTTTAGCTGATGATAACCAGATCGCAAATCGATTTTAGAAAAAAATTTGGCACCCTGCAACTGATCAAACAAATCATCAATACGAGGCAAGGGATACTTATTCTTGATGGTGACCTTATTTAGCTGACGATAATTAATACACATTCGAATTGTCCCATCTTTCTTTTTCACGAATAGAACAGGAGCTCCCCACGGAGAAATACTCGGCCTAATGAACCCCTTATCAAGCAAATCTTGCAACTGCTCCTTCAGCTCCTTCAACTCTGATGGGGCCATGCGATAAGGAGAGATAGAAATAGGCTGAGTCCCTGGCACTATATCAATTCCAAACTTGATCTCTCGATCAGGAGGAAGTCCTGGCAAATTATCTGGAAACACGTCAGGGAACTCCCTAACGACATGAATAGAATCAAGAGATGGAATCTCCATAGTGGTATCTCGAACCATGGAAAGATACGCTGAACACCCTTTATCCATCATCCGCTTTGCCTTCAGGAAAGAAATAACATGCCGCCTGGGTGGCAAATAAGAGCCCTGCCACACCACCGGTGCTGAACAAGGAAAAGACAACCGAAGAGACTTGGCATGACAATCTAACATGGCATGACACGACGCCAACCAATCCATGCCGATAATGATATCAAAATCAACCATATCTAGGATTAGAAGATCTACCAGTGTCTCACGACCCCCAAAAGATATGGTACAAGCTGGATAAACTCGATCCACAATGATAATGTCTCCAATAGGAGTAGAAACACAGAATGGATCATGAAGATACATATAATCAACATGAAAACCCGAATCAAAATAAGGAGATACATATGAATATGTAGATCCTGGATCCACCAAAGAATATGCATCTCGACCACAAATAGATAAAATAGCTGTAACAACTGCTGGTGATGCCTCGGCATCCTGCCTGGCCGGCAGTGCATATAAATGTCTCTGCGGCTGAGCTGATCTACCACCCTTAAGATCCACCCCTGTAGGGACCACCTAAACCACGACCCCGACCTCTACCAGATGGTGGTGCACCTCTAGCTGGCTGAGACCCTAAAGGGGAACCCTGAGGCTGCTGCTGCATAGGCGCTGGAGGGCGAGGGAAAGAACTGCTACTACCCTGCTGATAAAGATAAGGGCAATCTTTCTTGTGATTCCCTAGCTCACGACAATGGAAACACCCTGGGCCATACTGGCGCTGCACGAACTGCTGATGACTACTAGGAGGAAGCTGGGGATGACCCCGTCGAGGTCCTGGCGCGTCCTGAAAACCACGCGCTGGAAACTGAGCTGGTCTGACAGGAGGCCTGCTCTGCTGCTGATAACTCCTAACTCCATACGAGGTACTAGAATGCCCTGGACCACGAGATCTCTTACTCTCACGCTCTAACTCCTCCATCTCCAAACTATGATAGGCCTCATACCTCCTGGCAATATCAACAGCGACATCAAATAGAGTACCAGCCTCAATCTCACGAGCCATCTAGGACCGCAAATGAGGAGAAAGCCCATCAATAAAACGTCTGACCCTCTCAGAGGGCTCCTACACGAGATCTGGAGCATAGCTGGACATCTCTGAAAATAAAAGCTCGTACTCCGTGACTGACAGGTTACCCTGTCCAATCCTCTCAAACTGTCTCCTCTTCTCATCCTGCTAACTGCGAGGGAAAAACTTCTCCATGAATCGATGGGAGAACTCACTCCAGGTAAGCTTAGGTAAGCCCTGCCTAGCTGATCAGAGTGCGGTCCACCAAGCTAAAGCCGGACCCTCAAGCTGGAAGGCAGTATAATCAGCTCCATACTGCTCAAGATATCCAAAGGCCTCTAAGATACGCTGACATTGATCAAGAAACTCACGAGGCTTAAGCTTATCTGATTTCTGACCAGAGAACTTCGGAGGACTAAGTCGGGTAAAATAATGCAGCCTTGCCGGATCATCAACTTGACCTGCTACCTGAACTGGCTGACCAGCCTGGAGGTTGTTCACCTGCTACCTCTGGAACATGACCACCTAGAACATGAACTGCTGAGGCTACATGTTGCTCCCAAACGCACACGCAAGTATACGCGGTCGCCAAGTAATAAAGTGACAAAGTCGAGTATCGTTCCCACGAGGACTATGCAGACTAGTAATTCATAAACAATTCCTCAACAAACTATCCAGGGGTCTTTTTCCAATGGTTGTAAGAGTTTTTATCACTAAAACGCAGTAATTAAAGTGTTGGAGGTGTAGTCAAGCAATGAGAAATACTTTGGGTGTTAACAATATTAAGAGGACGGTCCAGGGTCAGAGTTACGAACAATCCAGTTGATGTATTCAATTGATTCCACTTCTTAAATCCCGGGTTACTAACTGACAGGGTAAATGTAATTATGAAAACCTTTCAGTTCTTCACAATCTATGCAAGCTACTTCAATCCCTATATGTCTATGGGTTAAATCACATGCACGCATTAACGATCCTGTAATGAGTTAAACTAGGCAAGCAAGTATATGTCTATCCTACTCGCAAATTGGTTCCCCGATGCCCGGGTTCACAAACTAGTTCTATTCTTTCTTATTACGTAATTAGATTCTCCGTTTCGAGTTCAACCCAAAAACCATAGATGATGCATAATTATCAAGCTCTTAACAATTATACAAGTGAAATCAAGAAAGAATAAGTAACCCGTTATGGGATTCAATTAATGGGAATCAATCTTCAACGATCAACTTTCATGTAAAACTCTAACCCTAGAACGTAAGGAAATTAGCCACACATATTCATAATCACAAGGCAAAGATTTGATGTAATAATGAAATAATTGATGTAATAGATGAAAGATTAGGGATAACCCTTGTTCAATGAAGTGTGTAGCTCTCAATATTGCTCCAAAGTCAAGAACCCTTTTCAAAAACTAAGTAAAGAACTATTTATAATGTTTCCAAACCCTTGGTAATAAGTTAGACCCAAAACTAGAAGGAATAGGGGGTAAAAACGCGCACAAGGGGCGCTATAACGGGCGCCCCGCGCCTCAGAAAGCGTGACAACAACCAGAGGACGCCACAGACTTCGTGCTTTGGCCATGCGGCGCAAGCCAAACGCGCCTAGCCACTGCGCGCGGTAGAGCACGCGGCTAATGGGCTAGGGCACCAGGCCAAACTGCTCATCCTTGGTCCGATTCTCGCCTCGTGTCGTGCCTTTGTGTGCTCAATCCAATCTTCAACCATCCTTCAACCAATTCATGCTCAATCAAGCTCCGAAACGCTCCAAATGCATCGCGTAACAACCTACACACGCACAACACAACCTCAGTGTAAAACCACATTCACAAGCTACCAAACAAGTGCAAAACAAGCTCAAATGTGCGGAAATATTAAGAAAAAGTAGGCATAAAATGCCGAACATCACCACCCCACACTTGAACCTTTGCTCGCCCTCGAGCAAGTCACATGTCACTTCCCATCCTAGGTAAAACAGGTCTGCCTATAACTATGGTTGATACCGACCATTGAACCAATGCGCACATGACTACCATGGATCCACAACATGCCAACAAATTATCAAAATCAAAAATATGAGAACAACAACCCCAAAATAGCTCAAATGCACAAACTCAACTTAATGCAACCATGCTCCCACAAAATCACACCTGTCTACTCAATCAAGAGCCATCAACTTTACCTACTTCATGCAAACCACGTGCCCTCACCAATATGAAAGAGAGTGCCCCCCAAAGATCACACACAAAAACAAATATCCTGAATAGAACGGGGCAATAACAAATGAATTCACTCACTCTCATGAAAGGCTCACATGTCACACACAACGTACCATAAGCTTGCCCGTAGTGTAGGACTCCACTAATGTAGGCTTACTCCAATCGGGATTAACTAGGACTTTAGAAAGGTCGTAATGTAGGCTAAGGGGCGGGTAGGATACATATGGTAATAGTGACTACCTCCCTAAGCACTTTAATACATCACAAAAATTTCATACACAATTCTCAATAAGCCACCCAATCAACACTTCCACACATACACCTTCTCAACAAGTAGCATTTTTCTTTTAAACACGCACTAGCAAGGAAGGGATATCTTTCTCTTCTTTTTTTTTCACAACTTTTTTTTTTCAACTTTGCTATATTTTCTTTTCTTTTCATTTCATTTTTTTTTTCATTTTTCTCAATTTCATTAACTTCCAACCTTGCCAATTCTTTTCACTACTTCACAATTTTCACATTTATTCCCCTTTATTAGCTCCACTCAAAAACCTCCCAAAATCCAACCACAACTCCAATCAACCACACAATATCACTAAAGTGCTTAAGGAGTAAAGGGCCAAAAGAGACAATTTAGAACAAATGGGTAGGCTCGGGGTGTGGGTGCCAACAAAAAGGGTCAATTCAAATCACAACAACAATTTTTCAAGGTATATATGTAAGGGTAGGCAAGTAAAAGAAGGCCTTGTATCATCTCCCGACTAGAGCAAACCTAGGATTTCGCTTTGCACACACACGGGGCAAGTTCTAGACATTAATATGCAACATGGAGCAAATAAGAACATGCCTCACACACACATTGCACATGGTCCACACAAAAAGGCTCCATCAACAACTCTCAACCAAGCTTCTAGAATGTAACTTGTGGAAATTTAAGCACTCATGCACAAAGGTTAACAACAAGTCAAGCAAGCGGACTCAAGCATCTCAAGGGGGTCGTTCCATTTTTTCCTTTTTCTAGGCATGCATCAAATTAAAACCAATGACACCACAAATAGCACATGCAATCAATTCAAGTCCACCGGTATCAAACAAATCAAAGGCACCTAGCATTCTACCTTTTTCCTTAACCTAGGGTCATCTACAACTCACTATCCTAATCCTAAAAATAAAAACTACCCGGTTCAAAAGCCTCCCCGTGGAAAAGAAAGAGGCCATAAGAAAAACCACGGGGTGGATGACATGTACCACTAATAAAACTAAACTAAAAGGAAAATCTTTTTGGAATTTTATCATTGGTTTTCTAATTTTTTTTTTCATTTTTTTCATATATTAAAGCAAGAAATAAATCAAAACAAAGTCAAGTGACAAAAGAAAAAAAAAATCCTAAGGTACATGCATCCTAACCTCAAAAATAAAAAACTAGATAAAGGGCAGTACCCCACCCCACACTTAAACTAAGCAATGTCCCAGTGCGACAAAGAAGTAAGTGCAAAAGTAAAAGTACAAGAAAACTGCCCTGAAATCCGGGTGGTGCGCAGGAGTGTGGACCTAGGCCTCCTCCTCATCAGAGCCACCGCCCTCAGCATCAGTCTCATACTAACTGTCCGGATCATTGGCCACCACCTCTGAATCCGTGTTCTCATCCTCCCGTGGATCCACCGTTCTAGCTTGAATCGTACCAAGCAGACCCTTCGAGGTCTCCAGAAGCGGGACCTTGCGGTCAATAGCAGTCAAATCAACGCCCGACTGACGGGCCATCGCCTCAATCATCAAGTACTGACGCGCGGACAAGTTGGCGTCTGCCTCCCGCCACTCGTCAGCCGTCAGCTTCACCGGTGCCGTGGTGATCACCCCCTTGACCGAAGCAATGTCAAAAGGCTTCCCTATATCTGGGACAATGCGATCCCCAATCTCATCTACGGGGACGCCCGCCTTCTCTAAGTAACGGGTCAAGAGGTTCCCAAAGTACAATCTACTACATGATTTTTCTTTTCGTTGCTCTTTCATCACGCGCAACATGTAGTATCCAATGTTCACCGGCCTCCCAGTCATAAAGAAGTAAATCATGCACGCCCGAGTCTTGGTGACCTCAGAATAATGAGACGATGGTAGGATGCGTGCATTGATAAACCTCATCCATACACGAGCCGGCTTGAGAAACTGTGAGAAATGCATAAACTTGTGTCTCCCAGCTGCGCCTCGCCCCCACCTATGAGTGGAGCCCTCACCACATAGGGTATCACGCAAAGCCTTGTACTCCGGCTTCTTGATGTACTCCCTCAACTCATCATAATCGGGGTCCTCGACCCCCATAAAGGCATTCAATGCCGTAGGATCTAACTGCACCTTCACTTCCCGAACCGTCACCATATCATCCTCTTTCCAAGCTTCCTCGGGCTCCCAGTTGGCATATAATTCTTGCACCATGTCCAAGTTGGCGTGCCCCGGACTCTCAAACACCGAGTCCCACTTGAGAGCAATGATTGCCTCAGCCACACTTCGGAACTTTTACATCACCGGTCGTTTATCAATGGCTTGCTCGGGTATGTATCCCGCAAGCCGCACATTTTTGTACCATGTTTGGCAATCCCCCTTCTTTACAAAAGGGAGGCCATACCGGGTTTTGCCTCCGGGACGTGGTATCGGCACCGCGTCCTTTGGAAACTTAGCCTTTGCCTTTGCCTTGGGCTTGGCCGGTGCCTTGCCCTTTTGCGTTGTGGAAGAAGGCCCGGCTTGAGGTGCTCTCCTCGGCCCCGCGGTGGATGAAGAACTAGCCTTATGAGGTGTGGCGACCATGGTACCTACACAAACACAAAGATCAATGTGAGATGTATAGCTAAGCACCAAAAATACAATTCAAGCTCAAGGGTACCACCCCACACTTATCACACATTCTATGTGTCAAGCACTCAACTTAATGGCACAAGCAACCCCACACTTGAGCAAAACTAGCCTTTGGCAAAATATGCCACATTTTTAAATTTTCAAGATTGAGCTAGTGTGGGTGCCTCATGATCAATTTTTTTGTGTGTGAAACACCTAGTGTCCATAATAAGCCTAAGGAATGCATTGCTACTCAAGAATTCGCAATGTTATTGAATTTGTATCATTGAGGCTTTTTCACAAACACCTAGTGTGCACAACTTTAAACTAGCAATTTCAATGGATTTTGTAATGTGCCAACCCTCCCAAATTGTTGGGAGATCACTTTTTGCAAGTCACAAGTTATATACCAAGCATCATTAACAATTTAAGCTCAACAAGATTGAATTTTTTATGCACAAGCTTGTATTTATGTAGCAACTTTTCATGAACAATAATTGAATGCAACTTACATGTTATTGAGAGGGAAGAGTAGGAATGTACTTACTTGAATGTGTTAGAGTTGATTGCACAAGATTTGGGATGAGTTCACTTGTTAGAGATGAATTAGGATGTGATTAGAGGGAATTTGGAGTGAAAATAATGAAGAAAAAAGGTTAGAAATCGGGATTAAGGGCATGGGAGTACCGGGTCGCGGGTCAAAACCCGTTTGACCCGGAAAAATTACAAACAATATTGCCTTCCGCGATAGGCCTCGCGGCGCAGGCCAACAGCGTGCCCCTTTTTTGATGTTCTGCCAAGCATGGCACGGTGGGAGGCGCGGGGCGCTCCCAACCGCGCCTAGCCTCTTTGCCTCAGCTTTTTTCTTGCGCTCTGGGAGGCGCGGGGCACTCCCGAATGCGCCCGAGCACGTTTTTTCGCACCGATTTTCGATTCTAAGTACAAACCCAAGCGTGGGACATGTCTCGAGACGTCCCATACCCCTCAATGCATTCATTTCACCTTATTTAGCTCACCCGATTCCTGCAAAAATGACACACAAAAACAACAACTACGTGACACTATAAAACAAAAGAAAACTAAACTATTACAAGTACAAACTCGGGTTGCCTCCCGAGAAGCGCCTTATTTAACATCGTGGCACGACGGGTATGAATCAAGGATCCCTCAAAGTGATGGAAGTGCGGTGATTCACCGCACCACCCCAATAACGTTTCACCCTTTGACCATTAACCAAAAATGTGTTCTCCGAATCCAGGGCTCTCAATTCAACCGCTCCATGTGCGGTAACACGAACCACTTCAAAAGGCCCGACCATCTCGACTTCAACTTGCCCGGAAACAATTTCAACCTCGAGTTGAACAACAAGACCAGCTGCCCGGGCTCAAAAGAACGACGCTCAATGTGCTTATCATGCCATTTCTTTGTCCGCTCCTTATATAATTTCGCATTTTCATACACATGGAAACGGAACTCTTCAAGTTCATGCAATTGAAGCATCCTCTTCTCACCCGCCAAAGCCATATCAAGGTTGAGCTTTTGAATTGCCCAATACGCCTTATGCTCTAATTCAACCGGCAAGTGACACGCCTTACCATAAACAAGCCTATATGGAGAGGTTCCAATAGGTGTTTTGAATGCAGTTCGATAGGCCCAGAGAGCATCATCTAACCTCATAGCCCAATCCTTCCTCGATGCATTCACAGTCTTCTCAAGGATTTGCTTGATCTCTCTGTTAGACACTTCCACTTGGCCACTAGTTGTGGGATGATAAGCAGTAGCCACCTTGTGGCGAACCCCATACTTAGCCAATAACTTATTGAACAACCGGTTACAAAAATGCGTACCTTCATCACTGATTATAGCCCGCGGTGTCCCAAAACGAGTGAAAATATTCTTCTTCACGAACTTCACCACCACACTCGCATCATTCGTTGGAAGTGCAATAGCCTCCACACATTTCGACACATAATCAACTGCTACAAGGATGTATTTATTGCCCATAGAGGGTGGGAATGGACCCATGAAATCAATACCCCAACAATCAAACAGCTCAATCTCCAAGATATTGTTCAAAGGCATCTCGTGATGCCTAGTAATGGTACCCGTTCTTTGGCAATGATCACATTGCTTCACTAATGCATGAGCATCTTTAAATAAAGTAGGCCAAAAGAAACCAGATTGAAGTACCTTTGCAGCTGTTCGATCTCCACCAAGGTGGCCACCATAAGGAGAGGAATGGCAGCTCTGTAGAATCGGCTCTACTTCTTCCCTTGGAATACATCTCCTAGCTAGTTGATCAACTCCTATCTTATACAAATAGGGCTCATCCCACACATAAAATCTGCTCTCATGAAGGAGTTTACGCTTCTGCTCAGCAGTTGCCCCAGGGGGATACACATCACTCACAAGAAAATTTACCATGTCAGCATACCATGGCGCTTCAGCTTCATCTAAAGCAAAAAGTTGCTCATCAGGAAATACCTCTTTAATCTCAAGCCCTTCATCTACATGATCTCTATTCTCCAGCCTTGACAAATGATCAACAACTTGATTCTCAGTCCCCTTGCGATCTCGAATTTCAACATCAAACTCTTGCAATAAGAGAACTCATCTAATGAGTCTAGGCTTGGAGTCCTTCTTTTCAAACAAATACCGGATTGCGGCATGATCAGTGTAGACAACAACACGAGTGCCAACCAAATAAGATCTAAATTTATCAAAAGCATAAACCACGGCTAGCAACTCCTTCTCAGTGGTAGTATAATTGGACTGGGCTGCATCAAGCGTCTTGCTTGCATAATAGATGGAGTGAAAAATTCTTCCAATTCTCTGGCCTAGAACAGCCCCAATAGCATTATAACTCGCATCACACATCAATTCAAACGGCATAGACCAGTCAGGAGCAATGATGATTGGTGCGGTCACCAACCTTTTCTTCAACTCTTCAAACGCCTTGATACAAGCATCATCAAACACAAGTTTCACATCCTTCTCCAACAATTTGCACAAGGGAGTGGAAATTTTAGAGAAGTCCTTTATGAAGCGCCTATAGAACCCTGCATGTCCCAAAAAACTACGCACCCCCTTAACAGAGATAGGTGGTGGTAATTTTTCAATAGCCTCTATCTTTGCCTTGTCAACCTCAATCCCTTGCTTTGACACCTTGTGCCCAAGTACTATGCCTTCTTGAACCATAAAGTGACATTTTTCCCAATTCAGCACCAGATTTGTTTCTTCACAACGGCTCAGCACAGCATCAAGATTTTTCAAGCATTCATCAAAAGAGTCACCCACCACTGAGAAATCATCCATAAATACCTCCACAAATTTTTCCACCATATCAGTGAAAATAGCCTTCATGCACCGCTGAAAAGTCCCCGGGGCATTACACAACCCAAATGGCATCCTCCTAAATGCATAGGTGCCATACGGACAAGTAAAAGTGGTCTTCTCTTGGTCTTCAGGAGCTATCACAATTTGATTGTAGCCCGAATACCCATCCAAGAAACAGTAATACTTGTGCCCTGCAAGTCTATCCAGCATCTGATCAATAAAAGGGAGTGGGAAGTGATCTTTCCTGGTGGCCTTGTTCAGCTTCCTATAATCAATGCAAATTCGCCACCCTGTAACAGTTCTTGTAGGAATCAACTCATTGTTCTCATTCTTCACTACTGTGATGCCCCCCTTCTTAGGAACACATTGCACTGGACTCACCCACTTGCTGTCAGAGATAGGAAAAATAATATCAGCATCCAGCCACTTGATAACTTCTTTCTTCACCACCTCCTTCATGATTGGATTTAGCCTTCTCTGCTGCTCTATGGATGGCTTATGATCTTCCTCCAAGAGAATTTTATGGATGCAGAAAGAAGGACTAATCCGACACGACCCGGAATCCGGTTAGGCCGTGCGGGCACCCAACATACTCCCCTAGACCCGTCGGGCGAACCCTTACCAATTAAATCAGGAAAATAAATATAACAATTTACAAATAAGGACAAAACTTAAAATAAAAACACAGACATACTGATACCCCTAAGCTGTACAAAAGAAATTACAGCTGACTACCCAACATGCTAGGTTTAGGGCTATCCAGACCAGACATCTAAGAGTACAAAAGAATACAGATACCTCCTGAAGGGAGCAAAATGCAACTGAAATAATGAACAATAAACTGGTGGCCATCCGGAATAAATCTGGCTCACCCTGACAGCTGAAGTCGTCTTCGCTCCTGAACAACGCGGCGAACTCAATCCTGGAGCGAACCTGCCGAAACGAAATAGATAGACAAGAAACAAACAACAAACGAGGGTGAGTCAAAAGGACTCAATAAGTGGGGCAAACTAGCCACCTCAAAGAATAGGATAGCTAGCCAGGGTGAAAAGAAACAGATAAACCCAATTCCTTTTAATTAAATTACAAAAAGGCAGAGCCAGATAATAACTAGAAACACGTATGAAACCTTAAACTCAGCCAGGAATACGAGCCAGAAACATATCAACAAATAAGCAATGCACGTATAAGCAGAACAGCAGTCATGTACCGCAAGCCTACACAATGGTATGAATTGAGATGAAATGAAATGAAGTGAGATGAAATGAAATATGATGCAAAGGGTCACATGTGCCCGTCCTCCCATCTCGAAGCGGAATACTCCTGCACTCGAGGGGAACCCAATCTGATAACCAACTGGAGCGGAATACTCCTGCACCCGATATAATATAAATCAGAGGCGGAATACTCCTGCACTCTCTTGGGGCGGAATACTCCTGCACCCGATATAATACAATGGAGCGGAATACTCCTGCTCCTGGGGCGGAATACTCCTGCCCTCAATATGATACAATGGAGCGGAATACTCCTGCTCCTGGGGCGGAATACTCCTGCCCTCAATATGATATGCAATGTAATGCATATGAATGCAATGTGATGCAATAATAACCCTTCACCGGCACAGGACTCTCATCGACAGCCGGGAAGTAGATTCCAACTCACAACCAGAGTACCATGCTCAGATTCTCAATGCAATTACCAACAACAGGACATAACATATAATATACAATGTAAATCCAAAGCTAAGGCGTAATGAGTACGCCTATCGGCAGCTACACACGTAAGGAACACGTGGTAGAAAATCCACGAGGCCAGGTGCCTCCAAAGAAATGGATATAAACACTTACCTTGTTACAAAGTTAGTACAGCCACTCAATAACCGCTTGTCCTTTGGTTTCATTGCCAAACGATCCCACTCTATTCAATAAGCAAAAAAATATATCAAATTAGGCTAAAGGCTTCGTTCCTCACATCTTAGGGCAATCCAGGTAGGAACCTGATACCCTATTCGCGTACGCAATACGCAGGCCAGGCCTATATACAGGGTTTAAGGCCACACAACCAAATCCCAAATAAATTACATTTATAAGTTGCCCATAACTCACTGAGCACGAATACATAACCAATTTCATTATCGGGGTCCATTTGACCCTTTAAACTATCAATTTACGTCATTAGGGCGATGTCTAATATCCCTATTTTTACCGTAAAAATATATTTAAACACACGTAATAAACTCAAATACTATATTAGGATCATTACCTGAATGTTTCAGGGTGAAAATTCTACTTTTCTCCGGCCCCTTTTCCCATTTTCGGCATTTTTCTTCTGCGCGTTTTTCATTTTTCTTGTCTCCAGTTTCTCGTTTTTTTTGTTTTAAGCTTAAGCTGAAGATACAGATATATATGTTAGGCCACCGCCATGCCAACCCTTTTTCTTTCAAAGGTTTTGTCTTTTTCTTCTTTTTGTTTTTTTTTTATTTTGTTTTCTTTTCTTTTCTTCTCGACGAAAATTAAAACGGTGCCCTATGATATTCGAAATAATTCCAACTTTTGCATAGCAGTTATACAAAATATATATAACATACTCGCGAAGGCGGATCTCAAATTGGACTCCCGAAACTCAAGATGCAAATTTAAATGAAAAGAAGTCAAATTATTTAACTTTCGGCATTTTAGCGGAAACTAGCCGAACAACATCGAAATTCACTTTCGAAAGTTTATAAAAATTAAAAATAATCATACGAACCCAACGGCGCTTTCGGATTTCGAATCGGAGCTCATTCGGCAAAACCGAGCTCGAAAATCTCTTTTTTAATATTTATTGCCAATAAAAACTGAAATCTTCTTCCGATGCCTACCAAACAAGGTCTGATTTAGCTCAAATTTTACAGACAGGTCCTAATGGACATTACGAGTATTTTAAAATTATCGGCACGCCAATCGGAGTCCTAACTTCCGAAACGACTGACCGAGGTCGTTTCATAATCCCTCTAATATCAGCAATAGTCCAGCCAATAGCTCTCTTGCGCTCTCGCAATACCCGCAACACCTTCTCAACCTGCACATCAGACAACAAAGAAGAAAGGATCACGGGCAAAGTATTACCTTCACCCAAATAAGTATAACGTAAATGTGCGGGTAAAGGTTTGAGCTCAAGATTTGGAGCTCTCTCAATAGACGGTTTAGCAGGAGTTAAGGTCAACGGTCTATCAAGCTCCTCAAATTTCTTCCACCCTGGGATGAATCTACTCTGCATATTAAGAACCTCCACATATTCTTCAGTATCGTCATCCTTCAGGATATCATCATCATCACATAAGAGTGCCCTTTCTAAAGAATCAACATTAGAAACCAAGAATGACCTTTCATCAGCAGTCAATTCATCATCTATTACCTTTACCATGGACAACTCTTCATAATGAGAAGGAAGCTGGGTAGCTCTGAACACATTAAACACAGCCTCTTCCCCATTTACCTTCATGATCATCTTATCAGCTCTGACTCTAATAACAGCATCAGCAGTAGCCAAAAATCCTCTTCCCAAGATGAGAGGAACCTCAGGATCAGCTTCATAATCAAGAATAATAAAATCCACAGGTAATATAAATTGACCCACTTGTACCAGCACATCCTCAATAATCCCCTCGGGGCATGTCAATGATCTATCAGCCAGCTGCAAAGTCACAGTAGTGGATCGTGGCTCACCCAGGCCTAGCTTCCTGAAAACTGAAGAAGGCATCAAATTCACACTAGCACCCAAATCACATAAAGCACGACCAACCTCATGTTCCCCAATTTTCAAGGGAATGGTAAAGCTGCCAGGATCCTTCAATTTCTGAGGAAGCTTGCTTCTAACTCTGGAACTACACTCCTCGGTGAGTGCAACTGTCTCAAACTCAGTCAGTCTTCTTTTATTAGCAGCAATGTCCTTGATGTACTTAGCATATTTGGGAACATCCCGCAAAAGCTCCACCAAAGGAATATTTACCTGAATTTGACTCAATATCTCCAAAAATTTCTTGCATGCTGCATCCACTTTCTGCTTCTGAAGTCTCTGCGGGAAAGGTGGTGGTGGTCTCACAATAGCAGACTCGGGCTGCTTCTCAGTTACTTTCTCTGCTTCTTTCTCCACTTCCCTATCAGCATTTGGCTCTAACTCACCAACAGGCTTCTTTGGCTTTGGGGGAACTTCTTCCAGTGCTCTTCCATTCCTCAAAGTAACAGCTTGCACAAATTCTCTAGGATTCTTCTCTGTATCACTCGGTAAAGCACCCCGAGGTCTATTGTTTTGTGCTTCAACTAGCTGCCCCAATTGTCTTTCAAGATCTTTCTGTGCATTGCTCAAATCTTTAATTGTTTGTGCCTGAGATGCTGAATCATCCATGAGCTTTTGCTGCCCTGCAAGAATTTTCTTAAGCATATCTTCAACTGAATTAGACTGTTGTGGCTGAGCCTGTGACTGCGACCCCTGCTGTGGTGCATTGTTTTGAGTAAATTGGGCTCTCTCATTACCCTGAAACTGCTCACGGGTATCCCTCCAGGAAAAATTTGGGTGATTACGCCAACCCGTGTTATAACTGTTACCATACTGATTTCGATTTTGACCCTGTGATCTGTTCTGATTACCCACATAATATACCGACTCTGGGTTAGAGGGACAATCCTAAGTGCTATGATCCTCACCACATACTTCACAAAAAGTCTGAACTTGTTGCACAGGAGCTAATGGTGGCTTTGCTTGAAGAGTCAGCTTGCTGATTTGATTAGAAATAGCATCCATCTTCGCTCGCAGCTCTGAAATTCAATCTAGTTGAAGTATCCCGGCAGCTTTCTGCGTATTTGCCCTGCTAGCACCCTCAACTTGCGTATTAGCTCTGCCATCACCCTGCCAATCAGGATTGCTCTGTGAAAACTTATCAAGTAAATCATAGATCTGCTCAAAATTTAAGGCCAGCACTTGGCCTCCAGCAGCAGCATCAACCACAATCTTAGTATGTTGGTTCAACCCCTCAACAAAAGTGTGTGCAATAACCTCATTAGATTGGTTGTGGTGTGGGCAATCTCTCAATAAAGCTTTAAATCTCTCCCAGGCTGCATATAATGATTCTCCTTCAAACTGCCTGAAGGACAAAATTACGCTCCTCAACCTGGCTGTCTTGGCAGACGGATAAAATTTTGCCAAGAATTTCTTAGCTAAATCCTCCCAAGTAGTGATAGACCCAGGCTTTTCAGCCTTTAACCACTTCCTTGCATTCCCAATCAATGAGAATGGGAACAAAGTCATTCGCACATAATCAGTAGGCACACCCGCCGGTGTATAAGTATCACTGATCTCCAGAAAGTTCTGAAGGTGCTGATGCGGATCTTCATGCAGGAATCCACCATATTGCCCCGTCACACACAGCAACTGAATCATGCCGGGCTTGATTTCAAAGTTTCCAGTAATAGCAGGCTTCACAATACTGGACTCCACCCCCTTCAGACTAGGAAGAGCCACATCTCACACTGCTACTGCTTGTTCTTCAGCCATTTCAACAGGTAGAGAGGCAAGTACGATTGCTAATGCTTCTCGATCTCTCGCTTCCCTTCTTGTCTTTCTCAAGGTTCTTTCAGGCTCGGGATCAAAAGGTGCGAGTGATTCGTCCTTTTTATTCCTTTGCATTCAAAACCTATCGCCTGAAATAGCACAAGAAACTCAACAAAAAAAATTAAACCTGAATAGCAATTAAGTAATTGCTCAAAAGAAAATAGTCCGTAATAGTCCCCGGCAACGGCGCCAAAAACTTGTTGCTCCAAAACGCACACGCAAGTATATGCGGTCGCCAAGTAATAAAGTGAAAAAGTCGAGTATCGTTCCCACGAGGACTATGCAGACTAGTAATTCATAAACAATTCCTCAACAAACTATCCAGAGGTCTTTTTCCAATGGTTGTAAGAGTTTTTATAACTAAAACGCAGTAATTAAAGTGCTGGAGGTGTAGTCAAGCAATGAGAAATACTTTGGGTGTTAACAATATTAAGAGGACGGTCCAGGGTCAGAGTTACGAACAATCCAGTTGATGTATTCAATTGATTCCACTTCTTAAATCCCGGGTTACTAACTGACAGGGTAAATGTAATTATGAAAACCTTTCAGTTCTTCACAATCTATGCAAGCTACTTCAATCCCTATATGTCTATGGGTTAAATCACATGCACGCATTAACGATCCTGTAATGAGTTAAACTAGGCAAGCAAGTAGATGTCTATCCTACTCGCAAATTGGTTCCCCGATGCCCGGGTTCACAAACTAGTTCTATTCTTTCTTATTACGTAATTAGATTCTCTGATTCGAGTTCAACCCAAAAACCATAGATGATGCATAATTATCGAGCTCTTAACAATTATACAAGTGAAATCAAGAAAGAATAAGTAACCCGTTATGGGATTGAATTAATGGGAATCAATCTTCAACAATCAACTTTCATGTAAAACTCTAACCCTAGAACGTAAGGAAATTAGCCACACATATTAATAATCACAAGGCAAAGATTTGATGTAATAATGAAATAATTGATGTAATAGATGAAAGATTAGGGATAACCCTTGTTCAATGAAGTGTGTAGCTCTCAATATTGCTCCAAAGTCAAGAACCCTTTTCAAAAACTAAGTAAAGAACTATTTATAATGTTTCCAAACCCTTGGTAATAAGTTAGACCCAAAACTAGAAGGAATAGGGGGTAAAAAAGCGCACAAGGGGCGCTATAACGGGCGCCCCGCGCCTCAGAAAGCGTGACAACAACCAGAGGACGCCACAGACTTCGTGCTTTGGCCATGCGGCGCAAGCCAAACGCGCCTAGCCACTGCGCGCGGTAGAGCACGCGGCTAATGGGCTAGGGCACCAGGCCAAACTGCTCATCCTTGGTCCGATTCTCGCCTCGTGTCGTGCCTTTGTGTGCTCAATCCAATCTTCAACCATCCTTCAACCAATTCATGCTCAATCAAGCTCCGAAACGCTCCAAATGCATCGCGTAACAACCTACACACGCACAACACAACCTCAGTGTAAAACCACATTCACAAGCTACCAAACAAGTGCAAAACAAGCTCAAATGTGCGGAAATATTAAGGAAAAGTAGGCATAAAATGCCGAACATCACTACACGTGGAGCTGGAATGGGGGCTTCCTGAACCTGACAACCATTATCTACCGCAGCCTGAGGAGTAGCCTGAGGGATAGGAGCATCTAAAGCAGCCTGACGAAAAGGAGCATATACGGCAGCCTGAGAAATAGGAGGTCCCTGGGGCATCTACATTGCTAAGAATCTCATAAAAGCATCATGAAGTGCAGGGGGAACGAATAAGCCCTGCTCCCCCTGCTCAGCAAGAGGTAGCACTACCGGAACCTCTGCAGTAGGATCAACATGATCCACCATCCTCGCGGCCTGGGCAACTCTACCTCTGCCTCAACCACGACCTCTACCGCGGCCAACACCGCCAACCCGCGGAGCAGCAGGCACAGGAGCGACCGCTGGCTCCTCAGCCTCTCGCTGGACATTCGCGCACGTTCTCACCATTTACTGTGGAAAATAAAAAAAATATTTCACTTCAGATAAGAAGACTCACGCACGACGAGGAATGAAAGAATGGAAACCGCCTAAATGCCATCATAGCCTCTCGTAGATAGGTACGGACGTCTCCGCCCGATTAGCGAGACTCTATTAGACACTGTCATGATCTGGAAAGACTCTAAACTGGGCTCTGATACCAACTGACATGACCCGAAATCCGGTTAGGTCGTGCGGGCACCCGACATCCTCCCCTAGACCTGTCGGGCGAACCCTTACAAATTAAATTAGGAAAATAAATATAACAATTCATAGATAAGGACAAGACTTAATAAAAACATAGACATATTGATACCTCTAAGCTGTAAAAAAGAAATTACAGTTGACTACCCAACATACTAGGTTTAGGGCTATCCAGACTAGACATCTAAGAGTACAAAAGCAGACAGATACCTCCTAAAGGGAGCAAAATGCAACTGAAATGATGACTAATAAACTGGTGGCCACCCAGAATAAAAGCTGGCTCACCCTAACAGCTGAAGTCGTCTTCGCTCATTCACAACGTGGCGAACTCAATCCTGGAGCGAACCTGCCGAAATGAAATAGATAGACAAGAAACAAACAACAAACAAGGGTGAGTCAAAAGGACTCAATAAGTGGGGCAGACTAGCCACCTCAAAGAATAGGATAGCTAGCCAGGGACAAAAGAAACAGATAGACCAAATTCTTCTTATTTAAATTATGAAAAGGCAGAGCCAGATAATAACTAGAAACTCGTATGGAATCACAAACTTATCAAAAACCAGGAACGTAAAATAGCCAGAACATATAGGTATCCCGAACACATCAACAATAAGAAATACATCCTGTTGCGGCGTGCAACCCGATCCATATATTCATCCTGTTCTGGCGTGCAACCCGATCCATACATTCATACTGTCGCGGCGTGCAACCCGATCCATATATTTTTATTTATACCGCTGCGACGTGCAACCCGATCCATATATTTATACCGTTGCGGCGTGCAACCCGATCCATATATTTATACCGTTGCGGCGTGCAACCCGATCCCCGCAACCCAGAATACGAGACGGAGATATATAGACAAATAAGCAATGCACGTATAAGCAGAACAGTAGTTATGTACCACAAGTCTACACAATGGTGTGAAATGAAATGAAATGAAATGAGATAAAATGAAATATGATGCAAAGGGTCACATGTGTCAAATGAATGGAACGAAATCCTCCTACTCAAGGGTGGAATCCTCCTGCCCCTCAATATGTGCAATGTAATGTGTATGAATGCAATATGATGCCATGCAGTCACATATGCCTGATACCTATTCCGGCGCGGGACTCTCATCGTCTACCAGGAGATATATGCAATAATGACCCTTCACCGGCTCGGGACTCTCATCGATTACCGGGAAGTATATGTAATAATGACCCTTCACCGGCTCGGGACTCTCATCGATTACCGGGAAGTATATGCAATACTGACCCTTCACCGGTGCGGGACTCTTATCGCCAACCGGGAAGTATATGCAATAATGACCCTTCACCGGTGCGGGACTCTCATCGCCAACCGGGAAGTATATGCAATGCTCAAAACAAGAGTACAATGCTCATATGCTCAATGCAATACCAACAACAGGGCTTAACATATAATATACAATGTAAATTCAAAGCTAAGGCATAATGAGTACGCCTATCGGCAGCTACACACGTAAGAAACACGTGGTAGAAAACCTATGAGACCAAGTGCCTCCAAAGAAATGGATATAAACACTTACCTTGTTACAAAGTTAGTACATCCACTCAATAACTGCTTTGTCCTTTGGTTTCATTGCCAAACGATCCCACTCTATTCAATAAGCAGAAAAATATATCAAATTAGGCTAAAGGCTTCATTCCTCACATCTTAGGGCAATCCGGTTAGGAACCTGATACCCTATTCGCATACGCAATATGCAGGCCAGGCCTATGTACAGGATTTAAGGTCACATAACCAAACCCTAAATAAATTTCATTTATATGTTGTCCATGACTCACTGAGTACGAATATATAATCAATTTCATTATCGGGGTCCAATTGTCCCTTTAAACTATTAATTGAACTTATTAAAACGATGTCTAATATCCCAATTTTTACCGTTAAAATATATTCAAACACACGTAATAAAATTAAATAATGCATTAAGATCATTATCTGAATGTTTCGGGGTGAAAATTCTATCTTTTCTCTGGCTCTATTCTCATTTTCTGGCCTTTTTTTCCGGCGTTGTGTCTTGTTTCTCCTTCTGCATTTTCATTTTATGTTTTTGTACTACGTTTTATGTTTCTATTCCTTTTGCTCATTTTGTTTCTGATCCTATATATGCTTTTATCACCCACCGCCTTAGTTTCTTTCTTTTGTCCTTTCTTTTTTCATTTTTTTTGTTTTTTCTTTTCGCGACGAAAATTAAAACGGTACCCTACGATATTCGAAATAATTCCAACTTTTGCATATAAGTTATACAAAATATATGTAACATACTCGCGAAGGCGGATCTCAAATCGGACTCCTGAAACTCAATATGTAAATTAAATAGAAAAAGATCAAATTATTTAACTTTCGGCATTTTAGCGGAAACTAGCCGAACAATATCGAAATTCACTTTCGAAAAATCACAAAAGTCATAAATAATCATACGAACCTAACGGCGCTTTCGGATTTCGAATCGGAGCTCATTCGCCAAAACCAAGCTCGAAAATCTCTTTTTAATATTTATCGACAATAAAAACTGAAACCTTCTTCCGGTGCCTACCAAACGAGGTCTGATTTAGCTCAAATTTTACAGACAGGTTCTACTACATATTACGAATATTTTAAAATTATCGGCATGCCAATCAGAGTCCTAACTTCCGAAACGACTAACCGAGGTCGTTTCATTCTCCTCCACTTAAACTCTCGTTCGTCCTCGAACGAGCCTAAGTCTAAAGCAAGATTCAAGCTGATAACAAAAGAACTTGCGCGACCTTCATAAACTATCCCACGGAATTTTTCTCATGATTACAGAATCAAAATTATAACACGAACACCGAATTCTTAAAATAAAACATATCTGGATAATATGATAATACCATTGCCCGGATTATTCTGACTAAGATGATCCTTCCTCGATCACGAGAAGAGAGTTCTACATTTTTGAAGCAAAGATACACGGAACTTTGAATGAGTTAACATGATTCAGCCGATAATCACCTCTTCGATATACTTTTCGATATAAAATAGGTCGATGGAACTAAGAATTAGCTCACGCTTGATGTAATAGGGGAGCTTTTGAATTACCTTGTCACTACACACTATAGAAGATTTGATGCAAGCAATATTATTATTATTATTATTATTATTATTATTATTTTCCCAACGCATTATGCAACATCTCAGTTGATGTTAGTGTTGTTCCGCAAGCTCCTTGTGGGAATGTAGTTACTCATATCCTAATGTATGTCAAGGGTTCATCTGAACAGGGTATATCATATAAGAATAAGGATCATGCAAATGCTACTGGATAGTATGATGCAGACCAGGAATGATCTTCAGACTGAACATCTACTTCAGGGTATTGTCTTTGAATTGGAAATATCATGACTTGAAAAAGGTGAAAATAAAAGAGACATGTAGTTGGACCATGAGCTGAGGCAGAATACCAGCAACAAAGTTGATTACATGTGTACTTATAACGCTAAAGTAACTTCTCAAAGAGTTGAGGTGTGAAAGAGATATGCCAATGATGGATGAACGACAAGCTGCACTAGACCTTTAACTCTAAATTTTCATGAAGTAAAACAGCGTCAGTATGAGGATTCAGGTCTAGTCGAATACAGACAGATAGCCAAAAGAAAACCGGAGTCACCATACAGGGGTTACTACTGACGGTGTTCTCAAGTATAAAGATAGACTTTGTGTTCCTGATGTTGCAGCTGACACGACCCAAAATCCGGTTAGGTCGTGCGGGCACCCGACATCCTCCCCTAGACCCATCGAGCGAACCCTTACCAATTAAATTAGGAAAATAAATATAACAATTCATAGATAAGGACAAGACTTAAAATAAAACACAGACATACTGATACCTCTAAGATATACAAAAGAAATTACAGCTAATTACCCAACATTCTAGGTTTAGGGCTATCCAGACTAGACATCTAAGAGTACAAAAGAAGGCAGATACCTCCTGAAGGGAGCAAAATGCAACTGAAATGATAACCAATAAACTGGTGGCCATCCGGAATAAAAGCTGGCTCACCCTGACAGCTGAAGTCGTCTTTGCTCCTTCACAACGTGGCGAACTCAATCCTGGAGCGAACCTGCCGAACCGAAATAGATAGACAAGAAACAAACAACAAACAAGGGTGAGTCAAAAGGACTCAATAAGTGGGGCAGACTAGCCACCTCAAAGAATAGGATAGCTAGCCAGGGAGAAAAAAAACAGATAAACCAAATTCCTCTTATTTAAATTATGAAAAGGCCCAGATAATAACTAGAAACTCGTATGGAATCACAAACTCATTAACAACCAGGAACGTAAAATAGCCAGAACATATAGGTATCCCGAACACATCAACAATCAGAAACACATCATACCGTCACGGTGTTCAACCCGATCCATATATTTATACCGTTACGGCGTGCAACCCGATCCATATATTTATACCGTTGCGGCGTGCAACTCGATCCATATATTTATGCCGTTGCGGCGTGCAACCCGATCCCCGCAACCCAGAATACGAGCCAGAAATATATAGGCAAACTAAGATATGTCCACGACATAGTGTACATACCGCATACATAAAACACAATACAATACACATAATAGTCAGTATGCGGTGCAATGAGATGGGATGAATGCGGTATGATGCAATGCAGTCACATAATGCCTGATACCTATCTCCGGCGCGGGACTCTCATCGTCTACCAGGAGATATATGCAATAATGACTCTTCACCGGCTCGGGACTCTCATCGATTACCGGGAAGTATATGCAATGATGACCCTTCACCGGCTCGGGACTCTCATCGATTTCCGGAAAGTATATGCAATGATGACCCTTCACCAGCTCGGGACTCTCATTGATTACCAGGAAGTATATGCCCCTTCACCGGTGTGGGACTCTCATCGCCAACCGGGAAGTATATGCAATGATGACCCTTCACCGGCTCGGGACTCTCATCGATTACCGGGAAGTATATGCAATAATGGCCCTTCACCGGCTCGGGACAAGTTGGTATCAGAGCAAGGTTTAGAGTCTTTCCAGATCATGACAGTGTCTAATAGTGTCTCGCTGATCAGGCGGAGACGTCTGTACCTATCTACGGGAGGCTATGATGGCATTTAGGCAGATTTCATATTCGAACCGGAGGAGCCGAGAGTTAGAGTTCGAGGTCGGGGACATGGTATTTCTGAAAGTGTCACCGATGCGGGGTGTAAAGAGATTTGGTAGGAAAGGAAAGCTTAGTCCCAGGTTCATTGGCCTTTTCCGTATCGAGAAGCGTATTGGTAAGGTAGCTTATCGGCTAGACTGGCCAGCTTCTATACCAGTTCACCCAGTTTTCCATGTATCGATGCTCCGGAAGTGTATCCGAGATCCTTCCAAAGTAATCGAATTAGATCCTGCTTAGCTAGATGTGAACCTGGCTTACGAGGAGTTCCCAGTTGCTATAGTAGCGCGTGATGTCGGGAAGCTTCGTTCAAAGAAGATTCCGATGGTTTGAGTGCGATGGAATAATCGTCCTCATGAGGAGGACACTTGGGAGCTTGAGTCCAGTATGCGTGAGAAGTATTCTTACCTCTTCGACGATTCAGGTTCGATCTTGGTCTTTAAAGCCTAAAATTTCTTTATCATTGTATATGATTTTGGTTTCGTAGTAAATGTCATTGAAAATTGCTGTAAGCATTCTCATTAGAGGGTGAAATCTATTTTAGACTCTTGCTCGTTCGAGGACGAACGAGAGTTTAAGTGTAGGAGAATGAAACGACCTCGGTTAGTCATTTCGGGAGTTAGGACTCCGATTGGCATGCCGATAATTTTAAAATATTTCTAATATCCAGTAGGATCTGTCTGTAAAATTTGAGCTAAATCAGACCTCGTTTGGTAGGCATCGGAAGAAGGTTTCAGTTTTTATTGTCGATAAATATTAAAACGAGATTTTCAAGCTCGATTTTGGCGAATGAGCTCCGATTCGAAATCCGAAAGCGCCGTTAGGTTCGTATGATTATTTGTGACCTTTGTGACTTTTTGAAAGTTAATTTCGATATTGTTCGGCTAGTTTCCGCTAAAATGCCGAAAGTTAAATAATTTGATCTTTTTCCATTTAATTTGCATATTGAGTTTTGGGAGTCCGATTTGAGATCCGCCTTCGCGAGTATGTTACATATATTTTGTATAACTTATATGCAAAAGTTGGAATTATTTTGAATATCGTAGGATACCATTTTAATTTTCGTTGCGAAAAGAATAAACAAAAAAATGAAAAGGGAAAGGACAAAAGAAAGAAACTAAGGCGGTGGGTGATGAAAGCATATATAGGATCAGAAACAAAATGAGCAAAAGGAATAGAAACATAAAACGTAGTACAGAAACATAAAATGAAAATGCAGAAGGAGAAACAAGACATAACGCAGGAAAAAAATACCAGAAAATGAGAACAGAGCCGGAGAAAAGATAGAATTTTCATCCCGAAACATTCAGGTAATGTTCTTAATGCATTATTTAATTTTATTACGTGTGTTTGAATATATTTTAACGGTAAAAATTGGGATATTAGACATCGTTTTAATAAGTTCAATTAATAGTTTAAAGGGTCAATTGGACCCCGTATTCGTACTCAGTAAGTTATGGGCAACATATAAATATAATTTATTTAGGGTTTGGTTATGTGACTTTGAACCCTGTACATAGGCCTGGCCTGCGTATTGCGTATGCGAATAGGGTATCAGGTTCCTAACTGGATTGCCCTAAGACATAAGGAATGAAGCCTTTAGCTTTATTTGATATAATTTTTCTGCTTATTGAATAGAGCGGGATCGTTTGACAGTTAATCCAAAAGAAAAAGCAGTTGTTGAGTAGCAGGGCTAGCATTGAAATACGGTAAGTGATTATATCCATTTCTTTGAAGGCACCTGGCCTCGTGGATTTTCTACCACGTGTTCTTTACGTGTGTAGCTGCCGATAGGCGTACTCATTACGCCTTAGCTTTGAATTTATGTTGTATATTATATGTTATGTCCAGTTGCTGGTATTGCATTGAGTATCTGAGCATTGTACACTGGCTGTCATTACTGCATATACTTCCCGGTAATCGATGAGAGTCCCGAGCCGGTGAAGGGTCATTACTGCATATACTTCCCGGTAGTCGATGAGAGTCCCGCACCGGTGAAAGATCATTATTGTATATATCTCTTGGTAGACGATAAGAGTCCCGCGCCGGAGATAGGCTTCGGGCACATGTGACCCCATTGCATCATGACACATCATTGCATATCTTTATATGCATTTTTTTTAGCTGTATAGATTTATTGCATTAATTATCTGTGAATGATTTATCTGGTTGACTGCTATGGCTTCTGTTTCCCTGACTAGCGTATCTATTTTTCAAGGTTGCTACTTTGTCCTCACTTATTGAGTCCTTATGACTCACCCCCTATTTGTCTTGTGTTTTCTTTTCGTTCGGTAGATTCTGCTCCAGGACCCAGCCAGCCACGTCGTGATTAAGGAGTAGTACGTTTCAGCTGTATACGGTGAGCCATCTTGTTCATTGCGGCCACCAACTTCAGATATTACAGTTTTCCTTACTTTTGCTCCCTTCGGGAGGTGTGTATATCTTTTGGCCTTCTTAGATGTCTGATCTGGAAACCTTTAAAACTGTGTCTTCTGGGTAGTTATTTGTATTATTCAGACAGCTTGTATGTTTGTCTATCCTTGAGAGTTATCTTATGTTGTTAAAGTTTGGTTCATTTTCATTTCAAGGTAATTCTTCACAACTTATATCGATTCAGTCAATAGGGTTCGCCCGACAGGTTTAGGGGAGGTAGTCGGGTGCCCACACGGCCTAACCGAGTATTCGGGTCGTGTCAAAACCCTACCCATTTCGAAGAACTCCTTGGGTGTAATGTTCTTAAGCATCAATATCTCATCACTATCAAATGGGAGTTGAGTCAATACGCCTATTTCTTCTAGCAATGGTGTCAACTCTACACTTCCAAAGTGGAAAACCGCTCGGCCTGCATCCCAATAGTATACCGCTGCTTCTATCATCCTTTTCATGGTAGTGTGCTCCATTAGTGAAATCATATTTTCCAACACCATTTTGACTTGGTTTTGTTGATCTATGCTAAGATTTCCCCACCAATATTTGAGCAATTGAGGGATTTTAGTAACCATGTCGAATATTCTAGTAGCCATGATTCTTGGAAAAAGGTGAAGGAATACGAAAAAGAGGAGGAAAATGCCTAAAATTCTGCTGGTATGCAAACGATTAACGTGTGGCACAAGATTTTTGAAAAACAATGCAGTATAGAATATGAAGAGATGTGTCGCAGTAGGCTGAGAACCCTTTTGACACTTTAGACAAAGGCTGCTAATGGACTTTTGATATACTAGGGATGTCAAGTCTTTATATAATGTCTAAAGGACATATGCGCGTTATGTGTCATCCCGTCTATCAAGCGGTCGTTTTTGCTTCAATTTGGGCTTTTACTGCCCATTCGGTTACCTTTTGCACCTTTAAATAGCATTGAATGCAGAATTATCCGACAATTTGGAGATAAAGATCATTTCTGCTTCAATTTGGGCTTTTGATGTCTCTTCGGCTACCCTTTTATGCCTTTGAATGACTTTGAATACAGAATAATTCTGACAGTTTGGAAATAAACGATCGTTTCTGCTTCAATTTGGGCTTTGATGCCTCTCCGGTTACCTTTTGTGCCTTTGAATGGCATTGAATACAGAATAATTTCAATTGCTTGAAAATAAATGGTCCACATTTGCACGTTCAATCCTCTAAGTATATGCAAATAAATCATGTTCAACACTCTTTGGGGGTCAAAAAACTCATTCGGATTGTTTGAACATGTTGGTCTATTGGACTTAAGAACAAGTCAACTAATGATATGTCATGATGCATGGTCCTAGAATCGCCACTACAAGTTGGGTTAATTAGACCAAGTTTTATTATCCTCCCAAGCGGACGACTCAGGAGCGGGAACGTCGCGGACCAACTAGATTCCAAGTCGTTCCCCCTAAAAGAATTTTTATGAGGAAGAGGTGATCTTGAAGCAAGATGTTTTGCATGATTTTGAAATTGCCAAGAGTGGCGGGAGGTGTGACCGGAATACACTGGTTTTCTAAAAATGTACAAGTTTTAAAAAAGGATGCACATGTTAGAATAGTTCAAAAAAAATAAATTTAATAAAAAGAAGGTGTAAAAGAGAAAAACAAAAGAAACAAATTAGTTTTGAGAAATAGGATAATTGAAGCAAGATAATATTAAAAATACAAAAACAATCATGAAGTGAAACCGTTTAAAAAAGAGGATTTAGCAAATTTGTGGAGGATTTGAAAACCGTTGAAGCATGGAATGTGATGCATTCTCTTAAGAGTAGGTTTCTAGAAAAGGACATGGTTCCCCCAGGTGGACAACCAAGTGGTGGAAACGTTTAGAATTGTTAGTTGTACCACAGACCAACTAGATTCTAACTGTTCTCCGTAAAGGATTTTTTGAAAGTGGAACGACTGTGAGATTCACATAATCATTTGTGGTGTGTGCAAGTGCGAACTTCCAGGAGTGGAAGAAGGTACAAAAAAGAAAAAAACTCAACAAAATTTTAAAGATAGAAAAAAAAAGGACAAGAGAACAAAGTTCCAATCCTGCAAAAAGGAAAGAAAAAAATCAGGCTGGAAAATGAAAATAAAAGACATAAGAGCAAAAAATTCCAATATAAAGTCTGTTATGGTTAGAACCTCGATGTCCCCAGTGGAGTCGCCATTCTATCGACACCCTTTTATCTCGAACTGGTTAGAGTTCGAAAATAGGATTCGACTTATTGGAACTCACGAGTAAGACTTGGAGTCGCCACCTATCAAAATTTTAAACTAGGCATATTAGAGCACCTACTTTGTTTCTAGCCAATTTTATTGTTAACTCCGAAATTTGATCTACGAACCAAAAATTCTTAGTAAGAGTTCAAGTTAACCCAAAAGGAATGTGTCAGGCACCTCTCAAATTCCACCAAGTGTGGTTCCCGGCCGGACTAAATAATTGGGATTCAAAAAATACACTAATTTAAATCTAACTAAACCAGTTGCACCATAATATACTAGTTAGATACATATAATAATTAAAATTAAATAAAAGGTTCATATTCGCTAGTTGTTTCTTCCTTAACAAACTTCAACCAAAGATACCTCGCAAAATAAGAACAAATTAGTTTGTACATCGAAAATAAAAAATTGATAAGATGAAAAAAATTAAATTAACACAACAGTAAATTAAATTTGGAACATTTCCAGAGCGTCGTTTTTGACAATTTCCATCCCAATTGTACCTCGCAAGAATACGAAAAATGAATTAGTACAATTATTACTATTAATAATAATAATAATAATAATAATAATAATAATAATAATAATAATAATAGGTAAAGGAAGGAAAAAATAAATTTTGTAAAAGTTAGGCTCGGATCAGGTGATAGGGGTTAAGGAAACATCACAGCTACAAACACGCTGGCCAGTCGTGTTGCCATGCCAAGTGCGGATCTCGTTGCCTATTCCACTTATTTTGCAACAATGTAAATATATATGTATCGTCATCACCTATTTGTTTTCGGGACACGTAAAGGGACATACAACGGGACGGGACTTGTATTGGCCTCTAAATTATCATTGGCCAAACGGTGTAGTATCCACTCATATCAGTGCATAAGACTCAAAACAATTATTTTTCATTGACTATGGTGTTGTGTCTGTCAAAATGCACAATGCGTCAGAAAACAACCATCAATTCAATAAGGACAACCATCAATTCCACAAGGTGACTGGGTCAACTGTATAACAAGCAATGATGTAACATTACGAAGCCTGCTCAAACTTCATTAACAGGGTAACCATCGTTGCAAACACTCAATGTACGCATTTGATATCTACATACAGATTAGATTAAACCAGAAATGTGGAAAGACTGAACCAAAATAGATAAAGATCGACTGCACCAAAGTCCAATTTCAACAGAGGACCGCCTTAAAATCAGAGCTAACGGAAAGTGTAAACTGGGGTCGGATCTTTCTGATGAAACGGCGAGCAACAACCAGTCCTAATAATCAGAGGTGCGAAACCAATCGACGGTCAGAAAAGCACAAGCTGGATCTCGGTAAATCTAAATAGTAGCGAAATAGAATGGGGAGGAGCGACCACCTGCGAACGAAAAACATTGTCACTGCTACTCCGATGACGGTGGGTGGAGTGGTTTTCCGATTGGGACCGTGGTGGGGTTCGTTATCCTCGCCACCGCTCGTTTCTCCAGCCTTCCTCCCCCCGTTTCCCCTCTCTCGTATGTATTGTACGATCTGTTAATGACCCTGTTCCCACAATTTTTGTACTGTATGTTGGTGTAAGGGGAGGAGACGATGGGAGTATCGGGGTGTACTCTGCTGTTGGGTTTAAATAAGAATTGCAAGTCCTTTTTGAAAATGTGTCGTTGGGGAAGATCAGAGAGATTAGGGGAATTGGGGAAGAGAATTGGTTAATTGAAGGGAAGATTGAGCAATTTGATGTTGGGATCCAGAGATTGGGGGGATTTATTTTTTAGTAGAAAAATTTATAAATAGAGGATGTATCTGGACTACATTTAGTCCAGGTTCAACCCAAAAGGAATTTTAATATAGAAAGAATAATAAAAAGAAATTCTTTTGAGATGTAACAAAGTTCAAAAGAATTTGAATTTCAAACGTACTGAAGGATAGATAATGAATAAAATTTGGACTGGACATTTAATTGGATAGTTTAACTTTAAAGATGCTAAATAAATAAAGACATAAATATGTATATATACTGTATAAAATGAAAATGAATGAACAATAAAAATACACACGTAAAAGAAAATTAAATTAAGATACAAATTAACTTATTTAAGTATAAATAACCACAACTATTTATAAAAATATTATAAATGCACTAATTTGCACAAACAGCCATAGTTTTGACAAATACCTTAAATGATGCGAAATTACATAATATAGTCACAATTATATATATATATATATATATATATATATATATATATATATATATATATATATATATATATATATATATATATATATATATAATGTATTAACAGGGGTTAACACAGATAAATGCATGTATTCTAATGAAAAATTTGCTCAAATAGCCAATATTGCACCTTTACGTTTAATATAGCCAATTATAGAAAAAGGAGGGACAAAGTTGGGTATCAACAACCGGGTTTTTATCAAGTCCAATATCAAAATCTGACTCTTGTAAATAAACCACGTAATCATCCGAAATAGCCGATCTTTTTTCTCTTTCAAATTTTCTTAATGGCATTCCTTATAGTTCATTATTTTTATGTACCGGTTTGTTAGCTTCTTAATGAAGTGCTTCATCCAAATATTGTTCATTATTGCCTAAGTGTTCTTCGACTACTGGAACAACATTTGTCAAAAGTGTGGAAGTTGGCACATTTATGGGCAATGAAATATTTTTCCTAACCTCATTTAATTCCACACATTGACTTTCAATACTCCCACTAACTTCACCATTCTCAATGAATCTTGCATTACCAGTTTCAATAATCCTCGAACTATGGTTAGGACAGTAGAACCTATACCCTTTAAATTTCTCTGGATAACCAATAAAGTAACCACTTATCCTTCGAGAATCTAATTTCTTTTCATATGTATTATAAATTCTACCTTCCGCTGGGCAACCCCAAACATACAGGTGCCTTAAACTATGTTTCCTTCTAGTCCACAGTTCAAAAGGGGTCTCTAGAACTGCCTTACTAAGAACCCTGTTTAACAAATATGTAGCGGTTTTAAGAGCATACATCAAAAAAAATTGGGTAATGAGGAGTTACTCATCATACTCCTAACCATTTCAATAAGTGTCAGATTACGCCTTTCTGCAACACCATTTTATTGAGGTGTGCCTGGCATAGTATACTGTGCACATATGCCATGTTCCTCAAGGAACTTTGCAAATGGACCTGGACATTGTCCTGATTCATCATATTTTTCATAATATTCACCACCCCTATCAGACCTAATGATTTTTATCTTTTTGTCTAATTGTCTTTCAACCTCATTAACGTGCACCTTGAGAGCGTCCGTAGCTTGAGATGTTTCCTTTAGCAAATAGAAAAATCCGTAACGTGAAAAATCATCAATGAAGGTGATAAAATATTTTTCTCCACTAAAAGATGGAACATCAAAGGGTCCACAAATGTCGGTGTGCATAATTTCAAGAAGCTGGGTGCTTCTTGTGGCACCTTTCTTACTATGTTTAATTTAGTTTCCCTTAATGAAATCCAAACATATGTCAAGATCAGTAAAATCTAGATTCGGAAGAATCTCATTCTTAACTAATCTTTGTAACCTTTCTTTTGATACATGACCCAAACGTCTATGCCACAAGTAAGCAGATTTTTCATCCAGTGAACTACGTTTAATGCCAACACTATGTTGTCTAGTAAAGAAGGATTCAGAAAACTTATTATCAAGTTTCAATTTATATAAACCATCAACAAGAATACCAGAACCATAAAAAATAGTATTCTTATATAAATTGAAACATCTATGTCTAAACATAAAATTAAATCCAGAAACATCAATTCTCGAAAAAGAAATCAAAATTCCTAGAAACTGAAGGTACATAAAGGGTCTGTAAAAGATTAAGGTGATGTCTATTCTCAGATATCATATGGTAAGTCCCTATGCCTTCAATTGGAACCTTCATATGGTTTTCCATGAACAAGAAATCTTCATTTGGATTCGTAGTTCGGATAATATTAAATCCCTGCAAAATAGTGGATACATGAGTAGTTGCACCAGAATCAAGCCACTAAGTATTATTAGGAACTTCTGCCAATTCAAAACATACTAAAGCACTAAAAGTACCTTTCCTTACGAACCAAGCTTTACGCTTCAGGCAATCTTTCTGATAGTGTCCTTCCCTTTTACAGAAATGAGACACATATGCCTTTTGTTCCTTCTTTGCATCCTGAAACATTAGCAGGTGCCTTCTTCTTCTTCTTCTTCTTCTTCTTCTTCTTCTTCTTCTTCTCCTGGACCTTAAGTCCTTTCCCAGCTCCATGTCTCATGAGGTTAATAGAATGACTTACTTGTTTCTTTAGCCTAGACTCCTCCCGAGTAAACATACTGGACAGTTCATTAACATTCAACTTATCCTTAATAGTGTTATATTTAATTTGGAACGGTCCATACTTAGGAAGCAATGAGCCCAGAATAAACTGAACCAAAAATGAGTCATCCACTTTCATCCCCAAGGACTCAAGCTTTGCTGCAATGTTAATCATCTCGATGATATGGTTTTGCATATTACGCCACCCATCAAATTTCATGTTTGTGAGTTGTCATTAATGTACCAGCGACAGACTTATCTGCAGAAGAAAAATGTTCTTCCACAAACTTCAGGTATTCCCTGACACTTTCTGTTTGTGGAATAATACTCTTAATGTTGTTGGCAATGATCATTCACATGAACATAAGGCTCAACCTGTTAGAGCGTTCCCATGCTTTATAGAATGTCTTCTCTTCCCTACTGCTCAAATCAGTAATAGTATCAGGCTTACTCCAAGTCAAGATCTAGTACACCTAAGTGGAACTAGACTTGCTCATGCCATTCAGAGAAGGTCAACCTACTGAACACACTAACAGATGAAGCTTGCGGATGAAGAGAAACAGCTGCAAAATAAATATACATGCTCACAAATTAGAATCAACGGATTCAGATAAAACAATAAAAGTATACTATAATTCTCCTTTGGGTAGATATTACGACATACTATTATAATTTAAATCCCATTTTAAACTTTAGTAGGAAATTAAATATTCTTAATCAAACATATATGACATCTTTGGATATACAAATATATTCGACAAAAATATTAATTTGACTCATTATGTCCACTATTCATAGAATAATTAATTCAGCTTTGGGTATATTCTTAATTTCTAGCAATAGTGAAATGTCAATTTATCCATTTATTTTCAATAATAGGCATTTCATAATAATGATGGATAAATGACAAGTTTATATGCATGTCTTTCATAAACTTACTAGTTTGGCCATTTTGGTGACTAACAAACTATATGAACCATAAATACATATATGAAAATAAGATAATTTTACGCATGTGTAAATTTTAAACATTCTATAGTTTGGCCACTTTGGTGACTAACAAACTACATATATCATAATACATGCATAACATAAGTTTATGTGTATATTTTAAACATCCTAGTTTGGCCACTTTGGTGACTAATAAACTATATAACTTTAAACACATACATTGATTATAATTTGGTTAAGGAGCAATTTATACACTCTGTTATGCACCAAAAATCACAATATATTCATTCAACAATCAAACTTTATCACACTTAATGGCCCAAATAGTAGCATGATAAAGCAATGCTAATTGTGTTAAACATAATGTGGATTAAAGCAAACTTATTACATTGGGGCACTTTTAAATATTGTTTACATTCTGAACCTTGCCCTTTTGGCTATTTCAATCTTTTAAAATCCTTTAAACCAAAGCCAAAGAGTTTTCAAGCCACGTTGGAGGGCAAACACATAGAACAAATTGCTTTTACCTTTTCCACAAAATAGGTTACTATTAATTATCCATCATTGATGCTTTGTACATAAATTTAATTGGATCTTCAAATCCGCTTGAAGTTCTAATCAACAATGTAAATTTACTACGACGATACAATCAAGAATAAAAATATTTTAGAAGATTATTGGTTCAAATATTCAGGCTCTGATACCACATTTTAAATAATTTATAGCACACAAACAATACATGTGCTAAACACAGGATTTTGAACACAATAGAGTTACTGAGAAATATGGACATACCTGCAGTGGAAGTCATTAGCAGAAGCGTTAAATAGATTTCTACCTCCTTGCCCTAGCTTTATGTTACAACAGCTGTCAGAGATGGAATTGCAGTAATATTAAGGTGGTAACCTTAATGGGTGGAGGGAGGACCTATTTATAGGGGCTTTACTTTTAATCTGCTACATTGACACGACCCAGAATCCGGTTAGGTCGTGCGGGCGCCCGACATCCTCCCCTAGACCTGTCGGGCGAACCCTTACTAATATTAATTCGGAAAATAAATATAACAATTCATAAATAAGGACAAGACTTAAAACAAAAACACAGACATACTGATACCTCTAAGCTGTACAAAAGAAATTACAGCTGACTACCCAACATACTAGGTTTAGGGCTATCCAGACTAGACATCTAAGAGTACAAAAGAAGACATATACCTCCTGAAGGGAGCAAAATGCAACTGAAATGATAACCAATAAACTGGTGGCCATCCGAAATGTAAGCTGGCTCACCCTGACAGCTGAAGTTTTCTTCGCTCCTTCACAACGTGGCAAACTCAATCCTGGAGCGAACCTGCCGAAACGAAATATATAGACAAGAAACAAACAACAAACAAGGGTGAGTCAAAAGGACTCAATAAGTGGGGCAGACTAGCCACCTCAAAGAGTAGGATAGCTAGCCAGGGAGAAAAGAAACAGATAAACAAAATTCCTCTTATTTAAATTATAAAAAGGCAGAGACAGATAACAACTAGAAACACGTATGAAACCTTAAACTCAGCCAGGAATACGAGCCAGAAACATATCAACAAATAAGCAATGCACGTATGAGCAGAACAGTAGTTATGTTCCACAAGTCTACGCAATGGTATGAAAATGAAATGAAATGAGATGAAATGAAATGAAATGAAATCTGATGCAAAGGGTCACATGTGCCCGTCCTCCCATCTCGAAGCGGAATACTCCTGCATTCGAGGGGAATCCAATCTGATAACCAACTGGAGCGGAATACTCCTGCTCCTGGGGCGGAATACTCCTGCACCCGATATAATATAAAGATACTCCTGCACTCTCTTGGGGCGGAATACTCCTGCACCCGATATAATACAATGGAGCGGAATACTCCTGCCCTCAATATGATACAATGGAGCGGAATACTCCTGCTCCTGGGACGGAATACTCCTGTACCCAATATGATATGCAATGTAATGCATATGAATGACATATAATGCAATGTGATGCAATAATAACCTTTTACCGGCGCGGGACTCTCATCGAAACAGCCGGGAAGTAGATGCCAACTTACAACCAGGGTACAATGCTCAGATCCTCATTGCAATACCAACAATAGGACATAACATATAATATACAATGTATATCCAAAGCTAAGGCGTAATGAGTACGCCTATCGGCAGTTACACACGTAAGGAACACGTGGTAGAAAATCCACGAGGCCAGGTGCCTCCAAAGAAATGGATATAAACACTTACCTCTCTCAAAAGTTAGCATTGCGACCAACAACCGCGTTATTTTTTTGAATTCATTTCCAAACGATCCCACTGTGATCAATAAGTAGAAAAATATATCACATTAGGCTAAAGGCTTCATTCCTCACATCTTAGGGCAATCCAGGTAGGAACCTGATACCCTATTCGCATATGCAATACGCAGGCCAGGCCTATGTACAGGGTTTAAGGCCACATAACCAAATCCCAAATAAATTACATTTATAAGTTGCTCATAACTCACTGAGCACGAATACATAATCAATTTCATTATCGGGGTCCATTTGACCCTTTAAACTATCAATTTACGTCATTAGGGCGATGTCTAATATTCCTATTTTTACCGCAAAAATATATTTAAACACACGTAATAAACTCAAATACTATATTAGGATCATTACCTGAATGTTCCAGGGTGAAAATTCTACTTTTCTCCGGCCCCTTTTCTCATTTTCTGGCATTTTTCCACTGTGTATTTTATGTTTCTCGCGTTTCTCCATTTCTGTTCGATTCTCTTCTGTATATGCATATAACTGCCTAGTCCTTAAAAGCTAAGGACCACCGTCCATTTGTTCCTATCTTTCTTTTTCCTTTTTGTCTTTTTCCTTTTATTTTTTTTTGTTTTCTTTTATTTTATTTTCTTTTCTTAACAAAAATTAAAACGGTGTCCTACGATATTCGAAATAATCCCAACTTTTGCATACAAGTTGTACAAAATATATGTAACATACTCGCGAAGGCGGATCTCAAATCAGACTCCCGAAACTCAAGATGCGAATTTAAATGAAAAGAAGTCAAATTATTTAACTTTCGGCATTTTAGCGGAAACTAGCCGAACAACATCGAAATTCACTTTCGAAAGTTCACAAAAGTCATAAATATTCATACGAACCCAACGACGCTTTCGGATTTCGAATCGGAGCTCATTCGGCAAAACCGAGCTCGAAAATCTCTTTTTAATATTTATCGCCAATAAAAACTGAAACCTTCTTCCGATGCCTACCAAACGAGGTCTGATTTAGCTCAAATTTTACAGACAGGTTCTAATGGACATTACGAATATTTTAAAATTATCGGCACGCCAATCGGAGTCCTAACTTCCGAAACGACTGACCGAGGTCGTTTCATTCTCCTCCACTTAAACTCTCGTTCGTCCTCGAACGAGCCTAAGTCTAAAGCAAGATTCACACAGATAACAAGAGAACTTGCACGACCTTCATGAGTTATTCCACGGGCATTATTTCCTGATTACAGGATCAGAATTATAACATGCATATCGAACTCTTGGATAAAACATAGCTGGATAATATCATAACGCCATTGCCCAGCTTATTCTGACTACACTGATCACTCCTTGATCACGAGAGAAGAGTTCTACATTTTCGAAATAAAGATACACGAAACTTTGAATGCGTTAACATGACTCAGCCAATAATTACCTCTTCGATATACCTTTCGATATAGAACAGGTCGATGGAATTAAGAATTAGCTCACGCGTGATACAATAGCGGGAAGCTTTTGAAGTATCTTGTCATCACGTACTATAAAAGAGTCAAACTACATGTCTCTTTTATTTTTGCTTTTTCAAGTGAATATATTTCCAATTCAAAGACAATACCCTGAAGTAGATATCCAATCTGAAGATTATTCCTGGTCTGCATCATACTATCCAGTAGTATTTCCAGGATCCTTATCCTTATATGATAGACCCTGTTCAGATGAATCTTTGATATACATTGGGATATGAGTAACTACATTCCCACAAGGAGCTTGCGGAACAACCTTAACATCAACTGAGGTGTTGCATAGTGCGTTCGTAAAAAAAAAATATATATATATATATATAGCTTGCATCAAATCTTTTATAGTACGTGATGACAAGATACTTCAAAAGCTTCCCGCTATTGTATCACGCGTGAGCTAATTCTTAATTCCATCGACCTGTTCTATATCGAAAGGTATATCGAAGAGGTAATTATCGGCTGAATCATGTTAACGCATTCAAAGTTTCGTGTATCTTTATTTCAAAAATGTAGAACTCTTCTCTCGTGATCAAGGAGTGATCAGTGTAGTCAGAATAAGCTGGGCAATGGCGTTATGATATTATCCAGCTATGTTTTATCCAAGAGTTCGATATGCATGTTATAATTCTGATCCTGTAATCAGGAAATAATGCCCGTGGAATAACTCATGAAGGTCGTGCAAGTTCTCTTGTTATCTGCGTGAATCTTGCTTTAGACTTAGGCTCGTTCGAGGACGAACGAGAGTTTAAGTGGAGGAGAATGAAACGACCTCGGTCAGTCGTTTCGGAAGTTAGGACTTCGATTGGCGTGCTGATAATTTTAAAATATTCGTAATGTCCATTAGAACCTGTCTGTAAAATTTGAGCTAAATCAGACCTCGTTTGGTAGGCATCGGAAGAAGGTTTCAGTTTTTATTGGCGATAAATATTAAAAAGAGATTTTCGAGCTCGGTTTTGCCGAATGAGCTCCGATTCGAAATCCGAAAGCGCCGTTGGGTTCGTATGATTATTTATGACTTTTGTAAACTTTCAAAAGTGAATTTCGATGTTGTTCGGCTAGTTTCCACTAAAATGCCGAAAGTTAAGTAATTTGACTTCTTTTCATTTAAATTCGGATCTTGAGTTTCGGGAGTCTGATTTGAGATCCGCCTTCGCGAGTATGTTACATATATTTTGTACAACTTGTATGCAAAAGTTGGGATTATTTCGAATATCGTAGGACACCGTTTTAATTTTTGTTAAGAAAAGAAAATAAAATAAAAGAAAACAAAAAAAATAAAAGGAAAAAGACAAAAAGGAAAAAGAAAGATAGGAACAAATGGGCGGTGGTCCTTAGCTTTTAAGGACTAGGCAGTTATATGCATATACAGAAGAGAATCGAACAGAAATGGAGAAACGCGAGAAACATAAAATACACAGTGGAAAAATGCCAGAAAATGAGAAAAGGGGCCGGAGAAAAGTAGAATTTTCACCCTGGAACATTCAGGGAATGATCCTAATATAGTATTTGAGTTTATTACGTGTGTTTAAATATATTTTTGCGGTAAAAATAGGAATATTAGACATCGCCCTAATGACGTAAATTGATAGTTTAAAGGGTCAAATGGATCCCGATAATGAAATTGATTTTGTATTCGTGCTCAGTGAGTTATGAGAAACTTATAAATGTAATTTATTTGGGATTTGGTTATGTGGCCTTAAACCCTGTACATAGGCCTGGCCTGCGTATTGCATATGCGAATAGGGTATCAGGTTCCTACCTGGATTGCCCTAAGATGTGAGGAATGAAGCCTTTAGCCTAATGTGATATATTTTTCTGCTTATTGATCACAGTGGGATCGTTTGGCAATGAATTCAAAAAAATAACGCGGTTGTTGGTCGCAATGCTAACTTTTGAGAGAGGTAAGTGTTTATATCCATTTCTTTGGAGGCACCTGGCCTCGTGGATTTTCTACCATGTGTTCCTTACGTGTGTAGCTGCCGATAGGCGTACTCATTACGCCTTAGCTTTAGATATACATTGTATATTATATGATATGTCCTATTGTTGGTATTGCAATGAGGATCTGAGCATTGTACCCTGGCTGTAAGTTGGCATCTACTTCCCGGCTGTCGATGAGAGTCCCGCGCCGGTGAAAGGTTATTATTGCATCACATTGCATTCATATGCATTACATTGCATATCATATTGGGTGCAGGAGTTTTCCGCCCCAGGAGCAGGAGTATTCTGCTCCATTGTATCATATTGAGGGCAGGAGTATCCCGCCCCAGGAGCAGGAGTATTCCGCTCCATTGTATCATATTGAGGGCAGGAGTATTCCGCCCCAGGAGCAGGAGTATTCTGCTCCATTGTATTATATCGGGTGCAGGGGTATTCCGCTCTAAGAGAGTGCAGGAGTATTCCGCCTCTGGTTTATATTATATCGGGTGCAGGAGTATTCCGCCCTAGGAGCAGGAGTATTCCGCTCCAGTTGGTTATCAGATTGGATTCCCCTCGAATGCAGGAGTATTCCGCTTCGAGATGGGAGGACGGGCACATGTGACCCTTTGCATCAGATTTCATTTCATTTCATTTCATCTCATTTCATTTCATTTTCATACCATTGCGTAGACTTGTTGAACATAACTACTGTTCTTCTCATACGTGCATTGCTTATTTGTTGATATGTTTCTGGCTCGTATTCCTGGCTGAGTTTAAGGTTTCATACGTGTTTCTAGTTGTTATCCGTCTCTGCCTTTTTATAATTTAAATAAGAGGAATTTTGTTTATCTGTTTCTTTTCTCCCTGGCTAGCTATCCTACTCTTTGAGGTGGCTAGTCTGCCCCACTTATTGAGTCCTTTTGACTCACCCTTGTTTGTTGTTTGTTTCTTGTCTATCTATTTCGTTTCGGCAGGTTCGCTCCAGGATTGAGTTTGCCACGTTGTGAAGGAGCGAAGACGACTTCAGCTGTCAGGGTGAGCCAGCTTTCATTCCGGATGGCCACCAGTTTATTGGTTATCATTTCAGTTGCATTTTGCTCCCTTCAGGAGGTATATGTCTTCTTTTGTACTCTTAGATGTCTAGTCTGGATAGCCCTAAACCTAGTATGTTGGGTAGTCAGCTGTAATTTCTTTTGTACAGCTTAGAGGTATCAGTATGTCTGTGTTTTTGTTTTAAGTCTTGTCCTTATTTATGAATTGTTATATTTATTTTCCGAATTAATATTAGTAAGGGTTCGCCCGACAGGTCTAGGGGAGGATGTCGGGTGCCCGCAAGACCTAACCGGATTCTGGGTCGTGTCATACATCCATCAAGTAGCCAGTGAATGGAGAGATTTGTTTGCATTAAATATGTGGGTTATGGGCCTTCCATTAATTGGGTCATGCAGAAAGTAATAAAACTAACAAAAAACACCTTGTTCAAGGTAGGAAATAACCATGACACAATCTCTTGGATTTTGTAACTAAATTCCACTAACAATTTTGTAACTAAATTCTACTAACACAACGAGCAAGTTTTAGATTACACACAATAGCCTAGAGGCTAAACTCTAGACCCACATAAACCAAAGCTATACTCTAGCTTTTACAAAGTGTTCCTCTTACAAAGACCAGAGCAATTGGGTAACAGTGTATAAACAAAACTACAAAATCTAAGAACCCTGTGACGAACTTATTTAGCACTTGGTTCTTCGACTGCAGTCCTCTTCGTCCACTCACACACGATCAATAGATTGCCTTTGTTTTGCTCTGAACTCTCGTAGTGAATGAATGACTAATTCAGCACATCTCACTAAATATAGGGTAGTGAAAACCCTAGCAGTAATCAACTAGGATTCTTTTCAAATATGGAAAGAGAAGATCTCCTATAATTGCATTCCTTTTATAACTCTGCTTCTCGTTTATTCTCTTTAGAGGCAGCCAAGATAAAACTTCCTTATCTGACTATGACAAACAACTTGCACGCGCTCAACTTCTCCTAGTCCAACATCTTCTCCTAGTCCAGCATGGATTTCCAATCAAAATATCTTTTCGATTAGTCGTGCCTTATTTGAAGAACCATGTTCTCAATCAGGTTCTTTGTTTGTCAAACATCAAAACTCATCATATTCAACAGAAAGAAGGAGAGGGCTACAGTTGCTAGATCATAGATGGAAAAGTCAAGAGAATAGAGACACATGGATGTCTAGGGGTGTTCATGGGTCAGTTTGAGCTGGTTTTCCTCAAAAAAAAAAAAAAAAAAAACCAAATCAGTTTGTTCGATTTTTCAAATACTTGAACCACATCCAAACCAATTAAGTCGATTTTTTACTTGTTCGATTTTTGTCAGTTATGTCGGTTAGTTTGATTTTTTGTCAGTTTTTTTTCTCTTTAAATATGTGACATATAATTTCAAGGATCAAATACATATTCCTCCATGACACAACAAGTCAAGTACTTTGTTGAAAAAAAAAACTATACATGTAATTAATCAAGTTACATATGTAGCTTTATCCAATAATCATATGATTGTATAAGCATTTAACCGTCTCAAATTAACTTAATCAAACTTCTTACAACAGTTTATTTCGTATTTGAAAATTGAAGATATACCATTTGCCAAGATATCTTGATGATATTGAACTAACCAACAATTGAGGGCTGCAACACAAATTATTTTTAACATGAAATTGATTGTTTGACTTATCAAAATAAAGAGAATGTAAAGGCAGAAACTATAAAGGTGAGGAACTAGACTAGAATTCAAGAGTGCAACAAATTAATATATAATATAAAATCATAAAAATTTACATAAAGATACACATAATTATATGTGTAATTATAATTTTTAATAAGTATTTATCTAATCGGTTTGGTTCGATTATTTTTTGCTTAAAATCAAAATCAAACCTAAATGATTATTTTTAACATGAAATTGATTGTTTGACTTATCAAAATAAAGAGAATGCAAAGGCAGAAACTATACAGGTGAGGAACTAGACTAGAATTCAAGAGTGCAAAAAATTAATATATAATATAAAATAATAAAAAGTTACATAAAATATACTTAATTATATGTGTAATTGTAATTTTTAATTAATATTTATCTAATCGGTTTGGTTCGATTATTTTTTGCTTAAAACCAAAATCAAATAAAATTTTATTGGTTTTGCAAATTAAAAACTAAAACCAAACCAAAATCAAACCTAAAAATTATTGGTTTTTTTCTTTCAATTTAATTCGATTTTTGGTTTGATTCGGTTTTTTGAATTCCGTTGAACAACCTCACGTCAAACTAAAGTGATTTGGATAAAGAGTGAAAATAATTGAAAAATGGGCAACTTGAGCTAAACTAAGTAAAAAAAAAAAAAGAGAATTGGGTTAAAAGGTGATAGATTGACGGAATTTTTACATAAATAGTTACCTTTTATGACTTAATTACTAGTTTCTAACAACCTTTTCATATATTCAATAGAGCAGCAGAAAGAAAATAACCAATATAGCAGAGACCTATCCATCTCCCTAAGTTTTCGCCTCCCATTTTTCATTCCAATTTGTCAGCCGTGATTTACTATCCACTTCAAGAATAAATATGCACAACTATTACAAAATTAGGAGAAAGCACCCAAATGTCTGCTCACCCCTGGTCATAGCTTTAGTTGATTATGGATGAATATCAATTAGTACTAGTATAGTACCCGCGCGATGCGCGATTTGATATTAACAAAAGCTAATCGTAACAAATTCTATATATTAGCAGCTTGCAATATATTTAAAGCAACCACTCTATAGAGAAGTGCTAAGAATTTACAAATTATAAAAGAGCACCAAACTGCAAAACCTCATCAAGAAGCGACTGCTATCATTACCATAATTAGGAGAAAATAGATTAAATATTTCTCAGAAGGAGAAGAATGCAGATCTACAGCATAGAGCACTTGAAATAGACACACTACAAATAAAAGTACATTGAGAAAGTACATTGATGTAGAAGCAACAACGGACACACATTGATCATAGTCTGGCTTGCCGTTGAAGTCGTGTCACATCCAATTTCTCAACAAAGTAACTGCTCATTTGCAAAATGCCTGTAAAACCTATATCCAAAAGAAACAAAGCAGGAGAAACTTGTTGAAATAACTAATCTATTGTTGAAATAACATCATATCAATTTTTTAAACAATGTGATTTACTGCAATGGAGATGATTCATGGATCATTCTAAGAACCATTCATAGTGAAGTAATAGATGTACCATTGTTGATCTATGAATAATACTATTCATCTCGAATGCATAGGAATATACTAATTTTCAGCTCCAATACAATGCGTTTGAATACTTGTATCCTGATTCCTGAGTATGAAGAAAAGTTTATCACCTGCTTCATCCTTAAAATTGGATAAGTTGGATAACTTATTTAGCTCACCTGCAACTTGATCATTCTAGTATGTTATGTGATTCTACAATACATTAGTACAACTTGAAAGAATATACTTATTCGTCAAGTCTATTATAGGTTATTATAAATGTATGCTTACGTTTCTGCCATGAAGTTCTATGATCAACAATTTATATCATCGAGAAGATGGTCAATATTCTGTAAGTTTTATGATCAACAACTTATGATGAAGTTTTCTCATTCACCTCTGCCCCATCATGTATTTGTTGAACAACATGATATATGGATCTAAGTGAATACCAACAACCCAAAAAGACAATAAAAGTTAGATAAGAATTCAAAAATCTATTTATTTCACAAAAACTAAGAATGAAATTTGGAGTATAAGCAATCCTTAAACTTACTCATTGTAAGTGCTGCACAAGATGTGCTTTACGAACATCATTATGAAAAGAATCACAGCTGATCAGCTTCTACTACCAAAAAATTACAAAGGACAAAGAACTACACCCATTAGTACCACACTTGAAAAAGTTATAGATTACATGCCGAGTACAAAGCCTAGCTAGGAAACATATGAAAATTATTTATTTGTCAATAAATGTAACTGTGGGGTATATATATAAGAGGTACCTGAATATTTAACATGTTATAGCAAAGTGGATTGGCATTTTAAACCGCCTTCAGTGCGATGTGTTTCGCTTCATCAGGATGCCGATATAGAGTGCCATAATTGTGAACAAACTAATGTAATAATCAAGATGCAACCTGCACCTGGATTTTGCATATTTGATTCGAACTCGCCTGCTAGGAGATATAGCATTTCTGTTACGCTGAAAGCTGTAATAAAAGAAGTGCAAAAATTCATATCCAACTTCAAATATTTAACTGGCTTGATCGGGATTGAATATATACCTGGATTTCAGGTATATTGTAGCTCCAGGAGTCGTCTTTCAAATGGCGAAAGAAGATTGTGATTCGGACTCGCCTCCTAGAAGATATGGCATTTGGCGTTAAGACACCCAAAGCTGTTATAAAGTGCCAGAATTCAGATCCGACTTCAAATATTAAACTGTATTGATCGCGATGGAACCTATACTTGATTTTCGGATATGTTGTAGTTCCAGGAATCCCCTTTCCAACGGTGAAAGAAGATTGTTATTCGGACTCGCCTCCTAGGAGATATGAATTTTTTTGTTAAGGCGCTCAAAACTGTGATAAAGGAAGTCTTTATATCCAACGTCAAATATTAAACTGCAATGATCGGGATTGAATCTATGCCTGGTTTTTGGATATGTTGTAGTTCCGGAAGTCATCTTTCCAACAGCATAAAAATATTGTGATTCGGACTCGCCTCTTAGGAGATATGGCATTTTCCGTAAAGACACTCAAAGCTGTGATAAAGAAAGTGCTAGAATTCAGACCCAATTTTAAATATTATACAGTACTGATCGAGATTGAATCTATACCTGATATTTGGATATATTGTAGCTCCAGGAGACCTCTTTCCAATGGCGAAAGAAGATTGTAATTCGGACTCGTCTCCTAGGAGATATGGCATTTTCCGTAAAGACACTCAAAACAATGTTAAAGGAAATTCCAGAACTCGGATCCAACTTCAAATATTTAACTGTATTGATCGGAATTGAATCTATGCCTGGTTTTTGGATATATTGTAGCCCCAGGAGTCCTCTTTCCAACGGCAAAAGCACATTGTTGTTCGGACTCACCTCCTAAGAGATATGGTATTTTTCGTTAAGACGCTCAAAACTGTGATTAAGGAAGTGCCAGAATTCAGATCCAACTTCAAATATTAAACTGTATTGATCGGGAAGGAATCTATACCTGGTTTTCGGATGTGTTGTGCTTCCAGGAGTCATCTTTCCAACAATGAAAGCAGATGGTGATTCGGAGTTCCTCCTAGGAGATATGGCATTTTCTGTTAAGACACTATAAGCTGTGTAAAAGTAAGTGATAGAATTCAGATAAAACTACAAATATTAAATTGTATTGATTGGGATGGAAACTATACCTGGTTTCTGGATATGTTATAGTTCTGAGTGTCCTCTTTCCAAACGTAAAAACAGATTGTTATTCAGACTCATATCCGAGGAGATATGACATTTTCCATTAAACTCAAAGCTGTGATAAATGAAGTGCAAGAATTTAGAAATATCTTCAAATATTAAACAGTATAAAAAGCGATGGAACTCATACCTAGTTTTCGGATATGCGCCTCCAAGGGACAATTAGAACACAAATATTAGTGTCTGTAAATAGCTTGTTTAACTATATTTAATCAAGCATTAAGAAGATGATACCATATAATTATGTCATACACATAAATTAACGAAAAAATGTGACTATTCAACAACCCCATAAGAAGAAGAAGAAGAAGAAGAAGAAATTCAACCATGAATTAGATGAAAGTAAATTCAGTAACGTCTAAAATAAAAAATATCACATAATAATAATTAGATTAAACATACAATTAATACTAACTCAAACCAAATTACGAAAAACTTCTTTATATACAACATTTCTAGCTTCATTCGTTATTTTTCCATCGTCATCATAAACTAAAATCTTCAACCCCTTTTTACTTGTCACTCGTGAAAGAGCAACATAAAGTTGTCCATGTGTAAACACTGCTTTCTTCAAGAATAACCCGACATGCGACAGTGATTGACCTTGACTTTTGTTAATGGTCATGGCAAAAGATACAACAACTGGAAATTGTCTTCGCTGAAACTTGAAGGTATTCTGGCATCAGCTGGAGTCAACGTCATTCTGGGGATAAACACTTTTTGTCCAGCCATATTACCTGATAAAACCTTTGCTTCAATAACCCGATTTCCAAGTCTTGTGATGATCAACCTCGTGCCATTACACAATCCTGATGACTGATCGATATTTCTCAATAACATTACAGGAACACCAACCTTCAAGGTGATAGAATGATTTGGAATTCCAGAACAATTAATACTATTTAGGAATTCTGGTGTATGTACATGCTCCAAAGCCGTAAAAGAGTGATCAGACATGCAGAGTGTATCAGAACTCAGATATGTCTTTTCTGGACTGTGATTAAGCGACACCATATATCCATTCACCGATTCTACCATGTCCAGAGTAGGAGCAAGAATTGCTCTTTGCTGAAGGTAATCTATATCAATGGAGTGACAAAAAAAATCAGAATATGTACCTTCTACAATTGCAGATATTGGATCATCACAGTTCTTTATAAGAATATCATCTGGGATCTGAACTTTTTCAATTCCATCTATGGAGCTTCCAATCCTGCCATCACCAATGGCTAAAATCCAGTCAGAGAAATTTCTTAACTCATCCAAATGTGTGTCTGGATTTCCTTGCAATCTCATATTCCTGGTTAGCTTCAAGACTTGACAATGTGACCATAAATATGAAGAATTCAGAGCAGCATTAACAATATCTTGTCTACTACCTTTTGCAATGACTGACAAAATTTGTCTGAAGTCACCACCAAGGACCACAGCCTTACCTCCAAACGGTCGATCTAAGCTGGATGCATCTTTAAACCTAAGAATATCTCTCAGAGTTCGATCAAGAGCTTCAAAACAGTATCTATGCATCATTGGTGCCTCATCCCATATAATCAACTTTGTCTTAATAATTAATTTTGCTAGAGGACTACCTTGTTTTATATTGCACATTGAATCTTCACTTGGACTTAGCGGAATTGCAAATCTCGAATGAGCTGTTCGGCCTCCTGGTAACAAAAGAGATGCAATACCGCTTGATGCAACTGTCAGCACAATATCTCCTCTGGATCGTATGGCAGAAGATAAAGTTCTCCAAATAAAAGTCTTGCCAGTACCTCCATGACCATATAAGAAGAATAATCCACCCCTGTCTCCGTTCACCGCTATCATTATTTTATCATAAACACTTCTCTGTTCAGCTGTCAAGTTCATCAATAATTGTTGATGTTCCTCTAACAAAGAGCGCTTATTATAGCGCAATTCATCATTGATAAGCCTATTGCTATTGTCAACTACCTCATTGTATAGAGGTCTTGGCATCGCTGGAAAATCCTGAAAACTTCTTCCGCAGCTTTTCAAAATACTTTCCAGCTTTTGCAAACAACGATTTTTCAGTTCATCATCTGTTAGCTCAGCCTCTGAAAAAACATAGTACTACATAGATTGAGTAGCAATAATATAAAAAGAATTCACATCCTCTAAATAAAAAGTTTCTTGTTTTTTGAGTTATCATGTTCCCGCTTGTTTTAAAAATTTAGCTGTTCATGGCATGTCATAATTTCATAAATAATGCTAGAGTATTAACCTTATATCACATTAAGTAGATGCACACTAAAATTCTGAAAAACTGGAAATCACATGACTTGAAAATAAAAGGTTTATTTTGAGTACCTGGATTATCCAATAGTACTCTTTCTTCATGAAGGATATCTTCCGACAATAATTTCCATGTTGCTTCCCAAACCTTTTCTGGTTGTGACATAGAATTGGATAATAGGAGCATAGCAAATAATTGTCTAAGATAGACAGGCATTCCCCAACTACTTGCCTCCTTTATGGCATCAACATATTCTTTGTCATCATCTAATAAACCAAGTGCATAGCATGCATCTCTAAAAGTTAGATGCAGATAATTATCAACAGTTCTGAGATCTTTATAGCCTGTTGGACCTTTCCTCACATTCAACAGTAACCTGAGATAATATAGCTCACCAGTTCCAGGTGGAACAAAGAAAATCCTACCTATAGAAAATGCAGAAGTCTTTCTTCTCTCCCATATTTTCAACTGTGGTTTCCATACAAACTTAAGAGGAAATTCTGCATAAGTTAACTCTCTTGCTTCAGGGTCAACTTTATTCACCTCAAACCAACTTAAAAACATTGATTCCCTTACTCTTGGTCTATTGGCAACATCAACAATTGGATCATCATCGGAGAATATGACAGTCTGTTCATTTTCAAGATGAAATGATAGCCTTTCCACAGAAGGTTCTCTATGATGAATCGGAAATGCGAATATTCTCCAAGCAGCTTCACAAGGTGATAAGTAACGACAATCATAATACATATTGATTTCATCAACATTTGATGAACCTTCCTCCTGTAAACTTTGAGAAAACGTAGCGGTGACACGATCATGTCCTTTATTAACATATTTAAATAAGTATTTAATGGATCTTGATTGATTGCACCATTCTACATTAATATGAGCTCCATACTTTAATAATAAAAATCGATTATGCGGCATCACAAACCTGTTATTTAAGTCAATACAATTCTTCCTGATTGTTCTACCATCATCTCGTCTTCTATAAACAGGATAACCTTCTTCATCGATTGTCGTTGAATCAACAAACCTTTTGGGAAAGTGCTTTGTACATTTCCCGTCCTGCATACAGGGTGAAGATTTTGTAGCAGGACCACATGGGCCATGCAACATGAAACTTTTCACGGCCTGGTAATAAGGACGATCAGCTAATTCATCCGGTATTTCTGCTGAAATAATACGATCAATATCCGTAGCAGTTGGATATTTACTACGGTCATGAAGAAAAAGCAAGATATGAGCATGCGGCAACCCTCGCTTTTGGAACTCAATTGTATAGATCACTTCATAGAAAATAAAAAGGAATCAGATAAGTAGTTTGCTTGAATTTATGTTAAAAAAATATTATTTTATCTCAAATAAGAACTTTTGCTTAAATGATTATCTAAGAAGTTGATATGTGTACCTGCTTTTACTTCTCCAAAAACTTGGTTGTCTCGCAAGTCCTTTATTAACTGATCCAATTTGACTTTGAAAACCCTACATAAAATATCTGGACGATCCTCAGGTTTTAAGCCCTTATTCTCAACAAATCTACGAATCTCAGGCCACATAGGGTTGCAAGTGAATGTGATAAAAAGATCCGGATACCCAGCCCATTTGCATATTGCCATAGTATCTTGATAATTTTGAATCATGTATCTTGCACCGCCAGTGAAGCTAGATGGTAGAATAACTCTTTGCCCTTGAGAAGAAGGATTAGTATCTCCACGCAAAATAGCATCCGCCAACACCTTATACATATCAGCTCTCAGCTGTTTCTGATGAATTCTAATAAACCTCAATCGAGATGCTTCGATCATCGTATATGCATCAACTAAGAATTGCTGAAATAATCTTTTAGAAGACACTATTGTTGGAGTTTGATCCTTCCTTTCTTGAACTTTGTAAGCAAAATATTCTCGCATGCTAACACATTTTCTTCCTCCAGCTGATCCATCATTCAAATTGAAAGAAATATCTTCTCTGTATCCATCTTCACCATATGGAAAAAGTAAAGGATATTGCAGACCCAAATAGGCAGCATTCAATTCATTTATCCTTTGTAGTTGTCCAGATTGTGTTTCAATAATGATATCCCTATCACCTCTAGACAATTCAAAATCTCCAACCACCAAAGCAGCAATCTCTGAAACTGTTGGCAAGTTGTATCTTCTTCCATCAGTGTTTCTTTTCCCTATCAATCGGAGTCTAACATTAGGACTTGCATCTTCGAGAAATTTATCTCTTACCATTCTAAATGTCTTAGCCAAAACATTGTGGTCATCAAGCATTTGCTTCAGATCAGCAACAATCTCAGCATGAAGTTTGTTAACATTCTGAGCACGGCTGAGAAAAAAAGAGATTATATTGAATTGTTATAACAGTGTTGTGATTTGAATTATTAATTACATATATTTATAGCTTTTTGGAATGGTAAAATACTAACCTCGCTGCATGAATTCTATTTTCCACTTCATGTTCTGTATCATATATATACAATTGAGCAAACTTTGGGTCCGATCCATTGGGAGGCAATAAACTTCCAATTTGATGATAATTTTGACCAAGCAATCTGAATGTTCTCGGTCCCCTTGTTTGGTTTACAGACCCATCAACTTTTCCCCCCATTGATGTAAATGAGAACATAGAATTATAAATTCTAATACTCTCTCGAAAATGGTCACTCTTAGGACCTGCGTAAAATAAGAGTTGGAACGTTTTGAACATACATATGAATTGTGAATTAAGATATAAGAATAAAATTAAAATCGATATTTTACATAACCTGATCCAAACAACAGTTGTTTTAAAATTTGAGGAGGCTCCTTTGGATCCGGCAACTTTATCTTTCCACGACGACAACATAAAGAGAATTCAGGTCTTTTAGACTTATAGTGCTTGCCGATTCTTTCTTCGTACCAAAAATATGCCCCACACTTTTCACACTCATAAGTAGGATCTCCAATATCCCAGTACTCTATTTAATAAAAAACATAGTCGTTAATTAAGGTTAAACTCACAATAACTTTATTTATATATACAGTGAAATAAGTATACGGACCTTCACTGATAACGTCCCCAATGCCGTTGTCATTCTCTGTAAAAAAATAATTGTAAATTAAGATGAAAGTTGTAATACAACTATAGTAGTGAATATATCTTCGGTGATATATAGGTTATTTAATTTGAGCGACTATTCACATACCTTCACACTCATCTTCATCTACATCTAGGATTGGTTGCATATCATGAGCTGCTATTTATAAATAATAAATTTTATTAAATTATATGTGAATTTGCACGTATAACTGTTACTGTATAGAAACTTTATGGCATAAGTAGTACTATCCGGAAGAGCAAGTTACAGCCTCAGTTGTCGACATTAATAAAATACAAAAGTGGTATTTGCTTGTGACATGCTCTAACTTTAAGTGAATATACTCGCAAAATATTTTAAGATAATTAGATTCCTACTAAGAACTCGAAATCATTAATTGTCGTAAAATTCCAAACAACTTGTCATCCATATGTGAAATATAAGATAATTCAAGTACTGACCTGACAATACTGGAGGAACATTTAAATCAGGTAGAATATGTTGTGTGTGCACCTCTGAAGAATGACTTTCAATACCTATGATTGGATGATTTAGTATAGAAAACGGTCAGCGTAAAGTTCAATGATTGGATAATTTAGTATAGAAAAAGGTCAGCGTAAAGTTCAAATATAATTAATTTATCATTGAATACAGTAACACATGATATAGTGACTACACTTACTATGTTTTAAGCTTATAATAATTTTACTAAAAATTCGAAATTAGTTCTTGTAAACTGCCACACTACTTTTCATCCAAATAAGAAAATATAAGACAATTAAAACCAACCTGGCAGTACTGGAGTATTATTTAAATCGGACAGAGTAGGATGTGTGTGGATATCCAGGGAATGACTTTCGATACCTGTGATAGGAGGATTTAATATAAAAAAGGTTCGAGTAATACTCAAATAAGATAAGTTTATATCAGCCTGAGGTACCACATGATATAATGACTATACACTAAATATTTTAAGCATTCAAATATGAACGCTGCATTATCAATTGCATTAAAATTTCCTTACTACTCATCATTCAATTGAGAGAAAACATAAGACAGTTCAAGTACCGACCTGTCAATACTGGAGAATCATTTAAATCGGGTAGAATAGGATGTGCGGGCATATTCTGTGAAGAACTTGAGATACCTATTATAAGCAAATTTAACATAAATCAAGGTCAGAGTAAACTTCAAATAAGATTATTAGCATAGTCCCTAGAACTTGAATTCTGTAGCGTGAGACTTTATACCTTCATTACTTTGATCACTGGTCAATTGAGGCAGTTCATGTTCACTACGATGACATGGATCATCATTTAAATCTGGGATTTTGTATTCATTCCCCTTCTTATGGATTGTAGTTCTAGACGAACAACTTTCAAACTCTGTCATTGACAATTATTTGAAATAATCAAATCCGTCAAACGTTTAGATAATCAGAGATACCACTTATTAAATAGGAAAATAAGAAAACTAACCATTTATTAAATCTCGTAGTGGAAGGGATCTTGGATTATGTGTAAGTTGGTGAGATGATGAATTTTCTCCCCAACTCAGTATTGGTACACTAACTGGCGGTGTGCAATTCTGATATGTTGTTTTTGGATCATGAACATGTGCCTTTGTTTGTTCACTATCTCGAGTATGAATTCCATGAAATTTATTTCCAATACAGTGTGATTTATCTAAAGAACTTTGGAATGTTCCATGGCATATAGTATTCGTAAATGACATATTTGAGGTCATCAGATTCTTTTGTTTCCTCATTTCATCGACGTTATCATCTTGAAAACACCTTTTGTTTCTTAACTGAGAAACTGTTGTTAAACATAATCAATAAAAGGTAATTTATACATGCAACATTGTAGTAAAAAGTTTAACGATTTAAAACTGACCATTTGTTATATCGGACAAAGGAGGAAGTACTTCTTGATTGTCGATATTTGTCCCTCTGCCATTTGTGGAGTCAATATTCTCGGCAAAAGGCCGCATATATTGTCACAATGAAATAAGTTATATGAAGTAACAATGCTAAAAGAAAAATAACAAATTACTCAAATCTGTAAATCAAGTAGAAAAAAAGTATTTCGGGACTTTTAAGCACATATATAATGCATTGTCAAGCTGAGGAAACATAAACTAAATTCCTATTACATAAATACTTCCTAGGTAACCTACAGGTTGATCGGGAAAAAAAACTGGCATACAGAGTTAAAATTAAAATTTTTTGAGTCCATATGACTTGCTAGACAGTTTATTCTTCCTGATCTTTTAATCTGTTGTATATTCACAACTACATAAACTCTCAAATTCCTCAAGACCATCAACTCAATCATGTGGCAAGAGTAACCATAATAGATGAAAATATGAGAAGTGACAGGTAACGCCCAGAAATACGTACTTTTCAATGTACAATTAATGATTTAATGGTATTCATCCATAGAAGTTCGAAACTACAAACCTTTTAGTTTTTAAGGTAGCACTAATGCACCGAAGTTTTTTAAAAATCCAGACACAATAACAAAATACAATGATGATAACTATGTTGTATTCATCAAAGCTCCAGAGCTCGTCGTAAAATCAGACTGATTTTAAACTTTCATAAACACAACAATGAAGCAGTCAATGAAGGTTTTCCTCTAGTATTATCAAAAACCCCAGAATATGAGGTGACATATTAAGTGTGCTTTCTGTGATTCGATTGTTGAAGGTAGAAATCGAAAGTCATACCGTTAGTATTCGAGGAGTATTTAGCCCGTTTCTGTTTTCGCTTGCATATTCTGTTGGTCGATGCTATTTTCTTCGTTTGATTTTCCATTGCTAATCTGTTGTGAAGCTAGATTTTATATGAGGAGTTGGAAAGTCTTCTGCAACAGAGAGAGAGAGATCCTGATTTCATATGAGGAGTTGAACAGTTTTCCTAGTATTTGCTTCTCATTTACTTTTATTAAAACGCCTCCTATTTGGACTTTTGGCTCTTTTATTATTTGCAGAGTTATCTTTCCATTAATTAAACAAATAAAGAGTCCTATTTCTATAAAAATATAAAAACCAACTCTTATGGGCAAAGAATATTTCGCTTCAAATATAAAATGATGCCTTTATACAATATGACTATATGTTTATTAAGGATTCACTTAAATACATTTGATTAATTATTATTGGCTTTTACTTTTTCTGAATTGATCTACAACTGGCACATAGAGTTAAAATCAAAACTTTTGAGTCCATATGACTTGCTAGTCAGCTTATGGTTCCTGATTTTTTAATCTACTTTATATGCAAAAATACATAAATGATCAAATTCCTCAAGACCATTAACTTGCAAGGGCATCCGCTGTACGTATTTTTTGGATATGTTGTAGTTTTAGGTGTCCTCTTTTCAATGGTGAAATCTGATTGTGATTCGGACTAACCTCCTAGGAGATATAGCATTTTCTGTCAAGACGCTCAAAGCTGTGATAAAGGAAGTGCCAGAATTTAGAGCCAACTTGAAATATTAAACTGTATTGATCGGGACTGAATTTGTATCTAGTTTTCGGATATGTTGTAGTTCCAGGAGTCCTCTTTCTAATAGCAAAAAAATATTATGATTCGGACTCACCATATAGAAGATATGTCATTTTCCATTAAGATGCTCAATGCTGTGATAAAGGAAGTGCCAGAATTTAGATCCAACTTCAAATATTAAACTGTATTGATCGGGACTGAATTTGTATCTGATTTTTGGATATGTTGTAGTTCCAGGAGTCCTCTTTCTAACAGCGAAAAGAGATTGTGATTCGGACTCGCCTCCTAGGAGATATAGCATTTTTGGTCAAGACGCTCAAAGCTGTGATAAAGGCATCACCAGAATTTAGATCCAACTTCAAATATTAAACTGTATTGATGGGGACTGAATTTGTATCTGGTTTTCAGATATGTTGTAGTTCCAGGAGTCCTCTTTCTAACAGCGAAAAAAGATTGTGATTCGGACTCGCCTCCTAGAAGATATTGTATTTTCCGTTAAGACGCTCAATGCTGCGATAAAGGAAGTGCCAGAATTTAGATCCAATTTCAAATATTAAACTGTATTGATTGGGACTGAATTTATATCTGGTTTTCGGATATGTTGTAGTTCGAGGAGTCCTCTTTCTAACAGCGAAAAAAGACTATGATTCGGACTCGCCTCCTAGAAGATATGGCATTTTCCGATAAGACGCTCAATGCTGTGATAAGTGACAGAATTCAGAAATCTATTCAAGCATTAAACTGTATTGATCAAGATGGTATACTCAAGAGGATGTTTGGTCACAGGTTAAATTATCCAATCTATTAATATATATTCTTGTGGTCATAAAAGAATCAGAGAAGTTTAGAAAATTCTCTGTGAATAGAAGTCAAGAAAGCAAATCATATTTGCTTGTGGTTATCAAAGTTCAGAAGACATATCTTAGAAGACTCGAGCCAAAATATCCAGATTGCAAAGAATTATAAAGAAGTAGCTGTGAAAATTCAAGCAAAAGTAAACCTTAAACTTACTTTACAACCACAAACGTCTAGAAGAAGTTGTAAGATAAAATGCAGGTACATAAATAAAAAGAAAGCAACCAACAGACTTACTTTAAAGCCACAAATAGAGCTCCACCCAAAGTAACACTTCTGAATTAGTTCAGCATTGAGAAAGCAAATTATTTCACTGATGCAATTCTTGTCATATGGGGTGATTAATGTCTTCTGCTATGGATAGAAACAGAAGAAACTTTGGCAACAACTCCAAAAACATTATGAGCGCTAGTTGAGGCTATTAAGCTTCTAGCACCGCCTTTATTGCTTAACTCATTCTATGAATAGAGTAACTAACAAAAGTTTTGTTTGTTTACACCAAGTACTACAGCCACAACATAAATACAAGACACATATAAAGGTAGTTAAATGGTGAGATTGATAAAACCGCACCCATGAAACTAACACACTCAACAAAGAAACTGATAAATTGATCATGATACTATGTAATTCAACTGCTCACGTTAACTATATAGGATAAAATGAATTCAAAACACAAAAACTAAACATTGTTATACCTTGAAAACAAAACAGTACTTATTAGAAACTCAAGCACTATAAAATCGACACATGTAGGACATTCAAATGCATAGGGAAAAACTTCCAGGAGACTGTTTTTCTTGAAAACTTCAAATCTTCATTATTTATAATTTCTCCTTTTTAACCACTGGCTTGACCTTGTTGCTTGAGAGTTGTACATTACGATCATCGACTTCCACTACATCAGGTTCATTGTCTGATCTACGTTTCTTCGCAGGGGTCTTTGTAGGAGAATTGATGTAATTATCAGCTACGGAATCCTACAAAAAGTAAATATAAATGATATGATGAGAAAGAATTAAAGGTATAAAATTCTTTCTAAGCACAAATTTAAATAATTAAATTGATTAGCTCATAAAAAATAATAAGTCACCACTGAAATCACTGTTAAATCATTATCTCCATTTGCCACTTTATCGTCTGTGAAATCTGGATCCTGTTAAAAAATAAGACTAACATCATTAAATATATTCACGATAAATAAAACTTTAACACTATAAACAGTAAATGACTCTAACAATTTTGAGATGTGTAGGTATTATTAGAACTTACAGCGGGTGCATCTTCACTTCTTGAGCGCGGGAATTGCTTTATAATATCTTCATCATCGCAAATAGTCTTGACATTGTAAACCTCGGAATGGTCGTTGATGTTGGAGCTCTGAATCAATATCTTGAACATTACATTTTTCTCAAGAATGACATCAATATCCATTGGATAGGTAGATGCATTGGTATCACAAGAAGTCTGAAATTTTTTTTAAATATCAGTATGACAAAAACCACAAAAATAACGTAAAGATAATCCACATACCTCCAATAAACCTTCTTTTACATCGTTCGCCGACTTCCCGATAAGCTTAGCAGCTTCACGATCAAAAAGCAACAAACTAATAGACCCAGTGCCATCCATTACACGCACTGGAAATCTATACCTGAAAGGGAATCATGATTAGAATTTTAAAGTCGCATCTTAATAAGTATTTGAGGAAACATAGATTATGATCCAACCTATGAACAGCAGAATGATCAAGGCGGTCACATTTAGGGCAAAAGAATTTGCTCCCCATTTTATCAACTTTCTTAGAGCACCTCTTGCAACCCAGATATGACCACATTTTCTTAATTTCGATTAGCACAATGGTCGCCAAAATCCACACGGTTCCTTCCTGGATATTTAGAAGAAATAAAATATAAGAAGGAACGATTGAGTTACCCACAAAACATACCAAGATCGAACTATGAAAAATCAAAAATAGTGTACTCACATCGCGACACGAAACTAATTGACAGATACTTTTAACTGCTACATTCCCGGAAGCCAACTCATCAGAAGCACACAAACTTTGCTGAGAAGAAACTTGACTAATCGCTATAGAGGTTTCTCCACGGGAATTAAGCAATCTGCATATAAATAGTGTAATCTATAAGGTTCCATAAACATATATGAAAAAAATTCATTCAACTTAAACATGTTAATGGAATCTATTGTATTGAAACCTGGATTTGAACTCGGCAACTTGAGGAAGTTCAGGATTAATAAAAAGCTTAGACGCATGCCAAGTATTGCGAACAGAATATTGCGCTGCAAACATAAGTAGATTTCTAAAAAAAATTGTAATTCTGAACACTTTTAGAATTGATTGTATGTTAAGAGAGAATGCAGCTACCTTGAAATTTATGGGCTTTAATAAGCTGCATCACCACAATCACAGGCTGATTGCTGGATTCGGCTAAGTGCGGCAAGATCTGGTCCACAAAATCTCCCCAAAAAGTAGCATTAATTTTCTTTTCCCTACACGGTGATCATCAGAAAATTAATAGTATTTAACTAAATGATAAGCTAAGATCAATTCAGTATAACGTACTCGCAGTCTTGGAGCTCAATCTCCATGAACGTACTTGTCTTCCCAAATTGCTTACATGATTGAACATTACCATATCCAACGACCTCTCCTATTATATCTATCACAACTCAATAAAAATATTAGTATTATAAAGTTGATAGTAATACATAAATTAAACAAAATGAGATGGATTAATTACCAAACAATTCAGTGTCATCAACATCGAGCCCATTTATCAATACATCATAAGGCCGAATGTCGAATATGTTCAAGCCAAAATGCGGATCATTTGCTTCTTGTACAATCGTTCTATGAGTAAAGGTAAGCTTTAACTTGTGGTTGTTGGTCTTAAGCTTCAGATTATTGGGTCCAACCACAAAGTTTTGAATCAAGTATAAGACAAGCTCTCTTACTTTTGTTTTAAACATGCGGATAACCGACCTTACGACAGTCGCATGGATACGGTTTCCCTAGAAAAGAAATACGTAATTATTAAGATAGTACATGCCACATGATAATATGCAGATTAATTATGAATAGAAAAGCAACACACAACATACTAATTAGGCGATACACTATTATGTAAACTTTCAGATATATATCTCAAATTTTTAAATGTATATTCTATTGCACGTACTATTTATTTTAAACTCGACATAGGCAGGACATTCAAATAAACTGATAAACGGATCCATTCAAATAAACTGATAAACGGATCCACATACTATGAAATTCCACTGCTCACGTTAACTATATAGGATAAAATGAATTCAAAAGACAAAAACTAAACGTTGTTATACCTTGAAAACAAAACAGTACTTATTAGAAGCTCGAGCACTAAAAAATCGACATAGGTAGGACATTTTAAACTTGGCATAACCTTACGAATATAACACATGTACACAAATACAATTACAATAGAGAAGATGAAATCATACCTCTTCATCCTGCAACACCATATCAATTGAATATGGATTGTCGGAGTTCTCGCGATCTTGCACCATCCATAACCGCACAACCCTAACTTTCAATTTCCACTGCATTTTAGTACAGTTAATGTCCTTGATGAGGTCCATTGCCGATGACATACAGGTATAAGATTTTTCTTTTGGTTGTTATGATGTAGGACTTGTGATCTATCAATAATGGATTTGTAATGCACATCACAAATTACTTCTAATTTATAGTGGTTGCTTGTATAGATAGATATGTGAATTCAAATTTATAGATAGATATGTGAATTCAAATTTTTAGATAGATATGTGAATTAAAATTTATCAGGATTAGTTTTTATGATAGGAGTCCTAATGCTTTCAAACTCAAAAAGCAGTAAAAAGATAACCCATTAGTTTACTTTGCGGGAATAAGAGATTATATCTGACGACATTGAGTTTGTTTAATGATATATCTCTATAAGTAATTGGAATAATTGAGTACATATCCAACTATCAAAATAATAATCTTAGAAGTTGTTGTATTGTATTGGAGATATTATTTGGATTAATTTAAATTCAAAATATCTTATCAACTTACTGTATATCTTATCAACTTACTGCATAATCACAACGTTTATGTTTGTTTCAATTGTTTATCTTTGTTTTCATATCAAATTTCAAACTTTTAAACTAACATTATTCAAATATTAAGAACTTTCATTCAAATTAGTTACCACATTCTATTCAAGAGTCTTATTACAATATTAATAACTAACTTTGTCCTAATTCAATCCTAACAACTAATATAACTACTATCCTCCTTTTATATATATATAGATTGAAGAAGCAATGCCCTAAATCAGGTACTTTCCTTTCACATAACTCCAAATCAATTACTTTCACAAAAAATTTATTGTGCCCAAAATATATGTATTAGGTTATAATAATATACCTTGTGTAATAATGGTATAAGATGCATTTAACTGTGAATCAAAATACATAGAAATGAAAAATACATTTTATATGAATTAAATACCGAATCCTACAATGGAAAAATACACAATATATACACAAGGAATATTTTAAAATTGTAATCCAGTTTACACAACAGATAAGTAAATATAACATTATGAATTATATTGAGGTGTATTTAAATGTGTGTGTTAAATTACATATACTTTGTATAATATTGGTGTATTTTAATTTACTAGTTTTAATGTACGTGCGTTGCACGTGTCAATTTGCTTAAATAGTTTAAATTTTATATATTAAGAGAGTGAATATACATTAACAAAGAAGACAATATAAATATTTTAAATTTATAGAAAAATCAAATCAAAATACACATTGTCTATCAAAGCACATAAACTGTCCCTAATGTGTCCGAGAGTAATAGTCACATGAAATAGAATATATAGTTTGACAAATATAAAAGAAAAATTCACAATAAAGAAGGTTATAAAAGCCTGGTGCTTGTGGATCAATAGCAAAAATTGTATGATATTTGTATTACTATAATTAAAACTAAAATGGATTGGTCTTCCAACGTATTTAAAAAGCTGAAAATGTTCGCCGACAAAATAACTCAAATAAAGAAAGACGAAAAAAGGACCTCCATTAAAATGGTTTAATTTAGAAACTAAAGAAAAATGAAAAAAAAAAGAAAGTAGAAAATGGTGAACATGTATGAAGGGGAATTAAGAAGTTTACAAAGTATTTTAATGATCAAAACTCCAGAATCTGTCCATGGCTTTTGCGAAGGCTCTATAGGGTCTCTAGCCGTATAATCATTCTTTTTTCACATAATTTATTGCTGAAACTCAAGAATGCAACGTCCAATACTCTATCATCAAAAGCAAGTGTTTGTGTGTATTCAATATTTAAACAGCTAGAATACGAAATAAATACTACTCTTATTATATTTATTGTTGTGATGTTATCAACTAATTATCATTGTCTCTGGGATTATTACTTATCTCCATCTTAAATCTTTTATGGAAATCAAATTCCTTATTATAAAAAATTAACATACTTTTCCTAGCATTATTTCTATTGTTGTGTATATACTCTAAACAACTGAAAAATTACTTTCTTCCATTGTCTTTTTCTTTCAAAATGTTCTATTCTCTTTCTTATTTTCTAAACAAAGGACTGACAATATTTTAAACTTAAATTTGTACTTTTTGGATTTAGAGATGAATTGATTTCACAGTTACAAAGTCCAACGCTTAAGTTGTCTTATGCTTTAACTTTAACAATAATTTATGATAGAAAGGTTTAATTATATGTTGAAGTATCCATGTAAAAATCTATTACACTACAATGTGAGTTTATAGATTTCGACTTTCATGAAGTCTTCATACAATGATATATTAACATTCTAGATATCAAAACACCAAGGGTCTTTCTACTTTCACTCAAATATTGAAATTGATGCCTTTGACATATAGGTATTTATATCTTTCTTAGATTAGTTTTGAACCTCATCTTTCATTATACAGTGGAAAAATATATCTTTTTCTTCTTTTTAAATTTCTTTTACAGGTTTAGATTATAATAAGAAATTTAATTCTCCCCTAACTTTGATTAGAAATCAAAAACTTTTTCATATTGCTAATTGTAGAAAGGACATATGTGACAAATCTTTTCATAGAGACAAACAAATCTACAATAGTTAGTTCATTTTTAGTTCATTGAGAATGAAATATACAATTGAAAAAAATAACATAAATTTGATGAGGAAAAACAGCTGCAATGTATTTATATCAATAGTACATAACAAAAAACATTGACAATATGTATGTAAGTAAAACATTAATGAGCATATCACATACTTCCATGTCGATTCTAATCCACCTAAATTTTCAATACATTACACAAGTTACTGGAAAAAAATTGAACACACCAGATTAATTTTGATTTTCTTTAGATAGATATCTAACTTACCACCTCAACTTCTCGGAGATTATCTTTTTGTTCCATAAAAAGGTGATCTACATTTCAGTAAGGTTTTCATACACATCTACCAAATCAATAATTTAGCTATTCCAAAAGATCACTAGAAATTACTAAATATTATGAATGGATAAAATAACAAAATAAAAGAAAAATTATAATTCTTTGAAAATGATGAATAACATCAAACAGAAGTCCAGCCTTATTGTGATTGTAATATATTTGATTAGTAAAATATAATAAGATATAGAAACTAAATAAGAATTCTGTAACATTACCCTCCTCATCTCCACTAAATTAGATTAAATTTGATTATTAGACTTGACCTGCAACTGTCATTCATGTATACAAGAATTTTTATCACAAATTTTCTCAAAATGAATCTACCTATTTGCAAAAACATTAATTTGAATTGAGAACCCGTATTTATATGATTAGAGAAAATGAATAAGTGAACTTTCACCTTATTTTAAAGTCCTAACTATTAGGATATCCTACATGGTTCAAATAAAAATAATAAAGTTACAAAGTGTGCATCGAACAATAGCAAGTCCAAGTCATCCAAAGTTAAATAGGAGAAAAAAAAAGACGATAATGAAGAAGTGTCGAATTACCATATACCTTAACTGATGCACGATGGTTACATCAATTACCACTTTCATTTAACCAACAATATATGACAACCAAACAACAGAAAAAATTGAGGTAACTTACATAATCTTGTGATAAGCTGAACAATTTACCAAAAGGATTTCAATAATCAAAAGGAAGTGAAACAAAAATATTGTAAAACCAAAATAATGTAACACACCACAAAATAATCGCAGAACTAATCACTGAGGCAAGCCATACCTCAAAGTTCAAGTTCTTCTATTTGTAACTCAAAGTCGCTGCAATTTCTTTTAATATAAAATATTCAAAACTTTTTTCTAGTGAAATTGTTTCTTTGGACGTTGACTTAAAATGATACAACAAAGTCCATAATCTAACCTAGTTTTACAAACTAACTTTTATCATTCATTGTGTTAAGTTCTTGAACATGGCCATTCCTATAGATGATCATGTAATATTGAATACATTCCTTATGTTGAGCCTTGGCGGATAGAACCTCTAACTTATCATGCAGTTCTCAGGTTTCTTGAAGCATCAAAGACTTTCTCTAAAAGCTTCTTGATTTATTGAATAGATTTAGTATCCCGCAAAAAGAAGGAGAAAAGTAAGTGAATTGAAAATTAGATCACTATCACCAAAATAATATTGAGTGCAAAAAAAGCATCAAAATTCCAGAAAATATAAGCAACCAACATGTTTAATAAACAAAATAATATGTTGTCTTGGTTATCACTTTATATTACATAATTGTTGGTTGCAGAACCACGTATAGAAGAGTCCCATTTGAACTTAAATCTTTTAAAAGATACTCAATTAAAAATGAACTTCTATTGTGAACCAAAATCCACGTAAGAGGAGAAAGCAAAATCTTAGCCGGCTTAAACTGCTACTAAATATTAGGGTCCTAATTCAGAATTTTTTGGCTTGTGTTTTTAAGAGACAAATTATGGAAGAAAACCAATTAGAGGAAGTTTGGTTTCGTATGCGTTTTTATTAAGAGAAAGCTTAGGGAAGGAAACCAAATACGGTAACTTTGGTCCTTATTTTATCGAACTACAATTAAAACAATAAATTCCTAGTTATTAAGCTAAATTAGGTAGGAAAAAATAATTAAATAAATTAAATTTATAAATTTGTCCAACTTAAAACCACTTACGAAGGGTAAAAAAGTCGGGTGACATTTCACTAAGGTCTTCGTGCTTTTAGAATAATATAGATATATGTTTATTCATGCAATATATCTGTAATAATGATGGTATCTATGTACTTGTGCACATTATTAACACTACTAAAAATACCTCGCATATACATCAAATATACATCAAAATGTGTATGTTAAATTATATATACTTTGTATAATAATGGTGTATTTTAAGTCATATGGATTATGGAGTATATGTTTATTCATGTGGTATATTTGTAATAACGATGGTACTTATGTAGTTGTGCACAATATTAACACTACTAAAAATACTTCACATACACTTCAAATATACATCAAGTGTACATCGTATCTATATAAATACACATAAAATATACATAATATATATTCGGATTCATCACATCTAAATTGCTGCCTGCATTCATTCATATGCTGCCATTTGATAACGCCGAAAATGCATAAAAAACCTTCTCAATTTAGTGTAGTTGGCGGATGGGGAGATGGTGAGGTACCTGAAATTATTGACATGAAATATGAAAGAAGCAATTGGAAATCCTTTAATAGAACTCCATGAAATCCTCCCTCCTTTAAATATGGAAATTGAAATAGCCTGGAATCCTCAAAGCACCTTTTATAATAAAGTATTTTGCTAGTAGAAATTTGTTACCGTTTTTAAGATATATATATGATAGAGAGAAAAAGATATCGCTAATAAAAGTAAATTCCATAATTGGTGGATTCAGTTAAGTTAATTAGCATAATCTGCTATTTATGTAAAAATAATTGCTATTCTTAAAATTAAAAGATTACACTTCTATTGTAGTAAATATACTATCTTAAAGTGTTTTAGAGTGTAATTTTGCCTAGATTGACATCGAATGGCCCTATTGGGAAAAAAAAAAAAAATTCGCCATTTGATATTCAAAGATCACTAACGTGATTACCATAGATTCGCGTTGCTAGAGTCATTTTAAAATAGTGCTCCCACCTAGATATTCATTCTATCTCAAGCTCAAACTCGAGATTTTCGATCAAAGACGAAGGATATCATTCATCCCACGATATATATTACTATAAGTTTTGTTGCACTTGCTACGTAATTGTCGATTGACAAAAACATAATGAGCAAGCCATCCATGTTTTGGTGGATATAACCTAATTGAATAACTGAAATTAAAGTTTGAATAATTTCATACGTTATGTGAAGAAAGAAATTAGATTTAATTAGCAACCAAAGGATTGTACTCTCAAAACATGATCTCGTTTAGAAATTTTAACAAGCCAACAATGCTGAATGGTATTTGTGGCCTCTTAACTGCTCGTGCCAATGGCAGTTGGACAATTTTCGTGCAAAAAAATAAGGTCAATAATGAAAACTCTTCCACGTAGCAGCTTCAGGAAAACTCTTCTAGTTTCCATGTCTCACTAATCTCTTGTTCTCAAATGCTCCTTTTTTGTTTCCTCATAGACGGGAACAAGCTTTGCCAGTCCACTTCAATTTTGTAGGCAACTTTCTCAAGGTTAGTTCCTTCTCTTCTCCGCACGCAGAAACACCTATACTGTGTGTAATATTTGTGTATGAATTATGCTTGCTTGGTTTTTGTTGATCATTTTGTTTGCTCGGTGTTATGTCATATGATATTGATATTAACTTCACTTCATTCTATGCCGTTGTGTTAGCACGAGTTGTTGCTAGAATTATAATACTCCCTCCCATCTCTGTTCATTAAAAAATGAAAAACGTTGAAGTAGTAGTACATTATTCTTTAGCACTATTACTAAAATAAAATTTAAATAATACTTACGTAATTAAATAAATTTCTTTAAACAACGTTGGAATAAAATCATATACTAGTAGTTAACAAAAAATTCCTTGGAACAGAGGATGCAATACTTCCTGATTTGTATTAGGATAGTGAAAGTTTCATTCCTTTTCGCTATTGCTTTAGAGTGATTGTTTAGCTACTATAACTTATTTTACCTAGCCCATTATACTTCTAGATGTTTGAAACAAATTCCGAATTATCAGAAGGCTGTTTCTTTCAGTGCTCATGTGGATTGTATCTTTAGTATCACATGGTGTTTCTGTTTCCTTGGATGTGTTCTTTTGTTTGTCTGGTCCTGATTTTAGGATTGCTACATCAAAGTGATTGAATACTTCTTTATAAAAAACGTAGGGATAACTTTCTTAATTAGAGATACAGAGCATATGGATCCTGTTCAGTATCTTTTATCAAACTTTGATTCATATCTATTGATAGAAAGATTTTCGTCAAACGCCGGACTTCTCCTTCTTTTAAGAAATTGCTGAACCAAAGCAGCATTTCATGAGCACCCTACACCATACAACTAGATAGCAGGGGAGCTGTTTTCTTTTAGAATAATTAGAGCAGTAAGGGCTTATAACAACTTTCACTCTTGCTACTTGTACTGAAACTGACATTATTTTAGTTTGTGTATCTTGTTTGGTTTATAGGAACCTTCTTGCTCCACTTGTATGTGCTCTTGGGAGATGGCATAACATTTGTCTTCTTCTTTACAGGTTACAAGGTTGATCTAAAAACATGGAGGTTGGATCACAACATCCAACTATGTTTCAGAAATTACATGGGCACTCATGCCTGTTCTATCGAATATCTCCCTACACACGTTCTAAGTTTAAGGGTCCAAACTATATGACTGGTGTATATGTTGATGAATTTATCCGCGGCCCTTTCATGGCAACTCGCCAAGCTACTATCCTGCAATTCGAGCCATTGCGTGCTCCTGTTTTTATACAGGCTCCATTAGAGAAGAAATCGACCAGTTTTATCGTGGATTTTCTAATGGGAGGGGTTTCTGCTGCTGTGTCTAAAACAGCTGCTGCTCCAATTGAGAGAGTCAAGCTTTTGATTCAGAATCAAGATGAGATGATCAAATCCGGTAGACTTTCTGAACCATACAAAGGCATTACTGATTGCTTTTCAAGAACTATAAAGGATGAAGGAGTCCTTTCTCTTTGGAGAGGCAATACTGCAAATGTCATCAGATATTTCCCCACTCAGGTTGACCGATCTTACTTTTTTCTGGTTGATGAGTATTTAAATTTGTCTCTTTAAATTGAATTAGAGTGCTAATCTACTTTTTCGTCATACTTAACGCTTTTGATTACTTTTTAAGACAATTTTAAGGGTAATTTATCTACCAGGGAAACAGGAAATGGCTAAAATTTGATGTTACCAGCAACACAATTTTTAAACATGTTGCCATTATTGTAATGACTAAAACTATTGTAAAGATTGTAAAACTTGTAGAACTTTCAAGTGATGGGCACCTGAAGAGAAAAGACTTAGGAGTGATATTTAAGTTGATAAAAGTGTTTGCTTTGTATTCACAATAAATCATTTTGTTGTTTCTATTGATATTGAATATTTGTTTTTGCAGGCCTTGAATTTTGCATTTAAAGATTACTTTAAGAGACTGTTTAATTTCCAGAAAGAAAGGGATGGCTACTGGAAATGGTTTGCAGGAAACTTGGCATCTGGTGGTGCTGCAGGTGCATCATCCCTTTTGTTTGTATACTCTCTGGATTATGCCAGAACACGGCTTGCTAATGATGCTAAGGCTGCGAAACAGGGTGGTGAGAGGCAGTTTAATGGTCTGCTTGATGTTTACCGGAAGACCATCAAATCTGATGGTATTGCTGGGCTTTACCGTGGATTCACCGTCTCGTGTGTTGGAATAATTGTTTACCGTGGCTTGTACTTTGGCATCTATGATTCACTTAAACCTGTGGTTCTAGTTGGTAAATTGCAGGTATGTAGAATCTGCTCTCTGATTCATAGTCTTGCTTCCCCTCCCTTCCATTTAAATATTTATCATGTATTCTATAAATTATGCATGAAAAATGGTTACTCGTCTAACATGGTTTCATAGGTCTGCTTAGAGTATTGATGAACTATCCGTTCAGCTGCATATGTATGAGTTATGTGTGATTGATCCTCATCTATTGGATCTATCAGTATTTATAGAAAGAAGTGGTGTCTGTTAACACTGCTGCAATTTTTGGTGTTCCCAGGATAGTTTCTTTGCCAGCTTTTTGCTCGGGTGGGGTATCACTATCGGTGCTGGTTTGGCATCTTACCCAATTGATACAGTGCGTAGAAGAATGATGATGACTTCAGGAGAAGCAGTCAAGTACAAAGGCTCATTAGATGCATTTTCTCAGATAATGAAGAAAGAAGGCACTAAGTCACTCTTCAAAGGGGCTGGAGCTAATATTTTACGTGCTGTTGCTGGTGCTGGTGTACTAGCTGGATATGATAAACTGCAGCTTATTGTATTTGGAAAGAAATATGGATCTGGTGGCGGTGGTTAATATGGTGTAGTGATAATGATGAAGATATATGACCGTTAAGATTGTGCAGATTTGTTTGTTGTCTTAGTTTGGCTTTTGAATAATTTCCCCAATGTTGTAGGGGATGCAGAAGCCTCGGTGGTTTCTCTTAAGAGATCTCTTGAAAGTTTGTAGAGGATATAGAATAAATGCTGGTGGCTTTGCAGGTCGAATCTACTGCAAAGAAATCTGTGATTGTCTTTATGAATGATAGATGTACAATTTACTTTCTTTTCTCCACTTAGCAGTAAGAGATGAGTACTAATGACATGCCTCACGGATTTGCCAAAACTCGCAAACAATATGAACTACTTCATACTACTCTGCCTTCCCCCGAGCATCCAGTCTCACATTTCATTTCCTAATATAATATGATTTAAATGCTTCGCCTGCATGCGTCTTTGTGCATACCTTAGTCCTAACAAGTACACTTTTTCTCTTTGTCACATTTTATATGACACTATTTCCTTAATAGTTTGTTTCGAAAAGAATGACACAACTTTTACTATATATTCGAAGATATTTTCACATTATTATTTTTATTGAGATGTTTTTATAGCCACACAAATAAACTGAAGAATTGTGTATTCCATGGTGTTTTCTGATGTACAATATATACAACTAGCAAGAGATCCTAAGTATCTCCCCATGATCTTGTTGGTTATACAAGGTAAATGTATATTCTCCTAATATTCCTAACACTGTCCCTCAAGCATGAGCATAGATATTGATCATGCGCAGCTTGTTACACAAATAATTAACTCGAGCTCCATTCAGTGCCTTTGTATGCAAATCAGCTGGCTGCTCTCCTGTCCGCACATAGCAAATCGAATTTTCCTCAATCTTCTCGCGAATAAAGTGACAGTTCACCTCAATGTGCTTAGTTCTCTCATGATATAGTGAATTTGAAGTAATACAAAGGACATCTTGATTATCACACCGTAGTTTCGCTAGTCTAAGATATTTCAACCCAATTTCAGTCACAAGGTGATGTATCCACGTAATCCCGCTCATGGACTATGTCATAGCTTTGTACTCTAATTCTGCAATGGACTATGATACAACATTTTATTTCTTACTCCTCCTAGTATGTAGGAAAGACTTGAGAGAAGAAATTCTCGATAAATCATATCCAATAATGACAATATCATCGACATACGCAACAAGGAGAATGATCCCACCTCTTGATCTTTTATAAAAGAACGAATGATCATATTGGCTTCTTTTCAGGCCAAACTCTTGAACTACCTCACTAAACTTGCCAAACCACGCACGAGGGCTCTGCTTCAAGCCGTACAAAAACTTTTTTAGATGACAAAGTTCCTGATACTTTCCCCTGAGCAACAAAATCAGGTGGTTGCTCCATATATACCTCTTTATAAAGATCACTGTGAAGGAATACATTCTTAACATCCAGCAGATGTAAAGGCCAATTTTCAGAACTAGCTAGAGAGATGAACAAGCGAACAGAAGTAAGTTTGGAAACAGGGGAGAAAGTGTCAGAATAGTCCACCCCATAGGTTTGAGCGTATCCTTTAGCTACAAGTCTGGCCTTCATTCGTGCCACAAAACCATCAGGATTAATTTTGTCGGTAAAGAATCACTTGCATCCTCTTACTTTTTTCCTCTAGGCAAATCCGCCAAATTCCAAGTCCGATTTTCTTTTAAAGCATGTATTTCCTCAAGCATAGCAGCAGACCACCCAGGATGAGTTGAGCTTCCTTCACTGTTTTGGGGATTTTTATGGAGTCTATAGAAGCAACCAAAAATCTAGAGGTAGGAGATAATCGGGCATATGAAACAAAGTTCGCAATATACTATATGGATTTATAAGTACATGTACCTTAGCGAAGGGCAATAGAAAGATCAAGGTCTTCTCGAGGCTCAGGTGGAGAAGGATTTGATGAGAAAGGAACTAGCACAGGACATGTATCATCGGTCTAATGCTTTCTCGTGTACACATGAACAATTGGTTGTCTTGGTGGTACAAAATTAGCAGGGGTAGAAGACACCATATCCTGTTGAGGCTCAATAGAAGAATCCGGCTGGTGTTCAGTAGAAAAACCAGGAATTGTATGAGAGACCTCATCTTTCTGTCAAAGTACCAGCAATCTGGTAGATTAACCATTCATCATCCTCCCGCTAACTTGTAGAGATCGGGGTGCACAATAGAATGGTGTAGTCTCTAAAAAAACACAACATCAGTGGACACCAAATACCTACCAAGTTATGTAGAGTAACAACGATACCCCTTCTAACATCGAGAATAACTCAAGAACACACACTTCAAGTCCTTAGGATCCAGCTTGGTAACAGATGGTCGAACATCTTGAACATAGCATGTCCTTCCAAATAACTTAGGCTCCATAAGATATAGTGACTTGTTTAGGAGCAAAAAATTATAGGGAATACCACCATCAAGCATCGTAAAGGCATGCGATTAATTAGAAAACCCGCTGTAGAGACTGCATCAGCCCAAAATAGTTTAGGAACCTTTGTTCAGAATAAAAGTGCCTAAGTTGTTTCAAGGAGATGCATGTTCTTCCTCTCAGCAACCCCGTTCTAAAAGGGTTCATCAACACATGACGACTGATGGATAATTCCTTGTTGTCTCATGTAAGACTAAAATGATGCTGACATGTACTCTTTAGCACTGTTACTTCTAAGTATGTGTACAGTAGAATTAAATTTGGTTTTAACTTCAGCACAAAAATGAGAAAATACTTCAAAATGATTTTTCATAAAATAAATCTACGTCATTCGAGGAAAATCATCCATAAAAGTAACAAAATACTTAAAACCCATTTTCAACTCAACTGGACATGGTCCCCATACATCTGAATGAACTAATTTAAAAGCTAACTCAACTCGTATATTAATTTTAGAACTTAATAGGCATCGATGATGTTTTTCAAACTGACAAGACTCACATTCCAATGAAGAAACATTTTGAAATTGAGGACAACTTCTTCAAAGTAGGCAGAGAAAGATGTCCCAACCTACAATGTGCTGCAAACAGAGGCACAACACTGGAGCAGGCAACATACCGAGGTACCCATTCATCAAGTATGTAAAGACCATCGAATACATATTCTTTACCAATAATCTTCTTCGTCATGGATCTTGAACAAACAATGATCAGGGAAGAATGAGACACAACAGTTTAGATCTTTGGTAAGTCTACTCGCATAAATTAAATTAAAGGCAAATTTTAGTAGACTTAAAACTGATGATAAGGTAATAGATGAGGTTGGTTTAACTGTCCCAGAGCCTATAGTATTGTAAGTTGACCCATCAGTTATGGTCACAAAAGAGGGTAGTAGAATTGGTCATTTCTACTGATAATGATCATCACTTGTCACTCTTACAAGTATATTAGGTGATTTCTATTGAGAATGATCAACATCTGTCACTCTTACAAGATATGTGGGGATGAAAAACTCATAAAAGTATTAAGGTTACATGTCGATGATCTTATGCACTAGAATCAACCACCCATTTATTTGAGGCAGGAAAAAAATATGCTTTACTAGACTCCTTTAATGATTCGTGATATTGAGAAATTTTATCAAATTCCTCAGCCGAGATCAGAACAGATCCATCAGAAAATGGATTAAGAGCAACTGCAACATTAGTCTGCCCTTGAGGACCAGCCTGATCGTGAGCTTGTAATTTCTTACAATTCCATTTCCAGTGGCCTGTCTCATGGCAATAGTGACGAACAAATTTGCTGGATTTTGGATTCTTATTTCTTCCTCCCTTGTTATCGTACTTTTTTCCTGTGTCAGTTCCTCCTCCCTTAGCAACAAGGATATTCTGTTGAGCAGATGATGTATTCTCTGTGCATAGTACCTTGTTGAAAATATCCTTAAGAGAAGTAATCTCAAAGCTAGAAAGAATTTGAGATTTAGATGTCTCAAATTCAGAAGGAAAACCATCTAAGAAACTCATTATGGCCATCACTACTAGAAATTAGGTGTTTTCCGACCATAAAAACGGTCACATATCGATCGGCTAGCCGACTGACATCCGACCAAAATAGGCGGTCGGATAAGTGCTGGTCAGATTACATAAACCGATCAAATCGATCGGACATTGCGACAGCTGAACGATCGAACATCAGTTGGTTAGGTGTTATTGATTGACAAATTTTTAGAAAATTATCCGACCGAGTCAGTCGGACATGGTGGTTTTTGGGAAAATATTTCTTCATCTGTCCGTCGGACCAAGCAATTTCTAGAAAAATTTTTATTCATGTGTCCGATCGAGTCGGTCGCTCAGTGCAATTTCTGGGAAAATTTTTACCCAAATTTCCGACCGAATCGGTCGAAAATCTGGGTAAAACCTGCAAAATAAGAGCTATAATTATAGCTCAACCACCTGTCAATGTAGTACAATCCAGCAACTAATAAACAACAGGCTTCTACAAGGTAATACTTACCCACACCGGGTGTATACACCAAACCATGTTAAGTTACCATAGTTAGGTGATTTAATGATGTATAGATATGCATTAATTAACCATAGTTAGGTGATGAAACTCTATTTTCAAACACATGGCATGCATACATTTTCTTGGTATAAACACCCGGTGCGGGTAAGTTTTTACCCTTCTACAAGCCTTAATTTTTCTAAACAAGGCTTATTGCCTTTAAACGAAAAGTCTAACAAGTGAAATAACATCAACACTTCATAACGATCAAACAAGTTAAACAAAACCAACCACAAGTCTAACAATCAAACAAGTTTAACATAACCAACCACAAGTTTAACGATAAAACAAGTTAAACATAAAGCAACTACGAGTCTAGGACATATGTCTAAAAACATCAACAATTCATTACTACTCCATTTCCTCGGAACTAGACTCGGACGATGAACTGTATCGACGTTTGCTCTTGCCTTTGCCCTTGCTCTTGCTCTTGCCCTTGCCCTTTCTCTTTCCCTAATTCATAAAGTTCATCATCATATCCTGCATCGCTTTCATACTTGCCTCATTACGTTTACGATCTTCTTCGCGGTTTCTCCTTAGCACTTGGATTTCACTGCGCAACGAGGCTTCCACTGATGGATTAAGTGAACTAGAAGAGTAAGATCCAAACAAACCTGGATTCAGATGATCTGAGGAATATTGTGATCCAAGACTATATGCACTTCCCTTCTTTACCCCACCATTCACCTCCAACCATAGTGTTGTTTCCTCCTCAAGTGTCATTGGAGCTAGGGTAGTGCTACCACATTCGGATGCCTGACTTGCCATCTCGCTTCATAGGCTGCTTAGTAGTTTTTCTGAAATAAATTTAATAACAAGAATTAGATGTACAAATATTGAAGGATTATACAAACAAGTTTGAATTTAATAGCTTAGAAATGTGGTTGTAGCGCGGTCCTCGACCCACACTTACTTGCCTTCTTTGTTCTTATATATATATCTCTTCTTAAAGAGCTCGGGCACAGGTACTAGCCGCCATTCTTCCTTTTCCTACAAAATTAAGAAGATGACAAGTTAGATAAAATATTAATGAGAGTTAAATTAAAAATCACATATAATATTTAATAAGTTATCATTCTCATCCGCTGAGTCGCTGCACTAACTAAACCCCCGGTATGCAACGATCCACCCTTTTCGAAGGCTCGCGCTGCCTTTTATTGGGCGATCTTCTTTTAAAATTCTTTACTCCCCCAATATTCTATCAGTTTTGCCCAAGGTCCAGGGTATATCCAATCAGGCTTCTTTCCGCTATTCCGACAAGTATACATGGAATCTTGGACTCTATTTGCGCATTTGAAGAGGAAATTGCTTCGCATTTTCCTATCAAAGGATGGATGCCACACACACTTTGTCTGAAATAATTAATAAGATTAGATTTAAAAAAGTGATACTTAACTAAATTATTAATAAATAAAACATAGTTAATACCTCAAAGTCGGCAAACATGGCTAGCTTTACTGGGAAGAATACCTGACCCCAGGATGACCGCGCTTTTATCCATTTAGCTCTTATGTATTGCGTAACTATGGGTGTAGCCATGTCTGAGGGAGAAAAACTAGATAAAGTTCACTAGTATTAATAAAAATATTACAAAATTAAATTTTACACTAGTATTAAATAGTTAAAAACTAACAAAAATAATACTTACCCAGGATTTCCCTCAGGAGCAATCCTCAACCTTCCTTTTTCATCATATGTGCCAATCTCACTAATGTATCTGCTCGAGCTCGGATCAGTAGGTGGTACTGAAGCGCCTACGGACGGGGATGGTGTAGGGTCGTCAAACTGCAATTTAGATATAGGAAGTGACATGCTATGTGGACGAACAACATAATCCGGAGATGTAGGAAGTGACATGCCAGGGTAAAGCTACAAGGGGTACAGTGAAAAAACCAGGAAGATATGTAGATGACGGAACTGTAGGAAACATATGAGGTACATGAGCAATAGTATGAACAGAAGCAGGAGAGGAACTTTGAACCTTTTTTCCCTTAGCCTTCTCCATAGATGTCATATATGTAAAATAAGCACAATAGAAGCACAATATTAATTTATATGGAATACATTTATAAAGTAGTACTAATAAATTTATTAACGTAACAACATAAAACTACCAATATGTCAATCATCATCATCTGTCTCAAGGTCATCAGCTAGTTCTTCTTCCTCACTTGTCTCATTGTAATCAATAAATTCTTCCTCGCTTGTTTCAATATCATCCACATATTCGTCCTCGTCATTTTCCCTAGATGTTCCTTCTCCAAAATTAGCCTTTTTTCCACATCTAACCATCGAAACATCAAACTCTTCATAGATGCCTTCACTATGTTGCAACTGATCGGCTAATTCAATATCCTTAATCAAGGGAACAGTTGAAACCTCATTTTGAAATGCAACATCTAATACATCGTCTACTTCCACTCTTCTCACCGGCTTGCCTTTAGAACAGCCCACCAATTGGCCTTAGCTTTAGATTTGGCATTGTTCTTGGTCAGTGGATAAGGAACGTACCACACTTGCTTCACATTTTGGGCAATGATGAAAGGATCATAATGTCCATATGAACTTTTATGATTAACTTAAACTATTTTAGAACATGAGTTTATCCTCGTACCCTTAAGACTCGGATCAAACCACCTGTACGGCTGTACCGAAAAAGCACCAATCTTTTACGAGGCCAACCTACTGTAAACTCTACTTCTAAAATCTTCTCGATCACACCATAATAATCAAAGTCTATATCTTGATCACCAGTACCACCTTTCACACACACACCGCTGTTGCTAGTTTTCTTCCCCAAGGACCATTATTCTTCAGTATGAAATTTGTACCCATTAATAAAGTACTTAGACATCCTCTTGTATCTATAATTATGCCTGTAAGATATATCATGCAACAATGTGATGTTTATGCCATTATTCGGATTGAGTACCTATACAATGTTCAAGATAATTTTACACGTTAAACCAACTATTATATAGCTAAAAATTTTACACGTTATCCTTCCAATAAGGCAACTCCCAGAAGAAACTTTGTTTAGTCCAATTATGGCCAATACCATAACCAAGTGCTTTAGATGACCGTTGGTCAGTTACCTTAGGATACACCTTAACCCTATCCCAAATTTCTCATTCGGAAAAACTTCGTGGAGGCTCATTAAAATCAACCTGATTCTTCATAAATGCACTACTGTTATTCCTAAAAGGATGATCCATTGGCAATAATCGACGATGACAATCGAACCATGTGTTTTTACCGCCATTTTTCAAAGTGAATGCTTTTCTATCTTCTATACAGCAAGGGCAAGAGAACTTACCAGCAGTGGACCACCCAGACAACATTCCATAAGCTGGAAAGTCATTTATAGTCCACATCAAAAAAGCATGCAGTTGAAAGTTCTGTTTTGTTAATATATCATATGTTTCCACACCTTCATGCCACAGTAACTTTAACTCATCAATCAAGGCTGCAAAAATACATCAATTAAGGCTTTCGGGTTATTTGGATCCGGGATAATGCAATTCAAAAATAGATATGGACTAGTCATGCACATTTCAGGCGGAAGATTGCATGGCGTGATAAATACGGGCCAACAAGATTAGGGTGTAGAGGAGACATCAAATGGAGTGAACCCATCTGAATATAAATCCAACCTGATGTTTCTTGGTTCACTAGCAAATGCCGGATACACCCGAACAAAATTTTTCCATGCCTCACCATTTGACGGATGACTTAGAATGCATGATTGTTTTGTACGATCATGGTGAAATCTCATATGAGGAACAGAGCTCATCGACGCATACAACCTCTTTAACCTAGGTATAAAGGGCAAGTAATGCATCGACTTAACATGGATCGACTTCTTTTTAGCATTTAGAAGTGGCTTGTAACGAGGCTCCTTACAAAATTTATATGTATCTAATTCTGCATCATCCTTATAAAACAACATGCAACCGTTGACATATCAGTGAATTCTCTCCGAAGAAAGCCCTAACGTGGAAACCAACTTCTTAGTCTAGTAATAATCAGTTGGTAATTCCATGTTAGTCGGATTAAGTTCATTCATAATGCCAATGATGGAATCCATGGCTGCTTGAGATATACTAAAATCAGATTTAATACTTAACAATCTAATAGCAACTGACAACTTGGAATGCACTGAGCCTTCATACAATGGATGACTAGCTTCCTCCAACTGTTTATAGAATAGCTTTGCCTAATCATTGGGAACGTGGTCAACAGTTGGTTGCAATGTACCCGGTTGGGATGACTCCTCAGGGTACATCCCAAAAGTATCATTAACCATATCATTCATTCGATAATTATCAAGATTATTCTCCACAAATGGACCACTCCCACCGCCATAAGCATTTTGAAAATTAACATCACCGCCCATATCACCAGACTATCCATGATGAATCCAAACAGAATTTGGCATAAAACCCTTCTTATAAAGATGCATTTCCACATCTACCAAAATTTGTTCTTTTGTGCACTTGCATTTCTCACAAGGACACTTAGTCTGGCCATGTCTTATAAAATCATCAAGTGTTTTTGCCTTTCCAATAAATTCTCCTGCACCTACTGCAAATTCATTCCTCATCCCCTGCCGCCCGGGATTATTTCTATTATACCTCTAACTACGGCTTCCATATTCCATATCTACACAAATATTACAAGTATAAATAAATTGAGATACATGTTAAATTGTAATTTTTTTTAAAAAAATAATTTATTGTGAAACACTACCAATTTGGAAAAGATTAAGTAATTGTACAACTTACTAGTATTAGTAGTATTATATCTAAGTCATGTTCACATTCGGCTATTACTTTTATGTTACTAACTAATTTGTACTCTAGGATTATCGTTTAGTAATTAATAACAATTTTCATTTGCAACTTATATCTATTTTTTTGAAATGATAAAACTATTTACTTATCTATAATCAGTTGGAGTAATTTAAAATCCAATATTTCAAGAATCAAATATTACAAAATTTATATTTAGAAATAATTTATTTCAACCAAATCAATTTACGAAATAAGATATTTTAAGTTATTTAGCTACTATATTACTTATTGCTAATGTCTATTAAATTATAATATAAATAATTCATACATTACTAGTCACTGCATAAAACATTCATATTACTAATCACGGCTTAATTTATTTTCTAAAACCAAACAACCCTTCAAATTACTAATATATCCATCATTGTATAACAATCTATGTACAACTATATATAATAAATTTTCATATACAATAATGGAGTAATTCATTTCATTATTATCCATAAAAAAATAAGAAAACAAGTAAGTCTTCAACCCAAAATTCAAAAGTACTCCTAACTTTGTTTTGTTTTTCTTTGGCTACACTAAGCTTGACCAAGAATACTAGTTCAACCAAAAGTTTCCATATCCAACCCAACTACTAACCAAAACGCATCAAGATTGTTTCTTTTTTCAAAGACCATTAGTAGTATCACAAAACCCCGTAAAGAAAATAACCTTAAAACTTTCATACTTAATGATTTTCAATTTTTGAATTCTAGTTCTAAGCCTAACACTTATTGTTTTATTCACTAGACTAGAGCATGTACAAATCTTGGTTGGTTTTGTAATTGTGAGCCACTATTATTTCTTTGTTGCTACAATTTTAGCAATTTTTTATGTGAAATTTTAGCTTTGGAATAGTGCTCTCCACTTGTTTGATGAAATGACTCAAACATTCAACTTGCATCTAACTACCAAACTAAAATACAAAGTCAACCTCTTCTTTCTCAAAGCACTACACACTATACAATTTGAAGAAATTAAAAAATGAAAACATATAAAAAGAAAAAAAGTTTACCTCGGCATCACTGCCGGAGCTGTTGCCGGTGCCGGTGAAGGTAAGCAGGCGGTCGATTTGCAAGAAAAAAGAATAAAAAAATTGGGGTTAGAATTTACAATTTGAAGTAAAAATAAAAAATTGGGGGTTAGAGTTTACAATTGGAAAACTTACCAATTTAGATGGAGGGTGGATTGGAAAACTGGGAATGGGGGTGGGCGGATTTGTGGAGAAATTGGGGGTGGGCGGATTTGTGGAGAAATTGGGATTGAGCGGATTTGAGAGAAGCAGAAAGTAAAAAGAGAGAGTGAAAGAAAAGAAAGAGAGAGGGAAAGAAAGGGGTCTGCCTGTTTTTGTGTATCTAGCCATCCGACCGCAGCGGTCGGACGTCTTGAATAAAAATAATATTTAATTATCGTCCGACCGCTGCGGTCGGTCGTTTTAGAATTTTTTTTATTTAATATAAATTAAATGAATTGACCGACCGCAGTGGTCGGATGGAGGCCGCCGACCGACTTTTGGTCGGAATATGTCGGCTTGAAAACACAGTATTTTTGGTAGTGCATCTGGTCTCCCTGCTTTTGTTGCACCTTGATCTTTGTACTAAATGGCAAAAGCATATTCAGATCGTCATAGGTTTTCTTGAAATCCATGAATAAGCAGTGAGAGACTTCTCACCTTTCTCGGTACGATAAAAAGTCTTGCACACATCAAAAATCATGGACAGATCCTCCTTGCTAGAGTATAAAAATTCTAGATAATCCATCAACTTCTTAACAAACTCACAGTGACTAGTCAAACCAACAATTTCACTATCAATAGAATTCCTAATTTGCAAAAACAAACAAGCAACATATCTAAGCCAGGCTTGATTAGTTTCATCACTTGGGGCTCTTTAGTCAGATGATCATCTTTGTCCACACTACTTAAATAATCATCACTTGGGGCTCTTTAGTCAGATGATCATCTTTGTCCACACTACGTAAATAAACCCCAATAATTTTACTCCACTCCAAATAATTAGATCCAGTCAATTTATGTTCAGAAGTTCAGAAGATCCAGTCAATTTATGTTAAGAAGTCCAAATAATTTTACTCTACTCTCAAGTATTTCAGCATGAAAAGCCTCACAAACAAAGCAGACAAACAAGATTACTAACAGATCTAAACAAGTGACCAAATAAATCACACAACTAACAAAATCAGAGGGAATCAATAAGTCTGATCGTGGGGGAATCAAAATTAGAGGAAAACCAGAATAGCGGAAGCAAACATATGTGATTGCTAAATCCAAAGACAGAGAAATAGTGTGTTGATCAGAACCACCAAAGGGGTTTGCCGAAAAGAGCAGCATGACACCCGAGAGAAACTTTTCCTGCGGATCAACAAGCCATGTGTCACCGTCGGATATCAAACGCGCCGACGAGTTACTCCACGGGCGCTATCAAACAGTAACCGGAGATAGCCTATCTCGGTTTGAATCCTCCACTTAACCTTACATAGATGGAGGTGAGACAAATTGGTCACCCAAAGTGTGACCCAAAAAATACCCACAAACCAATAAAAAAACTTTTTACTTAAAGCAGTTTGAAGTTCAGATGGAGCCTTAGGGCTCTGATACCATGAAATAAACTGAAGAATTGTGTATTTCATTGTGTTATGTGATGTACAATATATACAACTACCAAAAGTCCTATAATCATACAAATAATATGACTTGTTAAAGACCACAAATGTCAATTTAAGAGAGTAGACCGTCCCTCGTAGCTGAATGCTAATATCAAGGTTCAACAGCTATAACATGACCTTTAATATTTTGTGCAGACTAAGATTGTGACTGAAAAATAAGTATAAATATAGTTAAGAGATAACTTTAAAAACTCATATTCTCAGCCAACAGCCAACAACCAACATCATCTAAATTCTAGAATCGGTGAAATTAATGTGATGAATTGCATTTTTATTTTGTTTAAAATATTAAAACATCTTTTTTAACGATACTTGCTAGGTAGTTGAAACGGCTTTGGCTATTTGTTTACGACTCTGATTGGTGTACCGACAGTCTTTAAAACTTTGTAAGGTCCATTAGAACCTGTCTGCAAAGTTTGAGCTTAATCAGACCTCGTTTGGTAGGTCTTGGAAGAAGGTTTTAATTTTGGTTGTCGGTACAATTTAAAAGAAGTTTTTGAGCTCGATTTGAGTAAATGAGCTCCGATTCAAAATATGATAGTATTTTTAGGTGCGTATGCTTATTTGTAACATGTGCGAACTTTCAGAAGTGACTTTTAAGGTCGTTTGGATAGTTTTCGCTAAAGTCCCAAAAGTTAAGAATTTGACCCCTTACCCTAGGACTCTTATCTTGTGTTTTAGGAATCCAATTTGAGATCCGTCTTCGCGAGTACATCAGATTAGTCTTTTGTAGCTTGCATGTAAAATTGGGGTCATTCCGAGCTTTGTATAGTCCTATTTTGGTCCAAAATATTGCATCATCTGTTAGTGGGGCATTTTCTAATGCTGTAACAACGGTTTTCCCACCTACCACAATGGATCTTTAAGGGTTGGAAAAGACCATTTTTGTAAAAAGGCTTGGTCGGTCCATATTGCTCTAGCCTCGATTCTAATCAATTAGCAGTTCCAAGGTAAAATTGAGGTACCAATTCATCCCAATATCATTAGGTATTGATTCTAAACTAAGTAATTACGTTAATTCATGATTCTTAAGTTAGAATATATTGAAATTGAATTAAAAAAAGTGGGGTTTGAATTCTAACTTGCAAAATTAGGGAATTTAGTAAAGTTGAACTTAGCTACGGAAGCCAATGGTTTAATTGGACTTATTGGTCTATGAGGACTCCAAAAATGTATAGTTTATTATGGTCTTTCCACTAAGCCCAATCCAGGGGTATTTTGGTAAGTTATATTTTTTATTTTTTGTTTAAACATTAAATACATATCCTATGGGCACTTATATGTATGATTGAACTTGTTTGGCTCAGAAAGAGATTATTCTGAGAGGCGTAAAAAAGAAAAGAAGGTCATCCAGTAGCTTTATTGACCCAAGACTTGAGGTAAGTGGTTTCAATATCACTCCATTTCTTTGACAACGTTCGGCCTATGGATATTCTACCGACGTGTTTCTCACGTGTGTAGCTGCTGTTAGGCGTACTTACTATGCCATGATTCTACTTGTTTGTACTTGTATGTTATATTATGTAGTGTGGGGATACATGATATTGTTTCAGGCTCGGTATAGAGCTAAGAATGTTATGAATGTTAGTTGTTGAATTATAACACGTATAATAAAAAGTAAAAATAAGAATCTTATTACTGTTGTTAATATCAGTTGTTAGGCTTGAACCTAAGTAATACATTGAGGATTAAGGTCTAGAGGTTATAATGAATAGCAATATGGGGTTAGAAGAGTTCTATGATTGTTATAAGTATCATGCAATGAACTATAAGCTTGATATAACGTTATATACAAAGGTTATCTGTATGGATTAAGGATTCCGACTAAGGGGTATTGTGACATGTTGTGTGCTGGGCACTATGGATATAGCTTTCCTTACTCTTGATGCACTATAGATATAGTTGAGCGACTCTCAATGCAATATGGAGTTTACATCATTCTCGAGGCAATATAGAGTTTTCTTGGAACACGGTGGATCCTGTTTCAATAAGGTATTCAGGCATATGTGACCCTATTGTGTTATATTACATTCATACTCTTCTATAACTTGGATTGTTATGTAATATATGGCTGTCAGTTCTATGTTATCTATGTACTTGTTACGTGGGCTTAATGATTGTTTACTCTATGTTATTGTATGCTTGATATGTGTGGTTGGCTGAAGTTTCCTTCCCTCTTCTCCATGGTTAGCTAGTTGGTCCTTGGGACAGATAGTTGGTTTATACGTGAATTTAGGATTGGGTTAGGTGTTGGAGTACCGTCAGTGTACAAAGGGGGTTATAGGTCCCTATTTCTATGAGGTTTCTAGCCAGCTCCCTACTTACGGAGTCTTTTTCACTCACCCTCTATTTGTTTCTTGTTTATTTATTTCGCTTCGGCAGGTTTCGCTCCAGGACCAGGTACGACTCGAGATTGAGAAGCAAATATGTGATCAACTGCCAAGTTGAGCCAGGTCTTGTTAAAGATGGCCACCAGTTCTAGTTCAATTTTTATAGTTTAGTTTTGTTCTCTTCGAGATGTATATGTCCTATTTTATGTTAGTTTTATATCTGTTTAGTAAGTTAATTTAAAAGGTCGCCCGACAGGTATAGGTGAGGATGTTGGGTGCACGCATGGCCAAACCAGAAATCTAGGTCATGTCTGTAGTATTCCTAGCGAGCCATTTTTAATTAAACAAAATTCAAAAAAATTGTCTTTAGTGTAAAAATAAGAACTGGGGCAAATTAAAAATATAACTTCACTTTAGAACCCGAATGGTGCAAAGAGAAAACTAATGAGCTAAAAGCTGAGAAGAGTATTTCAGCTATTTAGAGACCAAAACTTAATGTTGAAATTATATTTTGCACGTTGAGACCTGAACTTCTCGTCACTTGACTTAATTTAATCTTTCTATGTGCAAACTTTGACTAAGACAAAATATTAAATTGTGAAAACACCAAAAAATGGAACTTTTAGAGTGCACACCACTTCTTTTCTTTGATCACCATAGCTGCAACTGTGCAAGGTTATCCATATCCGCATTGCCATCAACATATACAACACTGTTCATTTTTTTTTGTTGGATTGGTGTATGCAATACCTATTCATGAGAAGTACTTCTATGTAAATGTAAATACATCAAAACCATATCTTTTTTCTCCTACCTTAAGATCTTCCTTTAGCTTGAGAAAACGTAAATAAAGATGCTGATAGTACAAAACTACCAATGGTATTAAAGAGTTAGAATATTCCAGGTAGAAAAGGCATCAACTAATACTTTAAAAGCTCTATGTTCTTCTTCCTAGTTCATGTTATTGAATAACTTGTTAAGCAATTCCATATGTTACAGGAAGAGGAAGGAAAAGGGGAGAAGAGCTCTATACTATGATGAGTTTAATTTTGATTAGAGGACGTTGATGGAGGGTCAACCCTTTGATGATTAGAGCAGTCTGCTGGCAAAGTTAACAAATGAAACGCAAGAAGTCTATTAGGGATTATTCTTAAGAGTGTACCCATCTTATGGTTGTAAATGACTACTGATAGTTAATTATCTAGTGTAAAAGAATTAGTTAGCTGAGGAAATTTAGATTTGATGCAGTGCCATTATAAGAACAAAATCCTATCGAATTGTTCTAGTGTCTGGAAGTTTTGAAGAGTAATTTATCAAAAATTCCATGAACTGTCCAACTTTTTTTTTCCTTTTCTGTTAGCATCAGAATGCATGGGAATTAAGTGAATTTGATTTAATGAGCTAGAATAGCTACATTACTAGTATTTTACGGAATTTCTCGTTACTTATTATATTGCTTAATTAAAGATTCTGCGATACTGATGTCCAGCAATATGGTGTTGCAAAAATAGTAAAGCAGTAATGGATAACGAATTGATTAACTTGACCGTTATCATTTCTCAATTATGAGCGTTTATAAATAGTAAAAACATGGCTATACACGTTATTATTTCTCTTGGTGCAGCATTAACCGACTCTGCTTATTTGTGCGGCATTTAATTATCCCTAAACGAAATTTTACTCATGTGGTAAAGTTTAACGTGTAGAAGGTTATTTGCCTTAATAAAAAACAAATTACACTGATTATAAGTTTTGTAAAGGTATGTATAACTCAGTATAATAAGGATTTAATCCTTTGAAGCAACCTTTATTTTTTAATTTCATATTACATTTTATACTCCAAAGAGAAGGCCAGATGTAAACGTTTTTCTGGGAAATTTCAGACGTTCATACATCAATAACAATAACTCACCAATTTAAGAGGTTTTTAACTGCATGCACACTAATTCCCAGCTAAGAATTTCCATATATGTACAAACCAGCCCAACGGTCTCATACACTACCTGAATAAATAGAGGTTATCTTACTCAAGTCTCTCAATCTTCCTCCCTTTTACTCTCTGCCATATTCTTCCTAGTTTTCGAAATTTGTTTCATCCAACTGCTGAAAATTCTTTGTCCTCTTTCTGGGTTTCTGTATTCATGGAGTATCCTTTATGTATGATAAGCCTTTTTTTCGTGATCTTTATGGGCTTTCACTGCTCATCTCAAGCTTATACATTCTATGTTGGTGGCAAACGTGGTTGGGTTTTAGAGCCTTCTGAATCATATAGTCATTGGGCTGAAAGAAACCGCTTTCAAGTCAATGATACAATTGGTAATTCTACTTCTTCCTTTATAAAAAAATAAAATACGCATAATCCTTTCGGCCAATTTTAACTTATATATAATGGTAGTATCAAAAAAATTTGACACTATACCTAAATGACAACTGCATGTAAATGTAACCGTCATAATTAGTAAGTGAATAAGACAAGTTAAAATATGTCTATAGTGTAAAATGGTTTACAGATTGTTATATATACCTTGCACTACATCCTTATTTATTAATGATTTGGTTAATTTGGTTTTTTTTTTTTTTTAATTTCATTGTAGTTTTCAAGTACAAGAAACGATCAGATTCTGTTCTTATTGTTCATAAAGATGACTACTTCAACTGCAAGAAGGACAAGCCTATCCGTGCCCTAAAAAATGGTCATTCAAAATTCAAGTTTCCTAAGTCAGGTCCATTCTATTTCATCAGTGGACATGCTGATCACTGCGAGAAAGGCCAGAAACTCATAGTAGTTGTGTTATCCCCCAATCACAAATTGCCTGAAACTCCCCCAGCTGAGACTCCAACTCCAGCTCCAGCTCCCACCGACTCGGTTGCAGCTGCTATTGGTGGTTCAAGAAGTATGCTTTGGTTCTTTAGTTTGACTATGGCTGCATTTTCAGTACTAGCTTGATTTTAATTTAGTTGTTTCAGCTTAGTTTGTTTCTTTCTCTCGCTTGTTTCACTTTTGGATGGTTATTATATAGAAATGTTTTTAGACTGTCGTTTTCAGCTTTTGGAGTTTACAATGTACTTTCCTTCCTTTTACATTCGCTATTAGTTTGAAAATTTGATTGACAAAAATTAAAGAAGTACTCATAGCACTTTCTTGATTAAATGATCAGTATGAGAATAGTTTTTGATAAAAAGATAGTCTATCATACGCAATCTGTTTCAATTTGTGTAGCTATAACTGATTCTTCTTAAAGCTAAAATTATTTTTAAATTTAGAGAAATGCTATTCTTTTTTGAAACATTTAAAAAAAAATGTCACATAATTAATCGAATGGAGTATATTCAGTTTTACTTCATAGTTTTCTTTTCTGTTTAATGTGAAGAAGCACATCCGATGGTACATGCGGAATCGGTCTTCCACGTTGGACAATCTGAATACGTTAAATAACCTTATGATTTTTGTTGCTCCTCTGACACACCTTTTCCCCACACTGCTATTGGTGGATTATTATTTCCTAATCAGTTACACCAGACACAGAATAATTTAATCAGTTTATCTGGAATTCCTTTTTCACGTTAACGTGTGGTCTGCGGAAAGGAACTACACTTGGGCTATTGAGTTGTTTTAATATTCTGGATTTATCAAGTAAATGGTTATCAAATTGATTGACTTGCAAATTTGCCAATGAATCTTTGTTACTTTAAGGAACCATTACTGGTTACCTCACCTTTGGTAATCCCTCTCTTTCGAGTAACTTATATATTACGGAGACCAAGTATCCCTTTCAAAGGCAGTACTACTTGATAAAAAAATTGAACAGAAAAACAATGAAGAAATCGGTTTCGAGGCATTATAGATCGCTATTTTTTTTAGAGATATTTCCTTGTATATTTTTAGGATTATAAAATAACTCTTTCAAAGAATACAACAAAATCAAAAAAGTATACTTTGCACATTAGATAGCCTCTTTGTAGGAGGAAGCAGTATTCTGACCTTTTCCCAAAAGAAGCTACATTATACCAGCTTACCTGTCCTTTAAAGTGTCAAAAATAAAGTATTGAAACAGTCCACTTCTTGTTGTAATTATGAATCCCACCGGAATTGGTTTTTTGTTGAATTTTACAGTGAGCAGTTTTAAAAAGAATATCACCTTAAATCTTATCTCGACTGCTTCTTTCTGTACAAACAAAAATGTCCATTTTTATTTAAACTCAAATTTAAAAATTTAATCTTGAACAAACTGAATTTTCTATTGTAAAAAATAAAAAATAAAATATTTATTCAAGATTAGACCCGCGCCCGGTTCTCAAGCTCAAGTCTTTAATATATATTAAATATATATTAAATATGCATTTAACACATACATATACTTGTTTGCATTTCTTATTAAAAACATTTGGTTCAACATGGACAAGCCTTTAAATAAATGCTTTTCCATCAGTGTGGGACAATTTCCCTACATAGTAACAAACTATTCTTCACTACCCCATTAGTCTGTTACGTTTCTTATAATACCATGCATATAAAAAAGTATCTTGTTACACATTTAAATTTTCCATTAGAGTAAATACTTTAAAGTTTTAACGAAGTTATTGGTACCATAAAAGGTTTGAACCACAACTCCTTATCTTAAAATCAAAGGTATCACACACATGATATTATTTAATGAAAAAATTCAGTATTTATTTTAGCACTGTTTTTGCCATGTGCTTATTTCGATTTCATGAATATTAACAAGATCAACCCTATAAATCTTGCTAGAAGCGGAATCACTTCAATATTCATATATGTGGAATTTAGTCTCTGTGTCCCTGTTAGTATAGATATTTGCTAATTCCATTAAGAATTAATTCAACCTCTTCTTGTAAAAATAAACGCTTTGGCATTTCTCCTTTGCCCCTGTTATTACAAGCAATTAACAACTCTTTAACTACCACATAATAGTAAATTTTACACTGGAATCGAGGTTCTAAACTAGGAGTCTCATGTATAAACAACACAAATAAAAAGTTATTACTCATTAAACTTTTATTGTTATAGAGTGTATACTAACTCAAAGTTGGTTTCCCATTACTTGTGTTTAGTTTAAGGGGTTTAGTCTCACTCCTTCTCCAGTTTGTTATATCGCTTCTCTTCCTAGTGCTTTGGTAACTAGATAAACCAAATTGCTTTTTGACCTCACAAACACAATAGCTATAGTTTCATTCTTTATTCATCCTCTAATTTACTTGTGTCTCAAGCTAATAAGGGTGTTCTTCCAATTGTACATCTTATTGTGAGCAAGACAGATGCAAGAACGAACTAGCTAGATAGGAAGAACGAGACACAATTTGAAGTATTTTAAAGCAATAACAAGGAACAAATATATGTTACCTCTTTAGAGAACTCAAGAAACACCTACGCTATACGAACAATCCTTAGGATAACTACTGTATCTTGCAAACTGTACGATCAAAAGCAAACTGTTCAATTTGATTACTACCAAAAGGAACAACTTTACAAGGGTTTTTGCTTAGGAGCAAAGTAATGCTTAAAAGCTAATGTTCTGAATATTCTGGAAACTGAGTAAACTGCCAAGTGTTAAGGATTTTATAGGTTAGCCCTTACACACCTAAAGTATCTTAAAACAACCCCAAAATAGGCTAAATGTAAAAGACCGCGTAAGGCCAATAAAGTGCCATTATTTTTAAGTGGACTATCTATGCAATGTAGAGTAAAGGAGCTCATTGAGGACGAGAGATTTTTGCCAAAAACGTGCAAGGCAGCTAGCGCCCAAGCTCTTTCTCGCCAAGTACTTGTTGAGCGCTAGAGGTTTCGGCCTTCACTCCAAGCAACGCCTCTCCATTTTCCAAGCTTGCTAGCTTGCTCGTTGACATTTAAAACATGTTGCCTACTCCTCCAAAGTTCATGCCATCCAATCTCTTCTACACTAAATGCAAGTAAATATCATGAAGCTCTTTAGCTTAGCTTCTCGTGAATGGTCTTGATGGCACAAACATGTCATGATCAGTGTTGATTGCATCATTCTCTCCTTCTTGAGAATATTTCTTCCTTTTAATCGAACCATCATCATCCCCTAAAGCGGCACCACCTGGCAATTTTATCACATAGGCAATACTATTGATCTTTTGCAACACTTAGGATGGACTATCTCTCCTCGGGGCTAGCTTCTCCTTCCTTTGGCTCGGGAACCTCTCATTTCGAAAGTTCACCCAAACCCAATCTCCCTTCTTCAACTCCAGCTTCTATCGACCCTTGTTCTTATTAGACGCCACCTTCTCATAGGCTTCCTCCAAGTTCTTCCTCACCTTAGCATGAAGCTCAAGAAACACGGCTACCCAGGTTTTACCTTCAATATTAACAATAGCATCTCGAGGTAAAGGGATAAGATCAAGCAAAATCAAAAGGTTAAACCCATACACACATTTAAATGGAGTCATTCCTATCATTCTATGCAAAGTATGATTATATGCAAACTCCATAATAGGCAACCTATTAGCCCACGTCCCAACCTTACCTTTGATGATAGCTCTAAGTAGAGCTCCTAAGGTTCGGTTAGCAACCTCAGTTTGCCCATCAGTCTAATGGTGATGAGGTGTAGAGAACAACAGCTTGGTGCCAAGTGGGCCCCACAAACACTTCCAAAAATGACTCAAGAACTTAGAGTCCCCATAACTCACAATAGTACAAGGTACACCATGAAACTTTTACACATGAGCAATAAACAGATAAGCAATATGTTGTGCATCATCATATTTTCTACAAGGGAAGAAATGAGCCATCATAGAAAATCTATCCACAACGACATATGTGGTATCATGACCACCCGTAGATCATGGCAGCCCCATCACAAAATTCCATGAATATACTAACCAAAGGGCTAGTAGGAATACACAAGGGTATGTACAAACCATGTGGACTAGACTTAGCCCTCTTGCAGTCTAAACAAGTACTACAAAAGCGCTCCACATCTCGCCTTATCTTAGGCCAGTGAAACTGTTCATCTAGAATAACTAAGGTCTTATCTACCTCAAAGTGTCCAATTGAGTCCCCACAATGTGCTTCACGAACTAGCAACTCCCTCCAAGAGGTCTCGGGTATATAGACTCTCGCTTTTTTAAAGAGATAACCCTAATGCCATTGATACTTGTCAACCCGCTGCCCATTCACTATAGCATCGTAAACGCTCTTAAGCTTAGTGTCATGCTCATACATCGACTTGATGCTCTCGAAACCCATAAGCCTAAAAGCTAGAATGCCACCTGAGGCAAACTTCCTAGAAAGCGCATCGGCAACTACATTCTTCTTTTCCTTCTTTTAATGAATTACACAAGGAAAACTCTCTATGAACTCTACCTACTTGGCATGTCTCTTATTCAGCCTCTTTTGGCCCATAAGCTGTTTCGACGACTCATGATCACTCCTAATCACAAACTCCCTAGGCCATAGATAGTGCTACCAAAAGGGCTAACGCTCTCACTAAGGCATACATCTCTTTGTCATATGTAGAGCAATTCAAGGCTACACACTTTAGCTTTTCACTAAAGTAAGCTATAGGCTTCCCATCTTGCATCAACATTTCACCTATCCCGACATGCATTACAATCTATCTCAAAAGCCTTATTAAAGTCGGGCAATTGATACAATATGGCAGAACTAACCCTACGCTTCAACTCTTGGAAAGCCTTCTCTTAAGACTCTCCCCACAGAAATGGTTGGTCCTTCTTAACTAATTTAGTGAGAGGTGCTGCCACGGTGCTAAAGTCCCTAACAAATTGCCAATTAAAGCTAGCTAGGCCATGGAATATTGTAACATGTGACATACTATTAGGAGTAGGCCAATCTCTAATAGCTTCTACCTTAGACTTGTCGACTTCTATACCATTAACACTCACAACAAACCAAAGAAAGACAACACGTTCAACACAAAAGGCACACTTTTTAAAGTTAGCATATAACATTTTAGTTATTAAAACATCAAGTACTTGCCTTAAGTGTTCTATATGCTCATCAATTGGCTTACTATATTAGTATGTCATCAAAGTAGACAACTATAAACTTGTTTATAAATGGTTTAAACACATGGTTCATTAGTCTCATGAATGTACTAGGTGCGTTAGAGAGACCAAAAGACATCACTAACCATTCATATAGACCAAACCTGGTCTTGAATGCAGTTTTCCACTCATCACCCAATTTCATTCGTATGTGGTGGTAACCGGACCTAAGATCAATTTTTTAAAAGACACCAGAACCACTCAACTCATTAAGCATGTCGTCTAATCTTGTAATGGGATGACGATACTTTACCGTAATCTTATTTACCGCTCGACAATCAACGCACATCCTCCGTGTCCCATCTTTCTTTGCTACAAGTATCACCGACACGACACATGGACTCAAGCTCTCACGAACCAACCTTTTGCTTAGCAACTTATCTACTTGATGTTGCAGCTCATTACACCTATAGATTGGTTTGTTTGAATTAGGGACCCCATGACGAAGTTAATTTGGTGCTCAATGCCCCTCAAGGGAGGCAGCCGACTAGACATCTCCTCAAGAAACATGTCCTCAAATTCCTACAATATACTATTAACAACACTAGGTAGAGGGTTAGCATTAGCAACAACATCATCGTTATAAAACACCATTATGTACTAGGCAAATTTAAAATTTAGTGCTATCATTACCTCTTAAGTACTCACCTGGTTTTATCATGGCACATACATTACATGGCATAGAAGGTGCTATGGCATGGGATACCACCTCCGACTTAGCCCGTATGGAGCTTTAGCAACCTCTTTCAGCTCCCTCATGCGTTTGTAATCCTCACTAATTTTCTTGGGTAAAAAGGGCTTGGCAATCATGAATGATGCCTCTATCATATTACTATGGCCTGCCCAATAACAAATGGCAAGCCTGCATAGGCACCACATCAAACATCAACTCATCTTGATAAACCCCCACCTTGAACTTGATTAGCACTTTCTTTGCCACTCTCAGCTCACCACACTCATTTAACCATTGTAATCGGTAGAGATTGAGATGTTTCAATGTGGGCAGCCCCAATTGTGACACCAATGTTTGGCTCACAATATTAGCACAACTACCCGAATCAACTATCCAAGAACAAATTTTACCCCTTACCCGACACCTAGCATGAAACAGATTTTCCATTTGCACATCTTCCTCTTCCTCCACACTTATGGTGCTGAAATTCCTATGCACCACAAGAAACATATTAGGTTCGTCATCCTCCGCCACCTCTTTCTCACACTCAACCCGATCAGCCCCCTCATTATCTTCACCCTTCGAGTCACTCTCTTGTTCATGGATTGTTCCATCATCAAGCAAGATCATGGTCCAACGAGTAGGACAGTCCTTGGCCATATGCCCATAACCTCTGCACTTATGACATTGAATAGATGAAGCATTAGGAGAATTAAGTTGAGTTTTACCTCCCGACTCCTTAGAGTCACTTCTGTTTGTGCCATTCTCAAATGATTTCTTCACGTCTCGGCTTCAACTCGTGCAACTTGAACTCATGCTCTTTCATTCTTTACTTCGGCTTAAAGGAGTAGAAGTGGTGTACCCTCTATACCGAATGGCCTTATCTTCTTTAGCCCATTTTTTAGCTTTAATGGTGGCATGGAAAGCCTCATGAAGTGAGTGGAATACATGCAGCCTTAGGTGGGATGACAACTCATGATTCAGCATATATTTAAACCAGATAATGGCTTGATCGTCATCTTCTACAATGTCTAGAGCCATTTGATTCCTCTCAAAATCATCAAAGTACTCTTCCACTGATTTGAGACCTTGTTTCAGCTCATGTAATCTCTGGAGTTGCTCTTGATGGTGCTTGTCAGTAACATATTTGGAATCCGTCACTCGTTTGTACCCAAGTAATGTGTTCAGACAGGTTATGCCTTCTTGTTGAACTCTTTTCCGACTCCCACCACGTAGAAGCGTAGGCCTCGAATGAAGAAATGACATAGGCTGCCTTTTTATCTTTCGACATGTCATTTGTCTCAAAAATCGCTCCAAGCGAACCTTCCACTCAAGATACTTGTCTGGATCACTAGTCTCTTTGAATGATTGAATAGTGATCTTGACACTGTTCAAGTTGTTATCATGACCACCACAGACTGGTTCTGGATATCCCCCATAGTAATCATTATACCATCATACTCACACTCTAGATTCCTACCCACATAAACCCCATGAGGTCCACGACCTCCACGATTACCTCAAACTATTTGCATTTTCCCTCTCCATGGATATGGTGGCTCAAACTCTTCTACATCCTCAGGTTGTTCATCATCGAAAGCTCCACCCTCTTCTTCAACGGGTAATAAGTTCCTCTGGGGTCTCATAAGTGGTGGTATTTCAGCTTAGGGATTTCCCAAGACCCACTCATTACGAGAAACTCTATCTCCCAACCTTACTTGACGAGCCAATTCATTGAACTGAGCCAGTTTCAAGGTGGAAGAATTACTAGTTCCTTCCCCGGCCTCTTTTGGTGCCGTGGACGCCCTTTTTTGCTCAAGACTATAAACTCGGGCAACCACCCTGATAATTTCAGCTCCAAGCCCTCTTATCTCGGCCAAAAGATCAGCCATAAATATCTCAGGCAAGTCTACCACTTTCTCACCGTCTCCAGCCATGTACCAGCACAATTGTGTTGGCCTAAATCGGGATAGGACAACAAATCGAATTTATATTGGGTTTAATTAGAAATTTACTTGTATTACAGTGATGTTCGAGCTAAGATTAGATTCGAACTAGATGAGAGCTTGAAAAAGTAAATGAGACAATGATTAAGCTGAGTGATAGACGAGACCGTGAATAAAAGTATAAGTTGAATATTATATATTTCTTCATATGTTTGTTTACAAGTGAATCCTATTTATAATCAGGGTAAAGAATGACGTTATAAACATAATAACTGTGCCTTTATGGCCATTACTCCACATTTGATCATGGTCGACTCATGATCTTTCCCTTAAATGCTAGAGCAACGGTCGACGATCATGGCCATTAAATGCATCCGCTCGGGGATCATGTTGTTATGGTGGTCTCTCCGAGCTCGATGCTTCGAGCTCAGTTTTCCTCATTTTTTTAGATGATTTCTCGAGGCGAAGAATCACGTTACCTCCCCTGCGGGTTTTTCCTCGTGGAGTGGGCTCGTGTTAGGTTTTGGGACCTTGCTCGAGACCTCGGTGATTTTTCATCCAATATAGATAGTCCCCCCACTCCTCGAATGGTTGCCAAATCTGTCGAGGAGTGGAATGAATTTTTAGGTGGGAGACTGACGTGGCTGTTTTGTGCCGTGAATTTTAAAAACGGCAGTTGTCACTCCATATTCCCATCAATCATGCGTGGCGATCACTGATTGGGCGCTTTTTCCTGTTTTGTCTTTCCATGCAATTGTAATCATGGTGTTTTAACCTATATATATTCGAGCCTTTTCGTCTTCTTTTCCATACTTCTTCTTGCTTTTAACTGTAAAAATGCTTGAATCTTCTTCCCCTTTGCAGCCCAGAAAATTTTAAGAAAATGTCTCAACAGAATTTACCAAGTTCTTCACCTTCCTTCGTTGACACCATGATTGTTGGTGGGGAATTAGTTAATGTTCCAGAGCTGTTGAATGTAATCGTTCCTCCTGATTTTAACATGGAGGGTCTTTCCTACTCCATTGGCGTGGATCAAGAACAAGGCCCAACTATGGATGAAACTGCCAAAACGGTTGTGGTGGATGACGAGGATGTCACCATGAAAGATGTTAGTGATGATGGACCTCTCTCAGATAACCTCGAGCTTAAGCCTCACCACGTTATTCCCTCCAAAATTGACCTCTCGAAGGATTTAATTATGCAGCTTCAGACTGAGTCGGAGGTTAGGAGGAAAAGGAATATCCCCGTAAAGGATACGCCAAGTCTGATTACTCAGGCGAATATACATCTGGTTCATTCTTATTACAACTGGGGCCCCGAGGTGAGGGTCGGTATCCCTGCCCTTGAGAGCCGAGTGTGATACGGAGTTGAAGGGTGTTCCTTCATTTTCACTTACCCTTTCATGATATGTTTTTCTCTTCCTATCGCTAAGGTATTGGACACTTTTTTCCGTACCTACCAGTTATGCATAGCCCAAATTGGTCCTGGGATGTGGAGGCACGTTCGTCGAGTTTTTGAGCAAATTAGCCGGGGTCCCTTTCACTTTTGATCATCTTTTGTACCTCTTTTTCCCCACCATTCATAAGGATGGAATTGTTCAGCTCAATAAGCGAGACTCGTACTCACTGGTCACGAAGAGTATGGATCTTGAGGACCGTGGATGGAATGAGCTCTTCGTCATCCTGCCTAGTGACCTTCTGTCCTTGAAGCCCGATTTCCCGGAGCGGTGGAATCGAGCACGTTAGTGTTTTTCTCCGTGTTTATTTTTGCTTCAATTTTTCCTTTATTGACTCTTCGTTCCTGTCTTTTTAGCCAAGGTGATCCCGATTGTCCGTCCGAAGAATTTCACTCAATGGGTTCAGGCTATTATCGCCAAACCTAGACCAGAAAGGTCGTGGATGGTTTTAGCCGCTTTGGATGAGAATCAATGGGCATACAAACGGCATGGTAAGTTATTCTTTCAACCAATCTTATATCTGGTTTAGTTTTTCTGGGGCACTGTGTCTCGGTGTTTTATTGTCTCTTCTTTGTTTGTAGGTCTCCCCAAGTCACTGCGCCGAGGGAAAAAATAAAAGAAGGAGAGAAAGGATAAGAATGAGGAGGTCCCCGAGGTTGGAGATGCTTTAAGTGCCCTTCAAGATTTGATTGTGAATCTCTCGAAGGGAAAAGGGGAAAAAAGAAAAAAGGGACAGCCCCCGAGGGGTCACCGGACCTCGGGGCTAAAACAGGTTGAGTGTCTTTCTTCTTGATTTTATCTTCTGTTTTGTTTTTTTGTCAATCACACTCTCTCTTTTTCCTTTCAGTTTTGAAAAAGAAGGAGTTATCCTCGGGGAAGACTCCGGAAGAAAAACGGGCTAGATTAGAGCCTGTCTCTTTTCCCGAGCTTACTCCTGCTGACGAGGCAAAGAAAAGACAGGCAGAGGTTGTGGTTCCCTCTACTCATGAGCCTGAACCAGTTTAGGTTGCTGATAAAGACTTAAGGGGAGTTCAACCTCCGTCTACGACGACAATGGAAGTGGATGACGCTCGGCCATCTCGAGTGGGACACAAGACTCCTCGAGCTGCTTCAGAGCCTGCTCCTGATGCATCTTCTTGGAAACAGTTCCATTACATTGAGATTCCTTCTGAGCTTTGTCTCCTAGATGGTGATATCCAGGTCCCGATTAGTCTTCGTGGACTCTTGGGTTTTAAGGAACATGATCGTCTTGGGGAGTCCCATATTTCTAATTTAATGGCCGATACTGCTCAGCATGCCATTCATGTACGTCCTCTTTAGCTTTTCCTTTACAACCTTGTATTTGTTTCTTTTCCTGATTTTTCAGATTTTTTCTTTGTAGTGCTATATCAATTCCATCAGGGCTGGCGAGATCGAGTGCCATCGGGATGAGAACCTTAGAAAAATGAGGGCTGGATGGAGGCGAGAGCAAGCAGGTCTCGAGGCTCAGATAAGGGGTCTTGAAAAAGAGTTGTTTAGCGCGAGGCTTGAGCTGGATCAGGCCATAAACACATTAAACAAATCTGACCTCGAGATGGTCAAAGTCCTCGAGGCTAAGAATGTCATTGAGGAGAGGATGGCCCATTTGAAGGAGCTTTGCGACGCCGAGCTAAAGAAGGTGAGAACTGAGGCTCAGTCAGCTATTAACGAGTGGGCCAAGAAATTCCATGCTGAGTTGAAGCAAAAAATGCTTAAGATGAATGAAATGGCTAGGGAGAAGGAGCAGTTAGCCAAGGAGAAAGATCAGCTCGAAAACGAGATTAAGTTTTTTAGGGGCAAAGTTGATTCTTTCTCCTCGAGGCGGGGAATGAGGAGGACTCGGGCCAAAGTTAACAAGAACTAGGCCGTTATTCAAATGAGGTTGAAGACTCTAAAGGAGTGTCATGGCGGGGTTGACCTTAATGCCGAGATCGCCTAGGCCGAAAGCGATGCTGCCGTGGCCTAGAAGCTGATTGAAAATCTCCCTTCGAGCAGCGAGAGTTCAGACGAGGGGGGTGATGACTCTGAAGCGGAGGCTTAGAATAGTTCTTTTGTTTCTTTTTTGCTTACGTTCGGTTAAGGTCTTCGTGCCGCTTGTTTTGTAAATGCTTGGGCCTTTGAGCCCTTTTATTAATGAAAATTCCCTTTGTGGAAATATTGAATTTCCTTGCAAGACTTTTAGTTCTTTTCATTGTTTCGAGCTAGCTTAGGACGACGTCTCAACCTCGAGCCGTAGGCTTAACGTATGATTGGATATGCATATCAAATGACAATAAAGATGTTGAATCAAAGTTTATTTCATTGATCAGATGCATCTGCATTCCTTTATTACAATCAATGCCTGGTTATAACAGGACTTAGGTGAAAAGGCTATAAGATCAGAATAGCATGAATTTATCTGAGCAGGTCCCCAAGGGTGATCCTTGGTGAGGAGATTTCTCGTTTCCCGAGGGCTTTGCCTGGTGAAGTCTCCGATTGTCGAGTCTTCATTTGTCATTATTTTCTTGGCCCGATCGGAGCGACCGTACTCCTCATTGCAATCGAATAACATTCTCGTGCTACTCGTTGCTCTCCTCGGATGGCTCTTACTCCCCATGGAGTTGGAAACTTGATTACTTGATGCAGGGTTGATGGCACGGCTTCCATTTCGTGGATCTAAGGTCTTCCAAGGATGACGTTGTAAGCCATGTCCTCGGCCATCACCTGATAGGTGGTTTGCTTGTTTACCCCCTCTGCAGTTGTCGTGAGGACTATTTCCCCCAAAAGACTTTTCAGTGGAATTATTGAACCCTGTTAATATGGTTGCCTTCCGGATGACTAGGTCCTTCAACCACATCTTCTTGATTGCTCCATAGTTGATGATGTTCACCGAGCTGCCAGGATCAACTAGAGCTCGTTTGACATCGCAGTCATTGATCCTGAGCGTGATCACTAGCGCGACATGATGGGGAAACATCATTATATTGCAGCCTAATTTGCTGAACACCATCTCTTTACCTGATCCACCAACTCTAGCTCTCTTCTTCTCTGCGGTACTTGATGATTTCGCAATTTTCTTTGCAGCGGAAAAGTTTATTCCATTTACCTCCAAGCCACCAGTGATGACATTCACTACCCTTTTCGGTGATTGTGTTCGAGGTGGTTGCCCCTCTCTTCTATTCTTCGAGTAGTTGTGCTTTCCTTTGTCAGTCAGATATTCAGCTAGCACTCCCTTCTTGAGTAGGTGGACCACCTTGAGACGCAATGCTTTACAATCCTCAGCTGCGTGCCCATAATCCATGTGAAATTCGCAATGTTCAGTTTGATCTCTTTTGCTTGGGGGTGTTCTCATGTCTTTGGGTAATCTCACACCTTGATCAGTCATCCCTTTGATCGCGTTTACCAGCTCGGAGGTCGATATGTTGAAATTGTACTTAGAAATCCGAGGCAAATCCTTCTCCTTGGACACCAAAGACGTGCCCGAGGACTTTTGGTTGGAGGATAATCCAGATTTTCCTCTGAGCCACTGGCTCACGTGTTGGTGCCCCCGAGGCGTTGACTTACATGTTGCTTTTGAGCTCCGTGGTATGGCTCGTATCGATTTTTCGAGTTCCCTCGTGGCGCCTCACGTCGAGAGGACTCAGATCGACCTCGATAGGAGTGGCCCAGTCCTATCCTTCTCCACTTTTCTTCCTCGAACCTGATCTTTGCTGTGGCTCGATCATGCAATTCATCCCATGTTCGAGGCTGCCACTGCTAGAGTTCTTTCTTTAACTCAGCCGCAGCCTCTGAATTACCCAGGTTAAGATTCTTTTCGAAAGCCATGCCTGCCAAACATTCATCCATCTTTAGCAGGTCCATTCTCTCGGTCTGAAAGCGTTCAAGGAAGTCCTTGATGGGCTGGAGGTACCCTTGCTTTACGTCGAAAATATCCTCCTTTCTCTTGAGGATCTTCTGGGCCCCAGTGTGAGCTTTAATGAACATATCAGCCAATTTGTCGAAGCTGGAAATGGATTCTGAGGGAAGGAGCATATGTACCAACGCAACGCCCCTTTCTCCAAGGTGTCGGCAAATTTCTTCAGGAATATGGATTCCTTTTCGATTTGGGTTAAATCGTTACTTTTAACCATGGCCATATATTCCGTAATATGGTCGACTGGAACCGTCGTCCCATCGTACTTCTTCAAAATTTGTAATTTGAAGTGCTTTGGGACGGGTGCTGGAGCAGCTTCAGGCTTGAAGGGTAGCTGGCGACATTTTTCGATGTCCAGCACTTGTTGAGGTTTTCGATCTCCCAGCACATTTTCAAGCCGTTTTTCCATGCTGGCCTCGAACACCTTCTTCCATTTTTCGAAGTCGGACGCGACGCTTGTTTGAGACATTGTGGGGACTGTAGTCCTCGAGACCCCGGACGCAATCCTATTTTTGAGACTTCCCATGTTGGGGCCGGTGGGAGTAGCGTTAGGGTTTCGCCTATTAAACATTGCGAAGGGGGTATCACCGAGGTTGGGATGGACTCTTCTATTCCCAGCGAGAGCTTGCAAAGAGCTTCGAAATTGCTCATTAAACTGAGCCTATGCGGTTGCTTGAGCGACTGCCTGTTTTCGCATTTGTTGTAGCGAGTTCACCTTGAACTGTTGGAAAGGGTCACCAGAATTTGAGGAGGTTGGATCGGCTGAAGGATCTCCTACGGGAGATGTTGGGCCGATCGTGGGGGTGGATCCGTTTGGGGGCGTTAACCCCATCAATAGAGCTGAATTATTTGTTGGGATAGGGCTAACAGGCGGTGTCGAGCCAGTTGGGAGTGTTGGGACCCCCCATTGGTCTCGATAGCTCCTATTGTCGGATCTGGCACTTAGATAGCCATGTTATCATTGACAGTATCAGACATTTCTATTTTTTGTGGAAAATCAAAACTGCAGACATTGGAACAAACGTTATTACCAAGTTCCCACAGACGGCGCCAATTTGTGTTGGCCTAAATCGGGATAGGAAAACAAATTGAATTTCTATTGGGTTTAATTGGTAATTTTCTTGTATTAAAGTGATGTTCGAGCTAAGATTAGATTCGAACTAGATGAGAGCTTGAAAAAGTAAATGAGACAATGAGTAAGCTGAGTGATAGACGAGACCGTGAATAAAAGTATAAGTTGAATATTAGATATTTCCTCATCTGTTTGTTTACAAGTGAATTCTATTTATAATCACGGGAAAGAATGACGTTATAAACATAATAAATGTGCCTTTATGGTCATTACTCCACGTTTGATCATGGTCGACTCATGATCTTTCCCTTAAATGCTAGAGCAAGGGTCGACGGTTACAGAGATCAGGCCTCGCTTGACGAGGTGTTGCATCCGCTCGGGGATCATGTTGTTATGGCGATCTCTCCGAGCTCGACGCTTCGAGCTCAGTTTTCCTCAATTCCTGAGATAATTTCTCGAGGCGAAGAATCACATTACCTCCCCCGCGGTTTTTTCCTCGCGGAATGGGCTCATGTTAGGTTTCGGGACCTTGCTCGGGACCTCGGTGATTTTTCATCCAATACAACAATCAAAAACTTTAAAGAAAGGTTAGGTTAGAAAAATCCTCACTCGCTCCCTCATTTTTGGGTGACACTCGGGTTCACTCAATTTGTAGGTTATGGTCACTCAATGGACGAACGACTCTTTAACGACCTTCAAAGTTCTACAAGAACCACTCATCCTCTTCAAGATAAGAGTAAAGTAATATGAATCTATGGACGGAAGACTCCTTAGAGTAAAGAACTTGATGCCAAGAAGTTTCTATGAGAATTTTGAAAATTTCAGAAAGCACAAATTTCTTACAAGCTCAAGAGTTAGTATTAAATTGAGTAGAAGAAACACTCAAAAAATACTAGCTAGAAGTAGTTCTACAATGAAATAAGAAAATTCTAGAAAGAAACTAATCCCTCCCCCTTAGGAAAAACACTTAAAGCTTTCCCCATTTGAAATGGATTAAGTTTTTCCTCCTACTTTGTTTTTCAATTCAACTTGGGACAACTTTTACTTGTTTTCGAACTACCTTATCGGATTTTTCGTTGCTTAATTCCCGTGTATTCAACTGACCTTTTCCCTATTCCAATCCTTAGAGAAAATAAATTTCTTTCCTTGTAAAATAGGTAAACTTCTCCCTTTTTGAATGGGAGTTGTTTTCTACCTCAATTTTGGACAAAATTTTCCTCCGTCCTCCTTAACAAATTCAGTCGATCCTCTATTCTTTTCGCCTCAAATTCAGCGTGATTCTACCCTAAAATTAACAAGATTATACACTATTTTATGGGATTAAATCAGCCACACTATCAACTCTATCCAAGAACTTTACAAAGTTATTCAAGAACTTCAAATTTTCTGCCAAGAGCACGCCAAAAACAACCTAGAATTTGTTGAACTACTTGCTACCTCTACTTCTTCAAGACTTTGTCAAGAACTCTAAAGAATTCAATTAAGAACTCTCAAAATTGTCCAAGAACGTGTCAACAACACAATGAATCAATGTTGTCTCAATTCCAATTACTTCAAATGCAACAAACGTTTAAGAATTCAACCAAGAAGCCCTCAAGTCATTCAAGAACTTCAAAAAACCATGGATAACATTAACAAAAATGTGGGACAAATTTTCAGATTCAAACCCTAGGCTTGAACTTTTAATTCTCGACTGCAGCACAATAGTTTCATCTCTTTCTCTATTTGTTTCATATCAAAAACTAAAATTAAAGGAACTAAACTATGAAACCCTAATTCTAGGAACGAAGAACAGGATTGAGATTGTGAGAACAATCCATTTTGTTGCTTTGATACCAACTGATGCAAGAACGAACAAGAAAGGAAGAACGAGACACAATTTGAAGTATTCTAAAGCAATAACAAGGAACAAATCTATGTACCTCTTTAGAGAACTCAAGAAGCACCTAAATTTCATGAACAATTCTCAAGATAACTAGTGTATCTTGCAAACTATACAATCAAAAGTAAACTGCTCAAATTTATTACTACCAAAAAAGAACAAGTTTGCAACGGTTTTTTCTTACGAGCTACGTAACTCTTAAAAGTTGATGTTCTGAATATTCTGAAAACTGGGTAAAATGCTAAATAGGTCAGCCTTTACAAGCCTAAAATGTCTTAAAACAGCCCCAAAATAGGCTAAATATACAAGACCACACAAAGCCAATAAAATGCCATTTGTTAAGTGGACTATCTATGCAATGTAGAGTAAAGGAGCTTGTTGAGGACGAAAGAATTCTGCCTAAAACATGCAAGGCAGCTAGTGCCCAAGTTCTATTTCCACAAGTGCTAGTTGAGTACTAGAGGTTTCGGCCTTCACTCCAAGCAACGCCGCTACATCTTCCAAGCTTGATAGCTTGCTCGTTGACCCTTCAAACATGCTGCCCACTCCTCCAAAGCTCACGCCATCCACTCCCTTCCACGCAAAATGCAAGTGAACATCATGAAGCTCTTTAGCTTGGCTTCTCGTGAATGGTCTTGACGATACGAACATGGCTTGATCAGTTTAGACTGCATCAAAGACACATGATATTCTCACTATTACAGAATAAAAAAAATGGCTAGCATAGGTTGTGGCACAACTTAATATCAATTAAACATTCCTTAGTCGTTCCGCTTCCATTGACGTATATTTTAATGCAATTCAGCTTCCATAGTAGAAAAAAGAAATACACGTCAGTTTTTGGGATACCCAACTAATGGCACCACACCCTAAATTTAAGTATCCATCCAGTAATGGATTTTGTATCATTAACACTCTTCACCCAACTCGCATCTCTATGCCCTTCTAGTATGGCAGAAAATTCACTACAACAAATGCCCAAGTGCTTTCTTCTTTTAGATATCAAAGTACCCTTGTTAATTGATTTGCTTCACCCCCATAATGACCCTGAATTTAACCATGTCTACTAAAATCCTATTCTTCCTTTCAGCCAATCTGTTTTGTTATAGAGTATAAAGAGCAATCATTTGATGAACTATACCATATTCTTTACAACACTTGTTAAATTCAATAGAAAATATTCTCCACCTCTATCATTTTGAATAACATTGATTTTTCTTCCCTTTTAGTTCTCCACAACTGATTTGTATTCCTTACCATAACTGCTTTCTGTTCCTTACACATTTGAAGGGCCTCATCTTTCGTTCTTTGTTAATAAACATATGTGAACCTAAAGAAGTCATCAATAAATGTTATAAAGTTTCTTTTCCCTCCTCTAGTTGGTTCTCTATTTAATTCACATATATCTTAATATATCAAGTCTAAAAATTCTCTAAGTCGTTCAAGTTTTCGAAATGCTTTCTTAGTCATTTTTGCTTGTACACATATTTCACATTTTTCTTTATTTTCACCATTGCATGTAGTATAACCATGTTTTGACATAATTTGAAGAACTAAAATTTAAATTTTCTAATATAGCATGTCATAAAGAAGAATCAGACTCAACAGTATAAGCAGAAACATAATTTATTTCAATAAAAATCTTAAAGACATTCTTAGACAACAAACTAGTGGACATTAAGTTCTTCATGTCTGACACATGGTACACATTGAGTAGTGTCAACTTTTGGCCAGATGTGAAATGGATTTCAACATTTCATTTTCAGTAATATCATCTGTAACATGGTTGCCCAGCAGGACTTTTCAGAAGCTTTTATTTCTTCATAGGTCTTGAAAAACTTTTGTTCATAGCAGACATGAAAAGTTGCACCGGCATCTAGCCACCAATCTAGTGTCTTTGTATTTGTAGCAACCGTATTCAATTAGGTGACCACACCAATTTGCAGTGTAGAAACCATGGAAACCAAACCCTGGACTGGATTTTCTGCTACGTTTGTTGTCTCAGAATTTGCAGATTAACCGAATATCTTGAGCCAAGATCTGTTCCTACTTTTTTAATCCTACAAACTCAAATTTTATGAAATTTCTTCCCACAATGATAACAATTCAAATATTTTTCTCTTTTTATTACGTGACTTTTTGGACACCTTTAAACTTTTGTTTCCACTTCCTAAATTATTTTGACTAATAAGATTAACAGTGGAACTATAAGGCTGAATAATGGCATCACGAGCACAAGTCAACCTAGTGAGGTAAAAGTCTAGTGAAGGATAAAAAGTGCACATATCTTGTATTACGCATTACTAGTTGCCTTATTACAAACCTTACCAAGAAAATTCAATGGAAAAAACCATGGTTAAGTGAATAAGAGTACAATGTATATTTTATTCCCCTTGATGAGAACATCAATCTAGTTATGTGTGTTTCCTCATTCTAATATTCTATACCACCTTTTCAAAAATTGTAAGAAGTAAGAATTTGGTGAAAAAATCAGCTAGATTATTACTTGAACGTATCTGTTGTATGTCAATAACACCATTCTTTAAGAGATCATGTGTGAAGAATAACTGTGATGAAATAAACTTTGTTTTTTTCTCTTTTTATGAATCCTTCTTTTAATTATGTACATATATGATCATGGATATTCTGGGATCACACTTCATACCACATCTTTCTCGAATGAAATGAATCACTAATCTCAACCATACACATTCCCTAGTTGCTTCATCAATAGAAATTAGCTTAGCATGATTTAGAGAAGTAGAAACCGCGGATTGCTTTGTAGAGCTCCAGGATATGGCAGTACCCCCATACGTGAATAAATAACTAGTTTGAGATTGAGGTTTGTATGATACATTTCTAGTGTCTTTGTGTAGGAGAAGAACTATCTCACTAACACATTCATAGACAATGCTATATCTAGGTCTTGTTGCATTAGTAAGATACACAAGTGCACCAATTGCACTTAGATATGTTAATTTAAGACCAAGTAGTTCCTCACCCTCTTTTTGAATTCAGAACCGATCTTTATTCGCTTCAAGTGATCGAATAACCATTAGAGTATTTAATGAATGTGCTTTATCTATGTAAATTGTTTCAAGAAATTTTCTATACATGCAGATCGATGGATAAAGATCCCGTCTACTAAATATTCAATCTACAAACCAAGACAATATTTGTCTTTCTTAGATCTTGCATCTGAAGTGCTCTCTTTAAATTGTCGATTCCCTTTTAGAGCTTTTATAGAGTTCCAATGAGATTTATGTCATCAACATAAACATCATGTATAACAAACTATGATGTTATTTTTTTTTATAAAAATACATGGACAAATGAAATCGTTTTAATAACCTTCGTTCATCAAGTCATTGAGACAATTATACCACATGCATCTCGATTGTTTTAAACTGTACAAAGATCTTTATAATCTGATTTAGTACATTTCTCGAGACTTTGAATTATAAGCTTAAGGAATTCTAAATCCTTTAGGGATTTTCAAATAAATTTCATTATTAAGTAAACCGTACGTTGAAACTAGATTTATTTGATGTATTTCATATTTTTCATGTGTAGCTAAACTGATGAGATATTAACATATTATTCCATCCATAATAGGTGAATATGTTTCTTCATAATCAATAGCAGGTCGTTGAGAGAATCCTTATACATCAAGGCGTGCCTTATATCTTAAAATTTCATCTTTCTCATTTCCTTTACAGAAAAAGACCCATTTAAACCAACTGGTTTTACACCATTACGTGTTTGGACTATAAGTCCAAAAACTTCACGTCTAGGAAGAGTTTTCAATTCTGCTTGAATTGAAACTTTCCATTTTGACCAATAATATTTTTGTCCATATTGTTGAATAGATTTTGATGTTCAAGATCCTCACTATATTGTATAATATTAAGTGCAATACGATATGGAAAAACATTATTGTGGTGGATAAAAACCATCGTCACTTAAGAGAGTGACACGTGTCTGCCACGTGGCACAGACAGAGGTTTCCCCGGACAGACATCTAACGGACAGATAACTGGCTTGACGGTTACCACGAGCAGGCTCAAGGCAGTTACGTGACACCTCTCCAAATCGATGTGATTTGAATGAACAGTTGCCTGTTCATACGCGACTGCTCGTTGAATAGTTGCAAGAGTAACGGCTACCCAGCGGTTACGTACCCAACAGTTACATACCCAGCAATCATGTATTTAAATCGGTCAAACTCTTAATCTAAACTATTGATCGTGACTCCGCAAAAATAAATTTAATTGTTAATTGGCCTAAAATCGGATCTAGGTTAAACAATTTGGCGACCATAGTGGGAGCCGGTCAATAGCCTCTGTAGGTTAATAGTTTATCTTTTTCCTGCATTGTATTCTTTTCTGTCGATCTTTTGTTTGCAACTAACATGGCAGAAAGTGATTCACACGGAACTATGGTGGGCGGAAGTCAAGTACGTACTCCTCCATCAAGCCCTAATTATTCTCCAGATTACTCGTCCGACGGGCAAGAACATTCCTCCCAAGGACCAAGTAGGCAACGGAAAAGGCGTGAATACTATCAGAGTAGAACCCCGCCTAGAAAACGACACCATAGAAGTTTCTCTCCTGGCACACGCTGCAGTCTGCCACCCCGAGACCAAAGGAATCTCCAAGAAACAATCTTTGAGTTTATGCAAAAACAAGTGGAGGTCAACAGGGGAATAAACGAGGCGATCAATTCTCTTCGAGGGCAAATCCCATCAGTTACGGGGACTAATCCTGCAGCCCGAGGTCGAGATGTTCCTTCTTCACATACTTCAAGGCAAGATGGAGAACAAAATGCCGGAGGAACCATGGATCCAGCAACCCAGGCAAATCAAAATCAAAATGGAGGATCTGTGGTATCCACTGAAATGAGCGTCGTCGTGGAGGCACTCACCAAGCAATTCAAAGAGAGCCAAGAAGCACTCCAAAAGTCTCTCCACGAGAGAATTGATCAGATACCAGGCGCTCCACCCACATTGAAGAGAATTGACGTTCAACGCTACTCGCAAAGGCCTTGGAAGAAGGAAGCAGCACCGAAGGCGATACCAAAAACGTTCAAGATGCCAAACATTCCGAGATATCGCAGGACAACTGACCCCAATGATCATCTCATGATGTTTAGCAATTTTATAAAAGCAAGTGATCTCACCGATGAGGAGATTGAATCAGTACAATTGAAGAAATTCGTGGAGACCCTAGCGGATGGAGCTCTAGGATGGTACTCAATGTTGCCCCCAAACTCTATTGGGTCCTTCGTGGAGATGGCTGAATTGTTCGTAAAAGCCCACACCGGCGCCCAGAAGATGGAAACTCACGTGGAAGACATCTTTGAGATCAAGCAAAAGCCTGGCGAATCTCTCCGAAGAAACGTGGACCGCTTCCAAAGGGAGCGCATGTTGTTGCCCAAAGTACCAGACAGATGGGCGGCCATCGCGTTCACAAACAATTTGGATGTCAAAAGCTCAGAGGCTACGTGCAGGCTATACGAATCACTTCGCAAATTCCCAGCAGCCAATTGGTCAGATGTCTACAATCGCTACAACTCCAAAGTACGCATTGATGAAGACAAGCTGATAGGAACTCGTGCCCGAGGAAAGAGTCAATCACGAAGCGGTGACTCTGGCGGGAAGATAGAGTCAGAAAGGTTGGATATACGTTACGAACCGTACCCTGACCGATCACGCAACAATTCCAAAGGGCGCGATCGCAATAACAAAGGGCTAGCACGAGGAGACGATTCAGAATCAAGTGCTCGTGGAGCCCCAAGTCTACCAAACTTCAATATAGAAACGACTGAACTGATTGCAGCCCTCAAAGACATGGGCGAAAAAGTCAAATGGCCGAAGGACATGAAAACCGATCCAAGTAAGAGAAACCAGGACCTTTGGTGCGAATTTCATCGCGACCACGGTCACACCACTGAAGATTGCAAGGCCTTAAGATATGAGGTCGCGCATTTATTAAAACAGGGATTCCTGAAGGAACTTCTAACCGAAAAGGGAAAGCAAACTCATGCGAGGGCTCAGCAAAACAAATCTGGCCCTCCACGCGCATCTTCCCCGAAGAAGACAGTCAACGTTATTTCGGGCAGGATCGAAGTTGACTCCGTTGTTTTCACAGCGAAGAAATACGCAAAGGTCTCTATTACAAAGACCAAACGTCCACGACCAGAAGAAACAATAACGTTCGAAGCTTCGGATACAGATGGTTTGCAATTCCCACATGTTGACGCGCTGGTCATAACAATGTGCGTGGCCGAGTTTGATATCAAAAGAGTGCTCATTGATGCGGGCAGTTCTACGAACATCATTCAATCATGAGTCGTCAAAGAGATACAACTAATGGAGAAAATCGTGCCAGTGTCGCGAGTTCTCTCCGGCTTTAACAACTCAAGTGAGAAGACCCTTGGCGAGATTACTCTCACAACTCTTATCGAGGGGGTAGCCAAAGAGACGGTGTTCCAAATTGTCAGCGGAGACATGGCCTACAATATTATCCTTAAAAGACCATGGATCCATGAAATCCAGGTTGTTCACTCCACATATCATCAGGTATTGAAATTCCCGGCAGAATGGGGAATACGCGAGATACGAGGAGAGCAACGCTCTGCTCGAGCTTGCTATTCGGTGGCCTTCAAGCTGCCCGAAGAAAATAAATAGCAATCATAGCAACCGGGATCTGACGCAACGAATGAAGAAGCAAAATATGAGGTCCCGAAATTTATCACAAAGCTAGAGGCACGGGAAAATTATACTCCGACCGTGGAAACTTTGGAACCAGAAGAACTGTTCGCGGACATGCCGGAGCGGAAGGTCTACTTAGGGACAGAATTAAATGAACGCCTACGAAGAGATATCCTTCAATTCCTCAGAGAGCAGCATACGACGTTCGCTTGGAATCATGCAGACATGACGAGTATTTCCCCAGAAATTATCTTTCATAAGTTGAACGTTGACCCGTATCACCGTCCAGTAAAGCAGAAGAAGCGCCCCCCGGGAGCTTTTCGGAACTAAATCATAAACGATGAGGTTCATATCCTCTTCCCCGGATAGATCAGTTGATTGATGCAACCGCTGGGCACGAGGTGCTCACTTTCCTTGATGCATATTCAGGATACAATCAAATATTGATGGACCCCAACGATCAGGAAAAAACGTCATTCATAACGTGCAGAGGGATGCATTGCTACAAAGTCATGCCGTTTGGGTTAAAGAATGCAGGTGCGACATATCAGCGATTGGTCAATCGTATGTTCCACGACCATATCGGTAAGACCATGGAAGTGTAGATTGATGACATGCTGATCAAGTCAAAACGGGCAGAAGATCATCCGGCACACTTGAGGGAAGCCTTCCGAATACTTGACCAATACAATATGAAGCTTAATCCAGAGAAGTGCGCATTTGGAGTTGGCTCAGGGAAGTTCCTAGGCTTCATCGTCTCTCAGCGTGGAATTGAAGTCAATCCCGCTCAAATCAAAGCAATTGAGTCAATTCCAGACGTACTCCACAACCGGAAGGACGTCATGAAACTGACTGGAAGGGTGGCAGCCTTGCGCAGGTTTATATCCCGCTCATCTGACCGGTGCAAAAGTTTCTTTGATGTTCTGAAGCAAAACAAGGAATTCAATTGGACTCCCGAATGTCAACAAGCGGTGAGAGATCTGGAAAAATATCTATCCAATCCACCGCTACTCTCTACTCCTCAGCACGGGGAGCAGTTGTTGATCTATCTGGCGGTCTCAGAGTCTTCGGTAAGCGCAGTTTTGGTTCGAGAAGAAAAAGGTACACAACTTCCCATTTATTACATTAGTAAAGCTTTAATTGATGCGGAAACACGTTACCAACCCTTAGGAAAACTGGCTTTAGCACTCGTAACTGCTGCCCGTAAATTACGTCCTTACTTTCAAGGTCATTCAATAGCTGTAGTGACAACCTTTCCTTTACGCAATGTTTTGCATAAACCCGAATTTTTGGGGAGGTTGGTTAAATGGGCTGTAGAATTAAGCGAATTCGATATTACCTACCAGCCCCGGGTAGCGATTAAGTCACAAGACCTAGCAGACTTTAGTGCTAATATATATCCTGATGTGGAAAAAGATGCAATTCTCTACGCTGGGCAGGCCCCTGGTCATTCAACTCCTCTGCACGACCATAGATCGAGAAAAGTTTGAGGTTAATGCTATAAACGCAACTTGGGACTGGCGAAATGAAATCACAAATTATTTTCTGCATGAAACTCTGCCCGCTGACGCGAAAGCTACTCGCAAACTCAGAATAAAGGCTGCTCGATATACAGTTGTCAACGGCAATCTTTATCGCAGGATACTCGCAGGTCCCCTTGCCAAGTGCCTGGGACCAAACCAGATCAACTACGTTATGCGAGAAGTCCATGAAGGTTGTTGTGGTAATCATTTTGGGGGCAAAGCGTTAGCGCGCAAATTGATCCGCACAGGGTATTATTGGGATGAGATGGAGAAGGATACAAATGATTTCGTCAAGAAATGTGATAAGTGTCAAAGGTTTGCGCATCTTCTCCATCAACCGGCAGAACCGCTCCACTCAATAATCTCCCCATGGCCATTCTTGAAATGGGGAATGGACATAGTTGGTCCTCTTCCCGCTGCGCCAAGAGGGATTCGTTTCTTACTAATCGTCACCGATTACTTCATCCAATGGGTTGAAGCGGCGGCATATGCAAAGATACATCAAACAGAGGTAATTGACTTCCTTTGGCGGTACGTCGTATGTCGCTTTGGAGCACCTAAGGAAATAGTCATGGATAATGGCCCATAATTCATCGGCCAGAGAGTGACTAGGTTCCTTGACGACTTACACATCAAGAGGATTACCTCTTCTCCATACCATCCGGTTGCCAATGGACAAGCAGAGTCAACAAACAAAATAATCATCGAGTCTCAAAAGAAGCGCCTTGAGCAGGCCAAAGGGTGTTGGGTAGAAGAGCTGCCTGGTGTACTATGGGCTTATCGCACGACAATAAAAATGAGTACAGGGGAGACACCTTACTCGTTGGTGTACGGCGCAGATGCTCTAATCCCAGTTGAAATTGGAGAGCCAAGTCTACTGTACACGTATGCTATCGAAGAATCCAACTCAATCAATCTTTCCGAAGAATTGGATCTCCTCGAAGAACGAAGGGAACTAGCACTTGTACGAGTAGTCGCCCAGAAGGAACGAATCGAACAATACAATAATCGGGGACTACGCGTACGAAGTTTCCAGGTTAGAGATTTTGTATTAAGAAAAGTATCCCAAAAACACAAGAAGCAAACTCGGGAAAATTAGGCCCTAATTGGGAAGGCCCCTACAAGGTAGTCGCATCAGTCGGCAAGGGATCTTACCGTCTGGCACGACCAGATGGCTCAATCATCCCAAACAATTGGAATGTGATTTACCTCAAAAGGTATCACTTCTGAATGGTAAAACGGTACGTTATTCTATTCCTACCTTTTACTTTTATGGCATTCTTACTTTTATTATGTTTCTCCTAAATGGTACTAACGGCCTAAGCAAGGCCAGATCCATTTAGCTCAACTGGTAGAGCTCGAAGTTCTTCAACTTCGCGGCTGTGGGTTTGAATCCCTCAACGGACACACTCCTCATTTGGTTATATGTGTCCTTTTATCTACGACCAGCCTTAACTCTTTTTATGTTAAAACTTCCCGTATTTCAACATAAAAACAAGGAGGGTGGTAAGAGGCCCCTGTAGGCTAGATAAGACCTTCATAAAGGCAAAAGACCTTGTGAAAAGGCGAGTTTGGAAAGAGGCCCCTGTAGGCCAGATAAGACCTTCATAAAGGCAAAATACCTTGTAAAAAAGCGAGTTTTAAAACTTTTTATGTGACAAGCTTCCACGAAAATAAGAGAAGTCATTCACACGGCCAGCGACTCGGCCAGAGTTAAACTACAAACTTTCTGCGTCGACTTTCAACTATCAGAAACGGTAAGCAAAGTTGTTCGCAAGGCCAACGATTCGGCCAGAACCTATTGACCACGACTCGGTCAGAATGAAACATCTGCGCAGACCATTGACAACTTATGACCTCTTCCTTGAGAAAGGCTAAGTTAAAACATACGAACAGGCTTTTAAAGACCAGAACTTAGCAAAGTTCAAACTTCTAAAAGTGCTTAAACAAAAGGCACAAAGGCCACAATGCTTCCAAACGTAATTACAAGGATCAAAGATTCAAGCTATACACAGTCATTGAATTAAAAGATCTGAAAAATATATACATTGTCTTGACAAAATAATAAAAATGCCGAGACGGCTGACAGAAGTTTTGTTGAGTGATAAAGGCCAATGAAACCGGCCAAACAAGGATCAGAAGGTCCCAAAGAGACCTCTATCCACAACCAATCATCCGGCTCTCGTCGGAGAGAGGTTCAACACTTGCCTCACTTCGTGAACGGCACGCTTTGCTTTCAGCATTGCTTCCTCAACGTTGATCTGACCTGCATGGACCTGCTCAAGCAATGTTCGCTTGGTTTCAAGCACTGTAAGCTTAGCCTTGATCTCGAACTGATCGTGCAAGTTAGCCAAGTCTTTGGATAACGAGTCTTGAATGCTCATGGACTGGGCAACTTGGTCCCTGGCGGCTTGAAGCTCAGGTCGAGCACTAACAGATTCTTCCTTAGCCTTCCGCAGGTCCATCTCTAAAGATCCACGTTCGTCGAGTGCCTTGTTTAACAAAATGTTGTGTTCTTCAAGTAGAGCCTCCAAGTCCCGGGCAGATTGTGCGAACCCCTCTTTCTCTTCAGAAAGAAGGTCCATTTCCTCGGTGAGCTTGTTAATCTGTTCAACCTGTTTATTGTTGGGCTCAGCCAACCGGTTAACTTCACCCTTGAGGAAACCACACCTCTCTGCATGAGCCTCGTTATCCTTCAAAGTCTTCAGCAATTCTTTCTTCAGTTCAAGCACCTCCTCGGGATTGTTGATCCTGGAATGGAACATCAACTCGGCAGCCATCAAGCTTGACTGAAACAGCAAAAGAAATAAGGTTAGGAGTATAAATTTAAAATTACTTCCAACGCAAAGAAGTGTTAAAAAGACACTTACCCGGGCAGAGTCGGCAGCAATAGCAAAGGCCAGGTCTTCATCGCTCATCTCCCTCATTGTCCATTCTTCGCGGGGACCAATGAGCGACAAAACTGCCTTGGCCAAACCACCCGGCCTGGTCACGAAGTTAACATTTGGGGCTATCTTCATGGTGCATTCCCTCTCGCAGTATTAAGGCTGTCTAGCCTGCTCAGAGGGAAAGTTTGGGCCAAATTTATAGCGTACGCCCCGAATGTCCCTCGATCCAGTCAGACCGCTGATGGTGGTCCGCCGAGTGAGCCTTGTGCTTGACATATCAGAGTCATTCGCCGCTCCAGGATCTCTTGTGTCACATTCATGCAAGCAAACAGGCACCTCCCCCTCAGCGGCCACGTTCTCCAAGTCCTCGAAGTAAAAAACACGGGGACTCTGGCCACCTTCTTGGGGGATCTCTTCTTTTTCTTCTTCTTCTTCACCAACCTTTCTCTTACCCTTGTCTGCACGGGAAGAGCCCGCCTTTACCCCGTCATCAACTCGGGGACTCCCTTCCAGAGCACGGGCAATCTTCTCCTCATCCTTCTTCTTGTCGTTTCGGAGATAGGGCTTTCTCACAAGGTCTTCGACGGTTTCAGTATCTGAAACGTCGATCACTTCCTTTTCAAAGCCCTCTCCCCACGCAGACTCAGGAACCGCAGCAGAGGTCTTAACACTCTCTTCTTCAGGCCTTGGCACACTAGCCTCGGGCGGAGTCTCCCCTCCAACGGCTGAGGTCTTCTCAGCAGCCACGGAAGCCTTGCGAGCAGCCTTCTTCCGTGCTCCGCCCTCACCTTGGTTCCTCTTCTTTCTCTTCAGAGAGCTAATGCCGCTAGACAATAGCTCCTCGCCACCTTCCCTCCTGCGCATTGCCTCCACTGCGACTCTTATGGCTGCGACCTCATCCTCAGGGTCAACAGCAGGTCCTGACGGCACAGCCTGAGGGGGAGGGGCAGGGAAGAAGTCTCCTTGTATGCCTAGACCTGTAAAAAGGCGGAATGGTTAGATACAGCAAAGCCATGAAGAGAAGAAATAGCTGCAACAGCGAAAAGTTCTCACCGTGAGTCTTTGCGGTCAGACCCTTTTGCTCGGAAAAGTACGTCCATTCCCTCTGCTCGACAGGGAACTTCTCCAGAATAGCCTCAACCCACGCTATCAGCTCATCAACCGATATGAGCTTATCATAGGGCAGCTTGGCAGCTGTAAGGTAAAATCAAGGGAATGAATAAACGAAAAGGGGAAATATGAAAATTCCAAAGGAAAACTCGGGGACTTACGCCTTTTATTCCAGATCTCGGAGAGAGGAGCCTTGGAGTTAAGGGACAATGCCTGGGTGCGCACAAATATGTACCGGTGCAACCAACCCCGATCATTGGTGTCCTCAGAACTGCGTATCAAGCCTTTGCTTCCACGCATTCTGGCATTGACGAATCCGTCCTTAAAAATTTGAAGACTGTACAAAGAAATAAAGTGTTCATACTCAAAATTTTGACCGGTTTCTTCAGCAAACCGGTCCATAAGTGCTATCATCCTAAACATGCTAGGGCTCAGTTGCGCCGGGCAGAAAAAATACTCCCTACAAAGCCTGTCGAGTACAGGATGGAGGGGTAACGTGCAACCAACTATGAATGGGTAGGTGGACATGGCCGTCCACCCTGCCCTATGAGAAGTAATGTTCTCATTTTTAGATACCGGCAAAATGTGAACACTCGTGTCCAGCCGCAGTCCGCTCTAACTCGAGGGATCATTTCCGACGTGATCCCGGATTTGAATCTGCACGCTGGCCATATGCGTACATCACCATAATTATTAAAGGCCTTAATGCTACAGTCCTTCTCCAGTTCACCCCAGTTCTTGGGGATAATTTCTTAAGCGGTTGCCTAAGTGGCCCTAGATCTAGGGGTAGCCGCGGAAGAACTACCGGCAGCGGCATCCATGTTCAAATTCTTCTTAGCTTTAGGAGACATAATTAGAAAGGAATAGAAAGTTAAAAGAAAGATTGAAGAAAGTTCAAAGGTTTTCAAGATTCAGAAGTTGTAGAATGAAAGCAAGCAAAAGGGGTAAAATTCAACAAATCCCTATTTATAGGAGTGAAAGGTCCGGCCCATCAGGTTTCCACAAGACACGTGGAGGTCATCGAAGATGTTACGATCAAATCCAACCGTCAAAAGAGAAAGTAGGTTTCGCCGAGTTTCGAAGCAACATCATTACTCTGAAGCGCAGCAGTCACCTCGCGACTGATAGTGGACGTGTGCACGTGACTGAGGTGGTTAAAAATCATTACTTTTACTCATGGGATACGCAGTAGTCATTTCAAAACTGACGGCGGACGTGTGAACGTGGCTGGCGCAGTTACTTTTTACATCGCGCATTTAATGCACACGTCACTAAGACTTATCATGTTGCTGATCAAATGCGCACGTCACTGAGATTCGTCATGTTGCAGATAAAGATTGGGCTTTCCAAATAAAATTTCCCTCCAATAATTCACATCCACTCCTCGAGCAAAAACTCTGCTCGAGAAGTGCGGGAACTATCAGTATTGGATAAAAAACATTGTCACTTAAGAGAGTGACACATGTCTGCCACGTGGCACGGGCAGAGGTTTTCCCGGACAGACATTTAACGGACAGATGACTGGCTAGATGGTTACCACGAGTAGGCCCAAGGCGGTTACGTGACACCTCTCCAAATCGATGCGATTTGAATGAACAGTTGCATGTTCATACGCGACTGCTCGATGAATAGTTGCAAGAGTAACGGCTACCCAGCGGTTACGTACCCAGCGGTTATGTACCCAACGGCTGCCTAGAAAATCTATATATAGCGTTTATTTTCGAATCGTTGTAACACACATTCTCTTCTCTATCTACAATATCAATAAAATACTCTCTTTATCTCGCTCTCTACTATTCATCATTTACGTTACCGCACACTTTTTCTCAAGTCTTCAATATCGAGTGATCCTCACCGAGATCAAGCGATCTAATACGGTTCCTTCTACTTATTTAATTCACGCTTTAATCTTATTTATCTTCGATTATCTCGTATTATTTTCATATCATCATTGATTATCATCACATCTCCATTGGAAATCATGCATACACTCGTAATCTCGTAATTAATGCAATCCTGTATTTAAATCGGTCAAACTCTTAATCTAAACTATTGATCGTGACTCCGCAAATACAAATTTAATTGTTAATTAGCCTAAAATCGGATCTAGGTTAAAAAATTATCCATATCTATTCCCGATCGATTCAAATTTATCCCATCACCAGTGGAACTCATTAAATGTTCCTCGTCTAAATCTCAGGTTCATTTATTTCTTCAACAAGCTCATTATTTAAAAGATATTAGGTCTCTTCAAGAGATACTTTCATAGTGTTATTTTGATCATTTGTCATTTTATAGCTTCTAGGATTTCGATCTTTGGAACCTAGTATACACTTAAGGCGCGCTTTAGGTTCATTGGGTATGTCACTACTAGATGCTCTTGCTAGGATATCATTCGAATTGGAGCATTCTCTGTAGGATTATGTGATTTAGTAATCCTTTTAAAATCAATAAATATATTTTACATTTTATGCTACATTTTTCAAATGAAAAATCTTGTAGGCCTCTTTTTCATATATGTGGGTACGTAGATCAAAGTAAAATAAGGATTGAACTATCTACACAATTTTTCTTTTTATTTCCTTATTCTCTTCACCTAATTGTGAGAAAATTATTTCATCATGTCGACAACCTACAAATTGAGTAGTGAATAAATATTCCGTGAATGGTTCAATGTAGCAAATAATAGAGGGTCATTCAAACCAAATATATATCCCTAGCCTTTTTTGCCCCATCTTAGTGAACTTTGGTGGTGCTACTACCACATACATAGCACATCTAAAAATGCGTAGATGAGACATATTTAATCAAAATAAGATAGGAAAATTCATAATTGGAATGATGATGATGATATAGATCACAGTAAGAAACAAAAGAATTCTATATAGGTACAACTATTATTTAAACAAAGTGAAAAAATAAAATCTTTGTTGTATAACAGAGCAAATACTAATACTTTAATTGAGTTGGTCAAGACCAAATCTATTTATCAAAGTGTTTCTTCGATTGCTCAAGACTTTTTTTTTTCAACCAAGGAACAAAACAAAATCATTTCGTTCCATTTTACTAAAATAGTGAAGGATATATGCTAGAACTTTTACCTTATCTTACTATTTAGTTCATGACCAAAAACTAATTGCGACGAAAAGAATTCATAATAATGTCTCAGCCTGAGACTAACCAGAGAAGTCGCATGTAAAATAGCATGAGTCCATGCAGTAGTGGGCAATCATTTTTTCATAAAGAGTGATATTGATATTAATTATAGTCATTTAATAAATGATTCTACGAGTCCATTTTGAGTATGAACATACGCTACATGATGTAAAAATTTAATCTCATTGGATAAACAAATCATCAAAAGTATGTGATGAAAATTCTCCAACATTATCTAGGTGAATAGCTTTTGTAGTATAATCGAAAAATTGTGCCCTTAATCGAATTAATTGTGTCAAAAATTTGGAAAACGCAAGGTTGTAAGGAGACAATAGACACACATTAGACCGGATGGAAGATGCATAAACTAAGACCATAAAGTATCTAAATAACCCACAAGGTGGATAAATAGGTCCACATTAATCCCCCGTTTATGTTCTAAAAATGTAGAGAATTCAGTCCCAACCTTTGTTGGTGATGGTCTAGTGATTAAACTGCCTGGATAACAAGTAGTACTAGAAAATTAACCACTTGTAAGAATCCCCAGGTTCATTACTGAATGCTCATTTAAATTTTTAATGATTCGTCTATCAGTATTGATCTAGGATGACCCAAAAGGTCATACCAAAATATAAAAGTATTAAATTAGTAAATTTTTAGTTTACAATAGATTCTACTTCAACTGTACTATTCTTTGTACAGTAAATCCCAAAACATAAAATTGGAAATTTTTCTAACACATGTTTCTTGCAAGAGACATTTTTTTGTAACACAAAGATATTTATTATTCATTTTATTTATTGTGTCACCACGATATCCATTTCAGCGTATATCTTTAGAACTTACAAGTTTATTTTTGACATATAATAAGTTTTGTTATCTTAGGCAGAAATATAATGTCTCTTCCCGAGCCTTCAATCAAATTAGTATTACCAAAAATATTAAAAATATTTTCCTTTCTCATTATCAAGTGTGAATAATGTTTATGATCTTTGAACATGGCATGTGTTATTCCACTATCAATTACACAATAAAATTTGAGGGATATCCATGTAATTTTTCAAAAAAAAAAAAAAAGATAGAGACAAAACTAAATAACATATAATGTATACTTTATTGTCAAAACAAAATTTAATTGGTACTTTATGTACATTACTACAATAATATTGAACATAATAACCAATACAAATGATGGAATTTTAAATTACTTAAGTCTCTTTGGCTATAGATCCATCACCAATCAGATGATCTACTTGTCCTTCAAAAATCTTAAAGAATTTTGCAATGTCCAAATGCGTGAAGTCAATATTATCTTCAGAAACAAAATCTTCTTCAGCATTAATTTCTTTCCTTTTTAGATATTCTTAATAGAGATCAACTAGATACTTTGGCGTACGACATGTACGTGGCCAGTGTTCTTTTATTCCAAAACGGTAACAACCGTACCTTCTTTAAGTTTTTATTTAAACCGCTTCAAGATTTTTATCCTTCCTTTACAATGATGGTAGTGAAGGAAATTGGGGCATAATGATCAACATGATAAGATTAAATTCCTCGACCACAACCACGAGCATGACCACAACTGGGCAACGCTAATTTTCATGCTTTTAGTGGAAGTTCATCTCATTCTCTTCTGGACTGGAGTTGAACCAGTAGGTCCGAGTTTAATTATTTTTCATTAATAATTTGTTATATTGTTCGGTAACAAGCATATGTGAAATTATTTCATAACACTTTTTAAAATTCATCTCTCGATATTTTTGAAGGAGCATATTCGAGGCAAGAAAGATGGAGAATGTTTTTTCTAGCATGTCACTATCAGTGATATTTTCTCCACATAATTTCAGTTGAGAAATAATTCTAAGCATTGCAGAATTATACTCGCTGATAGATATAAAATCTTGTAGCTTTAGATGGATCCAGTCATAATATGGTTGTAGATGAATGACCATATTCCGGTAGTCATAAGTGTCTTTGGAATTATTCCACAATATAAGTGGATCCTTAACCATAAGAAATTCCATATGTAGACCTTCATCAAGATGGTTATAGGAATATCATCTCACTAGCACAGTTTTGATTAGTTGCTTGTATTATTTTTGATGGTATCTTCAACTCCCATCAGATCTCAATAGATTTTGGCATCTAATATCTAAGATAGCAAGCTTAGAGGTCCGTGTGTCTTCTGCATGGAAATTGTGCGTCAAGAAAAGCAAACTGAGATGGATCTAAAGTTGCAAGAAGAATGTGAATAAATGGCTATCGAGTTTAAACGTAATATGGAAGAGGAGTTGCAAAAAAAAAAAAAAAAATACAAGATGAGCGTGAACACATGAATCTAGAACTTGGCAAGAGGGTCCAGCAGAAGTGGATAGGAGAATGTTATACAAGGCTAGATGTAGTCATATTTTAGGTTGTTTTGCCTTGTTTGCGCTTTTACTTGCATTATTTTATAGTACTTAAAACGGAATTACTCTCATATGGTATGTCTTATTTTGTAGGGATTAATTTGATGATTAGAGACACTTTTAGAGAAAATTTGATGGAAATTAAGGGCTTTGAAGTCTGAACCCAATATATTTAATAGCTTCCATGGACCTACAAAAAAAAAGTATTTGTTCGAAAAACCAGCCTTAACGTAACAGGACGCGTTTACCATTTAACCATTCCTTGCTTCCTAAAGGCGTGTGCTATCTGTGAAAACAACTGTAACTTGATTTTTCTCAAAACAAAGCTACGACGTGCTACATACCGTGCAACATGCCATGCCGCTTGGAATTTGTGATGTCCGTGATTTATAGGAATGGTTAAATGGTAAACGCGTCCAACGTCTTTTCCTACATTATAAATACACCACAAAATACCTTTAAATGAGACTTTTGGCATATTTTACATCCCAAGGAAGCAAGGAAGGAAGAGCTTCAAGATTAAAGGCTCTACTTCATCAACCTACCATCTCTTGTGATATTTACATGTTTATAGTTAATTCTTTCCTTAGTATGATTAAGAGTAGCTAAATCTCTCATTCTAGGGTTGATTGAACAACTTCACTTGCTTGTGTGACTATTATTATTTTTTATGAGTGCACCTTGATAATTATCTATGAGTTTACTAATTTCATGCTATTAGTTGGTAGAATTCCCAATTAAGTTCTCCCTTGATTCTTGTGATTTATAGAAATAGATTCATCAGTTAGGGTTATACACATAGCAGTATTTTAACCTAAAATAGAGATATTTCTTAGGTTGTCAAATACGTGAGTTATGATTATTATTCTATACCGTGAACCACAAGCGTACTGCTCTCTATCTTCATTAGTAAGTTGGAAGAATTAATTAGTGAAAGTTATAATTACTTAATGGAAGTGGGTAGTCGTAAACTTGGAGCATTTGTTCAATAAAAAAGGAAAATTAATAACACAATACTTTATCACAAGTTAGGAGTTGGAGAAATCAATCCTAGGTTTTACCGTCTTGAATCAAAACCATCCTTTATTTACTTATTGTTTGCTTTCTTGTTAAGTAGTGTTAGTATAAAACCAAGCTAAAGGACGACCGGATGATTAAAAAGTCAACCTAACATTTTTAAAACTCTAGAATTAAATCTGGGCAAGTTGATTTAAAAGCTATCTTCTCTCTCCTCACCTAGCGCACGTTAGTGCGTGACTGACGGCAGCCGAATGCCCAGAGGACAGCTGAAGAAGCACCAAAACAAAGTAGGAAAAATAGTGCGGAAGCCAGGAAAGTCGAAAATGAAGAGCTGTATTGGGTGGAAATTTACTGAGCCTCGGTGCTAGGGCTCGAGGCATAGTTTGGTTGAGTCCTCTGAAGATAACCCCTCGAAGGAGCTAGCTTTGATCCTGAGGCTAGATGCCATGTGCGAGAATGAATCCTGGCTAAGAGTCATCGCTCGAGGTGAACGAATGATAACCATCATGGGGCAAGTAGCTACCCCTCGGGGGAGTTTCATTCTTCCACTGATGAGTTTTGTCTTCTGTAACTGTCGACCGTTATATGGACATTTAAAAGGAAGATCGTGGCTGACCATGACTGGACATGGAATGATGGCTATTAAATGTATTTATTGTCCCCTCATCCTTGTAGGCTATAAATAGATGGAAAGGCATCCAGAAATATATCACAAACACTTACTTCTTTTTCTTTGCTATTGCTCAAGTTTCTTTGCTTTATTTCTTGTTATCTCACGACTTTGATACAAATAATTGTTAGTTAACCCAAAACAAATTTGATTTATTGTCCTAATTAGATTTAGGCCAACATAAATTGGCACCGTCTGCGGGGAACTAGCAATAGTATTTGTTCCAAAGTCACGTTTTTAGCTTACATATCACCTCTGTCAATTTTATCTAATGACAGAAAACATTGATCCTAAAAGAATTGTGAATGTTATAACTGAGGGTCAGAGGTGAATGGTGTCAACTTTGCTGCTGCGAAGAAATTCACAAAACTCGCAATCACCATGGAAAAAAGGACCCGAACTGGTGGGTCTGAGGATGAAATCGCCTTCGATTAAGAAGATTGTGATGGGATGATGATCCCCCATCATGATGCTCTGCGATCATGTTGAGGATTAATGATTGTGATGTCAAACGCGTCTTGATTGATCCTGGCAGCTCGGTAAATATCATCAATTATGGAGCTGCCAAGAAGATGTGGTTGAAGGACCTCGTCGTCCCGAAGGCAACCATACTAACAGGATTCAACAACTCCACAGAAAAAATGCTAGGAGAAGTAGCGTTTACCACAACTGCCGAGGCGGTCGATAAGAAGACTGTTTTTTAAGTGATGGCCGAGGATTTGTCTTTCAATGTTATCCTCGAAAGACCTTGGATTCATGAGATGGAAGTCGTTCCATCTACCTTGCACCAAGTTATTAAATTCCCAAATTCATGGAGGATTTGAGCCATCCGAGGTGAGCATCGAATTGCTTGCGAATGCTATTCAGTCGCAATGAAGAATGGAGTCGCCCTAGTCGGGCCATTCAAATTGCAGTTACTTAGTTTGGGGCCTGATGAGGAGGAGGGCTCGGTTCTTGAAGTAAGCTCTCAAGAAGAAGCCGGTGTTCATATAGGAGCCTCGGAAGCAAAGGCTGAGGACGCCATAATTGAGGAGTTGGAATCTTTCGCTTTATTAGAGGAATTTCCAGAAAGAAAGGTGTTTGTGGGCTCAGAACTGGATACCGAGTCAAAGAAACCTCTCATTAAGTTGCTGAAAGCTAATGATGACTGTTTCACCTGGTCTCACATAGACATGGTAGGGATTGACCTAGAGATAATGAGACATAAATTAAATGTGGATCCCAACCACCCCCAGGTGCACTACAAGAATCAAGGTTTTTTGTGGCGACATTCGGTGGCGACCCCTCTAGTTGCCAAGAAAGATAAGGGTATTCGTGGCGACTTTGAAAGGTTGCTACTAAAAGTAATTATTTTTAGTGGCGACATAGTTGTAACGAAATCCATACTATTTATGGCGACTAGAACCCGACCACCACAGTATGCTCTAACTTCCACTTCAATGTGAATTTTGTGGTAAAGTATTTGTGGCGCTTCTTCACTATTGCCACTAAAAGATATTTAGGCGGCGACTCTGTCGCAACAATAAGTGAATTTCTCGATTTATTTTTTTTTCATAAAAGTTAAACATAAATAAGATATAATTAAATAACAATAGTACTCAAAAGAAAACAACAGAACATCCCAATTTCTAATCCCTAAACCTTTTCTCTCAAGTCTCAACAATCAGGGACATGCTTCTCTCCTCCTTGGCCAACGACTCCTCAGCGCTCTCCTTTCGGACTAAATCATTGGTCCTTTCATCAAATGAAATCCTCGCCAGTCCCTATGGTCTTCGATCTCTCTCCCTGTTTTTCTCCTCTTCATATCTCTTCTTTTTAAAACCCTAAGTCTTTTTTACCTAATATGATGAAATATGATGGTAGAATTAGTGTTCTACTCCTGTGATGTGTGTGTTGTGTGGGAAAAAACTACTAGTTTGATCTATAAAGAATATGGGTGATAAACATGATTTCAATATTTTTTGATGAAATTTATCAGTTAGATTTTCGGATTTTATTGCTTTAATGTTTCATAATTTTTTTTATATTATGGTTAATTGATGTATTTTTTAACTAGTTTTATGCTTGTGGTATCTTCTTAATAGCTTTATGCTCTAAAGAGAACTCTATTTTTTCCCTTCTAAATTGCCACTTAAGATGTATTTTTTAACTAGTTCCAATTGCCACTTAGATGGTTGGGGTGATTTGGTTTTATATTAGCTTTTTTATTTTCTTAAATTTTTTGTTATTTGTGAATTTGTTCATATAGAAATGCTCAAAGTTACTATATACTGTATGATGTCCTGTTAGACAGAAAGAAGTTCAAGAATATGTTCGCCACTCTGTTATTTAGCAGGAAGAAAGCTCTTCTTCAGAGGAAATAATTTGGCCAGTGAAGAGCTTAAAGACATTTTATTTTGCTTTTTTTTCATGTGTACTTACAAATAGAATGTATAATGAACTATTGTATAATACACTAAGTGGTAATAATATCTCTTATATCATTTTCTTCAAGTGTCTTGGAGATAGCTGCTATGAGTTAATATTATTGGCAGCTAGTAGAAATATAGCTGCTTATTATTTTTTTTAATAAAATATTAAGTATTAGTGGCGACACCTACTGCCACGAAAAGTTAATTATTTATCAGTAGCAATAAAAATGTCGCAACTAAAGGCCTTTTGTGGTGACTAGGTTGCCACTAAACGCATGTCATCCGTGGCGATACTATTTTTTTTTTTTACCGTTTCGTAGAAGCTTTCTGTGACAATGTTATTCGCCACAAAAAGAAGTGCAGTTTTTGTTGCGACGATAAGTAGTCGCCACAATTAACTTTCAGCCACTCAGTATAGCCAACGACCCTCTAGTCGCCACGAAAGACCTTTAGTGTCGATTTTTATAATTTTAGTGGCGACTTTGGTCGCCACGAAAAGTCTTATTTCTTGTAGTGGTGAAACAAAAGAAGAGGACACATGCTGGCGTGAAGCAAAAAAGCAATTCAGGATGAGATAAAGAGGCTGCTCGATAATGGTTTTATCAGATCCCAATTGGCTCGCCAATGTAGTGGGTGTCCCAAAGAAAAATAGCAAGTGGAGGATGTGTGTTGATTACACCGACTTGAATAATGCTTGCCCGAAGGATTCATATCATTTACCTCAGATAGATAAGTTGATAGACTCCAAGGCTGGATATAAGCTATTAACCTTTCTTGATGCGTATTCGGGGTATAACCAAATTCTAATGGACCACAATGATGAAGAGAAAACTTCTTTCATCACAGATGAAGGAACATATTGTCACAAGGTGATGCATTTTGGTCTCGAAAATGCTGGGGCAACTTATCAAAGGTTTGTATGTCGGATGTTCAAAGATTACATCGGTAAAATAATGGAAGCATATATAGATGACATGCTAGTGAAATCTAATCGAATGGAGGATCACTTGAACCATTTTAGAGAAGCTTTTGCAATTTTGAGGCAATATTACATAAAGCTAAACCTTGAAAAGTGTGCCTTTGGGATCGACTCGGGTAAGTTTTTTAGGGTTTATTGTCTCTGAACGAGGCATCAAAGCGAATCCTGATAAGGTAAAGACTATACAAGAAATCTCTGAGGAGTTGTCAAGCCTATAGGAAGTTCAATGTTTGATAGGTCGACTTGCCGCTCTAAGCAGATTCATATCGAGGTCGTCCGAGCGGTGCCACATGTTCTTTTCTGTTTTGAAAAAGAACACTACCTTTGAGTGGACCTCTGAATGTAGAGACGCATTGAAAGAACTAAAGCATTACTTGGCAAACGCACCGTTGCTCAACAAGCCAAAGGACGGAAAGACGTTGTTGGTGTATTTAGTTATCTCCGAGGTGGCAGTCAGTGCAGTTTTGGTTTGAGAAGAGGATGGGAAGCAGCAACCAATATATAACGTCAGCAAGACTCTTCTCGATGCTGAAATAAGATACCCTCACTTAGAGAAATAGCACTTGTATTGATTGTAGCAGCTCATAAACTTCGCCCTTATTTTTAATGCCATCCCATAGCTGTAGTCACAACCTTCTCTTTGAGAACAATACAACATAAGCCTAAACTGTCGGGGAGATTATCTAAGTGGGCAGTTGAGCTAAGCGAGTATGACATTGTATCAGACACGAACTGCCATAAAATCTTAAGTGTTGGCAAATTTAACTGATTTCAGTGCTAGGATACTCCCCGAGGCTGAAAAGGAGAATCTATTTTCAAAGGTTCCAGCCCCAGGGTGTGGAAATATTTTACCGATGGAGCGACTAACTCCAACGGCTTGGAGCTCAGAATAGTGCTCGTAACTTCTACCGGGGAAAGGTTGAGACATTCAGTGAATTTTGGGAAATTGACGAATAATGAAGCTGAGTATGAGGCTACAATAGTGGGTTTAGAATTTGCTAAGAAAATGGGGGCTTAGAAAATCAAGCTGAAAAGTGATTCACAGTTAGTCTTGAACCAGATCCTCGGTGACTTTTTGGCTCGGGAGCCCAGAATGAAGCAATTGATGATCCGAGCACAGCAAGCGCTCGGTGCATTCCCAGAGTGGATAATTCAGCAAATCCCTCAAAAAGAAAATGCCAAAGCTGATGCATTGGCTAACATGGCTTCTGTTATCGAAGTTGGGGACTCAGGAACTGATGCAGAAGTTCGGGTACTCATATCTTCAGTGGGAAAAATGAAGTTAGAGGTAAATGCAATAAATAGGCATTGGGATTGGCGGATCAAATTTATTTTCTATCTAGATTTGGAAATCCTATCGGCAGACAATAGGGAAGCTGAAAAGCTCCGAAGGCAAGTTGTCCCGTATTCGCTCGTGCAAGGGCAATCATATAAAAAACTCTACTGCGGCATGATACCAAAATGTTTGGGTCCAGAGAAGTATGGCTATGTGATGAGAGATGTGCACGAGGGAAAATGTGGAAATCACTCTGGGGGTAAGGCCTTAGTACGAAAGATCCTTCGAGCAAGCTACTATTAGCCTTAGATAAGTGAAGATGCTAAGGCGTTTGTTAAAAAATGTGACAAGTGTCAGAAGCATGCTTCGACGATCCATCAGCAAGCTGAGCCATTACATTCAATCATGTCGCCATGGCCATTTATGAAGTGGGGGATAGATATTGTAGGCCTATTTCCCATGGCAAAAGGTTAGTGTCAAATTGATCCTTGTACTCGCTGATTATTTCACCAAGTGGGTCGAGCCAGGATCTTTTGCTAAGGTTGGGCAAAAAGTGGTTATCGACTTCATTTGGAAGAATATCATATGCAGATTTGGAGTTCCGAAGGAGATAACATGTGATAATGCAAAACAGCTCATGGGATCGGAGGTAACTACTTTCTTTGCCAAGTGGGAAATCAAAAGAGTGGTCTCAACGCTTTATCACCCAGCTGCTGGGCCTTAACAACATCAGTTGTTCTCACTGCTCGAGGGAAGTTTGTTCATCAGCTGCTGGGCCTTAACAACATCATTTTCAGCCTTGGCTATCTCTGCGTCCAGATCCGCCTTAGCTTGGCAATTTTTGAGAGTCTTCAGCTTTGTTTGGATAATAGCCCAATTCTTGTCAACATTGGCTCTTGTCGCTCTCATTCTCTTACTCGACAAAGAAGATGCTATTTTGGCTCGAAGGGTCACAATTTCAGCCTCGAGCCGCTCTTTCCCTACAGTTAGCTCATTTATCTTGAGGAAGCTTTCCTTCATCTGGGAGTGATATTTCGCAGCGTTCTTAGTGATGGTAGCTTTGGCTTCATCAGTTACTTTTTCCAGCGCGGTTACCAGCTTGGCCTTGCAAGACTCCTTCAGGGCTGTTATTCTGGCCTAGGCGGAAGATACAGCTTCACGAGCATTGGCCGCTTCAAGGTCAGACTTGTCAACAGCCCTTCGAGTATCATCCAATTCAATTTTGGAATTGAGTAACCATTTCTCCAAATCGACTATTCGAGATTCGAGGCCAGCTTTTGTTTGGTTCCATTCATCCTTGGTTTTCTTAAGAATGGAAGCTCGGTGGGCCTCGATCTTAGCAGACCTAATTGAATAGATGTACGCCTGTAATGGATTAACTAAAAGTTTAAGGCAATAAAGGGAAATGGTAGAATTTGAAGAAGGGTAAGTGAGGCGAAAATACCATAATTTCATGCTGAGCTGCATCAGCCATAAAATTGACCATGGGTGATCTCCCGAGGCGTTCTCGCTCCAATGGCCCGAGAAGTCCTTTGTAGTTGATTGGGACCGCCACATCATCGTCCAAAAGGCAGAGGTCGGAGGGAAGTTCAACGCTCCTAACCTGCCTTCGAGGAATCAAGTCGTGAGCAGGCTCGGACCCAACTCGTGAAGCTCTTTCTTCAGTATGAGGGGGCCCATCCACACTCTTCTCCTTGTTAGCCGAAGACGGAAGTGTTTCTTCAACTCTATCAGCCGGTTGAGTCGATGCCTCACAGTCGATAGTCTGAACCTCTCTTTGAGCCTTCTCTTTCTCGGGCTCGTCAATCAAACCCCTACGAGGAGGAGTAGCTACCTCGAGGTTGGTGTTTTTCTCCATTCTGGCCCGCTTAGACCCGGCGGACTTCTTCGAAGCATGCCTCTTCCTCTTTGGAGCTTCAAAAAGGGAAAAGAGGGTCAGTGAAAAATAATGACGCTATGTGTTAAAAGAAAAGAGAAGATGTGTTTACCTTGGTCTGATGGCCCCTCGGGAGAAGTCTTTCTCTCTTTCTTTCCCTCTTTCTCCTTCTCGAAGTCTCCAACTAAAACCTCAAGCTCATCCAAAGCTTCCCTAGTCTTGGGACTTTCTTCTTTTTGTTCTATTTGTCTTTCTTCTTCTTTTCTTTTGGTGCGGTAACCGCCCTATTAGGGAGACCTAAAAATAGCAGAAAATGAGGATTAGTAAGGGAAAAATCTTAGAAGGGAAATTCAACAGAGGTAAATTGTGACTAACCATGACGCTTACATGCCCATTAGTTTTCACTTAAGGTAGCCAAGATCATCCATGATCTCTCCTCTCTTGGATTCGCCTTGATAATGGCTTGCACCCAAGCAATTAGATTATCTGGAGGTGTAATCGGGATTGACTCGGCTAATGAAGTCAAAGAAAAAAATTTAGAATAAAGAGTTATGAAGAGGAGAGCTGTTGAAAGTAGCCGAGGCAAATGCTTACCTGTTCGGTTTTACCGCTCGGGAAAACCAAGCTTCGAGGATAGAAGATTGGTAGGCAATAAAATGAAGTGGCCGTTCCATCCTCGATCTTCAATGTCTTTTCCTTTTGTGATCAGTGAGAATTTTCCTCGTTTATTGAGTTGAACGATCCCATCTTTATGCAGTGTAGGAGAAAAGAGGTAGATAAAGTGGTGGAAAGTAAAAGGGACGCCTGCTCTTTTGCTCAGGTAATCGAGGCACTGTATAACCCTCAAGAATTCGGGGCCAATTTAAGCAATGCACAAGTTATAGGTCCGGCAGAAAATGTCCACAACCTCATGAATAGGTAGAGTGAATCCTATTGTGAAGGAGTATATGTACACGAAAGAACTCCCGTCTACTATATCACAGGTTCGGCTCTCTGGGCACGGATACTGACTTGGACCTCGGGACCTCATTTACTGTCCTCCCGAACCAAATGAATATTAGTCTGTGTGATTAGGCTCGGAGTGTTTTGAACTAGAATATTTCTATTCCTTCTAATATCAGCCTCGGTCTGGACCTGCATCATGAAGTCATTTGAAAGGTCGAGCTTTGAGGTGATGACATCTTCAGGTGTGAGCTCTTTCAAAGGAGACTTCTTTTTTTTGGGTTTTGGAACTTTCTCTCCTGTGTCATCAACTTCCGTGGTGATGTTTTCTTCATCGCCACCTGTTTCTTCAATGTTGTCACGGTTGGCGGTAGCTTTTTGCTGCCTTGGGTTTAAACCACTAGGGTGTGATGTTGCTTCTGTGTTGTTATCTAATGGCGGAAGAATGTTTAAAGGCACCGGGACGTTTATTAGCTCGTCGCCGACTATCACGGTAGCAACGTCAGGGATCCTTTCTTCAGTGGGACCTGAGGAGTTTTGTACAAAGTGTGTCACAGACATTTTTTTTGCTAGATAATTAATGGTGTTCTTCCTTAACCAAGACTCAAGAAGAAGGAACTCAAGGTGCAAATTTGTTATGAAAAATTACTATTGATAGAGAAATTGAAAGTAAATAGGAAGGAACACAAGTTGGCGTATATATGGTGGAAGGATCATCATTGCATTTACATGGGGAAGGAGGAACGAAGAGTCACGCCCAATCAACGGATGTCATGTGTGATGGATGGGAATATGGAGTGACAACCACCATTTTGAATTTCATGGTGCACGTGCGGCTACATCGGTTTCTCGCCGCAATCATTCCACCCCTTGGAAAATTCTGACAATTATTCGAGGGGTGGGGGGACTATCTGTATTGGGAGGAAATTTACCGAGCCTCGACGCTAGGGCTCGAGACATGGTTCGGTTGAGTCCTCTGAAGAAAACCCTTGGAAGAAGCTAGCTTTGATCTTGAGGCTAGATGCCTCAGGCGAGAATGAATCATGGCTAAGAGTCATCACTCAGAGTGACTGAAGGATAACCATCATGGGGGCAAGCAGCTTATCCCTCGAGGGAGTTTCATTCTTCAACTGATGAGTTTTGTCTTCTGTAACTGTCGACCGTTATATGGACATTTAAAAGGAAAATCGTGGTCTGACCATGACTGGACATGGAATGATGGCCATTAAATATTTTTATTGCCCCCTCATCCTTGTAGACTATAAAAAGATGCTATGTAATCAGGGAAATACATCCAGAAATATATCACAAACACTTACTTTTTGTTTCTTTGCTATTGTTCAAGTTTCTTTGCTGTATTTCTTGTTATCTCACGACTTTGATACAAACAATTGTTAGTTAACCCAAAACAAATTTAATTTTTTGTCCTAATCAGATTTAGCCCAACACAAGAACCTAGATAAGGAAATAAGGGAAGCATCCAGCTTGACCCAAATTCAAGCTAACAAGGAAGAGTGGCCGACCCTATCAAGCCAAAAAAAGGGTTAACAACACCTACCAGTACATTGGGTGTTATACATGGATCAATTTCTGGATCTAGCAAGGTGAGCTCTACGGATTCAGCGCAACTGAAAAATGAAGAAGTGAAGAGACAAAAGGAGCCCAGAGGAAGCTTGAGCTGGAGACAGTTGTGAACAATGAACAAAGGTGGAACAAGTTGTTTACAGGGAATAAATTGGCATCAAGAGGTATGAATTTAAACTACATCGCACCTAAGATCCTAAATGGGGAAAAGGTAGTAGAATTATAGTAAGCAAAAATTAAAAAGGAGAATGATATGTGGAAAATGACTATTATACTATATGTAGTAGGTAATGATCCTACTATTGCAGCAATTGAGAGGTTCATAGCAACTGAATGGAACTTTGCTTCTAAACCTAAAGTGTATTGGCATAATGAGGGATATTTTGTCATCAAATTTAACTCTATGGAGGATAGAAATGAAGCCCTAGTATCAGGACTCTACACTACCAACATGAGACCTATCATTACCAAAGGATGGGTTCCTGATTTTGATTTTAGTAAAGAGGTGCTAAAGCTCATTCCATTATGGGGTAAGGCTGCCTAACTTACCTCTGAGCTGCTGGGAAATGAACTCTCTGAGTAGAATTGGGAGCAGCTTAGGCAACCCTCTATTTGCAGATGCTTGTACCACAAATGTTGAAAGGATATCTTGTGCCAGAATGTTGATAGAGATGGATGGGACTAAAGAGCTACCAAGCAAAGTGAGAGTGCAGGACTTGGAAGGGAATGGGTTTAAGCAGAGTGTGGAATATGAGTGTTAGCCAAAATGCTGTCATACTTGCCTCCTGGTGGGGCATGACTGCTAGAATAATAAGGAGGAGCCTGTATCAATACCTAATACTAAACCTGCTCCACCATAACAAAACCAACAGCCCAGACCAACACAAGCCAGGAATGCATAACAGCCTTAGCAAGTATGGGTAGGGAAAGGAAATTCAAAAGACCAGTAGATGTGACCAAACAGAGCACTCTTGTATAATGTGCAGGAGAGGGCAAGGAGAAACCTACACAACCAGGTCAAACATAAAAAAACCAGGGTGTAGGATATGGTACCAAGGAAGGGAAGGAGTTGACTTGGCAAGAAGCTAGAGGAGGGACCCCAAGCAGGCAGCTATCTGCTCCAGAAGCAAGGGACCTAACAAGAAAAAATGGGTTTGCTCCACTTCTAACAGATACAGGAACTGAGATAGGCATTATAAGAGGGGAGCAGAACAGTAGAAGGGGAGGGAGAGCAGGATCCAAGGCCAATCTATATACATGAATATCATAGTTGGGAATGTAAGGGGGATGAATAAGGTGTATAAGCACAAAGAGATGAGAGAGTTAATAAGGGAAAATAAAATATGCATATTACTAGTTACTGAGCATAGAGTTAGAAGTAATATGGCTAGGTCAATAATAAGTAAACTAGCTCCTGACTGGAAGTGGTGTGACAACTATGAAGGGAATGTAAAAAGGAGGATATGGGTGATATAGGACCAAAACAAAGCTGATTTCCAAATGCAGGAAGCCCCGCCATAGTTCATTCATGGGCAGGTCAATATCCATGGCCTGCAAACTCAGTTTCAACTGACTGCAATCAATGGGCTACATATAGTGGCTACTAGGAAATATTTGTTGCAAGAACTTGGATCCTCAGTGGAATTAATGCACCATGGCTTGCCATAGGGGACTACAACACTATCCTGAATTTGAAAGAGAGAAGAAATGGGACTGAAGTATCAGAAGGTGAAGTGAGATACTTTAGAAGTTTTTTGGAGGATACATGAATGATAAAACTTAAGACTTTGGGTAGGGACTTCACCTGGACCAATAACCATGTACAAAGCAGAATTGGCAGATCAATTGTGAACTATGAATGGGATAGCCCAAGGTCAGGGATTAGAGGCACTAGTCATGGAGCCTATATTCTCTGACCATTCCCCTCTTTTTATCTGCCTGGAGGAAGAACGTAACAATCATGCTAAACCATTTAGGTTATTTAATGTATAGACCTCACACCCTGAATTCCAGCACCAAGTCAGAGAGGGATGACTAGCACCAAGTCATGGCACACCAATGCAGAGGGTATGGAACAAGCTGAAGCAAGTCAAGGTAGGGTTGAAGGAGCTGAATAAGAGAGAGTTCATTGGGGTGGAAGTTAAAGTAAAAGAGCAAAGGAGCAAGCTGCTAGATATTCAAAGACAAATTGTTGATGTCCCAATCATGGAGAGGTTAGCAGAAGAGTAAAAAGAGGCCAGGATTGAGTTAGAAAAGTGGGTACTGATTGAGGAAACCATATAGAGGCAGAAGACAAGAGTGAAATGGCTCAAGAAAGGGGACTCAAATGCAACTTACTTCTTTGCAAGCATGAAAAGTAGGAACAATTAGAACAAAATCAGGAGGAGCATACTCTTGTAAGGGGAACATGAAGTTCAAGCAGAGATAACTAGCTTTTATAAAAGGTTGTTGGGCACAGCTACTCAACAGCTCCCAGCTATTGATCCTAACATCATGAGAGAACGGAAATACTTAAACAGGGAACAACAATTGAACCTGATTGCACCAGTGACCATGCAGGAGAAAAAAGATGCTCTGAGTGACATAGGGGAAGACAAAGCCCCAGGTTGTAATGGCTTTAACTCATGTTTCTTTAAGAAATCATGGGATATAGTATGAGATGAGGTGGTGGAGGCTGTAATTCACTTTTTTCAAACTGCTCAGATTTGAAAACCTGCCAATTGCACCACACTAACCCTTATACCAAAAGTCCAGAATCCATCTACTATCAGTGAGTTCAGGCCAATATCTTGTTGTATTGTACTGTATAAGCTGATCTCTAAAGTGCTGACAAATAGAATACAGGAGGTGATGGACTGGTTGGTGGACCAAGGGCAGTCAACATTTGTACCAGGGAGGAATATAGTACATAACATCCTTATAAGCCATGAGTTGGTGAAAAGGTATAGAAGAAAAGAAGCTTTTCCACGGTGCATGATCAAGATAGACATGCAAAAAGCATATGACTCACTAGAATGGGGATATTTGGAGCAGATCTTAGATAGTCTTAGCCTCTCTAGGAAATTTGTCCAGTGGGTTATGCAATGTGTCACCACAGTTTCATACTCAATCATGATAAATGGATTGAAACGACCTCGGTTAGTCGTTTCGGAAGATAGGACTCCGATTGGCGTGCCGATAATTTTAAAATATTTGTAATGTCCATTAGGACCTGTCTGTAAAATTTGAGCTAAATCAGACCTCGTTTGGTAGGCATCGGAAGAAGGTTTCAGTTTTTATTGGCGATAAATATTAAAAAGAGATTTTTGAGCTCGGTTTCGGGCGAATGAGCTCCGATTCGAAATCCGAAAGCGCTGTTAGGTTTGTATGATTATTTTTGACTTTTATGAACTTTCGAAAGTGAATTTCGATGTTGTTCGGCTAATTTCTGCTAAAATGCCGAAAGTTAAATAATTTGAGTTCTTTTCATTTAAATTCGCATCTTGAGTTTTGGGAGTCCAATTTGAGATCCGTCTTTGCGAGTATGTTACATATATTTTGTATAACTGCTATGCAAAAGTTGGAATCATTTCGAATCGGAGCTCATTCGCCCGAAACCGAGCTCAAAAATCTCTTTTTAATATTTATCGCCAATAAAAACTGAAACCTTCTTCCGATGCCTACCAAACGAGGTCTGATTTAGCTCAAATTTTACAGACAGGTCCTAATGGACATTACGAATATTTTAAAATTATCGGCACGCCAATCGGAGTCCTATCTTTCGAAACGACTAACCGAATGAAACGACCTCGGTTAGTCGTTTCGGAAGATAGGACTCCGATTGGCGTGCCGATAATTTTTCGGTTAGTCGTTTCGGAAGATAGGACTCCGATTGGCGTGCCGATAATTTTAAAATATTCATAATGTCCATTAGGACCTGTCTGTAAAATTTGAGCTAAATCAGACCTCGTTTGGTAGGCATCGGAAGAAGGGTTCAGTTTTTATTGGCGATAAATATTAAAAAGAGATTTTTGAGCTCGGTTTCGGGCGAATGAGCTCCGATTCGAAATCCGAAAGCGCCGTTAGGTTCGTATGATTATTTTTGACTTTTATGAACTTTCGAAAGTGAATTTCGATGTTGTTCGGCTAATTTCCGCTAAAATGCCGAAAGTTAAATAATTTGAGTTCTTTTCATTTAAATTCGCATCTTGAGTTTTGGGAGTCCAATTTGAGATCCGTCTTTGCGAGTATGTTACATATATTTTGTATAACTGCAATGCAAAAGTTGGAATCATTTCGAATATCACAGGGTACTGTTTTAATTTTTGTCGCGTAAAGAAAATAAAAAAAAAAACAAAAAAAAGGACAAAAGGACAAAAAAATTAATGGGTGGCGGTGGGTCCTTTAGCTAAGGACCATCATAACTTTGAAACAGGGACTCAAAATGAAACGAGAGCAGAAACATTGAAACAGAAAAAAATCAAATGACGCAGTGGAAAAATGCCAGAAAATGAGAAAAAGAGTCGGAGGAAAATAGTATTTTTACGCCGAAACATTCAGGTAATGATCCTAATGCATTATTTGAATTTATTACGTATGTTTGAATATATTTTTGCGGTAAAAATAGGGATATTAGACATCGCCCTAATGACGTAAATTGATAGTTTGAAGGGTCAAATGGATCCCGATAATGAAATTGATTATATATTCGTACTCAGTGAGTTACGGGCAACATATAGATGTAATTTATTTGGGGTTTGGTTATGTGGCCTTAAACCCTGTATATAGGCCTGGCCTGCGTATTGCGTATGCGAATAGGGTATCAGGTTCCTACCTGGATTGCCCTAAGATGTGAGGAATGAAGCCTTTAGCCTAATTTGATATATTTTTCTGGTTATAGAACACAGTGGGATCGTTTGGCAATGAATCCAAAGGACAAAGCGGTCATTGAGTGCCTGTACTAACTTTGTAACAAGGTAAGTGTTTATATCCATTTCTTTGGAGGCACCTGGCCTCGTGGATTTTCTACCACGTGTTCCTTACGTGTGTAGCTGCCGATAGGCGTACTCATTACGCCTTAGCTTTGGATTTACATTGTATATTATATGTTATGTCCTGTTGTTGGTAATTGCATTGAGAATCTGAGCATGGTACTCTGGTTGTGAGTTGGCATCTACTTCCCGGCTGTCGATGAGAGTCCTGTGCCGGTGAAGGGTTATTATTGCATCACATTGCATTCATATGCATTACATTGCATATCATATTGAGGGCAAGAGTATTCCGCCCCAGGAGTAGGAGTATTCCGCTCCATTGTATCATATTGAGGGCAGGAGTATTCCGCCCCAGGAGCAGGAGTATTCCGCTCCATTGTATTATATCGGGTGCAGGAGTATTCCGCCCCAAGAGAGTGCAGGAGTATTCCGCCTCTGGTTTATATTATATCGGGTGCAGGAGTATTCCGCTCCAGTTGGTTATCAGATTGGGTTCCCCTCGAGTGCAGGAGTATTCCGCTTCGAGATGGGAGGACGGGCACATGTGACCCTTTGCATCATATTTCATTTCATCTCACTTCATTTCATTTCATCTCAATTCATACCATTGTGTAGACTTGCGGTACATGACTACTGTTCTGCTCATACGTGCATTGCTTATTTGTTGATATGTTTCTGGCTCGTATTCCTGGCTGAGTTTAAGGTTTCATACGTGTTTCTAGTTATTATCTGGCTCTGCCTTTTTGTAATTTAAATAAAAGGAATTGGGTTTATCTGTTTCTTTTCACCCTGGCTAGCTATCCTATTCTTTGAGGTGGCTAGTCTGCCCCACTTATTGAGTCCTTTTGACTCACCCTCGTTTGTTGTTTGTTTCTTGTCTATCTATTTCGTTTCGGCAGGTTCGCTCCAGGATTGAGTTCGCCGCGTTGTTCAGGAGCGAAGACGACTTCAGCTGTCAGGGTGAGCCAGATTTATTCCGGATGGCCACCAGTTTATTGTTCATTATTTCAGTAACATTTTGCTCCCTTCAGGAGGTATCTGTATTCTTTTGTACTCTTAGATGTCTGGTCTGGATAGCCCTAAACCTAGCATGTTGGGTAGTCAGCTGTAATTTCTTTTGTACAGCTTAGGGGTATCAGTATGTCTGTGATTTTATTTTAAGTTTTGTCCTTATTTGTAAATTGTTATATTTATTTTCCTGATTTAATTGGTAAGGGTTCGCCCGACGGGTCTAGGGGAGTATGTCGGGTGCCCGCACGGCCTAACCGGATTCTGGGTCGTGTCATGGATGCTCTACCAAGCCATTTCCAGCTTAGAAAAGACTCAGGCAAGGGGATCCTATGTCCCTTTATCTCTTTGTTTTAGCAATGGAATACCTGATTAGAGCTGTGAGGAAGCTGATCAATAACGTAGACTTTAACCATAATCCAAAATACTGGAAACTGAACCTGACTCAGCTAGGATTTACTGATGATTTGCTTTTTTTTGCAGGGGTGATATGATATCTATTAAGTTGCTATATAAATGCTTCATGAGCTATTCTAAAACATCTGGGCTCATAGCTAATGCAGCTAAGAGTGCCATATACTTTGGAGAAGTGAGTGAAGAAATAGAGAAGGAAGTACTAGGGATGCTTGGGTTCAGTAAAGGTAGCTTGCCAATTAAGTACTAGGGAGTGCCCCTGAGCACAAAGACAGTATCAATCCTACAATGCCAACCCATTATAGAGAAGATGTTGGGAGGAGTTAAAAGCTGGATAGCAAAATACCTACTAAGAGTGTGTTACTTGCAATACAAAATTACTGGACTCAAATCTTCATTCTACCAAAGAAGGTGATCAGGAGCATCGTAGCTACTTGCAGGAATTTCTTATGGAATAGGGGAGCGGAGGGATCCAAGAAAGCATCTATAGCATGGGAAAAACTGTGTGCACCTAAAGTGGCAGGGGGTCAAGACATTACAGACATTGCTATTTAGAATAAAGCTGTTGTGTGTAAACTACTCTGGAATTTGTGCAGGAAAAAAGATAAGCTCTAGGTTCAGTAGGTTCACATCTACTATGGGAAAAGAGGGAATGGGTGGGCAGGAAATCCAACTCAAGCATCATGGGTGATCTTGAAGATAATTAGAGCAGGGAAGTATATCCAAGAAGCTGGCATAAGAATACAGGAGTTGCAACAGATGGAAATATTCTCAATCAAGACTATGTATAAAAAGCTTAGAGGCCAGTTTCCTAAAGTGAAATGGAATAGGCTAGTGTAAAATAATCAAGGACTATCCAAATGGATCTTAATTATGTATTTAGTTATCCAAAATAGACTGCCTACAAGGGACAGATTATTGAAATGGGGAATTGTTGAACATGCTGAGTGTGTGATATGTGGAGAGCAAGATGACAGTGCCACTCACCTATTTTTTGCGTGTACTAAAACTGCAGCTATATGAAAGAAGATGCTGACATGGAAAGGGATCCATAGGGAGCCAGGAAGCCTACAAAAAGAGCTAGCTTGGGCTAATTCAAAGGCTAAAGGGAAGAATGCTGCTGCAAACAATCTATAGAACAGCCCTAGCAGGATATGTCTATCTGATATGGCAGGAAAGAAACATGATCCTCCAGCAGAAGAAGAGAACCTGATAGCATATTGAGGCAAGTGATCAAGGATATCTTTGTAAGAGGAGCAGGCAAACTAGCAATGCAAAAGAGATTACAGAGCTTAAGCTTCTACCCTTAGACTAGCATGTATAAAGGAGTAGTTTGCAAGAAGGATAGTGTTGTAGTGTAGTTCAACACTGAGTGTGGGACGTTGTCCACTCTAGGCCAGTCAAGTTTGAGCTATAAACTGTTTACTTGGTAATGAAATTAATTAATTACCCCAAAAAAAACAAACCAAAGATAGAAACCTTGAACTAGATTAGATAGATTATCTAGTTAGATTAACTGCTAGAAATTATGTTCTCTATGCGATTCGACCTCGTAACTTTAAGTACCGAACTATATTTTTCGTGACTATTTAGTCCATTTATAGGGCGTAGTTGGGGTTTATCAAATTTTTGCGCCATTGTCGGGGAACACATTGTATTTTTAGCTTTTAGGCTAGCTGAATTTGTCTTTCGATAAACTTCACGTTTGTACATACTCCTCCATCCCAACTTAAGTGTCTTAGTTTGACTAGACACGTCATTAATAAATACAGAGAGACTTTTCAATCTTGCAGCTCTAAATTAAAGATATGTGTAATGTACTAAAATATACTTTGAATTGTTATATAAAAAAAATGGCATTAGGAAACTATTTGTGGCTAGGTGATGGTTTATCTATTTGTGCGCCTTTGTGTTCTAATTGTGGAGTAAACCACCCATAGAAATATTGTCAATCTTATATGTTGTGGTCAAGGTGGTCATTTTGTTGGTTGTGCTTATACATCTTATTCTTCCCCGAGCCCCTAATATGATGGTACTTATATCTCTTGTGATGTTAGTAGGTGCAATGAAGTAGAAGATACTGAGAGAAAAATATGACATTAACATGAAGAAGATCTGAGACAAACGTGCAAAAATTAGTCATAACTTGGAAATCCAAGTGAATCAGTTGGCTACACTTGTTGGGAGAAAACATAAGGCTGACCTGAAAAAGATTCGAGACATTTCTAAAGATACTATTCATAATTTAAAAGTTCAAGTGAATCAATTGCCTGCATTTTTTTATGTTCAACAAGCTAATAGTGTGGATAGTATCCAAGAAGAGGTTGAAGACGTGGTACTAGATTCATACACGAATATTAATGATTAGAACTTGGTTGACTCTAGTTTGTGCAAAGAAGAGGATGTTGATAACAAATTGAAGTTTGAGAGTGTTGCATCGCTTTTTAGACATTTCTCGAGATTGTGCTTGGATGGAGACACATAAATCAATATTTCTGAGCCAATGGAATAGTTGAAGGAAGAGGTGCATGTTCATATACTCTTTAATTTGCATTGCCATGTAGGCAAGATGACATTCCTTGGTTGAAGGCCAAGAAGTACAATATGGTGTATTTGGTGATTGGCCAAGAGCATAGCCACAAATTTGGGTTGTGTTAATTGGTATCATAGAAATTTGATTAGACAATAAGGAATTCATCTAAGGAACTTGTTTCTAGCCAACAAGGAAGAAAATGACAAGTAGATGTGAAGAATAGTGCACTTGTCTTTATGCATGGAGCCATTTCGACACATGGCTTCTCTTTGGACACTTGGCTTATCTGATTTAGTTGGTATCAGAGCCCGGTTTGGAGTCGTTCCAGATCATGACAGTGTTTAATAGAGCCTCACTGATCAGGCAGAGACGTCCGTACCTATCTACGAGAGGCTATGGTGGCATTTAGGCAGTTTCCTTTTTTTTTCCATCGTATGTGAGTCTTCTTTATCGCACTAAATGGTGAGAACGCGTGCGACTACTTAGCAAGAGGCAGAGGAGCCAGCGGCAGCCCCTATGCCTGCTGCTCCGCGAGGTGGAGGTGCTGGCCACGGTAGAGGTCATGGTAGAGATCGTGGTTGTCACGAAGGTAGAGTTTCTTGGGCCGCGAGGATTGTTGATCATACTGATCAAGTTGCAGAGGTTCTAAAGCGCCAGCTCCTTGTGTGTGGGAGGAGTAGGGTTTATTCATTCTCCAGGCACTTCATGATGCTTTTAGAGATTCTTGGCGACGCAGATGCCCCAGGTACCTCCCATGCCTTAGGTTGTGGTAGATGCTCCTATTCCTTAGGTATCTCCTTAGGCTGTAGTAGATATTGGTGCTCAGGCTTAGGGAGCCCCTATTCTCACTCCAGATGTAGCTCTAGGTGGCTATGTTTCACAGGTAGCGTGTGTTGAGCCTTCGGTGGTTCAGGTTGGTCAGCCAGCCCAACTAGCAAATCAGGCCGATGATCCGATGAGGTTTTCTGATTTTACCAAACTTAATCCTCCAAAGTTCTCTGATCATGTATCAGATAAGACCCGTGAGTTCCTAGATCGATGCCAGCGTATTCTAAAGTCCCTTGGTTATCTTGCAGTACGGAGTTGAGTATACTGCCTTTCAGTTTGAGGGTCCAGCTTTAGCTTGGTGGACCGCACTTCGATCAACTAAACAGGGCTTGCCTATGCTAACGTGGATTAAGTTCTCCTACCGATTCATGGAGAAGTTTCTTCTTCACAATCAGAGGGATGAGAAAAGGAGGCAGTTTGAGAGGACTGGATAGGGTAACCTGTTAGTCTTGGAGTATGAGCTTTTGTTCTCTGATATGTCTGCATATGCTCCATATCTTCTGCAGGAGCCCTCTGAGAGGGTCAGACGTTTTATTGATGGGCTTTCTCCTTATTTGCGGTCCTAGATGGCTCGTGAGAATGAGGCCATGTCTCCATTTAATGTTGCTGTTTATATTGTTCGAAGGTATGAGACATATCATAAATTGGAGCAGGAAGAGTTAGAGCGAGATATTAAGAGATCTCTTGGTCCTGGGCATCCTAATACCTCGTCTGGATGTAAGAGTTATCAGCAGCAGGGTAGGGCACCTGTTTGGCCAGCTCAGTCTATGGCACGTGGTTCTCAGAGTGTGTCATGGCCTCGGCACGGTAAGCCCCAGATTCCTTCTAGTAGCCACCAGCAGTTTTTTCAGCGCCAGTAGTGTTTAGGGTGTTTTAATTGTCGTGATCCAGGGCATCATAAGAAAGACCGCCCTTATCTTCAGCAGGGTGGTAGCCGTCCTTTCTGTCGCCCTCCGGCACTTACGTTGCCTTAGAGTGTTCCCTCAAGGGGTGGTTCTCAGAGTGGCGGCTCAGCTCAAACGCAGAGACAACTTTAAGCATTGCCAGCCAGGAAGGATGCCGAGGTATCTCCAGATGTTATTACATGCATTTTATCTATCTATGATCGAGATGCTTATTCTTTAGTGGATCAAGGATCTTTCTATTCCAATGTTTCTCCTTATTTTGCTAGGGGATTTCATGTTGATAATATGTGTCTCTGTGATCCATTTTGTGTTTCTACTCCTTTTAGAGACTCCATTATAGTAAATCGAGTTTATCCAGCTTGTATCGTATCATTTTTGGGTCATGAGACCCAAGTGGATATTCTGATCATGAAGATTGTTGATTTTGATGTTATCATTAGCATGGATTGGTTGATATGGTGTTATGCTACCTTGGACTATCATGCCAAGTCTATTCGATTGTCTCTTCCTAGTTTGGAGCCGGTAGTGTGGCAGGATTTTTAGTTACCACCTAAAGGGCGGATTATCTCATATATATGCAGGAGAGGCGGATGATAAATACAGGGTGTTTGGCATATCTAGCCATTGTTCGAGATACTTCTATGGAGATTCCGTCCCTTGAATTAGTCCCTATTGTGAGGGAGTTCCCTGATGTGTTTCCGGATGATCTTCCAAGACTTCCTCCAGATCGGAAGATCAAGTTTGGCATTTTTGTGGTGCCAGGGGCTAGCCTATTTCTATCACTCCCCTATTGCATGGCTCATCAGAGTTGAAGAAGTTGAAGGAGCAGTTGCAGGCTTTGCTTGATAAGGGATTTATTAGGCTGAGTGTTTCTCCATTGGAACTCCTATTCTGTTTGTGAAGAAAAAAGATGGGACCATGCAGATGTGTATTGATTATCGGCAGCTAAATAAGGTCACCATCAAGAACAATTATCCCTTGCCTTATATTAATGATTTATTTGATTAGTTGAAGGGTGTCTGATTCTTTTCTAACGTCAAATTGCGGTCTGGTTTTCATCAGTTGAAGATTTGAGAAGTAGATATTCCAAAGACTGTTTTTAGGACTCATTATGGCATTACGAGTTCCTAGTTATGTCTTTTGGACTGACTAATGTCTCTACAAATTTTATGGATCTGATGAACTGGGTCTTCAAGACGTTCCTTGATTCTTTTGTGATTGTCTTCATCGATGACATTCTCATATATTCTCGTAATCGTGAGGAACATGGTTATCATTTGATGGTGTATCTCCAGACCCTCCGCAGCCATGTTCTCAAAATGCGAGTTCTGGCTTGATTCTATGGCATTCTTGGGTTATGTGATATCCAGTGAGGGTATTAAAGTAGACCCGAAGAAATTGAGGCGATGCAGAATTGGCCTCGTCCTCCCACTCCGACAGAGATCTGTAGCTTCTTTGGATTGGCAGGTTATTATTGAAGATTCGTGGAGAAATTCTCCACTATTGCAGCTCCCCTGACTCACTTGACTCAGAAGGCGGTTCAGTTTTGATGGTCCAATGAGTGTGAGGCGAGCTTCTAGAAGCTCCATGCCTTATTGACTTCAACTCTAGTGCTATCTCTTCCTTCGGGCACATGTGGGTTTGTATTCTATTGTGATACGTCTCGTGTAGGTTTAGATGTGTTCTTATGCAGCAGGGGAAGGTGATTGCTTATGCTTCTAGGGAGCTGAAGCCAAATGATAAGAATTATCTAACTCATGATCTAGAGTTGGCAGTTGTGGTCTTCGCTATAAAGATTTGGAGGCATTATCTTTACGGCGAACCTTGTGAGGTGTATACTGATCTCAAGAGCTTGTAGTATCTCTTATCTCAAAAGGATCTTAATGGCCGGCGGTAGAGGTGGCTTGAATTGATTAAAGATTATGATCTCACAATTTACTATCATCCTAGGAAAGCGAATGTGGTAGCAGATGCTTTGAGCAGGAAGTCTATGGGTAGCTTGGCTTTTCTTTATGCTAACATGAGACCTTTGGCCTGAGATTTGCAGTCCCTTGGCGACTATGGCGTGACATTTCTTTGCCCAGACACCAGCAGAGTCTTGGAATGTATTGTGGCTGAGTCTTCCTTAGTTAGCTAGATTACAGGAAGACAGTTTGAGGATCCTAATTAGCAGGAGTTGCGTGCTCGTGTCCTATGTGGAGGAGTTCTCTCTTTCGAGCTTGATTCTGATGGTGTTATTCGGTTTAATGGCTGACTATGTGTCTCTGATGTGGGCGATCTGGGACAGTCTATGCTCCGTGAGGCTCATAGCTCACGTTATTCTTCATCCTAGCATTACTAAGATGTATTGGGACCTCTGAGAGCTATATTGGGTGAAATGGATGAAAAAAATGTGTTCGATTATTCCTTGAACTGTCAGTAGGTTAAGTACGAGCACCGGAGACTTGCTGGGTTAGCTCAGGCATTGCTCATTCCTGAGTGGGGAGTAACCAGTTATCTCGAGGGATAGATAAGCTGGTCATGGGAACATAAATAACAGCAACCAAACAGATAAGCCAAGCGCAAATAATCGATGTAACAATTTCATATAACCAGCAACGCACAAATAAGGACATGAAATCAATGAAGCATGATGCAATGGGGTCCCATGTGCCTGAACATTCATAAAGGCCAAAGGCCGTGAAAGAATGGATGAAACCACTTACCTCCGTCTGAGTGGTAGGACTAGGCCAATTCTGCACCACCTTAATTTTCTTCGAGTCCACTTTAATACCCTCACTGTATATCACATGACCCAAGAATGCCACAAAATCAAGCTAGAACTCGTATTTAAGAACTTGGCATACAACTTACGATCGCGAAGGGTCTGAATAACTACCTAAAGGATAATCGTATTCCTTGCAACTACGAGAATATATGAGAATGTCATCGATGAAGACAATCACAAAGGAATCAAGGAACGACTTAAATACCCGGTTCATGATATCCATAAAAACTGTAGGGGAATTAGTCAGACCAAAAGACATAACTAGGAACTCGTAATGGCCGTAGCGAGCCCTAAAAGCACTGTTTGGAATATCTGACTCTCGAATCTTCAACTGATGATAACCAGACTGCAAATCTATCTTAGAAAAGAATCGGGCTCCCTGAAACCGATCAAACAAATCATCAATATGAGGCAATGGGTACTTGTTCTTGATGCTGACCTTATTAAGCTGCCGATAAAATCAATACACATCAGCATGGTCCCATCCTTTTTCTTCACGAACAGAACAAGAGTGCCCACCTAGAAAAACTCAGCCTAATAAATCTGTTATCAAGCAAAGCCTGCAACTGCTCCTTTAGCTCCTTCAACTCTGATGAAGCCATGCGATGGAGGGATAGAAATAGGCTGAGTCCCTAGCACCACATCAATGCCAATCTCGATCTCCCAATCTGAAGGAAGTCCTGGAAGATCATTTGGAAACATATCAGGGAACTCCCTCACAACAAAGACTAATTTAAGGGATGGAATCTCTATAGAAGTATCTCAAACCATGGTTAGATACGCCAAACACCCTTTATTTATCATCCGCCTTGCCAGCATATATGAGATAATACTCCCTGTAGGTGGTAACTGAGAACCCTGCCACACTACCAGCTCCGAACCAGGAAGAGACAATTGAATAGACTTGGCATGACAGTTCAAGGTAACATAACACGATCCCAACCAATCCATACCGATGATAACATCAAAATTAACCATCTCTAGGATCAGAAGATCTACTAGGGTCTCACGACCCCCAAATGATATAATACAGGCTGGATAAACTCGATCTATTACAATGGAGTCTTTGATAGCAGTAGAAACACAAAATGGATCACTGAGACACATATAATCAACATGAAATCCCGCATCAAAATAAGGAGAAACATAGGAATAGGTAGATCCTGGATCCACCCAAGAATAAGCATCTCGACCACAGATAGATAGAATACCTGTAATAACAGCTGGAGATGTCTCGGTATCCTGCCTAGCTGGCAATGCATAAAGCTAACTATACGGATGAGCTGAGCTGCCACTCTGAGAACCACCCCTGGAGGGACCACAAGAACCACGCATGTGACCCCTGTCGGGCGGTGGTGCACCTCTAGCTGGTTGACTTGATGAGGGAACACTTTGAGGCGACGTAAGTGCCGGAGGGTGAGGGAAAGGATGGCTACCACCCTGATGAAGATAAGGGCAATCCTTCTTATGATGCACTGGATAACGACAATGAAAACACCCTGAACCATATTATTGTTGCACGAGCTGCTGGTGGCTACTAGAAGGAAAATGGGGTTGACCCTGATGAGGCCCTGATGCAAAGTGAGAACCACGCGCCATAGACTGAGCTGGCCTAACAGGTGTCCTACCCTTCTGCTAATAACTCTTACCTCAAGACAAGGTATTAGGATGCCCAGGACCACGGGATCTCTTACTATCTCTCTCTAACTCTTCTTGCTCCAATTTATGATATGTTTCATACCTCCGAGCAATATCAACAGCAACATCAAATGGAGTCCTAGCCTCAATCTCACGTGACATCTGGGATCGAAAATAAGGAGAAAGCGAATCGATAAAACATCTGACTCTCTCATAGACTAACATGTTACCCTGCCAATCCTCTCAAACTAAAGCTGCTAGAAGTGCGGTCCACCAAGCTAAAGCTGCACCCTCAAACTGGAAGGGAGTATACTCAACTTCGTACTGCTCAAGATAACCAAGGGCCTCTAGAATACGCTGGAATTCATCAAGGAACTCACAGGGCTTAAGCTTATCTGATATATGACGAGAGAATTTTGGAGGATCAATTTGGATAAATTATACAACCTCACCGGATCATCGGCCTAATCTGCTACCTGAGCTGGCTGACCAACCTAAACAACTGGAGGCACAACACGTGCTGCCTGAGGAAAATAACAACCTGTAGCTATATCTGGAGTGGGAATAGGGGCTCCCTAAGCTTGAGCACCTACACCAATATATACAGCCTGAGAAGCTGCCTGAAGAATAGAAGCATCTACTGCAGCCTGAGGCATGGGAGGTCCCTGGGGCATCTACGTCGCAAAGAATCTCATAAAAGCATCATGAAGTGTCGGGGGAATAAACAAGCCCTGCCCCCTGCAACTGGATCAGCATGATCCACCATCCTTGTGGCCCGGGCAGCTCTATCTCTACGTTGATCACGACCTCTACCACGGCCTCTACCGCGGCCAATACCTCCACCTCGTGGAGCAGCAGAAATAGGGAATTTCGTTGGCTGCTCAGCCTCTCGGTGAGCAGTTAAATGCGTTCTCACCATTTACCGTGGAAAAATTAACAAAGATATTTAACTTCAGATAAGAATACTCACACACAATTGGGAAAGAAATAAACAAAACTGCCTAAATACAACCATAGCCTCTCGTAGATAGGTATGGACATCTCCGCCCGATCAGAGAGACTCTATTTGACACTGTCATAATCTTGAACGACTCTACACCAGGCACCTAGGAGGCCTTAGTGCACTTCCTTTGGATCTCAATCAGCTTGATTCGCACCACCATTCGGCAGAGGTTGTGAGCGTGGTGGTAAGAATTCTTCCGGAGGTGATTATCGGGGTAATGGCCTAGCTCAACCATAGGGGCAGTTGTATGCACTGCCAGTCTGGTAGGATATTGAGACATCTGATGTGGTAGACCCTGGTAATTTTTTTTTCCTTTATTCCTATATATGATCTTTTCTTCAATTGACCTGGGATTCATCTATCTTAATATATGTCCATTGTTCTTCTAGGATATCATTCATATTAAGGATCTAGTCAAGATAGAGGGGTAGATTTTGATCTTGTTATATTTGTTGAGGACCATGAGACCCTAATTACCCCTCAATCAGGAAGGAAGAATTTAAGAATAGGTGCAAATTTATCGAGCTAGCATTATAGTAATCCACCCTAGACTGTGGTGCCAAGTCGGTTTGTCTTTCTTTCTCGTTCGGTATCGTGAGTATGGTAAGTTTTTTCATTTGCCGCATGTGGAGCATATTATTTTCTTTATAAGTGAAAAGCAGTCAATAAGTAAAAATCTGATCTGTGTATCTTGCCTTGGTTCAAGATACTTGTATGACCACTTCATCTTGTGATCAAGATTTGACTCTTTCGGTCGATCTAGAATTCATCTATTTGATTATGTTCCAATGGTTTCCTAGGATGTCGTTTCTGGTATTATTCTATTGTGGTAGAAGGGTAAATTTCTTGTATGTTTCATTTCTGAGGGTTGTGAAACCCCAGTTGTTAATTTGGGTAAAATGTGAGGGATTTAGAAGCAATATTGGTGGTATATGCTTGGCATCTGGTAGCGCCACCTTTTGTTATATCAAATTTGTTTATCTCTCTCATTAGATTCAGCGTTAGTAGAATGATGCGAATTCTATTCGCCACCATTAGAGTGTGTCATTGTTTCATTAGGTGTAAGGCGATTGGTAAGTAAAGATTGATCTATGTGTCTCGCCTTGGCGTGTGACACTAGTAATAATATCTTATGCTATGAGCTTATCTCTATTGTAGATCGCATTTTCCAGTGTGTCCTTTGGCGACTGATTGAGGCTTCCTTCTGATTAGAAGTTTGGGATTGGCATGAATGTTGTGCCATAATGCCACTCAATGACTACTTCCTCTATTGTGGTTTCCTGGCTAGCTTGACTCAGAAGTGGTCTAGCTCCGGCAGCCAAACAAATGAAAAGTGAGCTTCCAAGAGCTCTAGTTATTGTAACCCTTAGTCTAGTGCTATCTCTTCCTTCAGGCACAGGTCGATTTGTAGTCTATTATAAATGTATCCCGTGTGGGTCTTGGATGTGTTCTTATGCAGCACGGGAAGGTGATTGCTTATGCTTCCAGGCAGCTGAAGCAAAATGAGAAGAATTATCTAACTCATGTTATAGAGTTGGCAGTTGTGGTCTTCGCTATGAAGATTTGGAGGCCACTGGATGATCATTTAGCCTTAGCGGACTTTTCTTATAATAATAGCTATCAGTCTTCCATCTAGATGGCTCCATTTGAGGCCTTATACGGGCGTCGATGTCGTTCTCCGATTGGTTGGTTTGAGTCTTTGGATGTACAGGTGATGAGTTCAGAGATGAGTTCTCGACACGGCTCATATATTCAGGATCGTCTTCGGACCGCTCAGAGCAGGCAAATATCATACTCGAACTAGAAGAGCCGGGAGTTAGAATTCAAGGTCGGCAACATGGTATTTCTGAAAGAGTCGCTGATGCGGGGTGTAAAGAGATTTGGGAAGAGAAAGAAGCTTAGTCCCAGATTCATTAGCCCTTATCGTATCGAGAAACACATTGTTAAAGTTGCTTATCAGCTTGATTTGCCAGCATCTATGCCAGTTCATCCAGTCTTTCATGTGTTAATGCTTCGAAAGTGCATCCGAGATCCTTCCGAGGTAATCAAGATAGAACCTGCTCAGCTAGATGTGAATCTCACTTATAAGGAGTCTCCAGCTGCCATAGTTGGTACAGACATCTAAAAGCTGCATTCTAAAGAAATTCTGATGGTAAAGGTGAATCTCACGAGGAGGATACTTGGGAGTTCGAGTCGAGCATGCGGAATAGATATCCCCACTAGTTTGAGATCAGGTATACAAATTTTAAAGTCCTTGCATTTAAATTTCATATGATAATTGTGACTTACCTTGTCGGAATGTATGTGATTCGTTAAAGTGGTTTGTCTCTTTGACGAAGTATGTTTGATTCGTTACCTCCTTGTCAGAGTAATAGTGATTATCTAAAGCTATGTTTGGGGCCTATGTATGGCTTGTTATGTGGTTAGTGGTTGTTGATATTTGAGACAAGAATTTTCTTTTTGGATAGTCCGATTTTCAAAGGAAACTCTGGCGAAATTTTTGAAATTTTGAGAGTGAGTTAAATTTTGAGCTTCTATCAAGTTTGATTGTGAGTGGTAAACGGTTTGATGTTGGATGCTTGTGTATAAATCGATTTTTGGTATTGGGTGGAACAAGTTCGAGGACGATTTTATATTTAGGTGGGGGAGAATGTTACAACCTCCTCTCAGACTATTCAACTATCTTGCATGAAGATCTTCGAGCCTTCCATTAGATCATCAACATAGTCTTTCTTGGGGTTGATTCAAGGGTGGGTACTTTGTTTCGTGGTAAGTTTTCTTTAAATTCCCATTTTTATACTCTACAGCCTTGGTATTTTTTGCATAACTTTTTATTCAAAAAGGCGATTTAGATGGTTTAAAGTTCTGTAAAAAAAAACTAATTTATAGACCTATAACTTTTTTGTTTATAGTAAACCCTGATTCTACCATTTACTATGTCGAAAGTGAGCTTCAAAACACTGCATGTTTAGTTCCATTTGCATAGGTACAACCATTGCAATTTTGAACATAACTTTTGATAGAAAACTCTGATTTTTGTAATCTAATATTCCTTGTAAAGATAACTTGTAGATATAAAATATTTATATTTATTGGAAGGTCTGATTCTACTTTTTACTATGATAAAAATGAGGTCCAATGTAGTGCATATTTTTAGTCCCATTTTTACACTATACAACCTTGGGAATTTTGTACGTAACGTTTGATTGAAACTCCGATTTATGTGATTCAAGATTTAATGGGAAGAAAACTTGTGGATCTAAATTATTCCTTTCTTGAAAAATCTGATTATGCTGTCTACTTTACCAAAAATGAGGTGTAAAATAGGGTATGGTGCTGCCCAAATTTTCTGTTTTGAAATTTTGGATGATTTTAACAAATTGTGTTCACTTTTGATATTTCCCATAGTTTCCTTCCATTTTATTAAGATTGGAGAGCTTAAATAGATACTTGATGATATATTTAGACTTGTGTGTCATTGGATAACATGATTGTGAGTTTGATTTTAGGTTTGACCCGTAGTCCCGGGGTTAATTTTTAAGTTGACTTTTTAACCGTTTTAGCTTAAGGTTTGGAATGCTTAACTGATAGCTTTGGTATTGATTATATTCTGTTCCTTTACTAGAGCGAGAACGTTTGGAGGAGATTCGACGGAGAAAAGTGGTTGTTGAGTAGTGTCTTTCTTCTTCAGACGGAGGTAAGTTCGTTCATCCTTTCTTTCACGGCCTTTGGCCTTTATGGATATTCTACGCACGTACTTTTCACGTGCGTAGCTGCCGAAGAGGCGTACTTATTACGCCGATGCTTCGTGTCTGGTTGTTTATTATGTTGTTAGGTGTTATTAATTGCTTACTGTGTAATGGAGTATTATACTCTAGCTGTGAGCGTGACATGTTCTATTTGCCTGGTATATGTATTGAAATGTACAGTATTTATTGTTCAGTTGAGGATAAGTAAGTTATGTTAGCTATGAGTGCTAATTAGGGGAGCTATAATCCTAAGATTATGGGATTGGACTATGGATATTGAATGAATGAATGCGGGTTTATTGTTTTGTGATATGCAGCCTTATGATAGGTGCATCATATTGGACTTGGTATTGCGCCAATAATAGAAATATCTCGTAGAAATATAAACTGAAACTGTTAGGCCTCGCCGCTCGAATGTTATATTGAGGATACAAGCTCCATTATAGTTTTGAATACCTATTGTTGAACTGTTAGCCTAATTGTTGAATTGAGAAGGGAAGTTTGGGTATGATTGTGAAATTAAATTATAGGGTAAATGTATCTTGCTAGGTTAGAAATCCTTATAGGGTCGCAAGGCTTACTTATTGTATGATAGCTCAAACTGTGTGGCATTTCATGTTACATCTTCATGGCTGAGCATTGACCATAGGAGTTTTGTACTCCTGTTATGGGTTGGATATATACTTCTCGGCAATTGATGAGAGTCCAACACCGGTGAAGGATTATTATTGTGTATACTTCCTGGTAGTCGATAAGAGTCCCACACCGATGAAGGGTGATTATTCCATATACTTCCCGGTAGACAAAGAGTGTCCCGCGCCGCTGAAGGATTATTATTGCATATATGTCCTGGTAGACAATGAGAGTCCCGCACTGGGGAAAGATATCAGGCACATGTGACTTTATTGCATCATACCGCATTCATCTCATTCCATTGTACTGGATGCTGACTATTATGATGTGCTTTGTGTATGCGATATGTATATCTGGTTATGGACATGTTTCAGGTTGCCTATATGTTTCTGGCTATCTTGTTCCCTAATTGTTTATATGCTTAAGTTGTATGCATTTTTGATCTGTATATGCATAGCTCTTCTCCCTGACTAGCTATCCTATGCTTTGAGGTGACTAGTCTCCCCCCACTTTCTGAGTCCTTTTGACTCAACCTTGTTCATTGCTTGCTGTATTTATTCGTTTCGGCAGGTTCTACTCCAGGATCGAGTTCGTCATTCAACTGCAGAGCGGAAGCAATTTCAGCTGTCAGGGTGAGCCAACTCTTGTTCAGAACGACCAAAAGTGTTAGTTTTGTTTTAATTCCTATTTTGTGCTCCCTTCAGGAGGTGTATGTATTCTTTTGTACTCTTAGATGTCTAGTCTAGATAGCCCTAAACCTAGTATGTTGGGTAGTCAGTTGTAATTTTTTTGGTACAACTCAGATGCATCAGTATGTTATTGATTTTTCTAAGTCTTGTTCTTATTTATGAGTTGGATTTATATTTATTTTCCTAATTCAGTTGGTTAGGACCACCCGAACAGGTCTAAGGGAGGATGTCGGGTGCCCGCACAGCCTACGTAGAAATTCGGGTCAAGTTAGTTGGTTAAGAAGTCAACTTAAAAGTTAACGCCGGGCTCAAGGGGTCAAACCTCAAAATCAAACTCGCAATCGTGTTTCGTTTGAGTGTCAAAGCATAGGATAGCTAGTCAGGGAGAAGAGCTAAGCAGATACAAATCAGAAACGCATACAACTATAGCTCAAATTGTGTGGCATTGCATATTACATCTTCATGACTAAGCATTGAGCATAGTGTCACACCCATTTTTTTCGAAATTATGAAAAACGAGTGGCTGAGTCAAAAGGTTTTCGAAAGATTTTTTGGAGTCGCCACCAAACACAAAAAGTGAAGAAATATATGTCGACTAAGCATGCTGGGTCACCTAATCAACTTTTCCTAAAAAATTTTATAATTTTTTAATTTGTTGAAGCAAAACCTCTTTTAAAATTAATGACATCTGGTTAACTGGTTGCGAAAACAGAGTTTGGGTACGGAGGTTCTATTGATTAGGGAGAAGGTGTTAGGTACTCTCCGATCCTATGCTATGCATAGCTGCTCATTTGATCTTTGTCAGCTTTTGAAGAATGTTTGATTGAAACACACAGACACACAAGCATACGCAGATAACGTTTATGAATAGTCTGTTACGGTCCCAAATTAAAAAGTTAAGAAAATAAAATAATAACAAAAAAATAATATTATGCTAGCCTAAATGCAAATCCCGACATCCCGGGTCTTCTCACGAACGCCGCCGAGTATAATTTTAAATTAATCGAAACATCCCACCTGGATGAATAAGTACATAATAATTGACCTAACCACACAAGCAAGCAATCCAAATAAAAGCAAAATAATTTATTTGGCCAAACTAATTTTGTTTAGTTATCAAATGATTCCATGACCGGTTAGTTGTTTAAATCAGCTTAGTAAAATACTTTCAAAGTCCACCGAGAAAAACCAGTTAATTAACCATCATGTGCATTAACTTTAGCCCAAGATATATTAACATGAAGCAAATGAAGCAAGGTTAAGTAGAGACACCAATCATTCAATAATCACAACAAGGCATAGCAATATTTTAACAGCGGAGTGATAGATGAAATAAACCTCAAGAGATTTTTCCTTTAATTTGACCAAGAAGTACAGCAACCAAATAAAACAAAAGCGTGAACCGGGATTTGGATGATGAACCAGCAACCGGAAAAAATGAATCTCAAACGGAATTGTAAAAACACGAGACTTTACTCTTTAACTTGAAATTCAAAAGTTTAGTTTCATTATCTATGCGACACCAATTTGTGTTCAATTTTCTGCTTGAAAAAAAAACTAATATCTAAAATAGAACGCTAAAATATTTTTTTTGTTTTCTTTTCTGGAAAAAAAAAGATTGTAAATTTAATGAGAATAAAATAGAATAAAGTAAAATAAACCGAAGTAAAAAGAAAATAATAGTATTTTTAAAATTTTTAGGCTCAGATTAGCAGCGGATTGGGTAGGGGTTAAGGATACCATCATGGGTACAAACACTCCAGCCGATTGTCTTGCCATGCCACGTGTGGATCCCGTTGCCTATCCCGCTTGTTTTGCAACAAATTTTATATTTGTATCGTCATCGCCTATTTTTTTTTCGGAGGGGCAAATATCATAAGGGTCTATGTTGTTGCAATCAAGACGGGACCATATTGACCTCCAAATTTTCATTGGCCTATGTGTAGTATATGTTAAAAAACAGTCTGTAGCCTCAAAATTAATATTTTCATAGGCATAATCCGATAAATGTTGAAACTATATGGATCAAGCTGCATAATAAGGTAAACGGGTCAACTGCATAATCAAATAATCCAACAAAGTAATGGGTCAACTACTGCAATTACACCAAGAACGTGAACTCATTAGTCAATAAATTCCTTTGTTAATCAACAGTAAGGACAACAAGCAACCAGAACTACAGAACATAAACCCCAACAAAAGACCAGTTAAGACAAGGGAAAAGAAGAAATATATGGGCATAAGCTCTCAAACTAGACCATAGCAGCAGCAAACAAAACCACAGCGGCAGAGACAACGAAACACCGGAGAAAACAAACAATTTGCCGACAAGAACACCAGTGAAAACAGACTGACAAAGCCACAGTCAAACGGGAAGGAGGAACAACTGCCTGCGAGCAGCAGTGTCGCTGCTACTCCTCTCCCTTCCCTTTACTTTCAGTATTTCAGTATCAAGCATCGAGGACAAACGGGAGAAATAGAGGGATGATCGGCGGTGGTGGATTTCTTGCTAAACATCACCATCCACCATGGTGGCTCGTCTCTCAACTGATGATGTGTCTTTTTTGGTCTGTATCGAAGAGAATCCGATCCAGAACCCCTTCCCGATCTCCCTTTTCACTTTTCTGATCTCAAAGTGATTGTCTGTCCCGTGATCTATTCATGGTGTAAATGTGTAGATGTATCTGCTCTTTTTTGTGTGTGTTTAATGGTGTCTTTTGGATCTATATTTGTGCATGATGTGAGCAAGACTGACCAAGTCACCTCCAATGATCTACAAGTACCAAGTGATCCAATAAATTGAGCTCATCCAAGGAGGATTTAAGAGGAAATACAAAGCTTCACCAATAAGCTCGTGGGACAAGGAATAGAAGAAGCACACAAATCAGATTCGGGAGAAGAATTAAAGATGATCAAGATGACACAAATACTCCCAAGTGAAGACCAAGATGGATAGGGCTATTTTGGGCCTTGGAACGTGATAAAGGAGAAAGATACACCACATTTTGGTCCTTCGGTCGTGCAAAAAGAGAAGGGAAATTTATCTACCTTTACTTAGTTTAATTTGTGCTTATTTAGCTAATGGGCCAAGGCCATCTGAATTTAGTTATTTCCCTAGCTATAAATTGTTTATTTTTTCATTGGAAACCCTAGTTTATCATCATTTTTGAAGACTCTTTGTGAGAGCTTTTGGGGCAGATCCCTATGTTCTTTGTTGAACAACTCTTGATTGTTGCAAGGTGACTTTCCATTGTAGTAATCAAATCTATCCTTCTTGATAGCTTGTCTTCTTGCAAGGTGGTCTTGGTTTGGTATGGTCTTGGTTTGGTATAGCCTTGGTTGCTAGTTGGTTCTAAGTCTTTGGTGTAAGCTACTACTTCATCTTTTAATTTGATCTTGTTCCCTTATTTTTCCTTGTGTTACATCAGCCTATCTATTGCTACTGTTTTTTTCATTTATCATCTAAAATCTGATCTTGGGGTTCAGAGTATTCATGTATTGGTTTCCACATCATTTGGTATCAGAACATTGGTTGGGTTGTAAGAACTTCATCTTCTTTTGTTGAAAAAAATCTGCTCAATGAATAGTGAGGTGAACAGTAAATTTTCACTTGTTCTTGATATGTTTTGGCTTGAACTCTTGATCTTGTGAACTCAATATTTGAGCAATATGATCTATTTGTGTTTGTTGAAATCCATTGGGATCTTAAAAGTTGCATTCATGAATTGTTCATCAAGAATACCAACAGCTTCATTAATGATCCAACATAAAAGGTCAAACAAAGTGTGATGAACATTTATTGAGTCTTGAAATTCTAAAGGAGTGTTCACACTAGTTCTCGAGTCTTGCTAGGGAAGCAAAATATATTCATCCTTATTTTAATTTCCTAATATTTACCAATCATATTTCCCGTCACCTTAGTCTCTCATATTCTTGTTGTTTCCATCTTTTCCAAATTACTACAAAGGAAAGCTCAGTCTTGTGGTGATTGGAGGTTGTTGATTGAAGAACTATAAAGGAGAATCCCATGAGTGAAAAAAGGCAAGAGTGGTGAATTAATAGAGGGAGAAAAAGCCAATTTGGAGTGATAAACACGAGAGTTGAGTTACATATATTGAGTGTAAACACGTGAGGGAGTGAGTGAGGACTTTTTTACTTCTAACTTTCTCTTTTGTTGAGATGTCAAATTCAGGTAATAGTGGGAATTCAAGTGGTGAAGGTCACCAACAAGCTAGGGATGCTCTCACCCTCCAAGCTATGCAACAAGAATTTGCACGGATGTTAAGAAGTTTTGAGACATGATAGAATGGATGGACGGAAAAGATGCAAGAATAGAAGCCATGGATGGACATCAACAAGCCCCGCCACCACCCCACAATGCTCCACAACTTGGGGTAAGAAGAGGGAGGCAGCAGGTTGCACCACCATTGGAAGAAGAAAGCCCAGTTGTTGATCTTGAGGAGGAAGATGATGATGATTTCATTGAATATGGACAGCAAGGCAACCGAGGAGCATTTAGAGGTAGAAGACAAATAGTGGAAATCGGGCAGCGAGGCAATTCAATAATGATGTTGATCGTAACATTAATAGCATTAAGATGAAGATGCCGTCATTTCAAGGAAAGAATGATCATGATTTGTATCTTGAATGGGAGAAGAAGGTAGACCTCATATTTAATTGCCATAACTACTCCGAGGAGAAGAAGATAAAACTTGATGTGGTTAAATTTTCAGATTATGCTCTAGTTTGGTGGGATAGATTTAAAGTGGATAGAAGGATGAATGGAGAACCACCTGTTGAAACTTGGGATGAAATGAAAAGAATCATGAGGAAAAGATTCATTCCAAATCATTACCATAGAGGCTTGCAACATAGATTACTAACTTTGAAGCAAGGTTCTATTAGTGTTGAGGACTACCATAAGGCCATGGAGGTGGCCATGATCTATTCCAATTGTAATGAAGATAGAGAAGCTACCATGTCAAAATTTCTCAATGGGCTGAACAAGGAGATTGCAAATATTGTAGAGTTGTAGCCCTACATTGAAATGGATGAATTGGTGCATCTAGCAATGAAGGTAGAAAGGCAACGAAAAGGTAAGTCCAGGCAGCAACCAAGTACTTCATGGGGTAAGTACAAAGATACAAATCAGTCCACTTCCAAGAACACTTAGCCAAGGCAACAAGAAACCAAATTTCCATCTAGAGTTCAAAATGACAAAGGCAAAGGCAAATTTGAGAACAAAGAGGGAGGTAAAATGGCTAACTCTAATGTTCCTAAAACTTCAAGTTCCATTGAATGCTTTAGGTGCCATGGCAGGGGTCACACGATGCATGAGTGTCCTAATAGAAGGGTCATTCTCTTGAAAGATAATGTGATATGGGTAAAAATAAAAGACAAGAAAATGATAGGAGCGAGACTCATCTCGGACTCCCTACAAGGTATCCACGGAGAACTTGTTTCGTAAAACCCTTGTATCGTGCCAAGATTTACCTACGCTAAGCAACTACCCTCGAGTCACACGAGGAACTCGCAAGTAGAATGATCGGGGGTTTGGGAATCAACTAGCTCATCTAGAAGACTCAAACCAACAAAGGGTTTTTTCATTCATTTAAAGAGATTCTACTCTTGAAAGTTTGTTCATCATTCATCAAAGGCTAACTAATGGAAATGGAAGACTAATGAAGTATTTATAGGCTTCATCTAGATATAATGAAAGCCCTAAAGTACCCCCAAAGTGGGTTTAAAGGTCATAGGCCACGCAGAGCTATATTAGGAATTACATAGCACTTAAATGAGAATTCCCGTCAAACCAAAGGGGAACTAGGCGCCCCGCCTGAATAGCAGGCGCCCCGCCTAGTTTGCTTCCACTGGAGACTAGGCGCTGTTGAACCCCCAAAAATATAATCCCGAGAGGTTAAATTCAGGAATATCAACTGAATGGACTAACTCTTTTGGAGTTTTTGGAGTCGCCATTCAATTTAAGGAAAATAGGGAACCAAATAAGCAAATGCGTGCAAAAACTCCGTTTTTAGAAAAAGACAGTCTTTTCAGAGATTCTAAGTAAGGGGTTTTCCTAATTTCGAAAGAAGGTTTTTAAGGCACTTTCGAAATTTCGTAAATTCCGGTTAATCCTGCAGGTTTCCAAATATTTACAAGTGCGCTTTTCTTGCGAAAGAATTATTTTAAAATAGTAATAATAATAATAATAATAATAATCAATTAAATAAAAGCTTATTTGCAAAAAATATTTTTTTTACTTGCACGCATTTGCTAAAATGGCCCCAATTTGCAATAAATTAAATAACGACTTCAAAATAAAAGGTAATGAACATAAAGTAAAGCAATATACAAATAATCAAATATTATTGATAAATATATATTTTACACATTTATTTACATAAATATCCCTAAGGAAAAGAAGGCAAAGTTAAAGATAGAACCCGGGAAATTGATCAACTCGCGGGAGCCTTGAATTTTCTAAAATTTCTAAAGTCTTATCTCTTGACTCATTGAGCTCGGATTCAATCTCAAATGACTCCAATGCAATGGACTATCCCCATTTGTAAGTTAGCCAAACTCGTCCCCAAATTGTTCGTGTCAAAATGTACCTTGCAAAAATTATGAAACTGAGTTAGTACGATAAATAAAATAAACTAAATAGTAATAATAATAACAATAATAGTAAATAATGATAAAGTAATAATAAAGATAAAATATATAATATTAATAATAAAAATAATAATAATAAAGTAATGGGGTTTTATTTTTGTAAAATTTAGGCTCAGGTTTGTATGGCGTGTCGAGTAGAGGCTCGGGATACAGCTGCAAACACGAAGCCCGGGCCGGTTGCCACACCAAGTACCAAACCCATCACTCTATTCACGACTTGCTTTGCATTAAATTCATACATTCATCATTGCCTATTTTATATTCGTAAGGGACATGTAAGGGACGTTTTATACGTAATGGGACGTATTAGCCTCCAAACGTCATTGGCCAAACGGTGTAGTATCTATTCAATATCAGTGAAAATAAGCCTCAAATAAGTGTGTATTTTTATAGGCTTAGAGGTGCAATATCATGCTCAAGATCAGTCGAAAACCCGCAGATAAGTACAACACTGTCCAAGATTGTCATAATCATCCGGCAACAATTTGACAAACGAGTCAATAACAGCTAGAAGACCAGCATCCATTCCAACTACTGCAGCAATTACCTACAAACAATCCGAAGGATTTCTACAATTTAAGCAAGAGGACCAACGAGTCAATAACAGCTAGAAGACCAACACTGTCCAAGATTGTCATAATCATCCGGCAACAATTTGACAAACGAGTCAATAACAGCTAGAACACCAGCATCCATTCCAACTACTGCAGCAATTACCCACAAACAATCCGAAGGATTTCTACAATTTAAGCAAGAGGACCAACATTGCTAAACAAACGGTGTTGTACCGTCAATCATAGCAGGAGCCAGTGCTAACAACGAAACTCAATACCAACAATAACAGGGATGGAATTGACTCAACAATCAAGATTCATGATCCCAGTTCAAATATAAGGGACAACCAAGACATAGGTTCAGTCGAGATTCCAGTGGGACAAACAAATAGAGCAGCAGTTAAAGGGGAACGAGGAGCGACCGCCGGCGAGGTTTTCCGGTGAGTCTCGCGGCGTCGCTGCGACTCGCCTCTGTCTCTGCCTTGCCTTGGTTCTATTTTTCTCAATAACCAATCGATGGGCCAGTTGAGAGCACGAGAAAAATTAGTGTCACCGGCATTAGTGGTTTTTCCGGTCAAACTACGGGTGTTAATGATGTTAAACCACTTCGCGTTTCTGCCTCGTCTCGTGGGTTTCCCCGATCTTTTTTCCACCGGTGTTAATGGTGGTTTCCCCTACTCTGTTTCAGATCTGAGTATGGTGGTGGTGCGATGATTTTTGTATTGTGGGTATTGTGTGCTGCGATGGTCGGTGTTATGGGTGTATTATTGATAATTTTCACTGGTATCGTGGTGTGTGTATTTTTCTGTTTTGACAATGGTGTATGTGGGTAATTGAAGAAGATGAGAGGGGTGGGGGTATTAGTGTGTGTATGTGAAATGGTGTGTTGTGTATATGTGTTGAGAGAAGAGAGGGAAATTGTGAGGAAGATGATGATGATCCATTGTAAGAGGCTAGGGTTTTAGGTTTTATAGGGGTGAGGATGAGGTTTTTTAGAGTTGGGCTAGGAAAAATAGAAAACGCGTATTGCGTAAATAGGCCAGGACTTAAAATGAAGAACAATTATAGCCCTTTTTATGTTAAAATTATGAACTTAATTTATCCTAAAAATTAACCTTATTTTAAAAATAATTAGACATTAATTGAAGATTCCGGGACAAAATTGGGTGGCAACAGGCGCTCCGCCTCTGCACAGGGGCAGACCGCCCATAAAAGTTCAGAGAATTGAGGGGGCGGTCCGCCTAGTAAGTGGGCGGTCCGCCTCCTTCCTTGGCTTCTTGAAATGCCCCGAAATGTGCCTCGGATGCCCCTCCTTCCTTGGCGTTCCAATGCATGATCTTGAAATGCTCGTCCTTAGCTTTGGATGGTGCTTTTGGATTGTTGCTCCATTTGCCCCCTATCATTCTCCCCTTCTTGAGAAGATTTCGTCCTCGAAATCAAGGCGTGATCTCTCATGGCATCATCAACTTCTCAGAGTGGCCAAGACTTTCCTTCTTTGTCCTTCTTGAACGTCACTTTGTCATAGGCTTCTTCCAAGATCTCCCTTGCCTTAGCATGGAGCTTAGGACCTACAAGCAACGACAAGTAAACACAAGCAATCTTCCTACTTTGAAAGTAGGTTAGTGCAAGAAGTGTGGAAACAACACTCTTGTGGTATAACCAAGCATCAATAATAAGCACAAAAATCAAGTCTCCAAAGAGAACGATAAGTACATGGTTCAATACAAAGATGCACTCAACACAAGAATGAGCAAATAGGTCATGGGGACATGGGAAATGCAAGATTAAGCATACAAGTAGCATCAAGTACTCAAGGTGTGATCAACATGTGGAGTGGAGTGAATCAAATAACCCAACCTACAAGTAGCATCAAGTACTCTACTCCCCTTCTTTAGAGCATACTTACTCACACCAAGGGATTCCTCTTCCCCTCCAAGTTCATCACCTAAGCAACCCTTCTCAAAAGACAAGCTCTCAAGGAAGGTATTGATGATGGATTCTTCTTCCTCATAACCCCCAATAGTAGGATCACTCAAAGAATCATCTACCTCACCCAAGTTCTCATACAATGGGTTGCCTAAAGAATCAAACCCTTCACACCATGGAGGTTCCCTTTTACTACTCACCCTAGTCCGATATAAGTCATTACCACTAATGAGGATGCTTTCAAACAAAGGATTAGTAAAAATATGCATCTCAATTTCATGATTAAGCATAGGCAAGATATCAAGACTAGATTCATTTCTCTCTCTTGAGGAGTCATCATAGACAACCTTGTCCAATTCATGCAATTTGGACTCCTCAAGGTCACTTTCACCTTTACCACAACACATTGGTCCACCAAATGGAAGCATATCAATAAGGGTATGATCTACTATCTCATCTTTTCCTTTGTCAAAGATTGGTGGTGTGTCATAGCAAAGGTCACGATCAAAGTCAACTTTTACATCTATACTATAGAGAGATTCACAAAACAATGAGCTCACATCATGATGTAGCTTAGCATTTCTCTCAACTAGTGATACACAAGCACACTCAAGTTGACTACTAGACTCTTCACTAGTGGCATATTCACTAGATGCATCACAAGCACCAACTAGTATGGAGTCATCACAAGACAAATAGCTAGTAGGCTCATGAATAGATGAAGCAACACTTACATTTGAAGTACTTCCTTGTTCACTCACAAGGCTTGAAGTGTCATATGCAACTCCTCCTTCATGAAGCTTACATTGAGAATTTTCCTCCTCTTGTCTTTCCTTCCAAGCACATGGTTGAGGTTCCCATGGCTTGTCTTCAAACGTACCTACACAAGAACTATCACAAGAAAAAGTAGAAGATGAAGAATAGTTAGAACAATGGGTGCTCTCACTCTCAATTTTTCTTTCATCACCTCTCTTCTCTCTCAATTTTCCCTCAAGGTCAAGTGTAGTTTGTGGTGACAATCCACTCACATCACTCCGCAAATCCTCTCCTTTTTCCTCTCTAGGATTTTTACCGGTTACTCCCTCACTTCTCTCTTTCTTTTGTCTCTCATTTTCAAGTACATGAGACTCAAGATTGTCATCATTTGGAGAAGAGTGACTCTCACTTTCTTCATGCAATGGCAAGACAATAAGATTGTTTGCTTCGGGCTCATGTACAATAGGTGACTTTGCTTTGGCCGCCTCCCTCAACTCCTTCATACGCTTGTAGTCTTCCCTTACTTGCCTTGGAGTCAAAGGTTTAAGCACATACTTTCTCCCATCGTGCTTGACCGTATAGGAGTTGGTCCGAACATCATGTAATACATACCTATCATATTTTCATGGTCTCCCAAATAAAAGATGGCAAGCTTGCATTGTGACCACATCAAACCTGATCTTATCTTTATAGTTCCCAATGCTAAACTCTATTAACACTTGTTTCACCACCTTTAGTTCACCACACTCTCTAAGCCATTGTAAACGATATGGTTTTGGATGCTTTAGAGTGGGTAATTTCAATTGGGAAATCAAAGTTTGGCTCACTATATTAGCACAACTCCCCGAATCAACAACCATTGAGCAGACTTGCCCCATCACACGACATCTAGCATGAAAGAGGTTTTTTCTTTGATCATTTTCCACCTCCTCTTCTATGAATATGGTACTCAAGCTCCTCCTAACCACCAAGAACAATTGAGGATCTTCCCTTCTTCTATAGCCTCTTCACAAGCAACTTCCTCATTTCCCTCTAATCCCTCACCCTCGGGTTCAATATCTTGCTCATACACCAAATACCTACCACGACCATGGTCCTTTTTGTAGGAGAATCCCTAGCGAAATGTCCATAGCCCTTGCAATTATAGCATTGAGTAGAAGTAGAAGTAGGATTGCTCAAGCGAGTTTTAGAAATACCTTCCACATGTGGTGTAGACTTCTCATATGGCTTCTTCACTTCTTTGCTAGCACTTGCACAACTTGCACTTTGAAAATTTGTATTTGGAGTCTTCTACTCCTTTGGCTTGCTTGTGGAAGTAGGAGTGTTGCTCTTGTAGTTGGTGGACTTCTCTCCTTTAAGCCAATTCTCAGTGTCAATTGCGGCTTCAAAGATATCTTGAAGTGAGAGATAATGATGCAACCTCAATTGAGAACCTATACCACAGCTCAAGCCATTCTTGAAACGGATCACGGCTTGTTCTTCACCTTCGGTATCCATATCTAATGCCATCCGGGTCTTCTCAAATTCATCATAGTACTCATGACCCATCTTGACACCTTGCTTTAGATCATAAAGCTTCTTAAGTTGCTCTAGACGATACCTAGGAGTCACATACTTGGTATTCATGAGGCCTTTCAACTCATTCAAAGTCACATTCACATGCACACCCGCTCTCCTTCTTGACCTCTTTATGGACTCCAACCAAGTAGAAGCATAGGCCTCAAAAGATGAAATAGCATAGGTGTCTTTCTTCTCCTCGGTCATTTCATTTGTGTCAAACACTCTCTCCATGAGTAGTACCCATTCCATGTATGCCTCCGGATCACAAGTTCCCTTAAAAATTGGAAGATTAAGCTTCACACTATTGAGATTATTATTGTCACTACCTCCATGGTAAGGCTCCGGTTGGCCTCTATAAGGGTCACCATAAGCTCCATAATCCCTCCTAGCATTCCCTCCAACATATCCCATGGGTGGCCCTCGACCTCGGCCTCTACCCCTATCCACATTACGACCCCAATTCATACCTCGCCTCGGTTGATAGTGATCTTCATACCCATAGGCCTCATCACCATACTCGGCTTCCTCCTCTTCTTGAGCCTCAATAATTTGCTCATATGGTGGAACATTTCGAACGGGTCTTGGAAGTGGAGTATTTACTTGGGGATTGCCCAAGTTGTGGGTAATGCTCACTTGTTGGGGATTGCCCAACACACGCTCTTGTGGAGCAACATCATTCCTTAGCTCATATTTCTTGGCTATCTCCGCAAAGTGTCCGGGAGTATGACTTATGCCTTCTCTAGATTTAAGAGGGACGCTCGGGGTCCTTCTTTCAAAGGTCTCAAGCCTCAAGGTTATGTCCTCCAACATAGCCATGATGGTGGCCAAGGCATTCTTAACGGAATCATCCCCATCATTTGCCATTGTACCTACAAAATAAAAAAACGTTAGTGAAAACACCTCACTCACACCCTCACGTGTATGGCACTCGATTCACTCGTTTAGTGGTGGTGGATATTTCATTCAAGTTTGAATCTAGAAGCTTCACGTAGTTGATCAACAAACCACAACTCAATCACTCAAACAACAAGTCAAGTGTACTACGGGGTGAGTGGAGTTAATGTGACTCTATTGGATGATAAGCACTTTAAAGTGAGGACTTGAGTCAAAAGATACTACGAGTCTTCTTCGAATTCGAATCTCCTAACTAGGCACGAGTTGCCTAAAATCTTGAAGGACTAGTGCTAATTAAGTAGGATAGTTACTTAAGAAAACATTAGTTAGATGCAATGCAAACAAAGAAGCAAGAGATCCTAGGATAAACTACCCAAGCCAACAATTTCCAGAAACAGGTGCCCCACCCCTTTCAGAGTGGGCGGTCCGCCCGTTTCTCTGCAGTGGTAAGTGGGAGGTCCGCCTGGTCACAGGGGCGGTCCGCCTGCTGAGGTTCAGAGACTTTGGTGGGCAGTCTGCCTACTATTTGGGCGGTCCGCCTACTGTGTTCTTCAGCACAGTTCAACTTCGTGTTTCTTGACTTTAGCACCCAAAAATCAAACAATTTTCACGATGTTTGATCAATCCGAAGGTACCCAATCGCGTTTTCAATCAAAATAATCAAACTCCAATAATTTTTATCAAACTCTAACCAAAAACAATCAAATCACCATTTTCATCAAGTTCATAGAAGGGTTTTCAAGAACAAGGATTTGAAATTTTCAAATCTTCTTTTACAACTCCAAATCGAGAGTTGTTGGTACCAAATCGACGGGTTTCCAACAAGGAACAAACCTCGATATCAATCACACAACGGGTCCATCAATCCAAGAACACATGATCAAATTTTTGGTGTTTTTCAACTTTTTCTATTTTTTTTGTATTTTTTTCTTCTTTCAATAACAACAAATAAGAAACTAAGATAGAAACCGACCTAGGCACGAAGAATCAAGGGTCGGGGATTTGTAGAAACAAAACTCGAGCCTTGCTCTGATACCAAGATGATACGGGTCAAAATAAAAGATAAGAAAATGATAGGAGCGAGACTCATCTCGGACTCCCTACAAGGTATCCACAGAGAACTTGTTCCGTGAAACCCTCGTATCGTGCGAAGATTTACCTACGCTAAGTAACTACCCTCGAGTCACACGAGAAACTCGCAAGTAGAATGATCGGGGGGTTTGGGGATCAACTAGCTCATCTAGAAGACTCAAACCAACAAAAGGTTCTTTCATTCATTCAAAGAGAATCTACTCTTGAAAGTTTGTTCATCATTCATCAAAGGCTAACTAATGGAAATGAAAGACTAATGAAGTATTTATAGGCTTCATCTAGACATAATGAAAGCCCAAAGCACCTCCAAAGTGGGTTTAAAGGTCATAGGCCACGCAGGACTATATTAGGAATTACATAGCACTTAAATGAGAATTCCCATCAAACCAAAGGGGAAATAGGCGCCCCGCCTGAATATTATCAAGGGAAACACATGTTCCATGATAATAGATAGCGGGAGCTACACCAATGTAGTGAGTGAAAATCTGGTGGAGAAGCTTGGGTTTAAGTGTATGAAGCATCCTAGACTATACAAGATGTAATGGTTGAATAATTGTGGAGAGTTGAAGGTGAACAAGCAAGTCATGATCTCTTTCAATGTGGGAATATATGTGGATGAAGTGCTTTTTGATGTGTTGCCCATGCAAGCATGTCATGTTCTACATGGGCGCCCGTGGCAGTTTGATAGAAATGCCATCCATGATGGGAAGAAAAATAGATACACTCTTGAGATTAATGGAAAGAAGCACACTCTTGTACTCTTAACCCCTTCACAAGTTTGAAGATCAAAACAGGCTTAGAGGAAACATGGGGGGAAGGTAAGAGATGCAAAATGTGAGCTTGTGAGAGGAGAGGTAAAATCCAAGGGAGTGGAAATAAAAGAGAGTTGTGAAAAAATTGATGAACCAAATCAGTTTAAACAACAAGTGATGACAAAAAAAAAAGAGCTTGGGAGAGAGAATGAAGAGGGCATCCAAAGAGAGAAGAAAATGACCTTGTTTGCAAAAGCAAGAGAGTTTAGGAGTGCATTATGTTCTAAGCAGCCTTTTGTCAAATCGATGTACAAGGAGGCTTATTTGTGTACTAATGATCTTGACTCTTCTTTACCTAGTGTTGCTTTATCTTTGTTGCAGGAATTTGAGGATGTATCTCTATAAGATATTCTAAGTGGGTTGCCACTAATTCGAGGGATAGAGCACCAAATTGATTTCATTCCAAGAGCATCAATTCCAAATAGGCCAGCCTATAGAAGCAACCCGGAAGAAATAAAAGAGCTTCAAAGGCAAGTGGAAGACCATTTGGCAAAGGGGTATGTGAGAGAAAGTATGAGCCCATGTGATGTAACAGTGTTATTAGTACCTAAGAAAGATGGTACATGGAGGATGTGTGTTGACTGCCGGGCCATCAACAAAATTACTGTGAAGTATCGACACCCTATTCCTAGGCTAGATGACATGCTTGATGAATTGCATGGTGCTCATATCTTCACTAAAATTTATTTGAAGAGTGGTTATCACCAGATTAGAATGAAACCAGGAGATTAATGGAAGACAGCATTTAAAACAAAACATGGTTTGTATGAATGGTTGGTGATGCCTTTTGGCTTGACTAACACTCCTAGTACTTTCATGCGATTAATGAATCATGTGCTACGTGCTTACATTGGTAAATTTGTTGTTGTATACTTTGATGATATCTTGATTTACAGCAAATGTCTTGATGAGCATGTGCACCATTTGAAGTGTGTTTTAGAAGTGCTTAGAAATCAAAGGTTGTAGGCTAATCTGAAGAAATGTTCTTTTTGCATAAATGAAGTTGTGCTCCTTGGTTTTGTGGTTAGTGCAAATGGAATAAAATTTGACAAAGAAAAGATAAAAGCAATTAGAGACTGGTATGTCCCTAAATCTGTGACTGATGTTCGTAGCTTTCATGGTTTGGCTAGCTTCTATAAGAGATTTGTGAAAGATTTTAGTACAATTGCTGCACCTTTGACTGAAGTAATTAAGAAAGATATGGGTTTTAAATGGGATAAGGCACAAGATGATGTATTTAACTTGTTGAAGGATAAGTTGTGTTCTGCTCTATTGTTGCAATTTCCTGACTTTTCTAAGACTTTTGAAATTGAATGTGATGCGTCTGGGATTGGTATAGGTGTTGTTTTGACGCAGGAAAAACATCCAATAACTTTCTTTAGTGAAAAGCTTAGTCGCGCCACCTTGAACTATTCCACCTATGACAAGGAGTTGTATACATTGGTTAGAGCGTTGGAGACTCGGCAGCATTACTTATGGCCAAAGGAGTTTGTGGTTCATTCAGATCATGAATCATTGAAGCATTTGAAGGGACAAGGCAAGCTGAATCTCCGTCATGCAAAGTGGGTAGAGTTTATTGAGTCTTTTTCTTATGTGATTCAATACAAGCAAGGTACAGATAATGTGGTAGCTGATGCTTTATCACAAAGGTATGCCTTAATCTCTACACTCATTTGTAAATTGTTGGGGTTTGAGTATGTGAAGGAATTGTATGCACAAGACCATGATTTTGCTAAGGTTTATGAAGCATGTGAGAAATCTGCATTTGACAAGTTCTATAGGCATGATGGGTACTTGTTAAAAAAGGTAAGCTTCCTGTGCCTATTAGTTTTTTAACAGAGTTACTTGTGCATGAAGCCCATAGTGGGGGGGGGGGGGGGTTGATGGGCCATTTTAGGGTACAAAAGACCTTAGATATTTTGCATGAACACTTATTTTGGCCACACATGAGGAGGGATGTAGGGAGAGTATGTTCATGTTGCATTTCAAGTAAACGAGCTAAATCTAGGGTCATGCCTCATGGTTTGTATACTCCTTTGCCTGTACCTAGCATGCCATGGGTTGATTTATCAATAGACTTTATTTTGGGGCTGCCTAGGTAAAAGAGGGGCGTGGATTCTATTTTTTTGGTGGTGGATAGATTTTCAAAGATGGCACATTTCATACCATGCCATGAAACTGATGATACTTCAAACATTGCCAATTTTTTTTCAGGGTTGTAGTGCGTTTGCATGGGGTTCCTAGAACCATTATGAGTGATAGGGATGTAAAAAAACCCTAATCACTTTTGGAGAGTTTTGTGGGGTAAGTTGGGAACTAAGTTGTTGTTTTCTACTACTTTCCACCCACAAACTGAGGTGGTTAATAGGACATTGGGCTCCTTCTTACGTATTATCATTAAAAAGAACTTGAAATCATGGGAGGAATGCATACCATTTGTTGAATTTGCTTATAACCGTGCAATTCACTCCACTACTGGTTTCTCACCTTTTGAAATAGTTTATGGTTTTAATCCTTTAACTCCAATAGATTTAATTCCTTTGCATGTTGGTTAGATAGCTAGCATTGATGGAAAGAAGAAAGCTGAATTGGTGAAGAAGATCCATGAGAAACCACGCCATCAAATTGAAAAGAAGAATGAGAAATATGCATCTAAGGCAAACAAAGGAAGAAGGAAATCCATCATTGAGCCTGGAGATTGGGTTCGGGTGCATATGAGGAAGGAAATGTTCCCAACGAAAAGAAAGACAAAACTGCATCCTCGTGGTGAAGGACCATTTTCAAGTTTTGAAAAGGATCAATGAGAATTCCTACAAGCTTGATCTACCTGGTGAGTATCAAGTAAGTGCCACTATCAATGTTTCTGATTTATCTCCTTTTGATGTAGGTGTTGATTCGAGGATGAATCCTTTTGAAGACGGGGGGAATGATGTGAGCATGGCTGACCAAGTCACCTCCAATGATCTACAAGTACCAAGTGGTCCAATAACTCTAGCTCATGCAAGGAGGATTCAAGAGGAAATACAAAGCTTCACCAATAAGCTCGTGGGACAAGGAATAGAAGAAGCACACAAATCGGATTCGGGAGAAGAATTAAAGATGATCAACATGACACAAATACTCCCAAGTGAAGACCAAGATGTATAGGGCTATTTTTGGCCTTGGAACGTGAAAAAGGAGAAAGATACACCACATTTTTGGCCTTGGGTCGTGCTAAAAGAGGAGAAATTTAGCAACCTTTACTTAGTTTATTTTGTGCTTATTTAGCTAATGGGCCAAGGCCATCTGAACTTAGTTACTTTCCTAGCTATAAATAGTTCATTTTTTCATTGTAAACCCTAGTTTATCATCATTTTTGAAGACTCTCTGTGAGAGCTTTTGGGGCAGATCCCTATGTTCCTTGTTGAACAACTCTTGCTTGCTGCAATGTGACTTTCCATTGTAGTAATCAAATCTATCCTTCTGGATAGTTTTTCTTCTTGGCTTGTACTCAACTTGTGGTCTTGGTTTTGGTATAGCCTTGGTTGCTAGTTGGTTCTAAGTCTTTGGTGTAAGCTACCACTTCATCTTTTAATTTGATCTTGTTCTCTTATTTTTCCTTGTGTTACATCAGTCTATCTATTGCTACTCTTTCTTTCATTTCTCATCTAAAATCTAATCTTGGGGTTCATAGTGTTCATGTATTGGTTTCCGCATCACTGTGGTGTGGAGAGTGAAGAAGGAGATGAGGGCTAGTTTGTGTCTCTTTTTTTTTTTTTGTCTGTTCATCTATGCCCCTTTTGAAATGTAGAAGAATGTATATAAGAAGAAAGAAAGAGCAACGGTCCAAAGAGCAAATTAGAGATGGGGAGTGATTTTAGGGATCTGTTTACTGAGGGGAGTATGTACTTGGTATCAAAAAAAGTGGAAAGAGGGGATATGCGCAGATTTAATGTTAGGAATTTTATGCAAAAATGGAGAAACACTAAAAAGAAATTAAAATCTTGATTGGGATGTAATATTATGGATGTATTTGGTCATAAACTCTGTCTAGATTCAAAGAGAATTTTGAAAAACTCAAATAAATTAATCTATCAAAATTATGGAATGAAATAAGATAATAATTATAATAAAAAATAGATGGTATATCATGAATATAATTTGGAATTAGTGCATTTAAATTGGACTGATATTCGAATAAAGGTGCTAAATAAATGAAAAATATACGTATATGTTATATATAAAAGCAGAGTAGAATGCACACTTAAAAATAATCAGGGTCAAATTAAATTAATTATGTATAAATAGTCACAAATAATTATAAAATATTATTTACGCAATAAATTGCATAACTAACCACAATGTCGACATGCATTCAGTACAAAGCCTAAATGATGCAAATTACATAATATAACCATAATTAAATATATAATGTATAAATAGGGTATAACACGGATAAATACATGCTTTCTAATGCATATTTTGCTCAACCAGACAATATTGCACCTTTAAGTTAAATGCATCCAATTATGAAAAGGGAGGGGCAAAATTGGGTGTCAACGGCTGCCCCGCTTTGCCTGTAGACAATGAAAAGAATCTTCGGGCAAAGATAGTTGACGGAATAGCCAAATTTGTCATGATGGGCGGACAAAATGCTAGAAAGGAAAGTGAGATTTTTAGGGTGTTTCGGCCGAACCCCAGTCTTTGAGTTGCCTACATATCTCGGGTTTCACGAGAATCAGGCCATGTATAGTTCTAGAATGACATGTTGCTTGTGTGAGATATTTATGATGCACGATTTAGATGTCGAGAGTAAAGTTGTCCAAGTATGCAAAGTTTAGATTGGAGTGTGCTTTGAAATGCTGCAAAATAAATGATTGGTGAATATAGCAGAGGCATTGTCGCACACGACGTTAAAGAAGAGATAGCATCGATAGATCAAGCGTGGGAAAAGAGGCTTGTAATAATCCTAGTTATGAAGATGTGGTGCACAACACATCCATAAAGAAGAGTTTACATGGACATAGCTTCCACTTCATCACGATAAACGAGTCATCCTATCTTCAATATCGAACCTTTGAATTGTCTTGACTGAGCTGAGGATATTTGAAAAGTAAGCATGATAAATATGCAGGATTCAAATAGATAGGCACGATTAAGCATGAAAATACGCACGATTGATACGGATTGGCACGATTTACAAAAGGTAGAAAGGAATACAAAGTGACATCCAAATCTAGATTGAAGGATTAGGTAGATTACTTGTTGGAGCATGGGAGGTTTGGATTTGAGCATTTCAAAATTCAGAAAAAATAGATAGTTTGCGGGTATAAAAAAGGCATTGTTGAAAGGACTATGCTTTTTTTAGCGGACTTTTGGGGTGGTTCCTAATATGTATTTGAAATTTTGTGATCACACAATTCCAGTATAGGGGAGTGACTTTTTAAAAGCAAGTGTGAGAGAGCGAAGAGTGGCTCGAGGGATTGTAGGAAAATTCAAGAACGTCTTGCAGTAGAAGTAAGATAAGTGCAAACAAAGATAAAGTTAAAGAAAACTTCCATGTTGAGTTGAGCTCTCCTCTGTGGATATTGGTGCTTACTCCACTAAGCTGCAAAAAAAAAGTAGGTGCCTCTCCTTTAAGGATACTAGTGTCTGCTCTTTTGAGCTACAGAAAATAAATGCCTCCATTCTTGAGATAGTTGTCTGCTCGTCAGGAGCTACTAGTGCCTCTCGTAGTGAAATATTTGTATGCTTGTCAGGAGCTACTAATGCCTCTCGTTGTGATATATTTGCTTGCTCGTCAGGAGCTACTAATGCCTCTAGTTGTAAGATATTTCCCTGCTTGTCAGGAGCTACTAATGCCTCTCGTTGTGAGGTACTGGAGAAAAAATAAATGCCTCTCGTCTTGAGATACTGCAAAGATAAATGCCTCTCTTCTTGAGATTATGGTGTGTTGGGGTGTACCCTTGTTCATATTTTATGCCTGCACTCAAAGAAGATTTGTGAGTTCTGGGGAAGGCTTGATTTGTACATCCTCTTTAGAACTGGTGCCTCATTCTCTGATGTGTTGTGTAAATGTAATTTCTTTGTTGTTGCTTTACGAGTTTCAAATTTTGATAAACTTTGAGGTTCCGAACCTCAAAATTTAGCCCCAGTGTCAACTTATGTATTTCTGAAATTTTTTTAGGGAAACTCAAAAGTTTCTGCCCTAGTGTTGATTTAGTCTTTTTAAATTTTTTTAGAGGATCCTCAAAAATTATGCCCCAGTTTGTTGTGTTTGATTTATCACCCTATTGTAGTGTCCCTGCAAAACAAAAAGTATGAGTATGTCCTATTTTAAGGCGGACGGGCCTAATGGTTATATTATAAGCTCGATGGGGCTAATCGTCATATTTTAAGCCTGGCGGGCTAATCATCATCTTTTAAGCCTGACGAGGCTAATCGTCACATTTTAAGCGTGACGAAGTTAGTCGTCAAATTTTAAGCCTGACGAGGCTGATCGTCATATTTTAAGCCTAACGAGGCTGATCATCATATTTTAAGCCTGGCGTGGCTAGTGGTCATATATTAAGCCTGACCAGGCTGAGGTGATGTCATTTGAATATGCCATGTCAAAAAGTTTGCTAATCTACTCTTCAAGCATTGTGAGGTATTGGCGCTGGAGCTATCTACAAAATTGTGTCTGTTGATAATCTACATTACCTGCAAGTCTTATATTTGCGCTGAAGGATCTGCTCTCAAAAGAAGATTTGTTAGTTGAAACACAAGGGTTTACATTGCATTGAACACAAAAGTATTGGCTCGAATCTACATTTGTCCTTTAGGTGTGACTATTGGATGTCTCAGTGACTTTGATCATGTGGATACTTGCATTCTCAGACTAAAGTTGGTAGTTGGATTTGCCGGATTTGGAAGTTGTTTGAAAGTATGTTTTTCTTAGATTGCGATGGGTTTTCTTCATGTTTCTTGTCTTTCCTTTAAATGTCTCGGGCCTATCTTTGGATGGATTTCTTTATGTAGAGTTTGCATTAGCGGCTTTAGAGTTGCAGTTTGCATTTGCTGATTTTTGGTGTACCATCGTCTTGTCTTATTCAATCAGATTATGAATTTTGTGCTTCCTGTTGGGTATTCATGCAATGCCATGTCCTCGAATGTTTTGGTGGTAGGTGGAAATCTTTGTTTGATAAAAATCCAGATAGAGGGAGGAGGTTGTTTATTATGTAAGTTGGGTGCAGTGTAAAACTGTGAATTTTGCTGATTTTGGTTGCATAGTGGTTGGTGTTTGGTCCTGATGACCAATGTGTTGTTCTATTCTTTTCAAAACAATATTTCGAAATTATAGAGCTTTTCAGATTCATTTTTGTTGGATTTCTTTACTGTGTCTCTTGTGCATACAGAAGCTGATTTTATTTGTCCATACTACAAGTTGTACAGTAGTAGGATTGGGATTTTCTAAATTATCGCATTGTACCACATCCCTCTTAGTCTCAAAGACCTTGTTCCAAAAGTACATGTTTCAACTTGGCTTGTGAATTCAGCTTCTTCTTAATGCAAATTCTTGACCAACTTCGGTGTTCAAATGCAAGACAGCCGTAGTAAAGTAACAATATGCACAAAACAAAGTTAGCACATTGTAAACTTTAAAGAAAAATACTATACAAAGGTCATATCCATAGCTTAAAGGAATGATTAGATCGTAGATGATGAATTAATTCTTGAATCAAAGCCTAAGAGATTGCTTGAGTGCTTTCTGTAGTAGTCAAAGCAAGGATTTTGATCAAATGACCGATGCTCACTTATGCAGGAGATACGCCTGGTTAAATCTCGATGAAAAGGTGACAAAGATGTCGTGTAAGGAATATATTGAACGTTGTGTGACTGAAAAGGAGTTTCAGCTTTTTTCGAACACCAAGACCTTAAGTGCATTTGTCATCTTTTCTTTGCACATTAGGCCTGTTGCGATGTCTGTGCATCCTTGAAAGAGATACACAATGTTTTTAATACTTGCCAACTAACTGCTGCAATTAAATCTTTAAACCAACTTTCCTTGTTGGGTAAGATTTTATTGCGAAGGGAGCGAACCCGGTGTGGGTTGCCTACATATCCTGCTACTTCCAGGAACTAGGTCAGGCGTAGTTCAAATCATGTAGATCCAGTCAAATTGTTGCCTAAGACCTTTTGGAGATTGGTCATATCACATTTTTCCTTTGCGTGTATGGTTGATATCATGAGATTCAAGTAGCTTGATAAATCCTTCGGCCAAATCACCCTAAGAAATCTATTTGCTCATATCGTCTTTTATGTACCAAATCAATGTTGGCCCTGTAAGTGTCTTAACAGATTTTTTCATCATGAGTTCATCATCTTATCCTACACTTGCTTGTTGGTAGGGATATGCTTTCAAATATTCATGGGGTTTTTCAGTTTCTTCATGTAATAGGAGCATTCCCATTACATCTTTCCCTTCTCTTACAAGTTGAATCAGCCTGCCAGTTTCTGGTTGTTGTGCATCAGTCATTGCTACATTAGGTGGGTCCTCTGTGCTTTCCAATTTCTCTATTGCCTCTCGCTAACCCTATCAATGTCCATTTTTGACCATGAGTTGGTGCAAATTTGGAAAATGCATTGTATCACACCTATTTGTTGAAGGTGATGTGACTTGGAGCAGCAAAGTGATCCTCGGGCGCTGGTTTCTAAAAGTCTTATGGCATGTTAAAGGTACCCCTGAGGTTGACCATCAATTTCAAACTCTGTCAAATATTTGCTTCATACTTGTTGCAACAAACGTATCTTGTTTTGATAAATCATCAAACAAGTGCACTTTGTTTAGTAGTATTTTCTGCCTTGGTGTTCAACTCGTGCAAACCTTTTTTAGAAATTAGGTCTTTGGAGTAAGTAAGGGATTGACAATATTTTGGATATGTGAAGGATTTCTCCTCGATATAATCGAAATATGGCACGAATATCGAGATTTAAGAATAGAATTAAGAGTGAGGTGCATTGGTACAAGATTGGTAAGGTATTAGATTTTGGAAAGGATTCAGTTAAGTAGAAGGAAACCTAGAGATATTTGTGTAAATCTCCTAATAATTTTACATTGGGTTGCAAAACAATGTCCCATTAACTACGGAAAATGAAAATAATTCAATTGGCATCCCCAAAATCTCCTAATTCATGTTTGACAATGCACATAGATAATAAAATGTGTTCTGCTATGGAAAGGACCGCTTTATGCACAAAGTAAGCCTACAGATTATTGAAAGTTTTTTTACACCACGCATATCATTTTGTTTGTTAACAAGATGCGGAATTATTCTAGAGAAAGATTTATAAGAACGATACATTCGTCTTTATTACATTGGTTGATATAGAAATAAAGCAAGAGAACAAAAAGAGTAAATATGGCTAGAGAACAAAATCATGGCTGAACGAATATCCTTCATGTTGATCCATCCCCAGAAGATTCTTCTTCCTCGTTTTCTTCCGATCAACCTGCCTCTAATGCGTCTTTTTGGAAGATGATGTTGTCTATATTAGTTAAAGGCCGGGATATGTCAAATATGAGATTCTTCAACATCTCCCAAGCCTTTTCTCCTTTCTTCTCCATTCCTTTGTCAACTATGGAGTTTATTCCTTTGTCAACCCATACACCTATACACTCTATGCGTTTTTCTAGAAGTTCTGCCTTATTGCGCAATTTACCTTTTTATTTGCTCTTTGCCTTGGCCAAATTCTATTTATCTATTATTTGTCCTTGTGCGCTTGCTAGTTGCCGACATATCTTCTTGCAATCAGATTCTATCTCTTCAATATCTTTTTTTCCCTTTTGTTGTTGTTCTTGGTTGAACCGCTCTTGCCATGTCTTTTTGGAGCCAATCCGGGTAGTCTTCGTCATAGTCTGTATTAAATCTGTCTCGTCCAATACTCTCGAGTTCCATTTCACGCCTTGCTTTCCAAAGTTTAGATATCTTGTCTTCGAAATGTATTATCCCTCCACAAATATCTTCTTTAAAACATCCGATGTCTGCAATTTGGGGTACTTCTTGCTTGTTTAAGTGTCCTTAGAGGGGTGTATGGGTAAACTTCTCTAAACCCTACAAAGACAAGAAATGAGGATCCTTCAAATCTTGTGATTACTATGGTTCTGGGAAAGTAGTCAAACATACATTGTATATTTTCGGATGTCAACTTACAAAATATGCGATGCCATCCTTTGGTGGTTGTTGGTTGGTCCCACTTCTTAAAAACACAGTTCATGCGTGCAGTATGGGTTAAACTATAGTCTTCCTTAGGCATAGAATGAAAGCTTGGTTTATGTTCATCTTCTGCAAATGCTCTATCAACCAAATTTGTAAAAGTAAGTTGCAGCCTTCGGAAAAGCCAGCACATTTCTTGCATCTTTCGAAAGCTCGGTACAGTTCTGCCACAATCATAGGTACTCTTATTTCTTATAAAAATCCTTAATTAGAGCATAGGAAATTGATACCATGCAAACATCAAGCCTTCCATTGTACTTTGGAAACACAACAATTCCTAAAAAGCCCGTGACAAATGTGAGTACCCTCCACTTTTGCCAATCTGCCTAATTAATGCTGAAATCATTGTTGAATTCTTAGAATGCCTCTCCATTTTCAAATTTGATGTAGAGGAAAGTCAAATAAATTTCGGACTCCCTTATACTATTTGTGCACAGTTCGGGCTTGAGTCTTATTGCGTCGAAGAACTCCTCAGATGTAATGTTCTTAGGCATTATTGTTTCATCACTATCAAATAGGAGTTGAGTTAATTCTCCTATTTCTTCAAGTAACGGTGTCAACTCCACCCCTCCCCCCAAAGTGGAACACTACTCTGTCTACATACCGAAAGTGTACTACTGCTTGTGTCATCTCTTTCAATGACATGTGCTCTATTAGTGAGATCAAATTTCTCAATACCTTTTTAACTCGGTCTTGTTTATCTCTACTTAAGTTTTTCCACCAATCTTTGAGCAATTGGTAGATTCCACCAACCATGTCGAATGTTCTAGTGGCCATGATCTTTGAAAAGGGTAAATGATAGAAGAAAAAGGGAGGAAAATGCCTAAACTTTCACTTCAATGCAAGCAAACGATCAACATGTGGCACGAGCTGTTTTCAGAACTAATGCAACATAGGATATGAAAAAAAATATGTCGTATCAGGCTTATAATCTTTTGGATACTTGGGGAAGGTTGCTATTGGATTTTTGACATGCCATGGATGTCAAGTCTTTATATAATTCCTAAAGGATAAATGTGCATTATGTGTCATCCCGTTTATTAAATGGTCATTTCTGCTTCAATTTGGGCTTTTGATGCCTCTTCGATTACCTTTTGCGCCTTTGAATAATATTGTACAAAATAATACCGATGGTTTGGAAATAAATGGTCTATATTTGCACGTTCAATCCTTAAGTAAATGCAAATAATCATGTTCAGTGCTCTTTGAAGGGTCAAAAAACCCGTTCGAATTGTTTGAATAAGTTGGCCTATTTGACTTGAAGGCAAGTCGACTAATGGTACGCCATGATGCACGATTCCTCGCGTCATCAGTAAGAGTTGGGTTAACTTAGACAAGGTTTTATTATCCTCCTAAGTGGACGACTCGGAAGTGGAAATGTCACTGACCAATTAGGTTCCAAGTCGGTCCCCCTAAAAAAAATTTTGTTAGGAAGAGGTGGTCGAAACCACCAAATTTTAACGCACGATTTTGAAGTTACCAAGAGCGGTGGGCAGTATGAGCAGAATGCACAAGTTGAAACAGTTTCGCAAAAAAAAAATTAATAAAGAGAAAGATAAAAAAAAAAAACAAAAAAAAGAGAAATGAATAAACAAGTTAGACCCGAGAAATAAAATAACTAAGCAAGATAATATTAGTAATGCAAAAAATAATTGTGAAGTAAAACCGTTGATAAGAGATTTTGAAAAACTTGTTGAGGTTTAGAAAGCTTTTTATAGCATGGAATGTAATGTATACTCTTAAAGGTATCTAGGAATGGGAATAAACTTAATATGTAACAATAAACAAATTAGCATCGAGGTACACATGGTCATATGCAAATTATATAGGAGTAACTCGTCCTATTGCGCAGGGAACCTCTTTTTTGCCAGAGGTGGGCCTAATGATTATTGCAGAGTATATTTGTACAAAACAACAAAACCCCAAAATTAATGCAACACACAACACGCCATTATGGACGAGGTTGACTAATGGACTTCAACATGCCAAGGATGTTAAGTCTTCCTAAGGTTTGTTTGAAGGATAATCGTGTGTTTATGAATCATCCTATTTTTTCTCAATTTACATGTTCAATACATGTAAACAGAATCTGAGCTTAGGAACTAGAGAAGTAGCTCTTCTTCAACTCTGGTCTCCTTTGCTCTTCCAAAGTTCTTGATCATAATGACTTGCAAGAAAACTAGACTAACCCCACCCCGTTTTATAACAAATAGTCAACATAACAACACGTTGATCCTTCAAACTACAAGTTGTTCATGTACAAAGACCATTGCGATCGCAAATCCCATTTTGACATTTGATCAAGTTGGTAAGGGATTCAAAAATTCATAGAGGATTCGAAAACTCTTAAAGCTTGGAATATGATGCATGACCCTAAAACGATCTAAGAGTGGGAATTGAACTGGCCATTTTCTTTCAAGCAGACAACTTGAAAGAGAAAATTTTCAGGGATGTCATCTGCACCACTGAATGACTCGACCCCGGGGGTTCTTTTTCAATAATTGAGAAAGAGAAGAGGCGAAGGCCAAGAATCCTTGCACCAACGTGAACCCCTTCTCGAAAGTTTCAAGAGTGGAGGAACATGAGCGAGATTACAAATTGGATTCAATCAAATAAACTAAAAAAATAGAGACGTGTCACGGAAAAATGAACTCCAATCCTGCAAAAGAAAAGGAAGAAAGGTTAGTCTCGAAAAAAGATGAGCACCAAGATAAACTTCGATCCTGCAAAAAGGAAAAGAAGAAAAAGTTAGTCTTGTAAAAAATTACTAGAAAAGAAACAAGTGCAATATCCCAATTTCAAGTCCGTTATGGTTAGAACCAATGATATCCCCAACGGAGTCGTCATTCTGTCGACACCTTTTTTTTGGAACCAGTAGTGTTCAAAATCGGGTTTGACTAGGTAACTCGTTCGAGTTAGTTTTGGAGTCGCCACCTAACATATTTTTTAACGAGGCATATTAGGGCACCTTCTTTGTGTTTAAGTTTGCTAAATAACTCCAGGTAGGTTTACTTAGTATGAAATTCTAGGTAAGTGGTTCTACTGTCCCGAAAAGAAGGTGTTAGGCACTTTTCGAGACCCACGAAAAGTGGTTCCTGGCCGGACTATATAATAGGGATTCAAAAAATAAAATTATAGTAATGTTAAGCGATATGATTTCCTCTATAATATACAATTTGATACATATAATTGCATTCAAAATTAAATTTAAAAAAAGCCCTATCGCTATCGACTTCTCTTTTAGCTAATTTCATCCAAACGTACTTTGCAAAATAAAACGAATAGTTAGTGCGACAATATAAGTAGAATTAATAAAAAATAGAACTAAATAGAGAAAATAATAATTTGAGGATATTGTCATCTCCAAAAGCATATTTTTTAATGGACTTCATCCTAGTGTATCTCGCCAAAAAAATTATAAACAATAGTTAGTAAATTTAATGAGAATAAAATAGAATAAAGTAAAATAAACCAAAGTAAAAAGAAAACAATAGTATTTTTAAAATGTTTAGGCTCAGATTGGGTAGGGGTTAAGGATACTGTCACGGATACAAACACGCTGGTCGTTGTGCTGTTGACACCCAATTTTGTCCCTCCGTTTTTCGTAATTTGCTATATTTAATTAAAATCGATAATAGTAATTTTCATAACAAAACTGCATTAGACAACATGCATTTACGTGTGTAATATTATTATTAATCCCCTATTTATATAATATTTATTTAATTGTAATTATAATTACGTAATTCATTCATTTAGGCTATTTCCTAAAATACGTGTGCTATTTGTGTAATTTAACGCATTACGATATCATTTAATAATTATTTGTGGCTATTTATATCCAATTAGTATTATTTGTGGTCATTTATATTTATTTGTATTTAAATATATTTATTTAAAATTATTTACAAAATTTTCTATTTTTATACTAATTATTTATAGTTATAAGTATTTTAACTAAATATTAGCCATTTTGTTATTTGACAATTCCATTTCTATTACATTCAGTCCACGTCATTTCCCTTTGTCCACGTGTACGCCACTTAAGCTTCACATAAGCTTACACCTCACTAAAACACACTTTTAGCACATGTACAACTTAATCAAAAATGTGTACAATCCTTCCAAGCATCTGGCGCAACCCCCCTTAAAGGCTATCTATTGACTTGTACCCTTACAGCATATACACTCACATATACTACCTATACACTCACTCACACGCGCATGCCCACGTGGCCAAATCTCTGCCCTCCAACTCATCTCATCTGACGGCTCAAAATAAATCTCCCTATTACATCTCTACTCAAACACCCTCTCACCCAAAACCCTAAAACATAACACACCCTCTTCCTTCCATATACACAGCCACCGGATCCCCAATTCCCGTCCAGGTTCCATACACCACGCCAAATCCGCCGTCTCCTCCGCCATCAAATCCGCCGTAACGCCGCCGTCCCTCTCTCTCCCTTTGTCGCTTTCACACGGAAAAAGGGAACAAATCACCTTTCTCCCTGTTTCTATGGAAAACGAAAAAAGGAGAAGAAGAGATTGACGAATCTCGTTGAATCCGGGCATGATACACGATGATTTAGCACAAACAAGGCAAGAGTAAAAAGGATTTGAGTTGGAATCTCCACGAATCAAGCAAAATCGGGTGGAGAGAGTTCTGACCCGACCCTAATTCGAATAGGGTAACATTGTCCTCTTCTATTTCTTTTTAGTTATTTTCCTTATTTCTTTTGAATTCTCATGGACACAGCACGATATTTGCTTACAATTTTGAGATAATTCTTTGTGGATATTCTTGTTCTTATTTATTTACAAAAAATGACAATAGACAGTGAATTAAACATAGGAATTTTATATCGCTTTGGCTAAGAAACGGGTACTTTACCATGACTGTTAGGGTTAGGACAAAATCACTACTGTTTGTTGCATTTTGAGTTAATCACTCCTCGAACTGATTCTTGCTATTAGCCTTTGAATATCGAGTCGAGAAGTGTCTGAACGTTTGGAAACTGATAGCGATTGTTCTTGAAGTTCTGCTAAAGACTATAATTCTTATTTGTGTTTGATTAAGGTTGTGTGTAAATCAGTTATTGCCTAGAATTAAAATCATTACTTCTGCTCCGAGCTTGTTTTTAGAATTAATTGTTATGAGATTTTCAAAAGTGGGAAAGCTGAAAATATCCTTTCTGGCCAAGTACCTTTCTTCCTTGATCTTAAGAGAATTGAGTATTTCACCTTACATTTAACTTAGAGCCTGTTTGGCCAAGCTTCTGAAAACTGCTTATTTGAGAAGTGCTTATTTTCAAAAGTGCTTTTCATAAAAGTACTTTTGGAGAAAAGCAGTTTGTGTTTGGCCAACTCATCTGAGAAGCAGTTCTGTCAACAGTTGAGTAGTAATTTGTGTTTGGCCAAGCTTTTGAAAAAGTACTTTTGAGTGTTAAATTACGAGTAAGGACATTTAAAGACTCACTTTACAGTTATTTAACTAGATGAATGATTTTAAACATTTATTCTCAAACACTATATTTAATTTTTTTTATTTAGTAAATTTTTTCCAAATACAACATTCATAATTGAATATTCTTGATCTATACCTTAAAAAAAAGATATTATTTGATTAAAAGTTTGTAATAATAGTGATGTAGGTGTACATAAAAAAAAATAGTGATTAAAAAAGTAATGTACTATTTATATATTATAATCATTAGGTTAAAATATATAGGGGTAATTAGGTATATAAGTATTTTTGGTAAGGATATTTTTGGAATCATAGAAATTAAAAACAGCTTCTGCTTCTACTCAAAAGCACTTTTAGGGAAAAGCTACTTTTTTCAGCTTCTTTCCCACAGCAGAAAAACAGCTTCTGCTGCCACTCAAAAGCACTTATTTTTTCCTAGAAGCTCGGCCAAACACCTCAATTTTTCAAAATAAGCACTTTTGAAGAAAAATAAGCACTTTTGGCTTCCTAGAAGCTTGGCCAAACAGGCTCTTAATCAGAAAACTGTATTTTCCTTCTTGGCAAAGGATAAAAAATCTCTCGTTTCCTTAAGTATATTTTCATTCCTTGTTTTCAGTTGATTGATAGAATATGCAGATTGGTATATATGTGAACATCAGCTCTTCCCTTCTATTCTATGATTGATTGGAGTATTTATAAAAGGAAAACATCCTTTTAACTTTGAAATTCGAATGGGGGAGCTATTCTTGGAAGCTTTATATGCTGTAAAATCCCTTTAGTTTTGTAAAGATTGATAACTTAATTCTCTGCTTTTCCTTATTAAGACATTTGCCTGATTTTCTTTTCCTTTTAGAATGAGAATTTAAAATTCACACAGCCCTCTCCCTAGCCCTATATAAATCAGGTACCTCGCCTATATGGGGGGACACTTTTACAGGCTGAATACACAGGAAAAATACCACACCACTCTCTTCTTCTTCTTCTCTACACTTCTGACACACTAAAAAGCATACACATACATTGTATGCCCTTCTTTCAGAGGAAGAATGGTTCTGGCCTTTATCTGCTAATGATTAACATTACTGGCTGAAAGTCCAAGTGAAATTTGAAGGTCTTTCTGCACTTTTGCTCGCATCTGTACTCTCTTTCTTTGTCTGCTCCTGTTTGTTGCATATTCCTAAGGTAACAATCCCTAACTGTATGAATGAAGCTCAAGAAGTAGATATCCTTTAGTTTCTAATTGTCTTTCCTTTCCTTTGCCTGAGAATACCTATATTTGCCTATATTTGCCTGTTGCCTGGGCCTTTTTTGGCTATTTCTCTAACTCTTTTATGCAGGAAAAAGGATGGTCGAAAGGCCATTCCATCTTTGATATTGTCACAGGTTTATGTGAGTTGTCTGGACATTTGTTACTAGTGTTGGAAAGGCCCTTAACAGAGTAATCTAGCTCTGGGAAAGGCTAGACAAAGAAGTGTGTTATGGTGCATTCAGGGCATCATTCTTTCTCCTCTTCTATTTGAATAGCCTATCCATAGACCCTTTCTATGTATTTGCTAGGTGTTCCCTTGGTGTGTATCTATTAAAACAGGTAACAGTAGTGAAAGTGGCTGCTGGATGCATTGGAAATTGGCTAACAGGGGCCTTTCTTTAACGACGCTCCTTATCTTTGTGTGTTTAAAGTTGAATTCGACATACAGGTTGAAAACTGGTCCATTGGTGCAAATAATAAAACTGAACATTGTAGTAATATCCTTACAGGTTTTAAATTGAGAATTGATAGTATTTTAGACTGTTTATGCAATTTATTAAACTCTGTAATTGGATCATTTATTGAAAATAGGCTAAAATCACAAGACAATCTAAAATAGGACTGTTTCTATAAATTATAAGACTAGAAAATGGCAGAAGTGATCAACATGTGTAAAAGTAAAATTTAAATGTCTAATTGGGCTAATTATGCAATTGGAGAACATTTTAAATTAGATTACTTTCTTTAAGGGCTGAGAAGGCAAAACTGCTTTAAAATTAGCTATTTCTGTAAAATGGTATATACTATAATCGTAGAAGTATGTTCTGTGGCTAAAAGTGTAATTAGTGCTGAAAGTTGGTGCATTTCTGTAAATCTTATATTCTGGAAATGGGGCAGTAGTTGAATTTGAGTTTATATCCTTTTCACTTATTTATTTAACTTGGAGGCCCATTCTTCTTTTAAGTTTATAACATTGTCATTATTTGCTTATGTGTTAACATGACCGTTTTTTATGTGACGCCTAGCTCGAGTCTAGTTTGGGGCGCTTAATACACTTAGGAGAGTCTAGATACTTTATATTTCAATTAGTTGTCTCAACGTCCTCCGAGACATTAAGTGGGGCGCTAGTGAACCTTTAGGATGCTTTAAAATATTAGCTAACGCTTTAGTTAAATACTTAAAGAGGATATGGGGGTTAAGGGTAATTTAAGCCCCTCGGAAATGATGAAAACTACTCGAGCTATATTTGATAGTGGATTCTGAAACTATCGTCCCTTACGAAAGCCGGGTTCTGATCCGAATAGGATAATAAAACTAGGGTTATTTATTAATTGGTTATTTGTTATTTTGTGGCTATTTGTGCAACATGATTACTAATTCAAATTCTTTATGCAAATACTTTAAACTATACTTTGCAGCCCATACCTCTTTTATTTACCTTATTTAGCTTTTGTCCTTTAATAAAGCAATATGTTAAACCCAATATAGAAATCGGCCGGGAACAACATTTAGTGGAACCTAGGAGGTGCCTAACCCCTTCCTTCTAGGTTATTTTGAACACTTACCCGAATCTCTGACTCGTAGACCAACCCTGAAGTTAATTCTTTAAATGAAATGAGAAATTAATAGGCGACCTAATACACCTTACAAACTATATTAGGTGGCGACTCCAAAACCTATAACACCAAACGAGTTACCCAGTCAAATCTGAAATCCGACTCGCCTCGAGTTGAGTCTAAAATCGGGTACGACAGGTGCCATGCCAAATGCGGATTCCATTGCCTATTCCACTTGTTTTACAACAAAGTTTATATTTGTGTCGTCATCCCCTAGTTTGTTTTCGGAGGGACAACAATCGTAAGGGACTATGTTGTTGCAATCAGGATGGGACTGTATTGGCCTCCAAATTTTCATTGGCTTGTGCGTAGTATCTGTTCAAAATCAGTTTATAGCCTCAAAATTATATTTTCATAGGCATAATGCGATATATGTTGAAACTGTACGGTTCAAGGTACATAACATTGTAAATGAGTCAACTGCATAACTAAATAATCCAACAATGTGACTGGTCAACTGCAGCAATTACACCAAGAACGTGAACTCATTAGGCAATAAATTCCTTTGTTGACCAACGGTGAGGACAACAAGCCACCGGAACTGCAGAGCATATCTTCGACAAAAGACCAGTCAAGACAAGGGCAAAGAACAAATATACGGACATAAGCTCTCAAAAGAAACCATAGCAACAGCAAACAAAACTATAGCAACAGAGCCAACGAAACATCGGCGAAAACAAACATTTTGCTGGCAAGAACACCGGTAAAAATAAACGGACAATACCGCAGTCAAACGGGGAGGAGGAACGACTGCCTGCGAGTAGCAGTGACTCCTCTCCCTTCCTTTTTCTTTTAGTGTTTCAGCAGTAGGCATCGAGGACAAATGGGAGAAACTGAGGGATGACCGGTGGTAGTGGTGGATTTTTGGCTAAACATAGCTGCCCACCGCTGTGGTTCCTCTCTCCACCGATGGTGTATCTTTTTTGGTCTGTATCGAAGATAATCCGATCCAGAATCCCTCCCAAATCTCTCTGTTCTCTTTTCATATTGGAGTGAATGGAATATATACCATCGGAATTGAGAAGCCAACTCTCGGTTTAGGCCACCCTTGAACTGAATAATGTCTTCACAAGTGATTCTCTGTTTTTCGTGATCTGTTCACGGTGTATATGTGAGAATGTATCTTTTTATGTGTTTAATGGTATTTTTTGGATCCGTTTTCGTGTCGTGTGGAGAGTGATGAAGGAGGAGAGGGCTATTGTGTGTCTCTTTTTGCTCTGTTCATCCTTGCCCCTTTTGAAATGTAGAAGAATGTATATAAGAAGAAAGAAAGAGCGTCGGTCCAAAGAGCAAATTGGGAAGGTGTGTAGGAAAAAATAAGCCACCTATTGCTACGGGGATACGAGTCCAGCTGGCGATACTAGACTTATCTTACAAGTCACCGGGCACTAAGGATATCTGCCCACTCCTAGAGCCAATGACCGTTTAGGCGGTTTGGCCACATTGCGCGGGGCACACATCCCGTCTCCTAAGGTTTACAGTCTCCTACTTAGGGTTTAGTATACCACCGCATTAAGTTGTAGGCCCATGGCCCTATTAGTAATTGTACTTTACCTTATTTAGGACTAGGTATCACTGCTATAAATACCCCTCCTTACATTGTATTGTACATATCAGACGATACTCTTAAGGAATAAGATTTACTTTGCTTTCTCCGTTATTTTCTGCTTATTTACTTGTCTTTATTTTAATCATATTTACTTACTTTTCCATCGTAGTTTACCGTATTGCTTGTGACCTCATTCATAATTAATTGTTTAATCTTGACGTATAAATTTAGGCATAAAAAGTTTGGCGCCCACCCTGGGGCCCAGGTAATTGTAGGTATTCTACAAAGGAAAATGCGCAATCATGTCAGACGACGGTAGTAGCGTTTCGAAGAACACCACAGACGCAGCAACGTCTGCAAAGGATCTCAGCAATCATAGCATATAATAAAAGGATCCCGTCGAGCAGCCAAAGGGTTCCTCTCCTGAGCCAATCCCTATTGCTAGTGATGGCGCAAGCGACCAACTGCCAGGAAGTAATTCAGAGTTCAGAGATTTCCTCCTGGATATCCTCAAAACCGCGTCCGAGCAGAACTCGAACAGCATAGCTGAAGGGATATCCCAGTGATTGGGAGAAATATTTGTTGGCTCGTCTCAGAGGCCATTGTCCCCGCGAAGACCAATGCCCACGGACAACTCGCTAGCATCAGTTCCCAATTGTAGGCTCAACCTGGATGCTGCCCCTGGAGGATCAATGACGATCAACAATCAAGAGCTTAAGGTGACCTCTGTCATTCAAGATATCATAAAGGAGATAAAGGCCATCCATGACCGAATCGGTAACGTGCTGGGTGCTCCACCCCAAGTTACAACGGTAGATAAGCAGAAGTTCTAAAAATATGCTTATAAAGCAAGCGCAGTGCCACTCCACATACCAAAACACTTCCGCTTGCCAGATAACTTGAAATACGACAGAACGACCGATCCGGACGAGCACATCGCTGCTTACTATAGGGCTGTGAAGAGTAATGAGATTACTGAAGAAGAAATCCAATCTGCTCTAGTGTGAAGATTTGGCTCAACCCTGACCAAAGAAGCCCTTGCTTGGTACACTCAGCTACTAATGGGATCCATCGAATCGTTCACTCAGATGCAAGACCTATTCAAGAAAGCGCATTCTGGTCCCCGCAAGCAGGAGAAGCGTATGGAAGACATCTTTGAGATACGACAACGTGACAATGAATTGTTAAAGGATTACCTCGATAGATTTTAGAAGGAACGAGCTCCCTCCAGTCCCTGACAATATCGCTGTGGTAGCCTTCGGCAATAGCCTGAATTCAAATGGATCTTTAGCTACCCGAGAATTGCAGTGGAGTTTAACTCAACACCCAGTATCCACATGGAGTGCGCTACATCAGAGGTATACTGAGAAACTTCGTTTGGAACCAGACCATTCTCATAACTTCGAGGACGAGCGAATGAAGAGACTAGGAAGCCCATCCCTAGAAGGTGAGGGCGGTGGTAACGTTCGAAATCAAGCGGGCATCGGGCGGCAGAATAATTCTCGAGCGTCTGGATCCCAGGAGAAGCGAACTGAACCCCAGAATTTTAGGGACTTTGGTCTGTGTGTCAATGTTGTGAACCTAGTCACCAATCACTTTGGTAAACTGGGCCCAGGGTTTGATGGCCACCTAACACGAAAGGATCTACAAGAAGAAACACAACGCCCTATTATGATTTTCATCGTAGCGGGGGCCATGCAACGGTCGATTGTAAAGCCTTGACGATCGAGATTGAACACTTGCTAAAAGAAGGACATCTCAAGGAGCTGCTGGAAGAAAGGCCTCGCTGATTTAAGAGTTCAGAATCTGAAAAGCTGAAGACCATCAACACAATCTTTGTGGACGAACGGCTGGACATGGCCCGGGGGACTACAACAACCGGGATAACATTTGATTCCATCCGATTCGACTTGTAGGAGCAAGCAGACCAACAAGGAGACCTCGTTGTACCTGTGGAAGTATCCGGTGTACATATCCAGCGGGCTCTTATCGACCCAGGGAGTAGTGCTAGTATTATCTGGGGGAGATGTTACACAAATTCAGCCATTGTCCTCAAACATCCTCGAGTACTCAAAACATAATAGGCTTCAACGTAATTTGGGAAGCATCCGCTGGATAACTACCTCTACCGGTCCATATACCGAGGGTGACGAGCACAACTATTTTCAAGGTGATGAATTGCAATCTCCCGTACGATGTAATCCTGGGACGGACATGGATACACGACGTCAGGGGATTGCCCTCAACACTTCATCAGGTCTTTAAGTGCCCAACCTTGCATGGGCTCACCGACCCACAAGGTGATCGACCTCTCCCCGAGGAATGTCGCTTTACCTCATGTGGGATTACATCTTCCGAGTTGAGGGTTATTGAGGCCTTAGAGCGAGAGGTTAGGGAGAAACTCAGTGAGCTGCGAGATCGATTGATGCTGATGGATCAACTAGTCTCGAGAGCGACTGAATTGGTGTGTCATCTCTGAGGTGCTACGGAAGCAAGGAGGACCCCTCTAGCTAATACAATGTTACGTGACGATGGCCCGCACGTACATCCAACTCCTGCAGATTCCAGTCATAACCGAGCATGAGACAAGTGAGCACCTACTATTGTACATTTCAATATCTGAAATAGCTTGGAATGCGGTCCTTAGACGAGAACAGAACGGGCAGCAGTTTCTCGTGAAGTACGCCAGCAGGTTGCCGCAATGCACAGATAAGGTCTTACCCTTGCAGCTCAAGTTCATACCGACCGTGGTGATGGCCACACGAGAATTGTGCTCGTACTTTCAAGAACACTCGGCCTGTTTAGTCTCTTCAACACCGGTACGAGCGATTCTGTCTAAGCTTGGTCTATCGAAAGATATGGCATTCAACAACGGTGCGAACCATTCTGTGTAAGCTCGGTCTGTCGAAAGATATGGCAAGTAGGCTGAAGAGTAGGGAGAGTACGACGTCATCTATCAACCCCGTACAGATTTCAAGACACGGGCGTTGGATGATTTTACCTCAGATTTTGCAGAAGAACTGGAAAGGAAGGCCGAAGAGTCACTCAAGAATAAAGCAATAATTGAGTCGATCGTTGGGAAATTCGGATGGGAATGCATCCCAACGGGGAGAAGATCGATCTATGGATCAGAACGTCGTCCGGAATGGTCTATCATTAGGCCGTAAAAGGTTATGACATGAAACAGAGTGTGAAGCCATAATTCAAGCCCTTCACTTAGCCTACACACTGGGGGCCAGGGAGATCAGCCTATACAATAAATATCAGCTGATGGTTAATCAGCTAAGGGAAATCTTCTTAGCTGAGGACATCTGATAGTCAGATCGAAAGAAAAAAATCAGGGAAATCCTGAAAAACTTTCATGCGTGGAAATTCATCCACCAAGAAGAAATCTCAGGAGACGCCAAAACATCTGAAGACCCGGACGATTGGTAAACGATAGTTGAGCTAACCCCTGCAGGCTTGATGAACCTTGAAGTTCCAGATACAGGATCCTTCACAGGGCAGCGTGATGCGCTGGTCAACTATCTGAGCAAAGGAGATCTTCCCGAAGATAAGTCAGAAAGCACTTACTTGCGGAACCAGGCGGTTTACTATTGCTTGATCAGCGAGCAGCTGTACCACAGGGTCGTCAACGACCCGACGGATGACTTTCAAGGCTCAGCACCCTTAAACAGGGAAGCCCAACTAAATGACCCTGAATCTTTCAAGGATCAAACATGAAGTACCTTTGCTTGAGAAAGCATTTGCTTTGTTTTTGTTGTTTCCTTTTGGTTATGATATTTATCAGATATGTTACGGGTTTTAACCCATAGCATCACAGGCCCCGCGCCTCTTCTATCAATAAAACTACTATCTTACTTAGTCAGTTTTACTCATTTACTTAGATCCATCTACGATCCAACTATTCATAGCCCCGGCCAGACCTAAGTTGAAGTAATACACTCACTTTTCGCTACAAAAAGTAGAGTACACTACTCGCTTAGAGTTAGACCACGTCTAACTCAACCACAAGGCATTAATCGAGCGTTGATCTCATTGAATCAACAATTGCACCTACACGCCGATAGGGACGCCTGTCCGCGTAGTGCCAGAAAGTCTTAAATACTCGAGTAACTAAGTGAAGACATTTTGTCTCAAAACGCAAAAAGGACCGTTTCCACATGGGCTAAAGTCGTCCCATTATTGGTGCAAACAGCCATCTACTACGGATGCAACCTAGCCGTCGTTTATCAGTGCACAACGGACGTAATTGCTCAAGGCAGGTACACTGACACACGTTCTTAAATGACTAGAACAGTCAGGTCGACCGAAAGCCATCTAATATCTAGGTGCATAAACATACTGCTTGGTTACATATTACGAAACGCGTAATAACACAAGTACGTATGAAATACTGATTAACATTCGTTTTATTGATAACAAATAGCCCTTAGGCTCATATTATACATTTAGTTCTTCCTGAATACAACATTTATTTATAACAATTGTAGAGAAAAAAGGAAAGGGAAGACTAAAACCAAAGGCTCCTCGGGATTAACATGGCTGAAAAATTCTTCATCTGGATTGTAGCTATACATCGCGAACAGTCTGGAGTTTTTCTTTTCTTTTGACAGCCCGAGATATGTCGGTTCGATCATTTTTCAAGGTATACGGCTGCTGGTGCAACCAAAACTTGTCTGCTTGATCAAAGCAAGGGATCTCGGAAGCACATGAGTACAGGCCCGACCTTCCCTCATCTCGTCTGTTGAACTTGAAGAGAAAATAGAAGACTAGCAGCGAAGCTTGACCATCCGCTTCAACCTCAACTAGCAAAATCGGAGTGCACAATCCTGCCGATCTTCAAGCGCAAACAGGAGTTCACCGAGAGCAGAAAGGCTTGAACTGGGAACCTACCCCATGGGGAGTCTCTTCCCTCGGGTATTCCACAGCCAGCGGCCGATTGTCACGACCCAATTTCCAAGGGCTCGTGATGGCACCTAAACAACATTTGCCTAGGCGAACCAATGAAACAAGATGCGGAAAAGAACAATAATGTGAAAAGATCATAAATGGATATATAAATATA